>OY294058.1:14191824-16591824 GCA_958510865.1 Myrrha octodecimguttata | reverse complement strand
TCTGAATGGAACCCGTTTGATCTATATCTGATCCAAAATTTATCAAAATGTTCAGATTAACTAAAGCTCAACTCGGCACACTGTGATTTCCTTCCAGTTTTGGTTTATTATTTGATGAAATCAAATAACAAACCTTAGTGATCAACCAACCAAAAAAAATTTTAACCCCCCCTGAAAATTTCACAGTTTACGTTTTGGAGTATGTAGATTTGAATAAACGAATAAAAAAAAATCCGTCCGTCCGCCGTCCGGGGCTTTTCTCTGGAAGTACTGAACGGAAATTCTTGAAACTTGGTGGAAAAATCGTATGTCACTCGGGGTTGATCCTTCAAGCTTTTCAGCAGGATCGGTGTACCCTAAGGGCTCTAAATGGGGGTTGGGGAAAAAAAAATTATTTCTCAAAAACTTATCACCCAATTTTCATGAAATTTTAAATGTTGATTACTGTTGCATAACTAAACCTGAAAAATTTTACCCAGATGATTTCCGACAAGTGGTTCCTGAGTTATAAAGAAAAACGCTGCAAATTTCCAATAATGTCGAAAATGAATCATAGCATTCGGTTCTAAGTTGTTTGAGTTATCAATGGTATATTGGGTTATTCTAACTAAGAAAATAATAAACCTTTGTGTAAAATTTGCAGTGTTTTTTTCATATCCTCCCTTGTATAATCTGAATTTAACCGACCTATGTACATTTCAGGTCTTCGTGTAATGTAGTCGGTGAGCAGCTCCTTCTGTTTATAGTTGATTCGAAGTGATCTTTTTTTTTTCAAAATTACCCATTTTACAATTTTCCGAAATGAGCTCCTAACTCTTATGACAACTGTATGATTACAAATTTGAATTATGACAATATATCACAGAAATATAGTCTATGTCGATGTATTATACATAAAGTTGGCCTTGCCAACGGCGTCGAAACGCCCATTTTTCCACGTTTGTTCTCTTCCCAGAATTCATAAATATCGCTCCTTGATGTTCAAGAATACGGAATTGAAGTTTTGACAAATGGAAGGAAGGTCGAACGGGAGATTGTGCCATAGAGAACGTTCTATACCATCGGATTTCAAGAATAAGGCCCCTGGAGTAGTACACGACACCCGAATCCCTCACCATACTTACCTCACTCACTGCCTCTCAACCCAAAGTATAACAAGAATAAAAATAGCATCCCCATCTAAATATTGACATATGTTTGCACCTTTAATTAATTAATAAATACACCGTTTGATTTGCACCACTCTCCAGCCTTTCTAGATCAGATTGGAGATTTAGCATATCCAATAAGGTTGTCTACAAAGAAGATATTCAAGTCATCTGCGAATAGGAAGAACCTTGCGAATCTAAAGCAAGTTACAATGTCATCAATGTCCATTAGAAACAGAAGAGGCCCAAGGTGACTGCCCTTTGGAACACCCGACAGCATCACGTCGCATACGGTCGGCAAACGTCTCCCTCCAAAAACGCAGAAAATTTCTACATTCGAATGTGATATCTTCTAAAACGGAGATCTTTACAAGCCAGATCTTTAGAATCAGACTTTCAATGAATTTTAGAAAAGGGTTGAGACAAAAAAGGTATTGAAATCATTGATTTTTGCTGTGTGGAAAGCACGTCGGCGAGGATATTTTCAACGATTCGGAGTACAACAATCACCCGACAGGACTAAACTAGTGTTTTAATTTTTTCCATACGCCTCAAATGAAATGGAATAAACATTTGATTAGTTAGCGTTCACTAATTCTTCTAAAAGTAATACGTCTACCTATTATGAACGCTAACGCCGAACGCCATGCATGGTATCAGCGCACCCTTAGATATATTTTGGAGTCAGTATATCACACTTATGGTAATCTTTCAGGTTATCGAAGATTTTGGATACATTTTCGACAGCTCAATAGGTGTGCCACCTTCTGACTTACCGGTTTGGCCATATACATTAGATTATAAAATACCACATGAATGTAAATCAGGCACATGTCCGACGAGATCGTTTCCAGGTAAAAATGAAAGGAAATATTCTTTAAATTACATCCTTGAACCACCTTTGTCATTTTAAGGAGTCTGGGAAGTACCACTGAATGAACATTATGTAAGAGATTTCGAAGGCGGACACTGTCCATACCTGGATCAATGTGTGCTCCATAATAGCGATGCCAACGAAGTATTTGAATGGTTACAAGAAGATTTCAGCAGATATTATGAACAGAACAAGGCTCCCTACATGATGCCCTTCCATACTAACTGGTTCTCTATAAAGCAATTAGAAAAAGGCCTGCATAAATTTTTGGATTGGGCAACAACTTTGTAAGTATAAGTAAGGGTTCGCACAACCTCAAGTAAGTAGTTTTTGTGCTGTTGCGCCTGCGTCCGCATATTTACGCTTGTAATCTAGTGTCTCTGACTTTGGAAACTTGAATGTTTGTTCTATAATAACTGTTCTATAGCAGCCATCCATCCAAGTAATGACCCCATCCAACACTGCTTGACTTTCAAATGAAACATTTTTTTTTCTTATCGCATAATTCTCACTAAATTCTGCGTTCCCAAGTTAACGATTTTTCGGGTCAATCGGTACGGTATATTTTAGAGGATATTGGTTTGATGAATCATATAAAATTTCCTCTGGATACCTAGATATCTTCCTTTGACATGTTTTCATATTCACAGACCGCTGAACAAATATAAATTCAGCGAACTCGTCATCAGCTAGTCTGAACTATTCGTTGGGTATAATTTTCGGCCATCATTTAAAAATTACAGACATTTGGGTCAAATAATGACACTTATGTCACAGCGTACAGATGCTTTAATTTTCGATGGAGAATATAGTTGAGTTCCGATATTCCTGGCCAGTAAATTTTGACAGTTGATTTTACTGGCACTGCTTTGCTAACTGTTCGTATCAGTACGAAGCGTTCCGAAATTACTGACACTGGCCAGGAATATCGGAACTCAACTAATACCTGATGTCTTGAAATTTTTAGGGTAAGTTTGGAGTACAAATGAGCAGTTAACATTCGTTTATTGGCAACCTCTCATTAACTCGATGAAATGTAATCCAGTATAGAATTGAAACTTAGTAATTGTGTCGCAACAACCAACAAAAATCGCAATTTTTCTCGGAAAATGGTAAATCGAGTTCAGCTGCAATTAGGCATGAACTTTCTGGTCCTCATTTATCAACCGAATACTGTAGACCTCGAGTGAGTAGGAAGCCAAACATCCAAAAGTTTAGGCTTAGTATTACGACATGCAAACAAAATGTCATGAACAAATACAATACGGTCTATTTCATTATGTTTTTCGTTTATTTGTATATGTGCTTCAAAACACTATGATAATCCGGTCGAGGACTTAATTGTCTCAACAGTGAATTATTTGCTCGTTCACAATTCATTTTAAACACAACCATGATCGAACTCAATCAAAAATCAACGACTCAACGGCCGTTTAAAGTTTTGTGGAATCGACCAGCGTTATATATCTCAAAAGTGACTTCAGATAAAACCATGAAACTTCTTGGTTCGATAACAAAACAGTGTGTAACTACTCGCTAATCCACTTACACTTTCTGCGTCTAACGCACGTTTACTCAGTAACGATATGTCTTTGACAAAGGAAACTTGGTTTCCGAAACGTGTGTTAGACGCAGAAAGTGTAAGTGGATTATATATATATTCTTTTGAGAACGAGCATTACAATTCTAAGATATATCACAGTGTTAGCAGAGGAAATGTAAACGGGGTACCATACATATTTGCGTATGATACAAGAGCACAGATAAAAACCTCAGGAAAAATTCTGTCTCCCCGCATAAGTGTAGTAATTTGTTTATAGAAGATGGATGGCATCTTTTTCATTTGAAAATAATTTTTTCGTCATCTTGAATTCATTTCGACAAAATATCTTGACATAATATCTGAAACAGAAAGAGGGACAGAAAACCAGAAGGAAGCAGTAAATAATATTACCTACATTTGCTCATGACCGAGAGGGCCTTTCGACCAGGTTCAGTCCTCCAAGCGATGATTTTCAGATCCTCAGATAAACGAAGAACGCTACAGGCCCCTTTATTGGGGAATCATCTCCCATAGATCCATAATTGTTCATTTCGAACTAGAAATCTAATAAAATATCGGGAATAAAGTGAAAAACTTGTGACATGTATTATGTCAGGATGACATAATAAGTGGATTAGAGAGTAGTTACACACTGTTTTGTTATCAGTATTCTATCCACAGTGAACTCAAATAGTTATTTCTTGGTTCGAATCTTAGTCCTGTGAAAATAATAATAAAATAATTGAAATTGAATTTTCAAAGAATATTTAAACTACGAGGACCAGTATTTAGCCAACTTTCGTGATCTCATCTTATGTTACCTACTTCTGCGATATTAAGGTTTTTGTAGAAAAACACATGCATACAACCAACTAGAGATATGGGCGATTTTGGTTGTTCTCTTATTTATGAGACACACTGTTCAGGTGGGTATGTATTAAGGATATCGTACAACGAAAAACTAAACAAAGTTACTGAAACAAAATGATAATCGGCTGTTATGGATGTACATATTTCCATTCGGAATTTCATTTTCTCAATATATCACTAAGAATAAAGATTTGATGGAATTGACATCTGTTAGGTACCTACTTCGCTGAAAAATGACGGTGTGAATAGGGTCCATGTAGAATTTCGAGGATAAAATATGAGTGAAAGATCGCAAAATCGTGTTATCAGGGAGTGGTGCTGCGCGGAGCTATGATTTAGAAAGACAAGGTGAAAGCTACCAACTTCAAGTCAATACTTTTTTGATTTTCTTACTCTACAGACTGATATTCTCATTCGATATACAGGGTTTCCGCTGAACCTTAAACAATATTTTAATTGCTGATATATTAGGTCTTGAGCTAGAAAATTTTCGATATTCTGAATGATTATTACCTGGTCTACCATCAATTCGAATAATTTTTAGGGTTTACCGGACATCTTGTATATTCAATGAGAATGTATCAGTCTGTAGAAAATTAAATTCAACAGAAAAGCACTAACGTGAAGTCGGTAGCTTTTGCCTCATCTTTCTGAATCGTAGGCCTAACTGCATTGGTTGTTGAAATGTTAAATTATGAATGCTAGATGAGGTTCACTTAATACAAATCTGTATCAGATTAAACAAAGTATCTTGTCTATGTTAGTAGGTATGTTGACTTGCACTGATGCATTACAATGCGCAATAAATTTAGTGTAAATCGATCAAGGTTGCAAACCAAAAAACTTCCTCTGTTCGAGTCCGTGAAAATTGTAGAAACCGCGAAACGTTTGTGGAAAACCAAATGATGTTCCGTATAAAAGTCATGAAGCGATTGATGCAGTGCAGAAATGAACGGTCCAAGGCAAAACCTGCCTCTAGAGATATCTTCTGACTAGGTGCTAAATTTCTAATTCTCTGCAGTGAGGTCAGTGTATTAATAGAAAGATCATTTTCAACATATACAAGTGATCCCACTTCCAATGAAAATTAAGGTTTTATATCAGAAATCTGAAAGGACTTCTGAGTGTTAACCGTTATAATAATTGTATGGCTGGCGAAAAAACTTTAATCACAACGCAATGCATTTTCTCAATACCAATTTATTTGCATATTTGCTATTGCATATTCACAAAGATCTGATCTGATGTATAATAATTCCTATCATTTTCATATTTCAGGCCTGATGTCTACTTTGTAACAGTTACCCAAGCATTAACATGGATAACTGACCCCAAGACACTGGATCAACTGAGCAACTACGAGCCCTGGGATTGCCAAAAGAAAAAGGAAAATATCCCTCCACCCCCTTGTAATATATCAAACAAGTGTGCACTCAACTTCAAAACGCCAGATATGAATTTCACAGACATTAGATATTTAGAAACTTGTTTCGAATGTCCCAACCAATACCCTTGGTTGGGCGATGCAGGTGGTTCTGGAATTCCTGGAAAGGACAATTATGTTCCAGATAACGTTAAGTAGATAGTATCAAACATATTAATGAATGCCAAAATTGTGAGATATCCATAGTCAACTCGTTGAATTAACTAACAATAAATTATTGTTTTAATACACTATCCTTTATTACATAAAATTTGATTATATTCTGCCAGTTCTACCTAGATTGAATCAGAGTAGGCCAGATCATGTTTTACAAGACTAACTAGCTTAGAAAGCGAGGGACTTTCCATAGATGTCAATTTGTTGTCAAAAAATGTAGTAGGAGTCACTGAATGACGTCAGATGTGCGATCACGATCTGGTATTTTACAACAAACAAGTGGAACAGCACTCACTTATCGAGATCTGTCTGCGACCTGGGCCTGTATTCTTGACCTCATTGGACGCGCATACGCAGCTCGGAAATAATTAGTTCGGGAATTCGTTGAGACTCAATATTGATTGAGCGATAGCATGAGGTTATAGAGAAATATTTCTATGGGATCACCAACCAAAGTTAGCAAAAATTAAGGTCTTTCGAGTAACCCAGGTAAGCTACCTGATCAGTTACTGAAAACCCCTCATATATATAAAGTTTGCGATCTTATCGCGTGTATATGTTCTGGGCAGAACGTGATCGCGTATATATGGCCTCCACTTCAAATGAATGAAAAATATTACATTCTACTAGGCGACATATGACCATCATTTTGTCACCAAAATGACCTTGGATGTAATCAACAAACAGACAGCATTAGCAGGACACTGACTTATTCGGTCAACACACAGAAAATTAACATGTAGTGCTATAAAGTAGATGAAGTGAGTATTTGACGTCGTTAAGGTTGACACAAACTTCTAGAAGGGTCGACTTGGAGAGCCGATATTTGCAGGGCTGGATTGGAGCTTAATTACCAAGGTTGAATCAAGAAATGGGTCAAACAGGCTCGACGATTCCCTAAATGTATCCATTCAAAATGATATTTTTCCAAAACTACAGATTCCTCAATATCATACAATTAGAAGATTGCAAAATCATTTGTATCAGGAATTCGACCTGCGATGAGGTGTAGTCGATAACTGGATAGAAGACAGCTCTAACTGTTCTTTAAAAATATTTCCAAATCTCATGGAGATGAAATCTAGTTTTGAAATGGCAATAGTATAGTTTGAAACAACTCATTGAGCTTCAATTCGACTTTTTTAGATTTTTAATGAAAAAATTCAAGTGAATATAACACTGAGGAGGTGGATTCAGTTCAACCTGATATTTTTCTTTCGAAAGTGTCAACTTTTTTTCCAAAAACAACAGAGATCGCCCTCAAGGACAGGCTATCCACATACTCCATTCTTCAGTAATTAAAACTCAATGTCATATTATGTCAGATAACCTTAGAATTGAAGGCCTAAAGAATTTTATTTAAACATGGATATAAATTTTCATGCCAATAATGAAATGCTTCCGATATTTTATTTTTCATCTGAAAACTGACCAATCACATAAAGAGCTTGATCATAAATAGACACTCAGTTGAGTTATCATTTATGATTCAGTAGGTAGGCCAGTTACATGGATATGGCAAAATAAAAAATTTAAATATGAAACTGACACAGACTTGAGTCAAGTGAAGAATGAAAAATAAAACGGACAACTGTGAACTAATGCTGTTTTGATTACTATATTAATATTTACAATTGTGACTACTTAACGGATGGGAACCCAGGGTTCCAGCACTTCTGCATACTTTTTCCTCTCTGTAAATAATATAGGTCAATCAAGGATTATTTCTTCTCTTAAATATTCTTACCGAAAGGTGGAAAATCTTCTGGATGCAACTGTACATAGTGACGAAGAACTGCATCTCTTTCTGCAGCATAATCTTGTTTCACTTTATCAGCATAATTTCCGAGTAGAGCAGCAAGTACAGTCACAGTTGCCGTTCGATGAACAGCTGAAATTCATTCTACTTTCAGAGCACTTAGTTATTACATAAACATTTGTGATTATGAAAACGGAGGTTAGTCTTACCACTCATAAGGGGTCTTTTCGTAGCCCAATTGGAGTAAAGTGAACCAGTAAAACCAAGAACTCCACCAATAAGGTAACCCCAAACATCTGTGAGGGGAGGAGGTTGCACTACACCATGATCAATCAATAATTCTAATGGGGTGTCTGCAGTTTTAGGTCCTGTTCCAGCCATTTTTGATGGTGAACGGCACAGAATACAAATATATTTATATTTGCTTTTCTATTTTCTAATGACTTTTCACAAGTGTCAGAACATCAGATGTTGGATAATCACAGAATCACGGTATTACTATTTTGAGAAAAATTAAGCTACGAATTAATTAATCTACCGAAATCGTCGTGAATTGTTTTCGGTGGAGGTTGAAGAATCCACCTCAATGCTCAATGATTGTGAGCTGGTTTCACAGAATACAAATATGCATATGAATCATATTCTCGACATGTAACGAAGAAGAATCTATCACTCAAAAAAAATTTATGGTTGAAAAGATAACCCAACTTCATCTTTATCTATGTTTAATTGATAGATTTGGAGTAATAGCTATAATGATTTATTTTAAAATTTGTATTATATCTATACTCCTTTCAGAAGCACAAAATCTGGATTCCTCGAATTTGGCTGAGGAACTATGTATCCTTTTTTGTTGATTCTTTTGTCCCACACGCGCCAAATTCGGATTTGTTTTTGAAAATGTAAACTTATTAAAGTCTATTTTCCTATGATAATTTAGACAAGCAGTTATTCAAGAGACAGAGGGTAAGTCATTTAGAAGCTGTTAAATCTCTCAGAAAAATTTCACATTATGATAAGCAATATTCCATGATTCAAATGATGGCTGAAAAAGTGTTCAGCAGTATTCAAGAAAATCGAGCTGCTATTGAAGCATCTGCATTCATTCCTGGAGTATCTGAATTTCCATCGGATGATAACGCAAGAGAGGCCCTCTCAAATATACTTGAGAACACTGCACTATTTTCTGAAATCATCATTCGTTACCCTGATATTGCTGTAGTTGTGTTGAAAACAAATAATAACTGGGATGTTCTTCTGCAATGGGGTATTGCATTTTCCAATCAAATGAGGTATTTACTAGATAACAGCACCCTAAAACTGCTACATCTAGTAAGCCAGGAGCTGAATCATATTGATCAAGATCCTAATTATATAAATCCCTATAGAAAAAAAAAACCTGTAGAAAATTATGACAGAAGTCCCCCACAAAAAGGTAAAAAGAAGAAGAAAAAAATGAAGAAGGGACCTAGAATGGTCATTCACAATGAACTATAATGAAACATCAAGAAAAGGTTAAAGTTCCTTTCATGCATCACGTGATAAATCTTTCAGGGTAATAGCACAAACTAGAGGTCTAAAGTGCATTTTCAAGTAATTTTATATTTGAATGTCAATGTTAATTAATTCATTGTTCAATTCTTCTATTCTAAATAGTGGTTAGAAGCTGATTCAATAATTTAAAAGACATGTAAGACTACCTTCTCAGTTTCGACGTGGGATTGATTCAATGAAGACATAAATGAGATGAACTGTAGAAGTGGTATAAAAGGAAACCAACCATTATTATATTTTGTAATAAATCATGCAAAATTATTCTCAGTTGTGCAGTTTGATACCCTAATAAAACAATTTCCTATTATTCAACAATCATATTCACAATATTCGTTGCACTCTTTATCAGTTATATCCAGAGAACGCTAAACTGTTCTGTAATTCTTTCAGGCAACGTTTTCCATAGTTTATATGCATACGAATAGTAAGCTCATCTGTTATGTGGGAGTTAGCTCTGAAATCTCGCCTTGCCCATTCTTTCAATTCATTTTGATGAGATTCTCCAGGGACTAGCCTGACAGTTTTGAAGATTTCTCTATATAAATTCTTCACTTCCTGTTTCAGAATGAACTGAAAAATATTAAACAATATAATTGTTTCACGTGAAAAGTTCCCAGATTTCGTCTACCTGCTGAAGAGATAAAATTGGTTTTCCATTTTGTAGAACCATTGGATCTAAATACGATTTGTTTTCATGGGACAAAATTGTAACTGTAAGACAAAAGACAATTCTTGAGGTTAGAAATTTCAAAATTCTCTGTCTATGCATTCGAGCATAGAATCTCAATCACAAACTATTCATTCATTCTTTCTCTCCTTTGATTGTCCTCGGCCATTTAGACAACGTTCAATTTTAACATTTTTACATTGACATTCATTCAGTTTCATAAAAACTAGAGACTTTTTATTTATAGACACCTCTAACTAACTAACAAACAGAGATAACTCTCTGTTATCTGTGATAATAAACACTAGTGAGCGACTGTCGTAGATAGAGGAAATAATTTTGACGTTTTGGAGAAATGTAAATATAAACACAGAGATGTTTGCCACGTTTTTTCTGTATTTCTGTGTTGTTTACTTCATCTTCTCTTTCCTCTATCTACGGCAATGATCTACGGGGACTGTACGCAGTTTTTGGGTGTCCGCGATCCTTTTGTCGACGAGGTCAGACTGTGAAATATTTGGAAATGCGCAATGATATTTATCATTGTTTCTCCTTAAACAATATTATCATTGTTTCTCCTTAAACAATGATATTATCTTATTGTAGTTGTATATTAAATGAAATAAAAAATATAGATTTTAATAATACTGAGTTGAATATGGAAATTTAAACATTTCATGATCGATATTTTTCTTCAGTTTCGAATTTCTGGTAAAAAGAATACTTACCCTTTTCATTATCTACCTGCTGAAATCCAAGCTTTGGCAACAATGCCGCATTAAAAGTATCAGTATACCGCCGGTCAATCTGTCATCCATTGTTTTGGTGAGTTTCTAACGAGTTTTCAGATATTTCTGGCTGTTACTTCAAATTTTTTTGAATGATCACAATACTTTAAGCATTATTTAAACAATGCTTAACTCTCTCATGAGAAGTAACATGTGTGTTGTTTGTGGAGAATCCCGTGAATTATCATATCACAGGTTCGTAACTGCTCTGTCAACAAGTTTGTTTTGATTGTGGTCAAATGTCAAATTTTTTATCACATGTTGCGGACAGTAACCGCCTTCTAAATATGACGTATTCTACCTCTATGTTGTTTGATACTCTGATACACGAACATTTATACCTACACCATAAACTCAACACAACATCTGTGACCTCGCCGGGATTAGAACCCGGTACCTCCGGTTTTACAGACAGGCTATCAACCCACTACACCACCGTGGCAGCTGATTAAGAATTAAACAATGCTTATATCCATGATGTTAAAAACAGAAAAAAAAATTCACTCACATCATGCTTACATCAACGGAGTACACATTTAAACCGCCCGACAAACAAATTTGGAGCGAGTAAATGACGATCATCATTTTCGTCGTTTTGATAGAGCAAAGCGATTTGTCTCACAGAATACAATCAAATTAAATTTGACAATTTCGTTTACTTCAGATTAATCTGAAAAATCCATAAGATCTGTGACCACGTGACCAAAAAATCCGTTGCGGTTCTGATACAATTAACGAACGCATAGCTACTTACTAATTATTCACAGACCAATGTCTGTGCTAATACCTTCATTTCATTCGAACTTCTCCAAAATCAGAAGCTGCAATGTAATTGACCGTTCGGCATTATCAGTAGCATCGAATTTAAAATCATATTCCTTTTCTAGTAACTCATTAATTGAAAATCAAGGTACCCCACATACCGTTACCATGAATATGGAAATGTCAATTACTTTGTTTATTTCAACAATTTACCACCACTCTTACAATAATGGTGAGTTATAAAACCTGTTTGAAAGATATTTATTACAATAAGATTCATCCTCACTGCGCCAAAACATCCATTTTTTTACCTTATCACCTACGTACGTCGAACAAAATTCGTGAGAGTTCGATTAAACTCAATAATTTTCAGTTCATTTCGGAATGTATTTATAGTTGAGGACTTCGATTATCTGTCTCTGATTTTTTGTTTAAAGGGTATAGGCGGAGATGGAACTATCAAGAAGGGTAAGAATAAATCGAAAGCAAGTGGGGATGCTTCATCAAAACTGCCGAAAAGTTCGAAAAATCAGAAAGCAAAGAAGAGGGGCAAAGGTAGAAAAACAAGGTCTAGATCTAAGACGAAAAAATCATCGCCATCATCGAGAGCTCACTCCTTCACGTCTGGTGAAGAACCTACAACTGAGGAATTACGTAACAAAGAAGGTAGGGTGTTATTAGAGAGATATTGCAACCATTGTTTGTTTTGTCCTTAAACAATGGTGTGAATTAATAGTTTGATTATTCTGAACGTTTTGATAAATAAAGAAAACGTTACATTGGTGTCAGGTATGCGGTTCGACATCGCCCGAATTGAATAAATAAATTCTATAGATTAAAATTTATGCTAGTGACCTCAAGACTTATGGATCGATAATGGAATTTCTGAGTAAACTCAATGAGAAAATGGAAGAAAATCAATGAGAAAATGGAAGAAAATTCTCGGAAAATGGAAAAAAATTCTCGGAATAGCAATGAATTGGTGAGTCAATTTGCAAGTAAATTGGATGAGAAAATGGAAACCATAAAAGATGAAATGAGGAAAGGAATGGACGAAGTAAATGAGAAATTTGACGAAGGGCCGGTATTATAAAACTTAACTAGAAGTTATCTTTAACTTTAACTGACAGTTTGACCGACAATTTAGGGCCGGTATTATGAAACTTAACTGGAAGTTATCTTTTTTTAACTGACAGTTTTGACAGATATGTCCTAACATAACTGTCAAAACTGTGAGTTTACGTTAAAGATAACTTCCAGTAAAGTTTCATAATACCGGCCCTTAGACCGACCTGTTGAAGAAATCATCAAAGAAGAAGTCAGTAGATTATTGCGTATTAAGAAAAAGGATGCTGTGTGCTGGCACTGCAATAAAAGTGGGCATATCAAGCGAAATTGCCTCAAAATTTAAAAAGAACAACAGCAGGAAAACTGAAAAGGGTCGGTGATAAGGGGCATGAATCGACCAAGCCAAAAATGCCCGTGAAAGTGATAACCCGAGGAATCATGTCTACGGATTCATCAAGTATAGTTGTTCCCGGAAAGATAAATGATCGAAATGTGAAAATCCTGGTAGACACTGGATCGACCAGAACAATTGTGCGTCCGGAAATAACTAAAGGATTCAAGATTCGTCCAGTTTATGATCAAACTTCGAACTGCGTCTGGACAGGAAATACCAACTTATGGATCGGTCCTCTCCAGGGGTGCGTTCACAATTGTCAACCCGAGTTGTTCGTCTCACCTCGGTTAAGGGCCGGTATTATAAAACTTAATGGGAAGTTAACTTTAACTTTAAACGACAGTTAAAGTTATGCTCAAAAATGTCGGAATTATAAAAGTCTCATTTCTATCATAGACAAGAAATACTGTGATGATTTCTATGAAAAGGAGAATTAAATAGTTTGAGATTCTGTAATAAATCTAACCACCAATTTCTGGGTTGGAAAAGCTGGACTTTGGAAAAATACTCCCCGTTCAAAATATGATAGGAATAAACAAATCCTTTATTGACAAATATTCGCACTATGTACAGGGAGCTTAATGGATTGTGGTTTCCATAAAAAAAGAATTACTGATTTGAGGGAGAGTTGCAATGATCAATTTTGAATTCTTATATTTTTTACAATATGGAAGGGGTGTTTGGGTATTTATTCGGTCACCTAACTAAAATAACTACTTCCACTAATGAATATATTGGAAATGAAAGCTTAAGAGGAAAAACTTTGACAATAATGAGACACATTCAATTCAGGAATTGTATAACAATTACAATAAAATTTGTCCAAATCCAATTAGGTACAGAATTTTTTACAAATACTTAACTCTTCACCAACGGGCAAGTACTTTCAACTGAGACTGGGAGTGGTAATAATCTCAACACTAAATTTGCAAAAATTGTCATTCAATTAAAGAATAATACAATTGTAATGTAATGTTTTGTGTGGCTCAGAGTTATCGAGCCCTGATATCTAGAATTTGTACAGCTACCAGCTTGACCATTACTATAAGGAAAGTATCCATTGCAATCGTGATGATTTCCTTTTATCTTGAAAGTTAAATAATGTGTATAAATTATTATGCTTCATTACGCATTTATAACTTTATCTGTTATATTAGGCACCGGAAAGAATAAATGCCAATGATTTTTTTTTCCTTTACATCTTATAATAGTTGAACAGAAATAGTAACTGATGTTTACATTACAATAATATGCCATGAGGAACTCTCGAGATTGGATTATTACTTGAGTGAGGTTCATAGCAGGCATTTTGATGTAAATAGATAATAAGTATGCAATTTTCCATGAGACATTTCTGATAATACAGCCAGTATAGTTGATTTGTGAAAACCCCCAAAATCTCCAGCAACTATCAAGAAAGAACAAGCTACAAAAACTCTGCGTGTAATCAACACATTTGCATCACTAGCGTCACAGCACGATTTCTAAGAATATGCATTCCATTACAGGCGTGCAGAGTGTCCAGATAAGCGAAATCGGTTTTTGAATTCCGTTTCTTCCCATAAGTTCAAATGGTTCAGCCGATTTCTAAATATCCTTTCTCAACAAGGATATTCAACAATTTTCGTGGCATCATCTTTATAGTCAGTTAAAAAGTTCTTCAAAAATGAAGAGAATATCTCTCAACAAGGATGTTCAACAATATTCATGTCATCTTCGTCACCGTGAATTAAAAGTCCTTTAAAAATGAAGTGAATTATATCTTGCTAACATGTTTCCGAAAATATCATAACAAACAAATCGAGGTTATATTCCCCTTATGTCAGCCGAAAAGACAGAGAATCTGTGGAAAATAACGATTTAACTTTAATTTTAACTATAATTGATACCCAAACCACCTAATAAAGATAACCCTGCAAATCTAACTTTAATAGGAAATTACTGCTTAATTTTCAGTTAAAGTTAAAGTTAACTTCCCATTAAGTTTTATAATACCGGCCCTTAATATGTAACGGACGACGCACGGTAAATCATCCTCGTTCACGATTCGGTTGTCCAACTTTCGTTTGTTATCATAACTTGACCTAAAAAACTGTTTTGATTTTGAATTCAAAAAAAGTCTACTTGCTGAAGGCTATTGTTACAACAATTAAGTACTTTGATCATTATATGCCAGTTGATATAATAAATTTGTCATTGAAGACGTCGAAGACATAAAAGTATATCGTAAGATATCAAATCAATATCGAAAGATATTATTTAAAGGTAATACAGAAAAATCTGTATTTAATTGTTGTTTTGATTTTGACTAACAAAATTTAATTCGATTTTATTTTTGAAATGGATCCTGCAGTTGCATTTTTTTGTTTGAAAGATTCTACCTCAGATAGCGAGGTAGAAGATGATTCTGTTGTGGAGATGGTGGCATTAAGTTGCAGTGCACTTACGCAATGTGTTGGTGGAGGTGGAGAGCCGAGAAAAAATTGATAGAAGCTGGCTTTATGAAAATATTGACAAATACTCTGACAAAGAATTCCAGCAGCACTTCAGAATGAGTAAAGAAGCTTTCCGCAGTACCGATTGTCCATCCTCTGAAATAATTGGTAACTTAGTATTTTCGTCAACTACCAGATTGTGGGAGTTTGTTGAAATAGCCTCCATAATGATGTATTATCAAATAATAAAATAATGACTGACTCAAACTGTTGTGATTTCGAATTGACAAGTGAACTGCGCAGCCGCGACAAATTTTCACCAACTATTTTCTGGGTTAAAAAGTTGTGAACGCACCCCTGGGGTGCGTTCACAATTATCGTCGAACGATCGCACGACGACGCCCTGAGGTCTTCCGACTGTTCACAATTGTCGTCGGGTGAAATTTATCTTCGTCCACGATTATGGTAGAAACTCACCGAGCGATCAACTTTTTAACCCAGAAAATAGTTGGTGAAAATTTGTCGCGGCTGCGCAGTTTACTTGTCAATTCGAAATCACAACAGTTTGAGTCAGTCATTATTTTATTATTTGATAACACATCATTATGGATGCTATTTCAACGAACTCCCACAATCTGGTAGTTGACGAAAATACTAAGTTACCAATTATTTCAGAGGATGGACAATCGGTACTGCGGAAAGCTTCCCTACTCATTCTGAAGTGCTGCTGGAATTCTTCGTCAGAGTATTTGTCAAAATTTTCATAAAGCCAGCTTCTTCTATCAATTTTTTTTTGCTCTCCACTTACACATTGCGTAAGTGTACTGCAACTTAATGCCACCATCTCCACAACAGAATCATCTTCTACCTCGCTATCTGAGGACGAATCTTCCAAACAAAAAATGCAACTGCAGGATCTATTTCAAAAATAAAATCGAATTAAATTTTGTTAGTCAAAATCGAAACAGTTTTTTAGGTTATGTTATGATAACAAACGAAAGTTTGACAACCGAATCGTGAACGAGGATGATTTACCGTGCGTCGTCCGTTACATTAAACCGAGGTGAGACGAACAACTCGGCTTGACAATTGTGAACGCACCCCAGTATTGAATTGGGAAACGCAATAGCGAGGCACGAAGTTCTAGTAGCTGAAATCACGGAAAAAATATCCTGGGATTGGACCTTGTTAAAAAACTTGGTTGTCAACTGGATATGAAGAAAGATGTTCTTCGGCTGGGGAGTGAAGAGATACTCCTTAAACAATGTTGCAACTTTTGAATAGCGCAAACGTTATATTATTACGGTTGCGCTAAATATTACGTTTTGGTTTTAACGGTCGTTCCAAGAGCAAACGTATATTGCTAAACGTTCTTGTTACCACAAGATCTGAAGTGGTGATCCAAAGAATTTTACTTCACAATAGATTAGTGGTGTAAGGATCAAAGATGCAATATTGGAGAATTGATTTGGTTCTTAACAAAATGATTTTGGGAAGATACACTTGTTCAGTCTAGCCCTGAGGATGGAAATAAATTTTTCCGAAACGTCGGCGAACTGACAAAGTATCGTTGTTCCTGCATCTTTGATCCTTACACCACTAATCTATCGTGAAGTTCTTGTTACCGTTGCGTTAGTTACCAGTGTGTTTGATTAGGTTATGTGAGACGTGAGACGTCATATTTTTGTGTTACAAACTCAGGTTTAAACTCCTAAAGTTTAATCATTGTATAAAGACAATGTTCTAAAGGGAAAATTTGAACACACCAAACTTTTATTCACTAATTAACTATTATAATTATTATTAATTAGATCGTGTAAGTGTTTCATGTGAAAAACGTTTTTTATATATGTATTTGATATTGTTTTCCCTGTATTTTCAGCTGGCCTGATGATGGCCTGAAGGCTGAAATTGATAGCCGAGAGTAAATTGGTAAATACAATTTTTAGTGTGTTCAAATTTTCTCTTTAGTACATCAACCACTCCATTAGTGTGTAATTACACACTAATGGAAGAATTCATAACTAAAGACAATGTTGTTCTCCTCATACAATAGTTTGAACATTCGCATTTCTGCACAAGTTTTTTGATTCTGGAGAAAATGAAAAAGGACTGGGAAGCGGTAATTTCAGCTGGTGCTAATGTAGAAGAAGTGGAACTAGTTATATTGCACAATATAATTGGCATGGTTCAAACTATTACTAAATTTCAGACCCCTCATCTTGCTACCAAAAGTCTTTCTCAATTCGTGAAAAAGTAACAAATACCTATATATGAAAACAATTTGCTGTGGTAGCACTAATGAATTTTAATGCCTAATTTCAGTTGTGTGTGAAAGGTATTATAAAATAGATTCAAAAAATTTGAGGAAGTTGAGAAATCAACACCAGAAAACATATTAACAAACAGCTTTTCTATTACAGTGATCGGAGTCGAAAGGACCCGAAGCTTAACGAATCATTCCGATATAGAATAGCGCAACCATGACCATGATGTAAGTAAAACACGGTGTGTTCATCTGCTCATCTGTGATCGATTTAGTCCAGTTTCTCGTAACTCTTGATATCCTTGCACTGCACACTAAGGAGGGATGATGGGAATTGGGAAAGAAGGGAATTACACAATGCAAAGTCCTTAATGAACTGTAAACTAACCCCTGCC
Organism: Myrrha octodecimguttata; assembly: GCA_958510865.1. NCBI lineage: Eukaryota > Metazoa > Arthropoda > Insecta > Coleoptera > Coccinellidae > Myrrha > Myrrha octodecimguttata. The sequence continues at coordinate 16,573,701 of OY294058.1, read as the reverse complement.
TAAGATAATTAACCGCCGTGAATCTATTATAACATGAATTAATACTTTCATCTGTCTCTCTGAACTCTCATTTTTCAACTGAGTTTTATGCGGCGCACACATGGCGACATATGTTTAAATTTATCAAAATAAAACAAAAGTAAACCGAACACACCCCCGCCCCTGAAAAATCGAACCAAAAAAAAAAATAAATTTAGAATTTTCAGACTAATTTGTTCCGAAACAACAAAAGCAACCATAAAATATGCAAATACCAAAGAGAAAAAAAAACTACAACAAATATCAAGATCTCGTATATAACTATTGAGTGGGTAATGGGCATATTTTAACAACAGGCCTTGATAGAATTGAACCCTTTGCAGTAGTCAAAGTTACCGTTCTGATAATACCATCGGAACCGGGATGTACTTCAGAGACAATTGCCAACGGCCAATGCAAGGGTGGTGCATTATTAGTTTTAATAATAACTAACGTACCAACTACAATCTTTTGAGATTCTTTGTCCCATTTCTTTCGGACTTGTAAAGAAGTTAAATATTCCAAGTGCCAACGCTTCCAGAAATCTTGCACCATTCTGTCGATCATTTGAAATCGGTCAAGCCGACTCCTACCCGTATCACTAACATCTTCAGCCGGTAACCCCATCAATGGAGTCAATGTTAAAAAATGTGACGGTGTTAACGCTTGCGGAGCTGACGCATCAACTGACAATTGGCAAAGAGGTCTGGAATTCAACAACGCCTCGATTTGAACCAATAATGTATTGAATTCCTCGTACGTTAATATTTGTTCACCTATCACCCTGTAAATGTGATTTTTAACAGATTTTATATTACTCTCCCATAAACCACCCATGTGTGGCGAACTTGCTGGTATCATTTTCCAAGTAATTCCCTGGAAAGACATCTCACTCTCCAATTTATTCTGAAATTCACTCGATTCTATGAAATCTTTGAGATCTGAAAGAACTTTCTTAGCTCCGATGAAATTCGTTCCCCTATCCGAATAAATAAAACGGCATGGACCACGTCTAGAGAGAAATCGTTTAAATGCTTCAAGAAAATGAGCAGTTGACAAAGAACTCACCAATTCTAAGTGAACAGCTTTAACACTCATACAGATGAATAAACACGCATAGGCCTTATAGGATTTCACTCTTCTACCTTGGGCCATTCTAATATGTATCGGTCCGAAATAGTCCACACCCGTATGGAGAAAAACCTTCGTTTCTTGAACCCTAGGCGCAGGTAAATCCCCCATTAATGGGTAAAAGGATCTAGGTTTACATCGAAAACACCTATTGCAAGAATAAACCCTTTTTCTTATAATATTCCTACCTCCCAAAATCCAATATTTTTGTCGCAATAATGCCTCTAGTAGATGAAAACCAGTATGGCAATGTTCCACATGGTAAAAGTCGATGAGCCTATCCACTATGACATCTTTTCCCGGTAAGATCAATGGATGACATTGCTCAAAATTCAAATTTGAATTAGACAACCTTCCCCCTACTCTCAGCAAACCGTCCTTCATAAAAGGCCGGAGCTTCCTTAACCGAGCAGAACATTGTTTGTTATTTGTTAAATTATATATATCCTCCTGAAAATATTGTGATTGCACAACTCGAATTAATGTCAACTCCGCTGTTGACAGATCTGAGACCCCAATTTTACCAGACATCGGCAGTAATCTTAAGAACCTGAGAACATAGACTATGGAACGTAGTATAATTTTCCAAGACGATCTCCTTATCATGATATCGTATATCGAATTATTTGCTTCCTTTTGCTCTGCTGTTGCTAACCCTATATAATCAGTGTTATCCGATTTCAAATTAATATGATTAATGGGCCAATACTTTTCTTGATCGTTCAACCAACTAGGTCCCGAAATCCAGTCCACATTGTTCACCAATTCCGCTGGCGACAATCCCCGCGAAAGACAATCGGCTGCATTATTTTTGCTCGATATATGACTCCAAACAGTGTTTGGTGCGACATCCTTGATATAGTGAACTCGATTGGCAACGAATATATCCTTATGGTGTACAGAGTTTAACCATTGAATGACAGTGGTTGAATCAGAAAAAGCGTAAATTTTTGAAATTCTTACTCTAGGAGCAATGCAATCCCTCAATTTCCTTATCAAGTCCGACACGAGAACCGCCGCACAGAGTTCCAATCGAGGTATTGAAACAAGCTTAAACGGAGCAACCTTTGATTTGGCACAACAAAATCCAATTTTGATATCACCGAGGGGTGTAACCACTCTTGTATAAGCTACGGCTCCGTAACCGTCTGTGCTTGCGTCACCGAAAACTGCAAGAGAAACAACACTACCTGATTTTAATCCCAGGGTTCTATTTATATGAAAATCATCCAAAAAATGCCATTCCGCAAGAAATTTTGTCCAAATTTTCAAAACATCTGTCGGAGCCTTCTCATCCCATCCCAACTGATAATTCCACAGTTTTTTAACTAGTAGTTTCAAAGAAAAAATGAATGGAGCAATGAGACCTATGGGATCGTAACATCTCGCAACTGCTGACAAGATGATTCTTTTTGTACATCTCAAATTATTGGGATTTGTCAACCTGAAACTCAAACTATCCGATTTGGGGTTCCATTGCATACCTAAAACTTTAGTATCTGTTTGAAATACAACCGTTTTTCCTAATCTTTCCTTCTCTGGAATAAGTTCGAACAACTTTCTACTATTTGTGGACCATTTTGTTAAATGAAAGCAACCAGAACCGAAAATTCTCGAAATATCTTGGTATAAATTAATAGCTTCCTCTTCCGAAGCAATACTAGATATGAAATCGTCCATATAGAGATCTCGCATTATGGAGTCTGAACTTTGTGCATATGCTTTTTCGTCTTCCAGCAGTTGCTTTATAGTTCGCAAGGCGAGATACGGTGAAGATTTTATCCCAAATGCAACTCTATTGATTTCATAAGTTTTTATTTCCTCAGACGGATTGAAACGCCACAAAATCCGTTGAAATTTGCAGTGTTCTTCAACAACCTTTATTTGTCGATACATTTGTCTTATATCCGCTGTCACCGCATATTCAAATATTCTGAAATTAATTAATAAAGCAAATATATCCGTTTGCAACTTGGGCCCACAATGTAAAATATCATTCAGAGAAAAATCCGAATCTGTTGGTGCTCCAGCATCCAAAACAACTCTAACCGGTGTACTAGAACTATCTGGTTTAAAAACAGGATGATGAGGGATATAGTATGATGGCTCAGACAAAACCGTCTCCCCTGCAATATTCATGTGACCCTGATCCAGAAAATCCTTCATCACATTATTATATTCCGATCTGAGATTAGGGCTTTTCATCAGTCTACGTTCTAAAGAAAATAATCGAGACATTGCTGTATCCTTCGAATTCCCTAAAAATTTTGGCGACCTTTTGAATGGTAAAGCGACTGTGAACCGACCTTCTCTATCTCGAGAGACTTTATTCTTAAACAATGTTTCACACTCTAAGTCATCCAGGTTTAAAATTTTCTTTTTTGGTACAGACTCGATTTCCCAAAATTTATTCAACAATTCTTCCACTGGCGGTTCATCTAAAAGAGTGAAAAATATATCCGATTTAGAATCATTCGCAACTACCGGAACTCTACCCATAACCACATAACCGAAAACTGTTTCAATTGCTACTGGAGATCTATTTGGACCCATTATTCTCCTATCACACATAACACTTGGAAAAAGTTCTGCACCTATAATTCCATCGATTTCCGCCGGCAGAAAATAATTTTCATCCGCTAACGGTACACCCTGAATCATATCTGCAAAATCCGATATATTAATTTCCGACCGAGGAAGACACTCTGAAATTTTGTCAACTACAAGAGCCTTCAATGAATATCTAATAGAAAAATCCAATCGAGATTCTATCTCCACATTAACAAATCCTTTCACCTTTTGTGCAATATTTCCAATACCCTCGATTGAAGAGCAACACTTAGTAATTTTCAAACCCAATCGTTTACATGCCGTCAATGTCATCAAATGAGCTTGACTACCGGAATCAAGAAGAAATCTTGCTGTGCCACTTCCTAAACTATGTCGAATTTGTACTAAAACCGTTGAAAGTAATATTGTTTGATCATTACAAGTGGAAATTGTCGAACAAAATTTTGCTCCATCCGTCGTTCCCGATGAACTTGACGCCCCTATGTTTGTATTTACCGATTCAGATCTACCCATATGCAACAATGTATGATGTTTCATTCCACATTCTGAGCAAAATCTATTCACCTGACAAAATCTGACTCCGTGACTTGCCGATAAACAGTTAAAACACCAATTATTTTCTTTCACCGAATTATATCGTTTCGAAGGAGTGAGTTGCTTAAACTTTTCACATCGGTTTAGAAAATGACCAACTCCTTTACAAAATGGACAATTTTTAGATTCAAACCTTGACATATTATTGATCAGGAAAGATTTATTTTGTCTGTTTTTATATTCTACTGATCTCATAATTTCAGATGGTTTTCTCTTAGCCAAAATTTTAGTCTCTTCTTTCACAAAATTTATCAATTCATCATAAGAGGGTATTCCCCCACCTCTTTTATGCATTTCGAATGTTCTAGTGGTTTCAGGATCTAATTTATTTAATGCTAAATAAAGGAATATGTAATCCATCAAATCATTAAGATCCAACCTTTTCAATGCATTCACCGCCGCATCAAATTTTTCCAAAAAGAAATCTAAACCTTTGGAGGATTCTATATTCAATTTCTTGAAATCGAACATTTGATCTAAATAACTGTTCGCTAATGCCCTTTTATCTTGATATTTATCGATAAGAGATTGCCAAATTATGGGATAATTATCACCTGTGGGCGCCAAACCTGAGAAAATTCCCAATGCAGAACCTTTAAGTTTTCCTACCAAATAATAACACCGATCGACATTCGTCAAGGATTTATTTTCGTGTATCAAACTCTTGAAAACTGAATAAAATGTTTCCCAATCACGAATTTCCCCTGAAAATTCTGGAATTTCAATATGAGGTAGCTTCGGTTCACTGCTATTCTGCATTTTAATTTGAGATTTACTTGAACTCGTTTCTTTTTCAAGTTTATTTATATTTTCTCTCACATGACATACTATTTCATCTATGGTTCGCAAAATGGAATAATCAGGTACGAAATCTGGATCTAATTGCAAGTTTTTCTCCATCATTGCATCGACCGTTTTCAAAAGTTCCGCCTTTGTATCATCCAATGATTTTGACATTCGAACAAATTTACGTTTATATTCAGGATCACTGGAACGTTTGTATAAATCCACCAATTGAGTAAGTATACCAAATAAAGACTCTTTCTTTGCCTGCAAAAGCTTCAATTCTATCTCAAGTTTCTTTTCCGCCATAATTAATGTGTAAACACAATCTGAATCTAACCTCTGAATTAAATAATGAATATGCTTTATAGTTGCTTAAATTATTCCATGAACACAACAGACGACTCCTCGACTGCGCGGTCAATAATCAACATATGATACCGATAAGCGAGATAACTTCCGTACTAAACAAATTCGAACCGATATTGAAAGGAAAAAAAAATCGTACTGAATTTAAATGAAATGATATTCCGTAATATATTCAATCCAAACCGTTTTGAATTAAACAGAAACCGTCCGTGCCCGAAGAACCAAAAAATGTTGCATTTACCCCTCAAACCCAATAACTATACTCAGATAAAAGGATAAAACCCGAACTTACCGATAGTCCAGTTTCTCGTAACTCTTGATATCCTTGCACTGCACACTAAGGAGGGATGATGGGAATTGGGAAAGAAGGGAATTACACAATGCAAAGTCCTTAATGAACTGTAAACTAACCCCTGCCTAAGATAATTAACCGCCGTGAATCTATTATAACATGAATTAATACTTTCATCTGTCTCTCTGAACTCTCATTTTTCAACTGAGTTTTATGCGGCGCACACATGGCGACATATGTTTAAATTTATCAAAATAAAACAAAAGTAAACCGAACAAATAATGACGTCACTTTTTTCAAATTCAAAGCACACAATATATATTTCCTCGTATTTCAATCTTGCTGACGTCACTTTTTTTTCAGCTGAGCATAACATGTTTTTTATTACATCATGAGCGCAACGTAAATTGAGGCTCGAAAATTTCCGTAGAATAACGTTAGAGCGTCCGCACACGGGTCGACGCGATGTGCTCGACGCGTTGTGGACGACTCGAACAGTGCGACGTCGGCAAGTTCGTACGTCATCAGTTCCGAGTTTATTCAATATTGACCATAGATAGTGCCGATTTCAAAATCAGCGTGTCAAAAGAAGGTTGTCAATTCGTAGAAAATTATTTTTTAAAGTTTAATAATTATTTTGCTCAGGGGCTGATTTCGATCATTTTATTTTGCGTTGGGTTCAGTATGACAACGAGGTGGTCCCTCTCTAGAAAAAAATATACAGGGCAGTCCTAAGAGACATAAAACAGCATAATTGCTTCATTCGTTGGCATCACCAACATTCTATTGAATGAATTGGTAGGGAATTTCCTACCTACGGCATGATATTTATGGCAAAATACACAAGGTGTATCAAGAAGTTAATTTCCACAATTCTGCTGTTTATGGATATATTTTGATGATATCCCTTGGTTTGCATTCAGTATGGCTTCAGGGTGGGCTAATTTCAGAATGAGATATACAGGATGTCTCAAAATATCAATTAGAACTATTCTCCTGTTTATATATCCATTTTGATGATTTATCTTCCTCTGTGTTCCGTATGGCTCCACAGTGGTTTGATTTTCGAATGAGATATACAGGTTGTTCCAAAAATAATCTAGAAAAGCACAACCCAGAGGTCAGGAACTATTACGCGATAGCTCAAATTCCTGAACAAAGTGGTAACTTATTTACGTTGACCCTGCCAATTGCAACTTCACTTTCTGATGGAAAGATTTGGCGTTCTTCTTTTCTAATGGTTCACACGAAATTTCGTATGAACCTTCAATTTGTCATTTTTCAATCGAATACTATATTTTAATTCGATCCGATCATTAGTTTTGGAAATATTGGGAGAATAAAATTTAAATGGGCATGTCTACGAATCATTAGGACGGTTTCAACCACTCACGAATCCGGCCTTCGTAATTAACAAGCCCGAAACCTACTTGATAATATTATATTATATATAATTATTATGGGGCCTCAAAGAAGCTCCTTTCGGAAATGATTGTGATTACGGCTGGCCAAACCACCGATTATAAACACAATAACCACCGAAATAATCTACTCAGGGACTTTATAACTGCAGAACAGGTTTGGAGTTCAATAAAGAGGGCATAATTAGCGAATTGGCTAGTTATATTCACAAAATGACGCATCATTGTTATTTCGGATAATAATTTTCGATTTTTTTACGAACTGGTCCAAGCACATACAATCGCCGTGATTTTCCGTAGTTTTCATTGGTTAAAATATTATATATTTATTTTTTTGTGCCGAGACGAGAGTTCAATTCATTCGAGGAGGTAAAGATAATAAGAATTCACAATTTTAATTATGAAGTCAGTATTATCCCACATAGTATTTTCCTTGCGTGAGGACGAAATGGGGCAATCAATAGAAAGATTCAATCATTACATGTATTTATATGATCAATTCCAAGACATTAAGCCTCAAAATCATGTTGAACATAATAAAAAATCATATTTGTATCGTTTCGTTATATCGGAAAGCTAGCGACGTACGAACCTCTCGAACTTTCTGCTTCCATGCCAGTCGCGTGAAACGAGGCATGCGAACGGAACTCAAACGTACGTTTCGAAACGAGCCGTGTACGGTGCAACCTTGAATGGCTTGGGAAGCCGATTCGAGAGACAAGACTGGATCGCGTCGAGCGCATCGGATCGACCCGTGTACGGACGCCCGACGCGTGAATCGTACAACCCGTGTGCGGCGTCAGCTTGGATTGCCTAGGAAACCGCATAGAGAAACGAGGCTGGAAACGCGTCGAGCACATCGGATCGACCCGTGTGCGGACGCTCTTAGACGCTAACTCTATTAATATCGCGTTATTCTGAAACTGAATCTGCGCATGCTTAGGTGTCAAAAATAACGTTTGCTGAATTAACGTCCAAAGATCTAATAATAATAATAGAGAGAAAATTGCGAGCCGTATTTTACGTTGCGCTATTCTATATCGGAAGGATTTGTTAAGCTTCGGATCCTTTCGTCTTCGATCACTTGTCATAGAAAAGCTGTTTGTTTATATGTTTTTGCGCGCATGTTCTAGGGAAACAGCTAGCGTGCTATCGTTTTGTCCAAATGTCTGTAATTTTCGAGTTTTGGGGTTGAAATTTTGAGGTTGTTTCCCTCATATTTCAGCTATTAGATTGAAACTTGGCCGCAAGTTAGTTAAAGCATACCGACGCGCAACTTTGAGCGAAATTACGTTGAGACCGTATGATCACTCATTTGAAAAAAAATTTTTTCGAAAGCGTTCATCTCCATTGAACATGCGCGCAAAAGCTCCTGCCTTCACGGAAGTGCTTTTGTAGGTTTTTTCGTTTTATTGGTGTTAATTACACAACTTCCTCAGGTTCTTAAATCTATTTTATAATACCTTCTATACACAACTGATATAAGACATTAAGCTTCATCAGTGCTATCACATAAATTCACAAAATCTCAAATAACTCAGAAATTACTGAATTAAGGAGGAAGAACATCTTAGAGTACTATCATTATTTTTCTTCGCAGAATCCAACATAAAAGAATAGGGTTCTAATTTGAAAAAAAAAGTTATGGCCAATTTTCGATCACAGTTTTCGACACAAAATTTGATACACCCTGTGATGATATTTCTGGAATTCAAAAGATCCATGACCTTTCCACATTCTTCTACTTTGATGTTATGAGAACAGTTTACTCTCAGGATGTTGAGAATAAGAAAAATGAACATAATACTGACCTCCAATATTTTACTTTTTTCCGTTTTTTTTTCGTTATTTATTATTTGAAGGAATACAATGGTTTTAACATAATAGTATTCAGCATGGAATACTCAATCATATCAGAAACGAAAAAACCCCAGTACCTTTAGCAAAAAATTTCAGCAATATTTTATGTCTTCCTTCTGCCAAGTTGCTTTTCTGAAAATGTTCTGTCTAAATAGTAAAAGGAGATCTGGCCGGTATCAAATTCTGGCCGACAAGGCGGGGCAGGGGGTGGAAGTTTTTCCGCAATATTTTCGAAAGAATCCTGTCACCTTGAAATTTGGCACATATTGTGACGAGTACGGCCCTGTCTGTGTGTCTCTTCTTCCAGAAAGCTCTAGACGTCTATGACTCTATGAGTCACCCGTCCCTCTCTAGATCTTCTCGTAATCGCTAGAAGTTCATCAGTGAATATAAATCAGTGTGGAAATAAATTGTACACAGACTTTGATAGAATAAGTTGTTTGGTTATTATAACAGTAGTATGTAAATAAGTGTAAATACATTTTAATTATTCTGAACGTTTTGATAAACTAAGAAAACGTTACATTGGTGTCAGGACTGGGATTCAACATCGCTCGAATAGAATAAATAAATTATATCGATCCAAATTTATGCCAGTGACCAGAAGACTTCAGAGATCAATGGAGACGCTGCCTGGATAGTTGTTCCCGGAAAAATAAATGATCGAAATGTGAAACTCCTGGTAGACACTGGATCGACCAGAACAATTGTGCGCCCAGAAGTAGCTAAAGGATTCAAAATTCGTCCAGTTATGATCAAACTTCGAACTGCGTCTGGACAGGAAATACCAACTTATGGATCGGTCCTCTCCACTACTGAATTGGGAAATACAACAGCAAGGCACGAAGTTCTAGTGGCTGAAATCGCGGAAGAAGTTATCCTGGGATTGGACCTCGTTAAGAAACTTAGATGCCAACTGGATATGAAGAGTAATGTTCTTCGACTGGGAAATGAAGCGATCCAGTTCAATTATGTGGATGGACAAGATATATCGGATTCGATTGACCGAGAACATCGCGTTGCCAGGTCGAACTGAAAGCATAGTGATTGGTAGATGTGATGATGTTACGAGAAATGGCTGCGTTAAAGTAATCGAGCCCTCTGACGATGCAATACTGGCTAAAGGACTGTTACTCGGGAAGGCACTAGTAAGGTTAAGAGATAGTATTCCCATCCGATTACTGAATATGAACATGTTTACAGTCACCCTTAAGAAGAACACTTTGATTGGACACCGAGTACCAATGTACCATGTTTCTGGTGGGATAGGTATTGCGAAGTCTCGCAGAGCCAGAAGAATACTGAAGAGCTGATGACCCTTCTCACCTCAAAACGTCAAGATCTTGACCGTTATGAACTACCCGAAGTGAGAAAACTGATTCAGAAATTCTCCGACGTGTTTGCCGCTGATGGAAGAAGAGGGAAGACCGATATTGTGCAGCATAAAATCAATACTGGGGATGCACAACCCATCCGACAACACCCTAGACGTCTTCCTCTGGCAAAAAGACAAGAGGCTAAACGGATTATTGAAGACATGGCGAGAGAAGGTGTCATTGAACCATCCAAAAGCCCTTGGACGTCGCCCGTAGTGTTAGTGAAGAAAAATGATGAGTCCACCAGGTTCTGTGTAGACTATAGGCAACTCAATCAAGAAGGACAGCTTACCCTTACCGAGAATTGATGATACACTGGATACACTCTCGGGATCACGTTGGTTTTCCACCTTGGATTTGAAGAGTGGGTATTTGCAGGTTGGCTTAGATCCAAGAGACTAAGGTCCGTATTTATAGTTGCTCCTTGAGGCTTCCTTACTGAAAGCCTTCTTGAATTTGCTTCCCGATCAGTTCAAATGCAAGGCGGCCTTCAGTAAGGAAGCCTCAAGGAGCAACTATAAATACGGCCCAAAGAGAATACTGCCTTTAGTATTGGAACGGGCCTGTGGCAATTTAAAGTGATGCCCTTCGGTTTATGCAACGCTCCTGCTACATTTGAGCGTTTAATGGAGACTATATTGGAAGGACTCTCCTGGAAAACTAGCCTGGTCTACTCAGATGATGTGATAGTAGTGAGAAAGTCATTTCAAGACCACCTACACAATCTATGCGAGGTTTTCCAGCGACTTCGTGAAGCCAACTTAAAGCTAAGTTCTATCGCAGGATCAGGATGGACAAGAAAGGATGATAGGATATTTCAGCTAGGTCTCATCGAAGCTAGAACGAAATTACTGCGTGACCAGAAGAGAACTTTTGGCAGTCAACAAGTCCGTAGAACATTTCTACAAATATTTGTACGGAAGGAAATTTCTGCTGAGAACGGCTCATGCTGCTCTTAAATGGCTCTTGAGTTTCAAGAACCCGGAAGGACAAGTGGCCAGATGGATCGAGAGGCTGCAAGAATATGAGTTCGACACCGAACATAGAACGGGAGCTTCCCATAGAAATGCCGATGCGTTATCAAGAAGACCTTGTCTATTTTACCAAATGGGTGGAAGCGTACGGTATTCCTAATCAAGAGGCAAGTATGGTTGCTGATAAATTTGTCAAAGAACTCTTCTGCAGATTTGGAATACCTTTAGAGCTACATTGTGATCCAGGCCGAAATTTCAAGTCGACATTATTCCAAGAAGTTTGTAGAAAATTGTGGATTAATTAGACAAGGACAACACCTCTACATCCCCAATCAGATGGCATGGTAGAACGAATGAATAGAACCAAGGGAAAACATCTTGCCAACGTAGTCTCCGATCACCAGCGGGACGAATATTTGCATCTATTCACGATGGTATATAGTTCTTCGGGTCAAGAATCTACAAAGGAAACTCCAGCCAATATAATGTTCGGCCGAGAAATTAGACTACCTTGTGACCTTGAGTTTGGGTGTAAGCCTGGAGAAGAGCAAATTGAGGAGCAAGCTAGATTACATTCATGACAAGGTGCGCAATCAAATGCAGCAAGCAAGTGATCCGATGAAAATGCGCTACGATATCAAGGCCATTGAAGGAGGGTTCACCGCAGGAGATCTGGTGTGGTTGTATAACCCGCAAAGAAGAAGTGGGTTTTCACCGAAGCTGCAGAGACAGTGGGAAGGACCTATGAAGTTATGAAAAGGGTAAATGACGTAGTTTACCGGATACGGAAGCTTCCCAGAGTAAAACCGAAAGTCGTCCATTCCAATCGATTGGCCTCGTACGCGTCTACACAAGATGACGAAGAAGTACGTCCCATCGAGATTCTGGCAAGGGAAAATGACGATTTCCAGGAATTTATGAAAAGAAATGGGGGAACACAAGTTGCACGGTTTGGCGTCACACAGAAAGTTCATCAAGACCTGTTTATAGTTCCCGAGGAATACTCTCTTGCTCATTGTGTAGCAACTGATGATCTAAGGATGAGTAGAGGAATTGCAAGAGTATTCAGAAATGAATCTGGACGTCAAGAGGAACTGATGAGACAGCAGCCCAGAATCGGAAAATACCTGAGACTGAAGTCAGAGAGTCGGTCATAGTTACCAAACAGTACTCATATCAGAAGCCCACCTACCAGAATTTATGGACAGAGCTGCATGGCTTGAAATAAGACCTTCAATGCTTTGGGATTAGGAAAACAGCTGTTCCCAAACTAGGTTGTGGACTGGATCAACTGAATTGGCGGGTTGTGCGAAGCATGCTGGAAGTAGTGTTTCAGAAGAAAGGTATAGAGATTTTGGTATGCAATTCCAACCTAAAGCAAAATGGAAAGCCCAGCAAAACCGTAGACTGTTACTTCCATGAGAGGGGCTACTGTAGAAATGGTGACGATTGCAGATTTCTCCACGGTACTCTGAGGAATTCATGGAATCTGTTCTGGGACAGAACAGGCTTAAGGAGGGGACAGTGTGACGCGTACGGCCCTGTCTGTGTTAGTATCTTCCCGAAAGCTCCAGACGTCTATGAGTCATCCGCCTCTCTCTAGAATCTTCTCGTAATCGCTAGAAGTTCCACTAGTGATAAAGGGCGGGCGCGGAGCAGCACAGGGACTAATTCAGCTGAGTTATTCAAAGCGGAAAGTGATCAGTGAATATGAATAAGTGTGGAAGACTTTGATAGAATAACTGTGGGTTTCACAAAGCTTGATCGTCCGATTAACGCTTGATATTCTGTGGTGTTGTCAAAAATGAACTGAAATTGAGCATAGAAATGTCTTGATCAGAACAATCACGTTAATCAGAGCTTTGTGAAACCCGCTATAAGTTATTTAGTTATTAGAATAGTAGTGTGTAAATAAGTGTAAATAAATTTTAATTATTCTGAACGTTTTGATCAACCAAGAAAACTTTACAATATGTTTTCTATGAGTGGAAATCGACGAAACAATACTCAGTTTTAAATTTCGGGTTGTCAGAGCGGCGTGGCGGGGGTGGAAATCTTTCAGCAATATTTTCATAAAGCATCCTGCCACCTCAAATTTTGGCACATATGTTGTCTGTGAGGAGCAAACGATGAAACAATACTCAGTTCCAAATTTCCGGCCGTCAGGGCGGCGCGATGGGAGATAGAAATCTTCCCGCAATGTTTTTATTAAGCATCCTGCCATCTTGAATTTTGGCACATATGTTGTTTGTGAGTAGCAAACGACGAAACAATACTCAGTTTTAAATTTCCGGCCGTCAGGGCGGCGCAGCGGGGGGTGGCAGTCTTTCAGCATTATTTCTATGAAGCATCCTGCCACCTTGAAATTTGGATAATATGTTATTTCTGAGTAGCGAATGACTATGCAATACACGGTTAATATGCCAAATTTCCAAGTTGTCAGGATGCTTCATAAAAATATTGCTGAAAAACTTCCAGCCCCCGCCACGCCACCTTTGCAGCCGGAAATGTGAATCTGGGTGTTTCGTCGTTTGCTACTCACAGACAACATATGTGACAAATTTTAAAGTGGCAGGATGCTTCATGAAAAATTGCTGAAAAACTTCCACCCTCGCCGCGCCGCCCTGACTGCCGGAAAGTTAAAACTGAGTATTGTTTCGTCGTTTGCTACTCACAGAATGTTCCAAATTTTAAGGTGGCAGGATGATTTATGAAAATATTGCTGAAAGATTTCCACCACCGCCACGCATGCAAATGATTAAACTCTAGGAGTTTAAACGTGTGTTTTTAACACAAAAATCTGACGTCTCACATAACCGAACCAAACAAACTGATAACTAACGCAACGGTAAAACGGTAGCAATAAGTCTTCTTTCGGAACGACCGTTAAAACCGAAAAAAAACGTAGCTTAACCGTAATAAAATAACGCTTGCGATACTAAAAGTTGCAATATCTCTCTAATATGTATTATAAGATCATTGATAACGTCACACAAATGTGACACTGCAATATCTCTATTATTTAATACGTCATAACGGGACGTTTATTCTAAAAATTTGTTTTATGCGCTCATGTTCTGGGGAACAACTTGTTATCGTTTTTGTCCAAGGATTTGAAGTTTTCCAATTTTTGTAAGAAAATAGTCTAAAACGTTGAACTCAATGATGACGCCAAAATCAATTATATCCGGCCGATGACACGATTACTGTCGAATGGAACTATAGCTAGCTCTAAGGGTTGGTTTCGTATGGCATCAGGATGTGACGGTTAAGGCCTAATCGGCCAAAAAGTTTCGGAATTGTAGCCTTCTGAAGCATTAACCTACGAGCTATAATTCTTCAATCAAGTAGTACTCCCGACTTCACGTCAGAGCTTTTCAAGAATTTTGATTTTTTTTGTATATTACACCAATTATTTCATGGGAGAAACGTATTCAAAAGGTCTGAAGTAGTTTGAAATCTGAAAAAAGCACTCATGTGTAGTCAAAAGCTTCGTGCTCTCCTGCCTAAATCATAAACTCATGAAACTCGATCACCCATCCAGGTGCTGCAAATACTTAAGATCGCTCGAAAACCATTTTGCAATATTCGATCATATGATCCTCACAAAATTTTGCTTGAACCATCATATGTTTGTTCGCACAGCTGTAAGAAACAAGTTTCGGGTGAAAGATCACGCGCACTAGGCTTAAACCACGTTCGCACGGTGATTTCTGATTGTTTATGGTTTTATACCAAGAGCAAGCTGTTTGTTCATTCCTCTGTTGCTTTTATCAGATAGTCAGACCTGTCATTGCATACTTTCCAAGCAATGCTCAAAAACGCCTTGGCATCGACGTCTCTTTAGACACCGCACCAATACAACCTGAGTGCCCTCGGAAGTACTCAGCCTACCTGCCACGTCAAGGCGGTGACCATCACAGATTACAGAATAAAACTGACCATGCACTGGAATTGATGCACGTCGTGAAGTGAAACGCTTGAGCCGGTTAACTCCGACATTCCACCGAAACACTGCTCCGAACGTACATTCTTTACCCAGTAGGTAGATCCAGACTGAATTTTTGAAAAAAAAAACTCTGGATTGGTATATCAACGGAATCATTTGGCGGATTTTACCCATTTACGAATTCGTATCTTCATTATTTTTACGAATATCGATATTCTCAGTCCTTTCATCACCCAATCATTCCGCAGATATACCCATTCAGAATTTATTTCTCCAATATTTCTAAAAATACAGATTAGATCGAAGTGAAATACAGCAGTTCATCAAAAAATGACAGAAGCATGAGTGCTGGTGGCAACAAAAATCCGAGTCAAAGACGAGGATTTTTGCACCTGCACGAATGCTTTTTGTGCGCATGTTCTAGGGGAACAGCGTGCTATCGTTTTGTCCAAACGTCTGTAGTTTTCGATGATTGAGCCGAAAATGGTCTCAAACGACTAGATTGGACTCACTGATGACGAATCCGGTGTCAAAATCGATTCTGTCCGGCCGGCTGACGACACGATAACTGTCGAACGGAGCCAGCTAGCGACTTGAAACTTGATGGTTGTTCGCGCAAATAGTTTCGGAGTTATAGCCATTTAAAATTTTGAGGTTAATTTCGTCATATTTCAGAAATTACTAAAGAGATTGGATTGAAACTTGGTAGTTAGTTGGAGCATAACGTTGCGCAACTCTGAGCGCAACTTTCGTTGAAATCGTATGGTAACTCAATTTGAAAGAAATTTTTTTTTATTGTTCATGTTCGAGATATTTTTTCAGTTAAACCTTGAACTCCATATTTCACAGCAGTGAACCGAATTTCAATCCGATACGCCTATTAGTTTTGGATATATTAGGAAAAAATATGTAAAATTTCGTGGTTTCCTTCTCGATATCGTTATTTTTTTCGGTATAACTCAAGAACCGCGATGAAACTTCGCAGCTAGTTCGAAGATGTTGAGGGGCAATATTGTGCTGAATTTCGCGATTATCATATCATTAAAACAATTTGAAAAAAAAAATTTCAATTTTTTGCGCGCATGTTCTAGGGGAACAGCGTGCTATCGTTTTGTCCAAATGTCTGTAATTTTGGATGATTGAGCCGAAAATGGTCTCAATCGACTAGGTTGGACTCACTGATGACGAATCCGGTGTCAAAATCGATTCTGTCCGGCCGGCCGTAGACACGATAACTGTCGACAGAAGCAAGCTAGCAACTTGAAACTTCCAGGATAGGTTGCGCATCAGAATGCCGCGGTTAAGTTCGTTAATGGGCCAAATCGATCGAATAGTTTCGGAGTTATGGGCATTTGAAATTTTGAAGTTATTTATTTTTTATTTCAGAAACAACCTGAGCGATTGGATTCAAACTTGTCAGTTGGGTGGAGTACAACGACGCGCAACTTTGAGCCAAATTTCGTCAGGATCATATCGTCAGTAATTTTAAAAAAAAAATTTTTTCGAAATTTTTTTCCAAAAAAATTTTTTTTCGGAAACCATTCATCATATCCAAAAAAAATTATACTCACACTTTGACCTTCTAATTTCACAGCAGTGTACCAAATTTCAGTTCGATATGGTCATAAGTTTTGGAGATATCGGGAAAAAATATGTCAAATTTCGAGGTTTTCTTCTCGATATCGTTGATTTTTTCGGTATTACTCGAGAAATACTGATTCAGTCCTGATTAAACTTCACAGCTAGTTTTAAGATGCTGAAAGACAACTTTATGCAAAATTTCGTGATAATCGTGTTATTAAAACAATTTGAAAAAAAAAATTTCTATGATTTTCTCATCATATCATCCTCATTAAATTCTGTATGAAACTTCGAACTGTTATTTTCGATGAAGTACTGGATTTCAATTCGATCTGATCTGTATTTTTGGAAATATTGGAAAAATAAAATTTTGATTGGGTATATCTACGGAATCATTGGGTGGATTTTACCCATTCACGAATTCGGCCTTCGTAATTAAGGTCCAAACCTTCTCTACAAATATCGAGTTTCTAAGTTGTTTCTTTCGGAAGTTATTGTGTTTACGCAGTCGGCCGTTAGGCTGACCGTAAACACAATAACTTCCGGAAGAAACGACTTAGAAACTCGATATTTGTAGAGTAGGTTTGGGGCTTAATTACGAAGGTCGAATTCGTGAATGGGTAAAATCCGCCCAATGATTCCGTAGATATACCCATTCAAAATTTTATTTTTACAATATGTCCAAGAATACAGATATGATCGAATTGAAATCCAGTAATTTATCAGAACAAAATTTCAAAAAGCACTGCCGTGAAGGCAGCAGCTTTTGCGCGCACGTTCAAATTCGTTGCTGAAGCGGTCATCTACATTGAACATGCGCGCAAAAGTTGCTGCCTTCACGGCAGTGCTTTTTGAATTTTTTTTTCAAATATTTAATTTTCTGTGATCTCATCATATTATCCTCATTAAATTATGTATAGACATTCAAGCTGTCATTTTAAGTATTGGATTTCAATTCGATCCAATCTGTATTTCTGGAAATATTGGGAAAATAAAATTTTGAATGGGTCCTAACGGCCGGACAGTAAACACAATAACTTCCGAAAGAAACAACTTAGACACTCGACATTTGTAGAGTAGGTTTGGGGCTTAATTACGAAGGTCGAATTCGTGAATGGGTAAAGTCCATCCAATGATTCCGTAGATATACCCATTTAAAATTTTATTTTTCCAATATTTCCAAAAATACAGATTAGATCGAATTGAAATCCAGTAATTTATCGGTGAAAAATCTAGAAGAGCACTTTCGTGAAGGCAGCAGCTTTTGCGCGCATGTTCAGATTCGTTGCCGAAGCGGTCATCTATATTGAACAGGCGCGCAAAAGCTGCTGCCTTCACGGCAATGCTTTTCTAGATTTTTTGTTAAAAAAAATTACTTTGCAATGTGTTTTTTCGATTTTTTTCACAGGAAAAATTAGAAACCCGAATTGTATTTGACAAGACTATTCATGAGTAGCAGATTATTCTGCATGCATTATAATTACGTTTTTTTCAAAGATGTGCCGTGGGTAAACTCTAATAAACTACTGACAGGTCCTGCCAAACAGTTTTTCCACCTAGAAACCATTTGTAATTCAAAATTGCGCGTTTCTGATTGGTGGAAATTACGACGAGGGAAATAGTCGTAGATAAAAGGCTCAATTGGAGATCACTTGTGAAGAATCTTTCTATAAGGGCATATTTGGTCCTATTCATATTTTTGTCCAAATAATCCTTTCTTAACCTTTTTCTCAATAGTGATAATTCAAATTTTATTATGGTATGGATAAAATCTAAATGAACTAGCTAATCGAAAATAATGCTTCAAGCAGGAGATGAGACTGACGCAGCTTGTATGATAAAACCAGAAAAGTTGCATCAAACTTGCGCCACATCATGGTCGGAGCCGATCCCGTGCTGTGTTGATTTCCTGGACAAAGCAACAATAACAACACCCCCATGTGGAAATGTAAAATGTAGAAATGTGTGCTTGAATTTAGTCAAGAAAGAAGTCGGCAACGAAATGGAAGATATACAAGCTCAGGCCAAGCTGTGCATTGAAAGAGTATCCAATGAACGGGATTACTATAGAGCTGAATTTGAACGTCTCCTCACTTTCTTCGAGAAGATAGGAGGAACAAACGAAGACGAGGTAGGTTGAGGCTCGTACTATAGTACCTTTCCTGTACGCTGATCTTTTCTTCTGTGGTACATGATGCTGGAACATATCATTTGATTTCTGTTCTAGGATCTAAGTTGATCTCTCAAGTTTCCTAGCATCTTCTGCTGCGTCTTGATCGATTAGTCACCTGATATCCTGATTTGGAAGTTGGTATTCATTTAGCGCACATATTCTGGGGATCATTTTTGTCTGAATGTCATAATTTGCGAATTTTTTGCCCTGAAATTGTCTCAAACGAATAGGTTGGACTAACCAATAACAAATACGGTGTCAAAATCGATTCTGCCCGGCCGGCCGAAGGCACAATTACGGTCGCAAGGAGAATTCTGTCGTCTTGAAATTTTTAGGTTGGTTGCATTTCAAAATGCGATGGTTCGTTAATGGGCAGAATTGTCCAGATGGTTTCAGGCTCATTGTCATTCGAAATTTTGAGGATATCATGGTGATATTTCAGGAACTACTATAGCGAATTAAACTTGGCAGTTATTTGGAGCACAAAGACGTGCAACTTTTTGCGGAAATTTGTTGAGACTTTGAAAAAAAATAGACGCTTAGGATCTTGTCCATTCTGAAATTTTCTTTCATTTCTAAACTTTTAACCTTCCTCGAAAATTTCTCTGAGTCGATCCTTTGGAAATTTATTGTGTAAGAGTAAGCGTAACTTTTTGGGAGATTTTGTCATACTTTGAGCTTTTTATTTCACAGCGGTGTGCCACATTTCGGTTTGATACGATTATAATTTTTGAAAGTTAGTGAGAAAAAATATGTCAAATTTCATGGTTTATTCCTCGATATCGAAGTTTTTTTCAAAATTATCCAAGAAATTTTAGAAAAGCGCTGATGTCAGCTGCACGAGTTTGACATGCGCGTAAAAGCTGCTGACTTCTCGTCAGTGCTTTTCTAGGATTTTTTAAAATTATTTCGGAAAAAACACGAAATTTGACATATTTTTCCACGATATCTTCAAAAATGGAGGTTTTATCTGAATTTGGGTTATTACTACAAATGCAAATTTGAACATAATTATTATTTGATTCATCATTTTCCCAAATTACCAACAGAAAGTATTCAAAATCAGATTTCAAAATTGGGGTTTGGGATTTGCCAGGCATGCACGAAGTGACAACGGTGTTCAGTAGAATAGCTTTTTCTGCTATAGAATTATGAAATATTTATTACTATTCTGTGGTACACGTGTTCTTTGTCAATATAACTAAACAATTTCCGTTTGCGATTTGTCAGTAATATGACAGTATGACAGTCTGTTCTCTTCTTTTTCTATTCCTTGGTTTGTTGTCTTCTACTCTTACCAGATCGAAGTATAGCTATTTCTATTTTCCTAAGCAAAGTAACACATTTGACGTCCTTTTCTTTCCGAGAAAGCTGAATTCGACTTTGCCATATCGTGCACTCAAGACAAATCCCTTTAAATGCAAATCCCTATTTTTATTTTTCAGTTTTAGGCGATCAAACATTTTTTTAAAAATATAATATTGACTTAATATGTTCGAAATATGATGTTCTAAAGGTTTTTCATGAAAATTACTGCATTTTCGTTCGAAGGAAAAACCCCCATTATAACCGTATCAAACTGATATGTGGCACACTGCTGTGAAATGAAAAGTTCAGGGTATGCCCGAATATTTGCCCACATGTAATGAATATTTTCCGAAAAAAATATTTTGGAACATTTTTTTTTTAATTTACTTACCACGCGATCTCAACAAAATTCTGCCAAAAATTGCAAGTCTTTATGCTCCAATTACCTCTCAAGCTTCAATTCGATCGCTTCTGTAGTTCTCGAAATATCACAGAAATAACTTCAAAATTTCGAATAGCTATAACTCCGAAATCGTTCAACCGATTTTGCCCATCAACAAACTTAACCTTCGTGTTTTAAGCACCTCCCTAAATTCTCAAGTCGATAAGATTCTCCGTACTCCCGTAATCGTGCCCGTGATCGGACGGCCGGCCGGTCGGATTCGTTATCAGTGAGTCCAGCCTAGTCGGCTAAAACCATTTTCGGCTCAAAATTCTAAAATTACAGGCATTTGGACAAAACGATAGCACGCCGTTCCGGAGAACATGCACGCAAAAAAATCGGAATTGTTTTTTCCGGAAACTATCCGTCACATTTGAAAACATTTTGCTCGGAGCTAGAAATTTCACAGCAGTGTTCCAAATTCGAGTTTCATACGATAATAATTCTTGGAGATACTGAGAAAAAATATGTCAAATTTCGTGTTATTTCCTCGTTATTGCTGTTTTTCGGAACAATTCAAAAAATACTGATTCTTTCGATATGAAACTTGATAACTGGTTTGAAAATTCTGATGAAAATTATGTCCTTAAAACAATTTGAACAAATTTTTTTTTCCAAATATTCGTTATTCTGCGGTGTTTTGATCATATTGTCCACACGGAATTCTGTAGAAACCTTCAATCTGCCATTTTTAATTATTTATTAGATTTCAATTTGATTTAATATGTGTTCTTGAAAATATTGGGAAAATGAAATTTTGAATGGGTACGCCTGATGAATCATTGGGTGGATTTTACCCTTTCGAAAATTCGGCCTTTGTGATTAAGATCAAACCTACTCTACAAATATCGAAATATTCTTACGCGCTTGATCTAGGAAACAGCGCTTTATTATTTCGTCATGACGTCTCTTATTTTCGAATTATGAGCCGAAAATGATCTAAAACGATTGGGTTGAACTTCCTGAAGGATCCGTGGTCAAATTAAATTCTGTCTGTTCGTTCGTATGTGCTCTAACTTTCGACTATCTCCGTCAAGTTCGTTAATGGGTGGAATCGGTTGGATAGTTTCGGAGTTAGGCCCATTTGTAATTTTGAGGTTAATTCCTCGATATCTCATGAAGTATTGACTCGATCAAATCGAAACTTCGTGGACGGTTTTGGAATACCAACGCGCAAATTAGAGCCGAATTTCGTGTGAATTCAGTTGTTAGGAAATTTTCAAAACATTTTTTTCGAAAATTCTTATAATTCTTATAAAAATTTTTTTTTCCTGAAAATATCGATTAGATTCCAATTGAAATTTGGCACAAACTTAAGAGTCAGTATTTAACAACAATGTTTCAAATTTCAATTCGATCCGATATTTACTTTCCGAGATAGGAAAAAAAAATTGGTCCCAATTTCTTTGTTATTTGGAATGTAAACGTTATTTCCTTAATATCTCAAGAAGTACAAATGCAATCAGATTAAATAAAACTTCGTAATCAGGTGGAGATTACTAACACGCAACTATATGCAAAATTTCTATTAGTTACAATTTGAACAAGCGCGTAAAAGCTCCTGACCTCACGTCAGTGCTTTTCTAGATTTTTTTTCGGTTATTGTGTTTTCGAAAAGACCGGGGAAACGACCGCGAACAAATCGTTCGATCAAGAAATTAAACCGCTGTGGGGGGAGTCAATACCAAGATGAGTGGCCGCTCTCGCTGTGAATTTCAGCATCACGTCAGTGCTTTCGTTTCTCATTGAGCTTCTTGGCTATATGAAACGTTTCCGGATCATAATGCTCTCTAACATTATATCAGACTAAATGATCTTCAAAGGATTTACCTTAGATGGAATTTTGTGCACCGGTCACCTCGAGGAACTGAGAACTCTCAATTGTATGTGGATCGTCGGCAAAAAATATTCCGAAATATTAATAGCTCTAAGGGTGAGTATTCATTCGAGCAAATTTGTGCGCACACTGTTCGAGCACGTAAGTCAACATGGCAAACGGCCAAATTTTCGCCGCACATCTATACGTGCGCGCACATTTGCTCGAATGAATACAAACCTTAACAGACATTCCAAATTGGTACAATCCGGATAAGAATTTCGGTGCCCTTTGTGCAAAATTATCTTCTCCGAAGACTTGTCCGCCGGCTTTCAAAGACAATAAGATAAAGCACTCATGATTGCTTGGTTCTGAACAACAGTTCAAGACCTAATTGATTTCGATTTTATCAAGGCTTTTATAATTATGTAAAACCATTCAGATCAGCTGAATGAAACAATACGTTCGTATTTTTAATTAATTTTCTTATTGTTCAACTTCAGGACTCTAATGTCTTATGCTGCATAGCATGCCAGAAGAAGGACCAAATGGTCGAATACCTACAAAGAGAGAACGAAGTTCTAGTGAAGGAAAAGTTTTGTCTAATGTCACGTTTAGAAGAAGGCGGAACAAGGTTCGATTTGGAATCTCCAACAGGAAAGTGCTGCAAGGTATCAAGAAGTTACTATTTTTGAAATGTTTCTGTTAAATTAGAAAACTCTTCAGACATCCTGCAAACGAATTGAAAGGGAAAGGGACCTACTAAAATTGGATATCCGAAGACTAGAGGAAGAAACCGACTGTTTGAGGGAAAAAATCAAGGTAGGAAAAAATTTCGCGAGCTTTATTTCCAATGAAAAAAGACAGGACATTATATGAAACTGGAAATGCTTATTACAGACTGATGCGGCAATCAGTAAGGCCAAAATAGTATAATCATCTGTGAACAAAATCCATAGATTTGTTCGTCAGCCGTGGACTGTAAAAACCACTAGTAAGCGAGGACCGGCTATACCTATTGAATGTTGATGTCAGTTTCGATTTCGAACCTCTGTACAGAGTGGGCAAAATTGGACAGTTGAAGGGGAAGTCTCACTTCTAGTTAGACGAAAACGGATGCCGGTGTCTGAGGGCCAATTTTCATGAAAATGTCATTGGCCAAAACCACAATTCTATAACTATCACCGTTATCCGGAGTTTTTCGAAAATGTTCATTTTAGGAATATTGCTGTAACTCTTTTTCTGTTCGAAATTTGTTTAGTCGTGTGAAAATAATCTCGTAGCAACTTCTCACTTAAAATTCAATGACGTTGATTGAGTTTTTTGCAAACTGATATTTCATAAGTTATCACTATGAAAATATTTTTTCAAATCGGACCTCCCGTATTATTTTCACATATTTCGATATTTTGTTCTATTTCGTGTATTCTCATGAGCTACATGAGAATGGGTTCTTATTGAAATATTTCGAAAAAGATTTGCTGTTTTGAGTGCGTAGCCATTTTTTCAGGAAATATTGCATGCACCTTTATGACGATATTTTAATTCAAATTGTTTCTTTGTTCGGGAAGAACTGAAAAAATTGATTTTCCAATGGACATATTCAAGAATCATTGGATGGAAAAATCTAGGAAATAATATCACTGATATCCAGCCGCCACTGTATTTTACAAATTTACAAATCATTTTTCAAATTCTTTCAACGTTATTATCCTCACAAAATTTTTCACAGGTTTGTAATTCGGCATTTTACAAATG
Source organism: Myrrha octodecimguttata (assembly GCA_958510865.1). Taxonomy (NCBI): domain Eukaryota; kingdom Metazoa; phylum Arthropoda; class Insecta; order Coleoptera; family Coccinellidae; genus Myrrha; species Myrrha octodecimguttata. Next base: position 16,549,285 of record OY294058.1, on the reverse strand, counting down.
ATTATCAAGTCCCAATCTGATAGCATCAGTTTTTTCGGTATATCGAGGAGATATCCACTAAATTTTGAATGACACTCTGAAACTGGCCCATAAACGAACTCTAACGAGATATTTCGGCTCCAAACCTTAACTGATAATTTCATCCCCTTCGAAGGTTAGCACATATACGACAGCAAATAATTAAATTCGACGGACGGCCGGAAAAAAGTAAATTCGACCTCGGATTCTTCATCACTGATTCCAACTTTTGCCATTTTCGTTTCGAAATTCGAAAATTTTTCCCTTTAATCCGCACTTGGATATATCTCAAATGAGGTGCCTTTTGGGGAGAAAGTCTGTTCGCAAATATATTCATTTTGGAGTAAATAGTCAATATATTTATGAGTTGCATCAATAGATATATTTTGTGTCACGATATATTTATATTCTTCCAAACACAATATAGTTACAGAGCCGGATCTAGGATTTTCGCGCCTGTGGAAAAATATCGAAATGCGCCTTCGAGGAATTTTATTTTTCAATGACTACATCATTTTCATAATACGAGGTATTAATTTCATTTCCAATAACTTCTTCATTCCAAAGAATCTCTGAAATTTTTATGAGGTAATTGATAAAACCTAAATATTGGAATAGGATGAGTGTAAGAGAAAGAAATCGAACGATGATATATCCGAGCCTACAGGGCGGATTATGTGCATTAACGAAGGCAGTCGTCATATACACACACACCCTACCTATAAATTTGAAGTCTCTGAGATAAATCTTTCAAAACTGATAGACTATCATGTTCACGGGCGCATGACCAGCGGTATAGAATATAAAGGGACTGAGACTTTTTGATCAGTGAGTTCAAACAACCGCTCAAGTCCATTATCAGTTAGAAATTAAAAATTACAGACATTTGTTCCAAGTCAAAATGATATGGTAGCACCATGAGACGCTATTCTTGACTTATGCGATGATATAGATGAACGTTCTCTATCGTTCCATACAAATGCACCGCGTATCATTGCGAACAATGTGGATACGGTCACTTTTTCTGGTTTTTCATCTATCCAGGATTTTAAGAATAGCGCTCCCGGATGAGCGTCGAGCTCACAAACATTCTCATGAATATCATGACTAGGTGAAGAAATTTGGCTGCTATAGTTGCCGAGAAAAAAGGTGTCAAATAAACCTGATTGAATTTGAAAGTCTTTTCCAGCACTAATAATTCCCTGGCGTGCTAAAATGGTTACCGTACTGCACATAAATATAATATAATAATTACCCCAGATGCGAAAAGAGAGTCGTATTTAGCCTGGGGTGGGTTCATCTAGCCGCTCAGCCGATTGTAATCTTCTTGATAATTTATGTTCTTTGTGCGGATCCCAGATCGAGGGTAGTAGGGCAGTCGATAAGTGTAAAAATTATTTTCTGTAACTTCAATTGGTATATCTACTTGTCGTCCCCCATTGTACAACTGGTTCATCATAACAACACCGCTCTGAAATTGTATGAAGCTTCAAGAAAAAATCATGATTTGGCGCCCCTAGTTAGCTTGTGCCTGTACCAAATACCTTTCTCGCAACGCCTTAGATCTGGATCTGTATAGTTGGGTGTTTCAAATATAAAGAAGTCCAATATATTTATTAACTCGATCTATCGAAAAAGTCAAGAAAATGAGCGTCGAAAGCACGCTCTATAGAATCCAGCAATGATCTAATAATACTAATATTATTAGATCATTGGTATCCAGCAATACAAGTTTGAGAAGGCCTGAAAATATTGATAATAATAAGTCCTTATTTTGATATGATTTGTGAATATTCAATATTTTTCCTCAAATATTGGAAGTGATTATCGTCGTTCACTCCGATTTTAATCAAAATTGCTAGAAACTGCATTCTTGAAACTGTATGCTTCCAGAGAGTCATCTATTGAAGTTCGAAAGGTTGAATCCTAACGAAATTCATAGGAACCAAGATGAATATATTATACGATATGTGAAAAAGTATACACCCCAAATATCGCCATACGAAGAATCAAAATACCCTGAAATAATATATGGAGTGAAAGTCTTAACGTTATTTCATTTACCTATTTTGTCCAGAAGAATGTCGTCTTTCGATTTTTTCAAATAACATGCCGTGTTACGCGTAATGGATTTTTTAGTGTTGCACAGTATCACTTCAAATTGATCATCTCATCATAAATCTCGTACTGAATGAACCCTTTGAGATGCACCTACAACAAACTATTGCTTGTATATTGTAAATTGAACATGTCATTTCATAAACTCCCATTTAAGTGTCTTTGTGGTTGATCCCTTTGCACTTAATATAACTTTATTTATAACTCATTGGTTTTTCACCAAACGAAAATCAATTCCATGAAGAAATTCATGTGAAATATTTAAATTCAATAGTAACTACAAAATTATCCACGTCGAAACCAAAAGTACCTACATAACTCCTAGAGTCGTTAGAAATCAATAGGTACAACACCTGCAAAATCCTATTGAATGAACAAACAGATGTGAATAGCTCTCCACTACTGAATATTTTTCTGTAACCTAAAAACTCTGTGGCAAACCCCAATTTATACCTACTCTCACTTTTACGCTTTTGTATAATTATTTAGGCACGTTCCGGACCATATTTAAACCTTGTTGTACTACATACCATCAGTCAGTAAAATGTAGATACCTGAAGAAGATTTTTAGCAACTTTCTTCGTGTTTTTTGTGATTCCGTAGTATTACTATGAGTGTTGTGAATTCCCCGCCGAAGTCCTACACACCGTTAGGATCTGGCGTCTAGGAGGTTCGAAAGTTTTCAAAATCAAACTAAACGGTTAAAAAAAAAACACACTTTAATTCGATTCCTAGTTGTAAAATGAATATACTAGACTAGTGCCGATACGAAATAATCGATCGTGTGAAAATATGAACAAAAATGTGAAAAACCTATTTTAAATATTTGAGCCGAGCCTCGGCTTTTTCGACCTCAAGCTTATCGCTTCCAATTCCGATCCCGACTGACTTATGTCTGGAATTTTCAAATATACCCAAGGATAAATCTTACATGCCTAAATTTGTCTATGTTTATAATAACGCAGAAAACCACTTGAAGGGCGAACCGCATTAGCTCGCTCGAAAAGTGAGACCAATGCAGGTGGCCGCACAGGGCCGTATTCCCTAATTATCTGGGGACAAATATGTCGAGTTACGACAATGAGATGGAGTTTTTATGTCCGACTGATCATCAGAATTATCACTCCTGTCACCGATATAATCAATTACCGTATCCAGGTTGTCTGTCTCATCTAAATATATTCCCGAAATATGGTAGATAAACCTATTCACTAAGGTATCAACATATAACGAAAATTTTGCTGGAAAGAATTGAAAGAATCACTTTATAATTAAGCCTTGAGGATGTTATTCATAAAAATCTTAAATATTTTTCATTCCAAATCACATTTCCTATGAAATATTGGAGTTGAGGAGAAAATTATCTTGGTGTTGAGTTTCTTAAAAAACTACTTTACAAAGGTCAAGTCACTATGTTGTTTCTTTCGTTAAAGTTAAGTTAAATTTCCGAAAAATATGTTTTACTAATATTTTGCCAGTACGATCTTCACGATATTACTTATTAAATTGCGTGTCGGTATTACACAAATAGAAATGAAATTCAAATCAGAAAGCGTTTGCGCCTTTTGACATATAAGGGAAATAACCTCAAAATTTAAAATGGCCACAAAATTTTCCGCCAATATCTCTGCAAATAAAAATGGTTTCAAAATGTTGACTAAGACCTGTACCAAATTATATTGAACTTTAATGAATAGCTTCCGAAAAAAATGTTTAGAAAAAATTCAATTTTTTTCCAATACAATTCTCACGAAATCATGCATTAAATTGAGCGTCGATATTTCACAACTAGTTATGATGTTTCAATTTGATCGCGTTAGTATTTCTTGAGAAACTTTCGGGAAAATTAACTTAAACTCTCAAATTAACAACAAATACGTAAAACAAAATTCTAGATTTTCCGCTAATATTAAATGTGTGGATGTGATTCCTACAAGGATTCAACTTTGTTCTGAAAAATATCAATGAAATGAAAAAAAAACCCACCCGTCCTGTGCAACTTATCTGAAAAAATATTTTCCACAGTGCATATATCCGATAAGAGTTCACTTGATTCACAAAATATCCAATACACAAACTGAAGACCTAAAGTTATTTTCAATAACTTTTCTGTAAAAATCAAATATATCGTGAACCTCTCAAGGTTGAATTCGACTGAATAATTCTAAAAGAGAAATTTCGTTCCGTATAGTTGTCAGATACACTCAACTAAGAGAGTGTCAAATCCCAACGTCTGTTTAATGTGAAAACCTTCAATTCAAACAATTCTCGACAATTGATGAGATTTCCGGTTTGTTAATTGATTTGTTTGCATATATCCTCCAATTTGTTTTATCATATACATGCTCATTATCTTTTATATTCACCCCTATTTCAAAGTCTCAGTACGAAAAATATTGGATTTCGATTGAAACCAGTAGCCGATATCCACATGTTGACGATAATTGTACTAAGCAATACAAAATTGATGGAAACCTCCGATCGACCGAATATTTTGGAAATATTCATTATTTTAAATAACGCTTCTTAATTCGCGTTCTGCATGTGAATGGGTTATACATTTACACAAGAGTATTTATTGAGATTTCAATGTTTCAAATGAATTTTTTCATGGAATCAGTTTTCGGGTTGTGAAAAACCAATGTTTTATGAATAATATATAAGTTTTATTTAAGATATAATTGAGCTCCATGAAGAAATTTAATGTTTCATCCCGTAATTCGCAGGGTGATATCTATAAATAATAATTGTTATCCGAGTTTTTGTAGTTATGTTTCAGATATTAGGAGAGAAACCCCAAAAATATTTAATTTGAACTACTAACGATTATGAAATTGTCGAGAACATCGATAGGGCATTTGCACATTGTGTTTATAAAATAATTAACGAGTCCGTTCGAAATTTCTCAATATATGTTGAAAATTTGGTAACAATCTTTTCATCTACATTCAGATATATGATTCTGGATGAAAAGTTAACCGATTATTTCACTGAATTCCAATCTTAGAACCGAATGCGATGATTCATTCTCGGAATTATTGGAAATTTGCAGCATTTTTCTTTATAACTCAGAGACTACTGATCGGATATCATCCGGGTAAAATTTTTAAGGTTGAGTTATGCAACAGTAATCAACGTTGAGAATTTCACAAAAATTCGGTGGTAAGTTTCCGAGAAATAATTTTTTTTTCCCTCCAACCCCCAATTTTAAGCCCTTAGGGTACACCAATCCTGCTGAAAAGCTTGGAGGATCAATCCCGAGCGACACATGTTTCACGGATTTCGGTTCAGTACTTTCCGAGAAAAGCTCTGGACAACGGACGGCGGACGGACGGATTTTTTTTTATTCGTTCATTCAAATCTACATACTCCAAAACGTGAACTGTGAAATTTTAAGGGGGGGTTAAAATTTTTTTTTTCGTTGGTCGATCACTAAGGTTTATTATTTGATTTCATCAAATAATAAACCAAAAAATGAAAAAGTCAGATTTGTACGTACTCTGAGACGTCACAGTTCGCTTTGTTTATCGTTCGGATTGTTCCGGTATTGTTCATTAGGCAATCTGTTTCCGAAGAACCCCTCAACGAATAGGTTCAATCATGCAATCCGCAAGGGCATTTTCCATAAAAAACAAATGTTTTAGATATTGGAATAAAAATAATTAATTTTTTAGACAGTAAACGAAAATAAGATTAGAGATTATGCGAAATTCCAAGAACAACGTATCGAATATGAAAATACAATAAATAAATTGGAAGGTGAAAGAAGGGAACTTATGAAAGGTCAAGGCATTCGAAGAGTCAACATCAATTCACTGGAAGAAAAAGTAGACATGTATTCTAATTTACTGAGGGTGGCACAAGAAGAAGTAAAGAGGGTTAAGATGCAGTATTGCCAACTCAAGTGAGTTGCCATGTTGTTGATGATATTATTATCACTTTCGTCAAATCTGATTTCAGGAAGCTTCACGAGCAATGTGACAAGGCCCTTTTAGATACCCAGGCTCAGTTGATGGAGGTGGAGATAGAACTAAATCGTCAGAATACGAAAGATCCAAATAGAAATAAAAAATATAGTAAGGAGGGAAGTGTAACAGCACCAAAATGTGAGTGCTCGGACGAGACCTCTGAAGCAGAAAGAAGTGCATCTGAAGAAGTTGAAAGAACAATACATCAGCAACTAGATAATGATAAGGACAATCTTCTGGTGCGTGATGTTGATATTGAAAATAATACATCATTATAGACCACTTTGACTAACCGATCCGCCATTAAAATTATTTCGTATTAAACTAATTTTTTATTCACTTCAAGGAATGTTTGGTAAGAGGTTGAGTTTATATCGAAGAATTTCATGGAATTGACCGAATATTGAGGTTCAGAACCGAATCTCCTTCTTTCATATGTAAAATTGTTTCTTCATTACAGAATCAACTGGACGAGAAAACTGAATTACTTTTCCAATGTCAAGAATATGTGAAAAGTAAAGTTGAAACTATTTTGAAATTAGAGGAGGAACTCAAAAACCTCAAACAGGAAGTAAGGTATTGCATTAATATTTACTTGAATTGGATTTTCACTGATTCAACTGATTCTTTGGGATGAAAGCGTAATCATTTTTGCAAATTTCTTTGCAGACTAGGATTAATTGATGAAAATACTCGTTCAAATTCAATTATGGTTATGATCAATTGGTAGGCCATTTTATTTTTCCAATATTTCAAAAATTACGCATACTAATTGAAATCGTATTTGGTCGAAAAATTACGGCATGAATGTTCATGACAACTTTTTTAGAATCATATCTACTGAATGATCAGATGGATCTGACCCATTCTTTCATTCATTCGAAAATGAAATATAAAGATACTTTGTATTTCCTTTCAGAATTTATTGTGTTAACAGTCAACCTACCGACCGACTGTAGTGATATTCAAGATACAAACCTATCTTGAATATGTCTTGACTTTTCGAGTTTACCCTCGGAAATTAGTGGACATTTGGAGGGAAGGTCGACCAAACTACTAGACACGGATTCTTTTTCGGACAGTCCGACATAATCGTTCAAGACCATTTTCGGCTCCCCATATAGCACACCATTTCCCCAGTATATCCTCTCAATATCCTATTCGTGGCGTATGTCCCAGGACATTGGGAGGATATACGGGGGATATACAATTGGGGGTATCCCTATGATTTAGGGTTCGTATATACCAAGTATGTCCTCTGAGTAACTACAACCCACATTAAATTTTCGACATTGAGAGGACATACTTGGGATGTAGAACTTGGGATATCTCTACGATTTAGGATACGTATATCTCAATTATGTCCTCTAGTAGCTTCGAATGCTGCGATGCAATCCATGTCAAATTTTTCGAAATACGCCTTCGCGTTGATTGCTGGTTCAAATACGAATAAGAGCCAGAATGTTTATGGGTTGGATCTATGTTGTATCATTTAATAACGAAAAATATCCAACTTGAGGTGAGAGATCGAATTATTCACTTTTTTAATATATCTGGGTGCATATCTGAAAGCTGAGATCAATGAATATCATTTGTGGATTATGAAAAAATCAGAAATAATCTAATAATATAAGAAAATTCAATGTAGCAATGTGAATAATGTAATAATATATTATTAGATCATTGATCATCGATCATACAGATTATGAAGTTATAAGTTTATATTACTTCATGTTCTGTGGTTCATAATCTATGATCAGTCAATCTCAATCATGACATTTGACAGATTCTGCGTTGACATTTTCTTTGCTTCTTTTCTCGACTTGGAGTAATATGAATTATGGGCATCACAAAATACAAGAACTCATGAAATGGTATACTTTTCGTCTTCAGTAAACTCGTTCTGCATTCGTCCATTTCGAAACTGGATTTCGGCAGTGATTGTGCTATATTTTATACCCTTTGGTATGTAAGTATTAAAAATTTATTAACTAGCTAACAAATATAACATTGGGGTCCAACGACAAAAAGGAGTAATTCAATACAAGAGCTTGAAGGTCAAGCTTGTAAGATTGAAACATCTTTTGAACAGTCAGTACAGTGAATTATATTTTTTTATATGTTTATTCATTTCCAGCATCAAATACAGTGACTGGAAGAAATCAAACCAAGAGAATGTGAAATAATGTATGCAATAAGCATTGCACACAAAATAATTTGAACATTTGTGAGTTGATCAGGTGCAGTTTGATAAGACAGTATAATATGTGAAACTTTTAAGGTGATCAAACTATGGTTAAGAGTCTGATTACGCAGTGTCACATTATCCTAAGTATTGTGTTGGATATTGTACTAGATGTGAAGAAGATGAAACAAAACCTAAAGGAAGCCCAAAATCCAGCAAACGATGAAATATCAACCAATAGGCTGAAGGACTTCGGTAGATGCCCTTTTCAGAAAGAATAAAGAACGGTATTATTATTATTATCAACTAATTAGTATGATTCTTTGAATATAACCTTTCCAATGAATAGCTTATATCTAGGGACATTTAAGATTTTTTTTTAAGTGATGAGCAAATTTTTCATCTAGTTGTGAATTCAATGAATAGTTTGTACATCAAGTGATTTGAATGAATTCATGAGTAGAAAGTTCAACCTGTGAGCCCGAAGTGTCAATTCATTTTGATGAGGATTCAAATGATAATTTCTTCTCAGAAAAAAAGTATTTAAGGAAATAATATTGAATGTATTGCTTTGATTATTGGTTGCTAGGTCACTGAGTATTTGATTGTCATCTTACCCTTGATGCTATGGGTCGAATAATGTCCTTTTAAATGGTCAAAATGGGATAACATGAATCAATCTCAGGCGATGGACCAGAAGCTCTGGTTATAGTTACGGTTATCCAAAGTGACATAGATGAAGGATAATCTTTCAATTCGGATAACCATAACTATAACCGGAGCTTTTGGACCATTGCTTGATATCACATTTTGTGTTGATAAGTACTTGCAATTGTCTGAATGTCATTTGTCATAATGTTAATGTAACTTGCTGACTTTTAAATTTAGGCCAAAGAAATTGGACAATGCGGAAGAAACAATAGTTATGAATTTGTAGAAGGGGCAATGACCCCCAATCAGTGACAACGGCAATGCAGTATAACTGGCGAAGAAAAAGAGGAAATTTGGGAGATTGTATATCTCAAAATTGATAAATGGTAAGCAAAATAAGTCTGCAATTAATTTATTGTTTCAATTTATATATTTTGTTTCAGATGCTGATGAAATTGAGAAAATTTTTACACTGAGAAAGACGAAAAAATCTGTTGCTGGCTGGCTAGAAAGATGTAAAAAGATGATTGAACCCTGTGAAAAGTTGAGAAATATGTAATATCCCTTTTTTTTTGTAGGCTTTCTTTTAGAATAAAAATTTTCGAAATTACATACATTGCTTTAGTCCAATGACCCTGTAATGTGAAACTCCCCCCACCCCCTTTTCTAAATTAGGAATGTCCTATAGTCAACTTGGAACTATATCCCTAGAATATATGCGTAGACCGCTAGGGGAGTTCCCACTTTTCTAAATAAGTCATTCTCAGGATGTCCTCTTGATAGCTTATGGTCTGTGGAGTATATCCTCCGGATATACAAAAACACCACCTGGGGGATTCCCACTTAGTAACATTCTATATCCTCAGGATATCCTGAGGATGATGTATAGACGAATTCGGATTTCCCTGGGATATACTAATATCCCTGCTCGATAATCCCAAGAACATCCCCAGGATCTTATTGTGCTATCTGGGTCAGAATTTGGACAGTAAAGACATTTGCCTAAAATAATAATGATTCTTCTGTTCCCTAGAAGTGCGCATACAAAATGGTTTCGAAATTGTTTTACTCCTACATCATTCAGTTGAACAAAGTCTATCTAGTATCTAGCATAAAATATCTCAGTTAACTGTGGAGAGAATGCTTATAAAAAAACAGTGATTACCTGCTCTCTAATCCACTTATGATTTCTAAGTCTAACGTGTGTTTCGGAAATAATGTTTCTTTTGTTACGTATCGCTATAGTTACGAAGGAAATATTGCTTCCGAAACGCACGTTACATCACCTAAAGAGTATAAGTGGATTAGAGAGTAATTACACATTATTTTGTTGTATTACTTGCATTTATTTTGACTACTCTGGGTTATTATTCAATTTGTTATGAAGAAATCGGAATATTTGCAACTAAAACTCAGTTCAATAATTCGCCATATTCCGCGAATGATCAATCTGGTTTCAGTTGCAATTTCTTCGGAACAAATCGAATAAAGGCTCGTACTCATGGACGCGTCGAAAAATAAAAATCGCGCGATTTTTTTTACCCAATGTCAGTTATTTGTGGCTGACAACTGTCATTACGAAAACGCGCGATTGTTAATGAAGTGTCACATTTTAAATTGTATGAATTTATTTCCGCGTGGTTCTGGTTCTTCAACAAGTATAGTAATTATATATTATAGGTTTTATACCTATATTTTCCGAAGGATTGAATTAATAATAATAATAATTCTTCTAAGACAATAGTTGAAAAAATACTTTTCAATATACTCATAATTCCTCATCCATTGTATCATTGTTTAAACAATGATTTTATTTAACCTCTATATAATGACCAAGAGCATATTTTGTTAACAAGTGCCTAAAATCATGACAGTCGAGTATGAACAACCTCTTGAATGTTTCGAATATTCCGCCATTTTCTTGAAGTTGAAATTATTCAACTACAAAAAAAGAATCGCGCGATTTTGGCGGGAGAGCATCTGACAATTCAAATGTCATCGCTTGAGCGATAAACGCTTCCATCAGTTTGCGCCTTTAAATATGATGTTCCTGAGGTGGCGTTTGTCAACAGTAACGAAGCCTATACATTAAACACTCGATATTCCCCCACGCGACAGCTTTGAGTTTCGAAGATTCAACTCACGCATTGAAGCGATCGACTACAATTATTTTCATCGAACCTTCATATCAATGTATGTGTATTCATTGTTTTATATTGTCCATTCATTTCTCAAGCGTCACAGAGGGTGAAGTGAAAGACTACAAAGAAAAATATGATAAATCTACTAAGATAATTCATGAAAAGACGATAGAAATGAAGAATTTGCAGATAGAGAATGAACAGAAACAGATGAACATGAAAAATTGTCGAACCAATTTGGAGGAAATGGTGAGAAATTTTTCAAAGACTTACACAATCATCTAAAATTCAACATTTCAGGAGGCAAAGAATAAGATACTGCAGACAGAAGTAGAGCATTTGAACAAAGAAACATATGCACTTGCCACGTCTAACCATCAACTCCAATCCGAAACACAACAAAGTCGAGTGCAAATTTCTGTAGCCATGGAAACAGTGAACGAACTGGAGAATAGGGCGAAGCAGTTGGAAGATCTTGTAGCAGAATATGAAAGTAAGGTGCGCACCATGATTTGTATACTGGAACTGGAACTAATTTTTTGCTCAAATAGTCGCAATTCAATCATTTTGCGACATTGCCAATGTTAAAGCGGCGTTTTGTGTGCGGCATGCATATTCGCAATTCGACGACACATTATTCACCATTCGGAATAATTGCGAGTGTTGCGAATTGAGGAACACAATCCTAACTTGTCTCTAGCCAATTTTGATGGCCTTCGAATCAACAAATTCTGTATAATTTGATGGTATTAAGTCGAAGAAATAGACCAATAATCTATTGAATTTTGCCAACGTGTTCGGCGTATACAGGGTGAGCCTTTAAGTTGTACATTAATTTTAACCCTAGACTCCTTTCATCTAATAAAATACTTTTTTCATCTTCCATTTCTAGATTCGCCCCCTGTGAAAATATACAATCTGTTGGAATTAAAAAAAATCATTCTTTCTTTTGTAGCTTTGACATGGTTACTCCGAATAAAATTAATTTTGGAACTATGAACCGTATTCTACAGTAATTAATTTCATCCTACTTCAAAAGGTTACAGACTTCCCGATTCATTAAACTACTAGAAATTAGCATGAAGAATACAGATAAAGTTCATCTTAAGTCATTATGAGAATCCTCAATTATTTTATAATACATTATTGTTATTCCTTCATATTTCTCCTCAATCGAACCATTTTCGATTTTCGAGATATGCATCGTTGAATATGATAAAATCTGATAAAAAAACTGAAATTTCCCTATTCTCGTGGCTTCGCCCCTAGCTAGTAAAGGTCGTGAATTAAGCTGCGCCCACGTTCACCCGGACCAGAATTTCCAAAAATATTTTATATCAAATACTTACCTTAATTTTCATCACAGAATCACCCCTTACATTTTTAGGTGTTATTTAGATACACCCTGTATATCGGATGTCCGACGAATACGTTCGTTAGAATATTTTTGGGGAGGAATCGAAATTTACGTTTGCGATTTCGGACATGACTTTTGACCAGTAATTTGAATCCTTGTGAATTTTTTAAAATTCGTGGAACTTGCCATTTCACCGAAAGTGACACTAACTTTCCGTTTTCGAACGGAAAGCCTAACATAGGTACCTCTAAGAGAATGAAGGACATGAAGGAAAGGAATAAATATACGAAACATATAAAAGGCGAAACTGAGTATCAACAGAAGTAACACGATTTTCCAACAAGTTTCACGGATTTCCTTTCAGTACCCGTGAAGGAAAGATTTGGAAGACGAACGGTGGACAGACGTATCTTCTATTCGTACATTCCAATCTACATACCTACTACAAAAGACAAACTGTTAAATTTTCAAGGATTGAATTTTTTTTCTCGGTATATCACTAAGATTTTTCGTTTGATGAAATACCATATCTCAAATTTGAGACACGAATATTATTTTGTTGCGCAATTTAGAATACAAGTCCATCTGCCCGATCATAGTTATCGAATTTATTTCAAGCGAAAGACTTGCACACTTAATAATGCTGCGTAATTTTTCTTTTTTCATAATGAGATTCACTTCTAATTTCCATTAAGATGAACTATAACTTGTCAAACCTGTATCTAAAGTTTGTAAAAGCAAATCTTTAATTTCATTATATACTGCAACAGATAAGGCTGATGAAAATTGATATTGAAGATTGTCACATAGCGATAAATAGAAAGGAAATGGAAATAAAGGACCTTATCGAAAACAAGAATAACCTCCAGAAACTTGGCGAACAATTGAATATGGAAAATAGATCTGTGAGTAGATTTTAATGACAAAATCCTTTTTAGCGTTCGTTCTCGGGAACAGCGCGTTATCATGGTGTCAAAATTTCAATAATTTTTGAATTTTGTGGCGGGAATGTGGAAAAATTTGAGTGTAAAATTCAATTCTGTTTGGCTGGTTGGCTGTTCGTCCCTTCATATGGGTACTATTTTTCGAGGGAAAATTCCTAGATTTTTGAAATTTCAAGGCTAGTTTCGTATTTTAATAGGACAAGTATTGATAAAGCTAGAGTTCTATTTCAAATTCAATTATTCCCGTTCTTGAATGCTGTGAAACTTTCAAGAGAAGACAACTATAGTCTCAGAATTCTCAGGGTAATTTATAGCCTGAATATCGCGCTCAGATTCGTTAATGGGCAAAGTCGGTCAAACGGTTTCGAGGTTATACTCATCCGCAATTTTCAAATTTGGAGACGATTCCCTCAATTTTTTCGAAAAGAAATGAGTTTATCAAAATAAAACTTCTTTAGTAATACCAACGCAAATCTTTCGAGATGGGATTATTTCCTCAATATCACAAGAAGTATAGCAGCAAATTCCAAAAATCAATTTTTTCAGAAATTTTCAAAATGTTTTTCTGAAATCATACACAGTTTTTTATGACTTTCCGTACATACCTTGGAACCAATATTTAACAACTGTGAACGAAATTTCAGATCTATCCGATGTTTATTTTCGAAAATATTGGAAGAAGAATATTTGAAATTTCGTTGTTCCTTTCTCAGTGTTGTTGATATTTTCTCGAAAACTCAACAAATAGGATAGTCAAAAAATACAAATACAAATACAAAAATACCTCTTAGACAACGGATATTAACAAGACCGTGAACGCTCCTGAACACCACGTCACTGCTTTTCTATTTTTTTTTGTACATTGATTTCCTTTCAGCTTGAAAAAACTATTTGCGATTTGAGATGCGAATGTCAAAGACTCAAAACAAATTCACGTACTTTAGATTCCAAAGAGAAGATGATATCCGATTTGTCTTCAGAAATGGGTGACCTGAAGGCCGAAAAAGATGCTTTGGAAAAAGCTAATTACAACCTGAGCAGGAGAGTGAGCAAGCTGGAGAATAAGCTGTGTGTTCGTTAAATAATTTTGGATAACTTTTGAATATATTTTCAGTTTGTAGGTTCCAGTGTATTTGCACAATATGCGATAATGCTCCGGAAAAATGCTCGATGGCGAATTGTATTTTCAAAGGCTCGGGTTCTCAAGGCGGAACAATGGTAATTTGTCACAGACATATTATTCCGTACTGCTGGCAATTTTCATTATCTGTCACATATTTGTAATTTGTAAAGCGTGAATAGGCTGAGGTCTCGAAAAGTACATCTTTTGACTCGCGCAGTCGTTCATATTCTTATTTGAATTACAATATTCCTTCCTATTAAATATCATTCAGTCTGTGGTTCTACTAAAGTAGAAGACATTGAATCTCTTGAACGATTTGTTCGCCTGTTTCAACAGAAAAAAAGATTAAGATGCAACATCTCAAAGGAGCTTCAGCCATTAAATAATACAGATTTTTCTGTAATACTTTCACATGGTATTATAATTAACAAGTTAATTACATATTAGTATACAGGCTGTCTCACCATAAACTAAACAAATATATGTAGCCAAAAATAGTTGGATCGGATCAAATTAAAAAACATTTCAAAAATTGTTTTTCGAATATTTTATAATTAGCGATCTACTAGTCATATGTCACGAAATTCTTCATGAACCTTCAAGCTGTTATATTCTATTGAAGTACTGCATTTGAATTCGGTGGGAACTCCATTTTTGAAATTACTGTAAAATAAGATTTTGAATGGGTAGGTATATTTGCGGAATCATTGGGTGAATTTTACCAATTCGCGAATTCGGCCGTCGTAAATGAAACCCAAAACCTATCTACAATTATTGATTCTCTAAGTAGATTCTTCCGGAAGTTATTTTGTTCATTATCGACGATAAGGCTTGCCGTAAACACAATAACTTCCGAAAGAAAAGATGGAGAGACTCGATATTTGTAAAGTAGGTTTTCGGTTTAATAACGAAGGTCGAATTCGCGATAAGGTGAAATTCCCAATGATTTCGTGAATAAAGGTACCCATTCAAAATTTAATTATTATTAATATTACCAAAAATACAGAACGGATCGAACTGAAATCTAGTACTCTATCGAATAATGTCAGCTTGTGGTTCATGCTGAATTTCGTGAGGACAATATAATTAGATGATCACAGCATATAGAATATTCAAAGCGAGTTTTTGAATTTTTTTCGCAATAGTCCAAAGGCATGCTTAGCACGAAATTTTGCACCAAGTTGGACATCAGCATTTATAAACTAGTAACCAAGTTTCAACATGATTGGAACCGATACCGAGGAAAAATCCACGCAATTTGACATATTTTTTCCCAATATCTCGGGATGTTGAAATCAGATCGACTTGAAATTGAGTTTTCAAATACTCAATGGTGTTGTGCTACAACTAACTACCAAGATTCAATTCGATCGATTCAGTAATTTCTGAAATATTGTAGAAGTAACTTCAAAACATTAAATGACTATTCTTTCGAAACCGAGGTCGATTTAACCCATTGATACACTCGAATGCCGCATTTTGAAATGAAACCTACTCTGAAAATTTCATGTAGATAAAGACTCTTTACTGACTTGATCGTGCCTACGGCCAGCCAAATTCCATAATGAAAGAGTTACTTCAGAGTAATAATAGAACAATATAAACAAAAAAATCAGAATAAGTATTCGAATATGCAACTCAGTATATAATCAAACTCAGACGAGTCTTGTCCCGAATGAAGAATTGGAGAGGTCTCTTTTCCGAAACGGTCCGATACTATCGGAATTCTTGTTGGCATCAGTACGCAAATTACCATCGAAGTTAATCATCTCAGTGCTTATACTCATCGTAATGCTCTAAAATTCGTGAAATAGAAGAATTAAAATACCAACTACACTTTTTACAATTTCCGCTACATCAGTTTACTTACTTCCTTGTTCTTCAGTTATCAAGCTGTTTCTATATATAGTCGTTAAAATACAAAACCTATTTTAATCTTCAGTTTATTTTAACTTGTTGAATTGTTGACTTATTGTAATTACATTGTGTCTTATTTTGAATGCTGAATAGAACTGGAATTTTTTGAATGCATTGACGCCCCATGAAAAATGTTGATGGCTTGAAATTATTCACTTGTTTCTATTGTGAATGGAAGAATAGGAATAATAGAAACAGCTTTTCCTAGATAACAAAATTAAACAATTATTTCTGAATAACAAGTAAAAATTTTATAGAATATTTTTGAAGATCGAGAGAGCTAAAGGCATCATTCAAACAAATTCGGAAAATTTTTTTAGGTGACTATAGCTTTGCTCTCTGAAATACTTTTTCCGAAGGCTCTATGTATCAAAAGTTCCAGAAGAGTGGAATATTAATAAAACATCTTACTATTGAGCCTGTCTACGGCGTAGAATAACGATAGTAGCCTTCCAGTAAAGTGCGTGAAGCCCCTGGGGCTTGACTCACTGGGGCTTCACGCCCATGCTATTTCGAGAACGAGACGATAAACAAACCGGCAAATTATGACAAGTTTGGCGTTTCACATCTGCGAGTGCCTGAAACCCCTCAAATTCGGGTGGTGCATCAGGGGAAAGGGGTAGGAAGCGCGAGGGTCTGACCTCTGACGCTCCCGTGTACTGGAACACGACTTGTCTATGCTGGTGTGCCTCCGAGGCGCATTGGAGGCGCCCCAGACGGTAGCTGGAAAGCGGTTATTATCCTTCAGTGTCGGCGGTGGAGGGTTCGAATTTCGCTGCGGTCTTGGATCTTTGTGGTGTTAAGAATTAAAGCCGTCTTAAAATTTATTATAGATAAAAAGAATGATATAAAATGTGAATGATTTTTTCGACCTACAATAAGTTAAACAGTTTCTAAGTTAATAGCTGAAATTTTCTGGGTTGGAAAAGTAGCGAATGAATGAATGGTTGATGAATATATTTGGTTCCAAATGGGTCTCCTCGTCCGTTTCCAAATCTCCAAAATTGTATTTGCCAACGATAAATTTATTTTGAATCCGAAGAGCTTGCAATCATAATTGGGTTCGAGTGAATGTGATTGTCGGATTACATTCGAATAAGTATAAGTACGTATATATGCCCAAAGGAAACCGAGTACGTGTCCATTGGGCGAAATAGAGGAAGAAGAGTATTTCAATTTATCCTGGCATTAAATTCGCCTTTTTGGACAGATATGTCAGCACAAAAAGTAAATGACGTCGGCATCAGGGCCATTTTTCGAGCTTGTTCTTGGGAACAGCGTGTTATCGTTTCGTCACAATATCTGTAATTTTCGACTTTTAAGCCGAAAATGGTCTTAAACGATTGGGTTAAACACCCTGAAGAAGACTGAGTGGTCAAATTTTATTCTATCCGTCCGTCCGGTCGTATGTGCTCCAATTTTCCAAGGAGATTCGAAATGGCCGAGTTAGGTGTGGCGTCCAAATATCACGGTTAAGTTAGTTAATGGGTGAAATCGGTCGAATAGTTTCGGAATTGGACCTATTTGAAGTTTTGCTGTTAATCATTCGATATCTCATGAAGTACTGTTTAGATCAAAACTTCGTAGATAGTTTGAAAAAAACAAGTGCAGAATTCTGTGTGGATCCAGTAGTTACAAAATTCAAAAAAAATTGTTTATTCGAATATTTTTCAATTTTTTTTCTCGGAAAATATTGACCAGGTTTCAACGAAACTTCGACCTTCGAGTCAGTATGCCAAATTTCGTTGTTATTTGGAATTTTAACGTTATTTCCCCAATATCCCAAGAATAGCAGATGCAATCCGATTGACTCTTCGTAATCAGAAGAACACATACCAACGTGCAACAGAGTGCACAATTTCGTGTTGATCAGATTTCCACGAAATGAAGCACAGACCTTAGAATCAGTATTGAATAACAATGTTTCAAATTTCAATTCGATACGATATTTACTTTCGGAGATATATGGAAAAAACATGTAAAATTTCGTTGTTTGAAATTTTGAGGTTATTTCCTCAATATCTCAAGAAGTACAGATGCCATCACATCGAAACTTCGTGAGTATTTGAAGAATATCAACCTGCAACTTACAACAAAGTTTTGTTTGTCTACAATCTTTCAAAAACTCAAAAAAAATGGTGTTTCTAAAATTATGCACATCTTAATCGAAAAAAAAATAATTTTTTCCCGAATTTATGGAGCAGATTCCGATTAAACTCGGCACAGATTTTGAAATTACTCTTCCTAAACAGTTTTTCAAATTTCAATTTGATCTGATGTTTATTTCTGGAGATATTAGGAAAAATTGATTTCAAATTTCATTGTTATTTAAATTTTTGAGAATATTTACTCAATCTCATCTCGATAACTATTGACGCGATCAGATTGAAACTTATGTTATACCTTGAAGTTAATATGCTCTTCAAATTTCAGTTAGATCTTATATTCATCTTCGGAGATATTGAAAGAGTGAATTGAGTTTATTTTCCCAATATCTCAAGAAGAACTAACGCGATCAGATTCAAACTATGTAGTACTTAAGTAGTTAAATAGTAAGTTGAAAAGTATTCGAAGATTTTGGAATTTTTTTACCGAGAACTTTTTCATTAGGTTTCAATAAAATTGGCAAAAACCTAGAATCAGAGTATTACAACAGTGTTTTAAAGTTCAGTTTGATCCGATATTCATATTCGGAGATATTGGGGAAAATAATGTCAAATTTCTTAGTTACTTCCTCGGTATTGTTGTTATTTACAAAGTAACTAAAACCATACTGAAAAAATGAAATTTCGAATGGATATATATCCCAAATCATTGGAAGATTTTATCAATTCTCCAATTCGGCTTCCATAATTGAACCGGTTCAACAAATATCAAGTCTCTATAATTGGATTCTCATTTAGGTTGGTAGTTAGGGCAGTTGGGCTGACCTCAACCACAGTCACATCCGAAAAAAACGACCTACAGACTCGATATTTTCATAGCAGGTTTGTGGGTTAATTAAGAAGGTCGAATTCGTGGAAACTTCAAATCTTCCCAATGATTTATATCATATATGAACATATATATCCATTCGGAATTGTGTTTTCCCAGAATTACCAATAATGCAGACTTGTTCTAATCGAAATTCTGCACTTGCTTGAAAAATGACGGCGTGAAGGTTCATGCAATATATCTATAGAGGAAATGGCTTCGAATGTGAACAAGCGCGTAAAAGCTCCAGGGTCCCTATTCTTGAGTTGGGGATGGGAGAAAATAGGCGTGTCGGCGATGTTATCGAGGAAACGCGGTTCATTTTTGATTCAACGATAGAAAACGTTCACACCATCACATTCAAGAATAGGGCCCCTGATCTCACTTCAGTGCTTTTCTAGATTTTTTAGAAATAAAAACTGCGCAAGAGCTGATGAGATCGATCATTTCAGTGTCGATTCCGAGATTTTTTCGGAATCATTGAAAAGTCACGTTATTAGGTTCATTTGTTATATTTATCTTTCAAATTCGCACCAAAAAAATCAAATTGTCATCCGATTTCGTTTTATTTGATGTTTACGTTCACTCCGATTCACATCTCATTCAATTTAAGGGTGTAGTATAGAAAACTAACTAGTGTTAGCCATCGGATGATCTCAGGAATACATTCTCTTTTTTCACATAGTGGAAACAGAAGTTGCTGAAATATTGTGACTTAAAATATTAAATCAATATATTCGGACCTTCGGCATCTAATCTTCCAATTCATGACCGAAACCTCTGTATAAATTAATAGAACCATATTTTCATAATCAATTTCATTATACTTTCTTCGATAACTCCTAGGTATTTGAAGAAAATCTATTCGAAAGTATATCTGATGCAATGATTTATGTTTTTCAGTTCCCTGAAACAAGAGAAAAAGGTATACAAGCATTTTGTGAGAAACAATTTAGGACTTCTACTAACTCTGTCAAGCAATTCATGGCTGCTGTACCTCTGAAAGATGTAGAGTCAAGTAAAGCGATTACTAGTACGACAATTCTTCCTGGAGCCCTTGATAAAAGCAGCCTCTGTGAAAAAGACGCAGTAATATCATCTATGTACCAAAGCTTGGACTGTACATCGCCTTTCATATATAAATATTCTAGTGAAGTGGAGAATGATACCAGGAAAACATTTCCGTTGAGTTTTATTGCAGAAGAAAGGAAAACGTCTCGCTTTAAAGATAACGACGAAAAAATGCATGACCTTGAAAAGTGTTGTTTTAGCGTTAATCCTGACATACAAGAAAGGCAAAAATACATAATTGATAATGTGACATCTATCTGTAAAGTTATCCAAGTAGACACTGAACAGAGAGTTTTGAGAAGGACAATATTAGATGGTACTGCATCGAAGGGCTCATCTAGATCTTCTTCCGGATCTTCTAAGAATCTTTGAAAAATTCATTTCTATTATTTTTATGTTCGGTTGTATTCGTGATTATTTATTCCATAAAAATAAGATTGTTATGAATTGAACGTTATTCATTGATGACTTTGATTAAAAAGTTTATTTTACTTATCAATCATTCATTTCAAACAGCTATGAGAAAGGAAAAGATATATACAGCGTGCGAAAAAAGTTACGTAACTAGTCAATAATTCTTGTACAAAGAATTATAAAGGAAAATCCTCGTACACGTCGATTTTTAATTTGAAAATCAATTTATCGTATGCTTTTTGCGCGCATGTTGTGGGGAACAGGGTGCTATTATTTTGTCCAAATGTCTGTAACTTTCTAATTTTATTCCCGAATATGGTCTCAAACGGCTTGGTTGGACTCACTGATGACAAATCTGGTGTCAAAATTGACACGATAACTGTCGAAAGAAGCGAGCTAGCGAAACTTTCAGATTAGGTCGCGCATTAAAAGGCGGCGGTAAAGTTATGGTCATTTGAAATTTGAGACTAATTCTCTGATATTTCAGGAACTACTCATGCGATTGAATTGAAACGTGACAGTAGGTCGAAGCATAACAACACACAACTTTTCATCACACTGTCATTAAGTTTTGAGAAATTATTTCTGAAATTTTTTTCGAAAAAAATTTGTTTTTCGAAAACCAGTAGTGTACAAAATTACATATTGATACGGCCATAATTTGTAGAGATAATAGGAAAAAATATGTAAAATCACGAAATTTTCCAAGATATCGTTGTTTTTTCCCGGGAATAACTCAAAACAAAATATTTCAATCGAAATGAAACTTGGCAGCTAGTTTGAAAATGGTGTTGGGCAACTTTGTGCGAAATTCCGGGATGATCGTGTCATTAAAACAATTTGAAAAAAAAATTCAATTTTTTTTTCAAATATTCAATATTCTGTGATCTTCTCATCATATTATACCCATGACATTCTGTGTGAACCTTCAAACCGCCATTCTTCGATAAAATACTGGATTTCAATTCGATCTAACGGCCGACTGTAAACACAATAACTTCCGAAAGAAACAACTTAAAAACTCGATGTTTCCAGAGAAGTTTTCGGGTTTAATTAAGAAGGTCGAATTAGTGATTGGATAAATCCGCCTAATCTGTATCCTTGGAAATATTGGAAAAATAAAATTTTGAACGAGTATAATAATTTTTTTTTCGGAAACTGTTGATCATATTTGGAACAAAATAAACGCAGACTTTGAGCTTCATATTTCACAGCAGTGTATCGAATTTCAGTTTGATACTTTAACGTTTTCTTCGTTTATCAAAACGTTCAGAATAGTTGAACTATTTATTTACACTTACTTACACACTACTATTCTTATAACTGAACAACTTATTCTATCAAAGTCTGTGCACAATTTATTTCCACACTATTTATTTTCACCGATCACTTTCCGTTACGAATAACTCTGCTGAATTAGTCCCTGTGCTGCTCCGCGCCCGGCCTTATATATATATCGTGGAATTTCTAGCGATTGCCAGAATTTACCAGAGTGCTCCAGTTACAGGCGAATGACTCATAGACGTCTGGAGCTTTCGGGAACTTTCTCGCACAGACAGGGCCGTACTAGTCACACTGTCCCCTCCTCAAGCCTGTTCTGTCCCAGAACAGATTCCATGAATTCTTCGGAGGACCGCGGCGAAATCTGCAATCGTCACCATTTCTACAGTAGCTATCCTGAAGGAAGTAACAGTCTACGGATTTGCTGGGCTTTTTGATTTGCTTTGGGTTGAAATTGCATACCAAGATCTGCATACCTTTCTTCTGAAACACTTCAAGCATGCTTCGCACAATTCAGTTGATCCAATCCACAAACTAGCTTGGGAACAGCTAATTTCCTAACCCCAAAGTATTGAAGGTCTTCTTTCAAGCCATGCAGAGCTGTCCATAAATTTTGGTAGGTGGGCTTCTGATATGAGTACTATTTGGTGACTACGTAATGAATGAACCTACCCTCTGACTTCAGTCTCAGGCATTTTCCGATTTTGGGCTGCTGTCTCATCAGTTCCTCTTGACGTCCAATTTTATTTCTGAATACTCTTGCTATTCCCTTTCTCATCCTTAGATCCGCTGCCAAACCGTGCAACTCGTGTTTCCCCATAGCTTTTAATGAACTCCTGAAAATCGTCATTTTCCTTCGCTGGAACCTCGATGAGATGTACTTCTTCTTCGTCACCCTGTGTTGACGCGTACGGAGCTAGTCGGTTGAAATGGACGACCTTCGGTTTTCCTCTGGGAAGCTTCCGTATCCGGTAAACTACATCATTTATCCCCTTTATAACTTCATACCGTCTTTCCCACTGTCTCTGCAGCTTCGGTGAAAATCCTCTTCTTCTTTGCGGTTTATACAACCACCCCAGATCTCCTGCGGTGAACCCTCCTTCAATGGCCTTGATGTCATAGCGCATTTTCATCCGATCACTTGCTTACTGCATTTGATTGCGCACCTTGTCATGAATGTAATCTAGCTTGCTTCTTAATTTGCTGACGTAGTCCTCCCCGGCTACATCCTCTCCAGGCTTACACCCAAACTCTAGGTCAAAAGGTAGTCTAATTTCTCGGCCGAACATTATATTGGCTGGATTTCCTTGGTAGATTCTTGAACCGAAGATCTATATGCCATAGTGAATAGATGCAAACACTCATCCCAGTCCCGCTGGTGATCGGAGACTACTTTGGCTAGATGTTTTCCCATGGTCCTATTCATTCGTTCGACCATGCCATCGGATTGGGGATGCAGAGGTGTGGTTCTTGTCTTATTAATCCCCAATTTTCTACGAACTTCTAGGAATAACGTCTACTCGAAATTTCGGCCTTGATCACAATGTAGCTCTAGAGGTATTCCAAATCTGCAGATGAATTCTTCGACCAATTTATCAGCAACCGTACTCGCCTCTTGATTAGGAATATCGTACGCTTCCACCCATTTCGTAAAATAGTCCAACGCTACCAAAATGTAGTTGTTTTCGTGATCTGTTTCGGGAAAGGAGCCCGCGATGTCGATAGCTACTCGTTCCATTGGAGATCCGACGTTATATTGCTTCATTGGAGCCTTCCATTTTCCATGAGAGCCGTTAGCTGTAGCACAAGCTTCACATGTACTACACCAGTCTCTAACGTCTTTCTTGCAGTTTATCAAATAAAACCGCTGCCTGACTTTCTCTACCGTCTTTGTTATCCCAAAATGTCCACCTAAAGTTCCATTAAGTAGTCTGGTCAAAACGTCTGTCACTCGACTCTTCGGCACAATCAACTGAAGCCTCTGTTCAGATCCATCGTCATTCTCCCAAGAACACTTCAGAAGAACTTTATCGATCTTCAACCTTTCCCATTGTGCCCAATACGACTTAACATTTTTACTCAGTCTGGATACTTCTTCCCAAGTAGGTCGTCTACCACTCTTCTTCCAACTCAGGATTACTTTCAAGTCTGTATCTTCTTCTTGTGCTCGTTGTATTTCTTGGGGTAGCCAATCATCTTCAATTACTGTGGTCCGTCTCACATCAGCCTTTTCTTCCACACGTGAGCAATGGCTGCAATTCACGAGGCAAGGTCTTCTTGATAACGCAACGGCATTTCGATGGGTAGCTCCTGTTCTATGTTCGGTGTCGAAGTCATATTCTTGCAGTCTCTCGATCCATCTGGCCACTTTTCCTTCCGGGTTCTTAAAGCTCAGGAGCCATTTAAGAGCAGCATGAGCCGTTCTCAGCAGAAATTTCCTTCCGTACAAATATTTGTAGAAATGCTCTACGGACTTGAAGACTGCCAAAAGTTCTCTTCTGGTCACGCAGTAATTTCGTTCTGGCTTCGATAAGACCTTGCTGAAATATTCTATCACCCTTGTCCATCCTGAACCTGCGATAGAACGCCCCCGATGGCTGTATTACCAGCATCCGTGTCGAGCACAAATTTTCCTTCAGCTCTTGCGTAGCTCAAAACTGGAGCTGTGACCAGAGCATTCTTCAAACGTTCGAAGGCTTCAGAACAATCATAGGACCATATGTACTCCTGCCCATCCTCTGTTAGTTTTGCCAGAGGTTTGGCAACGTTGGCGAATCCAGATACGAATCTTTTATAGTAAGTACATAAACCCAAGAAACTTAGCAACTAACTCTTGTCTCTTGGTATAGGCCATTCCTGTACAGCCTTGATTTTGTCAGGGTCAACTTTCACGCCCCCTCTAGAAACTACGTGTCCTAAATATGTCACCTCTGTTCGGAATAGATTGCATTTCTTTTGACTTAGCTTTAAGTTGGCTTCACGAAGTCGCTGGAAAACCTCGGATAGATTGTGTAGGTGGTCTTGAAGTGACTTTCCCACTACTATCACATCATCTAAGTAGACCAGACAAGTTTTCCAGGAGAGTCCTCTCAATATAGTCGCCATTAAACGCTCAACGGTGGCTGGAGCGTTGCATAGGCCGAAGGGCATCACTTTAAATTGCCACAGACCCGTTCCAATACTGAAGGCAGTTTTTTCTTAATCCTTCGGATCCAAGCCAACCTGCCAATACCCACTCTTCAGATCCAAGGTGGAAAACCAACGTGATTCCGAGAGTGTATCCAGTGTATCATCAACTCTCGGTAAGGGATAGCTGTCCTTCGTAACTTGATTGAGTTGCCTAGAGTCTACACAGAACCTGGTGGACCCATCCTTTTTCTTCACTAACACTACAGGTGAGGTCCAAGGGCTATTGGATGGTTCAATGACACCTTCTCTCGCCATGTTTTCAATAATCCGTTCAGCCTCTTCTCTTTTTGCCAGAGGAAGACGTCTAGGGTGTTGTCGGATGGGTTGTGCATCCCCAGTATTGATTTTATGCTGCACAATATCGGTCTTACCTGTTCTTTCGTCAGTGGCAAACACGTCGGATAATTTCTGAATCAGTTTTCTCACTTCGGCTAGTTCATAACGGTCAAGAGCTTGACGTTTTGAGGTGAAAAGGGTCATCAGCTCTTCAGTATTCTTCTGGCTCTACGAGACTTCGCAATACTTATCCAACCAGAAACATGGTACACTGGTACTCCGTGTCCAATCAAAGTGTTCTTCTTTAGGGTGACTGGAAACATGTTCATATTCACTAATCGGATGGGAATACTATCTCTTAACCTTACCAGTGTCTTACCGAGTAACCGTCCTTGAGCCAGTATTGCATCGTCAGAGGGCTCGATTACTTTAACGCAGCCATTTCTCGTAACATCATCACATCTACCAATCACAATGCTTTCAGTTCGACCTGGCAACGCGATGTTCTTGGTCAATCGAATCCGATATATCTTGTCATCCACATCATTGAACGGGATCTCTTCATTTTCCAGTCGAAGAACATCACACTTCATATCCAGTTGGCATCCAAGTTTCTTAACGAGGTCGAATCCCAGGATAACTTCCTCCGTGATTTCAGCCACTAGAACTTCGTGCCTTGCTGTTGTATTTCCCAATTCAATAGTGGAGAGGGCCGATCCATAAGTTGGTATTTCCTGTCCAGAAGCAGTTCGAAGTTTGATCATAACTGGACGGATCTTGAATCCTTTAGTTATTTCCGGACGCACAATTGTTCGGTCGATCCAGTGTCTACCAGGATTTTCACATTTCGATCATTTATCTTTCCGAGAACAACGATGCTTGATGAATCCGTAGACATGATTCCTCGGATTATCACTTCAGGGGCATCCATAGCTTCCGACGACAAAGGTTTGGATTGACAGCTGTTCGAAGAAGCTGTCTGGAGGAGTTGGGTAAGCCATCCTGACTAATCTAGCCACATCGGCTTCAAACTCCTGGAGATTTTCTCCTGTTTTCTGCACCCGGTTCTTGATTTGGGCATGATAAAATTGTTGTAGATGAGCATCGCCATATCTCATCTGGAGTTTCGATGCTAGAGCTCCATAACAGGCTGGTTGGTTCTCTGAAATCGTTTGCAGAATGTTGAGTGCCTCTCCTCGTAGAGCTATTATCAATGCTGTGGCTTTTTCGTTAACGCTCCAACTGTTTGCCAGCGCAGCAGCTTCAAACTGTTTTTGATATGTCGACCATGGGACTTTTCCATCAAATGTTGGAGGTTTGATCTTCATTTTTCCACTTTCGCCCATATTTTCCGTTTTCATAATGCCATAGGGTGATGAAGCCGGACATTCCTTTCAAGGACTCTATTAACTTAGAATAGGAATTGGTTTCTCGGAGAAGAACAGAGCTCCAGCAATAATATGTAACATAATCACAAGGACGAATATCCGTCGATAAATCAACGAATATTCCCCCTCGATCAGAGCTGATCATCCAATCAACCAAAACACCTACACCGAAGAAGCGGATCCAAGTAGATTGACTACAGCTGTTTCACAATTGTTATTGATCGTCAGGTCAACTTAACTTGGATAAACCGCAGAGAGTTCTCTCGATACTTGTTACCTTTCAGAAGGACCGCTGCAGTACAACAACATACAGCGCGCCATCTGCCAGGAGCATCTTGCGAGTCTCACCTTCGGGTGCAGAATACCTTGATCGATGTGTATGACGTTCATCCTTTTGTCGCATCAGGTCGCTGTAACTGCGATATTGCAGCTTTACAAAAAACCGACACGACATTGGAAACACTCGGTTCATGTGGATTCCCACCACAAGACGAAAACGTGTTTTTGGTGATTTTTTTTTACCAGTTTATTTTGTTTTGAATTCTTTATTAACATTAGTTCCACACTCTGTAGTTTTTCATTTGAAATTTGTATATGAGTTGAGAAAACTCTTGTCTGATGTATAATAATAATAATAATAATAATAATAATAATAATAACATCTAACAAAGATAGGAATTGGTTTCTCGGAGAAGAACAGACCTCCAGCAATAATATGTAACATAATCACAAGGACGAATATCCGTCGATAAACCAACAAATATTCCCCCTTGATCAGAGCTAATCATCCAATCAACCAAAACACCAAGATGCTCCTGGCAGATGGCGCGCTGTATGTTGTTATACTGCAGCGTTCCTTCTGAAAGGTAACAAGTATCGAGAGAACTCTCTGCTGTTTATCCAAGTTAATTTGACCTATATATATGAATCAGTTTATAACGTTCTCCGACGTCTTCTGATTTCCAGCCTCCATTTTTCTCGGTCTTTCCAAAGGTCATCTTCTATGCCCTTTAATCGCATATCGTTCTCTATTCCTTCTCTCCAGCTTAGTCTGGGTCTCCCCCTTCTTCTTCTTCCCTGCGGCGTCCACTGAAGTATCTGTTGCGGTAGCCTATCATCCTCCATCCTTTGGACATGTCCGTACCAACGTAGCTGTTTTTCCTTTATATCTTCGCTCATTCGATGACTTACTCCCATTATGCCCAGGATGTTCTCATTTCTCACTCTGTCTAATCTCGATTTTCCGGCAGCTCGTCGCCAGAAATCCATCTCCGTGGCGTCGAGTAATCTCAACGATTTCTGTTTTAGAGGCCATATTTCACTGCCGTAGGTTGTGATGCTTTTTACTACTGACTCAAAGACTCTGTGTTTATTTTTCTTCGTTATCGTCTTATCCCATAGGATACCATTCAGTTGTCTTATTGCTATTCTTCCCAGGTTATTTCGGTGTTTTATTTCCTCGTCCATATTTCCGTCATTTGTGATGTGTACTCCCAGATATTTGTACTTAATGCATTTCTTCACGACCTGTTGTTCCAGCACCAGATCTTGCTGCTCTCCTCCGATGCACATATACTCTGTTTTGCTGATATTAACCTCTAGGCCCCAATTACCATATTCTTCTATGAGTTTACGTGTCATGTATACCAGGTCTTCGTAATCCTGTGCCAGAACCACCTGATCGTCGGCGAAACATAATGTATACAGGATGGCTTCGTTCAATGGTATGCCCATACCTCGGCATTTCCTCTTCCATGTTCTAAGAGCTTGCTCCAGATATATTTTGAACAAGGTGGGTGACAGGCAACAGCCCTGTTTCAGACCTTTGTCCACTCTGAACCCTCTTGACAGCCTTCGTCCTTCTTTCACTTGACACCAATTTTCTCTATATACCTCTTGTATGGCCTTGATGAGATTTACGCTTATATTAGTTTTCTCAAGGGCGTCCCACAGTTTTTGTTGGGGTACACTATCATAAGCCTTCTTTAGATCTACGAAGAGAAGATGTGTTTCTTGATTGACAGCTCTTTTCTTTTCAATTACCTGTGTCAGGGTGAACAGGTGATCAATGGTTGATCTACCCGCTCTGAAACCCGCCTGTTCTTCGGCTTCCATATCCCGATATTCGTATTCAATCTTCTCTTTCAATAGTTTTCCATAAACTCTAGAAATTGTGCTGAGTACTGCTATGCCTCGAAAATTGTCACAACATTCCTTACTTCCCTTCTTATGAATAGTGGTTATGTATGAGGTCCTCCATTCTTGGGGTATGTCTTGTCCATTAAGACACCGTTGGAATAGATCAGCTAGAAGTTCGAATAGTTTGTCAGTTCCGTATTTGAGAAGTTCGGGAGGAATGTGTCCCGGGCCTGGTGATTTCCTGTTTTTGAGTCCATGGCATAATTTCCTGACCTGTTCTTTGGTTACTTTGATAGGTGATGCCGTAATTGAAATTTGGTCGTTAGTATTTCGTTGTTCGTATTCTAGCCTTTTTTCTGTCAGGAGTTCGCTGAAATAGCTATCCCACTTCTTGAGAGATATCGGTGAAATGATATCTTTCTTATTTTGGTGACGTAGGGATTTTATAGTTTTCCAGCTTTCAGTGCTTCTTGTTCCTCCAATGTATGTATTTATTCGAGTACACGTTCTTTCCCAACTTTCATTTTTCTTTTCTTTGATTGCCTTATGAACTCTTTTTTGGGCCTCTTTATATTCTCTTTTACTCTGATCTGTTCGTGTATTTAGATACGTAGTGTACTTTTCTTTTTTCCATTTGATTATTTCCTCAATTTCCTCATCCCACCAGTATGGTATTCTTCTTCGGTACTTCTCTCGCTCCCCCAAAGCTTCTAACGCTGCTTCCTTTAGGCTTTCTTTTATATGGCTATACAGTTGTTCGGTAGTGTCAAAGTGTTTTTTTGTGAGTTTGCTGTCTAATCTGGATCGATAGAGCTGTTTAGTGCTTTCATCACTGAAACCCTCAAGGTTATAGCTGGTACCTGAGATCTCTTGTTCCTCCTGTGCCGGCATCATTGTTTTTGTTTTTTTCGGTTCAAAGGGAAGTATTTTGGCCTTCACTAGGTAGTGATCGCTTCCGCAAGTCACTCCTCTGTAGACACGGACATCTTGAATCTTCATCCTTGACTGTTGACGCACGATCACATAGTCTATGATAGTCTTTAGACCTTTCGTGGGTTGAATCCAAGTATACATATGAACCGAGCGATGTTGGAAGAATCCGTTAGTTATTTTCAGGTTATTTTGTGCGCAAATTTCTATGAGTCTGGTTCCATTGTCGTTCAGAATTTTTTCTCCAAACTGACCGATAATTACATCGTGCTGTTTAGAACCTGTTCTGGCATTGAAGTCGCCTAGCAAAATTATTTCCCTGGATGTTCCAATTGTGGATATTTCATAAGATAGTTGTTCGTAGAATTCTTCCTTATCCTTCACTAGCGCGTCGTCGTTCACTCCATATACTCCCACAATAGTAACTTTGCTCCCGTTCAGAGTTAAATTCAGCTTGATAATGCGTTGGTTAATTGGCTCCCAGGATGTTATGCATTTTCTTAGTTCTTTCCGAATTATTATTGAAACACCTTGTTGAGCTCTTTTATCTGTACTTACTCCAGAGTAGAAATGATCAAAATGTCCCAACTTTTCAGATCCTTGTCCTTTCTTTTTTGTTTCCGTTAGTACGACAATGTCCATGTTTGATTCTTTCATCTCATGCATGACATCATTTATTTTCAGGGAGAGACCCTGAACGTTCCATGTTCCTATATTCATAGTCCTTTTCCTTAGCTTGAGTCGTTTCCTTTTAATCCGTCCTGTCCGAGGCATGTTGCTGGAATTTTTAACCTTTATTTGTTTTTTCCGAGTACCGAGGGGTCGGCCCGATGCCTCAACCCCCAACTTGGAGGACCAGGGTTTTATTTCAGAGTATCCTTCTCTTAGGTTGATTGCTGTCCCCATAGCTGAGAGCTCTACCTGCCCTGCTTGTTTGGTCCACGGGTGGTATTTTATTTCCCACCTACCCGCCGACTCCCCAGAGCGAGTCGGTTAGGGCATCCCCCTATCCGCCACCTGGGGACGCGCCCTCTAGGGGTTTCAAGCTCCCCCGAGGGAAGTTGACCTGACGATCAATAACAATTGTGAAACAGCTGTAGTCATTCTACTTGGATCCGCTTTTTCGGTGTAGGTGTTTTGGTTGATTGGATGATTAGCTCTGATCAAGGGGGAATATTTGTTGATTTATCGACGGATATTCGTCCTTGTGATTATGTTACATATTAACTTAGAATGTTGTTTAACTATTCCTGTTATTTCTTTGAATTTTTCGTCAACTTCGTCAAATTTCTCACTTCGTCCAATTTTTCGTCAACCTTAACAAATTTTTCATTCACTTCGTCCATTCTTTTCTCCATTTCATCTTTTATGGCTTCCATTTTCTCATCCAATTTACTTGCAAATTGACTCACCAATTCATTGCCTTTCCGATAATTTTTTTCCATTTTCCGAGAATTTTCTTCCATTTTCTCATTGATTTTCTGAGAATTTCCTTCCATTTTCTCATTGATTTTCTTGAAATTTTTTTCCATTTTATCCATTTTCTCATTGTGTTTACTCAAAAATTCCATTATCGCCTTTGCCTCCATTGCGTTCTGAAGTCTTGTAGTCACTGGCTTGAGCTTGAATCAATAGAATTTATTTATTCAATTCGAGCGATGTCGAACCCCACACCTGACACCAATGTTACGTTTTCTTCGTTTATCCAAACGTTCAGAATAATTGAACTATTTATTCACACTTATTTACTCACTACTATTCTAATTACTAAACAACTTATTCTATCAAAGTCTGTGCACAATTTATTTCCACACTATTTATTTTCACTGATCAGTTTCCGCTACGAATAACTCTGCTGAATTATTCCATGTGCTGCTCTGCGCCCGGCCTTATATATATCGTGGAATTTCAAGCGATTGCTAGAATTTACCAGAGTGCTCCAGTTACAGACGAATGACTCATAGACGTCTGGAGCTTTCGGGAACTTTCTCGCACAGACAGGGCCGTGCTCGTCACAATATCAGCATAATTTCTGGAGATATTTGAAAAAATATGTCAAATTTAGTAGTTTTTTCCTCGGTATCGGTTTTTTTCGCGCACATGTTGCGGAATAACTCGAAAAACCTAGGAATTAAGTAGAGGGGTACGGGGCGTAGGGGGTGAGAAATATTAAATTCAAAACACCTTAAAATCACTGACGTGAAGTCAGCAGCCTTTGCGCGCATGTTCAGAGGATATCACAAAAAGTAAACATGCGCGCAATAGCTGCCGACTTCACGTCAGTGATTTTCTAGGTGTTTTGAATTGATATTTTTCACCCCCTACGCCCCGTACCCCTCTACTCTATTTTTTCAAATTGGAATATATGGGTCGTGATTCATCAAATGAAAGGTAATTTGATTACCTAATCAACGGTGCAAATGGAAGGAAAATTGATTGTGCCGTTTCTTTCATTGAAACATTAGAAAATAATCAATTGGGTATGGTTACACGCTTCTTGAAATCGATGACTTTAATAATCAAAGATGAAAAATATTTTAATGTATTGAATGTTCGAATGGAGCACCCTTAACCTCTTGACAATGTGCAAGCAAGAGATCCGGTTGGCCATCCAACTGATCCTCTCCTACCAATCCATTTCTCAGGAAATGTGCCATCAAGATACCTCCTCATTTCAATCCCATTATGCGAAGGCACACCATCTTATTGTTAACCAAATATTATCAGCTACTTGTCGATCATTCACACCGGGAAAAAGAGACAATGACTACAGGTAATATTTGATTCCTCAGTAACTCTAGATAAGAGTCACTAGTCAAAGTTCCTCCTATAAAAAAACCTAGAAAAGCACTGACGTGAAGTCAGCAGCTTTTACGCGTTTGTTCAGTTTCACGAATTCGGCTGCCGTATAATTAATCTCTTTACGTTTAGCCTAACCGCTGATCGTAAACAATAAGTCCCGGGAGAATCTGAATAGAGACTTAGCAACTGTAAAGAAGGTTTGGAGTTTAATTACGAACGCCAAATACTTTAAATCTATCCTGATCCCGCAGATATACATACTCTTGCAATAATAGAGGATAGGATATATAGGTATTTTTTATGTTATTTTTGTTAGTTCTGATAATGCATTTCTTGTAAACTCATATCTCACACCTGATTATTTTCCTGTATCAATAAAACATAGTTTTTAAAAACGCGTTTTAAGCTCTCTAAAACGTAATTCGCGCAAAAGCACAGGGAAAATTACTTTTGAAATTTAAAAATTTGACGGGTGCGAGGATTTTCCTCAATAATTCTTCGTACAAGAACTATTGACGAGTAACGTTACTTACTTGGCATCCTGTATGTGTTTTATTGTATCAATATTCGCATTGAAGTTGACATGATTTGAATCAAGTTAACAAGTTGCCCATCTTTCTGAAGATATGGCATAATTCCCCAGAAACTTCAAAACTGTACCTATCAAATTAAAACTTGGTAGTTATTTGTACAGAGTGTACCAAACTGAACAATGTTGAAGAGAAAGTCCTATTTCTGTACTAGATAGACAAAAACTGATGTCTTAAGGCCAATTTTCATAATAAACTCATTGGCTAAAACAGCAACTCCATAGCTGTCACCTTTACATACCGGGTGTATTGCTGTAACTTTATTTCTGTTGAAAATTTTTTATTTCTGTAAAAACATTCTCGTAGCAACTCCTCACGATGAATTCAACGACGTTAATTGAATTCTCTGCAAACTGATATTTTATGAGATATCACCAGGATTTTTTTTTCGAAAGGGACACCCCGAATATCTTTACATATTTCGACTCAGCTTGAAATTACCATTTCAGAAACATAGGATACTTGGTATATTTCTGGAGTTATGATAGAGATATTGAATTTTCAACTCTCATCTTTAAGTATAGGCTATCGAGGATGCGATGGTGGATTGAAACTATGAAAATGTTAGTTATAAAATATTTATTGAAACAACATAAGTTCTGTTTAGTTCGCAACTTCTGTTCAACTTTCTGCAATGAAGTACGAAAGTTATGAGAAATGGGACATGTGAGCCTGGCTTTATACAAACCGGAGAAAAATCAGAGATGATATGTATCATGGAAAGAACGACATCCTTTCAAATATATTTTCGCACGATTGCGTCACAACTTAATAAACGATGGTTAGTTTGAGAAAAAAAAGCGAGGAAATATCTTGAAAATCGTTTTAGGAGCTGTTGAAATCAATCCTAGAACATCAACTCGCATTTTAGAAGAATTTGCCCTATGTATTTCAACGAAAATGGCCAACTCTTCGAACACCTCATTTGATGAAATTAGTCGTTTCTTGATATTTTTAAATGAAGTTCTACTTTTTATAGTTTTCAAAAAGACTAGGGGATTTTCTTCAAACTATCTGTTTGAATCAAACTTTGACAGCCAACAATCCATGTTCGCATTATTTTATTTCCACCTCCGCGCAGTCCTAAGCCTACTTATCCCAAGAGATAAAATTTGAAAATTCAATATCTTGTACCTGATCGCGGAAAAATACCAAGTATGCTATATTTTTGAAATGGTAATTTTAAGCTCTATCGAAATATCTAAAAATATATGCGGGGTGTCCCATTTGAAAAACAAAATCCTAGTATGATACCTCATAAAATATCAGTTTGCAGAAAATTCAGTTAACTACATGAGAAGTGCTACGAAAATGTTTCTACAGAAATGAAAATTTTCTAAAGAAATGAAAATTTTCGACAGAAAAAAAGTTACAGCAATATTTCTGAAATGAACATTTTCAAAAAACACCCGATAACTATGTAACGGTGATAGCTGTGGAGTTTGCAAATGAGTTTCTCATAAAAATTGGCCTTCAGACGCCGACATGAGTTATCCTCTATCTATTACGATTTAGTATTCAACACAATACTCAATGCTATTAAAGAAAATAGGACTCCTTCAAAAGTCTCCAATTTGGCACACCCTGTACAATGCTGACGCACAACTTGAGCAAAATTTCATGAATATCCTTTCAATATGAATATATTTTGTTTTACAAGTAATTGTCCTTGACGAAATGCTCAATCCTGGAATACGCAAGGACGATTTCCATAAGAAAACAATTTTTAGTTGATTTTTAATAGTTCTGTTTTGAATATTGGGTTGAGAAAACCCAGAAAAAAACCTACAAAATAATTTTTTGTTAATATTGAGATTTCCCCCTTTTTCCGTGCCTGAATTTTTTTACACGCGTTTCATCAGATGAATGATTCAAGATATTTTGATGCGTGAATAGGCAAACAAATATGCGCTTAAAATGTCCTAGCTTCACATTACTGCTTTTTTCGAATTCTTCGAGTTATCATTAGGGTCTCGTACATTCAGATTTGTTCGACTAATCTTTGTGTAATTCGGTGTATCTACTTAGAACATCTCCCAAACAGCTTAACCAATTTTGATGAAATTTTTCTGGCTACCTGGGCATATAAGATTCACTATATTGTATAAGCTATGTGACAAAGCAATAAGAACTTTGAATTTTTTCGGCGTGCTTCTTCCGGGGATCAAATCGTTACCATTTCCCCCAAAGATCCCCAATTTCGAGAGTTAGGTCGACTGATTGTGGAAGAATTATTGGTTGAATTGAATTCTGACCATCTGGCTCTCAACACTTTACTGTGGTTTCGAAAGAAAGAACATGGGAAATTTTCGAGAAAGATTTGATTAAGGTGTGTTCCTTAACAAGCAGAATCCGCCTAATGATTTCAGAGTTGCAGTAATTTGAAATTGTGTCTTTCGAAAAATAGCAGTCCGATTGAATTGGAACTTGGCAATTAGTGATGGCTTACAGACAGGTCAATTCAGTATCATTTTATATCTGCAAAAATACTTTTGCTATATATTTTACTGAAACAGATATATTTTCGTAGAATGGCTAAATGCGATTGAACTAATTTCATGTTCTCATCCACTTTATTGAGACAGTGCTTACTACATCGAAGAATTTTTGAACTGAGCACTCCGATGCACTGTATAGTACTCGCGAGCACCGCGAAGTGCTCTAGCCGGGTCACGCTCCTCTTATCTCTTGAATAAACAGAAAAGTGCTTAGTGATAGGCACAACTCTGACCAAATGCGACTCGAAAGCACGTTACTCGTGCTCCAGTTTACTAGGATACATTAATTGTCTCAAATCCTAACCAATCAAAATCGATGTGGGCGTGGTCTCTTTGGCGCCAGTTTGAATTGAATTTTTGCTTGGAAGTATTTGAAACTGTCATCCTCTCACGTTGTGCACAAGAAGTTATTGTATATGTGGTACTGTAAATTGTACTGAACTGTTTGTATTTCAGTTGAATTTATAGTAATTAATGCATTAATTAAGTATATTGCACCGAATCAACATTTGATTAGGTATTTTATAAATAAACAGTAAAGTACATTATTCTTTAGATTAGTATTATATTTCTACAAGTTATTCATTCAGTACATTGGCCAAATTTGAAATGTTTTGGTCTCGCTGTGTATCGATTATCATTTTATTAATAAATAGATTAAGATGTGGATGTAGAGAAGGAGCTGGCAATATCACTATGGATGTGATAATTATTATCACAATGGATGATGAATTCTGAATCTTCGGGATATCCCAAAAAAAATATTATTCAGGTTCTTAATATATTCTTAGATAATTAACTTCCTTTAAATCATTGACTGTTATTGTCTCAGCAACACTGTCCCAAGAAAGAAAGCTTCATTATAAATATTCACTTTTCAAATTTTAGAGTTTATTTTATTGAATATTAAATTTAACTTCCAAATAATCAGTATGTGTTAAAATATTCTACTTGGCACTTTTCTATCTGCAAATCAGTGAAGAATGTATATTTCATCAATGATTCAGTTTATAAATTTACAAAATTTTCGTTATAAAATAGTCAATGGAGAGTAGGTTACCACTACAAAGGAATTAGAAACGGGAAAAATATACAATAATCAATCATACTTGAAATTGTTTATTTTATGAACTTCGAGCAAAAAATTACAATAACAAATGAAAAACTCAATCTTTAATAACATCCAGGGTTAGTAATTCAAAGCTAACAAAGAGAAAACAGTTTTTTCACATAATTGATTCAAATCCCAACTTAACATATGAATGACTGAAACTAGTTTATTCACTTTTAATTTTATTTCAGGCTCCCAACTCCCCTACGCCTGAACCAAAATGCAATATTTGTATAAATACAGTGCACATTTAATTCCAAAATTGAATACTTCTACTTTGAGAAAGTAAGCAGTGTTACGAGAGTGTTAACTATAATTATTATTTGCACCTTAATCTGTCAAGAACTGTAACTATACACACATCGCATCAATCCTCACCTTCAAATCATCGTATACATTTCACAATTCCTAAGCAATTTGAACATAAGCAATATTTACCACAACTAAGCTAACATAAGAATGTTATTAAGGATTGTCTGAAACTAGTTTATTTATTTTTAATTTTATTTCAGGCTCCAAACTCCCCTACACCTGAACCAAAATGCAACATTTGTATAAATACAGTGAACATTTCATTCCAAAATTGAATACTTTTACTTTGAGAAAGTAAGCAGTGTTACGAGAGTGTCAACGATAATTATTATTTCCACCTCAATATGTTGAGAACTGTAACTATACACACATCGCATTAATCTTTTTCAAATCATCGTATACATTTCACAATTCCTAAGCAATTTGAACATAAGCAATATTTACCACAACTAAGCTAACATAAGAATGTTATTAAGGATTGTCTGAAACTAGTTTATTTATTTTTAATTTTATTTCAGGCTCCCAACTCCCCTACACCTGAACCAAAATGCAATATTTGTATAAATACAGTGCACATTTCATTCCAAAATTTAATACTTTTACTTTGAGAAAGTAAGCAGTGTTAAGAGAGTGTTAACGATAATTATTATTTCCACCTTAATATGTTGAGAACTGTAACTATACACACATCGCATTAATCCTAACCTTCAAATCATCGTATACATTTCACAATTTCTAAGCAATTTGAACATAAGCAATATTTACCACAACTAAGCTAACATAAGAATGTTATTAAGGATTGTCTGAAACTAGTTCACTTATTTTTAATTTTATTTCAGGCTCTCAACTCCCCTACACCTGAACCAAAATGCAATATCTGTATAAATACAATGTACCTTCCAAAATAATAAAATCCCAAAATTGAATATTTTACTTCAAAAAAGTAAGCAGTGTTAAGAGACTGTTCACTATAATTATTATTTGCACCTTAATATGTTAAGAACTGTAACTACACATACATGGCATTAATCCTCAACTTTGAAACATCATAGACATTTCACAATTCATAAGTATTTTGAATATTAACAATATTAACTACACCTAAGCTACCATCAACTTTGTAAGATGAAGATATACATACTTTACATCAAAAAAACTATATGAAAAGATCCGGAAAATGATGAATTTAAAACATGTGAGAAAGTTTCATTTATCATTCGGAAAATACGTTTGCTTCTCCACTTTCCTCTTCTTAGATACTTGCTTATCAACCACTTGTTCCAAATTAGCTCTCAATTTCCACGTTTCTACCATGAATTTGTTGAAAGCATTTTCATCCAAACTTCTGAGAAAGCTATTATATTCCTCTAAAGCAATCTAAAAAGAATACTATCCACATCTAATATAAACCAAATACTCGTTGAGATATAGTGTATTGCTTTCATCTGAATGTGGGGAACCTAAGACAGACTCTCTCCTCTCCTCAAGCTGTTGTAACTTTGAGTTGTTGTGCTGTTATCGAAACATCCACAGGTCCCACGTGTGTTTCAACAAATGTTACTGTAAAAACGCCTAATAGGGGGTAATAAAATCAAATTAATACAAATATATGCTTATTCCCTGAATATGAATACTTTCTTCGAGCTTCACGTTACGTATCACACAGTGGCTTTGGTATCCTAAAATTCAACGCAGTCGATTCTCCATGATCAGAAGTGTCCTACATACCTCTACAATTGCTTCTGTTATAATAGTAGTATCCCCTTCTTATTTTCAACAGCTTTAGTACAAGCATAATTAACATCTCTGTTTTCCTCTCCTCGCCATGCTTCAAACTCTTCGTGGCTTCTGAAAGTAGCAATACCTTCTGTGATTTGTATGTTGTGGATATTTGTAAAATGCTAATCAAAATCATTATAGGATGAAAACTTTTTCTGTGTTCATTGGGACTGAGGGAACACACAATATTCTGCCTCCTTTCCACTTTTGGAGAATCATGCTAATATATTTTCCGGAGGTGCCTGTTTTTATTAGATACGCTGGTAAACTCCTTTCGACATTCTTCACAAATTAGTGGATTCCCTCTGCAAGAAACCCGAAATGTGATCAAAAAAACTATTTCATAATGCATTAACTAAACTTACCTCACAGTGTGAATCTGAAATTGTGTAGTAAAGTAATAATTTATGAATAATAATTAACCGGGTATGGCAATGATAATTGCTTTTTCAAAATGTCTGGACAATTTGCACTGATAATTCTTCAAAATATAATAGAATATAAGAAAGTATCAAGTGGTTAGATTAAGGTTAGTATACATAAACACAGATTTCGAGAAGGAGAAATGCCGCCAAGATAGAGCCGATCAATAATCGACTTCACACGAATGCTCTTGGGTCCCTCGGAAACGCGTCGCTTTTGATTGGTTAGGATTTGAGACAATTAATGTATCCTCAGTTTACTTCCATTAAATGGTGCTGGTCAGAAATGTTCATATTCATGAAAATAGAGGTTATTAAGTGCTTACTTTAGACAGAAGAAAAAATTCTTGCGTCTTTTAACCTGGGCCAAATCTGCAAAAAATTTCAAACCAGAAAAGTGTTTCATGTAATGAGGGGAATCAGCTCCCTGTATATGAATAAGTTCTAAAAATAAACTTTCATGGTCAACAGAGGTGTCAAGTGGTTCTCTACTATTTCAATTCATCCCTGAAGTTTTGAAGTATGTGAATGTGGAATGCGACTATTATCTGAAATTCTATGGATCTCTTCTTCAAAAACACCACACCAGATGATCTATTTGCTCCAGAACGTCTTAGAATTCCATACAACTCTAGAGTATGTCTATAGGGAAACTTTGTTAAGAGTCTTAGATTTACTCAAGAACAAATTGATTCTTTTAGATATATCCAGTCATACATTCTCCTACATAGGTGAAATAAGTATTTTGAAAAATGATAGACGCATTTGTGTACGCATTCGATTTATTGTGGGCAAATTACGATAAGTAGTACTTTCTAATTGTATACATAGGTCATCAGATAATAATTTAAATGTGATGTTGTACATATTTTGTGTTAGGAGAACTTTTAAATATAACAGTTATCATGGTCATCTCCAAAAACTTGAAAGTTAAACTTTGCACAATGTAACATCAACAAAGAAAATGGAAGATTCTGATAAAAATTATTTTTCAGTTAGAAAAATACATCATCAATAATACTTATATCTCTACAATTACACTAATCAATAAATACATTAGTCACCCTTTATTTCATCACAGACTACAATAATTTAATTTTGCTGCTTTTTCCTCTTCTGAAATCACTAATAGAATGCTTACAACTACACCTGAATATTTTGAAAAAAAATATTATGGA
Source organism: Myrrha octodecimguttata (assembly GCA_958510865.1). Lineage (NCBI taxonomy): Eukaryota > Metazoa > Arthropoda > Insecta > Coleoptera > Coccinellidae > Myrrha > Myrrha octodecimguttata. Next base: position 16,508,510 of record OY294058.1, on the reverse strand, counting down.
CTACTGTCAGAAACTTCAACATAAATGTATTCTGCTTTAAGTCCAAGCAGAAAATGATCAAATCATAAACAAAATGTATTTCCTCTCTTTCTCTCTCAAACATCACATGTCACATAAATGTTGTTTGGGTATACTGCCTAATTTTAGATATTCTTCGGGATGATTTTGAAGAGAACAATAATTGAACATTTGAAGTAAACATTAGCCTAGCAACGGCATGAAGTTATAATATGAGACTTGGGTCCAAGCTCCTAACCCCAATTTCGAAATTTTTTTACTAATTTAGGACGGAAATTCCAGAACAAATTCGTCATGTTGAGGTTTGCCATATTTATTTATTTATTTATTTCATTTATTACATTTCAATCTACAAATCAACTAAAAGTTCTTCAAACCAAGTACCTGGATCTACATATCAATATTTGTAAAGATCATGTGATTGGCTGAAAGTTGTGTCAGATCTCCTGATTTCACGTCAATAATATGGATGTAGTTTAAATTATGATACGTTTTTTGAATCAGCTTGGTTATTTTGATTGCTGATTTTTTGTTATGAAAATATGAAACATTCAGTTAGTTAGTGAAAAGAAGGATGTTCAAATCATTTAGTTGCTGAAAAAGCGAAAGATTTCCTGTCACCAAAACGACCATGGATTTTGTATGGTAATTTTTGTTTACCAATGGAACATGTCCATGGACCATAGTTAGAATATGGTCATTTGTCATTGTTGTCATATATAAACTACATTGACTTTAAATCAGTAGCCCAAATGCAACTTGGAGCCAGACATGATCACAACAAATATCGATATGCAGATCCAATTATGTATTTGGTTTCGAGAACCAAGGCGCAGGTAACAGATATTTATTAAATAACAGGAACCTCAACATGATGAATTCGTTTTTAAATTTCCCCTTCAAAGTGGTAAAATTTTTCTGCGCTTAAGATTTTAGCAACTTGGACCCATTGTCTTCTGAAACAACTAAACAAAGGTGAGGACCTTTCATGGTTACCAAATATTTCATTCTCTTCCCATTTTTCTACGATGAATACAATCTCTCAACAATTCACAACATTCGCCTGTCAACTCTGAGCAGAAACACGGTAATTTTAAGGTTTCAATTCAAACACCTTCTTCTGTACAAACACTTTTACGATAAAGGGGTTAATACGTTACAAGGAAGTGATAAATGAATACAATCTTGCACCAGTTTTATCTAGAATGAAGGTCTTGACTATGGAACAGAAAGGTCATGTTGCTGTTGAAAAATGTTCAAAGCGTAGTAATCTTTGAAATTTGAAAAACAAGATTATTCAAAATCAAGGACCGCACAAAAATATTTGGGACCATCCTCGGTGACCGACAATACACAGAAGATTTATGAACTGTAGTAAAGTGTGTTCACCAGATTAAGAAGTGATTTGAAGATTAAACATGTTATAACCTGAGGCAGCCATGATATCTTAGCTAAGATGAAGCTCAGCTATTTTAGTTCAAGAGATGGAATGAATAGATAATAAGTTCATTCACAATATAGGTTAGTGCTAGTTGTGTGAACTAATATCTTAAATTATTAAACAAATTGGTAAGTTCTAATTAATTCAAATAAAGATATTGATTTCATGACAATCAATCTATATTAATATAGAATTCAAACAAGTTTTCTGCTCGTACTTATCCAACATCATACGAAAGTATCAAACAATATTTAAAATAATCTCCAATATTTCAGATTTCTCCAGAGAATAATACTTTTTAGAAGATCAAAGTCCCTTCACCACCACATTTCATTTGAGAGATAATAGATAAACAGTGACTGAATGCTTCTTGCTTCGAATTATTCAATAAATAGCACAATAAAACATCTAGATGCATAAAATGCACATAACAACCAAATATTCAGAGTGATCATATCACTAGGGAATGTCTAACATTAGCTTAACAGCTTTAAATTCAACATATTTATAAACCTAACATTGAAACTCGTGCTAAAATTCTCATCTGTACTAAATCTCTAACTTGTGAAAGTTTTATACTATTTAGAGATTTAGTCAATTATTGTTAACGCCAAGAAAATGTTAGAGTGCATCACAATTCTTTACTTATTTTTAAAGTAAAAATGAAAATACTTTTAATCAAAACTTAATATATACTGCCGTCATATTACGTACTTAAAGAATAATGCTTTTGTACTGGATAATTTGAGATACCTTTTCTGTGAGATTACTGAAGCAGTTTGTCATACGCTGAATTAAGCATATAATAAACTAAGCTACAACAATAAGCTATTTAATATTAAAAAAAAACAACGCGAATTGTCTTTCGAATTACATCACTCATATCCAAACCTTTCAGAATACCTGAAAATTATTGGTCAAGTGGTACCATAATGACTTTAATACTAGTGTACATATCAACAGTTGCATTTTTATTATTTTCATTGAACTGATTAATCAGTGTATCTCCCTGTCTCTCTTTTTCTGTTCTCCACCAAAGGAGAAAGAGATAGGGGTTAATAGATCAATCATTTCGATGAAAATAAAAACGCACCCAACTTCATTTAATCGCCTGATTAGAATCTGAAGTTGAAACTCTGAGGTCAAATCCAGCCTAGAAGCTGAGATCAAATAATCACTTTTTAAATGAATATTGATAAAACAGCGCTTTTACATAACTGACAAATCGCTCACGCTATTTATCGACATTTTGATAATGGAAATACCACATTGAGTTCGAAGACTAAATAAGTAATTTCTATTTGATTCAATACTGCATGTAATTCGTGGAAACATTCGAAAATCTAGTACCTATTAACATATAAACTCAGACGAAGTATGCAGTTTCAACTTCAAAATTATGCTTACAAGATCAAATCAAGTATGAAAAACACAATTCATGAAAGCTACAGTTGGTTGTAAAAATATATTAGCCAATTATGGATACTCTTTTACACAATCACATGCTGCCATAGCAAAGATATCAGTCATTTCGATTCAACTTTCACCCTTATGTAAATATAAACATATAAGATTCAGTTCAACGGAATATTTGGTTCAGTAGAATGAGATACACAACCACAAAGTATTTATCATGGCATCCATTGACTGAAATTACAGCTAATTATTCTATGATCTATGTTGAATTGCACAATCACTTTTGATTACCAAGATATTCATTTTACAATTCTGTCATGCTCTATTTCAATTTTATTTTGGGACGCTCTGGTGAATAATGCAAGTTAATGCAGTTTTAAGTACATTAGGATGATAGTTTCGTGAAAAATATTTGTAAATTAGACTACACAGAAAACCCTGCAAGCACAAAACTATCAATGTCCCTTGAAATAATAAATACTGTTGAATAAAAGTGGAATGCCTCTTAATTTGCAGTAGAATTTTTCGAATCCTTTTCAGAACTCTAGATGTACTCAATAACAAATAAAACTTGTTTGAAATGTAAGCTTCAACCAATTAAAGGTAACCCTTAGGTGGAAGTTAGACTTTCGAATATTACTGGTAGTGCCAGATCATATTTCAGTTCAATGATATTAGATCTGTACTTGATTAAAATGAAATAAATCAAATGAGTTTCAACCCAAATACAGCCAATCCATCTAATCCAGATAGATATATATCCAGAATATGAGTTCAAGAGAAATTATTTGAGGGTTAAACATAATACCAAAGTACTGAATATGTATGAGTTTTCTTCAAAAATTTCAAACATTTATCGTATTATGGTTTCAGTGAGAATTTTGTTTTTGTGAAACCAGTTGATTTTTTGGGAATCTAGTGATCGCAAATCATTTTCGTGTTCTTTTTTTGCCGAATTGAATTAGCAAAAACGAGAAATGGATAAACAATAACATTTGTTGTGTAAAAATTACGAGCGAGTCTAAATAAAATGGAAGTCTCATAGTAGAAACTAGATGAAGAACATGTAAGCAGTACTCATACCACATTCAAGAGCAAACAATACCTCGAATATAACTTCTGAAGGCCAGAATTCGTTTTTTTTCAAAAAATTTTTTGGTTGAAAAAAATTGTAAGAATACGCAATGTTGCTACTCTTTATATTCAAGAACTTTCAAGGAAATAAAAACTGAAATGGAGTGAAAAATCGAGATATAACTAACATTGCACATTTTCACTAAAGAATTCAGTACATCCTAAAAAAAATCCTTAACAAATATTTACTGAAGTCTGTAGAATGACACTCCGTTTTCTCCTAAAAACGTCGAAATTCCTCCGAATTCTAATATTTCACGCGGCTATTGGCAACGTTGAAGCATGTAGACCGCGTCCAGGTGCCTGACATAGAGATATCAACGAGGTTTAATGAAACTTTAATTTGGCTGTGTTGCCAAGCCGTAATTTAGCACCACGTGGTATTGTTTGCTCTTAACAAACACTTCCATACTGAGTAGCGTCTGTTGAATAGGAACTGGTAGTCTAAGATTGAAATGGACCATATTTTCTTCAATTGAGATGGAAGAATGATATTGGACAATTTCAAAGCATGTCCCATACATAATATTCATTATTCACACATTGTCGATCACAAGTGACGCCTTTGGAATAATTACGTTATTCCGGCTTAGGGTATGTGCAGATGCAGCGTTTGTGACCGATGCGTTTATCGCTCAGGTTCGCTTGGTCAAAACATACTCCTGGCGATTCGTACCGCTGCGCCTCTTCGGGTCCTTCGAAGCTAATAGAGGATTCGCCAACACTCTCGGAAAACGCATCCGTCGAAAAGATCTTCTATTACCCTTCTTTTGCAGATTGCAATTTTTTGTATGGTGAAGTATTGACTGGATTTAAACTGAACACGAAGAAGCAATGATCCGAAAAAACCCTGGCAAAACGATCCTTTTACAAATCTATGTATGGAACTACCAACCAAGAAACCTTTGCATCTTTAGAAAGTTACTATGAAAAATATGCTTCATATGCCTTTTTTGAAGGTGGCTCATCTTGCCAGAAAAATGCTGTCAACAACAATTTTACACCTGATAGCTTTCAAAAGATAATATATTCTGTAAAAAACTTCACTTCAAGAACTTAATCTGAAATTTCAAGGATTCGGATAAACCACTTTGATGTGCGCAATAACACCCAAATCTGTTTTGCAGAGATAATCTCATATTTGTGGGAAGATTTGGCAATTTTGCCGCACAGAATATTACCATTATTAATTAATCAAGATTTATAGCTCTTGCGAATTCATAATGATAAGCAGATTCTTTTAGATAACTCAAAAAAATCATTTGGGGTGAACTTCTGGAGCCTTGTAACTCAGACAACTCTCCATTTGGAACCAAATGACCTGTATCACCTATTCGGTTTGAGTTCAGCCGAACAAGGTGGTAGAATTTATTTTATATTAACAAGAGGAACCACATTCTTACGTTTTAATACTGACTGCAACCTCGCATAAAAAGCTGTTTTTATACCAGGGAACAATCATACGAGTCAGTAGCTCAGTGGTGGAGTGGAATCTTGTGATGGATTTCAGGAATTTGGTAGACAGATAGTACCCGCCACCATTCACAGTTATGCTAACATCAACTGTGCTGTGTCTAGGGTGGAATTGGGGTACATTTACAATGGCTACACAGAACATACCCCATATCCTCACTTGTCCACCAGAAATATAGCGCATCGTTCGAATGCATTGTGAATCCCATAGTGACTGAATGATGTTTCAGACTTACATAAGAGTAAGAAGTCCATTGAGAGCTTACCCAATGCAAATCTGAGGATTTTTGGGTTTATCAATTTTAAATATAATTATCGATATGAATTTTTTGAAACTGATTGGCTATATTCTTAATTGAAACATAAACATTCATGACTTGCCAAAGTTCAACTTGAAGTTTGCTAATGCAGCTTCTACCACAAATTAAGAAAGGTATAAAAACAGGAAGCTCACAAACCCTTGTAACACTCATAAAAATTTGACATCATAGCACCTTCACCTTGAAATTGGATGCCAGCATCCAATAAACTTTTCGAAATTATTTTTTTGCAAAAGCAACAGATTCTAAAAATATCATCTTCACAATACACACATCGAAATTTTCAATTTGAAATCGAAATATCACAATCTGGATAAATTGGCCCAAATTTATCTTTTGTCCTGTCATCAAAGTGTTGTCTATTTTACAAACATTTGTGATTAACCCAAGGAAAGCTCTCTATTCCCGTCTATGCCTTTTTGGCCTAACAGTGTCCAAATCATTCCTACCTTTTTTGTGGACTTGAACCTGTGACTGTGCAGTGAGATGCAGTGAAATTGCTTGCGTATTCAATTTTTCGCTGAGTAGCAAATCTTTCAGTTCTTTCATTTTATGACTCCTGAGAATGATTGTTGGGTGCTTGACCTCCACTTCTTGTGCAGACTCTTCAGTCTTGACATCTAGCTTGACAGCATTACCATCTGGCTTAACGACATTCTCTTCTTCTTTTTTTGAAGTGCTAGGTTTTCCGTTCAATTCCTGGCTCGCAGGTTGTTCTTCTCCTCCTAGAATTGATTTACTTCAATATTTTATCAACATTTTTTCTAAGATTTTGCTAGTCCATAAAATAAATATCTGATTGGAGATCGAATTCCTACTAGAAACAACATTGTTATCTTCTATACTTATGATGTCCTCGAAATTGTTTACAAACATTCAAATATTCAATTTTCAACCAGTACTAGATTTCAACTTAGAGATTCGATAGAGCAGGCCTTGAGATACATTAATTACAAAGTTTGAACTTCAATATCGAAAAATGCAGAGGCCGATCATTAACATTAAAACCAAAAAATACAATTCAGAGATTCGTATATTACACATTCACGAATTCGACTTTAAAAATTGAACTGAAAATCTGCACTGAAATATCGAGTATTTTAAGCTTTATCGAAATATGTAAAAATATACTGGGGGTCCCATTTGAAAACAATATTTTCATAGCGATGACTCATAAAATATGTTTGCAGAAAATTCAATCAACGTCATTGAATTCTATGTAAGAATTGCTACCAGAATGTTTTTACAGAAGTGAAAAATTTCAAACAGGAGAAAAGTTACAGCAATATTTCTGAAATTAACATTTTGGAAAACACCCAGTAACTATGTAACGGTAATAGCTATGGCGTTGTGGATTCCGCTAATGATTTTCTCATGAAAATTGGACCCCTGACACCAACATCAATTTTCGTCTATCTAGTACACAAATAGAATTTCCCCTTCAAAAGTGTCCAATTTGGCCCAAACTGTACTCTGCAATCTCGAAGCGAAGACTGACTGTGTTCTTTCCATACCTCTTTTTTTCCTACACAATCAACGGTGTTTGTCGCTAATATTCGAACTGAACCGGATGAAACCCAGCGTGTGAAGAAATTTCATTAGAGTGTGAGGCTTGAATTTACTAAAGCCCATGGTAGCCAAAGCTTCTGGCTTCACATCAGGTTTTTTCTTGATTTTGTTTTATTCTAATTATCCTAATCTGAGCATCAAGTTATGGCATTATTGTGTTGTCATCGGCCTTCAATACATGTGAAAACAACAGATAAGAAGTCCTGAAGTTGGTGAAAATATGTTTGTTTTAACATCAGTCTGTTAAGTGTACATAGATGTGAAAGGAGGGCTGGATTTATCTCTCGAAAAAAAAATTTGAACTGACAAAGTTAAAATTCTAGTTGACAAATAGGTCAAGCTCTTATTAATAAAGATAATTCCCACTAAAATTGAAGGTAACTATTAGGAGTCGACCAAAATAGGTGAAATTCATTTTCAAATTCACATATAATATACAACGCAACTGATATACAGGGTGATTCAAAAGTACATTGACAAACTTCAGGATGTGATTTTTCACAATATTCAAATATGAATTGTCAAAATGAGTATATCTCCGTTTCCAAGATACAAGGTGTTATAGTTTTATTTCTCTTAAGGATGTCATAAATGGAGGTATCCAAGAGTAATGACCTCTTCAAATGAGGAAACACTAATAGAATAGGTGGCACCCCAAACAAAAAACTAAAAGTACTTACTTAAACGTCCAATTCATTTCCTAGTCTTTCTTGTGAAAAATAAAAAATGCAAAATAATGTTGATAACTGCATCGATTATCAAACTTGAAATTTTCAAGTCCAAATATTTGGAAAACGGTTGCTTATAGCTACTTGCAACAACAGTAGCTTTTTATTTATTTATTTATTTACACTGCATTGAGCAGGAATGACAGGAAACCCCCAATATGACCACATACAACGAATATATAAATCACGTAAATATGATAGTGGAATCGATTATTTTAGTGAAAAATTTGCTAGAAGTATGCGTAGAAGTAGGTGGCACCCCATACAAATGGTCCAAATTCGAATCCTCAAGAAAACTCTCAATACTAAATTCATATCAGAACAATGTGAGGAATCACCTCCTGAAGTTTGTCAAAGTACTTTTGAATCACCCTGTATCACAGCAATGAAAAGATTAGAGTTGAAAATTAATTTGATTTACCAACAAATGGTGAACCATCACCCTGTAGAAGATATTCTGGATTCAACAGCTTTTCTGAACAAGCAGCTGTTAAAGCCTCAATACTGGGATGAAAATTTGACGTAGATTGGTCCTTCTCTTCTTTTTTTCCTGTACCATTTTCTCTTTCATAGTTGTTATTATTGTTATTGAATAAATTTCCATTCGTTTCCTTATTAGTCTTTTCACCGTCACTTTCTGCACAAATAATATTCACCTTAGCCCGAACATCAGAATCAAACTTAGATATTGTATTTACAAGTGGCTTGGCCCATCCTATATGTAATACTGGTGTAGCACTTCCTGGAAAGTTTCACAATTTTTAGAGAAGTTTTCAAGGCAAGTTCAGAACCCATTTACCTTCTTCCCACTGACATATACCATCGTAAAACCTGAGAAGATTTGCGAAGCATTCCGGTTTTTTAAGTATTGAATTTGAACTGAAACCTGAGCTTTCTACTTTCATAATATGAGGTATGAGTTCATTTGCTATTTCTAGGAATTCTTTGTATATTTCTTCATCATCTCTAGAATAGTTATATCTGGAATACATGTTAAATCAGAACCAATTTTTTTATTGCAAATAGAAGATCATAGAACAATGTGGTGAGTAATTCTATTTTCGATACCCACACAATTAGATGCACAAGTGGAAAACATTATTGAAAGATTATGATTTATATGATATGTCTTTTTGTCTTGAATTCTCGTTTTTAATTTGAGTAACATTATTAAGGAATACCAAAAATGACTTCCTCAAGAAACGACTAAGTACTTCGGTATTCGTGAAGGAGTCATGACCATCCAGAATATCGAAAAACTTTTGGGTAGAATTTTCACAGTTTTCGAGATAATAGGCATTTTGGAAATTCGTGAAAACTCACTACCTTCCCTCGATGTCTTAGATACCATGTCTCTAAATTGGAATTGATTCCAATTTTTTTTTTCCTGAACATCGATGATGAGTGATTCTTATTAGACATAAAAAAAAGTTTTCAAAAATTCATATAATTTTGCGAGAAATGGGGATAATATGATAACCACGTGAATGTTAACATTTACCACAGAAATATGCGCTCTTTGTCAAGTCCCAAAAATTGTACAGGGTGATTCATTAAGGGTGGCCACCGGCCGTATCTCGGAAATCGTTTATCCTATGACTTCCAGAAAAAAAATCTAATGACGAAATCGGCCCCTAGAAAATGATTAAAAATATTTTCAAGTGCGTAGTTCCCCACTAGAGGGCGCAATCTATCACTTGTAAAATAACATATCATTTTTTACGAAATATTCTCCAGCTAACAGTGGTAAAGAATAATAAAATAAGAATCTGCTCTTTCTATTCAACAACTTTTGTTTTAGTGATTTTTCTATATTTCCTATTTTTCAGTGATGGGATGGATAAACTTTTCTTCACAAGAAAATCACTCTCACTTCTGAATGTGTGCACCGATATTCACGTAATTCGATTTCATTCGAAGGCCATCGAAAGCAGATCACAGAAAAATATGGCAACAACAAACCGGGTGATCCAATTAAAAAGTACAGGCTACTTTATGTCACTTCATCCTATTTATGCGTTTTACTGGAGAATTTCAAATGCGATGCTATAATTCTAAGCGACTGAGAATGAGCCAAGCAACATCACCTTTTAACTTGTTAAAACCGCAGACTGATATCGTTCGTCATTTAAAAGATATTAACATTTTTGTAAATTTTGATCAAAGTTGATCATATCTGTGAGCTTGAAAAAACAAGAAAGTGACTTTATTCGTCATGACAACGCAGCAAAATACTCAACACACATGAAATAACAATGATACGATAAAATAAAACAAAAATTAGCAACAACGAAAATATTTGAACAAAAAAAACAACACTTACACCTAATCATCTATATATTCTATATATCTAAACGAACAAGCAAAACCATCGAACCACGAAATTCGAAACTTTGACAGTTCGACGGTGGCGAGAGGTTCCGCGAAGCGGAACCTCGAGCCACCGAGAGAGGGAACTCGCCGAAGGCGATTTCCCGATCTGAAAGAAGAAAGAACGCTCTTTCCGTAGATACCACGTTCGAAAACGTCGAAGAATTCCAAGATACCTAAAAAAATTCCTAAAGTTGACGAATTTGCTCGATTTCGTAAAATAGACCGTTCCATACGGGCTGTCTCCTACGAAGGCGAAGCTTTTCGGCCTAAACCGAGGGTTGGGAATGAACCTTCAAAGACCGTAGACGTCCATGAATATATTCCCATTCCTCTCAAACGAACGAAAATGTACGAAAAATTGGTAAGAAGATTGTTTACTTCGTGACGTTTCTTTTTTGTCGGAAAATTTCTGACAGACCATCGAGTCCGATCTGTGTTTACATTCGGGGTCGGAAAGCGATGTCAGTGCTGTCAGATAGAAATTGAATAAAACTGACCGTAAAACGCCGAAATACTGGCAAATATTGTATGAAAGGGCAATAACTAAGCTCGGGGCTTCGTTTTCAAGCAAAAGAATGAAGCGATTTGTGATAATTACAAAGGTAATTCCATAAATCTACCCTATGAACGAGAGCTCCTTATAAGGAATTTTAACATGAAACCCGACTAAATCGACTGAAATATGGGATATATTATATTGGAATGGATCGATTAGAGGTTGGTACTGAATCCTATTAAGTGTTTGACCACCAACTTTGAGTTTTTTCCAAAATTTCCTCATAATTTGTGCCGGTTCAGAACGATCTTTCTTACTGGAATCCTACCGTTGTGTACAAGCTAGGTTACTTTTGCTGGTAAGTTTTTGAAGATTAAATATCCTTTTATTCGTTTTCGATCCCCTTTCGACCATATTTATTCCCGTTTCTCTAGAAAATGTATCTGAAAGTTTATAATTCCGAAGTAACCTTGACATATGTTTTGACAAGTCATAGAGAGCGTTTTTTTGCGAGGGTACAGAGCATTTTTTTGCGAGTGTTCACAAAATTTTTCGATGACGTCATATGAGTGCAAAATCATTTAACTACATAAAAGGCGTATCTAAACGAAAGGTAGATCTGGGCGCAAGGTAGATCCACATCCCAAACTAGTTTCAACTATTCAAAATGTCTACCATTATTTTCTATACATAAATTTAGTTTTTCTCTTGTCGACTTGACACTGGCCACAATTTCAGTATGAGAAAAAGTTCCAGCTCCCTGTCGAAATCTATTTAGCATATCCTCACTTGTAGTGGGGGGTGTTCGGAAAACTGAGTCTTTATTCTCCCTCAAAAATAAAAATCTAATACTGTGAGGTCGGGTGATCTTGCTGGCCATGGAAAAATACTCGTCCAATCCACCTCTTTGAGAAGACGGTATCTAAATATTCCCTAACATTAGCAGCATAATGCGCCAGGCAACCATCTTGTTGATACCACATATCTAACCTGCTTTGAATAGCAACATTTTCTAAAAGAATTGGAAGATCTTGCGTTAAATTTCAAGCATCTTCGTCCTGTTAATAAGTAAAAACTTATGATATTATCCTCATTACGGCTTCTACGTTTTCTAGTTTTTCTTCCAACATCAATCTTTCGAATACTTTTCTGGAATGACGACGTCTTTCAAGATATCGTATCGGGTAATCCCTTTCAGCTACTGCATTTTCCAAACATTCAAAATAAACGTTGAGCATATCATATGCTTCTTCGTTTGAATAATGAGGCATCATAAATTAGTAGTTTGCAATCGACCTAAATAAATTTTACAGCTATATAAACAAAAAATAAACAATATCGCCAAAGCTTACTGCATCTACATCAGCTTGTTTTGTGAGTGACACACATTTTTGATGAGTTTTTCCAGTCACCTAATTGTATGGATGATGAAACAACTCGATTCCTCCTGCATTTCAAAGGGGTGATCAACACTTATCAAAATTTACAAAAATGTTAATATTTCCGAAACGACCAAAGATATCTGTCTGCGATAGTCAATAGGTGATAATGCTCGGTTTATTCTCAGTCGGTTAGAATCATAGCGTTCCATTTGAAATTCTTCAGTAAAACGCACAAATAGGGTGAAGTGACATAAAACAACCTGTAGTTTTTTATTGGATCACCCGGTATATTGTTGTCATATTTTTCTGTGATCTGCTTTCGATGGCCTTCGAATGAAATCAAATTACGTGAAAACCGGTTCACGCATACGTACAAATGTTTTTTTTGTGAAGAAAAGTTTATCCATCCCATCACTAACAAATAGGAAATATAGAAAAATTACTGAAATAAAAGTTGTTGAATAGAAAGAGTATTTTCTTATATTATTATTTTTTACCACTGTTAGCTTGATAATATTTCGTAAAAAATGAGATTATATTTTACAAGTGATAGATTGCGCCCTTTTGTGGGGAACTACGAACTTGAAAATATTTTTAATCATTTTCTAGGGGCCGATTTCGTCATTAGATTTTTTTTCTGGAAGTCATAGGATAAACGGTTTCCGTGATACGGCCGGTGGCCACCCTTAATGAATCACCCTGTATAAAACATACTATGATTTTTTCTGGAAGGGGTGATATTTCCGTTGCAAGTGGATGCGGAAATATTCTGGTCTGTCCTAACTTTAACAATATTGACAAAAAAATTTTCCGTTGCGAATTCATTGAGATGAATAACTGATTAATAGTAATAAATCCATCGCTTAGGACTTTTCAGGAGAATTAAACTCTACAATTTCAAATCTTCTTTCAATTAGTATCTTGATGCCATCTTCTCAGTTATTTCATTCTCGTTGCAGTTAGTTGTTGCTTGACCTGGTTCTATCGAATATCCGAAATTAAGTCAATGAAAAGATTTCAGTTCATTGGTCAAGGATGTTCCATCCATTGTACCATATACATTAAACCCAAACATTGTCGAAGACACGGGCCAGTAGTCAAATGGCTACTTTTCTATTTGATAGAATAAGTATATGCTACAGTTAAATACACCTGACAATATGCCTTCTCGGCAATTCAAATATATTTTTTCTTGAATTTGTTGATGGAATTTATTCATCATTTTATTTCGATAAGTTCGCAACAGAATATTTTCGTTTCGTCGAAATTGTGAAAATTCTATATAGACCAGAATATCTCCGCATATTCTCTTGCAACGGAAATATCACCCCTTCAGAAACAATGAGATTATATTCCAATCCAATGAGATTATTTTCCATACGATTTGCTAGACTTGACAAAGTGAACATAATTTTGTAGTGAATGTTCACATTTTCGAGACATAGATAGGATTGAAATGCAGTACCTGATTTCTTTTTTTTTTGAAGCTGTAATTGGAAGTTTCCATTTTGAGTACTAAAGAAAATTTATTTGACATCGATAAATTTCAACTCTATCGTGTCTGTTGTTTCGGAAATATCTGATATATTGGAGATACTCATTGGGATGATGAATCCTCGTGAATGTGTGAAATTGGAAAGACTTTAAATTGGAGATTCCATCTAAGGTAGCGATATTGTTGATAGTATCAAGTATTTTCATAACAGTCACAGATTTGATGTTTGAATAGAGAGATTTCAAGCCAACTAAAAATTATCGTTATTTTGGCGTGGTTATGGCCATTTCTCTTACGTTAACAATAACCACAACCATGGAAAAAAGACTTTTTAAACCCTCTAATTATGAACTTCGTAAACCGACAAGTGACGTTTATTTTGTTTTTGTATTTTCTAATCTCAGAATTTTTGGGATAATTTCATTTTTCATTCACGCATTGATTGAATAATTATTGAGATGAGATTGAAGATGATTTGGGAAATTTTTTAAATAGGAGAGATCCTGATGTGGACTTAATCCAACATATCATACTAAACAAATGATTCAGTGTCAGGTATATGTAGTCAAATTAGAACTATTCTATCATTGTGTAAGGACAAAGGTTCTTTTTGTTAAATGAAACCATGACGATATATCATATCAATTTGAAAGATCAACGCAGGTGATTTAGTTGTTTTGTAAACATCATTGTTACTCGTTTTCATGTACGAAGTTAGAATTTCATAGTTACGAGGGGGCAGAATGTTTAAACCTTATATATGATTTTTGAACGATGACCTACAAACATTAGAAAGATATTGCAGTGTCAAATTTGTGTGACGTAATTAGCGCAAACGTTATTTTTGACATCTAAGCATGCGCAGATTCAGTTTCAGAATAACGCGACGTAAATAGCGTTAGCGTTCAACGTTATTTACGGAAAATTGCGCTATTCTATATCGGAAGGATTCGTTAGGCTTCGGGTCCTTCCGGCTCCGATCACTGTCGTAGAAAAGCTGTTTGTTAATATGTTTTTTCGTTTTTTGGTGTTAATTACACAATTTCCTCAGATTTTTTCAATCTAATTTGTAACATCTTTCAAACACAACTGATATTAGACATTAGATAGTGCTACCACCGAAAATTTTTTTCATATATGGGTATTTGTTACTTTTTCACGAAATAGTTTTGGAAGCAACATGAGGGGTTTGAAATTGGGGACAGTTTGAACCATGCCAATTATATTGTGCAATATAACTAGTTTCAGTTCTTCTGCAAGAGCACCAGCTGAAATTACCGCTTCCGATTCCTTTTTCATTTAGTCTGGAATCATAAAACTAATGCAGAAATGCAAATGATTAAACTTTAGGAGTTTGAACGTGAGTTTGTAACACAAAAATCTGACCTCTTACATAACCTAACCAATCAGACTGATAACTAACGCAACGGTAACGAAAACGTGTAGCAATACGTCTACTCTTGGAATGACCGTTAAAACCAAAACGTAATATTTAGCGTGACCGTAATAACATAACGTTTGTGCTATTCAAAAGTTGCAATATCTCTCTATTATTAAAACTTTCGAAGCCGTTATCGTTAATAAAGTTAACGAAGCGGAAATGTTCCACAGCGCATGCTCAGGATAACGATATAGATGGTTTAAAATATCTCTAATACGTGCTCATCGTTATCGTATATCCAAGCGCTGAATTCCGGCTAGCTCGCGTCTGTAGTTTTGTCAGTATTTGGATGACGGAATTTCAAACCGTTAGGTGGATTTTGTGCATTATGAACTTAACCTACGTATTTAAGCTAAAAACATGGGAAGTGAACGCTTAAACAGGTAGCCTACGGCCAACACGATAAATTTTCAAAGGATTGACTTAGAGACTCGAAATTTTCGAGGTTAAAAGTCAGCAAATGAAAGAACATTTCAGAATAGACAAGATAATAAGCATATATTTTTTTTTTCGAAAAAAATTTCGGAACAATTTCTATTGTGAATTCACTAACCATACAATCTCAAAAAATGCCCGGAAAAAGTTGCATGCCGTTTCAATCAGACCGCTTGGGTAGTTCCTGAAATATTTGGGATATTCGGGATCTCCCGATTTGGCCATTGACGAACTCAACCGTCGCATTTTGAAATGCAACCCATCCTGAAAGTTTCAGGTCGATAGGATTCTCTGTACTACCGTAATCGTGCCTACGACCGGCCGATCCGTTTTCGACACAGGATTCGCCATCAGTGAGTGCACCCTAGTCGGGTAAAACCAGTTTCATCTCCAAATTCGAAAACTACAGACATTTGGACGAAAAGATACCAAATTTTGCAGAAATTAAGTATGAACTATAACTATTTGAGTTCACTGTGGATAGAATACTGATAACAAAACAGTGTTTAACTACTCTCTAATCCACTTAAACTTTCTGCGTCTAACGCACGTTTCGGAAACCAAGTTCCCTTTGTCAAAGACATATCGTTACTAACTACATTGCAAGCGCACCTGTTGCACTAGTGATAGGATGGTATACAGGACCAATGGGAAATTGTTGTTAAGGTCATTAGTGACGTGACGTGACGTAGTGATTCGCGTACGAATTCGAAAACAACGGTTCCCTTCCATTTTTAGACTTAAAATTATCTAGAGACCACACCACAGCAATTAGTTTCGACATTTATAGAATACCCACAAACTCGGACTGTTATATTCTGGCCGACTCAGTGGCACCATGGTCACATAAAACAGCCAGCCTACACTTTTTGATTGATCGTTTATTCAGGATACCGCTCAGTGAAATTAATTTTAACAAAGAACAAAGCAAAATTTTTCACATTGCTGAACACAACGGTTACAATAAACACTTAGTACGAAAATTGATTACCAAACATAAAAATAAACAATTTTTCAGAGACATAACTTTAATGGAAGAAACGGGAGAAGATCACGGTTTCAGGGCATTTACGTATAACCCTGAAACCTACAATAAACTTATTAACATTTTCAAAAAAGTAAATATTAAATTAGCTTTCACAACCGCCACGAAAACCAGACAACTTTTGGGAAATACGTTTGATAAAATTCCGGATGAACTAAAATCGGGCATATAAGAAATGACTGCGACAAATCCTACATCGGACAAACAGCGAGGAACATCAACACGAGATTCTAGGAACACATGAGCCATATCCGTAACAGCCATCCTGACAAATCGGCGGTCGCTAATCACGTTTTAACAACCGGTCATTTAATTTCAGAAGAATCCGTAAAGCTATTAAAAAGCTCGGGCAAAATTCACCTAAACACTCTGGAAGGTATACATATGTTCAGGAGAGAAGACAGATTGCTAAACAATGATCTCACCCCCATTAGTAACCCATTATTCCAAATATTTACCTGACTCACCCTTGATAGCCAAGCGGTACATTAATGACCTTAACAAGCCTTTTCCATTGGTCCTGTATACCATCCTATCACTAGTGCAACAGGTGCGCTTGCAATGTAGTTAGTAACGATATGTCTTTGACAAAGGAAATTTGGTTTCCGAAACGTGCGTTAGACGCAGAAAGTTTGAGTGGATTAGAGAGTAGTTACACACTGTTTTGTTATAAGTATGAACCTTCAAGTCGTCATTTTACAACCAAGTTCTTGATTTCAGCATTGTGAACTCAAATCAAATCAGTAATTTCAGAAGTATCAATCTACAGATTATATCCATTCATGAATTCTACAGGGTGATTCATTAAGGGTGGCCACCGGCCGTATCTCGGAAACCGTTCATCCTATAACTTCCGGAAAAAAATTCTAATGACAAAATCGGCCCCCAGAAAATGATTAAAAATATTTTCAAGTTCGTAGTTCCCCACTAGAGGGCGCAATCTATCACTTGTAAAATATAATCTCATTTTTTACGAAATATTCTCTAGCTAACCGTGGTAAAGAATAATAAAATAAGAAAATACTCTTCTTGTTCAACAACTTTTGTTTCAGTAATTTTTCTATATTTCCTTTTTTTTAGTGATGGGATGGAAAAACTTTTCTTCACAAAAAAAAACACTCTTGACTTCTGTATGCGTGAACCGATTTTTACGAAATTTGATTTCTTTCGAAGGCCATTAAAAGCAGATCACAGAAAAATATGACAACAATATACCGGGTGATCCAATTAAAAACTACAGGCTGTTTTATGTTACTTCACCCTATTTGCGCGTTTTACTCGAGAATTTCAAATGCAATGCTATGATTCTAACCGACTGAGAATAAGCTAAGTATTATTACCTATTGACTTGTTAAAACCGCAGACAGATATCTCCGGTCATTCGGAAGACATTAACATTTTTGCAGATTTCGATAAGTGTTGATCAACCCTGTGAAATTCAGGAGGAATTGAGTTATTTCATCAGCTAAACAATCAAATGAAAGAAAAAACTTATCGAAAATGTATGCCACTCACAAAACAAGCTGATCTAGATCCAGTAAGCTTTGGCGTTACTGTTTTTTCTCGGTTTTTATAGCTGTAAAATTTATTTAGGGCGATTGCAAACTACTAGTTCATGAGGCCTCATTATTCAAACGGAGAAGCATATGATATGCTTAATGTTTATGCTGAATGTTTAGAAAATGCAGTACCTGAAAGGGAATACCCGATACGATATCCTGAAAGACGTCGTCATTCCAGAAAAGTATTCAAAAGATTGACACGAAGAGTGCGACAAACTTGGAAGGTTCAATATGTTGGAAGAAAAAATAGAAAACGTAGAAGCCGTAATGAGGATAATATCATAAAAGTTTTGGCTTGTGTTTATGCTGAATTACATTCAAGCATCCGAAAAATTGCAAGTGATTTGGGATCGAATTATTCGCTAGTTCAAAGGATACTAAAGGACCATAAACCGCATCCGTATCATGTTGTCTTGCACCAAGAATTGAAAGAGACGAGAGGACTTTTGCAATTGGTTGAAACGAATGCTGAACGGCGAACCTAACTTACTTCATAGAATATTATGGACTGACGAGGCTACTTTTTCTAGCAATGGTAAAGTAAATTTACACGACAGCCACTACTGATCATCTAACGACCCATATTGGCAAAAATAAGTCAATAATCAGAATCGCTGGAGTGTTTACGTGTAGTGCGGAATTTTTGATGGAACAGTTGTCGGACCATTTTTCTTCGATAGTATCCTAACGGGACAAAGGTGGATTGGACGAGGGAGTATTTTTCCAGCAAGATCACTCGACCTCACAGTATTAGATTTTATTTTTGGGGGAGAATGAAGACTTAGTTTTCCGAACACCACCAACTACAAGTGAGGATATGAAAAATATATTTCGACAGGCAGCTGAAACTTTTTCTCCTTCTGAAATTGTGACCAGTATCACCTAAAGAAAGACTAAATTTATGTATAGAAAAAAATGGTAGACATTTTGAATATTTGAAATGATTATGTAAAAGGGTTGTTTTTTGTTCAAATATTTTCGTTGTTGCTAATTTTTGTTTCATTTTATCGTATTATTGTTATTTCATGTGTGTTTAGTAGTTTAGTGTTTGGCGTTGTCATGACGGATAAAGTCACTTCCTTGTTTTTCCAAGCTCGCAGGTTTGATCAACACTCATCAAAATTTACAAAAATGTTAATATCTTCGGAGTGACCGGAGATATCTGTCTGCGGTTTTAACAAGTCAATAGGTGATAATGCTTAGCTTATTCTCAGTCGGTTAGAATCATAGCATTGTATTTGAAATTCTCCAGTAAAACGCGCAAATAGGGTGAAGTAACATAAAACAGCCTGTAGTTTTTAATTGGATCACCCGGTATATTGTTGTCATATTTTTCTGTGATCTGCTTTTAATGGCCTTCGAAAGAAATCAAATTTCGTAAAAATCGGTTCATGCATACAGAAGTCAGAGTGTTTTTTTTGTGAAGAAAAGTTTTTCCATCCCATCATTAAAAAAAAGGGATATAGAAAAATTACTGAAACAAAAGTTGTTGAACAGGAAGAGTATTTTCTTATTTTATTATTCTTTACCACTGTTAGCTAGAAAATATTTCGTAAAAAATGAGATTATATTTTACAAGTGATAGATTGCGCCCTCTGGTGGGAAACTACGAACTTGAAAATATTTTTAATCATTTTCTAGGGGCCGATTTTGTCATTAGAATTCTTTTTCCGGAAGTTATAGGATGAACGGTTTCCGAGATAAGGCCGGTGGCCACCCTTAATGAATCACCCTGTACATTTGTTACATGTTATTCAATTTAAAACAAATATTGATTCCCTTTTAATTAATGCTTTCTGAAGTTGTATTTATTGTAGGGTTCCAATAGATTACATTTGACTTATGTAGAATATGTGATCGTTGGCCATAAGATGAACCATAATAGGCCTCGTGCATGTCGCGGTCCGTTAATGGACCAAATCGGCCAAACGGTTTCGGAGTTAAAGCCATTTGAAATGTTGAGGTATTTTATAAACGCAGTAACTCTCGAAAGAAACAACTCAGAAACTCTATATTTGTAGAGTAGTTTTGGTGTTAATTACCAAAGGGTAAAATCCGCCCAACGATTCAGTAGATATACCCATTCAAAATTATATTTATCCAATACAGTGAAATCTCTTTCGGGCCGCAAAAATTTGTCTGTATGTTCTGTCAATAAAAAATTTACCATTTGTCGAAACAAATCAAAGGGCTGAAATTCAATATATTTCATTTCAATTCAAAAACGTTAAATTACTAGGAAAGAGAAAATAACACGAAGTTACCAATATTGCAAAATATAAAATACTATAAGTAATTATGTAGCACATTTTCGAAAAGATGCATTATCTGTCTTATCTCGAGCACTTTTGGTTGAAAAAAGAGCATCTAATAAGTTATTTGTTTCACTAAATCGCTGGAAGAATAGGCAGTTGAATTATCGAATAGTAATTCAGTATCATAGTTATGTAGTAGAAACATCATAAGAATTCCTAACATATAGAAGTACATTCAGGACACTGAAACTCATATTCTTCTGAGAAACCAGTGCTGGGCGGGGTACCCCAAGGATCGGTTCTGGGTCCCCTTCTATTTGTTTTGTATTCAAGTGATTTAAAATATCATATTCAATCGGACAGCGTATTCTACGCCGATGACACTTAACTCCCCAACCCTTCCTCTCTACAATCCATTCAACAAAACGATTCAGTCGTAGTGATGAGGCGGACCACTCAATGGCAACTTCCACTCAACACAGAAAAGTGCGTAGTATTACATCTTGGCAGTAATAACCCGCGTTTCGAATACGTTATTCATGACCAGACTTTAAATAGTGTTAAATCCCACAATGATTTGGGAGTCATAATAACCGAGAATTTAAATTGGCCGGAACTCATTTCGGGTATTGTGAAGAAGGTGAATAGTAGATTATATGTGCTCAAAAAAAATTTTTCGAAGTTGACTTTTAATACCTGGATAAGAGTTTTCACGTGTTATGTTCACCCTATTATGGAATACTGTGGTAATGTTTGGCGTGCCGAACTGATTCGCGACCGGAGATTGCTTGAAGGTTCACAACGTAAAGCTACACGTATATGGTTCAGCCGTCCTTACTATGAAGAGAGATTGAGGCTGGCGGTTCTGACGCCACTTGAAATATGTAAATTGCGTGGAGGCATTTATAATAACTTTCCGTATTCTCCGATTCAACTTTGGAATGCTTGAAGACTTTCGACTTCCTATACATTCATTAAAACTGAAAAGAGAGAACTTCAAGTACAGGTGCCGACAACATTTCCTACCTAACAGGGTTTTTTCCGTGTGGAACTCTTTGCAGGCTGAGATGGATTCTGCCAGATCGGTTAGAAGTTTCAAAGCATTAATAATTGAGATCTTTTCGTTTTTTTTTTGTTGATTGCCAACAATTATAATAATAATAATAATAATAATAATGTTTATTCAGATTAGAAAGAACAAAATATAAAGGAACATTAATTTTCAGTAAATTAAACTCTGAACAAACAATTCAATCCACATGGATAGAATATCCGCCGGTGGATTTACATTATGGACAACACTAGTTCAACTCAAATCATGAACATTCCTACAAAAAAGTTACAATAAAGAGAAAGTTTAACAAATTCCAATTTAAAAAGTGTTGCTATTTTTCAAATCAATCTGTGAGTGTATACAGAGCCTAGGTGTTAAATCGATATATTTACGCAGTTTTTTCTTGAATACTGTTG
Organism: Myrrha octodecimguttata; assembly: GCA_958510865.1. Classification (NCBI taxonomy): domain Eukaryota; kingdom Metazoa; phylum Arthropoda; class Insecta; order Coleoptera; family Coccinellidae; genus Myrrha; species Myrrha octodecimguttata. The sequence goes on along the minus strand of OY294058.1, from coordinate 16,486,457 downwards.
GAATTATAATCTTTTTTAAATTTACCGGTAAATTATTGAAAATTTGCGGTCCCAAAAATATATAACTCCGCTGTCCTATTGTTTTGTTTATTTTAGGTACCATCGTAGAATGAAGCTTATATCGGGTGTTATGTATATGTTTTATTTGTTGATTTTTATGAATTTGACTGTGGTGATTTATCATGAGTGACTGGTAAAATAACTGTCTCAAGTCATATAATCCACTCTCAGTATAAAGCAAGTCTGAGGAATATCTAAACGGCTTGAAAAACATTACCTTCAATATCCATCTCTGTGTCGTTTCAATTTTTTTTAAATGAACATTCATCAATCCTCCCCATGCTAGATTCCCATATGTTAAGTGTGACTGGACAAGAGCATAATACAACACTTTCATTTGGTCAGTTGTACAAAATGTTCTGAAAAATTTGAATCTAGGAATGAGGGACCTTAACTTTTTCACAATTTTATCTGCTTGTTTTTTCCACTGAAGTCTATGATCGATATATATTCCCAAATATTTCACAGTATCTGCGGCTGTTATTACTATAGGTGGGCTATGAGTGGTTGATATATTCAAATTAGGCAACTGAGGTAAGTATCGGGTATAGCTGGTGAAAGTAACAAATTTAGTTTTCTCGACATTTATGGTAAGTACTTTATAATTTAAAAACTCAATAATTTGTGCAAAGTCTACTTCAATTTTCTTTTTCAGGTTGCCCCAGGAAGTGTCTTGGTAGATTATAGCAGTATCATCAGCAAAACTAAGGATATTACCAACCGATGGTAAGTCAAAGAGATCATTTATATAAATGATAAAAAGTAATGGCCCAAGCACTGTACCTTGAGGTACACCATATTTTACTTCCCTGAATCCTCCCACTTCATCCCCAATTTTGACAGCTTGTAATCTGTGACTTAAATAGCTTTCCATTAATTTCAAAGATTGACCTCTAAAACCTATTCTCTCTAATGACAATAATAACTCATGATGACTTACTGTGTCGAACGCTTTGGCGAGGTCGATGAATACACAGATGGTCGGTATCTTGTCATCAATAGCTTTATATATTTTACCTGTCAAATATGCTATTGCATTCTGCGTCGACCTGCCCGCTCTAAAGCCGTATTGTTGATCTGAAATCAGGCCGTATTTGTCTAAAAATTTAGTTATTCTAACTTTTAACACTTTTTCAAATATTTTAGATATTACAGGAGATATAGAAATTGGTCGGTAATTCGAGCATAATGATCTGTCCCCAGACTTATATAAAGGTACCACAATTGATTTTTTCAGAACATCAGGATATTGTCCCATCTCAATTGCCCTATTGATAACAAATGTAATGGGTGTAGCTATGAACTCTGCTGTATTTTTTAATATTTCTGTTGTTATCTTATCTATTCCCGCTGATTTACTGTTTTGTAAAGAATGTATTATTTTTATTACTTCATCTTCATCAGTTTCCATTATAACGATTGAGTTTACATTTCTTTTTAGTTTGAATTTAACGCTGGTACTTTTTATTTCTTTCGCCAATTTTTCACCTATATCTATGAAAAACTCATTAAACACATCTGGCAATTCTTTTTTATCAGTTATTTTTTGTCCTACGTTATTTGCCACAGATGTTGGTTGCATTAAGGGCGTTTTCCGGTCAAGATTTCTTAGGACTTTCCAAAGTTGATCTGGATTTTTTGCATTACTATTGATTTCATTTCTATAATACTCAATTTTTCTTTTCGCAATTAGTTGTTTGAGGGTGCAATTGTATCTTTTTAATTCATTTGTCAGTATAATATTATTTGGATTATTTTTACATTTTTTATAGATTTCATTTTTGTAGTTAATTGACTTAATCAGTCCCTTGGTGATCCATGGAGTGCGTTTTCTTTCATTTCTAGAAATATTAACTATGTACTTACTTTGTTCTATGAGCCGTGAAAAAATTTCAAAAAACACATCCATTGAGTGGTGACTGTCATTCTTATCTATAACACTACTCCATGTTTCATTTTTAAGTAAGTGTCTAAGTTTCTTAAAATTTACAAATTCCCTACTTTGATCATACTTAATACTTTTTCCACAGTTTTCAGGAAAAGCAATCTGAACCACCACCGGTTTATGATCTGTGATCAAATGATCAACTACCATGGAACATACAGTATCCAACTGTACGGATCCCTTCAACATTATATGATCATAACAAGCTTTCTCTCTAGTTGGTGAGTTTATAGTTGACAAATAACCATATTCACTTAAAATGTTCAAATATTCTTCCCTGTTAGTAGAATCAACTATTAAGTCTATATTTAAGTCACCAACTATTAATGAAACTTTACTCTTTGGCCTATTTTCTTGTAAAAACTTTTCTAGGTCTGTAATAAATTCCGAAGGACACAGAGATGGAGATCTGTAAACTGCAAGTATATTTATCCCCACAGAATGAAACCCCAGGCGAAAAAGAACGGCATTTACAGGACCGATTTTGACAAACTCGTATTCCAGATCTATACCATTTTTCACATAAACTAATATGCCATCATTTTTGTTGAGATCCCCTGAATTATAAATCGATGTATAACCCTGCATATTGAATAAATTTTTATCACAAATTTTAAAAGTTTCTGTTAATATTAAACAATCTATATTTCCCAAACACCCATCAATGAAAACCTTAAATTCATCAATATTCTTACTCACACTTCTTATATTATTATGTAACAATGTGAAGCAATTTGAATTTTTATTACTCACAGATTCCCAAAATTCCTTGGAAGACACTATCTTATCATTTATCTTAGGTACATTGAAATTTTTAATGTAACTTTCCATAAAAAAAAAATGATTCCAGCTATTAATAAACCATTAACTACATCTACGTTATTATTGATCTAGGTGTTCTAGATCTTTTTCGGATTTAACATGAAGTGGTCTTGCTGATTCCGTTTTCCTGAGGAATATTTTCCCATCTTTCACCCACACATAAGCATACTGATGCTCCCTCCTGAAATTCCTGGCCTTGGCATACAGTTCCTGTTTATAACGTGGCAAATCTTCATTGAAATAAACGATGTTTTCCTGCTGAAACCCACAGTCCTGCATCTTCAGTGTTCCGTGAGCTTTTCGCTGTTCTAGTATTCTCCTCCTTGTATCTTCATTCTTCAGCTTGATCAGGATTGGCGCATTCAGTTTTCTAGAAATTCGTGTTGACAAGAATTCCTCTCTACTTATGTCAACATTTATAGTTTTAATAATTTTTTGAACTAACTCTTTGGTATTTTCTGATTCTTGAGTGGGCACATTTGTGAGTATGATATTTTTGTTTCTACTTTCAAGTTCAATTTCTTCCATTCTCTCTTCCAAAGCTCTTATCCTCGTATTAGCAATATCTAATTTTTTCTGCTCCCCCTTCAATTTTTCCTTAATCAATTTGTTTTCCTGTTTCAACTCCTCGAATGAATCCGACAAAAACTGAAGAGTCTGACTGATCTCTCTACGGAAAATCTGCATATCCTCTGTAACCCTTTCATGATTACTTCTCATTTCTCTCATAATGTCCCCAATTGTGATTTTCTCATCTTCATCAACGTTGTCTTCCTCATCCGAACTCATTTCTCGAATAATAGATTGTCTTCTATTTTTGGTGCATCCTGTACACTCCCATGAAGTATTTGACTTAACCATTTCTTTTATTTGGGTTTTTTGCAAGCCAGTACAATCCTCACAGGTCCATTTATGACAACGGCCGGAACATAGTACCTTGTAATCAGTTTTGGAAAATTTTTTATTACATTTTCCGCAATTTGCCTGTTCCGCCACTGCCGATGACTGTTTATTGGATCTTCCCATTTTTTAGCACCAATTTATACCGAGTCCTTATCTCAAATTTTCCAGCAGTGTATTGTTTCACATATGTGTGAAACAATTTACGATAATTCCTGAGATGGAAAACATCAACAATTATTCTTCTCTATATGACTCCAATTCAGCTAACATTCACCACCAAATATATCGTTAGTACGAAAAATCTTCAACTTTCCAACAATGTCAAATTCACTGCAATATTTCCACTTTCCCCTAACAAAATCGAGAAAACAACGAGAGCGCACCAAATAACGTGTTATCCATACGACATCTGAACTGCGCCTGAGTTCTGTATTTGTCTTTTTGTAATTTCTTCTTCATTTTCTACTTTTGTTTCTTAGTATTACTGTGTGCTTCAGATAGAAATCTTTTTTATTTTAGGGTTCATGGGTCTTCAGACCCCTACCCTCAGTTCGTATTCAATAATATTAATAATAAATAATAACTTGATGTTTCTCAAATGGTTGTGTTGTTTTGTCTAGGCATGGCATAGTATAGAATTCTTATGTTTTGAATTCCTATTATCCCATCAAACATAAGTAACCAATCACTCAACATCTCAGACGTCACCCAAGCCTTCACCTTACACAGCCAAGTAATTTATATTTTTGAAGAACCTTAGTATAGCTGATTTTCCGATGACCATACTTTTCTTCATCAAGAGCCATATAAGCGCAATTTAAAATTGTCACTTCATCTTTATAACTGTGCATTTTTATTCCTTGGGAGTGTTTTATTCTTGAAAGCTCTTAAGAACAATCCCGTCTTTTCTGCAAAAAATGGTTGAAGCATCTAGAAATACAAATTGTCCGTTCAAAAGAATCTGATGACGCCATATTATCGTATTCACTGTGTTCGTCTCTTTAAGAGAGAGCTCCATCTGCCGGGACCAAGAAAGAGTGTCTGTAGGAGGTTGCCGCCACCTCCTATAAGTGGTCCCGGCAGACGGCCATTAAATAAATTTGACAGGGCACCTTTCTCGTACGAACAAATTTCGCGGTCTCGTTGGTGTCCGTTGAAAAAAGATTTTCTTGGATTCCCAAAATACAGATAACATCGAATTGAAATTCAGTACTTGATTGGGGAATGACAGCTTAAAGGTTTATACAGATTTTCGTGAGGATAATATAATAAGGATCACCAAATCTTTCCATCAGGAAGTGAAGGTGCGTTTGGCGCAGAAGCTGCTGACTTCACGTCATTTATTTTATAAAAATTCTCTATCATTGAAATCATGATGTCGGTAAAACATGGTGTGCTCATCGGTGATCGTAAGTACAAATGATGACGTATAAAACAACATGAAAATTCAAAGCACAGAATATATATTTCCTTATATTTTAATTTTGCTGACGTCACTTATTTTCATGAGCACACCTTGTTTTTTACATCATGATTGGAATCGAAAATTCTATGCATAGGAATCGTGAAAAAATTTCGATTTTCAACGGGAAAAATAACTTTTTAATTGGGCTCCAAAATATTGGCTGTTTAAACACTCGAAATTTCGATCTACCGCGTTTAACCCAATTTGAACTTGCGTCTCGATTTTCCATTTCCAACACCGAATTATTCAACATTCACAAATTCTTAAAGTATTTGATAGCATAGATTATGATTTTGTATTGAAATAAAACGAAAAAAATTTCTTCTTATTCTAGACCTCAAGGTCTGTTCATTGTGAAGGTCTCCCTCCTCATTGGGCTGCGGTTTCCTGGGAGATTGAACTCCAGGAACGCCATTCTTGAAACCTGAGAAGTGAGAAAGTGGGCGTATCAACGCTGTTGCCGAGGATACGCGATGCATTCTTGATGGAACGATAGAGAACGTTCGTACTATCGCAGTCAAGAATAGGGACCATGCTATCCTTCCATCGTTTGGATGGCCTTCCGCTTGATGGTTTTCCGTCCTTAGCGATGTATGCTAATCTATAGTGGTCCATTTTCTCTAGGTGGTCTCGCCAATATCTACTCCTCTTCCTTCCCTATCTCACTATAACTTCCACTTTACAGAGAGATCTTACATCACTGTTTATAACTCTGTCTCTTAATGTTTTGCCTGCCATGGTTCTGAGAGTTTTCATCTCCGCTGTTCAGGTATTATAAATTCGAACTTTTCCATCGATATGCATATGCTTGTTTGCCCATACAACATCTCTCAGACAGCCAGATATTACTGAAGCCTTCGAAAATGACATACATTTGGTTTTTTCTATAGATCCGCAAAGCATATCATGCCGATTCGTTTGCCGCTCAATCTCTAACCCATCTTTATAGATATTATTTATTTGATCCAGGACGAGATCGAAAAGAAATAGGCTGAGTTTATCCCCTAACCTAATACCTGCTGGTGTTGGTATATCTCCAGTTGTTTGGTTATCAACTCTTATTCTTGTTGTATTGTCTATATTCAAATTCCATATGAAATTTAGTATGGCGTTTGGTATTCTTTTTCGCCTCAATATTTTGATAACATGCTGAAGTTTTATTCTGTCAAAGGCCTTTATCAAGTCGATGTCATCCTGACATAATATGTCAGTTTTTCAATTTATTCCCGATATTTTGTTAGATTTCTAGTGTAAAATATCTAATTATGGATCTATGGGAGATGATTCCCCAATATAAGGGGCCTGTAGCGTTCTTCTTTTATCTGAGGATCTGAAAATCATCATTCGGAGGACCGGACCTGGTCGAAAGACTCTCCTGGTCAAAGAGCAAATGTAGGTAATTTTATTTACTGCCTATTGCTGGTTTTCTGTTCCTCTTTCTTTTTCAGGTATTATGTCAAGATATTTTGTCAAAATAAATTCAAGTTGAAGCAAAAATTATTTTCCAATGAAAAAGATGCCATCCATGTTCTTTAAACACCTTAAAACACTTATACGGGGAGACAGAGTTTTTGCTGAGGTTTTTATCTGTGCTCTTGTATCATACGGAAAAATGTATGGTCCCCTGTTTACATTTCCTCTGCTAACACTGTGATATACCAAAAAATGTAATGCTCGTTCTCAAAAGAATATATGTATATATCAAGCCGATGAAACATACATAAGTTGGACAGCTGTACTCGATGGCCTTCTCCTTCACTTGTCTCAAAATGAACAGTGCGTCAGTTGTCGATCTATTTTTCCTAAATCCCTGTTGCTCATCTCTATTCTCTATGACATCCTGAAAGATATCTTTGATTATGCTGGTGAACAATTTCAGGCAGGTGCAGAATAGACTAAGAATGGGGATTTTTCCTGAATTTAGGTTATTACTGCAAATGCAAATTTGAACATAATTATTATGGGTTTGATTCATCATTTTCCCAAATTACCTTCAGACAGTCTTCAAAATCAGATTTCAAAATTGGGGTTTGGGATTTGCCAGGCATGCACGAAGTGACAAGGGTGTTTAGTAGAATAGCTTTTTCTGCTATAGAATAATGAAATATTTATTCCTATTCTGTGGTACACACGTGTTCTTTGTCAATATAAGCAAACAATTTCCGTTTGCGATTTGTCGGTAATATGACAGTATGACAGTCTGTTCTCTTCTTTTTCTATTCCTTGGTCGTTGTCTTCTATTCTAAACAGATCGAAGTATAGCTATCTCTGTTTTCCTAAGTAAAGTCACACGTTTGCCGTCCTTTTCTTTCCGAGAAAGCTGAATTCGACGTTGCCATATCGTGTACTCAAGACAAATCCTTTCGAATGCAAATCCCCATTTTTATTTTTCAGTTTAAGGTGATCAAACATTTTTTTAAAAATATAATATTGAAATTATATGTTTGGAATGTGATGGTCTGAAGGTTTTCTATGAAAATTACTGCATTTTCGTTTAAAGGAAAAACCCCCATTCCTCTGTAATTCTTCGGGTTGATTTTTGTCCCTTTTTGAAGATAGGAATCGTGATACTCTTCTTCCATTTTGTTGGTATAATAGATGTAGCTATTGTCTTATTAAATAGTTTGGTTAGCTTTTTCGCTAGTTCTTGTCCGCCATATTTCAAAACTGCGCTAAGTATCTCATCCACTCCTGGTGACTTTCAGTTTTTCAGCTTTCTCATCTTCATCTCAACGCTCTCATGTCCAACCGTCACTTCATCCATCATCTCTTTCTCTGGTGCATTCCTCTGAGCTTCTTGATCATCGTTGCGTAAAGTTTTCAAAGATATGTTTCCCACTCATGTACAGGAACGTTTTTGGTTTAGATGTACTTGTTTACGGGCTTTTTTTTGTTCTTGAGAATTTCACAAACTTTTCTTTGTGCTCCATAAAAATCACAATCCATGTCGACAGTGAACTTCTCCCAAGGTTCTCCTGTTATTTTCCCGATCTCCAAATTGAGCCTGTTTTTCTATGTATAGTATAGTTCTCTTTGGTTGGGACACTTTTATAACGTAAATATCTTTTCTTCTTTTCCTCTGCAACTACTTTGACTTGATGACTGAACTGGGGCTTGGTGTTATTTCTGGAATTCAGATTAATCTTTGTCTTTCCTATCGCTTCTATGGCCGCTTCGTGTATGCATCTTTTAATAATATTCCAGATGCCCTACATGCTCTCTCCCGTTGTTGTTTCTGCCTTAAGTTTCTGATTTAGCCTGCATTCATACAGATTACTGGTGGTGTCGCAGTCGAATGATTTTCGACTATAGTAGAGCTCTTGCATGAATTTTTTTTTATCATTGGAATCAAATATTCTATTCGTAAGACTACTGAAAAATTTCAACTGCCGTAAAAAATTTCAAATTTCAACAAGAAAATGATCTTTTAAACTTGGCTCCGCATGTCGGTTGTTCAAACGGCCGAAAATTCCGACCGAATTATTCAAATTTCGCGAATTGTTGAAGTGTGTGATAGCATACATTATCATTTTGTATCGATATAGAATGAGAAAAACATGAAAATATGATGATTCGTGTTACATTTTCTTAATTGCTTTATTTTGCGATGGTTTGCCAAAACGAATTTCACGAGGTTGTGATCTGTTCCGGTGTTGGCAGAGGTTTGAGCCCTTACATCCTATATCTCATCTGGTGTGAAACATCTATTAGTTATTATAAAGTCAATTGTAGACTTTTGTCCTCTGGTATTGCAGAAGGTGTACTTATATTGATCCCTGTTTGGAAATTACGTGTTGATCGCGTTGTTTATTCTCATCTTGTTTCTTGCACGGAAATCGTTCAGTAGGTCTCCATTTTCATTCAACCGAGATTCATTAAATCGTTGTTTCACTCCAGCAATTTCCTCTGAGAAAAATATATAATATGATATTTCGTGTTACAGACCTATCGCAATATCTCACAGAATGAAAAGTTTGTAGATATCCGTGTAAAGTGGGTTTTGACTTTACTTGTGGAGGTCGAATTAGTGAATGGGCCCAATAGCTCTGTAGAATAAAGATTATGATTGTTATATAACTATTCTGACTATTGGCTTGAGTTCAAGTGCCTTGAAAAAGGGTTCAGTGTTAAAAATTTATCCTACTCCACAAGCTGCCACTGAAGAGTTCGCACGGTCGTTTGTTGGTACGCAGACACTCCTGCCAAGCAGGAAGGTTGACCTGCGCAAGTCGACCATAGCGTGTAATGGAGTAGGCCAGTGCAGTGGTGTGAGTGACAGGATACCCTTACCCTGCAAATTGAATAATTTCTAGTGGCACCTTACGGTGAACTATGTACGCCCAGTCTAATCATACAGGCTACGGCGTCAAGCTACAGAATGACTTCGCGGGCAAAGTGCGCCATGACTACCGTCTCCAGACATACGGCTTCTGACGCTGTCGTCCAGAATAAAAACCGTGCCGGCACATAAGCCGAAGTGTGCCAAATTTTTTGCAAGGTTCCACTTCGACTCGCACTCTGTGCCTGCTATGGGACATGCGCGTTTGTTTTGTCGTGGCGACTAATTTTAACTAGTTGCATTTCTGTGGAATAAACGATTATTTAGGGGTAAATTAAGGAAAATGGATAGGTGAAATAACTTGTAGCGAATTCGTCCACAGCATGGAAAATAGAAAAACGGGCGGAGCCAAAATACGAAAGTCAAATCTTTGAAAAATTGTACAAATATATCTCGATCCGCTCCCAAAAATCAATCCATCCTAAAGGCCAACACTCTGCCGTGTTCCGTAGCGGTCGAGTGCGCGCTGTCCCATTCAATTATATACAATGAATAAATTTCCGGTGTGCCGTGAGCTAGGCTGTTGCCGATAAGTGAGCGTTGGCCTTAATTCACCGTTTCATCGCCGCTAAGAGGCTTTTAGAGCTTCAAGGAACATCTGGCCTTCATCACCATCAACAACAGAAGCGTCCTAGACAGTACCGGCGCCAACGCATCCTTTTCTTCGCCATCGATCCCGGCCTGCCGTCAGCGAAGACCTACTTCGATTACCTGTCACCACTCATCGAGATATACGACAAAAATTGTTAGCCTACGTCTTCAACAAATAGAGTTCTTCCTTTTTTAATCCACTGGTTCTTGTTACCGTTGAGAGAAAAAAAATGGGCTAATCCCTTTTACTTATTGCATGTTTGATTTCACAGGAAACTGCAACCCACAAATGCTTTTAATCCTCATACAGGGTACCGAACAGAGACGCGGTGTTGCATATCTATATTTAGGAAACAGATAGGAATATTGCGTTCTACTGGGACTAGCTCGAGCACATCAAACACTGAGCTATTTCAGTGGTCGAAACACCAAATAAAAACTGACAAATTAGTGCGTTAGGACATTCCCAACTACCTAAATTTTCAGTGTTCAGATATTACTAATTCTTACTGGCATTATTTTCTAACCATCTGTCAATGAACCCTGTGAAAGGCATTGAATATACTGTTGGCTACTTCCAGTTCAGTTAAAGGTTGTTTGAGCACACGTACGTCATAAAATATTACGATACATAAATGATTCCACTTTTTCAAGTGTTGACCTTATGTTTCTATTATATATCAAATGAGAAATCCCTTCACTGACTTACTGATCAATGTGAAAAACTCAATAAATATATTGTATATCTTCAGGGGAATTTCAATCAGAAGGAGATGCAAAACAGTGATGATAAATAAACATTCTTGCATTGAAATGTGTTTTAGGTGCTAGTAAAATCCAGAAAAACTAAGCTGTTCAATTGCAAAATTGATTGTCAGGAATTATTGTACAACTTTAATCTTTGTCTGTTATTCAATATTCGTAGCATATCTGTTTTCTACCAGCAGGCAACTTATACAAATTATTGGAAACATTTCTTTTTACACCACGTTACAGGGATTTCCACCGTTTTGCCTCCTGTTTTGAATTTTGTTTGGAGTATCAATTAATGTTATTGACTTTGAAAGAAACGCTGCAAATTTTACACAAGGGTTTATTATTTTCTCAGTTAAATAACCCAATGTACCATTGATATCTTATAAAACTTATATATCATGCATAACTCATTGGTTTCTTACAACACAGAAACACATTCCATGAAAGAATTCATGTGAAACATTGGAATCTCAATAAATACTCTTGTATAATTGAATAGCATTTCCACATGCCTAACGCTAACTGAGTAGCATAATTTAAAATAATATTTTGAATGAAGACGTTCTACTTTCGTTTCACCTCTTTAGAAGTCTCATTCTCTTCCACATTTTTTAAATTGCGTGTAGGTATTCTACAACTGAAAATAAACTTCAAATCAGATAGGGTTTGCCCTTTTTGAGATATTTAACCTCAAAATTTAACACGTTCCACAGTTGTTTCACCTCTTTAAAAATCTAACTCTTTTCTACACTTATTCAATTGCGTGTCGGTATTCTACAATCCTTTAAATTTAGAGGTTAAATATCTCAAAAAAGGCAAACCCTATCTGATTTGAAGTTCATTTTCAGTTGTAGAATACCGACACGCAATTTAATAAGCGTGGAAAAGAATGAGACTTTTAAGGAGGTGAAACGAAAGTAGAACGTCTTCTTAATTCAAAATATTATTTTAAATTATGCTACTCAATTAGCGTTCTGCATGTGGAAATATTATTCAATTATACAAGTGTATTTATTGAGATTTCAATGTTTCACATGAATTATTTCATGGAATTGGTGTCTGTGTTGTGAGAAACCAGTGAGTTATGCCTAATATATGTTTTTTAAGATATCAATGGTATATTTGGTTATTTAACTTAGAATATAATAAACCCTTGTGTAAAATTTGCAGCGATTTTTTTTTATTTTTTTATTCGTTCATTCAAATCTACATACGAAACGAAAACTGTGAAATTTTCAGGGGGGGTTAAAATTTTTCTTTCGTTGATCGATCACTAAGGTTTATTATTTGATTTTATCAAATAATAAACGAAAAGATAATTGTTTCTACTGTTGTGAATTCTTTTCTCAAGATTTATTGAGTTTTTACCTTCTGTCATCAAAAGGTGCTCTTATCTATATATTATGCAGATCTATTCAAACATAGTGAATGTTGAAAAATATTATTGATATCATGTCCAGTCCACACAACAGTTCATTTGAAAGCCTGTGCATTATTTTCAGTCTACAGTAGTTTATCAAACCTGGATTCGTCCCTTTACTGCTTATAATCATCAGAGAATTAAGACAGTTCAGAACGCAACAATTATATGTCAATCTATCCATTCAAACTAACGTAACAATCTGGCAAGTTGACAAAAATTCCATGTTAATAATAATGATAGCAACTTGATCATGAGGGTTTTCCAAGACTGATGAAGTAATTTGATCAGATTACTCCAATAATAGCCCTAAGAAGCTATTGTCAATATGAGCTGACCCAAATTAGTCATCAGGTACATTTTCATAAAATTCTTGTGCTGTTACTTTTGATAGCTGTCATAGCTATTACTACTCTTATTTTTTGTTTTAGGAGCAGTCCCACACTGTACAAAATTGGACATATGCTCCATCACCATTAATATATGCCAATACTAGAATGAGCATGCATTGTCCTATTCCGTACAGTTTGGGAGTGATGCTGAAATAAACCTATTGGGTATGAATTTTAAACCTGATGTTTTTTACTCACAGTCTTATCACATCACTGGCATTAGCCCAGCTTTCAAAAGCCTCTTTGTACATTTTATGTCGGTAAAAATAACCTCCCTGATAAGTATATGGATAAACATGCTGATTGTGATAATTTGTTCTGGCTGATTGTATGGCCTCTTTGAATAATGTGTTGCATGGCACCCTATAAGAATATCTATCAAAGCAAATTCAAAAGTTGATTTAATGGTATATACCTTCCATCCTTTGGGGCGATTTCTTCTAGATCTCCAAGGTTTCCTAAAGCCATGGGATATTTTTTCAAATGTCCTAAATCATAAAGGAGCCAGAGTAATTCTTGCTGAAGCAAACCTACTTCGAAGGCATCATGAGTGGCGTTCAAAGATGGATTTATAGCAGAAACTAAGGCTGCCACCTGAAGTTTTAATGAGTCAAAATAGCAGTATATCAAGGTATATTTGATATCTCACCTCCATATGTCTTGTACAAATAACAGGTTTATTGTTCACATAAAGCCATGATCTGGCAGACACCCCTTTTCCAATCTCTTGACCTCTTTTATCTTCATTTCCTTTACCATGCCACGTTACTTCTGCAGTCTGATCAGCATACTCCCCAAATACAACCCATGCATGGTCTTCAGACAGTGCTAAGTGAACATCTTGGAATCCAAGTACTTGACATCCAGCCACAACTAGAAAACAACAATTTGGTATTGATAAACAAACATATTCCATAATATTCCAATGGAAAATATTTTCTCACCAGCAAACGCCACACCAAAACAGTCTAGCTTGCTACCGTTCAAATAACTATACAAACTCTGAAGATGAGCCCTATCTTTGTAATAACTTCGCGTTAGAGAGTTCCAGATGACATCAGATACTTTCTTGACCAGATCACGAGTGGCAAATGGTTTAGAATAATTTTTCAGATCTATTGCTCCCTTTATTATTGCATGGAATCTGCTGTACATTTCCTCAACAACGTGCAACTCCAAAATAGGCAAACTGCTTGGTTCTACTGGTTCGCTTATTTGGAAACTTAGGTTTGACCGGCATGTCAGCGAGTTTTCAATTGTTCCAACAACAATTGATAATAAGGCAAGATCAGGTTCCGCGGGGCCTTCCAATTGGCTTTTGAATAATCGTACCACGGATGGGACATTTTTAATCGGAAATATAGCTTTATCTATTTCTCGAAAACCCGCCATATCGATAATTTACATCTTACGACTGTCACTGTCAATTGTCAAAATAAACAAAAAACAAACCACAAGGCGTCCGTTTTAAATGTCTACCACAGAATACAAATATATTGATGTCTACAGCGTAAACGTTTAGAACTACTAATACTACATTAGATCTACTTACTCGAAAAAACAACTTTTTCGACCTGATTGGTCGAAACGAAATAGCAAATGCACATATTTTCCGGAATTTAAGTTCAAAATTGATTCAAAGGGTAAGATTAGACTTACTTTTGAAGAAGACCTTAATCTTAATAAATTTCGAAACCAATAATTTTTTTTTTTCAATTTACTGCGTGGAGTCGAATGAGGCTTTGTGGGGATTCATACAAAGGTTAGTTGTTCGTTTACCTGAGGATTTGAAATATCATCGCTTGGAGGACCGGACCTGGTCGAAAGACTCTCCCGGTCAGAGAGGAGATGTAGGTAATTTTATTTACTATTTCCTGCTGGTTTTCTGTATCTCTTTCCGTTTCAGATATTATGTAAAAACATTTTCTCAAAATAAATTCAAGATAACGAATTATTTTCCAATGAAAAACATACCATCCATGATCTTCAAACAAATTATAACACTTACACGGGGAGACAGAGTTTTTACTGAGGTTTTTATCTCTGTTCTTGTATCATTCGGAAAAATGTATGGTACCCCGTTTACATTTCCTCTGCTAACACTGTAATATACCAAAGAATGTAATGCTCGTTCTCAAAAGAATATACAGCTAGGGTTTTTTACCATAAATTGGTCAAACAAATATAGCAGTCATAGATATAGAATAGGTCTCTTGCATGTAACACCAATTATCATATTTTTATGTTTTTCTCATTCTATATCGATACAAAATCATAAAATATGCTATCACACACTTCAACAATTCGCGAATGTTGAATAATTCGGTATATTTAAAATGGGCAAATCGGGACTCAAGGTCGAAGCGGGAGAAACGCGTCAGATCGCTTCTAAGTCACTCGTTATTGTACGATTCACCGATCGATACAGCCCGACGCTGCCTAATGGCTTGCTAGAAGGGAAAGTACACGAGAAGAGGGAGAGAGTGGATATATTCCCAAACGTCACGGAAACCGCGAAGTTTCATCCGTTTAAACAACCGACATGCGAAGCCAAATTTAAAAAGAGCATTTTCTCGTTAAAAATTTACATTTTTGATGGCGGTTAAAGTTTTTCAGTGGTCTTACGGATATAATATTTGATTCCAATGATACAAAAATTCATGCAAGAGACCTATTAACATATTTATTATAAGTCTATAATAGCAGTATAGATGACATTGGGAAAGTCATTTTTGCCTTATGACGTCACACCTCACAGTGCTCGCAGTGTATATCGGAACATAGCCGTAAACAAACAGCTTATAAATAATAATGAAATAGCGCTATCCAATTCGGCAATCGAAAACAAAAAATTCCAACTTTGTAGGTTTTCCGCCATATTGAAATATTTTCCCCAGAATTATACACAACAGCTGAATTGGCCACCAAAAAAATACTGTCGTGACCGAAAACCGTTGAACATAACCCACCACAGTGATCAGAATATTGCTCAAAGTTGACATTAAACACCCTGTATCTCGCTTAGGCTTCGAAAACGGGATATATGCCATAAGGCAAAAATGACTTTCCCAATGCCATCTATACGGCTATATATGTTTGACCAGTTCATGGTGAAACACCGTGTATATATATAATATACAAAGTCCTTTGGGTAGATTTATCAGTTTTCAAAATTTTTACTTTCAAAGATACAGAGATTTGAACAAGGAACCCAACGGTTTTATAGTTGTACATACAACTATTATTAGGCCTTCGAATCTACACATAGGTACCATCAGCTTATTTTTGGTGGATTGCAAAACGCCATATATGGGTTGCGTTCTTATTCATACTGGCTGGATTTCAGAAATTCTCAAAAATCCTGGATACCTTCAGAAATGTTTAGGTTATTGCTCATCAATTTCTATATTTTCTCTTTATTCTCCTAGACAAGTCGGAATTTCGTTGGGCTTTTTGAATTTCGAGGTTAAGCACTGATGGGCAACTTTTTCTTGAATGCCCACCATTAGTTAAAAAAACCACCTAATATAATTGAACTATTTCAATGAATATTGAAAACGGTATATAGCCAAAAATGACCCTCCCAAGGCCATCTATATAGAACTATATCAGTATAGGTATACAGTTAATGTTTGTCAAGCTTATTATCATCCATGTGGAGTATCCTTTTCTTAAATGAACACCAGTGAAAAAATCATCTGAAATAATTGAACTATTTCAATATTTGTATTCAGAACCAATAAATATTGAAAACGGTATATAGCCAAAAAT
The DNA here is from genome assembly GCA_958510865.1 of Myrrha octodecimguttata. Taxonomy (NCBI): domain Eukaryota; kingdom Metazoa; phylum Arthropoda; class Insecta; order Coleoptera; family Coccinellidae; genus Myrrha; species Myrrha octodecimguttata. Next base: position 16,469,993 of record OY294058.1, on the reverse strand, counting down.
AATAACCCTCGTGTTTTCCTAACACCTGCGTAGGTAGAACTATGTTCATTTTTGATCAACAGTAAATGGGGGGTAAAAATACTTTGCTGACCGAAATAGAATCATACCGTCACTTTCAGACTTATAGTAAGAATATGAGACTCATAATGCAAACCTAAGATCTATCGAGGATCACCTTTTTGCCACCATATTCAAAATTAAAATCCACCCCAATTTGGGGGTAGTTTATTCTTGTAATTTTTCAAAATAATTTGCTGACCGAAGGTTTCCAGTCGAGATATTTTATCAAAACGCTACATTATGATTGAATGTGGCATACTTTTTGTGCCACCATAAAAAAAATTCAGATCCGCCCCCGTTTGAGGGTAGTTTATTCTTGTGATTTTTCAGGAATCCTTGCTGATCGGAAATTTCCCGTGAAGATATTTGATTGAAACGATGTATTATGACTAACCGTAGCATACTCTTTGTGCCACCATGAAAAATATTCAGATCCACCCCCTATTAAGGGTAGTTTATTCTTGTGATTTTTCGGAAATCCTTGGTGATCGATATTTTCCAGTGGAGATATTTCATTCAAACAAAGTAAAATAATTGCAAATCGGATACCCTCTGTGCCACCATACAAAAATTTCAGGTCCGACTCGTTTAAGGGTAGTTTATCCTCGTAATTTCTACGAATACTTTGCTGACCGAAAATTTTCAGTGGAGATATTTTATTGAAACAACGTATTATGACTAAACGTAGCATAAGCTTGGTGCCACCGTAAAAAAAATTCAGACCCGCCCCTGTTTAAGGGTAGTTTATTCTTGTGATTTTTCAGGAATCCTTGCTGATCGGAAATTTCCCGTGGAGATATTTGATTGAAACGATGTATTATGACTTACCGTAGCATACTCTTTGTGCCACCATAAAAAACATTCAGATCCACCCCCTATTAAGGGTAGTTTATTCTTGTGATTTTTAGGAATACTTGCTGATCGGAAAATTCCCGTGGAGATATTTGATTGAAACGAAGTATTATGACTAACCGTAGCATACCCTTTGTGCCACCGTAAAAAATATTCAGATCCACCCCCTATTAAGGGTAGTTTATTCATCGGATTTTTCGGAAATCCTTGCTGATCCATATTTTCCAGTAGAGATATTTCATTGAAACGAAGTAAAATAATTGCAAATCGGATACTCTCTGTGACACCATACAAAAATTTCAGGTCCGACTCGTTTAAGGGTAGTTTATCCTCGTAATTTCTCGGAATAGTTTGCTGACCGAAAATTTTCAGTGGAGATATTTTATTGAAACAACGTATTATGACTAAACGTAGCATAAGTTTGGTGTCACCGTGAAAAAAATTCAGATCCGCCCCTGTTTAAGGGTAGTTTATTCTTGTGATTTTGCAGGAATCCTTGCTGATCGGAAATTTCCCGTGAAGATATTTAATTGAAACGATGTATTATGACTTACCGTAGCATACTCTTTGTGCCACCATAAAAAATATTCAGATCCACCCCCTATTAAGGGTAGTTTATTCTAGTGAATTTTCGGAAATCCTTGCTGATCCATATTTTCCAGTAGAGATATTTCATTGAAACGAAGTAGAATAATTGCAAATCGGATACTCTCTGTGCCACCATACAAAAATTTCAGGTCCGACACGTTTAAGGGAAGTTTATCCTCGTAAATTCTCGGAATACTTTGCTGACCGAAAATTTTCAGTGGAGATATTTTATTGAAACAACGTATTATGACTAAGCGTAGCATAAGCTTGGAACCACCGTGAAAAAAATTCAGATCTGCCCCTGTTTAAGGGTAGTTTATTCTTGTGATTTTTCAGGAATCCTTGCTGATCGGAAATTTCCCGTGAAGATATTTGATTGAAACGATGTATTATGACTAACCGTAGCATACTCTTTGTGCCACCATAAAAAATATTCAGATCCACCCTCTATTAAGGGTACTTTATTCTTGTGATTTTTGGAAATCCTTGCTGATCGATATTTTCCAGTAGAGATATTTCATTGAAACGAAGTAAAATAATTGCAAGTCGGATACCCTCTGTGCCACCATACAAAAATTTCAGGTCCGACTCGTTTAAGGGTAGTTTATCCTCGTAATTTCTCGGAATACTTTGCTGACCGAAAATTTTCAGTGGAGATATTTTATTGAAACAACGTATTATGACTAAACATAGCATAAGCTTGGAGTCGGACCTGGAATTTTTGTATGGTGGCACAGAGGGTATCCGATTTGCAATTATTTTACTTTGTTTCAATGAAATATCTCTAGTGGAAAATATGGATCAGCACGGATTTCCGAAAAATCCGAAGAATAAACTACCCTTAATAAGGGGTGGATCTGAATATTTTTTATGGTGGCACTAAGAATATGCGACGATTAGTCATAATACATCGTTTCAATCAAATATCTTCACGGGAATTTTCCGATCAGCAAGGATTTCCGAAAAATCACAGGAATAAACTACCCTTAATAGGGGTTGGATCTGAATATTTTTCATGGTGGCACAAAGAGTATGCTACGGTTAGTCATAATACATCGTTTCAATCAAATATCTCTACGGGAAATTTCCCATCAGCAAGGATTTCTGAAAAATCACAAGAATAAACTACCCTTTAACGGGGGCGGTTCTGAATTTTTTCACGGTGGCACCAAGCGTATGCTACGTTAAGTCATAATACGTTGTTTCAATAAAATATCTTCACTGAAAATTTTCGGTCAGCAAAGTATTCCGAGAAATTACGAGGATAAACTACCCTTAAACGAGTCGGACCTGGAATTTTTCTACGGTGGCACAGAGGGTATCCGATTTGCAATTATTTTACTTTGTTTCAATGAAATATCTCCAGTGGAAAATATGGATCAGCAAGGATTTCCGAAAAATCCGAAAATTAAACTACCCTTAATAGGGGGTGGATCTGAATATTTTTTACGGTGGCACAAAGGGTATGCTACGATTAGTCATAATACTTCGTTTCAATCAAATATCTCAACGGGAATTTTCCGATCAGCAAGGATTCCTGAAAAATCACAGGAATAAACTACCCTTAAGAGGGGGTGGATCTGAATATTTTTCACGGTGGCACAAAGGGTATGCTACGGTTAGTCATAATACTTCGTTTCAATCAAATATCTCCACGGGAATTTTCCGATCAGCAAGGATTCCTGAAAAATCACAAGAATAAACTACCCTTAATAGGGGGTGGATCTGAATGTTTTTTATGGTGGCACAAATAGTATGCTACGGTTAGTCATAATACATCGTTTCAATCAAATATCTCTACGGGAAATTTTCCATCAGCAAGGATTTCTGAAAAATCACAAGAATAAACTACCCTTTAACGGGGGCGGTTCCGAATTTTTTTTATGGTGGCACAAAAAGTGTGCTATATTTAATCATAATATAGCGTTTCGATGAAATATCTCAACTGGAAACCTCCGGTCAGCAAATTATTTCGAAAAATTACAAGAATAAACTACCCCCAATTTGGGGTGGATTTGAAATTTGAATGTGGTGGCACGAACATATCAATGTACATAACTCAGTTTTAGAGTTTGGTTCAATTAAATATTCTTTAAGGTCGTGATTTAGAGGATTATATTTTGGTCAGCAAATTATCCACACCCGTAAATGGGGGCCGGTACAGTCCGACCAAAAAATGTTTGGCCTAGTCTGTATATAATTGAATCCGATAATTTTCGATTAAGAGTCTCCTCTACTGCCTACTTAACAAATAAATAAGAACTGATTGTTGCTATAAAGTAATATATTATATAAAATTTTGTTTTACCAGATTCACTAAGAATGTGAGAATAAAAGATCACGTGCATTAAAAACATATCGAAATTTGCTTCGACAAAAAACTTTACCAACTTTAGTATCTTGGTTGCCGGATATTTCAATAAATCTTTACACGATTTCTAGAAACTTTCCAGCAGGTGTATGAATAAAGTGTAATCATAGACGAAAAATCCTACTTCACTCAATTCTTTTGAGGCTTCACCTCAGAGCAATGTAAAACTATGGTTTTCATGGCCAAATTCATAAATATCATATCAACTTAACATTAGGTTGAAAAAATAAAAAATTTTCAGTTAATTATATTTAATGAATACACTTGAATTTCGCAATATCTGATATAACAATTCATTGCGTTGGAAAGGTAACTTGAAAGGCCATTAAATAGGGGACAGCAAGAGTGGTGCGCACATAGCACTGCAAGTTCCAAACGCAGCATTGCATGCTGTTAATGCAGGAGTGGCAGCAATTAGTGCTCCTGGAACTGTACCGAAAGTGAAGCCAGCAGCGGCGAAGCACGCTACAACAACTCCTGCGCAAGCTGCTTGACAGATTCCGTAAGTTAAAACCATGGTGTTCTGTAAAAAATATTATCATGATAAAATTATCGATCCAAAAAACTGATTATCCAATTCATATAGAGTAATAATTCTCCTATGTATATCATTGAGTATAAAGACAGTGCAGTGGTGCTATCGTTCAGATGGTATTTAACGACTATAGAATCTTGGAATGAAACCTAGAACCCGATGTCGAATTCAATGCTGTCCAACAATAGGCATTAAGATATACCGATTGCTATTTTCCGAAAACGAACTTAAGTTATACAAGGGGTTCATCGCGACGGCCTATTAGACATTTATGAATAACTAATCATTATTTCGTGCTGAAAATTTATATGTAGGAGTTTTCGATAACGAACTCTCCATGAAATATTTTCAGACCTATGTAACTATAAATACCCGAAATAGCCTTCTACATGTGTTACTTATTTCTGAAGGTTTCTTGGGTTTTGATGCATTTGATTTGTCCAAGTGGGGATTTTCGATTCTATTATGCATATAACAATCCTTCATATTGGCAGAATTGAAAATGAGGAAGAGTTTTTTAGAAATTTTTTTCAAATGACTTAAAGAAACCATTGACTTTTTACCCGGGTTATGGCATATTTTTGATACTTTCACCGAACATTTTCTGATGTGATAATATTAACTGGAAATAACAGAGGTCTGAAAATATTTAGAGAGATATAGTTTATTGTCATGCGAGTTTTCAGCACAAAACTATACCTAATTAGTTTTCCAAAATGTCTCATCATCTCGGCGAATTACCCTGCATAGCGACCAAATAGTTTCAGGTATAAGTTGCCGGTTGCCCATGCAAATGCGTTAGATATACAGGGTGTCCCACGAATATCGTTCGCTAGAATTTTTGGGAAGGAAGTAAAATTCATGTTTGCAATTTCGGACTTGAGCTTTGACTAGAGAGATGACTCCTTGTACATTTTTTGAGATTCGTGGGACTTCCGGTTTGACCGGAAGTGACATCAACTTTAGTTCTTCAAATGGAAAACTCCATATTTTATAATAAAAATAGATTACTCATAAAATTCTGAGTTGTTTTAACGCCAAATTGAAAATGACGTTCTGCTGAAATATGGATATGTTCAAGGGTTTTCATTGGAAAAACGTCGTTTTTAGTATTTCACGGGAAGTAAGAGTAATGCTTTTATCACAGTAGTCCGAATAGACGACTTCGGCCCAAATTGCCAACCCACAATTTTCTTCACTAATTTACTATCACTGGGGAACGGGAAATTCAGGACCAATTCGACATGATAAGGTTCGCGTTATTTATGAATATCCGTAAAAGATGCCTCGGCTTCTCAAACAAGATAATTCCTTCCAAATATTGGGTATGATTAAGATCATCTCTGATTGGCTGAAATTTAAGTTGTGTTTCCTGATTTCATGTTAGTAGTGTCAAATTTATACAGGACATGTTCCGCAAATCAACTTGGATATTTCGGTTGCCAGCTTTCCATTCCGTAAATATGAAATATTCGGTTGGTTCCTGAAAAAAGGTTAATTACGGAATTTAATTGATAAAAAAAACGTTCTTTCTGTCACCAGAACGACAGTCAATGTTCTATGATAACATATCCATAGTATAGAACAATTTTTACTTACTTTAAAATCCAGAGCACATAGAAGATACAACAATCAACAATGGAAAAATTACTAGGTATGGTCTATGGATTATAAGGTAAATAAAGATTGTTCTATGCTATGGATATGTTACCATAAAATATTGATTGTCGTTCTGGTGCATAGACTTAATATGTCTATGTTCTGGTGGTAGAAAGATTGCTTTTTCATCAATCAAATTCCGTAATTACCTTTTTTCTTCAGGAACCAACCGAATATTTCATATTTACAGAACGGAAAACCAGCAACCGAAATAACCAAGTTGATTTGCGGAACATATATCTTTTATAAATGTGACACTATTAACATGAAACCAGGAATTCCAACTCAAATTTCAGCCTAACAAAAAACCTATATTTGGAAGGAATTATCTTGTTTGAGGAGCCGAGGCATCTTTCACGGATATTTATAAATAACGCGAATCTTATGATGTCGAATTTGTCCAGAAATTCCCGTTCCCTAGTGATAGTAAATTTAGCTACCTTTTGTGCTAGGGAGATTCGGGTATTTGGGTAATCAGCGATTTAACCCTATTGGTCGACGACGATCACGTGACCGTCGTCGGCCAATAGGGTGAATCTTTCGGCCAATAGCGTGAATGTCCGATTACCCAAATAGCCGAATCTCCCTAGCACAAAAGGTGACTTTAGTGAAGAAAATTTTGGTTTGGCAACTTGGGCCGAAGTCGTCTATTAAAAATCATGAAAAACGTTGTCAAAGTTGGCAGTTTCGAAAACGGGAAAGCTCAATTTTTACGCGCTTGTCATTTCGTCACGATGACTGTAATTTTCGAATGTTGAGCCGAAAATGGTCTTAAACGATTAGGTTGAGTTCCCTGAAGAAGAATCCGTGGTCGAATTCAATTCTGTCTGTCCGTTCCTCGGCCATCCGCCCTTATGTGCTCTAACTTTCGAAGAAAACTTAGCGAAATTGTCAGATTAGGTTTGGAGTCCAAATATCTCGGTTAATGGGTGGAATCGGTTTGATAGTTTCGAAGTTAGGCACATTTGAAATTTTGAGGCTAATTCCTCGATATCTCATGAAGTATTGTCTCGATCAAATTGAAAACCACTGAACAGTTTTGAAATACTAATGCGCAACTCAGAGCAAAATTTCGTGTGGGTACAGTTGTTCGAAAATTGAAAAAAAAAATTAATTCCAAAAGTTCCAAAATTTTGGATGAAAAACTTTTTTTTTCTCTGAAAATATTTATTAGATTTGAATGGAATTTGGCTCCAACCTTAGAGTCAGTTATCAACAACAATGTTTCAAATCTCAATAATTCGATCCGATATATTCACTTTCAGAGATATAAGGGAATAAAAATGTGCGAAATTTCATTGGTATTTAGAATTTTAACGTTATTTTCGAAATATTTCGAAAAGTACAACTGCAACCTGATTGAAACCTCGTAACCAGGTGCAAAATTTCGTGTTGATCTAATAGTTAGAATTCGAACAAAGCGCGTAAAAGCTCCTAACCTCACGTCAGTACTTTTCTAAGTATTTTTAAAATTAAAACTTAATTTTTTTATAGCCGTAATGAACTCTCCGTTGAAAAATAATGTAGGTCTGGAGGAACATCAATGCAATGTGCAAGGACGTTTTGCATGAAAAAACAATTTTATCTATTTTATATAGTTCTGATTCAGATATTGGGGGTGAAAACCCAGAAGAAAACTAAGAAAATTTTGGAAAATCCATGTTCAAGCAGAGCATCAATTTTTTTTGGCAATTTCACATTAAAAAGAAATTCCTGGTGAATTCGATAATTTGACCTTAAAACAACTGAGGATTTTACGAGAAATCTATTTTCATTATAAAATATGGGACTTTCCAATTGAAAGACGGAAGTTGATGTCACTTCTGGTGAAAGCGGAAGTCCTACGAATCTCGAAAAATTTACTCTAGTCAAAGTTTAAGTCCGAAATTGCAAACGTGAATTTTGATTCTATCCCAAAAATCATTTAACGAATGGTATTTGTGGGACACCCGGTATATCGAACGATTGGCATAATCGGTTAAACACTTTCGGTGTATGCTCACCCGAAGTTATGACCATATTTCTTCAATACTATAATGGATCTGATCACTAAAAAAATATAAGAAAGTTTCTCGATTCAGATTTTGCAGAAATTTTCAGCTCGATAGGAAATTTTTTCGATATTATTGTGAAAATAAAATATCAAATAAGCATAAAAGTGAGTACCCGGGAGACCTAGCTGAAATTAGTACTTTTTATTTCTCGAGATAATTTTGAAAATAGTCGATATTATTGAATTGTTACTAGGCAGTTGGTTGTAAATTATTCTTATGAACACTCATTCGAAATTCCGTGAGAATTGTATCACTAGAAACCATTTTTTCTAACATATTTTATTACACATTATTAAGACTAGTTTGTTATTCGGTCCAATCTTTATTGTTGGAAATTTTGGAACTAACATTTCGAATGTATATTACTTATATTATTTACATCTGCGGAATGTTGGGGTGGAAATTACTCATTCATAAATTCTGCCTTCGTTATCGAGTAACAATCTTGCTCTACAAATATCGAGTCGAATTAGGTATGCTTTATCTAATATAGTGATATGTATGGACTGGGTTCACAGACTTTTTTAGTTACATATCTTGAATTTATTAATAGTTAAGGTTCGAGCTTTTCAAGGAGGTTTGAAAAAATAATAATAAAAATAATAAATATTTTTTTATTACAATTTTGATTAAAAATGACCAAATTTAACTATTTTACAACTTCCTAACTCTTTTTTTATAAGCTATAGGAAGCTGCTGAATCGACGGGACAGGAGAGAAGTTATTATGACAGTTTCATATGAATAAGATAGATGTTTCGAACTGAACAAGGTATATCGACAATGGAGAGTATATGTATTCCTCCAATTCAGTCGGTAAAATAAATTTACCACACATTTAAATTCGAGGACCTTATGAAACATTTGAAAGAAATAACCACATCAAATCACTTACCGATTTTAACTTATTTTTCAAAGAATTATAATTTAAAGTTATAACGTTTTTCTGCTTCGATATACCTACTATGAAAACGGAGGGACCATCTGTTAGTCGTATTTATATGTTTTACTCTGAGATTCAGCGTTGCCGTGTTTTATCGTTGGTAATCCCATGCATACATGATAGTATCTAGTAAATTTAATATTTTCAAGATTTATATTTTCAATAACACAGATTGTATTATGAACCATGAAAATACCATTAAATTTTGCATTCATAAATAAGAAGAACCATTCTATGAAATATTCAGATGAATGCCATATTGGAAATGTGAAAGAAGAATATTCGGCTTTAGACAATATATATTTTAGATTCGATGTCTATTTATGAATTATTATTCTTCGTCTATTTATTATACGAAGAAATTAATGAGAATAATGATTTCCATGTATGGGTATGAGATTGAAATGGGTAGAAAAAGCTTTCAAAAGCAAGAGGAGGATCTGCAGGAAGTTTTCCGCCTGAAGGTAATTTGGAAGCATTTCTATACCTTGAAGAGAAAAATCGGATTACTCAATATTTCCCAGATCTACCAAATTATCTTATTGATGTGTTAGATTCGATATAAGTTGAATTAAATCATGCAAAATTTTTTTGACAATAATGAACTTTCAAATATCTTATAAATATATAAAGGAAAGTTGTTTAATTTCATGTTAACAATAGTCAGTCACTTGAAAACGGTTGCTATGACGAAATGACAACAAAAGTCAGGAGTTTATACCTGCGAAACCATTAAGGAGGATTTTCTCATTATCGAAACCAACAAGACTCTAGATCATCTCATCAGAAGTAATAATGTTTACGCGGTCGCCATGGACATTATTGAATTTGATCACGTATTCTTAAATTTAAAAGTTTGCGTTTGGAACTATTTCTAAGTCTATATCAGTAAATTACAGAAAATCGCTGTTCTTATCAAAAGCAAACGTATAAAAAATATAAGGCATGAATTATCAAAATCATTATATATTATAACAATATCATATAGGTACTTTATAGAGCGCGTAACATATGTAAACAGAAATTAAAAAATATATTTCATGCAATTCGATGAGAATATTTATTTATATGCGGGAAGTTTTGTGAACATATCTTGGAGAGGCAGTTCGCGCTTGACAATTAATTTTATACTTAATATGTTGGTATTCCCGATAGAAACAAAACTCTCATTTCATCGATAAATGGTAATAAGTGACAACGTAGGAGAGCAAGCGATTCACAGAAATGTGCATAAAGAGGGGAATCCCCCAATCCTGCGGAGACTAACTAATATGTGATATTCTGATATCGCGCAGTTAACACTACAGATTGCCGTTCAGGAGGCGCTGATAACCTTGAACATAAATAGAAACTTGTTGAGATATTATATAAATTAGAAATATAACGTCATTCATTTTGAAGCTTACGCCAAAGAATTGATTTTTTCCTCTGAATAGTAATTCTTATATTATAAGTAGATGCTGGTTGTAAGTTGAATCTATACGATATTAGGTACAAAAATGGAGTTTTATCCCTATACTTTCTTATAGGACCGGTGCAAAGCTCGATATTTTGGGAAGAAATCATTCAACATTTCAGTTCAGTGATCACTTATCCAGCCTTATTGGTCCGATAATGATTTTTTAATTAGTGAAAATTATCAATTTTTTTTCTTCTGATAAATATGTTCAAATTTACTGACTGATGAAGAAACCTCCTATATTGATTCTCTAACTAAGTTTTTGTGAGTGTTCATCCTTTTATAGGTATAGATTATTGTCTTATTTCATACTCTGGTCGTTGAGTTATCCTCTGCACCATGCAAATGCACCCTCTATAATTTTAATAGACCACGAGCAGTTTTGACAGTTGAGAGAGACTGGAGGACATAGACCATAGAAATTATAACTTTCAATGGAAGCGGTGAGGGAAAGAGAAACGTGTTGTCTAGAGAAAGATAGAGCTAGGAGTGGCAAGAAGCCGCCAAATCGCATTCAAAAGTATCTTATTTTATGCTTTTTGTAAGATTTTTTAAAGAGTTTTCTTTTTTAAGTGTGTATATTATAGTTACAGAACATGGTTGAATCTTGATCAGCCGTAAACTACACAAACAGGTTGTAAAAAGGCCAAAATACTAAATTTCACAAGGGGTTTTTATTTAATTAAAACTGATTTGTTTTATTTTTTCCTAATTTCTGAATAAGAGATAAGACTTTCTATATATTACAGATTTTCAAAGGACAATGTCCTGAGGAAAAGATGGTAAGTGGCGGTACGAAGAAAAAATGTTGTTCCCACGGACACCATTTCAATTTGCAGCAAGCAATTTTGTTTAAAATTATTATTAACATTGATATAAATGAAATTTTGTTCAAATGAATCCAGTTATTGAATCTCAAATGTTCATAAATGTTGAATAATTCTTCCAACATTGGATTTTGGATTGATTGAAAGTTTATTATTTAATTAAACATCACGGCGATATCAATCGGCGTTTTGCGCGCATGTTCTTATTAGGGGAACATTGTGCTATCGTTTCATCCACATTTCTGTAATTTTCGAATTTCGTACCGAAAATGGTCTCAAACTACTCTCGCTGATGACGAATCCAGTGTCAATATCGATTCTGCCGTCCGACAGTGGACACGATAACGATCGAACAGAGCAAGCTAGCGACTTGAAACTTCCAGGGTAGGCCGTGTATCAGAATGCCGTGGTTGAGTTCGTTAATGGGCTAAATCGGTTAAACGGTTTCGAAGCTATAGCTGTATGAAATGTTGAGGTTATTTCCCTGATATTACAAAAACTGATGAAGCGATTGAATTGAAACTTTACAGTTAGTTGGAGCAAAACAACGCGCAACTTTTGCGAAATTTCTTTCAGTTCGTACTGTAAGTAGATATAACAAAAATTTTCTCGAAATTTTTGCGAAAAAAATTTTTTTTTCGGAAACTATTGATCATATTCCAAAAAAATGAACTCTGACCTTGACTTTCATACTTCACATCTGTGTGTACCAATTTTCAATTCGATACGATTATAATTTTCTGAGATATTGGGAAGAAATATGTCAAATTTCGTGGTAGTTATTCCCTCGGTATCGTTGTTTTTCCGGAATAATTTCCAGAATAACTCGAAAAAACCTAGAAAAGCAATTAAGTGAAGTCAGCCGCTTTTGCGAGTGTTTTCTTTTGGTGTTCTATTTTTTGAACATGCGCGCAAAAGCTGCTGACTTCACGTCAGTGCTTCTATAGGTTTTTTATTTTTCTTCCGTGATGTCCTTGAAATTTTAAGTACCTGCTTAGTACACTTTTGTGATATCAGAACAGAGAACAACATGAACCAAATTTCGAGAATAATTTATTAGAAAATAATAGAGTTCGAAGAAGATATTAAAAAAACAGAATTGCACGAAATGAAAAAAGAATGAATTCAAGAAGAGATATATAGGTGGTCTCAACTCCATTTTTTCTTATAACTCATTTAGATTTCATAAATTCTGATTAATCAATATCTCTGAATCAATAAATGAATATAGAATATCATTTAGACTTAAGTCAATATTTTTCAGCAATATTTTCACCTACTATAATTATCATTGATGTCAAATATAATACTTCTATATCATAAAATAATTTTTCATTTTAATGCTCCTGCTGCATTATACATTTTTAGTTCTCCTGATGAAGGAATAATAAAATCTCGAAAGCTTGCGTCAAGAAAAAAGTACCTACATCAATCATTTTTATCTAATTCATGCTATTTTCAGTAATCCATTTTTGTAGCTATAAAAACAAATAATCCATTAGCCAATGTAAGCGCTCATTATTTTCATATTTGCTCCGAAAATTCTCAGGAAAAACGCATAAAAAACAGAATTTTCATACGCATTTAATGCTTTTTAAATGGAATACGCGGGCTTTCTGCCACCACTAGCTCTATCTCTCTCGGCAACATATGATTACACAGTGCAAGCTGACAGGCCTCATCAAATGGTTTGTTATATCCTTAGACATATCCTTTGTCTAAGGTTATATCCATGACATAGACCTATAAAACTATATGGACATGGCTTAAAGAGAGAGGAAGCGGGTCGACAAAGATGGAACTAGGGCGGACCAAACCATCATAGAATACGGCAAAAATAAGACAGATCAGTTTGAAGCCATAGACTGTAATTATAAGTTTATGTTTGAAATACATTTTTTTTTCAAAAGTTTTGCAAGTCGAAGTATTTCAAAGCAGATTTTGTGTTATTCCATTCTGAATTAGAATATAAAGACTGTACAGAAGATATAATTCCCATTTTTTTGTGTTTTCGTGAGCGTTTTGAATAGAATTTGATTTCCTTCATTATAAACCGGGTTCACTGGTGAATAATGGTAAATTTGTGTTGTGCCGTTAATTGTGCGAGGAGATAAAAGATGAAAGTAAAATATAATAATTTGTAAAGGGAGTTAAAAAAATCAAATGAATGTATAATTGCTATGAATCCGAGCGCAGAAATGAATTTCACACAGGTTTTTTCACTATTTAGTGCATTCTAATCGTTTGAGACCATCTAACGCACAAAATTCAAAAGCTGCGTACACGCGAGCTGAGCGACTTTCGAGGCAATTTGATTCGGCTCTTGCAAGTTTGGACGGTGTTGAGTGGCTCGCGTACTGTTCAAACCAACGTATATACTTGTGAAGCAGCTCAAAGCTCAATTAAAGTGCCCCGAAAGCCGCTCAGCTTGCGTGTCTGTACTCTGATAAGAAAAAAATCATTTGGAGCTTAGAATACCGTCCTGAAACAAGCGACCCAGGAGAATTCAAAATATATTGTTGTATATATTGATATCGGAGTTATGTTCACGCATTCATCACCAATTTTTAAAACTTCAATGTAATCTAATATACTGAAGATTTTGAAGGTTTGCGAGGTAGCTTCAACCTCTTTGGGACAGTATCACGTTTCGTCCCGGCTTAGTTTGGGGGAACTCGTCAGGGCATGCTCCAAACTAAGCCGTTTACATGCCTACGTGAGTGGACACTCCTTGTAAGGAACACAAGGGAGTGTACCAGACCGTTGGGGATGAGTGTATATCCGAGATCTTGAGAGGATCCAACCAGGACAGCGTGCGCGCTAGCGCCCCCTGTACGTTGACCGATGATGTTGGCCAAGCGTTACAGGCAGATAACGTAGGGTACTTAAGACGCAAGATGGTACTGCGCGCGCGACTTAAGTAAGAGCTGAAAGAGGGCGCTCGCTACAATACCAAGAAGAAGTCATTTCACCGAAGGTTCCCAAAGTAAATGCTTGATTTTATCTCTAGATTGGCGTCATATTGTGCAAGTGAGATCATTATTCATCCCACTCTCCATGCGCTATAGAATACCGGATATTTATATCGTGTATATTGTCTACTTGCTTCATTATCCCCATTCGACTCTTTGGAAATGAATTCGTTCGCCGTGTCCAGAGAGTTTAATATATCTATGCTGGAGGTCCAACAATAACCTAAAATGCATTGTATATTATGGAAAAAACAGATTTGGCTTGTGATTTTGTATTAATTGAGACATTTTGGACCGAAATATCTGCTTTTGCATTATCTAGGAACCATATCCAAGGTATTTAATATCTTTTAACAGTAGTATACTTTTACTAATCTCATGGAATTTTTCGAATAAATACAATTCTTACTGGTTGATGCCGTTTTTGCATGTTGCTGGGTTTAGTAAGGCAGGAAATACAATTTTAAACCTAAGAGTGTTTGAGTACATTTAGATATTCAAGCTCAATTAATCAACATCAAATTTATGAAAACTACAAATGAGTTGTTGAAGTATTTTCATTTGAATGTAGGTACTATCCAGATGTGTAGAGGAACTCAACTTATCCATTAAAAACGCTGCAAATTTTACACAAGGGTTTATTATTTTCTCACTTTAATAACCCAATACCATTGATATCTCAAATCAATCGTATATATTATTTATAATTCATTGGTTTTTCACCAAACGAAAATCAATTCCATGAAGAAATTCATGTGAAATATTTAAATTCAATAGTAACTACAAAATTATCCACGTCGAAACCAAAAGTACCTACATAACTCCTAGAGTCGTTAGAAATCAATAGGTACAACACCCGCAAAATCCTATTCAATGAACAAACAGATGTGAATAGCTCTCCACTACTGAATATTTTTCTGTAACCTAAAAACTCTGTGGCAAACCCCAATTTATACCTACTCTCATTTTTACGCCTTTGTATAATTATTTAGGCACGTTCCGGACCATATTTGAGATGGAGTTTTTATGTCCGACTGATCATCAGAATTATCAGTCCTGTCACCGATATAATCAATTACCGTATCCATGTTGTCTGTCTCATCTAAATATATTCCCGAAATATGGTAGATAAACCTATTCACTAAGGTATCAACATATAACGAAAATTTTGCTGGAAAAAATTGAAAGAATCACTTTATAATTAAGCCTAGAGGATGTTATTCATAAAAATCTTAAATATTTTTCATTCCAAATCACATTTCCTATGAAATATTGGGGTTGAAAAATGAGAAAATTATCTTGGTGTTGAGTTTCTCAAAAAACTACTTTACAAAGGTCAAGTCACTATGTTGTTTCTTTCGTTAAAGTTAAGTTAAATTTCCGAAAATATTTTTTACTAATATTTTGCCAGTACGATCTTAACGATATTACTTATTAAATTGCGTGTCGGTATTACACAAATAGAAATGAAATTCAAATCAGAAAGCGTTTGCGCCTTTTGACATATAAGGGAAATAACCTCAAAATTTAAAATGGAAACAAAATTTTCCGCCAATATCTCTGCAAATAAATATGGTTTCAAAATGTTGACTAAGACCTGTACCAAATTATATTGAACTTTAATGAATAGCTTCCGAAAAAAATTTTTAGAAAAAATTCAATTTTTTTCCAATACAATTCTCACGAAATCTTGCATTAAATTGAGCGTCGATATTTCACAACTAGTTATGATGTTTCAATTTGATCGCGTTAGTATTTCTTGAGAAACTTTCGGGAAAATTAACTTAAACTCTCAAATTAACAACAAATACGTAAAACAAAATTCAAGATTTTCCGCTAATATTAAATGTGTGGATGTGATTCCTACTAGGATTCAACTTTGTTCTGAAAAATATCAATGAAATGAAAAAAAAAACTCACCCGTCCTGTGCAACTTATCTGAAAAAAATTTTTCCACAGTGCATATATCCGATAAGGGTTCACTTGATTCAAAAAATATCCAATACACAAACTGAAGACCTAAAGTTATTTTCAATAACTTTTCTGTAAAAATCAAATATATCGTGAACCTCTCAAGGTTGAATTCGACTGAATAATTCTAAAAGAGAAATTTCGTTCCGTATAGTTGTCAGATGCACTCAACTAAGAGGGTGTCAAATCTCAACGTCTGTTTAATGTAAAAACGTTCAATTCAAACAAGTAGTTTGCGGACCACCAGATGTTGAAACATGCGGAGTATTCTTATCTACGGTCCCCGGTACCCTTAGTATTAGATTCTCGACAATTGATGAGATTTCCGGTTTGTTAATTGATTTGTTTGCATATATCCTCCAATTTGTTTTATCATATACATGCTCATTATCCTTTATATTCACCCCTATTTCAAAGTCTCAGTACGAAAAATATTGGATTTCGATTGAAACCAGTAGCCGATATCCACATGTTGACGATAATTGTACTAAGCAATCCAAAATTGATGGAAACCTCCGATCGACCGAATATTTTGGAAATATTCATTATTTTAAATAACGCTTCTTAATTCGCGTTCTGCATGTGAAAGGGTTATTCAGTTACACAAGAGTATTTATTGAGATTTCAATGTTTCAAATGAATTTTTTCATGGAATTAGTTTTCGGGTTGTGAAAAACCAATGATTTATGAATAATATATTAGTTTTATTTAAGATATAATTGAGCTCCATGAAGAAATTTAATGTTTCATCCCGTAATTCGCAGGGTGATATCTATAAATAATGATTGTTATCCGAGTGTTTGTAGTTATGTTTCAGATATTAGGAGAGAAACCCCAAAAATATTTAATTTGAACTACTAACGATTATGAAATTGTCGAGAACATCGATGGGGCATTTACACATTGTGTTTATGAAATAATTAACGAATCCGTTCGAAATTTCTCAATATATGTTGAAAATTTGATAACAATCTTTTCATCTACTTTCAGATATATGATTCTGGATGAAAAGTTAACCGATTATTTCACTGAATTCCAATCTTAGAACCGAATGCGATGATTCATTCTCGGGATTATTGGAAATTTGCAGCATTTTTCTTTATAACTCAGAGACTACTGGTCGGATATCATCCGGGTAAAAAATTTTAGGTTGAGTTATGCAGCAGTAATCAACGTTGAGAATTTCACAAAAATTCGGTGGTAAGTTTACGAGAAATAATTTTTTTTCCCTCCAACCCCCAATTTTAAGCCCTTAGGGTACACCAATCCTGCTGAAAAGCTTGGAGGATCAATCCCGAGCGACACATGATTTTTCTACCAAGTTTCACGGGTTTCGGTTTAGTGCTTTCCGAGAAAAGCTCTGGACAACGGACGGCGGACGGCGGACGGACGGATTTTTTTTTATTCGTTCATTCAAATCTACATACTCCAAAACGTAAACTGTGAAATTTTCAGGGGGGGTTAAAATTTTTTTTTTGTTGGTCGATCACTGAGGTTTATTATTTGATTTCAACAAATAATAAACCAAAAACCTAGAAAAGCACTGACGTGAGGTCAGGAGCTTTTACGCGTTTGTTCCGTTGCCAAAGCGGTCATCTATACAAGTATTGACTCTGCCAAACGCAGATTTTTTTCATATGATTCTCACGAAATTCTGCATAGACCTCAAGCTATACTTTTCGATCAAGTACTAGATTGCAATTCGATCCAAAATTTTGAATATGTATAACTATCTAAAGAATAATTGGCGAGTTCAACCCATTCAAGCATCCGACCTGCTTAGTTAAACTGAAAACCTACTCTACAAATATATTACCTATGTCGATTCTTCCTAAAGTTAATGTGTTTACGGCTCGCCTAACTGCAGTTATAATATTCCAGCAGAAAAAACAGGTAAAAACAAGTCAATTGTTTTGCAACACTTTAATTAATTATAGCTCAAAAGTTGAATGCTAGGTACAGCACGTTGCAGAGTGACCAATTATTTTTTTCAGAATCTACCAAACCTTCTGTAGAAATCTACTTTTTTCTACCAAAGTCAATGACAGAAATCTACTAAAAATCTACTGCTACCTAAGTGCAGTCTTTAGCACTTTTTGTTGGAAGGAAAGTAGAAAACTTTAATGTTTCGTGTAATTTAAAAAAATATCGCAGTAATTAACATTCGCTCAGCAAAAAAGCTAGAACACTGCCGTGAAGGCAGCAGCTTTTGCGCGCATGTTTAATAGAGATGACCGCATTGGCAACGAATTTGAACATGCGCACAAAAGCTGCTGCCTTGATTCACGGCAGTGCTTTTCTAGGTTTTTTTTCGATAAATTACTGGATTTCAATTCGATCTAATCTGTATATTTGAAAATATTGAGAAAATAAAATATTGAATGGGTATTTCTACGGAATCGTTGGGCGGATTTTACCCATTCACGAATTCGACCTATCTCTCGGATCATTTACAAATTAAAGTCTGATGCTTTTGGCGACGATGGAATTTCAAGAACCATGATTCGATTGAGCATGCCGGAGGTGCTGTTACCCGTAACTCATATCGTCAATTCTTGTTTGGAGCTTGGTTACTATCCTTCATCTTGGAAAACTGCGATTATATGCCCCTTACCAAAGGTTACTAAACCAGAATCCATCAGTGATCTTCGACCCATAAGTATCCTTTCTTTCTTATATAAAGTTCTGGAGAAATTGGTATACATGGAACTTCATGACTACTGCACATCCTTTCATATTCTCATCAGCAGTCAGGTTTCAGAAGTGGTCACAGTGTCTCTACGGCACTTGCACATATACTGGATGATGTTCTGAATGATTGGGATCGTGGCTGGGTTACGGCTCAGGTTCTGTTGGATTTTACCAAGGCCTTTGATACCATCAACCATAAAATCCTCTGTGCCAAATTACAATATTATGGATTGTCATTAGTTTCTATCAAATTCTTCATTCATTCTTAAATGGCAGAAAACAATATGTTAGAGTCGGGGGAAACGAATCATCACAATTGGGGGTACAAGGGGGTACCCCAGGGTTCAATATTGGGTCCGCTTCTTTTTCTAATATATACAGCGGATTTTGCAAGTTCTATCAAGTGTAGTCGATATCATGTATTCGCTGATGAAAGTCAGATTTATCTTGGTTTTCATCCGGATGAGGCCCAGGCTGCATGTTCTCTAATAAATAGTGAACTGGTTTCGATTATATAATTTGCCAAAAATCACAACCTCCATATCAATCCCAAGAAATCCAGCCTCAATTTTTTGGCAGTAAATCTGCTGTTTCCAAAGCTAATATAACATCTATAACTATTATGGGTACTGTTCTTCGTTCTCAGGAGGTGGTAAGGAACCTTGGTTTGTCCGTTGATAGTAATTTGAAATTTTCAGACCACGTATCTGGATGGATTCTGTTACTTTTTGAATTGCTTTTGATGAAGGATTAATAAAATACGTCTGTTCTTTAACTATATATTAACACAACTGATTCCCAAATTTCATATTACCATATGTACACCTTATTCTAGTTCAGGTTCTTATCTCTATATAAACTACCCAACATATTACAATACATTTATACATTGATCAACCCAAATACACCACAGATTCAAAGGGCATATATGTCCCTTAGGCTTCTGTACGGTAGCCGTCACTTCTTGAACAGGAGTCTGAGAATGACGCTGTGCAATCAGCTTATTTTGTCGCGTTTTGATTATGGTGATGTAATAGGTTTGTTCCAACACCCAGTTCTGTTACTGTCTTGAACTCGTTCAGAACTGAATCAATTCACACGTCTTCGCTCATTCTAGTTCGGGACTAATTCTGAATAGATAGTTCGAAAGTGTTGGAAACGCATCATTCTTAGAAATTCCCTTGTCATAGCCTAAGGGCTGTTTGTCACCCGAAAAATGCAGCCCGTCTCTGCCAGATGTGGTTTTATTGCCCCTTGCTGCATTCGAATGGCACGAAACAGATGACCGATTCGATTCCTCCTCAGTTCTTGCCTAAACCCAAGAACTGAATTAACCGTTCTAGAACTGGTCTGACACAAATTCTTTTCACGTTGGAACACTTGGTTTGCAATTCCTAACCAGTTCGAAATTTGTTGGAACGCTAATATCGATATGCGCAAACTCCGCCCGATTCAGAACTAGTCCCAGAGTGTGTAGGAACAGACTTAGTATATGGTTCTTTCATCGATAAGTTTGATTCATCGCAGATTCAGTCAGTTCAGAATCGGTGTTGCCGTCTCGTTCTCAATTTAAGGAGATCTGTCCCAACATCTGGCCACATTAACTCCTTGAGATGGCTTAGAATGGATAACCGTAGGAGACAGCACTTAATGTGCTTAGTTCATAAAATAATTAGATCAAAGCAACCCTCATACTTATACAATAAAATAAATTTTAGACATAACGTTCATTCAGTGAATACATGAGGACAGTTAAATATTGATATTCCCCGTCATCACACCACAAAGTTCAAAAGTTCATTTTCTTACCAGGCACCCCTCATTTATAATTGTATTGATAACAGCGTCAAATTCAAATCAATCAGTGGCTTTCGAGTTCATACCAGAAACTCAATTTTCCTCAGCCAAGTTTCTAACTCTCACTAGGATATATTTATTTCGCTATATTTATGTATGTAATTGTTAACATAAGGTTTGTTACATTGAGTGCATTGCATTTTCTTTTTTTTTTCTCTCAGAAGGTTAAGGCATTGTTTTTGATAGGTAAAAGTGTAAGAAAAGCTTCTAGCTAAACTTTCACCTGATGAAGACGATTTATTATTATTCTTATCATCATTTTTATTATAATTATAATTAAGCCCCGTAATCTTCTCTACAAATATCGAGTTTTTAAGTAGTTTCTTCCAGAAACACCGTAAACACGATAACTCCCGAAAGAAACAACCTAGAAATTCGAAATTTATAGAGAAGATATGGACCTTAATTATGAAGACCGAATTCGTGAATTGGTAAAATCCACCCAATCATTTCGCAGATATTCTTATATATTCACCTAAATGAAAGGCTCTTCCGTTTTGGATGGAAACGATGAAAATGCGGGAAAATGTAGCGCACACACGCACCTATGATGGGAAATAGGATATACTAATTGAGTGTGACGGGATTTGAGAAATACCCCAATGTCAGTCAGAGCCAGCTATACGAGTTGTGCTATTTTTCACATAATTCATGCGATTATAGTTAGGTTAGGTTAGTTTGTGCCACTTCTTAACTCAGACCGAAGCGTACTACAGCTTCAACAGTTGAAAGCAGAATTCTACTAAGATAGTTCGAAATACAACCAAAATCTACTGCTCAATTTCTGTCTACTAAGAATGATGAAATTATAATGAAAATCTACCAAAAAAGTAGATTTCTACCAGAATTGGTCACGCTGGCACGTTGCAAAACATAAACTTATAGAAAATTTTAGGTTAGATTCGTAGACTGCCAACGGAGTGCCGCGCATTTTCGAACACAGAATATGAAGATGTTTTCTTACGCTTGACACCTGTATGCAGAGTTACAAACATCCGATAATAGAGTAGGTTCCAGGCAACTTCCAGGGAGCCTATTCTTGAATATGATGGTATGAATGTTCTCTATCGTTCCATCAAAAATGCACCGCGTTTCCTTGAAAACATCGTCGACACGCCTATTTCCTCCCATCGCCAATTCAAGATTAGGGACCCTGATGTGTACTACAACACTCTCCCACAAATCTAATAAAGTTGCAATCAAGGAACACCCAACCAAAAAAAAAAACAAAAAATACAATTCAAGATATCTCATTGTGAGCCTACATTTATGTCTTGCATATATTAGGTAGATTTCTAAAATGAATGAACTTTAATTTAGGTAAAGCCTCAGTGAACAGATCTGCCTGCTGATTTTCAGTTGGTACATAACGTAACTCTACACAGTTTCTATCAACACAATCACGAATGAAGTGATACTTGACGTCAGTATGCTTTGATCGCTTTGTTTCCAGAGTAGATGCTATCTTTATATAAGATTGGTTATCCTCATATACATTGATTTGTAATACATCACATTTGAGTATTTCAGAAAGCATTTGAGAAAAGAACTCGCTAACACACAAAGATAATGCAATATACTCATTAGACTCTGAGCATGAAAGAGCAACAACACTTTGCTTCTTAGTTTTCCAGTGAATTAAATTATTATTCAATTTTACAATGAATCCTGATACACTCTCACGATCAAAGTCATTAGCGTAATCTGAATCAGCGAAACTGTTTATTCGAAATTGTGAATTGTGTTCGTGAGACTTATAAATAGTTAATAGTTTGGTAAGAGGTTACATTCCACTGCGACCTTAAGGTACCTACAGCTCGCCCTCCAGCTCTAGAGATCTGGTGAATTCTAATATCTGTGAGGGCTTCAAGGAGGCTAAGTTCTCATTCCTCCTATAATGCTCCTGTCCAAAATATTTCTTGCGCAGACTCACAATGGTGAGGCGTTCTGTGATCAGGTGAACAGGTGTTTCCTCCTCTTCCCACATAATCTGCACTCGTCTGTATCTGATAAGCCCCATTTTCATCATGTGCTTCCTCAGGCGACAGTGTCCTGTGAGGAAACCAGTAAGGAGGCGTAGCTTGTTCTTACTGAGATCCAAATAATTTTTGTATCTAATAATTTCAAAATTCCGAAGGAACTTTTCAGAGTGTTCTATACCTGGAGAATTCCTCCAGAGTGTCCCCCTTCCATTTTCTTCCTTCTCCAAAAACTCTTTCTTGTAGGTACATTTGCCTATACCACAGAAAGGTTCTGGGCCAGTAGGTTGCGTTTGTGCTCCCTTTCTGGCTAAAGTGTTAGCCTCCAGAGCTGTGCGAGCACTGATGGAAAGTGCTCCGAGCACAAAGCACTAAGCCCTTTCGTAAAGTGATCCGGAATCTCGAGCACTAAGCATTCATTTTTTGTGAAATGCTCGCGATTACCAAGCACTTTCAAAAAGTAATTCGTTTACACGAGCACCGAGCACTAAGCACTTTTTAGTTTGAAACTTCGACTTTAAGACTTTTTCAGCCAATTGTCCGTAATTTTGGCATTTCGGTTTTTCTAAACATAAAGACATGGCTCAGAGAGTGCATGGCCTACGGCGAACTCGTTTTTTTGCTCATGTTCTAGGGAATAGCGTGCTATCGTTTGTTTGGTGTTTGGTTCGTCTGCAATTTTCTAATTTTGAGCCGAGAATGGTCTCAAACGACTAGGTTGAACCCTCTGATCCGGTGTCAAAGTCGATTCTGTTCGGCAGGCCGTCCAACCGAGGACCCAATATCTGTCGAACGGAGCAACTAGAGGCTTAAAACTTTCAGGATAGGTCAAGCATCCGAATGCCGCAGTTATGTTGGTTGATGGTCACAAGCGGCCCAACGGTTTCAGCGTTATAGCTATTTGAAATTTTGAGGTTATCTCCGTAATATTGAAACTTGGCACTTAGTTGGGACACGATGACACGCAACTTCCTGCAAAATTTTGTTGAGATCGTACCGTCAGTAAGATTGAGAAAATGTTTTCAAAATTTTTTCAGAAAAATTTCCATTTTCGGAAACAGTTCACTACATTTGAAAAAAATATGCAAATTTCAGTTTGATATGTTCATAATTCTCAGAGATATTGGGAAAAAATATTTGGAGGAAATTTGGATGGTTTTTCACTCAGTATCGTTATTTTTTTCGGAATAACTCAAAAAATACAATTTCAAACATTGTGAAACTTAGTAACTAGTTTGAAAATGCTGATTTGCATCTTTGTGCGGAATTTCGTGATGATCGTGTCATTAAAACAATCTAAAAAAAAATTTCTTTTCAAATATCCAATATTCTGCGATCTGCTGATCATATTATCCTCACGAAATTCCGCGTGAACCTTCGAGTTGTCATTTTTCAATCAAATACTGGATTTTAATTCGATCTTATCTGTATTTTTGAAAATGTTTTTGTTTATTTTCCTGATTTGAAATCGATGAAAATACAGTTTCAATGAGCTGACTTATAGATTAATAGAACCCAAGATTCTTGATATCGAAATTGTATGACATTATATGGAAACATTGACAGGACATACTGTGAATATGAAATTTAGAATGCATGGGTGTACATATTACGAAGGTTTAATTCGTGAATGGATAAATCGATTCAAAATTTTATATTCCCAATATTTCTCTGAAAAACGCAGATAATATCGAATTGAAATCCAATACTTGACGTGCTTGACTCCCTAATGATGAATCCGTGATCCATATGGATGTTTAACTATTCGGCCATCCGTAAACACGATTACTCTCCAAACGAAAAATCTAGAGCCCTGTAAAGTTGCAGGATAGCTTCAGAGCCTAAATATCTCGGCAAAGTTCGTTTATAGGCATAATCGGTCGGGAAGTTACAGTGTTATTGACGTGAGCATAATTATATATATTTGTCCCATAACTTCTAAAATGGACAGCTTCGTGCCAAGTTTCGTGATGACCGTTTAATCAGGAGATCAAAAAACAATATTCATTTCTATTCTTCCCATCATATTACAAATAATTTGATTCAATTGATATTTATAGTATTTCAATGTAGAGATTAGTCATCTACCATAAATGACTTAAATCACTCATTCAGGATTCAGTTAAGCTCAAGAAATATATTTTTCTTGAACATTCTAACTTTGCGATACTCTCGAAATTTCTCACGAACCTGCACGCAGTCATACTACATCAAAGAATGCAAAATATCATTTCAATCAGATTATTAGGTTCGAAATTATAGAGAAAAAAAACAATGAAATTTTAAATGTGAACCGGTCGTGTGTGTGACATACGAATACGAAAATTTAATAAGTATAATCCACGTGACTTCACGTCAGTGGATTTCTTGAGATTTTCAAACAATCTCAGAACGGAATTCTATAATAATATACAGGGTCTTTCACGAGGAACCTCACCCATATTTATACAGGAAACTACTGAACGTATTTTCATGAAATTCAGCACTTATAAGTATTTCACGATGCTGATGAAATCTAAAATATTTTCAAGGCATGAGCACCTCCGGTTTTTCCGGAAATGACGTCAACTTCCGTTTTTCAAATTAGAACACCATTTTTTTATTGCAGAAATAGATTCCTTAGAAAATTTCAATTTATTTTGATGTAACATTTTTCAGTTTTGGTTGGAAAATTCTCTCTGAGCGGGAAAATTCGAAAAAAAAATCGAAAATAGAGCTCTGCTGAAACAAGAATAACTTCTTGGTTTTTGGATGGAAAATTTTCATTTTTGGGATTTTTCAAGATGTAAGATTGATGTATCCACTTTAAAAATCTAAATCGCGATTCATGATACAGGGGGTGAAAAAATCGCTTTCAAAGTTAGGGATGACAAAATTGTGAAAAATCAATTTTTTCAAATTAGAACCCCATTTTTTTATGGCAGATATTGAATCTACGTTAAAAAATAATGTGAGTGTATGCATCACACCCTTGCCCTAAAATGGATATTTTCTGAGTTATTCACACAAAACTGTTTTTCGTCTTGAATTTTCAGCTATTTCTTTTCCCTTCACGCCAAAAAGATGAAATTTTCAGGAACTGTTATTTGAACCATGCTGTAGATTTTTCACCCCTTCTTGAAACCGACTTCAAGTTACTATTAGGAGAACCATGGCAAACTCTCGCAGTTATAACTAGAGAAGATGCTCAAAGTTTTGACCGTTAATTTCTAGACATTTATTTATACGTCTCAGAAATGCTTCGTGCGTTGCTCTTCTTATTTCATCGGGAGGAAGAGATCTGCAAAAGTGTTTAAAAACCAAATTGAGTTTCAAAACTATGAATCTAAAAATCTAAACAAACCTGAACGCATTTCTGACTCGTTCTATGCAGTCCTCTTTATCAGTCAGGGGAGTTGAGTAGACAATATTTTTTATCCTACCCCAAACATAATAGTCTAAAGGAGTTAAATCGGGAGAACGTGGTGGCCAAAGATGTGGACCATTGTTCGCCAACCATCGATCTTCAAATAGCCCGTAGAGGATATTTGACACATTGAGTGAATTGTGTGGAGGCGCGCCATCTTGTTGATACCATAAGTCATTATGGTTCTGTACTAGCGGCCCAATTATTTGAGTCAATATGTCAGAATATCTATCTCCTAAGGGAGAACATTCTTTAAATAATGCAAACATGTGTAGTGTTCTATCTTACCAGTTAAAGTCCCATCATAAATGTGAACATCGAGAATTGCATTATTTTTGATGGCGCAAAAACATTGAAACTCCAGGTCTCTTGAAAGTTCCATTGTCTGAAGTGGTGGTTGTTCTCTTCATCCCAATAATGACTGTTATGCCTATTGAAAGAACCATTCTTTGTGAATTTAGATTCATCTGTCCAAATTATACAGTCCAAAAAGTTTTCATTCTCTTGAAATCGAATCATCATAGCTTCGCAAAACTCTGTTCTCTTGACGAAATCAGTTTCCTTCAAATGCTGTACCCTATTGAATTTATATGGGTGCATTTTATGTTTTTTTAATATTCTCTAAACACTCGATTGAGATAATCCCAGATCAATCTCGGCATCTTTGAGAGAATTTTGAGGATTCACACGAAAATATGCAAGAACTGTAATTTCGTTGTTCTCATCTTCTACTACACTTTTTTCTCTGTGTGTAGTTTTCTTAACGAAAGATCCGACATTTCTCAAGTTTGTCATGGTTCTGTTAATGGTATCTCTCGTTGGTCTGGGTCGGTCAGGAAACCTCTCAATGAACAGTCGAATCGTTCTATCTACAACTTTATTACATTCTCCATGAAGTAGAATGAGATTTAAATAATCTTCATTGGTAAAATTAGGCATAGTGATCGATTTTATAACTTAATACGAATTATCACCAAATTAATAGTAAACACAAAATGCTACTCAATAAAGAGGAATTTGGCAGATGTAATTAATGATATCTATCATTAAAAAAAAAAAAAAGTAAAACATGGTAAGTTTTTGCATATGGTTCATAAGGAATTATTTATTTATCACTGGAGTGAAAACCGATGGCCGATTAGTTGAAATAAAGAGGTTTCCGATACAAATTCGAATCCAAATTCGCCATCTATTTAGGAACAACCTGTAACTTTTTTCTCTTGCATATTAGGGTAGTAAAATCTTAAACATGGTTTAAGTAAAAGTTCCTGAAAATGTCATCTTTTTGGCGTGAAGGGAAAAGAAATAGCTGAAAATTCAAGACGAAAAACAGTTTTTTGTGAATAACTCAGAAAATATCCACTTTAGGGCAAGGGTGTGATGCATACACTCACATTATTTTTTAACGTAGATTCAATATCTGCCATAAAAAAATGGGGTTCTAATTTGAAAAAATTTTTTCACGATTTTGTCATCCCTAACTTTGAAAGCGATTTTTTCACCCCCTGTATCATGAATCGCGATTTCGATTTTTAAAGTGGATACATCAATCTTACATCTTGAAAAATCCCAAAAATGAAAATTTTCCATCCAAAAACCTCGAAGTTATTCTTGTTTCAGCGGAGCTCTATTTTCGATTTTTTTTTCGAATTTTCCCGCTCAGAGAGAATTTTTTAACCAAAACTGAAAAATGTTACATCAAAATAAATTGAAATTTTCTAAGGAATCTATTTCTGCAATAAAAAAATGGTGTTCTAATTTGAAAAACGGAAGTTGACGTCATTTCCGGAAAAACCGGAGGTGCTCATGCCTTGAAAATATTTTAGATTTCATCAGCATCGTAAAATACTCATAAGTGCTGAATTTCATGAAAATACGTTCAGTAGTTTCCCGTATAAATATGGGTGAGGTTCCTCGTGAAAGACCCTGTATTCATGATCGAGATAGAATACGAAATATTGTATCTCGATGTTCCCAGCTGAAAGCTCACGCTTTGACACTTCGACTCTGAAAGCATTCTATTATTTTCATATAATAGTGGCACAAAACTAAACTTAAACACATATATCACGAATGTGTCGAATAAAGATCCTCGTATTCCTTGTCGAATGTCTCCAAACACCAGAGACAACCGATATATTAGTTCTCTTTGTCTATTCCAATCACGCGATAGCTCGACATTTTCCTGTTTCGACAAGATATGAAGGGCTTAGTGCTTAGTAATCCCGAAAAGTGCTTCGAAGCCCTAAGGTGCTCGGGAGCACTTTGCGGTGCTCGGGAGCACTGCGGTGCTTGGGAGCACTTTCCGGTGCTCGGGAACAATTTGCGGTGCTAAGGAGCACTTTTTCGAATTACTAAGCACTAAGCCTTCTAAAAAAATTCTCGAAGTACCAAGCACTAAGCACCGGCTTAATAAAGTGCTTAGGAGCACAGTGCTTAGGAGCACAAAAGTGCTTCGAGTGCTTTCACGAGCATTAAGCACAAGGCTTTGGCCTAGCTCTGTTAGCCTCTTCATTTCCTTTGATTCCTGAGTGCCCAGGAACCCAGACTAAGGAGACCTTGTTATTTTTGCCTACTTCATTGAGTTTCCTTCGGCACTCCCATATCAGCTTTGAGTCGATGACATAGGAGTTCAGTGCTTTAATAGCAGCCTGACTATCAGAATGGATCACTATGTCGCACCCTTATTAGTTTCTTTCCAGGTTTATGTCTATGCATCTTTCGATTGCAAGTATTTCTGCCTGGAAAACACTAGAGAAGGAGCCTAGCGATAGTGTACCCTTGGTTCTAGGCCCGTGAACTCTAGCGCCGGCCCTCATCGTGGTTTTAGAATCATCAGTATACCATTTAACGGTATTTGCTTTGAAGTTTTGAGTAGTGTATTCCTTTTCCCATTCTTCCGTTTTACATAGCATTGAGTCTTCTGAATGTTTACTTTTTAATCATATCATCCCTAGGTAGGTTCGCTGATGAGATGTACTTGCTCAGAGAGGACCAGGCTTTCTGACTTTTAATTCTTTCAGTACCTGTACCTTGCCTAGAGATTCTAAGGATAGCTTCATGGGCTACCTTATTGATCAATAGATGTAGAGGACTGAGATCTATGATGACGTCAAGTGCTCTAGTCGGGCACGTTCCCATAGCCCCAGTGATGCAACGACAGGCAAGCCTTTGTACCTTGTCGAGTATTTTCCCCGTGCTTATCTGCCCTGCTTTAGCAAACCAGACTACTGCCCCGTATGTTATTATCGGTCTTACAATCATGACGTACATCCATCGCAGTATTTTAGGGTTAAAGCCCCAAGTTTTACTGGATAGTCTTCTGCACACCATTAAAACCCTTATCGCTTCACTAGCAGTAATTTTAACATGCTCATTCCACAGAAGCTTACTATCTAGGGTGAATCCCAGATATTTGACTTCAGATTTCTATTCTACAATAACTCCATTTACCGAAATGGATTTCACAGCTGGAAGGTTTCTCTTCCGATGTCAATTTTACCTGAAGCTCTGCACTTGTTCACATTGTGTTGATAACCACATCTTTGGCAATTATTCTAATAATTCTTCGTTACCTGTCTATTATTGTTGAAAGCTTGATATCGGGAAGGAACATTTCCTTGCCGCTGATTGTTTACATTGAATACTTCATTGATTGTTTCACTTCTTGAATATTTATGACCACATAGTTGTTCCAATTGATGTTGCGTAGTTTCTGCCGCCTTACATATTTCAACAGCCTCGTTCAAAGTTAATTCTTTCTTTCGTAGTAATCTATCTTTCACAGATTTATCCATAATTCTAGCACTAATCGATATTTGATTAGACTGTCAGTCAAATATACGAATTCACATGTTGCGCATAATTCTCTAACACTGTGATATATTATCATTGGTTCCGATTTCTTATCTCTTATGAAAAACATGGGACGTTCAAAAGTAACGTTTTTTGTTGGAAGGAAATATGCATCGAATTGTTCCAGAATTTTCGTATAATTATTTTTATCTCAGTTCCAAAATGGTTGTTACGGCGAGATGACTACTTTTCCTCGCGTCCCATCTTGGAACTCAAGAATTATTGTTAAAAATTGAAAAGTTTGAAAATATTGAAGAATTAACGAAAATTAAAATTGAATATATTCCTGATGACTGTTATTTGTGAAAATTACTAGTGATGACTGTAGAAAATTGTGATTGAATTCAGCACCGCGTGCGGGACATTTTTTGCATTATATGAATTTTGAAGTGGTGAAGTTGAAATCGATAATGTAAAAGCGGTTTAGTATGGAAATATACCCAGATTCCTGCCGCTCCGGGAGCTAAGCCGACGAAGGGATCAGAAATATCGAGTTTGGGTACATAGCTGAGAAATGCTGCACCCATGATTGCTGCCTAGGGTTATCAAGAGTCAGTTGGTGCCCAACGGACAGTTTTTGAGAGCGAAGAAGAAGAAATTATTTTTATCCTTAGGTTGATCGAAATGTGATGTATTGAAAATTCTCGAACCTTTGTCGCCAATACTATTAAATAATAATGCTGACTTGAAGTCCTCCTCTTCATCTTCATTTTTTGAAGCCTTCAGATAAAGTTCGAGTTTCTGTTTGAAGAATTTACATTCCTCTGCATGGTTTCCATTCAGATCCAATTCGGAAGGCACCTTCACACTTGTACTCATTCTGAATGATTGATTTACCGACTGCGCCATGTAATGTATCGATTTTGGATATTAACAATATATCAATATATGTTTCCATATGTTTATTATAACTATCTTATAACTTGTTACTTGGATTGCTTCTCTACCGCTATTGCCTATCTTTACATGCTATATACGCAAGTACCTTGAAAGACATGCGTACTACAAATATGACACTAGGGTAGTATTTTTTGTTTGACAATCTGAAGATTCTCTCATAAAAAGGTTTAAAAAAGCTTTCACGTGCCAAATGCACCATTACTTTCTGATGGAAAGGTTCGGTGATCTTTTAATCATATTATCCTTATCGATCAAGTACTAAATTTCAATTCGATTTTATCTGTATTTTGAAATATTCGGAAAATAAAATTCTGAATGGGTATATCTACGGAATTATTGGGCGGATTTTACCCATTCACGAATTAGACCTTCATAAGTAAGCCCCAAACCTATGGCCGACTGTGAAGATAATAACTTCCGAAAGAAACAACTGAGAAACTCGATATTCTTGAAGTAGGTTTGGACCCTTATACCGAAGGCAGAATTCGTGAATGAGTCAAATCCACCCAATGATTCCGCAGAGGTATATGAAAAAAGTAAAAGAGATACTAAAACATGCGCGCAAAAAGCTGAAACATCAATGCAACATAGCACTAGGGATGTTGATTCCATGAGAGTTTAACATCTAAACGTTCAAAGTCTTCCAAATAAATTGAACAACTTGGAACTCTTTTACAATTCTACAGATACTGATTGCGTTAGCGTCGTGGAACACTGGTGCTCTTCAGATCGTATCAGTTATATAACTTTGATTGGTTACCAAATGGTTTCATTTGACAGCAGTCCAGGTGGTGCTATCTACGTTAAATCAGATTATAAAGTACAACTCCTGAATATCGACAAGTTCTCTATTGAGATGCATTGTGAATTATGTGCCATAAAGATCAAGATGGAAAAAAATACCTGTGTATTGAGTGTTTATAGACCTCCATCGGGTCATACTCCTCTGTTCTTGAAGACATTGGAATATGTTCTCAACTACTGTACTTCTATCTCAGAAATTTTGTTTCTATGTGGAGATTTGAATATTGACTTCCCTTCAGTTAACGACTCCTCGAAAAAGCTATTTGATGATCTTTTCATTACTTTTGGCTTATTAGAATGTTTCTTTGAGCCTACGAGAGTCTTTAAAAATGAGCATGGAGAAATTTCGTCTAGCAACGTTGACTATATGGCTGCCAATACCAATAGGATGAGCATTGCGGTATCCGTACACGAACCCATTATTGGTGACCTTAAAGCTCTCATTCTACCTTTGTCATGGAAAACTTGAAGTTGAAAAAATTTCATAACTTCCAGAATGTTATCCCCTTCAAATTTGGAGAACCTTTCCCCCATGATTTAAAATACTAATTTTAGAGTTTCATACACCTGTGATATGTTGACGCCAGATTTCAGGGATTTTTGGATTTATTAACTTCTTCGGTTCAGGTTACTTATCCCTTAAGGTCATTGCCGTCTTCTTCCTCAATAATTGAAGTAAGAGACCGTCTAATGAATCTGTTATAACCTGAATTGGTTTATTCAGGTGTTTTTGGGGTTTCAATAGTAGAGACCCCGTGTGGATGAATTAATCGCACATGATTAATTCTGTCGTTATCAGAATGAAGACACGACCGACGAATATTTTCTGATCTTTATCAGAAATGTCGATGCTTCTGAAATAAGCAAATAATTGAAGAACTTATTGACCAGTTGATCAATATCGTTGCACTTATGACACGAACATGTTGTTAAGGTGTATTAAAAACGCACTTTTAACACGTAACAAAAATGTATTTTCTTGTATCTGTATTAGGTAGATAACAAGACCGAAATGGTATACAAGTGATTTGCACGATAGAATCTTCCTTCTATATCTTATTCGATAGCAAGGTCGAAGCGACTTTCAAATGAGAAGTTACGATTTTTACAATACAAAAATTAACGTATAAGTCTTGTTTGTAAATTCGAAAGCGAATTGTTGTTTACTATACAACGGTCAAATGAAGAGTGTCTAAAAACCAACTAAACCCAAATTAAGAAAATTCACTTCTTCACATTTTAGAGGGAATGAATAGCACATAATATTCACAAAGGAAAAAATTAAAAATATAGAGCAAATATAACATATGATACGAATTAATATACTTGAAGTTGAAAAAATTTCATAACTTCCAGAATGTTATCCCCTTCAAATTTGGAGAACCTTTCCCCCATGATTTAAAATACTAATTTTCGAGTTTCATACACCTGTGATATGTTGACGCCAGATTTCAGGGATTTTTGGATTTATTAACTTCTTCGGTTCAGGTTACTTATCCCTTAAGGTCATTGCCGTCTTCTTCCTCAATAATTGAAGTAAGAGACCGTCTAATGAATCTGTTATAACCTGAATTGGTTTATTCAGGTGTTTTTGGGGTTTCAATAGTAGAGACCCCGTGTGGATGAATTAATCGCACATGATTAATTCTGTCGTTATCAGAATGAAGACACGACCGACGAATATTTTCTGATCTTTATCAGAAATGTCGATGCTTCTGAAATAAGCAAATAATTGAAGAACTTATTGACCAGTTGATCAATATCGTTGCACTTATGACACGAACATGTTGTTAAGGTGTATTAAAAACGCACTTTTAACACGTAACAAAAATGTATTTTCTTGTATCTGTAGTAGATAACAAGACCGAAATGGTATACAAGTGATTTGCACGATAGAATCTTCCTTCTATATCTTATTCGATAGCAAGGTCGAAGCGACTTTCAAATGAGAAGTTACGATTTTTACAATACAAAAATTAACGTATAAGTCTTGTTTGTAAATTCGAAAGCGAATTGTTGTTTACTATACAACGGTCAAATGAAGAGTGTCTAAAAACCAACTAAACCCAAATTAAGAAAATTCACTTCTTCACATTTTAGAGGGAATGAATAGCACATAATATTCACAAAGGAAAAAATTAAAAATATAGAGCAAATATAACATATGATACGAATTAATATAATATTCACAAATACATCAATCATGAAACCTGAATCGAATATATATACGCATGAACTGCAACCAATAAATAATATATAAAATTACGATTTTGATACCGGTACCGTAAGCATCTGCTGATAAGTGCGAGAATAAAGTTGACGAATATTTGGGTCTAAAGGTGTCAGGATTGTGTGAAAATTTGCGCAGAGTTTAATGAACCAATTTTCCGGAGTTTTCACTAAAAACTAGAAAAAGTAATCCTAGAAATATCGTTCAATATAGGATTTGATTTGCGAAAGTATTTGACCACGGGAACGATAACAGTGTGGAAACATCTGTTGCTTTGATATTTTGAGAGTTCGCATAAACCAGGTCCGGATTTGGAGTATTTCTATCATGGCTGGCAAGTTCAAGTGTGTTATTTGTGATAAACCAATAGGAAAGAGTAGTTACAAAATACAGTGTACTGAGGGTTGCAAAAGTTGGGCCCATCTAACTTGTACCAACCTTGACAAAGACAAGATAGGAAAAGGGGAAGTTACCTGGACTTGCCTAAGATGTAATAATACGTCAACGGAAATGGAAACAACAGAGGAATCATCCGATGATGAAAAATCTTCGGAGCAGAAGTTGAAAAAAAGGCAGGATAAAGACGCTAAATCCCAGAACAAAAACTTAGAAACAAATGAAATCTTGAAGAAATTGATTAGAAAAGTGGAAGAACTGGAAAAAGCGGTCTCTTTCAGCAATAGTTTGGTGGAAGATATGAAGCATTCCTTTGAAGAAGTGAAGAAGGAAAACGAACAATTAAGGAAGGACCATGAAAAGCTAAATGTTGAAGTGGTACTCTCACATAGGGAGGTGAAGGATGAAGGATAAGATGGCAATGATCGCTTTAGTGAAGGAGACACAGGACAGAAAAAATAACATCATAGTCTCTGGACTAGATAGGAAAGAAGATGTGGTAAAAGTGATGAAAAAACTTGAAGTTCCTGTTGATGAAAAAGAATTAAAGTGGAGGCAAATATCTATTAATAAGGAAAGAAAAGCCTTCATTGTTACTTTCAAAGAAGAAGCTCAGAGAAATTTGGTACTATCGAACAGGAAATCGAAGGGAGAAATCGACACTGAAAGTATGGAAATAGATGGCCCAAAAAGGAAGATCTTCATAAACGAAGATCTGCCAAAACGCATCCAAGACCTGCTGAAGAAGGGAAGAGAACTCAGGAATACAGGATACAAGTTTGTTTGGACCAGGAATGGGGGTGTCTTCTGTAGAAAAAGCGAGTACTCTAAAGTTATTTCAATTATTAATCATGAACAGGTAGATGAGTTGAAAAATCAATAGAAATTTTGACTAGATATTTGTATTAAAGTAGGCTTTTCTAATTGAGGGATTATGCAGTGTTTTGTGGATGATTTCATTATTGAACCATTCAATACAATGGAGGTGGAAGATGTGAGGAAATTTCAGGAAACTCTTGGACAAAAAAAAACGCAGCATTCGAGTTATTGCATGATAATATAAGGAGCATTGCAAAAAATTCATATGAGTTTAAAATAGTCCTTTCAACGTACCAACTAAAGGTAGATGTCATAATCTTAACGGAAACATGGAATCTATTTGACGCCAGTTTATATAGAATCCAGGGTTACAAAGAATATTACAATCGTGGCCAGCTGAACCAAAATAATGGGATGATAACTTATGTTAGGGAAGATTTACAACATGAAATAGAAATATTAAACCTAGGTGAAATAAAAGTCCAGATTACAACTATCCATAAAGCAGGTAAAGAAATAAAAGTTATTTCATTATACCGCTCTCCAAGCCCCTCTTCTTTCGAATTCACTAAGAATCTGTCAGAGTTTCTCGACATCTGCAACAGAAAAATCAGCTCACACATGGTTCTTTTGTAGGTGACATAAATATTGATATACTCACACAGTCGAGAGAATTTGAGGCTTATTTGAATATTATGGCCGAAAATAATTTTGTATCCCTAATAAATAAGCATACAAGAGTGTCTCCAAGATCAAAATCTTGTGTAGATCATATATTTTTGAAGTCTAAGATGAATAAAGAAAATTTTAGCGCAGCAGTGATAAAAACCACTGTAACTGATCATTTTACTGTATTAGCACAGTACCTACTGTCCCGATAGTAAATTAGTTGAAGGAAAAGAAAGGTCGCAAAATACTAGATGTTATATCGACTATGATAAATTGAGAAATGATCTAGATACACTGAATTGGGATAGTTTTTACAATACATGTGGAGTAAATGAGGATTGGAATGTTTTTGTTGAAATTTTGAAAGAAAAAATCAAAGAAAATACCAAGAAAGTTCATATTAAACACTCACAAAAAAAACTTGCGCCTTGGATAACAGCAGGTTTAGTGAACTCTATAAATCAGAAGAATAAATTATATAAAGACATCCTAATAGTTTTGAAAAGAATCCTAATAGTTTTGAAAAATTAAAGTTGTTCAAACAATTCAAGAATAAACTCAAAGTACTCATCACGGCAGCAAAGAAAAATTATTATCGAGCTCAAATAGATGGAAATGTAAAAAACTCACTGGGCCTATGGAAGGTAATAAATGAAAACAAGCAAGCGGCAAAAACTATTGATAAAATTACAAATATAACGGGGGACCAAATCTTAAGTAGTAAAGATGATATTGCTAATGAATTTAATATATATTTCTCAGAGATAGGAGCTAGATTAGCAAGCGAAACTTCAAATAAAAAAGTAAATCACCTACCGAACAATAAGAGGACTAGCTTGAGTTCTATTGTTCTTTTGAATACGGATGAGATGGAAGTATCAGATGTGATTAGAGATCTAAAGAAAAAATCGGCACCAGGGCACGATGGTATTAAGGCCAACACACTTAAAGAAATTGGCAATTCCATTCAACATCAATTGGTCTATCTAATAAACAAAAGTTTAGAAGGAGGTATTTTTCCGGACATTTTGAAAGTCTCTGTTGTGGTTCCTTTGTATAAGTCGTCAAGTAGGACTGAGTTGACCAACTATAGGCCTATATCCCTGACCTCAACATTAGCAAAAATATTTGAGAAAATACTGAAGAAAAGATTATGTGATTTTGTAAATAAATATCAACTACTCTCGAAGAATCAATTTGGATTCCAAAGGCGAAGATCGGCTCAAGATGCTATAGCTAAGTTGGTTTCTAAAATGACTGAGGCAATTGATAGAAATGTTCCTGTATTGTTTATTTATGTAGATATAAAAAAAGCCTTCGACACAGTTGATCACAGACTGCTATTGCAAAAATTGGAGGATGTGGGATGCAGAGAAGTGGCTGGCAATTTACTAAGGAGTTATCTTTCAGATAGAAAACAAGTAGTCATGATAGATGGTGTAGTAAGTGAAGAAAGAATAGTAAGATGTGGGGTGCCCCAGGGTACGTTGCTGGGTCCCATTTTGTTTCTTATATACATAAATGGTTTATTTGATATGCAAATAGAGGGTGAGATAATAGGATTTGCTGATGACACGGCCATTCTGTTTGAAGCACAAATTTGGGAAGCATTGAAGGCCAAGTCGCATAGAAATATTGCGATTGTTTTGGACTATTTCACATTGAATAAACTAACCTTAAATTATGACAAAACCAAGTATATGCTATTCACAAGTAAAAAAAGAACTTTTCGAACTTTGACAGTATGACTGTGGGCAATGCTGAAATATTCAAGACAGATAGCATTAAATACTTGGGGGTTCACATTGATAGTCACTTAAGATGGGACATACAATCGGATAACATCGTAAAAAAACTGAGATATTTGCTACCTAAGTTCCGAATGTTAAGAGACATATGTGACATCAGAGAGCTCAATCGAGTTTATTGTGCACTGGCAGAACCACATCTCAATTATGGCATATTGAGTTGGGGTGGCTTGGCCGACTGCTACTGCAGGTCCCTGGAAATTACCCAGAAATGGATTTTGAAAACAATATATAAGAAAGATATTTCATACCCTACAGTTGATTTGTACAGGGAGTCGGAGGTTTTCGGCATCCGGCAATTATATGGAAAATCGCTTCTGTTATATCAGTATGAACAACCACAGATTTTACCTGAGTATGCACGTTATGAGATGAGAAGAAACCCAGTTCCGAGACCACAAGTTAAGAAAACGTTGGGATTGCGTACCTTTACTTACCTGGCACCAGTATTATATGGCATCATGCCTTCTGAACTAAGGGCTGAAAGTTCCAGAACACTTTTCTCCAGAAAAACTAAGAAATGGATCAAGTCGAGGGATTTGGATTTTTGGAGTGGAATATTTAGTAGAGTCAATTTTGTTTGAACTGCGAGAAATTTTTTGATGTAAATAATTATATTCATTTTCTGAGAATATTGGCGGTTGTTTTGGATGCTGAGATTATCTGTTTTGTTCCCCCACGAACAAGTTATATACTTTTGTGGGTTTAAAATTTGTTTATTGCAGTGTGTATATGATTGTTATTTAGAAAGTGTTTTTATTTTGCTTCAATAAATATTATTATTATTATTATTAATATGTTTACAGACTCATCAATCATAAAAAAATCTGGAATACATAGCATGCAAACAATCGAATTGGTAGAACTACATTACAAAATATTGATGGGTAAACTGAATTAACTGATATGATTGAGTCAACAAGCTACTAGCAAGAAAAACCTTAACAAGGTGCAAAATTCCAAACAAGAAATAGGTGTAGAAGTAATATGATCGAAAAAACGTAGCAATGAGGAAAATGAGAGGTGTAAGGAATTACTTCATTTACGTCAGATGCCATGAATGATAGGAGAGAGAAGTTAAAAATCAGTTCTATATGGTTACTAATGCTAGTAACAGCGTTTCCATGAACGTAAACAATATTCGTAACATTTAACTCCACATTATAATCAGATGTGGAGCTATTTTCAAGTTTTATATTAAACGAAAGTGATGAAACGCTTAGAATGCCTGATAGTTTTCATAGGCCAACAAGCAGTAAGATACAGTATAATAGACTGATTCCAAAAGCGACAAGACAAAATGTTTCATGGTAGACACAACAGATTTAGAGGAACCCCCCTTTTTTCCTGATTCATCGATCGGGCTAGCATGAATGATAAAAGCGAAATATGTATTTTTGATTGAGCCGGGAACTGCATAATACTTCGTAAGGCTATTACTAATTGAAAATATTTGATGACATACATGTCCAGGAGGTGCGCGGATATGATGGTATGTTTAAGCAATAAGTGTCAGAATAAGGGATTCTACATATTCCGCATAATTTATGACTTTTTCCATCATCACCAGATAAATAAACTGATAATTCAAATTGACATACTCATGTACACCTATGACTAAAATATATAAATATAATTGATCAGGCTCCGAGAATTTTAGTAAAGCACTGTTAATAACATGTGCATGAGTTTTATGATCGTTCCGTTTTTATTGAGATGAAGAAGTGCCTTACACTTTTCGAGACACCCTCTGCCATTTGCCGGCGAAACGGGTCGCGATATTTGAACGAAACATAGATATTTAAAGAAGCCTTTCTTGAACGTTTACAAATTGTACGATTTCGACCGGACATTTGATCTATATCTGCGGTGAAATTACCTAAAGCGAACGAAAACGAGGGATGAAAGAGGTCGACTCATTTTGAATATTTCGACCTGCTATTAGGGACTCGTTCAAGGAGATTACCGAGGAGGTAGCGAAAGTATCTACTTGTATTGCAGCTGGCAATAAAATTGTTGATGTACATCGCTTTCTTCAAAACTCGAGAGGTGTTTGAAATTGAGAGGTTCCGACAAATTCTCCTGTTTGAGATCTGTTTGCTGCACAACAAACAAATTCGGATACGGGACACAACAGAATCTTCATTGGCTTCTTAGGAACTTGAAATCCCAAGATGCTCTTATTTATTACAAAAAAGCTAAAACAGCATACAATCGATAACTGAAGACTTCTAAACATGTTTATAATGAAAAAGTTGTTTCGAGCAATCCCAGCAAAACTTTATGGACCCTTGAAAATATGAACCGAAGACGTGTCGCTGGTATTATACGCTTACCATTAACGAACAGTCTATTTCAGCTCCCAATGAGGTCACCAATGCATTTAGTAGCTATTTCACTACTATGGGTGCGCTCGCATTACTGGGTGAATATGGAGGGTTGATTTTGAACTCATGCAGCACTCAAAAATTAGTTACCTAAAATTTCTTCTTTTTTTCTGTTGTTCCCGAGAAGATTACAACTGTGATTTCACGTTTAAAAAATTGTGGTGCGTCTGGGCCGCATAATATTTCTTCTAAATTGCTAAAATATATAGCTCCTCTCATTGCGGAGCATTCTACTAACTTTATCAATTTCTCTGTTTCCTTGGATCAATTCCTTGCAGTATTAAATCAAGCAGTGGTCAAACCACTTCATAAAAGAGATAGTGCTGATAAATTAGAAAATTATCGTCCAATATCTTTGCTTAGTCAGCTATCTGAGGTAATCGAAAGGATAGTCTGCCGCAGAATATATTCATTTATTCATATATTTATAAATAACAACAAGGGTTGAGGAGACATCTATAAACCCAAAAACAATAATATAGGTATGTGAAAATGAAAGATAATCCATGAAAACAGTACATGAAGGAAAACTAGTGAAGAGACAAGAAAAAAAGAATATAAACATATATTGTTCCATTCAGTGATGGGAAGACTGCCATTCATCGAATCTGTTTTTGAATGCATTGACAGGAGGTGCTCCAACAACTTGAGATGGTAGCTGATTCCACAGGTTGAATATTCTGTTTGGAAGGAACATCTGTCGTTGAGTCGTCTTGAAAGGTTTTTTCGACAGCTTGAAATGGTGCCATCTTAAGCTGCTTTTATTCAATTGAAACATATTCTTTGACTCTTCGCCAAACTGGTCAGTTAGAGCCTTGAAAGCAAATATAAGGTCGCAGCGATCACAGCGGTCGGCAAAGGTGCCATCAGAACCACTAAAAGCCTCACCGAAAAGGAAAAAAACTTTGTTTCGCTCTTGCAACAATATTAGAAATGTGATCTGACCAGGTTAGATCAGAAATAATTGTAACCCCAAGGTCTGTATGGCTTGAAACCGATTTCAGCTGATGTTGTGAGGTAGGTGTGGGTTATTTTTACTAATATGTAATACACAGCATTTGTCAATGTTAAGAGGCAACAACCAGTCCCGGCACCAGTTCGAAAGGATATCCAGGTCAGGTCAGGTGATATGATTATCTTTCAAAATTTTTCGTCCTGACAATTCGTCAGCATGGCTTCAGAGCTGAAAAATCCACTCTGAGTGCTTGCTGCGAGTTTCTCGAGTTCGCTCATTCCTCATTAGATGATGGGGATTAATTCGCTGGAGTGTTTTTTGATTTAACTCGCGCATTAGATTGCCTTCAACTAGAGTTTTTTATTGAGGAAATGTATCAAATGGGTTTCCGAGGAATGTTCCTCGATTGCATTCGCAGTTTTTTCTCAAACCGATATACGGTGGTTAAGCTGGGTAACTCCCATTCCTGAAGGCATGATGCAGACTAAGAAATCCATAGGAGAAATTCAAACAATCTCTCTATTAGAATAAAATCAGCTTAAATGTATAAGACGGAGTTAGTTTCAAGTAGTGACAAGAAAAGTTTTTTGAATACATACGTTAACATATGAATACATTAACAACGTTAACATTGAATACATACGTTAACATTTAATACCCCTGTTGCTGTTCCGGTGATTCGTGATAAGTCAGGAGATCTTTATGGCGACCATGTGAGTACCGCTGACACCTTTGCTGATACCTTCGCTCATGCCTTCTCAAAAGAGCCCGATGGCTCTCTTCTACAGATTACAACACCAAGCGTCCAGCAATCCTTTGAGTTTGTTGATATGACTCCGGAGGCGGTTAAACAAGTCATTGGGTCCTTCAAAACTGGCTCTGCTCCTGGCATGGATGGCTTATCTATGAAGTTTTTTAAGGTCTGCGTGAGATCTCATAATCACTTATAGATCGCTACGTGGTCTCTTCGGTTGTTACCTCAGTCCTCTTTTTGTGCTCAACCAGAATAACCATTAAGGACACGCGTTCAAACTTTCACGAGAGAGGTTTTTTACCACCAGAGCCAGTACTTCATTTCCAGCAGAGTATGAGAGGTTTGGAATAAATTGCCGAACGAGATAGTTTGTGCGCCTAGTGGGAACAGTTTCAAAAAACAATTTGACTTGTGGGCGTCGCGGAGTGCTGTGGAATTGTGAGAGTGCGTTCATTTTCTTTATGTTATATTCCATTCATTTGTAGCTCGATTTTTCTTCTGTTAATTTTTTTGTTGACTTTTTTTCTCTGTGACAGCATTTCTTATTTGAACATAATTTTGAGATTATAGGCGATGCCTCAACTCTGTATCAAGTTATAATGGTAATGAAATGGATGGTTTACGGGTGTAGGTCAATACAACTAAAGGCTTTTTTTTTGAAAAAATGCTGACGTTTCGATTTATTTGAAATCTTTTTCGGGGCTCTAAAAAAATTTACACTACAGTAATGAACAATTTACATACAAAATAACTATGCAACACACATATTAAAACAGGTCGGAAGCTACCTACATTCACAGTTGGCCTTCATGGTCACGTTAAATGATAAGAAACATCGTATCTTACGATGCGTATAAAACACGGAGCGATACATGTCTACTCGCAGTTCAACCTCAACTAAACACATCAGGGAACAGGTGAAACGTCAAGCAAAGCAACAAATATGACAGATGCTGGGATTCGTTGTCTATTCAACCCTTTTCTTTCAATTTGCCGATTGAGTTGAAGGAGGCTGTATTCAGGCCGTCAATATCGGTTCTTTTGTTTATTGATTTGTCCCTTTGCTTAATTGACACCATCTCATGTATCAACCGCTTTTTCAAGTCCAATGATGGACACTTCACCGAAATTGAACGAGTGTAGTTCTTTAAGAGAATGTTCCGCTAATGCCGTATGATTTCCTTTTTTTTTAGGGGGTTGTGAATATTTATACCTCGATTTATACTGTCTCGACGATGTTCAGATATTCTGGTTTCTAGATATCGCCCCGTTTGTCCAATGTATACACGGTCACAATCTCGACAGGGAATTTTATGTATAACGCCCGACATCATTAATTCAGTTGTTGGTGGCTTAAGTTTAGAAAATAAGTTTCTTTTGGTTGTGTTCGTGGGTCTCAGTGAGATGCTGGCGTTATTTGATTTAAGCAGTGACTGGATTCTCTCCGACAGCCCTCGCTCGAATGTACGGTATAAAGAAATATTTGGTCGGTTCGTTTGTATTTGCAGGTGGATCTTCTTGATCGTTTGTTCTGCTGAATAAGACTTTTTTGATAATGGTAGAGAGGTAGTTGTCCTTCAGAAGATACGACTTGATTTTGTTCAAGTTATCATTGTGAAATTTCTCGTCAGATAGAGAAATAGCTCTATGTTTAAGATTTTTTATCAGGTTTAATTTGTGAGAAAAAAGATGTTGTGAATTGAAATTAATTAATCTTTCTGAGAAAGTTGGTTTATGGTACCAGTCAGTTAGCAGCTTATTGTCCGTTCTCATTACCACAACATCTAAGAAGGGGATTGTGTTATTTTTCTCAATTTCAGCTGTAAACTGTAATCGTACATGAAAGGAGTTAAAGGCGTCTTACATGATGTCAACACAGTCTGCTGGTATCGAAGCAAAGATATCGTCTACATATCTACGATATAACAGAACACAAAAAGGAATCTTGGCAAGTGCAAATTCCTGCAACTCTGCCATAACGATATCTGCAACTATCTGGGCCAAACAGTTACCCATACCGAGACCAAAAATCTGTTTATAATATTGGTGACCAAACAGGCCCAGCAAACACTAAAACGCAGCAAGCGTACAGCGTTGATGCACTTGAAGTGCAGCGATGGTGGTACAGTAACTGTATCGAAACGGACCGTATACAGAGTGTAACAGCCAAATGGAATAAATTCGATAACGAATAAATGAGGGCGTGTAGGGAAAAACGCTCGGACACGTCGATTTGTAATTTTAAATGCGCATATTTTTCAAGAAAATAATATTATATAGGGTGTTCCATGTGACCGTGGCCAATACCAACTTACTTATTTCAAATGCAACCCCCTGTATATTATTTATTTTTTGGATTTTTCAGAGGATTCTAGACACAATTCATGCACAATGTCCCATACCTATCCTTAACTATTTCGGAAATATTAAGTGTTTTCTTATTTAGTGCAAAAATCAACGTTTTAAATAAAAATTATTTCATTTCACAAATTCGGTACATTACACTTAAAACCTAATAAGTAATACTGATTATTTCTTAATAATAAAAAAAAAACATTAATGTCAATGTAGAAAATGTTCAAAATGCTCGTAGCGAACGTCTTGGCAACATGCTAATCTGGTGTAGAATTGTCTTCTAACGTTACTCAACATTCCTGAAAACACTTAATATTTCCGAAAAAGTTGAAGATAGGTATAGGACATTGTACATGAATTATGTCTAGAATTTTCTGAAGAATCCAAAGAATAAATAAAATACAGGGGGTTACATTAGAAATAAGAAAGTTGGTATTGGCCACGGTC
Organism: Myrrha octodecimguttata; assembly: GCA_958510865.1. Taxonomy (NCBI): domain Eukaryota; kingdom Metazoa; phylum Arthropoda; class Insecta; order Coleoptera; family Coccinellidae; genus Myrrha; species Myrrha octodecimguttata. The sequence continues at coordinate 16,425,391 of OY294058.1, read as the reverse complement.
GCATAGAACACCCCATATAGTTTTATTTTCTTGGAAACTATGCGCATTTAAAATTACAAATCGACGTGTCCTAGCCTTTTTCCTAACACCCCCTCATTTATTCGTTATCGAATTTATTCCATTTGGCTGTTACACTCTGTATGTCCCGCGGAATTGCATCGAAACTGTACAGCCACTATACAGCAGTTGTGGAGGAGCTATGCCACTTTGTAATGCAGTTTGCACATAGTCATAATGCACCAACTGTGCTACTTCGATATGAAATTTCTAAGCGGCAATAATGCAGCAGAAGCTCGGCTGTATAATGAGACTCACAGGAATAAGACTCACACCCGAAAAAAGAATTATTTTTTAAGAGATTGAATTGAAACTTTGCACATTGATACTAAATTATTGACCATCGATAAATGTAAAAAAGTGAGTATAGTCTTTCCAGTTTATTCGGAGATTGCCTAACAAATTTTGATTTTCTTATATGATGTGATGTTTATATTTTTGCATATTCGAATTCTATGCCTTACGGTAGAAAAATAACTGCAATTCTTTCTGTATCTAGATATTGATTACTCAACAGAAAAATATTCAAATTATTCAATTTCACCAAAAATTCAACATGGAATTCAAATATATAAAATGTACACAACATTATCTGAAAAATCGTACGGCCATTTCTGGTTAGACCAAAAGATACAATCTGTAGTATGTAAGTCCAGAATTTCAATGCGATTACTTGAAAAATATAGGTTTTTCGGAGGTAAGCCGGATTCCTGAAACATACTGGTTGTCCTAGGAATCGGGTTAACCTAGTTTATATTGAGCATATAACGTGAAGTGATTCATAGCAAATTCAACTTAATAAAAAAATTATTGCACTAGGAACATGACTTTAATGGAAAAAACTCGAATTTACACAAATACCGGCCATATCAAATATTATACATGATATAATATATTATTGGGTGACTCTCCCTCGTTCCTTTCTAAGTCCTCTGGAATAAGTAGATATATATTTCTCAATCATACCATGATGGTTGTTTCAATATCGGTTGGTGAATCATTTTTGCTCCCTTTGTTCTTTCGTACAGCAACTTGAAGTGGAGAAAAATGAGTAAATACACAAAAAAAAGTTTACCTTGTGTGAATATAATACCTAAAATTCCTTCATTGATGTTTATGTACTTCGAAATTATATTTTCTGTTGACCCCCTGTCAAGGTCAGGTAGAGACTCAGATGTTTTCTTCTATTGTCTATTTATTCCAGTTCCAAACGAATCAGCATCATCTAAATATTTATCTTAGCCACTCAGATCAGTCTAATTTGCCTTATTTCGTTTTTTCGGGAATTGATCATGTCGAAACATCAGTTTTTTACACTTGCACCCAATCAACTCGAAACAAACAGTCAGTTCAAATAGTGCGATTCACTCAGAACCAAAAACGAATTTACTACACATTAAACAAATTTCCGTCACAAAACAGCATGGCTGACGACGACGATCGACAACGTTATTCTCTAACGTACCGGCTATCGGCGCAGAGAACGATGGCTGACTGTTAGAACGAAATATTGCATCAAAGACAGAGACAGCGTTGTCTCATACAGCATTTCGATTTTGTTGCACAAATGCTGTACAGCAGCTGTATTTAAAAGACTGCATTTTTAGGACAGCAGTATCACCAATGCAGAGACTGTTCAGTTTTAATACAACATTTTATGTACTGCATTCCGGTGGCACTTGTAATGCAGAAACTGTACAATTGCTGTATGTTGTGTTTGTGAATGGAAATAATTGTCGGATCAAACTCAAATTTGAAGCACTTTAACAAATCTCATTAAAATCTGATGAATAATTTACGACAAAACTATTTTTTCGAAGAAATATTTTCTTCAGATTTATTTATCGCAAAGAACTCCTCTCCCCTTCGTATTCTTCAACTATTTTGAATCAGATCGCGTGAGTTCGTCGAAATATAAAGAAAATGACCTCGAAATTTCAAATAAGACCGAAATTTGACATGTTATTTTCCAATATTTCCAAAAATTAACATCGAATCAAATTGAAATTTCAAATACTGTTGTTAACTATCGACTTGAAGATCTGTTCCTAATTCAATGACGATCTGTTAAGACAACTTTTCGTAAAACATTTTATGAAATTCTTGTAACTGTTAGATCCTCACGAAATACTGCTCTGAGTTGAAACTTTTATAGTGAAGGCCATCTCTCGGTCGTTACAGACACGCGCGCTGTACTTTTTCGCTTGCATCGAGAATAATCTACATTACTTGCCTGTAACATACGGCCGCCTCGTGCAGGGGGCGCTAGCGCTCACGCTGTACCTCATAGATCTTCTCAAGATTTTATGAGACTGGGCATCTCTGTCTTATTGGCACTCTATTGCACTCTGAAATAGAGAGAGGAGCCAATGCACAATATTTGACCAGTAACAAATTTCAGTGGTTCATGGCACAACTCAATAATTTCGAAGATTCGAATATTGGAAGGTCAGATAAGTCAAGCAGAATATCCCCATAACCTCTAATATTTCGGATTTTAGATAGACATAAAGCAGATTTTATCTCTCATATAGAAACAGAAAACGTGATAGAAAATGATGGTTTGACATTTAACAAAACAAAATTGGCTTTCCTTAAAACAGATCTGGTAATTCAAGGAGATCGGAAATATTTTATTTCATCGTGTTCGAGCATTAATATAGAAAACTAGATTACAATCAAACCGTACCTTTTGAATGATATCGAAATCAAAGAAGGTAAACTTTTTAAATCTTCATCATTATCATTATCATTCTTTCGACTTCGTTGATGCATGGCTTTTTAAAATTATGAGGTTATTTTTCCAATACCTTAAGAAGAACTAACGCGATCAGGAATGAACTTCCTAGTTAGTTGAAAATAATGATAATTTTTTACTCCTACCATTCCCACGAAATTTTGCACGAAGTTGCTCGTCGGTCAATGATTGGAAAATTTTCAAACTTTTCATAATCAATTATTTGAAAAATTTTCATCAGTTTTCAATAGAAAATCTCAAAGATACTGAAGTCAGTGTTTAACAACGGCGTTCAATTTCAGTTTGATCCGACATTCATCTTCGGATATTTTGGGAAAATCTAGGTCAAATTCTTTGATTCTTTTCTCGTTATATCACTCTTCTTCATGGATGAACTCAAAAAATACTGATCCGATCATAATGAAACTGAGTAACTAGTTGTAAACTGCTGATGTAAAGATGTATATGATATATCTGAAAAATTATTTCAGATAATTTATATTTTGCGATCTACTAATCATATGGTCCTCACGTAATTCTTCATGAGCCTTCAAACTCTTTTTTTCTACTCAATCATCAATATCAATGCGATCCTATCTTTATTTTTGGAATAGCTATATCTGGGAATCATTGGGTGGATTTTAGAAATTCGCGAATTTGGATATCGAAATCTAACTTCAAACGTGCTTAACAATAATTAATCTAATCCATCGGCATGATCCGTGGTTAGACCGGCCGCTAACAAATTAACTTCTGAGAGAAATGACTAATAGACTTGATATTTGTAGAGAAGGTTCGCGGTTTGATTACGAAGGACGATTTCGGAGATGGGTAAAATCCGCTCAATGATTTCGTAGATATACCCATTCACAACTTTATTTTTCTAATATTCCCAAAAATAAAGATTACAAGGTATCATGTCCGTAAGGGACGATGTATATGGAGGTACATGAAAATGAACTATATTACAAATTCGGTAGGTGTACCGAATAATAATTTGATTTTCCAAATACCATTGATTCCAGTATCACTACAATTTCACGATAAGTGGGAAAAGTTTTAAATTAAAGACAGTGCTCGCTGCGAAATGAATGTTTATTCGAAATCCGAATAATAGTACGATTTAATCAATTGCTAATAGAGTTCATTTTTATATGCCTTTATGAGAAATAACATAGGATGTCAGTGGGTATAACCATTGAGTATTAAACGATGTTACGATGTCTGTAATTTTAGAATTTTGAGCCAAAATTTGGTCTCAAACGACTAGGTTGGAATCCGAGGTCGAAATTGAATCTGTCCATCCGGCCGTCCGTCCGTCCGGCTGGCCGTGTGCGCTATGAATTTCAAAAGAAAGAGTCTTCAAGTTCTCAGGATAGGTTGATGTCCTGAATATCTCGGTTGATTTCGTTAATGGGCCAAATCTGCCGAATGGTTTTTGTGCTACAGCAATTTGAAAATTTGATTTTTTAATAACTCGAAAATTATTCACCTGATCGGAATAAAAAAATAGTTCTCCATAGAAAATTAAAAAAAAAACATTTTTTTGGGAAAATTTTCGGATTCATTTGAAAACTTCGTGTGATCTTCATTGCTCGAATGTATGAACCACTTAGTATCATTCACTTCATCCTTAAAATCCAAAATTAACACGCCGTCGAAAATCGTTATGTGCAGGAAGTGGTGGGGGGCATTTTCCTAAAAACTGGTAAAAAATTCTTTTCCGTTCATCTTTATTTACGTTAAGTGCTCTTCATCCAGACAAATTTCTATCAAAATATACGATTCAGAAATATTTTATTTTAATTATCTGAGAAGTCGGATATCATGCGTTTGTATGGAGTTTCTTATGATATAATCGCCTGCCCTGGAAATGCATGTTTACAATCATGTTCATTTCAATTTTGCTTGAAAACTGTTAGGAATATCGAAAAAATGCTCAATATATAAGGTGTTAACAGATTACACTAGATTCAGATAGATTTTTCAATATTTCAATAGGACCGATAGTTTTCTCTAAAAATAAGCAAATGTGTTGTTGAATCCCCTCCGCCGTGGCTGAATGTGAAGATGCGAGTAGGCGCACTCTCGCGGAAATAGGCGACCTTATGCATCGAAGCGTTCGTAAGGTTCAGTTTAAGGATCATTCAAGTAACATTCACATTGTTCGTCGATTTTTCAGATGTCATTATTTATGTTTGTTTATACATATTTTAATGAGTTTCTGTTATAACTTGTTGATAAATAGAGTTATTGGCATAAGTTGACAAATCAGTTTAGTGGATGAAATTAATTTTTCCAGAATTTCTTTAATATGTTTTCGAGTATATTCAAGTATTTATCTGATTTCTGTTAAATTGCGAATAAATATACAAATACATGCAAACTTAGTTGCATAGTCGATCAAAGGACATTTTGGAATTTTGAATTCTATTTTTCAGATTTCGCATATGGATTCTAAGTTTGCAACAGAGATTAATGGTCCTCGGCAAAATGTCTCTGGAGAACATCGTAGTGAGAAAAAACCTAAAAAAGCACTGACGTGAGGTCAGGAGCTTTTATGCGTTTGTTCCGTTGCCAAAGCGGTCATCTATAGAAGTAGTGACCCTGCCAAACGCAGATTTTTTCTTCATTTGGTCTTCACAAAATTCTGCATGAACCTCAAGCTAAAATTTTCGATCAAGTACTAGATTGCAATTCGATCCAAAATTTTGAATGGGTATAACTATCTAAAGAATAATTGGCGAATGCAACCCATCTAAGCATTCGATCTTCTTAATTAAACTGAAAATCTACTCTACAAATATATTCCCTTTATCAATTTTCCCTGAAGATAATGTGTTTACGGCCGGCCTAACCACTGATAGTGAACAAAATAACTTCTAATAAGAATCTACTCAGTAGCTTGATAATTGCAAAGTAAGTTTGGAGTTTAATTACGAAGGCCGAATAAGTAAAAACTACCGAATGATTCCGAAAACTTCAGTTTCCCCATATTTCCAAAACATAGATCGAATCTTCCTTCAATGAAAAATGCCATCTTGAAGATAGTATAGATGTATAGATGACCGCTTTGGCAACGGAACAAGCGCGTAAAAGCTCCTCCCAACAAACACAACATACAGCAATTGTACAGTTTCTGCATCACAAGTGCCACCGGAATGCAGTACATAAAATGTTGTATTAAAACTGCACAGTCTCTACATTGGTGATACTGCTGTCCTAAAAATGCAGTCTTTTAAATACAGCTGATGTACAGCTTTTGTGCAACAAAATCAAAATGCTTATGAGACAACGCTGGCTCTGTCTTTGATGCTATATTTCGTTCTAATAGTCAGCCATCATTGTCTGTGCCGATAGCCGGTACTTAAGACTTTTAGAGAAGCGTTGTCGATTGTCGTCGTTGGCCATGCTGTTTTGTAACGGAAATTTGTTTGTTGTGTAGTAAATTCGTTTTTGGTTCTGAGGGAATCGCGCTATTTGAACTGACTGTTTGTTTCGAGTTGATTGGGCGCAAGTGTGAAAAACTGATGTTTCGACATGATCAATTCCCGAAAAAACGAAATAAGGCAAATTAGACTGATCTGAGTGGCTAAGATAAATATCTAGATGATGCTGATTCTTTTGGAACTGCAATAAATAGACAATAGAAGAAAACATCTGAGTCTCTACCTGAACTGGGCAGGGTCTACAGAAAACAGAATTTCGAAGTACATAAACATCAATGAAGGAATTTTAGGTATTATATTCACACAAGGTAAACCTTTTTTTGTGTTTTAACTCATTTTTCTCCACTTCAAGTTGCTGTACGAAAGAACGAAGAGAGCAAAAATGATTCACCAACCGATATTGAAACGACCATCATGGTATGAATGAGAAATATGTATCTACTTATTTTAGAGGACTTAGTTTGGAACGGGAGAGAGTCACCCAATAATAAATTATATCATGTATAATATTTGATGTGGCCTGCATTTGTGTAAATTCAAGTTTTTCCATTAAAGTCATGTTCCTAGTGGAAAATTTTTTTTATTAAGTTGAATTTGCTATGAATCACTTTACGTTATATGCTCAGTATAAACTAGGTTAACCCGATTCCTAAGACAACCAGTATGTTTCAGGAATCCGGCTTACATCCGAAAAACCTATATTTTTCAAGTAATCGCATTGAAATTCTAGACTTACATACTACAGATTGTGTCTTTTGGTCTAACCAGAAATGGCCGTACGATTTTTCAGATAATGTTGTGTACATTTTTATATATTTGAATTCCATGTTGAATTTTTGGTGAAATGTGAAAAATTAAATAATTAACATATTTTTCTGTTGAATAATCAATATCTAGATACAGAAATAATTGCAGTTATTTTTCTACCGTAAGGCATAGAATTCGAATATGCAAAAATATAAACACCACATATCATATAAGAAAATAAAAATATATTTGGCAATCTCCGAATAAACTGGAAGGACTATACTCACTTTTTTACATTTATCGATGGTGAATAATTTAGTATCAATGTGCAAAGTTTCAACTCAATCTCTTAAAAAATAATCATTTTTTCAGTGGGTCTTATTCCTGTTAGTCTCCTAATACAGCCGAGCTTCTACTGCATTATTGCTGCTCAGAAACTTTATATCGACGTAGCACAGTTGCAGCATGATTACTACGTACAAACTGCATTACAAAGTGGCATAGCTCCTGCACAACTGCTGTATAGTGGCTGTACTTCAAACGCAGTTCGAGCTGTACAGTTTCGATGCAATTCCGCGGGACATATACGGTCCGTTTCGATACAGTTACTGGACCACCATCGCTGCACTTCAAGTGCAGTAACTTTGTACAGTTTTTGTACTTTTGCTGCGTTTTAGTGTTTGCTGGGCTGACCTCACGTCAGCGCTTTTCTAGGTTTTTCTTTAGGTTGATTTCGTCAAGGCGTCAATATTCGAAAATGGGGTGTTCAGTAGGGAACATTGAGTTTCAGTGATAATAAGAGCGAAATGATTGATAGAAATGTTCTAGAAAAGCAATGATGTGAAATCAACAGCTTCTGCGCGCATGAGCAATTTCGTTGCCAATCATCTTTTCATGTATTGACCTCGCCAAATACAACTTTGCTTTCTGATAGAAAAATTTGGGGATATTCTAATCACATTATCTCTACGAAATCTTTGCGGAAACCTTCAAGCTCTTATTTTACAATCAAATACTGGATTTTAGTTCGATCAAATCCACTTTTTTCATTGGGAAAATATAATTCTGAATGGGTATATACATATACTGAAACGAACTAAAATCCAGTACTTGATTCAAAATTGACAGGTTGAAGTTTCATACAGAATTTCCTGAGGATAATATGATCAGAAGATCACAGAATATAGAATATTTGAAAAAAAAATTAGAGTTTTTTCGAATTGTTCTAATGACACTATCATCAATTTTGCACAAAGTTGTTCATCAGTACTTCCAAACTAGTTACTAATTACCATTATGATTGAATTAGTATTCATTGAGTTATACTCTGACGGGGATCAAAAACCACGTAGATATAAATATAATAAACATTTATTTTGCAAACTTTCAATCAGTTTTGTCATATGATATTGTTTTTCAGGGATCGAGCTCACCAGCAGAAAATATCTTCATAACTCAGAAATATGTAGTACCTTCGAACAATGTTAAATAAATATATAAAGTTAAGATCATCCTGTAGAGGCTTCTTCAAAGCCAACAGTATTTGAACTTTTTTTGGATTATACATTTATAAGGTTTTATTGTTTTTTCGTGAATATCCTCACTATTTTGAAAAATCTGAAAACAAAAATCTGACAAGAAGATCTCAGGAATATTTCTTTCCAATCCATAAGTACTCAAATACTTTTTTTTGTTGACTTGTTTCCATTTTGTTGTAAATGATGATAATTCTGAAAATAAATTTCTATTATTATTATAATTATTCCGGAAAACACAACGATAGTAAGGAAAAGAACCACGAAATCGGACATAATTTTTCCCAATCTGTTTGGAAATTATAATCGTATGAAATTTCGATACACTGCTGTGATTTAGGATGAACCCAATATCTGTTTTGGAGCGTTGGCCTTCTCCGTTTGAGCATAATCAACAGCAGTGCCTCCTCTTCGAAATGTCTAATCACTCACACGTACCACTGCCTGACGGCAAAGTTTTCGCACCGTTGTGGTTGGCAAGTGGTCGATACCTGCGACAGACCGACGGACGTTTTGTGGTTGCGATGTGGTACGTGCGAGTGAAGCCTAACAAGTTGTCTAAGGATGCAATGTTGGGTTCCGTCTATCGACTATCGAGTAAATGGATTACGAAGGCCGCAATCGATAAACAAGAGTACCTATAAACCAATGGTTGAAAGTTTAGTTTGTTTCCCTTGAAAACAAACGAAAGCAAAATTTCAATTAGATTGCATTTGGATATTCTTGAAATATTTGTGAAATTCCAAATCATTCTGTAGGTCGAGAAATACATTCTCAGTTCGCAATATTTCCAAAAAAAAACAGATCCAGTCATATTCAATAATCTTAGTTGGAAAATAACCTGCTTTAGCTTGATGGTACATGTAGAAATGTCCAAAGAAGTGTGAGGCGTAAATATGTAAAAAATATACTCTTGTTTCATAGCCTTCATTTCAAACGATGAAAATGAGGAGTTGCGTTCTGAAGACAATTTGTAATAGTAAAGCTAATATCTCAGTTATTCTCCAGATTTTTCAGAAAAAATTTGTGCTGCTGATGCAAAACAGAAAATCTGAGATAAAATGGACAGCCTGTGTCATAACGAAATCAGAACAAAACGGCGTGGTGGAGCTCTCGGCTGACTTTCACATGATTGTGATTCCTGATGCACTAAGGCTAAGACAGCGTAAAGGTGTATTTATTTGCATAACAGCTCCCCATCTAGTTTACAACCTTTCAGTTATTTACAAACAATAACGTGCGCGGTTGTTGGACCAAAAGACCCTACCCCCATCTTCCTGTTGCGCAGCGAGCGGACATCTCGCAAAACAGAAGGGGTGGCGTGCCAGTTCCGAGTAGGGTGGCACGAAATCCAGATCAATAAGTACGATGACTGAGGAAAAACAGAAGGAAAGTGAAAAACAAGAGTTCGAATTCCATAAACCGGTTCAAAGAGGTGCATGGGAAAGTTTCTCCAGGTTTCTGCATAATCCGGATACAGGACAATACTTGGGAAGGACGCCCAAGAGTTGGGGTAGGATAATGTTGATTCTTTTCGCCCTTCGATCATAGGATTAAGATGTGAATTGCTTTGAATTTTGGTTTTTCGATATGACTCAAATGAGGACTACCAATGAAGCTATTCGCGAAACATTTGATTGATTCGATTTTTTACGAGCGTCTCTCACTACAGAAATTGTATTGAATTTATGCTTCAGAACTGACCTCAAAATATTCACTCAAATATTGTATTTTGGGCTGATTCGCATTGCCGAATTTATCCTTGTCTATAATCTGTAGGTGCATAGTTAATGCACTGATCTGATTGGTCTGATTCTCGTTGGTTCGAAATTTTGTTTGAATGAATTTCACTATCTATATCCAATGACAGGTTTCAAACCATTTGTAGAATGTAAACATGTGATTTTTTCGTTCGCTCACTAAAAATATAATCGAATAACTTCGCAAAATTTTAAATAATTCAAAAATTCCAATGATACTTATTGCTATTAAGTTATACTTTCCTCTTCTTGAAAATTTTCGTTTTGCATGAAACATTTTCAGTTCAGTTGCAAAATATCGGTCATTGTCGGGTCGGCCTTCCTGAAATCGGATGATGATTATTAGTGGTGTTAGTTATCACTTCAAAGTTTAAAATTTCATATCAAGGTCTCTTTGATTTTCGACATATTTTCTGTCAAAATCTGAATGAGCTATTCAATGTAGGTGAAGTTCACCTACATTGTTTCGAATCTTTATAGCATTTATGTCCAAATGCACATTTCGAGCAACTTCTTTCATTAAGTATATGCTCACATTCGAGCTCTGGTTTTATTTTACAAAGAAATTGGATGTAGTCCTTCAAATCCCATAATGAATACTTCAAAATTATGGTTAGCACTTGAGTTGAGTTTTATTAACATTCATAGCCTGGTTGTTAGTTTCACTTCTCACTAAAGAATCTGAACCTTTGCCCTTCTCGATATAAACACCGCTACTTCATTGAATCCTATTTCTCAGGATTATTCAAGTGAATTGTTTCAAGCGTATTTCTTGTCTTTCCACCTTGCTATTCAAGAATTTTCAAGAAGGTTTCTCGTTTCTTCCCTTCCCTGTGCTGCAAGAAATTGTTCATGGTGGTGGCAAGAATTAATTTCGTTTATACAGGGTGATTCATTAAGGGTGGCCACCGGCCGTACCTCGGAAACCGTTTATCCTATGACTTCCGGAAAAAAAATCTAATGATAAATTCGGCCCCTAGAAAATGATTAAAAATATTTTCAAGTTCGTTGTTTCCCACTAGAGGGCGCAATCTATCACTTGTAAAATATAATCTCATTTTTTACGAAATATTCTCCAGCTAACAGTGGTAAAGAATAATAAAATAAGAATTTACGCTTTCTATTCTACAACTTTTGTTTCAGTAATTTTTCTACATTTCCTATTTTTCAGTGATGGGATGGATAAACTTTTCTTCACGAAAAAAACATTCTTACTCTTGTATGGGTGAACCGATTTTCACGTAATTAGATTTTATTCGAAGGCCATCGAAAGCAGATCACAGAAACATATGACAACAATATACCGGGTGATCCAATTGAAAACTACTGTTTTATGTCACTTCGCCCTATTTGTGCGTTTTACTGGAAAATTTCAAATGCAATGCTTTGATTCTAACCGGGTGAGAATAAGCCAAGCATTATCACCTACTGACTTTTCAAAATCGCAGACAGATATCATTGGTCGTTTCGGAGTTATTGACATTTTTGTAAATTTTGATCAATGTTGATCCTGTGAGCTTGAATAAACAAGGAAGTGACTTTATGCGTCATGACAACGCAGCAAAATACTCAACACACATGAGATAACAATGATGCGATAAAATAAAACAAAAATTAGCAACAACGAAAATATTTGAACAGAAAAACAACACTTACACCTAATCAATTCAAATATTTAAAATGTCTACCATTATTTTCTACACATAAATTTAGTCTTTCTTTCGTTGAGTTGACACTGGCCACAATTTCAGTATGAGAAGAAGCTGCCTGTCGAAATCTATTTTGAATATCCTCACTTGTAGTGGGGGGTGTTCGGAAAACTAAGTCTTTATTCTCCCCCAAAAATAAAAATCTAATACTGTGAGGTCGGGTGATCTTTCTGGCCATGGAAAAATACTCCCTCGTCCAATATACCTCTTTGAGAAGACGTTATATGAATATTCTCTAACATTAGCAGCATAATGCGCCGGGCAACCGTCTTGTTGATACCACATATCTAACCTGCTTTGAAAAGCAATATTTTCTAAAAGAATTGGAAGATCTTTCGTTAAAATTTCAAGCACCTTTGTCTTGTTAATAAGCCAAAACTTTTATGATATTATCCTCATTACGGCTTCTACGTTTTCTATTTTTTCTTCCAAGATATTGAACCTTACCAGTTTCTCGCACTCTTCGTGTCAATCTTTTGAATACCCTTTTGGAATGACTATGTCTTTCAGGATATATGATATCGGGTATTCCCTTTCAGCTAATGCATTTTCTAAACATTCAAAATGAACATTCAGCATATCATATGCTTCTTCGTTTGAATAATGGGGCATCATAAAATAGTGGTTTGCAATCGCCCTAAAAAACTTTTACAGCTATAGATACCGAAAATGAACAGTATCGCCAAAGCTTACTGGTTCTAGATCAGCTTGTTTCGTTGTTTTGATGAGTTTTTTCCTTTCATCTAATTGTTTAGAGATGAAATAATTCAAAATTTACAAAAATGTCAATAACTCCGAAACGACCAATGATATCTGTCTGCGATTTTAAAAAGTCAGTAGGTGATAATGCTTGGCTTATTCTCAGCCGGTTACTATATGTAAACATGAGAGGTTAGAAATTCATGTAAGTTCAACAGAATTCAAAGATGCAATTGTTCAGAATAAAATGCTGGAAATGGAAAACAACTATCTAAAACAATTGATCAAGGAAATAACCGAAAAGAACCAAATCCTGATGCAAAACAATATCCTTTTATCAGAAAAAATAGAGCTCCTGGAAGATAATAAAAAATATGAAATGAAAACATATTCGAAAGCAACGCAAAAAACTGAATCGTTAACTACAAACAAAGTACAGCAAGTCACAAAGAGGTTAAATAATAACACGAAACAAACTACTGCAGAAACATCCAAAGAAGATAATGGTACATCTGAGCTACCACCTATAACCGAAAATGACAGACACAAAGGTAACCTACAAATTACTCAAAGAAATGTCAACAATCCAGTTATTTTGATTTCAAAACCAACTACGGAAAAAGATGAAATGGAACAAGAACTCTCACCTAAACGCACATCGGAAGAATTCATTACTGTTAGGTCAAGAAGACATAAGAAACCAAATGTTGGTACAGGACCACTGGAAGATACAACATTTAAATCTATAAAAGCAGACAAGCAAGAGAAGAAATTATGGCTGTTTGTATCCCAAATAAAAGCAAATGTACAGGATGAAGTAATAAAAGACTATGTAAGAGGAAAAGGTAATTTAGAATAAAATGAAGTAAGTGTAAAACAACTAAACACAAAAAACCAAGAAAATTTAACCTATAAATGTGTTTTAATAAGTGTACCTCTAAAAATGAAGGAGGATATTTACAAAAATGATTTTTGGCCAACAGGGATAAAATTCTCAAGATTTGACTTCAGAAGAGGGGAGCATTTTTTAGAGAAGAAAAAAGCATTAACAAACTAATGACAATTGATAGCATTCCTACACTCAATAAGGGAAAGGAAATTCAAAAAGAAAAAATCGGCAAGAATTATGAACAGTTCAGTATATTACACCAAAACATATGATTATATGTCCAACATGTAATTCTTATTTTGACACTATTCTATTTCATCTTCATATATGTGTATGAATGTGATCGAGAATAAAGAGCTATTATTATTATTATTATTATTATTATAGCATTGCATTTGAAATTTTCCAGTAAAACGCACAAATAGGGCGGAGTGACATAAAACAGTCTATAGTTTTCAATTGGATCACCCGGTATATTGTTGTCATATATTTCTGTGATCTGCCTTCGATGGTCTTCGAATGAAATCTAATTACGTGAAAATCGGTTCACCCATACAGGAGCAAGAATGTTTGTTTCGTGAAGAAAAGTGTATCCATCCCATTACTAAAAAATAGGAAATATAGAATAATTACTGAAACAAAAGTTGTTGAATAGAAAGAGTAGATTCTTATTTTATTATTCTTCACCACTGTTAGCTGGAGAATATTTTGTAAAAAATGAGATTATATTTTACAAGTGATAGATTGCACTCTATAGTGGGGAACTACGAACTTGAAAATATTTTTAATCATTTTCTAGGGGCCGAGTTTGTCATTAGATTTTTTTTCCGGAAGTCATAGGATAAACGGTTTCCGAGATAAGGCCGGTGGCCAACCTTAAAGAATCACCCTGTATAATATCATGAAACGCACTTTTCCTATACATACCTATATGGTATTCCTCAAATATCGAACATAGATGTTGAGGTTGGATTCCTGTTAGAGTATGTGATGAGCAATATCAGAGTTTCAAGTTTCTATGTATTCCAAATTATGTATGATATATTTCATTCTACACAATTTCGTCACGATGTCTGTAGTTTTCGAATTTTCAGCCGAAAATGGTCTTAAACGATTGGGTTGACCTCCCTGAAGAAGAATCCGTGGTCAAATTCAATTCTGTCTGTCCGTTCTGCCGGCTGTCCGAAGTCTAGGTTCAGTTCATTAAAAGGTGGAATCGGTTGGATACTCTCGGAGAAAGGCCAATTTGAAATTTTGAGGTTAATTCCTAGATATCTCATGAAGTACTAACTCTATCAAATTGAAACTTCTTGGACAATTCGAGAATATCAACTTACAGCAAAATTTCGTGTGGCTCCAGTCGTGGGAAAATTAAAACAGAAATTCATTCTAGAATTTTTAAAATTTTGATGAAAATTTTTTTTTCTCTGAAAATATTTATTAGATTCCAATGGAATTTGGCACCGAACTTAGAGTCAGTATTCAACTCCAATATTCCAAATTTCAATTTGATCCGCTATTTAATTCCGGAGATATAAGGAAAAAAATTGCGCCAAATTCCGTTGTTATTTGGAATTTTAACGTTATTTCCGCAATATCTTGAGAAGTATACAAATGCAATTAGATTGAAACTTCGTAATCGGGTGGAGATTACCAACACGCAACTAGGTGCGAAATTCCGTGTTGATCATATAGTTTTTTAAATTGTTTTTTACAAACAGTGTTTAGGTTCCCCCAGTGACACATCTTCCGATCTTAAGAGCGGCTTTTCAACTCAATTAAGAAGGCCGAATTCTTGGATGAGTGATACCCGCCTTATGATTCCGTATGTATCGGTTCGAAAATAAGAATTTGAAGGGTCATGCAGGATTTCAGAGAGATCCTGAATACGCAGGCTCACTCTCCGATAAAAGGATATTCTTGTCATATGATCCTCTCAAATTTCTGAATGGATTTTTTTTAATCAATTGGAAAATAAAATTTCGAACAGACATATTTTTTAAATTATTGTGTAGATTTCACACATCAATGAATTCGACCTCCGTTATTTACCTCCCATTCTGCTCTATCAATGAGTCCCTGAACCTACCCTTTCAGAAAATAATAGATTTGTTTTGGTTCCGAAATTCAGAACTGCCCTAGAACAGTTCTAAAAGCGATGAAACCAAAATACCAATTAAGTTCGGGTTCTCATCGGGAATCGTAGAGGAAAAAAAAACTTCTATTTGAGTTGGCAGAGAAGAGGAATGTTAATCATGTCTTTCTTATATATTGTGTGTGGTTTAATTGAAAATATGCGAAAGTCCTTGTCGTACCATGTAATATAAAAATATTTCTGGGAATACTTGCTTCCACTTAATTTTTTTTCTGAAATTTCTTCATTACTTCAATTATATTCCGAAATGAACCAACAAATTATTGGTTCATATAATAATGAATCTAATGACGAATGCATTTCAGATATGTGCTTTTCAGAGTAAAATTAATTCGAAACATTATTATATTCAATAGAGGAAGATGACTCTTTTATTCATAGATTTATTCAAGAAGTAGGTATACATCCCAGGTGTGAACAATGGAAATAGAATCCATTAGATTATCCTGTTAGATCGTAGCGAAGGAATTATCCTCAATAACAAAAGTTAAATCTAACAGTTAACCGTTTCCTCAACAAATAAAACAATCAGAAACCAAATCAACACGACGTCGAAAAAGTCAGGTTAACCATTTAAATCGTTGACAGCCACTCTATGCTTGTGCGAACTACCCAATTCTGAAACAGTTCGGACTCTCACGTCCGAACTTCTTTCACAGTTCTAGAATAGTTCGAAATCGATTTAAAACTGGATTATTCAAATCCTGAACCGGTTCTGAAATGAACCAAAACACAAAATCGCAATCGCGCATGCGGAACCGTTCCAGAACAATTCTGAACTCGGAACCAAAACAAACCTATCATCTTTGTTTTGGTTCCGACTTCAGAACTAATTCAGGACTATTTCGGACGGTTCGAGTATGCGTAATTGCCATTTTGAGTCTGAAAAATCGCGCATACTCGAACCGTCCCGAACAGTTCTGAATTTGGAACCAAAACAAATCCATTATGTTCCAATTATGAGGATGACCATAAATAAACATATTGAAGAAACGATCTGGAGTGTCGATAATTTTAGAGTAGGTTAGGGGATTGATAGCGTAGCATAAACCTTCATAATAATTATGATAATAAATGAGAACATTTTATAACTCTTCTTTTGTTGCAGCTCTCATTCTTATATTTTACGTGTTCTTTTACATTGGTTTAGCGACTCTTTTCGGAGGTTGCATGTTCGTTTTTTACACCACAATTGACTTGAAGGAACCAAAAAGACAACTGTCCGACAGTCTGATCGGAGAAAATCCTGGTTTGAGCATAAGGCCGCTCTCAAGTACAGATTTAGAAGGAAATTTTATTTATTTCAATGCCAAAAATGAAAGTCAGATGAATATGTGGATCAAGAAGTTGAATGACTACATGCAACGTGAGTATGAATTTAGTACGAGCAATATTGAAAAAAGTAGTAGTGAGTGAGCTCTGGTGTATGGTATTTTTAATGTCTTGACTTTCGATAATACCTGGTAGTCCCAACAAGAGATTTTGGAATTCAATCGAACTCGGCAGATAATCATATATTATAAGCAATGTGGAGAGATCGCGTATGGGTCAGCTGATAAGAATATTGAAGAAATCTTGAACTATAAAAACGCACTGAAGTGAGGTCATCAGCTTTTGTTCTTTCCGACGCAATTTTGAAATTTTTATGCGCTCTTTTATTAATCTTCATTATTTTGAAAAAGATCATCACATTCGCTAAAATCTGAAACAATATAGCATGCGTAAAGATATCACAGTTTTAGCAGCAAAAACGTGAACGGAACCACACAGTTTTAACGTATGATACAAGAGCATTTAGATGAAAATCTAAACGAAAACTCTGCCTCCTCGTATATGCGTATGTGTGGTGAAATTGAAAATGATTATTTATCTGCGGGAAATACCAAATGGTATGTTCTTACTGCGATACTTTGAATAAGCTGATAGTTAACAGGAGACAATTAATTTTGCACCAGCATTTGCCAACTAGGTAGATAATATGATACGTTCTTACTGCAATATTCTCAATCAGCTGATAGTTAACAGGAGATATCGATTTTAATGAAATCCACAATGATGAAAGCTACATAGTGGTAGAATGCGATATACAGGGTGTTTCATTGGTAAATGATCATACGGTATCCTGAGCGGAAGCTACCCTAGACGAGTCCAAAAACTTATATATGGTAGATATAATCGATTCCATAACCAAGATACATGGTATATCTTGTATTCACCAATATTTTCAATTGCTCATACATTTTGAACCACCCAGTATAATTCTTTGGTATTAAGAATATATTATGAACTCATACAGGTCAATCGATTCATATTCAAATATTGGAAAAATTCCAGGTCCGTATTAAAAAATATGGGACTTTTGTCAAGTTGAGATTCAACACACTCTGTATATTGAAATCTGAAAATTATAAGAATTTCTTGTCCTACTGATTGGAAATTGTTATTTCGAAGAATTATTGTGAATATTTTTCAAAAAACATTAATTTTGAAAAATGTAAAAAAAAGGACCTAGCGAAATTGATAGATTAAGTTTGGGGTCCAAATATCTCCGTTAGATTCGTTGATGGGTAAAACCGGTCGAACAGTTTCGGAGCAAAATTTCGTGTGAATTTGGTACTTAAAAAATTTCAAAAAAATGTTTATTCAAAAATTTTTCAAATTTTCGTTGAAAAATCTTTTTTCCTCGAGAATTTTCGATCAGATTTCAACGAAATATGGCAAAGACCTCAGAGTCAGTATCCAACAATAATGTTCAAGATTTCAATTCGATCCGATATTTACTTAAGGAGATATAAAGAGAAAATGTTCCAAATTTCGATGGTCTTTGTATTTTAACGTTATTTCCGCAATATCTACAGAAGTACTGATGCAAACAGAATGGAACTGTGTTATCATTCGAAGAACGCGCTACTTAGTGATTTGATTTAGTAGTTGGGAAAAAAAATATTCTGAAATTTTGCACGATCTGTTGAAACATTTTTTTCTAAGGGACTATCGAACTGATTCCTTTGAAATTCTGTATTTACTTTGAGGGCGATATTGAGAAATGGTAATTCAAATTTAAATATGATCCACCATTTATTATCGGAGATATAGAAAAAAAATGTGAAATTTTGGTGTTAATTGAAATGTCGTGGATATTTTCTCAGTAGATATATAGATGCCATCAGATTGGAACTTTGTTATTAGTTGAATAATTCCTACATACTACATAAAACATGATACAAAATTTCGTATGGATGTAGTCGTAAGGGTTTTTTTTTAAATCATTGTTCAAAAATTTTCGTCATTCCTGCTGAAAAATTTTTTTCGCTGACTATTGATAACATTTCAGTGAAATTTGGTACAAATCTTGAAGTAGCTATCTACCAAAAATATTTCTAATTTCAATTTAATCCGATATTCATTCACGCAAAGAAGTATATTAAATTTTGTTGTTTTTCGAAATGTTGAGGTTATTTCCTCAATATCTCAAGAAGAACTGACGCGATCAGATTGACATTTCGTAAGTTATAGTAAAATACTGGTGCCCAACACTACGGAAAATTTCTTGAGGATTATAATGGTGAAAAATGTGAAAAAGTTTTATTGACAAAAATTTGTTTTCGGAAACGATTAATCAGACCAATAAAATTTGGCATAAAGTTTCAAATATTCAGCCAGAGTGCTCCAAATTTCGGTAGGATAAGATATTTATTCTTTGAGATATGAAAGGGAAATATGTGAAATTTCGTGGTTGTTTAGAATTTTGGGATAATCTCGTCCATAACTCGAGAACAACTAACGCGATTAGATTTGAACTCCGTAGATAGTTGTAGAAAAGAAATGCGCGATTTTCAGCGAAGATATCCTAGGATCGTACAGGCAGAAAATGTTTCACGAACTTTTCATCAGATTTCAGAGTATTTTAGCGCAGACCTCAATGTCACAATACAGCAACAGTCTTCAAAATGTCAGTATGATCGTATATTTATCCCCGGAAAGAGTTGGAAAGAGATCGTTGAATTTCTTGGTTATTCCCCAAACATCGTTGTTATTTCCGAAATACTTCGAGAAATTCTGATCTGATGATGTTAAAACTTTGTAACTATAGTCGTCATTTGCTGATCAATAACTTTATGCAAAATTTTGTGATGATCTTTCAATATAAGATCAATAAAAAACATTTCAACTTCTTTTTTCCATTTCAATTGAAGTACTAGATATTAATCCGATACGATTTGTTGTTTTGGAAATATTGGAATAATCAAATTTTGAATGCGCAATCATTAGGTAAATTTCACCAATTCGCAAATTTGGCGTCCGTAATTAAACTCCAAACCTACATTGCAAGTATCAAGTCTCCAAGTAGATTTATCCGAAAGATATTTCATTTTCTATCGGCGGTTACGGCGGTCGTAAACATAATTACATCCTAAAGAAACTACTCAGAAACTCGATATTTGTAGAGTAAGTTTTATGTTTAATTATGGAGGTCGAATTGGTGGATTGTAAAATTCGCCTAATGATTCCGTAGATTAAGGTACCCACCCATTCAGATTTGAATTTTTTCAATATTTTCAAAAACACGTCAATGCGTGAACAGTTTGACAGTTGTTCTGGCAACGAAATTTGAAAAAGCAAGTAAATGCTCCTGACCTCACGTCAGTGCTTCTCTATTGTTGTTTAGAATGTTTTCGATAGTATTCTATCAAAATCCTGTCACAACCGAACAGTTTTCACATTACAAATTACACAAGAAGTATTTATACTTTTTCGTGGTTTGCAATGTTTGCTGGAGATTTTTGTGGTTTATAAAAGCTGTAAATTTGGATTGAATTTCTAATAAACTATATTATTATTATCATCATTATGAATATTTTCTTTATAATGACCAATAACAACTATACTAATCGGTGGGTGATTAATGAAAAAATAAACTTGTATTTAAATATTGCCACCGTCCGAGAAAACTGTTCAGGATATCAAAGACCGAGACAGCTCAGAATCCCAATTCAGAAATTCACAGAATAATGCATCTCCATCATTGCGTATGAGTTTTCTCTATTCAACCTCAACTGAAAAATATTGCTATTCCTTCTCAGATTTAAGTATTTGCATTTAAAAATTAAAGCATCATCAATCTAGTATACTCGAGTATTTCGAAATAAGAAAAAGCAAAAGGCCTATACGAGCTTGCGACAAATTCGAATGATTCGTTTTTGAATGACAGCCTAGCATCATCGTAGGAGTTCACTTGACACCTCCCCTGAATATATCAGACTCGGTTGGGGGACATACCACTATCGAAATCCGTCTCGCCAACAGTGAATACAATGCCTTCGAAGCAACAAAGGTCGAACTAGGTGATGGGGAAAAGCGTTTCTGATACACCATTCATTTATTATGTTTGAAATCATGCATTTGTCGGATTGTAAGCTGCTCACCTGACAATAAACGATAATTAAATTCTTATCAATGGCATAGTATAATCGTACCACTCTAATATATTATAGGTCGTGATTGAAACTGGATAATTGATGTAGATAATGAAAAGAAGAGGGCCCAGTATGCTGTCCTGTATTGTACCTACTGTGATCACTTTTTCATCCGACATATGTTGCACTTTATTAACCTTTATTAGAACTCTGCTTTCTCTCTTGAAGATAACTTTTTCAGTAATGATTCATGTACCACACAGTCGAACGCCTTAGGAAGATCCAGGAACAATTCTGTAGGGATATGCCATAATCCAAGGCCTTGAGACCTGCCTGTGTCACTTCGAAAATTGCCGTTTCCTTGTTTCGACTTGGTAGGAAGCCGTGTTGACTAGGATTCAGCAGTTGGAATTTGCTGAGATAGTTCAATAGTCGATTTGCAGAATTTTTTAGAAAATTTCGGAAGAGGAAGTGAGCAGACAGATTGGCCTATAATTATTCTCAGCAGCGGCTTTACTACCGCTATCTTCAAACCTCACCTAAAAAATATTCCAGTTGTGAATTCCTTGTTCAAGATGATACATAATGGTCTCACAATATTATCTATAGATTCCTTTATAATTGACATTGCGGAATTTGATCATGTCCAAATGATGACCCATTTTTCCTCTTTCTAACCACAGAAACAACCTCATATTCCTCTATATCGAACATAAAATGACTTATGGAAGCCTTGTGTTTTTAAGTCATTACTACAAATTTGAAAGTTCTTAGTTAAATCTGTTGAAATTTCTATGAAATGACTATTGAAATCATTAGGTAAATCAGCTGGCAATTTTCCAGACTGTTCTAGACTTGTTAGAAGAATTGATTATTTTATCATTATAGAATTTCTGTTTATGACGAATAATTGCTTCATCATATAAGTGTTAAATATTTTTGTAAAGATTGGAAAACTCAGCTCCTATACTAGAAACAGTATGGACTCGATCAAGCAATGATTTTATGGATATTGTTTCTGCATTTTCACGACAATAAAATTTGCCTTTCTGTTGCGCAGGGATTTCAATCATTCATTCAATTCATTCCACATTTTGTTGGCATCTAAATTTAAGGTTATTCAACATTTTCCTTGAAAACCATCATTGTTTCGTTGTTGATTTTTCCACATCTAATTTTTTCATGCAACTGATGTTGCAATGAAACAGGGCAAAGTGAACTTCTGGGAGAGATCAGACATATGAGATTTTATTACATGTGACTCACCCGCTCTAATATCGTAACTACATTATCTACACAGGAAGCAGAGAGTTGTGTTACCCTAGTTGGCTTCGCAATAGTTGCCTTGCACCACAACTTTCCACTTAAGTCATAAATTTCCTCTTTGGCTTGGAATCAGTTATCAAACAACATTAAAATCACCTGCTAATATGAAATTAATATTCTCACTAAGGCAAAGTTACTTCACTTTGTATTTCTCAAGAATAGGTATTGAGATAGGCAGTGCTCCAATATTCAAAATGTGGATCCATTAGACAACTGGAAAGTACAGAAAAATAACTTATATGTAACTTTCGTCAGTTGAATATAAAGTTGAAAAAATATAATGAAGTCGAATGGAATATATTCATCATAGTTATTTTCTTACAGCCTACACGGTTCCTGTACCTGGAAACAACTCCATATATTGTAGTTATTATAGAAGACCAATTGGCAATGAGATATGTAAGATAGATACGAATATTTTCGAAGATTGTTCTCCTAAAAATTTGTATGGGTACAGAACTGCTTCTCCATGTATCTTCTTGAAATTGAACAAGGTGAGGTCTCAATGAATATGTTTATCACCCATTTAATCTATTTCATATCCTTTTTTCGCCGTTAGTTATAGCTTTGTTGAATGAATTCAACTTTGATTTTTCAACGATTTTTTGGAAAAGTGATGCCTGAGCTGCAATTATTGAGTACATAATTTGAAAAGTCCTTTCGATCACACCGATTATTTGTTTCAATATCTGGTACTGAATTTCTTCTTCATTTCTGTCATTCTCATTCGAGTAGAACTTTGATATTCACGTTGTACTTATTGTTCTGTTGTATGATGGTTCAGGATACAGCGATTGATTCTTATATCAAATTATACTTTTTCTCATAACAAATACCTCATTAAATTTTATTTATCAAATTCGGCAATCATATGACTGTTCCGCCTTGTCAATACATAAAACAAGTCGATTTCTAAACGTCCTCACGCATTCAAATGGGTATATCGTTGATGGATTTTTGCTTTTAGTATTCCGTCCTCAAGTTAACCAAGGGTTCGTTGATGGTTAGAATATACAAGAAATTTTATCCCCTCAAAAAGAAATCCACGCAGTCACGTTGTATCGATGAGGGCGTCGCGGAAGTTTTCACCCAAAAGATCCTTTAAACGTAGTGCAGTGAGAGCCGTAATAGGTCCTTTCCATGATTTTTTTTTCATTATGGAATCAAACATTCTATCCGTAAGACTACTGAAAATTTTCAACCGCCGTCAAACATTTCAATTTTCAAAAAGAAAATGATCCTTCAAATTTGGCTCTGCATATCTGATGTTCAAATGGACGAAACTTCGCGGCTTTCGTGACGTACCGGGATATATCCAGTCTCTCCCTCTTCTCGTGTACTTTTCTCTCTAGCAAGCCAATAGACAGCGTAGGCTATATCGATTGGTGAATCGTAGAATAACGAGTGACCTAGAAGGCGATATGATGCGTTTCTCCCGCATCGAACTTCAGTCCCGATTTAACCATTTTTAATACCGAATTATGCGAAATTCACGAATTGTTAAAGTGTGTGATAACATACATTATTTTTATGTATCGCTATAGAATGAGAAAAACCTGAAAATATGATAATTCATGTTACATTGAAGAGACCTATTGCATCCTACTGAAACCACTCATCCCTTGGATTCAGTTGTTCGGGATTTGGGAGAAAAAATTCTCCAATTTGGCTATAGCGAGCTGAAGTATCCGTAATAGTTATAGTAATACTGTTCATTAAATTCAGAATAAATATACAATTTTTCATCTAGGCACTATTCAACAGAAAAAAACTCAAACAGAAAATAACAAATATTCAGAGAGAACCTCGAAGGCATTTTCGAAAAACTTCGTATGAGGCCCGTCACTTGCATGTCTCATCGAAAAAACCTTCATGACACAACATGCAAACTCAATAAATAAAATCTCATTCATTTTTCGCTGGAAAAACTCCAAGTATATGTGAAAATATTCAAGAATCAAAACAAACACATAGAAATACAAACCAGTATGTTGGTAAACTTTTGAAATTAGGGCCGATTATACCCAATACCGAAATCGCATACAATACAGTCAGCTATTGTCGTTCGTTGTCTGGACTAATGCCGGCCTTATACGTCTACAGGAGATGATGACCTGTGCAGGTTTCAGGCCTGACACCGTTAGATGTATGGGATGGTCGGAGGTCTCGCACGCATGATCAGGTTCAGCGTAGGGTGCTTCGAGAAAGAATAGAATTTAGCCTTCTCCGATCGCCTGTGCAGCTCGAGGAACCTGCGCATGTCTGTGACCGGTGACGAATGTGACTGCCATAAGAGTGATAATGTTTCGTTTAAATTAATTATTTGAGTTCAATGTGGACAGAGTACTGATAACAAAGCAGTGTGTTACTACTCCCTAATCCACTCACACTTTCTGCGTCTAACGCACGTTTCGGAAACCACGTTTTCTTCGTCAAGAGACATATCGTTACTAACTACAGGTACAAATTCACATGCTGAACGAGTGGGAAGGGTGGTATACAGGGCCAATAGGGAAAAGGTTGTTAAAATGCCTTTAGGGTAGTGCTGGGCTATCAAGGCCTACTCAGTGGCACCCTGGTCACACAAAACAGCCAGCCTACACTTTTTGATTGATCGTCTGTCCAGGATCTCACTCAGTGCAGTTATTTTCAATAGGGAACAAAACAAAATTTTCCAAATTGATGAACACAACGGTTACAATGAACACTACGGAAACTAATCACCAAACAAAGATAAACAATTTTTCCAAAGACATAGCATGAATGAAGGAAAAGGAAACGGTTTCAGGGCATTAACGTATCACGCTGAAACCTACAAGAAACTGCTGAACATTTTCAAAAAAGGTTATAGTAAGTTAGCTTTCACAACCGCCACGAAAACCAGACACCGGGTAAGGAAAAGCACTGTTAATTATTATTATTCACCCAAAAGCGGATGCTGTTACATGAAAATAGGTTGATCTTGAATCTACCATTTGACTCTAATGTCTCCTGTTTTTATTTGCATCATCTATCTACCTTACAAAAATGTAACTGTCTCCACCAAGATAGATCATTTCATTTCAAGATATATTTTGAGTGGTGAATCATTGAATGAGATAATGACTATCGTGAAAGATTTCGATTTCACGTTGCGTTCCAGGATGAGTTTCCGCAAAGACCAGCTAGTCTTCGGTTTAGTTATGCAAATTCAATCTATTGGCGATGTACCACTCTTCCTAGACCATTCGATGAGAAACATAGTCCGCATTTTGGGTACCAGCCTTTATTTATTTTTTCGCAGTTGAACCAGTAGAAACAGAATTCCTGCCTGGCAATTATCAGCTATTTGCCGGCTTCGGTGGTGCAGATCTCACTAGCAGTTCATCATCCAGAATGAATTCATCCCACTTTGCTCAATAGCATTCGATCCTAGGATTCAGATGACCAATTCTTTTCCATTTTGGCATCTGTCCTAATGCCTTTCAGTCCGAAAAAACCTTCAACTCTGAGTCATCTCCTTGGTCTTGCTTCTGAAATGCTGGCAGCCAGTGTGTAGCCGTGACAAAATTCTGGGAATAGCGTTGCCTTCACGTCTTTCCCCATAAATCCTCAGATAAGACAGAAGAATAATATACCCCTTACTATACATGCATTTATCAACAAAGTGTTTGTGAACTCTTTCCAGTGGTTCAAACTTTCCATAAAATACAGAAGAAAAACATCGAATTTCAATGAAAACAAGACAGTCATAGTATATTAAGTATCGAGAACAATAAGGACATTTTACCGATCAAAGACAATAGTTTGGAGGAGGAACAACGTCTCCAATTATTGTCTGATATCGGTAGTCCGTAACGTTAGAGATAGGGTGCGTTTTTATTTCAATCGAAATATCTAATCGATCAATCGTAAATGCATCAAGGCGTTTTTATTTTCATGAGAGAAATCCCGATGAATTTCAGCAGGGCGTTCTTATTTTCAACGTAGTTTAATCGATGAATTTCCGATTACTAATCGGATCTATCGTACTCGGAGGTCGATCGAACTTATTAGATGGATACTTCTAACCTAACTTTAATGTTTTGACAAGAAGTTTTCGTGGATTTATCAGATATTGTTTGGTGTGAAAAACAGAAAAATGTATAGTGAAAATGTGGTGAAGATGATTTAAGGCTTACTGACGAGTCCACCTGAAATGGTGGAACTTAGCTACAAAAATAAGATATTTAGGTACATTTTCCTCAATATAATTCTTGACTTTTACATTTCTTTCATTATTTTTCCTTTCCAAATCAAATATTACGAATTCTTCATCACTAGTAGAAATATCATCGAGTTTCTATCATATTTCTCACAACAGAAATAATACCGCATCCATAATAATGATCTTTGGCAAAAATATGTGCAGTAATACAGCAAATAACTATCACAGAATGATAGGATATCTGCATAACAAATGAAATAACTGATTTCTCCTGATATCTGTATAATATGATGTAAAGTGTTCGTTGTTAATCTATAGACCAGAAAACCGTTCATTCCAAATTCAAATCCAATAACGAAATTCATCGAGAATTCTCTGATTCCTGTCTTTATTTTCAGCGACTGAATCTTCGATAGATTTGATGACGTCGCGTCAATCGTATTTTCATCACTCGATCGAATTAATCGCTTTCACTGATTAAAATAAAAACGCACCCATGCTTAAGGTGGAAATTCATTCGAGCAAATCTGGGCGCACGCTGTTCGCGCACGCAGCTAGAGCATGCGCGAACACCTAGCCTCCGAGTAAAAATGCTCAATATGGACGTAAGTCAACGTGACAAATTACCAAATTTTCGCCGCACAAATATGCGTGCGCTCACATTTGCACAAATGAATATCCACCCTCATAGCGTTTTTTTGAACGACAGACACACTTTTTACTTAAAATACAAAATAATTCTCCAACACATTAAAATGATCATTCGTTAATGCTCTGTAGAAATAATATTATTCAAAAATAAACAATATCGAATCTTCTGAAAAAGGCGAAATTCAAAAGCTCATGGAAAACAGCTGTTCCGAGGTTATTCCCGAGAAATATTATGAATCACATTCAAATTGTATTTCAATTATTTCATTATACCGTTCTGTTAACCCTAGCAATCAGTAAAAATGATCTACAGATCTAGGAACAAACGCGGTAACTAACAAAAGTCGTTCTTTCGTGCAAAAAATATACAACAATAAAAAAAAACCTTATCATCAACACCCTTCACATCTCTTAAATTATCTCTCCCGTGAAATAGCCTTTTTCAACTTATGCGAAGACTCATTTAAATATTGGGTGAGCTTCTTTTAAAACGAGAAACAAATCTGCTCAAACATGTCAAACTTTTGATAGAAAGTGCAAGCGGAGGCCTCTTTTATTTTCGACTTTTGCCCATTTTTATCTCGTTTGACTGGACTGTCCTGCATTCGGCTACTGAAAAAAAATGCTTGGTTTTGGCCTGTGATGCCGGTGATGTGTTATACTTGTAGAAGATTCTTGTGTTTGCGTGCTTATTCGAAGAGTTAGATGCACACATGTCTAAATGAGGTCATAATATGACCTTATATTATAAGGATCTAGATGATTGGTGAAAATAGATTCGAAAAATGTGTTTTTCGATTATCTCATTGATTACTTTTTTATGATGAAGAATCTCCTTGAGATTTGAATATTTTTGCTTTGTTATGTGTTTTCTATTTGCAGATTTACGGATGGGAACCTGAAACCTATTTACTTCCAACGGACGATATGCCAGCAGATTTGAAGCGGAGTATTACATCTGTGAGTTTTCTTTTATCTGAGATACCTTTGCGAAGCAAGCCGGTCTGCACAATAAACCTGACAGAATGTTAACTTTTGAAACAGAAATTATCAAAGTTTCAACGTAACGATCTACATGGTTGAGGCAGTAGATTCAGGCGATTTAGTAAAATCTATTTTAGTGGAATATATTTCAATACGAATTTTCCTTCATATTTTCAATATTGAGTTTCCATATCTGATCATCCTTTATATATTATAATTCCTAATCTGCACTTTTAACTAATGAGTGCAACAAGATCATACTGGTAAAACACTCCTCTACAATTTTCAACATGTGAACCAGCACAATTATTACTGAACTAGATAAATGTTGCCCCTCGGATAATATCACCCTATATGGCGAATAATGGAAATTGATAATCATACTCTGTATTATGGCAAACTTTACTGAATTAGGGCTTGAATATTGCTTTATCTACTCATGTTCCATTTTACATGCACCATTCAACTACTTGTGCAATTCATGGTATCACAAACAATGTGAGTTATGAAACTGACAGCTTTAACTTACTACAATGAATTGGAAACCTACGAGAACCGAATGGTTTGCAGAGCGTATTTTATTCCTCGCAAATGAACCGAAAGCTACGAAAAAATAAGGAAAATATTGGCAATTTAAAGTCTCAAATCTCCGAAAAATTTTGACAACCATCGAGAATAATGCGTAATGAAGTTCTTTGTATTGACTTCTATTTATTGTTATGAATGTCCATACAGTATTCAACTTGCTTTGCCTGCTTATAATAACTAACTCAGTAATGTTTACCTGGCAATTGACCTTGGAATATTCTCATGAAAATTGTGTGACTGATTGTACCCGGTGGTTAATCAATTGTACCACAGAATTTTTCGTTTGTACCCCTAAAGTTTTCTTCATACAGCCATTATAACTTCTGAACCACCGGCACCAAAAAAATTTAATTTTTTTCATGAAAACTTGGTGGAGGATTGTACTAGGTACGTACCCGATTGCACCAGTTTCATTTTTGCTGAAATCCGCATGGTTTTTCATATACATCAATTCGAAAGTTTTTTCTCTTCACTCGTGATTGGCTGATAATCGATGTAATTTTCATGTGAATATTCTGTAATCCATTGTACTCGGTAGGTACCCGATTGTACCACAAAAATTTTCGTTTATACTCTTAACGTTTCCGTTATACAGCTGTTCGAAATTTTGTTCCTTCGTTGGCACACCCAAAAAAAATTTGAGATAAGTCAGCGACATCAGACCTGCATCAACCCATCAGAGAAAGTGATGAGAATTCCACAACGTGCCAACTTAGCTGTCCCACAGAAAGACCTGAAAGAGAGGACCGAACAGTGCGCTGGCAAGCGAAACCCTTGCATGGAAAATACCCTCTACTCCTTAAAGATAGCAATATTAATAGAGACCAGTCACTACAATGGTCGAAAAAAGTTTACCTCTTCCCAGAAACAGAGGCCTTTATTATTTCTATGCAAGACGGAGTAACACCGACAAGATATTATCGTAAAACATTTCTAAAAGAGCCTGTAGAATCAGATAAATGCCGTCGATGCCATCAAACATTAGAAACATTAGAACACATTATAGGCGGATGCGCACAACTAGCACCAACAGAATATGAAATGAGGCATGATAACATGGGAAAAATCATTCACCGAGAGATTGCCCTCAGATATCAACTAATAGCGAAAGACACTACACCAGACTACCAGTACGAGCCGCAACCAATCCTACAAGATCAGGAAAACAGATACATTTTATACTGGGACCGTGCGTCCTAACTGAATTGACGACACTAAGCAATAGACCAGATATAAAGAAGCCAAAGCATACCTTGTTAATTTTGCTGTCGTGAATGCCAACAACCTGGAAAAAAGTGGAAACCAGAAGATCTCGAAATACCAACAATTAGCATTTGAATTGAAAACTCTGTGAAATGTTCGAGAAGTAGTTATTGTACCCGTTATCATCTCTTCCCTAGGATTGGTACCCGAGATTCTCCTGGACTCATTGAAAAAGCTGAACACTCACAATAGCGTGATCGGCAGACTCCAACACACCGTACTCCTATTTACAGCGAACATCACTCGGAGATTTCTGGACCTGAAATGAGAAGCTTCCTAGCTGCACTTGATTGGTAACAATCCACAGCTAGGAACACACCAACCGAAAGGTTGTGGGACCGGAACCAATACTAATAATAATAATGATAATAATAATAATAATAATAATAATAATAATAATAATAATAATAATAATAATAATAATAATAATAATAATAATATTAATGAAATGAAATGGAAAGCTTCCTAGTTGCTTTTGATTGGTAACAATCCACAGCTAGGAACACACCAACCGAAAGGTTGTGAGACCGGAACCAATAATAATAATAATAATAATAATGATTATCATGAATGTTTATTGTTCAGATACTGAGGGTGACCTAAGGTCCTTTCTACCACCAATGCCTCGAAATTTTCAATTATGTTGAGCAATCCGGCTTAAGACAATTGCATGCTGGAAAAGAAGAGAGAAAATCAAATGAAAAAGAAGGTGTGAGGGAATGGCAAGGAAGAGAGGAAACAAAAATGATGCTTAATAATTTGTTTTCGAGTCTTCAGCACATATCCCCCAAATCTTTTTCTGATCGCGCTAGGTGTTGCACGAGAATCAAAAAGTTTCAACTTCATTAATTCATTCAGCCAATCTGAAATGTAAGAAAATGACCGTTTGTGAAATTCCTTTTTATTAGAAGGAACAGTAAGGAAGAATTTTGAGATTGAGAACGTCAGTTCGGTATCTCGATCGATCATGCAAATAAGCTGGGGACTTGAATTTGACAACCTTGAAAAAAAGAACATGCCATATGAAGCCGACGGCGGTTGCTCATGTTGAGCCAGTTGGATTCCCTGAGCCTGTGAGATATTTCCCTCCCGAGCCTGATCTCGAAAATCATGCATAAGCAAGAATTCTGAACCTTTTGGATTCGTTTTTCATCCATGACATCTATGCAGTGGCCATAAACACTATTGCCACGATCAAAATGAGACAAGTGAGTCACATAACATTTTTTTCTGTTCACATCGTAAATTTTACTTTGCGCATAAATTGATTCCATTGCTGAGTAAGCAAACTGTTTTTATTTGTGATATGATTTCCGAACCTCAGCTTGGAATCTAAAATGAGACTCTTCACGCTATCCATGAAAGATATAACATTACCAAAAATTTTGATCCTAATCGTTTCCAAATAACATCGACGGACTCAATCTTCACAGAATAAAATAAAAAGTCAGGTGTACCATTTAAATCGTTGATAGCTACTCTACGCTAGTGCAACTTACCCGATTCTGAAGCGGTTAGGGCTCTAAACGTCCGAACTCCTTCCACAGTTCTAGAACAGTTCGAAATCGGTTCTGAAAATAATCAAAACAAGATTAGTCCTGAATCCTGAACCGGTTCTGAAATGAACCAAAACAAAAAAATCGCAATTGCGCATCCTCGAACCGTTCCAAACAGTTCTGAACTTGGAACCAAAACAAAGCTACTAGGTTCTGCAAGATATTCACTGACATGTATTGCCATCACTCGTTCGAGAATTTCAGAAAGTGAAGGCAAGATGCTCAAATGACCTCAAATGACTGAATTCGGCCGAAAAGTTGTTTTTTGAAAGAGGAAAGTTGAATGATCTGTTAATTCACAGCTTCAGTACCCGTCGCATTTGATCTCATATTGAAAATTATATTTGGAACAGTAAACAGAAAATATAAAAGGTGGACAGAAAGCTTTGAGTGTATTATTGGGGAAATAATTGACAACTTCATCACTGAGGGGAACCTGAGACTTGGAAAAGCTGGAAAACATTTATAAAGTTCATTAACATTTCCTGAATCAGAAGGTATCTTCACAGTTTTAGTCTCTGATACATGGAGCTTTTTCACTTTTGTCTAATGGAACAACAACCGATATTGTGTTTCAAATGAGCTTTTTTCTCTGCATTTAAGTCTGTGTTAGTACAATTACGTAACGGTTTATAACATTCCCACTTTCTAGGAGATCTACTGGATTCATCTTCACGAAGGGAACGATCACTTAGTTTGGCAAACGCTAAATATTATCGGTAATCCACGAACAGTTCGTAATTTTCTTTGATTTTTTACATGGTCTCAGAGGCGCATGAAGATCCATAAGAAGAATCATATTATCAGTTAGTAATGAGACTCTATCATCAATATTATCCGTTTGAAACATTTCACTCCATTGTGAACTGTGGAGGTCTTCCTCAAATTTTGTGATATTTATCCGATTCAGAGATCGATACAAAAACGTATTCCTCGATGGAGGCTCTGACCCTCCGATACTGAACGTCGCTTCTACCAAAGAATTATAAGAGAAACCAGCAGGGAGGACTCTCGTGAGGCATTTGTCCGGTTGAAAACTCGTAATAATCATATCTAGTAATGTGGGATCAGGCTCAGAGGAGAAACCAGTAGCCTTCGAGGAAGTTGGCTGAGGTTGAGCGATTCAAGTATCTCAGTGATTATATCTAATATAGTTACTATTGTTCATTTTGAATACGTTCAAGTTAAAATATCCGGTATAAATCACCAACTCATACTTCGTATAAATCTCAGTTAGAATCTCCCCGAATCGATCAAAAAATAAAGTGCAATCACCCCCTGGGGTCCTATATGGAGTTTCTATTAGAGTTTTGTGTTTTTGAACTTTCACCTTGACCCAGAGATGCTCAATATAGTTGAGACACTCGCTCAATATAACCTCATACTGAAGGCCACTTTTAAGTACATACCAACACTCGAGTAGGACGGTCCTGTCTTACGAAAATGTAGTTTTCCATACCGATAGGTTCATATCAATACCACCCTGCATCCAGATTTCCGTGACTCCAATCATATCATACTCAGGGCTGGGCAAAATACATGCTTGGCTTAATTGAAATACAAATTACAAAATACTTTCTCGCAGGTATTTGAAATACAAAATACAAAATACTTTCAAGTCGGGTATTTGAAATATAAAATACAAAATACAGTATTTTAACTATTTGTATTTGAAATACAAATTACAAAATACATTCAAGTGTTACGTAAAATGTGATAAGAGTACAACTAATTCAGCTCAGCTATTTTATCGCTAAATAAAGAATTTCCTTTCAGAAACACAAAATTTTTTAATGTAGTATCAGACAAACAGCCTCTTGTTGGGGAATGAATGAAACCTGCTAAAGAAAACAATCTTTCTACAGGTCCTGATGGGCAGAAACTTGTGTTATATTATTGTATGAACACATTTTTACGCGCTCGTTCTGGGGAACAGCGCGTTATCATTACATCGCGATGTCTGTAATTTTCGAATTTTAAGTCGAAATTGGACTCAAACGACTAGGTTGGAGTCACTAATGAAGAATCCGTGGTCAAAATTGATTCTGTCCGTTCTCCATCATTATTTTTCGAATTTTTTTTTTCACATACTACGATATTAATTCCATATTTTTCTTGATTCAATAGTTCACTTGAATCCTTAAGCATGTGTAAGTGAAGTGTGGGCTACTGTAATAAATTTTTGAACTGAAGAAAAATCGGCTATATCCAAGAGATTTGAAATATCCCGACAGATACGATTATATGTACCGTCCGCGGGAAATAGCGTTACGCATCAGTTTATGTCGTTGTTCATATAATTACGTAAAAGGAATTTCGATATGTTTGGGGATGCTTCATCCCCATCATCGGACAATATGATGTCGTTTAAAGTTTGTTTAAGAAAGAATGATGAATAATTTCATACCGTCCACCTTTTGGATGCAAATTCAACTTGAATATTCAATATTTAGGGGTGTCTATCCCCTTGGGGTTAATAATTTCGAATTTTTTGCTCGTCATTTATATGTAATGAATGTGTAAGAAATTCTGGTGCCAATTCGATGACTAAATATTGCATATTTTGGAAAATACAGACTGCGTGGTGCAGCTTTAATCTAAAGCTGGCCCACG
Organism: Myrrha octodecimguttata; assembly: GCA_958510865.1. Classification (NCBI taxonomy): domain Eukaryota; kingdom Metazoa; phylum Arthropoda; class Insecta; order Coleoptera; family Coccinellidae; genus Myrrha; species Myrrha octodecimguttata. Next base: position 16,391,070 of record OY294058.1, on the reverse strand, counting down.
CCATTTTTCTGGAAAACGGGAGCTGTAATAAATGTTTGCTTTGGGACGCAAATTTGTAATAAATGTGTACAAAATTCTGAGCAATGTTTTTTTGAAGTGTGCCATAAATGCTGGTGTAGCTTTAAGGACATGAAGAATTTAGCGTAACAAGCACCATCACTCTTTGTCCCTGTGACAGAGGGAAAAAAGTTTGTTCTCCAGATATAGCAAACTATCTTGATGAATAAATTTATACTCAATGTAGACAGAAATCCAAAACAAATTTTAAGTAGAACAAGGCTTATAAAATACTAATCCTATATAGTATAGCTCAAAAGTAACAACAGAATTCAAATTAAAAATAGCTATCAATTGTTATATCATCATTATTATTCACATCTTAACATGAGGTACTTTTCCATTTTGATGTAACTCTGAGAATATTCTCGGTGACATAGATTATTGAAAAATTATTCGAAATTTGAATTTTGAATATCTTTTACCTTTCTATATCGAAAGTAAATATGTTGTATGAAACTCATCGAATTTTTATACAGTGCGGTTCAGGTCATCCTGTACCGTTAAAACGAAAATTTCTCGTCAACATAAAGAGTCGAGAACAAAAAGCAACAATTTTGACGAACATTAACAAGTAAACTACAATAAATACAAAATTAACAATGTCCAAGAAAACAAAACTTATCTGACTAATCGATCTTGGTACTCCTGATATCTTCAACATTTCTTATTGGATAAATCTTGCTGTTGGATTCCATGTAAACATTGCCTCGAAAAGACTATACTGACCTTTTATCAAATTCATCCATATCGGCCAAAATAATTCGAAGTTATATAGCCATTTGAAAATGTGAGGTTCTCTCCCTGATAGTTTAGAAACTACTGAAGTGATTGGATTGCAACTTTGTTCTTCAGATCGTACTGTGAATGACTTGAAAAAAATCTGAATTGATTTCGAAAAACAATTTAATATATTTGCAAAATTCTGCTCTGACCTTGAGCTTTATATTTCACATTCGTGTACCAAATTTCGATTTCGAATACGATAATAATTCTTGGATATATGGGAAAAAATATGTCAAAATTCGTGGTTTTTTCCTCGGTATCTTTGTTTTTTCCAAAATAACTCTTGAAAATCCTAGGAAATCACTGACATGAAGTCAGCAGCTTTTGCGCACATGTTGAAATTCGTTGCTAAACGGTTTTATCCTTTGACCATGCGGGAAAAAGCTTCATTTCTAGGTTTTTTTTCTTATTATACATTTTGTTCTTGAGTAGCTATGGGTAGGTACATCTTCACACATTTTAATAAATCTTGTTCTGAATCCATATATTCAGTTTGTGCGGATTGATAGAAATAATTCGTAGGAATGAGAAACTGAAGCTTCACATTTAAATGCACGATAAAAAGATCTGGATATTTGGACTTCGTATGTACGGGGCTTGGGGGATAAATCTTTGAAAACGAGAAACGAGGTAAGCACTTGACAATTACTGATTGATCAATTTAGGTAATACAAGACAAATAATAATGAAAATGATTATTCAAACGAAATCATTTCCAAAGTTCGAAATGCTTCTGGATGGATAGGTATATAATATAGTTTCGTTTGAAATATTATTTTCATTGTCATTTATCTGGAATAAATTAGATTGGTCATTCAGTAAATTTCAAGTTCTTGTTTCTAGTTTCTCATTTTTACCGATTTCTCCTCCAAGCCCAGTATGAACGAAGTCCAAATATCGTGTATTTGAATGAGAAAATTTGAATTATCTCCACTTGGAGTATATCATTAACTAAAGGCCAAATCCGATGCATCCTGTCCCATTACAATTACATCTATTCTTTTGTGAATATTTTATTTTTCGTTTATTCACCTCATCCCAATCCAGTACGAACCGTCAAGTAGAGTAAGACCATCATGTGTGAGCATGTTCGAGAAACAAGGTGCTATTATTTTTACTGAAATAACTAAAATAATCGAATTTTTTGCCGCAAACTGTCTTTAACGACTAGGCTGGACTCTTTATTGATGAAGAGACAGATCGACCCGAAATTTTCAGATTTTCCTATACTCATCGGAATGCGACGGTTTACGCATAATCGACCGGAATATACTTCGACCATAGAATATACAGTCCATATGTAACAAATATGTCAAAATCAGTACGACAAAATGGGATTTTCAATGATTAATATCTTCTTAACTAAGCGTTTGCAGGGGTCGAGACTTGAATCAATCGATTTGCTACGAAAAACTGCATCTATCAGGATCATAATCAAGCACTGTCCGTAACGTAAAAATTTACCCACGAAATAAGTAAAACATGATGTGCTCATCTGCTTATCTGTGATCGTACGTGAACATGATGACGTATTGAACCGTTATGAAAACTCAAAGCACAGAATATATATTTCTTTGAATCTTCAACTTGCTGAAGTCACTTTCTTTGCACATGTTTTTTGCATCATGGTTTCTCTGAACTTTGAACGCAGTTGAGGTATTACCGAGGTAACAGTAAAACAAGCTGGGTTTGATATTTCTTGAATGCTATACTGCTGATTATTGCAAAAGAATCCAATTTCGAGTAGGTTACACAAACAGAAGCCTGTGTATTAATTTGAGGTGAAAAAATAAGAAAACATTCATTAAACTTTCCATCTGATCCATCTGAAATCACCAACAATAAATAACGAGTTTCAACAAATATCTCAACTATACCCTTAGACAGGTCTAAGACAAAACCTCTCAAAATAAGTATAGGCGTGGCAGATCCAAACTGATCGGGATCCGACGCTACCTAGAATTCTATTCATTTGGATTTGTCTCGCAAGTTCGTTCGTTTACGCTCTAATCGCACCTCTCGAAATCGCCTGTAGTGGACGAACAGCTACCGTGCTGTAATAATGTAGTATGTTAACATGCACTGTGAAAGTTTAGTCCGTCATATCCCTTGAACTTTTTGATTTTTCATGAAATTCTTCAATTGCTCATTAAAACTTTTTGAAATTTTTCAGTTGCCTCAAGTAAATAGGACACAAATATGGGTCAGCTGCAACGGCTTAACCCCACAAGATAACGATTTCGTGAAAGAATTCAAATACTACCCAAATGGATTTCCATCTTATTATTTCCCGTATAAGAATGGGGATAATTATTTGAGTCCTTTAGTAGCTGTTAAGATAGTTTATCCAAAAGGTAAGTGAAATCATGTAACACACACCTATGAATCGGAATTTTTTATATAAAATCATTAAATCATACAGATTTTGTGTAATATCTTCGATATCTTTGATATTGCTACCGAAAGATATATTTTATTGTCCTTAAACGTACTATGTCTTGACAGATGATAAAACTATAAACTATTTCACCTGGCATATGCCCAGGCAACACAGAGAGGTTTTAAAGATATCCCGAAGATATCTTCTCAGAACATTATGAGTACTTTTGCTACTTCTCTAAGAAGTTAGAGGGAGTGCTTTATTTCCTCCAAATGACCGCCAAGGGATATTCTTAAAGAGATCCTGAAGATATCGCATGCGGAAATTCTCAAACTTCCCACAATAGGAGGTCTCTGGGAAATTCGGTCACACAGCCTCATGGCGGGTAGTTTAAGAAATTCTCAAATACTGCCCATTGCGAGATTTCTGAGAGCAAGACCTGCGATATTTTGAGTTAATGCCCCTAGCAAAAAAATCCGGAAGTTTAGATATATAAACATGTAAATTATATTTCTGAAAAGTTTCCTGTTGAGAATTTTGTGATGACTTATGTGGACTTGCTATGTCCAACAACTCTGCCGACATAAATCATAAATCTTTACAAATAGCCCCAAGGGAGATCCCCAAGGAAAGGAATTACAGATCTACTTGACCAGAGATCCGCGAGATGGCGAGATCCATGGACAAGATATACCAGACGAGATCGTATTATCAGTGCTTGGATTGTCGGTTCTTAAGTCTGGTGGTTATATGGTTTTGAGTACCTATTGTTTAGAGCGGTCGGAATTGAATACTCATTAGTTTTTCAGAGACGAATGGAACTTAATTATGGGTTCTTGCAAAAATATATTCCTATCACTATCAAGATTATATGGAAACGAAATATTGATTTCGAATCCCTGTTCGTATTTGAATGAAAAATAAGTTGATAATTTCTGGAAGAAAAACGTCGGATCTCATATTTGTCAACATTCTGATGAATTTCTCCAGATTGAATTTTGAATTTTTGGTTTTCTTCTAAACATTCTGAAAATTTTGCAAATTATTAAAGAACGTAATTTCCACTCGCATTGAATTGTAGTTGTATAACCGATACTATTAGTGAATTTTGGTCCAGAAATATAACAATAAGAAAAAAAGAGCTTCCTCTACAATGAATGAGATCTGTGATAATTGAATATATTATGTTACTTAATTAGGTTCGAATAGATACTAACTATAGTGTACTGGTTGATAACTAGTTTTTGCGCGCATGTTCTAGGTGAACAGCGTGCTATCGTTTTGTCTAAATGTCTGTAATTTTCGATGATTGAGCCGAGAATGGTCTTAAACTTCTAGGTTAGACTCACTGGTGATGAATCCGGTGTCAAAACCGATTCTGTCCGACCAGCCGGTCGTGGACACGATAACTGTCGAACGGAGTCAACTAGCGACTCGAAACTTGCAGGGTATTTCGCGCATCGAAATGCCGCGGCAAGGTTCGTTAATGAGCCTAATCGGACAAATAGTTTCAGAGTTAGAGCCATTTGAAATTTCGAGGGAATTTTCCTCATATTCCAGAAACTACTGAAGCGATTGGATTGGAACTTGACAGTTAGTGGAAGCCTAAAGGCGCTCAACTTTTAGCAGAATTCGTTGAAATCGTATGGCCACCCAATTTGAAAAAAAAAGTTTTCGAAATTTTTTTCGATTCTTTTTTCTGAAACTGTTGTTCATATTCGAGAACAATTTCAGTTATACCTTGAACTTCATATTCCACAGCAGTGTACCAAATTTTAATTCGATACTGCTATTAGTTTTGGCGGTATTGGGAAAAATATGTAGAATTTTGTGGTTTTCTTCCCAATATCGTTGTTTTTTTCGAAATAACTCAAGAAATACTGATTCAATCTTGATGAAACTTCGCAGCTAGTTTGAAGATGTTGATATTGTGCAAAATTTCATCATGGTCGTTGTCGTTTTGAATTTGAAAAAAAATTCGAATTTTTTGTTTTCAAATATTTAATATTTCGTGATCTTCTCTTCATGTTATCCTCATTAAATTCCATACGAACCTTCAAACTGTCATTTTTCGATGAAGTACAGGATTTCAATAGACGACTTCGGCCCAAGTTGCCAACTAACAATTTTCTTCACAAATTTACTATCACTGGGGAAAGGGAATTTCAGGACAGATTCGACATGAAAAGGTTCGCGTTATTTATAAATATCCGTAAAAGTTGCCTCGATTCCTCAAACGAGATAATTCCTTCCAAATATAGGGTTTTGTTAAGATCATCTCTGATTCGATGAAATTTAAGTTGGTATTTCTGATTTCATGTTAATAGTGTCAAATTAATATGTTCCGCAAATTAACTTGGTTATTTCGGTTGCCGGTTTTTCATTCCGTAAGTATGAAATATTCAGTTGGTTCCTGAAAAAAAGGTTTATTACCGACTTCGATTGATGATAAACGATCTTTCTGTCACCAGAACGACAGTCAATGTTCTATGGTATCATATCCATAGCATAGAACAATCTCAATTTACTTTATGATCCATAGAACATAGAAGAGACAACAATCAACAATGGAAAAAATACTAGGTATGGTCTATGGATCATAAGGTAAATAAAGATTGTTCTATGCTATGGATATGTTAACATAAAATATTCATTGTTGTTCTGGTGCATAGACTTAATATGTCTATGTTTTGATGACAGAAATATTGCGTTTTCATCAATAAAATTCCGTAATTAACTCTTTTTTTTCAAGAACCAACCGAATATTTCATATTTACAGAACGGAAAACCGGCAACCGAAATAACCAAGTTGATTTGCGGAACATATCCTTAAAACTTGACACTGTTAACATGAAATCAGGAATCCCAACTCTATTTTCAGCCTGACAAAAACCTATATTTGGAAGGAATTATCTTGTTTGAGGAGCCGAGGCATCTTTTACGGACACCCATTTAAGAATTCGACCTTCGTTATTAAGGTCCAAACCTTCTCTACAAATATCGAGTTTCTAAGTCGTGTATTCCCAAAGTTAATGTATTCACGGTCGGCCGTTAGATCAGCCTAACGGCCGACTGCGTAAACACAATAACTTCCGAAAGAAACAACTTAGAAACTCGATATTTGTAGAGAAGGTTTGGAGCTTAATTACGAAGGCCGAATTCGTGAATGGGTAACATCCACCCAATGATTCCGTAGATATACCCAATCAAAATTTTATTTTTCCAATATTTCCAAAAATACAGATCAGATCGAATTGAAATCCAGTACTTCATCGAAAAATAACAGTTCGATGTTTCATACAGAATTTAATGAGGATGATATGATAAGAAAATCATAGAATTTTTTTTTTCAAATTGTTCTAATGACACGATTATCACGAAATTTTCCATAAAGTTGTCTTTCAGCATCTTAAAACTAGCTGTGAAGTTTTATCAGGACTGAATCAGTATTTCTCGAGTTATATCGAAAAAATCAACGATATCGAGAAGAAAACCTCGAAATTTGACATATTTTTTCCCAATATCTACGAAACTTATGATCGTATCGAACTGAAATTTGGTACACTGCTGTGAAATATGAAGCTTAAAGTGTGAGTGGAATTTTTTTTTGGATATGATGAATGATTTCCGGAAAAAAACTTCTTTGGAAAAAAATTTCGAAAAAATTTTTTTTTTGAATTTACTGACAATATGATCCTGACGAAATTTGGCTCAAAGTTGCGCGTTGTTATACTTCACCTAACTGCCAAGTTTGAATCCAATCGCTCAGGTAGTTTCTGAAATAAAAAATAAATAACTTCAAATTTTCAAGTGCCTATAACTCTGAAACTATTCGACCGATTTGGCCCATTAACAAACTTAACCGCAGCATTCTGATGCGCAACCCATACTGAAAGTTTCAAGTTGCTAGCTTGCTTCTGTCGACAGTTATCGTGTCTACGGCCGGACAGAATCGATTTTGACACCGGATTCGTCATCAGTGAGTCCAACCTAGTCGATTGAGACCATTTTCGGCTCAATCATCCAAAATTACAGACATTTGGACAAAACGATAGCACGCTGTTTCCCTAGAACATGCGCGCAAAAAGATTGAGGTGTAGAACATATAGCAATGTAATTCTATGTACAAGCATTAGGCAAGCTTGTCGGTAGTGTCATGTCGATTTCGTTCGTCTGTGACCAAGTCTTGTTGCGACCATGATGTAAAAAACATGGTGTGCTCCTCTGAAAAATGAGTGACGTCAGCTTGCAGAAAATACAAAGAGTTGTATTTTCTTTGCTTTGAATTAACATGCAAATTCAAAGCACAGAATATACAACTCTTTTTATTTTCTGCTAGCTGACGTCACTCATTTTTCAGATGAGCACACCATGTTTTTTACATCATGGTTGCGACCACCATGATGTAAGTAAAACATCTGCTCATTTGTGATCGTATTTACCAATGATGACGTCACTTTTTTCATTCAAATTCAAGGAAATATATAACGTGCTTTGAATTTGAATGAAAAAAGTGACGTCATCACTGGTGAATACTATCACAGATGACCAGATGAGCACACAAAAATCAATTTCAAGCGATGGAACAAAATGTTTTTGTTTATTCGCGGTTAACCGTAATGGTCATGTGTCAAAGGATATAATGACGTCACAATCAATAACCACTGTCATTGTCGCTTGAATGCATTGGTTTAAACCACAAAATACAAATCCTTTTGGCGCTGTGAAAACTATTTTGACTTTTGATTTAAATAAAGGTCGAAGGTTTTGACAGTGCTCAGTTCAATTTTTGTATTCTTAATAATGGATATTCGTGGTAAAAAACTTGCAATACTGTTATTGGGAACTTCTGCCAAGATGCCACTATATTATGTTCTCTTTCTTTACAAACGAGTGAATCAATAAAATGAGAAGACAGCATTTCTGCTACAACTCTTCTGCATCGCATTTCCAATGAAAAGGAAACATAAAGACATATAAATGATTTTATTTTCATATCACTTAAGATACAAGCTAAATGAAAAATGTCACAGCTGGTTCAACCTATAACCTACCTTGAAATGAAAAATATGAATGTATTTATATGAATAACTTTAGCTATTATCAATTATAACAGTATATCTAGTTTTTGTCAGGTTTTTCAATCAGATCTCACTCTTTGAACAGTATTCTTCATCGAAATTATCTTATTTTCATTTATTCCTGAGACATATCGACATAGAGTTGTTCTGAAATGTATACGTTGTATTTTACCTTTATGAAATCCAAGTCTTCCTTCTATCAACGATTTCCATGCCAGATACTCTTTCCAAATCAACTTTAGTTTCATTTGGTTTGGGAAAAATGAAAACTTGAGGCAGAAGATGATCTATTCTTCTTTGACCATGAATTACATTGAGTTGAGGAACACGATAATAGTCATCTCTGGAGGATGCCATTTCGAATTAATACAATCGAAAATTTTAATCGGAAAGAAAGAAATCGATTGATGAATGTTAGACTTTCGGTAATGCTACCAGAAGTTCATCTCGGAGAGCAACACAAAAATGAGTTTCACTCACCATTTAAAAGTGAATTGGCTGTTTCGATATCCTCCACCTGAACATTGTTGTCACTACCCTGATAATTCAGGGAAACCAAATAAGTGTTTTGACTGTTGACCTTTTCGGTCATTTCACATATTCCAACTATTTTGATGGACCGCTCATCGTGAAAAACAAGTCCAGAGCTGGGTTAAATCCGCAAAATTTTGGTTATAGTTGCGGTCCTTTTACAACTGATCCATGACTAACTAACTATGGAAACTAAACTAAACTAAACCGATAGAGTAACTGATTTCGCTTGAATGAAATGGTTTAGACCAAAAACGATTGGTTTTCACCAATCTGTTTTGGTTACTCGCTTGAAATTGATTCATGTTTTACTTGTATCATGTGCGACCACGTGTCAGATTTTAGCATATAACATAGAATATATACTTTTATCAATTCAAGTCTAAAGTTAGAAGATGAAATACCATGTCTTGTATTATTTATGTTTTATGTATTTTTTGTTACAGTTTTTTCAATATTTTTAGATCAGTTGATATAATTTTAATTTTGTCATTCAAGACGAAGTACATTCGAAGACAATGAAGTACACCGGAGGATATAAATATCGAATGAAACTATTTGAGTGTATCACAGAAAAGTCATTTAATGGCCTATAAGGGCCGTATTTATAATTTCTCCTTGAGACTTCCTTACTGAAGGCCGCCTTGAATTTGCTTTCCGATCAGTTCAAATTCAAGGCGGCCTTCAGTAAGGAAGCCTCAAGGAGCAACTATAAATACGGCCCTAGATCACATTCGCACTTTGTATATATGGTATGATGACCAAGATGAGTCATCGGTTACTTTTATACCCAGGTCATCGTGGGGGTATGTTGGCTGAACGCTTTCGTTGGGCTTAGTTAATCAGATTATCCCGACTTAATTTTGCCATTATGAAGCACACCATTATGGGCGGTTTCGGAAAGCAATCGAGCAATGCGACCTTAGAGCGTACTTATTCCAACTGTTGCGTCTAATGCTATGTTGTCCAGTTGTCCACCGCCCGACGTATCCATCATCGACACCCAAGGAAAGAGACGGGACCAGGGGGAATCGGAACAGACGCTTTCGCCCCGATCCCGACACACCGGCAGTACCATCGAGCCCACCTACTACTCGCGTCTATACAGCGGCAAATATTATTTGTAACACAAATACTCAAGTTTTCCATAAATTGTTGAACTTATATTCATTAAACTTTATCACGTCAAATTCTTCACTCCACACACAACACCTACTACAAGATGTCTGTGTGTTTTTTTGGGATTTCTCGACGAAAATAGTTTCGTTGGGCTCACTGACAAAGAAAACTATGTCAAATTCAATTCAAACGAGCCGTCCGTCCGGTCTTCCGTTCGTGGGTGCTCTATCATTCGAAATGGGACCTGCATTTTCGGAAATTTCCGGGTATGAATCGTGACTGAAGATTTCGGTTGAGTTCTTTAGAGGACTGAAACGGCTTAACGATTTTGGAGTAATACTCAGTTTTGGTTCCTACTTCAGAACCAATTCAGGACTGTTTGGGACGGTTCGAGTATGCGCAATTGCCATTTTTAGTCTTAAAAATCGCAATCGCGCATACTCGAACCGTCCCGCACAGTTCTGAATTTGGAACCAAAACAAACCCATTGAAGAGTTCAAAGTTATTTTTTCTATATCCCAAGAAGTACAGATATGCGATTAGATTGAGGTTTTGTGATAACTTGAAGAATACAAATGCACTAGTTTGTATGCAATTTATTGAGTATCATATATTTGGAAATTCAAAAAATATATAATCCTCCAAAAAAATGTTTTTGTCGATTTTTTTTGAGAATCAGTGGATCAAGACGATAATTTTCAGTTTTTCCCCAGAAAAAATATCATCTTGTGGTTTTTTATGAGCATTTTACATTCACTATGATATAACCATCGAAGTTGTAATACTTTTGGCAAGTTTCAGTTAAATATTCAAAGAAATGCGAGAAAAATATTTAATTAAAGTTCAAACTTCAATATCTTATTTTTTCGAAAAAGAATCATTTGTAGACTTATGCCAATGAAACTTTCCATCAATTTTCATATTATTCAATAGATTACCCATTTTATTTGCTCACACTAATTTAGGAACAGTTGAAAAGTGAATTATATACACGCATATGAATTATTTTCTGAAAAATCCAGTTTAGTCGTCAAAATAGTCTCGTTTTAATATTTTTTCATGAGTCTAGTAATACACGAAATCATCGAAGTTTTTACCATTTTAATATTAGATTTCCGTGTTTTTGAATGATTGCAAACACCAAAATTTCAGAAACTATGCCTAAATCTATTTATTAATTTTCATACCTACATTTCATCAGATCTTTAACTTTATCCTGCAAATCTCAAGTTTCTGAACTATTCCTTTCAAAAATTAATGCGACATTTGGATGAATATGCTAACGATCTTGCGAAAATATGTCATGTGTATAGATTCTCCCATACATGAAATGATATGATATGGCGGCGTCAATGTCCTATAGAATTACAACCCATCAATTCATTATTGATTTCTTCATCAATGTCAGCCACCGTGAATTTTCCTAAAATCGTCTGCATTACCGTTTAATACCCAAAAAAATAATAATGTAACGTACACATATATTCATTGAAATTTAGTCTAAAAGGTGTATATATGAACATAAACAATACCGCACCTTTAAAACTCACTTAAATTCTGACATGCAAAGGTTCACTCCGTGAAAATGGTTGCAATGATGAATATTCCTGCAGCTTTCTCACTCTTCGGCATCTCAGTTATTGCCTACAATATATCTGTTCACCTACCAGAATACTCTGATGTAACTAGAAATATAATCAACTTCATAGAAGAGAGTGAGCTCAAGCATTCAACAGTCTTTGGAGAAGACACCACCTTCGTAATCACAGATGGATCCGTTGAAGCCACTGCTATGATCAAACTGATATCGGAGAATTTTCGAGTACCATTCATAGTTTTTCGTTCAGGGTTTTCAAACTTGAACCTTGACAAATTACGTCCTTGTCTTACATTCATTATACTGAAAAATAAGGTTCAAATTTATGACATATTGAGTGAACTGCTTTCGACAGACTCGTTCAGAGTACATACCCCTGCAACTCTGATAATCTGCGATCAAGTTGCGGAAAAAGAAGAACTGGAAATTCCGGATCTTCTTCATCGCATCTGGGGGTACGGTTTACATCGTTTCATTGTTATATACAGAAGCGATAAGCTACATGTGAAAAGGTTCAATCCGTTTTCGAATGATCTGAATGAAGTACCTCCTATGAAATCTGCCATTTTCAAAAGTCAACTGGGTAATATGCATGGTTATAAGCTCAGAGTTAGTCTTTTTGAAGAATGGCCAATACTGAAGAAAGAGATGGGTTTATTCAAAAGAAAATGGATTGGGAGAGATAAAACTCTCTTGGATAACGCCATAAGACAAATGAATGCAACATACCAAATCGTAGAGCCTTCGAAGGGAAAACGATATGAAGGTGCAGTTCAAGATCTTATCAGCAATAAAGCTGATTTCTGCTTTGTCAGGCATTTTCAAGCCACCGAATTCAAAGGCATCGAATACAGTGAATTTAACGATCTTGCCTACCTCATGCTGCTGGTACCTAAGCCTCGAAAACTCACCCAAACTGAAGCTATGTTCACGTTGATAACCATGAAGGTGTGGGTATTCATTTTAGTGAGTATACTCAGTTTAGGCTTATTCATGAGAATATTAGTGCACTTCACAGACCAATATGGATGGACATTAGCTGATTTTTTCCTGGATATATGGGGCATGTTTCTTAGTGCATCAGTGAAGCGATTTCATACATATGGGAATGTATTGAGAATAGCTGTGGTATTTTGGCTTTGGGCTTCAATCATCATAGGCGCCATGTTTCAGGGCCGCCTTATAGAACTGCTTCGATTTGAGAAATATGAAAAAGGAATTCGTAACGTAGAAGATTTAGAGAGATCTAAAATTCCAATTTACAGCCCTTATAACATAAGCAAATTAACCGGAAACCCTCATATGTTCAAAGGACAGCTCAGAAACATCAACTACACAGAACTGCAGAGAGTTATTTGGCATGAAAAACCAAATGCAGCATTCGTTCTTTCCTTCGCAACCATAAACGGATACATAAACAATGATATATTTCCGGAAAATGGTAGCATATCTTACATTCTATTACCTGAACCCATAGTCTACAGCTTTGCCACGTATCTCTTCAAGAAACACTCCCCTTTCACTAGGCATGTATCTTTCAGAATTCTGATATTGAGGCAGTTAGGATTTAATTCTAGGACGGTACGGAAATATCGAGTGGTTGACGAGAACAATGAAGGTTTGAAGAAACTCAATCTGGCTCACCTAGAGGATGCATTAAATATTTTGATTCATGGAATTGTTTTGAGTTTCATTGTTCTCTTCGGCGAAATCATTCTTTCGGCTCCAAAAAAATAGTAACGTTCACAGATACTCGTACTCGTTTACATCCCACTCAACTAAAAAAAAATTGCACTGCTTTTTTCAGAGCTCTGAGGGCTGGGGTTTAGCTGGGGTTTAAAAGTTAAAAGATTGATCCTATAATATCAATCATAGATGATACCTGTAAACTTCAAAATATATATGTTTTCATTCTAGTCAATAAATATAGCAAAAAACTTCTTCAAGCTCTTTGCTGATCCTAATGGCAAAATGTTTCAAACTTATCTGCTTCTCATGATGATAATTATGATCATAATAATATTAATAATAATAATGATAATAATACAGATAATAATAATAATAATAATTATAATACTTTATTCATCCTTTCAGATACCATAGAGATATATATATATATATATATATATATATATATATATATATATATATATATATATATATATATATATATATATATATGCAGGGAGGCTTATACCTTCGGGGACTGACGGCCCCGCATACCCGAGTCACCCAGCTTCGCAGGTCAGCAGCCTGCGAAGCTGAAGAAATCAGATTGCTCCAATGACAAGAAGCAAAACACAGGGCGGTAGGGGGCAGCGGGCTGGCCCTCTTCGGAGCCGTCCGGAGGAAGAGCTCGATGGGGTAAGCTGTGGGGCAAGCGGCGCAGCCCCCCAAGATGGCACCGTAAGCCCAAATCTAGTCTCCCTCAATGAGGAAAGAGGCCTCAGTTTGGATGAAGTTTACACTCGTCCCACTGTCGACTCCACAAGACAAGATGGGAGAACACGATGGACAGAAGAAGACAACATTCTTATCATGCGTGTTCACTTTATCGCGAAAGATATGCAACGAACCACAGGAAAAACCTACAGACAACTCCTAACAGAAACCTGGAACGACATTAATCCAGCGAGGCAATCCTACCCTAACCTACTTGCCAACAGGGTCAGGTGGCTTACACAACAGGAAAAATTCTCGAGCGTGGAGTTAAATCTAATACAACAAAGTATTAGACCATATGGAGCAACAACCAACTGCGAGACTGAATTAAATGAAGACAACTTGCCGATAACTCAATCAAATGAAGATATCCAACAAACCACAAACAACACCGAACGTACATTCACAAAGAACGTTCTCGCTTATACAGGAGTATCACCTGATAAGAGACCAAAAATACCCAGAATGAAGGGATCAAAGAAAATGCTGGAGGTCGTACAGAGAACAAACGCAATCATAGAAAAACATATCAATAACAACACAACGCTCAATGATATGGTTAACTTAGTCTATGCTGGAGCCATCACTGCATGTGAGGAAATGGGGATGCAGACTGCAGGAGCAGATCGGATGATAGGGAAGAATACAACTCCGCCATGGAAAGAACGCCTGGAAAGACAAATAACAGCCATAAGGAAGAAAATAGGTATAATACATACTTACCTGAATACACAAACACCAACCAGGAAACTTCTGAGAACACTACTTCGAGTTGCATCACAGTTCAAATTGAAGAGCCGCAACCAACAACTCAAGCAGGATCTGTCAGTCATCTGCGACAAACTAAAACAGAAAGTGAAAGCATTAGGAAACCGTATAAAACGCTATAATGAACGAACAACAAGATACAGAAATAACCAGCTGTATTATAAGAATCAGAAACAATTCTTTCGTACACTCGAAACCTTCAACACCACTAAAGGAAAGCCACCAACAGAAGCTGAAATGTATGATACTTGGAGTAAAATCTGGGAGAGGGAGAAGAAACATGACGATCAAGCGTTTTGGATAAAAGATGCTGAAGATGAAGCAGGAAAATACAACATGGAACAGGTGGAAATAACAGAGGAGAATATAAAGTCCGTACTAAGAAAAACAAATAATTGGTCAGCACCAGGATCTGACAAAATTCACAATTATTGGTGGAAGAACTTCAGCTCGACACACAAACACCTGGCAAGATTATTTCAGAATGCACTTAAAAATCCCTCGCTGATACCGCATTACCTAACACTCGGGATCACATACATGTTGCCAAAGGGAAACATCAGCCCAAACCCAGCAAACTACCGGCCCATCACGTGCCTTCCAGCAATATATAAAGTACTTACAGGAGTTCTCACAACAAACATATGGAAACACATTAACAAGCATAAAATCATGGCACGAGAACAAAATGGATGCCGAAAAGATGCCCGCGGTTGCAAAGAGCTACTTACCATTGACACGCTCATAACTAAACAAGCAAAGAAGAAGCAGCGAAACATCTCCATGGCTTGGATTGACTACCAGAAAGCCTTTGATTCGATACCACACTCCTGGTTGTTGAAAATCTTACGGCTCTATGGAATATCGGAACCTATAGTCAATCTGTTACAACATCTTATGACAACCTGGAGAACGAAATTACATGTAAATACAGAACAAGGACAATACACAACCTCCGAAATCAAAATCAAAACCGGCATATTTCAGGGGGACAATCTGAGCACACTTTGGTTTTGTCTGGCTCTAAACATCTTGAGTAAATTACTAAACCAGAGTAAGTACGGGTACATCATCGAAAAGAGAAGAAACATCAGAATAAATCATCAACTTTATATAGATGATCTCAAATTATACGCAGCCAACGAGGATCAACTGATGAGGCAGCTAAAAATTGTGGCATCCTTCACGAAGACAATTGGCATGGAGATGGGACTGAACAAATGTGCAGTCATACATGTGAAGCGTGGAAAGTTGGTTGAGGGGAAAGAAATGTTCATACAGGATGATGTAACAATCCAAAGGATGCAATCAGGAGAACGGTATAAATACTTAGGAGTACAGCAGGGCCTAGATGTTAACACTAGTGAAATGAAAGAAGCTTTCAAAAACAAATTCTTCCATAGACTGAACAAGATTCTGCGAAGTAAATTGAACTCAAAGGCCATGTTTACATCCATTAACACCTGGGCTATACCATGCATAGCATACTCTTTCGGTGTTATAAAATGGTCAAGCACAGATCTTAAAGCCATAAACACAAGAATCAGGGTTCTCCTTACCAAGCATGGAATGCACCACCCTAATGCCTCAGCAAACCGCTTGTATGTGCCCAGACACGAAGGAGGAAGAGGACTTCTGAATATTGAGATAATCCACCAAAAAGAAGTTGACGAAATGAGGAAATATTTCCATGCAAAAAACCTACCTTTCTTTGAGGCGATCTGTCAGGAAGATGAAGATATTACGGCTTTGAATCTGGCCTGTCGATCAATTCCCTCTGTAAACACCACAACAGCTGCTCTAATCCAAGAATGGCACAGTAAATCTTTACATGGCAGGTATCCTGGGGCACTGAAAAATAATAAAATCAATAAAACGAAATCTCTTACTTACCTGAAAGCAGGATACCTGTTCCCGGAAACAGAGGGAAGAATTACCGCCATTCAAGATCAGGTAATCCCAACCAGAGCATACCTGGAACATATCATCGGAAAAAACATACCTACCGACAAATGCCGAAAATGCTCGCAAGCCCTAGAAACAATCCAGCACATCACCTCAGCCTGCTCCATACTTGCTCCAAGAGAATATACAGATAGACACAATGCAATGGCCAGAGTGTACCATCAGGCAATCGCCTTAAGAACGGGTCTAATAGTCGCATCAAAAAAAATATTCGAATACACTCCAAAAGAGTTTATGGAGGATGATGAGGTCAAACTCTACTGGGACACTCCAATGGTCACAGACAGATCAATCCCACATAACAGACCAGATATCGTTGTCTTCTACAAACAAAAGCAAACGGCACATATTATCGATATCACAGTTCCTGCCGATGACAACGTTGAAAGAGCATACACGGAGAAGATCACCAAATACCACGATCTCGCGTTTGAGCTCAAGGAGATATATAACCTCAAATCAATATCCATTTTACCTCTTATCATAACAACAAACGGACTGGTGGAAGACCATCTGGGGGAGAACACGTTTCGCCTGGAACTGAAGGAGGATGTCATCAGCAACGCACAGAAGGAGGTGATCCTCTGGACCACCAGAATAGTGAGAAGGTTCCTTACAGCGACCTGAAATGTCTTGGCATCGCAGAAGCCCGGCATATTCAGTGTACCAACCCGTTAACGGTGAAGAAAAAAAAAAAAAAAAAAAAAAAAAAAAAAAAAAAAATATATCTAATTTAACATCTTAGTTCAGTTCATCTGAAGAGAATTCTTCCAAATCATTGTATCCCTTGGAACATAAAAATTGTTTTACCCCCTTCTTGGATTGTCTCTCATTCAGTGACCTAAACCTATTAGGTAATGATAAGATGAATCAATACCGGCAAATTTGGGGGATGATTCGAATATGGTGGTGGTGTGCCTTGGTATACATAACATATTTTGGTGCCTAGTGTTATAACTATGGAAATCAGAACATTTCGCGAAACAATAATACATATAATTGATAGCACATATAAGAGGCAATTCAGGATGTATATCCAGGAAAGTGAAGGTATTTTAAAACTCTTGAATATCTGCCTGCACGAATCTCGGTTTCAAGCTGAATATCAGACGAATGATCTTTTCTGCATGATGAATACTCGATTGCACTCCGAAGATGCACCCAATAAGATAGTATTGTAGTTAAGGTGATTTTAAACCATAAAATAATATATACTCATGAGGGTTTCAGTAGAGACGGACCTCTTCAGACGATATAGCGCCTAATACCATTTCCATCTACCATGTATCATATAAATATTCTTAGAAGCAGAATTAATTATGCGGAATAATGGTACAAACAGACCTGGACAAACTTGAAGGGTTACTGGAATTGAATACATTTCACCGGGAGGAGCGAGTGGACAAGGAGAGATTGGTCAGTAAGATAGAACTATCCGGCAAGATATTAAATATATTGCATGTTAATATAAGGAGTGCAAACAAAAATTTCGATAGCTTGCTAACACTATTGGAGACATATGACCTGGAATATGTGGATGTAATTATTCTGAGCGAAGTCTTTTCAAATATATCAATAGAGAGTTTGGAGGGATATGAGGCACATTATAATAGAGGAAGTTTCAACAGAAATTACGGCAATATAATGCTTCTTAAATCAGAGATACAGGCAAATCAATTTGGTTTTTACCTGGAAGCAGTACAGAAAATGCATTGTTCAAGCTCACTGATGAAGTCACACAGTGTCTTAATGATGGTGAAAAATGTGCGGCAGTGATGATGGACTTAGCCAAAGCTTTCGACACTGTTCCACATGACAAATTGTTGAAGGTGTTATCTAATTATGGGATAAGAGAGGTAGTGCTGAATTCATTTCAAGATTATTTGAATGAAAGATATCAGAGAGTGAAAATCAATGGAACCCTCAGTGAGAAAATGATGGTAGAAATTGGCGTACCACAGGGCACCGTTTTTGGGAGCCGTTCTGTTTGTGGTTTATCTGAATTAACTAATAGAAATGGAAATTGATGGAGTCGTTATATCTTACGCAGATGATACAACCATATTATTCAAGGGTAAAACTTGGGATGAGATGAAGGAGAAAATGATTCTGGGCATGAGACAAATCAGGAGATGGCTCAATAAGTACAGACTAACTCTCAACATGAGTAAGACAAATTATTTAGCATTCTCTATAACAATGGCTTCTAGACTTAATTTTACATATATAGAAATAGACGACGAAAAAATCGAGGCAGTTCAAAACACAAGATACTTGGGACTTGTGATTGACCAGCATCTCAGATGGAACCATCATGTGGAGTATTTGACAGATAAAATGAAAGTGTTAATACATAGATTCTACTTTATGAAGAAAATTCTAACAATTAATAACCTAATTCTCGTCTATAAATCACAAGTAGAGTCCATTATTCGATACGGCATACTTGTTTGGGGAGGACTCAGTGGTGGCATACTGCGTATTTTGGAAACTGCTCAGAAATATATTCTAAAAATTATTTACAATAAGGACAGACTAGATCCCACTAGGCTCTTATATACAGTAGAAACTCCGAGTATAAGAATTATCCACCTTACAAGGGTATGCGCTTATACACGCTCAAGTAAGCATAACCTCCCATATGTAAATCACCAACAGAATACAAGGAACAAGACGAACAGGAAATTTGCCATCCCAGTAAACCATAGAAATATTGCGATCAGAAGCCTTACTTACCTAGCATCGAAAGTTTTTAACAGGATACCTGACTCAATCAAGACCATTCCAAATGACAGAAGATTCTATGAAAAGTATGAAAACTTTTGATCACTTGGATATATTTTGGGAATCAATTTTGCACATACAGATGTAACACATCTAGGTGTGAAACAACAACCAAGCACTTTGAAGCCTCTTGCTTTATTTTGATGATAATGAGTGAATATTTTGTAGATGTCAAAACTTATTGGGAAAATATATTATTATTATTATATATTATTATATTAAGAGTTCGGCAGAAATGCTCCACCTGAAAGTTCCACCTCAGAAACTTGCCCAGTCCCAGGAAATTAACATATTCGACAGTGCCGAGAGAATTACCTGCGACACTCACCACCAGTATATTAGAACTAACGAAATCACGGTTTTGAAACTTAATTAATTTTGTTTTCGCCAAGTTTACAACAAGGGAATTCCTATGACACCAGTCAATGAATCGCTGAATAAGTTCTTCACATATACTCTTCAATTCTTCGATACTGTTGGCCCTTACCGCTAAAGAAGCATTACCTGCAAAAAGAATAATAAATAAATAATTGATCCTTGAGGAACACGAACGACTAATTTAGTGAAGTAGTTTTTAGAAGAACAATTATTATAATCGATAAAAAT
Organism: Myrrha octodecimguttata; assembly: GCA_958510865.1. Taxonomy (NCBI): domain Eukaryota; kingdom Metazoa; phylum Arthropoda; class Insecta; order Coleoptera; family Coccinellidae; genus Myrrha; species Myrrha octodecimguttata. Next base: position 16,370,954 of record OY294058.1, on the reverse strand, counting down.
GGTTCTATTGAATAGGTAACTGAGTTCCCAATTAAGAAATACACCTCTGAATCCTATCTGGTACAATTTGTAGATAATAAGCTTGTCGCAAACTGTCGAATGCACGTGAGAGATCGAAAAAGATATTCTTGACAACTGATTAAAACTTATTGTTTTGTGCATTCCGATATCTTCAGTCCTCTGAACTTCACCTCATTTTGTGGTCATTCAGCAAATCTCTACGTATGTTATTTAAATAGGAGTGATATCTTCTTGGAATTTTCATAGAGAAAGAATGGTGTTCCCTGAATATGATTTGTTCACAAGTGACAATGTTGATATAGTGAACTACATAGTGAATACTCATCATCATTCAGGATCAACAATTTATTGAAGTAAAGAGTTCCATGAAGGTAAATCAGAAAAGTGATATGTCGGATTAATAAGGTTGAAAAAGTTTGAATCGTTCTTAAACTTGAATAAATGGCTTCGAAATCAAACAGGCGCATACAACTTTCTGATTTCACTTCAGTACTCTTTAACATTTCATTAAAGCAATGTTTTGGGATTAATATCGACCAAATTATGGCCTGACAGGCAATAAACATATTGGATATGACTTCTTCTGAAGAAGTTTTGCATGACTTACTCGAGATTGGTGAGAGTCTTTGTGTTGCAGCGGTATTTTTTTTTGGAATGGAAGCTCTTTCAAACGTTCTTTTTAGTGAAAATCTCCAATTTGGGGCTCGAAACTTCTTCAGTCATGTCAAAATACCGATCACAGTTCATGATAGTCGAGAGAGAACGGCAAACTGTAAACTGAGGGATCTTGGACGGACCTCTTCAAGGTTATTAGCTGTCCAATAACTATGGCTATTTAAGACATCTCGAGGGATTCTCAAGATTGGATGATTAGCTCTGATCAAGGGGGAATATTTGTTGATTTATCGAAGGATATTCGTCCTTGCGAGTATGTCAATTATCATCAATTTTCTAACACGCCTAGACGAAGTCGTTGGATGATGGGATTTCGTTAGATGTATTTAACCTTGACTTTGCAAGAGATTTGGACCTAATGCCTAGGAGGAGGCTGCTTCATAATCTGGAACACTTTGGTATTCGAGGATCTCCTAGGATTAATTTATTCATTCTTGTCAGGTTCTTCGTTAGGGCCGGTAACATGACGTCCCCTTTGAGTTATGACCTAGCGGATCACCACAAGGATAATTTCTTGGTCCCCTATTGTCTGTTCTATACGCGTCAGATCGCCCACTTTTATAGAGCTCTTCCTCAGCATCTCACGCAGATGACATAAAATCTTACAATAGGTAGACTGGTTGCTCCCTCTGAATGTGTCCAAATGTTGTGTTCTTTATCTGGGCAACATTAAACCGAGTTGACCCTACTGTATTGATGATGTTGCCTTAGATGGATGTCTGAGCCAAATCGATATCTATGTCATTAAGAACAGTGCACTAACCCGGATTCCGTACACTGTACCTATTCGTAATAAAAAACAATGGCTTTATGGGATCCAACAGTGTTTTGAGGGTAGCCATCCAGATACCGTTGTCGCACTTCGAAATGTACATCAGCCCAAATCTGGAGTTTGCTGGTATAGAATCAACGAGATGAGCGAGGCTCTGCAGCGGCGCGTCACACGGTGATCATATGGAGTGCAAATACCTACTCAACGAGATCGCCTTAGTATGTTTCTTAACACATTTGTGGACTTGAACTCTCTGGAGACGTTTACAACATTGTTCAGAGCACTAAGTGGATTTTTTGGCTGCGATCTGTCGCATCTCTTCGAGTTGAACACTTACTATCTCAGAGGACAAGACATGAAATCAGAACGAGATTCCCTGCGAGAGCATATTCGAATTCATATTCAAATAACCACGAAATTCCAATATCTCCTAAAATACTAATAGATTTTAACTAGAATTTCGAGCACTCTGTGTGAAGATTGACCTGGAGGTTTGTGTAAATTTCCATCGAAATTTCTTGAGAATTTTTCAAAAATCAATTTTCTTCGAGAATAATTATGAAAATCTTCGAGAAATTGTTCAACTCTGATGTTCATCATCACGATCCCCAGAAAGTTTGGCGTTACCTAGGGGGTGGAATTATATAACTAGGTACGAATCTTCAATCTGATGGCATCAGTACTTCCCAAAATATTGAGAGAATAACCTCAGAACATGAATGGCCCACGAGAGTCTCGTTTTCGAGAGTCTCGTCTCGTCTCGAAAACGAGACGAGACCGTAAATTCTTCATTCGAGACGAGACGAGACTTTTATGAAGTCTCGTCTCGAGTTTTGTACGAGAGTCTCGCAGGTCTCGAAAGTCTCGTAAGGTGCCATTTCATTCCGATCAAAATGTTATCATGTTTCTTTTTCATTAGCTGGAAGTTGAAGGATCTCAACGGAAAGTTTTCATATTGAATAGAATTCAATTGCTTATCTTCTAATTATTTATTAAATCAATCGCTAGTAAGTAATCTACCACTATTTGCCAATATTCAATTTGATCGTGCCTTATGAGTTCTTCGTATGAGATAAGGGGGATGTCTTCGAAATTTCAAACAGTAACAAATTTCACATAATTTCCTCACATATACCTCCAAAACTATACACTAGATCGAAATAGAACTTTCACCACTGTTGTTTACTATGGATCCCAAGATTTGAGCCAATTTTAATTGAATTATAGCCCGCCAAGAATATAGATCTCAACAAAAATCTGAAAGAATTTCGAATAGTATTTTTTCGAAGTTTTCTCATTACTTGATCCACACGAAGTTTTGCACTAAGTCACGTGTTGATATTTTCCAACTAACTTCGAAGTTCCAATCTTAGTGCATGAGTACTTCAAGCCAGTAACGAACTTTACTGAGATATTCAGGCTCCAAACCGAACCTGCAATATTCAAGACTCTAGGTCCTCTCTTTCGTAAGTATACCGACGGCCAGACAAAATTCAATTTGACCACGAATGATTCATCAGTGAGTCCAACCTAGTCGTTTAAAACTCTTTGCGGCTCGAAATTCTGAAATTACAGGCATTTGCGCAAGATGATAATACGCGAATCCTCACAACAACCTCGTTAATAACACAACAGGTTCTACAATGAATGAAAGGAGGAAGGGCTCGCCTTCCACAGCCAAAACCCTGGAAATGCCACTTTAGGGTGAGGAAGTCTATCAAACAGCCTTCGTTACGTTTTGCATGGACATATCTTTCTGAATTTTCCCTACTGACCTCAAGATGCAAACATACAAAAATAATCCTGGTTGTACAAAAATTGTCCCCAACTGCCAACATACTGGAGACTGAACGCTGACTATTGCCAGCCGATACTTCTTATTCCTCCTAATATGATCACTTGAGAATCCCCCGAGATGTCTTAAATAGCCAAAAGTCCGTTATTGGACAGCTAATAACCTTGAAGAGGGCCGTCGAAGATGCAGTGGTATTCTAGAACTATTCACGTAGTTTAGATCTAATTGCGTTAGATGATCTTGAATTATTGACGAAATTACCTCAAAATTCCCAAAAGCCATTAAATTTGACATATTTCTTCTCCAATATCTCCAAAAATAAATATCGGATCAAACTGAAACTCTCTTGCTGAATAATGACTTGATCATAATCCTCAAGCCATATTTCGTAATTCTGCGCCAGTATTCTACAACTAGTTACAAAATATCGACTACAGCTTATTTTGGGAGGATTTCGTATAATTTTTAGGTTTTTTCTGTGTTTTCACTAACAATATAAGGCAATCTGTTTTGCGATACCCCTGACATAAAGTTCAATCCTGCAATCCGCAAGGGCGTTTTTCATGAAGAAATAATTCTTTTAATTTTTAATAGTTCTGTTCTAGATATTGGTAGTGAAAACCCAGAAAAAAACCTAAAAAATAGTTACGAAATGTGAAATGAAAATTTAACATATTTTTTCCCGAGAATGTGTATTGTATGAAATTGAAATTCGAAAAATAATTGGTGTATATCGGCTTCATTTTTCAACAATAATGAGGAAAATTACCGAATAATGACTTTCTAGATGTCTAGATCCATACGAAATTTTGTTCTACGTAGCATGTAGAAATTTTTCAACTAACTACGAGGTTTCAATCTGATGGCATCTATAATTCTTGCGATATTGGGAAAATAACCTCGACATTTCAATCAACACCAAAATTTGACATATTTTTTTTTCTATATCTCCGATAATGAATATCGGATCACATTGAAAGAATTTTGTTCTTCAATATTGACCTTCAGGTATATGTCGAACTCCATAAAAATCTGTTCTTGGGGACTACCCCGAAAAAAAAAAAATTCTACAGAATATGAAAAAGTTCTGAATATTTTTTTCTCATTTTTCAACTACTCAATCAACAAATTTGGCACTAAGTTGCGCGTTGATATTCCTCAACTGATTCCGAAAAAGAATCTGTTTGCATTCATACTTCTCGAGATAACGCGAACATAACGTTATAATTCCAAATAATATCGTAATTTGGCATATTTTTTTCCTTATATCTCCGAAAGTTAATATCGGATCGAATTAAAATCTTGAGAATTGTTGTTGAATGCTGCCTCTCAGATTTCTGGCCAATTTTCGTTGGAATCTGACCAGCAGTTTCCGAGAAAAAAAATTCAACAAAAATTAGAAAAATTTTCGAATAAACATTTCTTTAAAATTACTGTTCTGTACTGAATACACATGTTATTCTGAAACTACCTAAAAAGTTTTAATCTGATCGAGTCGGTACTTCATGAGATATCGAGGAAACGAGGAATAGGCTTAACTTCGACATTTCTTTCGAAAGTTGGAGCACATACGGAAGGACGGACAGAATCGAATTGGATCACGGCTTCTGCAAGGAGTTCAAACTAATTGTTTGAGACCATTTTCTGCTCAAAATTCGAAAATTACAGACATTGTGACGAAACGATAACGCGCTGCTCCCCAGATCGAACGCGTAAAAACGCATTAAAGCTTCTGCCTGACGTGTTCTTTCCTGAATTTTTTTTCTAACATAGCCGAAAATAAATATCGAATCAACCTGTAACTTGAATCACTGTTGTTATACAATGACTTCAAGCTCTGCTCAATAATTTTAGAACTTGATGAATAGTTAAAGAAAAAAAATTTTAATAAAAATTCGTAAACTTGGCGAAGAATTTTTTTTGATTGTTTACCGCTATGATCCTCAGGAAACTCTGCATAAAGTTATAAGTTGGTGTTCTAAAACTGATAAATAATCACATTAGTATTTCATGAGATATTAAGGGAATATCCTCGTCATTCGAAATAGGTATCACTCCGAAAGAGTTCAGCGGATTCTGCTCATTAATTAACTCGGCTAGAACAATGTGGCTCAAACCTACCCGAGATAGACAATAAAAAATCTAGAAAAGCAATGACGTGAGGTCAGTAGTTTTTAAGCTCTTGTTTAAGTTCCTTCTCGAAAGAGTCACCTCCTAATTGATTCCTCAAAACGCAGTTTTACTTTGTAATGGACTCATTTGGAGTCTTTTCATATAGTCCTACGAACTTCTGCATGAACCTCCAAGCTATTATTTCTAAATCGAGTGATAGATTTGAATTCGACCCGATCCGTATTTTTGGAAATAGTTGAATGTGTATATTTTGACTCATTTTACGGATTTTACCCATAGCTAAAATCCACCCAATGATTACTCAGATATACCTATTCCAAAAATGAAGATCGGATCTCATTGATATGGATAATTGATAGAAAAAAAGAATTCGAAGGCTCATGAAGAAATTCGTGAGGACCATTTGATTAGTAGATCGCAAAATATGAATTAATTGAAAATATTTTTCTTTCTTAATGTTACTCATGAAACGATCATCATGAAATTCCGCTCATATTTGCACATAAGCAGTTTCCAAGTAGTTACTCAGTTTCATTATGATCAGATCCCTATTTTTTGAGTTCGTCCATAAATAAGAGCGATAACGAGGAAAGAACCAAAGAATTTGACATAATTTTTCCTAATATCTCCGAAGAGAAATATCGGATCAAATTGAGATAAAACACTGTTGTTAAACACCGGCTTCAGGTCTGTGAGATTTTCTATTGAAAACAGATGAAAATTTTCACAATTAATTGTTTTTAGGAAGTTGAAAAATTTTCTTATTATCTTTGATTTCAGTTTTTTACTCGAACCATGCCCACGAAATTTTTTATATAGTTGCTCGTCGGTATTCTTCAACGAACTAGGAAGCTCATTCCTAATCGCCTTGATTCTTCTTCAGATATTGGAAAATAAGCTCAAAATTTCAAAATGCCATGAATGAGAATAAATGTCATATCAAACTCGAATTTGAAGCAGTGTGCCAAATCTCATTGAAATATGATGAATTATAGAATAATTTGGGAAAATTTATTTTTCGAAGAAATATTGTTCCGAATGAAATATTTGCTCCTGGTTTATTTATCGAAACGGACGCCAAAAAATTTTGTATGAGGTGGCCCCTCCGTATTCTTCATTTAGTTTAAATCTGATCGCGTCAGTACTTATCTAAATATAAAGGAAATAACCTCGAAATTTCAAATAAGACCGGTTTCGTGCGTCGTTTGACATTTGTCATATATTGAAGGTAAAACAACCTCACTTTACCGCTTTGTTTATGTTATGAAGTGTTAACAATTTCAGGATAAATTCACGAGTTGAATTAATTCATATTTATAAAATTGGTGAAGCACTAGGCCAAGTTATTGTGAAATCCAACATGAATACACCGAGAGACGAAGGAATACATTCGCTTTGTTTACCTTGGCGAAGAGCAATTATTTGGAGTTTTTAGTGATTTTATTCATTTTACTAGTAAAATTTCGTGATAAACTGATATTTAATCTCAGATGATATTCATTCAAAACGATTCATGTGAAAAATTGCAGTATTTTACATTTATTCTTGTCTTCTAAAGCCTGGAGTATCAACATCAGAGATAGCATTCATTATAAGTATCACTATCGAAAATTAAATGAAATCCAACAAAAGATATGGGTTTCAGAGAACTTCTCAGTAGTATTTCGAATAACGTTATATGTGGCAAATTATTAAATTACTACTATATTAGCTATCATAATCTTCATTTATATATTTATCATACTAAATATATGTTAGAAATAAAATAATCCATACGAAATTTCATCCTTGTGTTAGCCGATCTTCGAATGAATACCGATTTCTACTCATCCTCACAAAATACTTCACAATACATATGAAATGTTTTTTTTTTTATTTAACAGATGCAACATTAGGTCTTTCATGATCTTTAATTGACTATAAGTTCAATTACAGTACAACGTAGAAGAAGTTCTATACTTGAGTAGGCGATCCACATCAGAACATGTTCGGTTGGGAAGAGGGAAAGTTATCTGGTTCACAATTATTATGAAATACAAGTTATATTTTTGAAACCTATCAAATCAATCTAATAACGAATTACTCAAATTGGCTTTATATATCATAGAGACATGTGAGTGGTACCCAATCAGGATGGGTTTTGTATATCGTAACGCCAGCTACCGTAGGGTCGAGAAGATATAATTCTTGAAATGTGTATAACAAACACAAAACATTCTTATCATACTTACCTCATCATGATTCAACTCATTAAACAAAATGAATTAAATAGATAGTCCAACATAATTCCTTCACCAGTTTGAAAATGTCTCTAACAAACTCTACCATATTCTTTCCTTCGAAAGAGTTTTCTCAATTTATGACATGAGTCGAGGATATTTGCCTTTTCTGGGATAGTTCACATAGTATTCTTTTTCTTGCAATACAAGATAAATTTTGGGGCGTTTACCCATTGATAAAAGATGCAAATATTCAAATTTAAGTCTAAACCACAAAATATATGAAAAATCGTATTTCTTTGTTCCTCGGTGTATTTATTTCATATTTCACTACGAAACAATAACTAGGCCTAGTCCTTCACTAATTCTATTAATATAAATCATTTTAACTTGTGAATTTATCCTGAACTTGTTAAAAATGCTGTACTTCTTAACATAAACAATGCGGGCAAGTGAGTTTGTATTACCTCCAATGTATGACAAATGTTAAACGACTCACGAAACCAATTCGTCATATTGTTTTTCATCTCCAATTACTAACATCAAATCGAACTGAAATTTCAAATGCCGTTGTCAAATATTGACTAAAAGATCTGTAACTAATTTCATCGAAATGTAGTCTTCCTGGAATCTCGAGGAATATTGTTCTGAGTTGCTCATTTTTTTACTTCTGTAGCGAATGCCATCTCCCAGGATTTTGTTATTCTATGCCAGCCTCTATCAAGAACACGTGCGTTCATTCTACTATACCATCTGCCTCGAGAGAACCCTACTTATCACCGCCTCGTGCAGGCGACGCTAGCGCTCTTGCTGCACTTCGTAAATCATTATCACTCTTATTCAGGAATAGAGATGTGCAACTTGAATGCTTTTGAGTATCCGATAGTATCGAATACTTGGTATCCAAATTTATACTTATAAAAGCCCGATGCGATACTGAAAATGATTTTATTATCATATTATTGAAACTAAATTACTGTAATACGTCGATTGACGATCCATTGACGGTGCTGTCCTTCATGTTGGCACTGTAGGGTCCAGCAAATGCTTCGACTATTCACCAGTAGATGCCGTGAAAGGTCGATGCGAATAAATATTTTTAAACTTATTATGAGGAAAATTCGAAGGATACATACATATCTGACTGGATTCAAACAGAGTCTTCGAGTTTCCGGTGTCGATTAGAATAAGATTCAAACAGAATCGGAGATATGCTTTTTGAAATATATGAATTTCTGAAATAAATTCTCTGAAATTTTATCTTGATTGGTTCCTCAGAAAAATTAGGGAATATGATTGGGCTGAAATATAGTACTCGATTATGAAGTGGCGGTTTGGAAATTTCAGTGAAATTTAAATTGAATATGAAAATTTGCGGGAAAAATTTTTTTTTCAAATTATTCTATGAAGAGTTCTTCAGATTGCTACTGACATTTACTAACCAAGTTTCATTTCGATCAGATAAATATTTTTCGAGTACTAGAAAAATCAAAATTTCAAATGGCTCTTGCACGAAAGCCATTCGGCAGATTAGGCCTATTAAGGAACTTAACCGAGATATTCAGGATCTCAACCTAATCTGAGAGTTTGAAGACTCTAGGTTCTTTCTTTCGTAAAATATAGCGCACACGGCCGGATGGACGGACAGAATCAAGTTTGACCACGGATTCTCCATCAGTGAGTTCAACCTACTCGCTTGAGACCAATACGGCTCAAAATTTGAAAATTACAGACATAGTGACGAAATGATAATGCGCTGTTCCCAAGAACAAGCGCGTAAAAAGTTCGAGTGTATGGCATCTCTGGGAAGGAAATCGAGTTACCTTTGAAACAAGGTGTCCCTCAACCCCACTTCTCAAATAAGATATTATAGGTTGCTATCCTTAAACATACAGGGTTAATATAAATCAATTGGAACCATCCGAATAAAATGTCTCCCAACGAACCAAAGTTTATCTCTTCTTCAGTTTTTTCTCATTTTGCAAAGGGGCCAAGATATTGAGGGTATTTCCTTTTCTAATTAACACACGTATATACATATACTTATGAGGATGAATCCTGTTCAACTGTAATAACTGATACTCTATATACTCAGCCTTTTTCAAAATAGCCCTCTTGCAAATTCTTCACTATCGGGTTATATTTGACGAACGAACTATCACAATGTATGAAATTTTGTATGCAGGTTACTCCTATGTAGCTGATATAACACGCTATCGATGTTCAGAACCAAACTCTATTTTGTGACATTTTAAGAAATAAAATCACCATGTATATAAAACAGTTAACAAACAACACCTCATACCATTCAATCAAGATTGACACCTCAAATTGTATGGGGCATCTGCAGGTTTCGAGAGAATATTTTTTCGATAAAAGAAACTGTTTAATTGCATATGTATTGGAAAGAAAGCTGGAAATATCCTACCTCCATTGGAATAGATTTTCAAGCATGCATCGTTCATTTCCTAAATTCTTTTTTGAAGATTCTTCCTGGCAACCTTTTGAACTAATTCTCGTATGGTCCTATAAGCAAAAGTCTAGGATCCGTAGAGCTTGCAGGATGTGAAACAGTTTTTCGGCGACCCACAACTCGGTCTCCCAACCTCTTGTTTAAGAATTCGCTGACATGAAGAGTGTAATTAATGATGCTAAGCATCGTCTTGTTGAAAATCGATTCCGCGTTGACTTAAATTTGAGGCAAATCATGATATAAGATCACATTTGCGCATTCTATAGGAACATGAATGGTTATTCATAAGGCTGCATCTCCTTTTAATGGGATCCATACTTTTTTACGCAGTTGTCCTCCGGATCATCGTTTCGTCACAATGTCTGTAATTTTCTAATTTAGAGCTGAAAAGATTGAGTTGAACAACTTGAAATAGAATCTGTGGTCAGATTCAATTCTGTCCGTCCGTCTGTGTGTGCTTTAACTATCGAAGAAAACGACCTAGGGACTTGAAATTTTCATATTGGGTTTGAAGTCTGAATATCTCGGTTGGGTGAAATTGGTCCAATAGTTTCGGATAATGGCTTGTTTGAAATTTTGGAGTTAAAAGCTCCATATCTCAAGGCGTATTGATTTGATCAGATTGAAACTCCGTAGATAGTTGAAGAATTCTGATCCGCATATTAATGAAAAATTTCTTGTGAATTCAGATGTTACAAATGAAAAAAAATGTTGCCTCGAAAATTTTTCAAACTTATGTTGAATTTCTCGGAAAATGTTTATCAGATTTCAAAAAATTTTGGCAGATACCTTAGAGGCAGTTTGCAACAACAATGTTCTAAATTCCAATTCGATCCGATATTAACTTTCGAAGATGTAAGCAAAAATATATTCCAAATTTCGTTGTTGTGTGGCATTTTGATGTTATTTCTACAAAATCTCAAGGAGTACAGAGGCAATCATATCGAAACTTCGTGAACAGTTGAAATATTAACGTGCCACTAGGTGCAAAATTTCGTGTTGATCTAGTAGTTAAAAACTAAAAAAAAAATTATTCGAAAATATTTCACATTTTGTTGGAATTTTTTTTCCTCGGAGCCTATCGAACACCATGGAGTTTGCCATATACCTTGGAGTCGACATTTAACAACAATATTTCAAGTTTGAATGTGATCTTATATTTGTTATCGGAGATGTAGAAGAAAGAAAATTGTAGCAAAGCACTGACGTGAGGTCAATTTTCATCGACATATAAGCAATAGTCCCCGAAAATGTTTTGAACAAAAATTTGAAAAATTATTGAACAATAATTTTTTTTGAATTTCTAACCACTAGATCCACACTGAATTTTGCATAATGTTGCACGAAGGTATTCTCCATCTAACTAAGAGGTTTCGATCTGATGGCAGCTGTATTTCATCAGATATTGAGGAAATAACTTGTCAATTTCGAATAACAAAGATATTTTACATATTCTTGTTCTTAAATCCCCCTAAATGAATATCGGATCACACTTGAATTCGATATCGCGTTGTTTGATTGTGACTTCAGGGTATATATAGGAATCTGATCAAAAATCACCGAGAAAAATATCTAAACAAAAATATTGAAAATTTTCGAATGATTTTGTGTGAATTTTCAAACTATAAGATCAACACCAATTTTGGCATTGAGTTGCGGGTTGGCGTACTTCAACAGATTTGGAAGTTTTTTCCTGATAGCATTTATACTCCTTCAGATATTGAGAGAATAACGTCAAAATTTGAAATAACCAATTGTTGATTTTGTACTGAAAAAATAGCTTAACAAAATCTTTTTTCACTCACACCGCTCAATATGCAATCGAATATCCTGTCATTTCATATATCACATCCATACAATACTATTTGAAAGAAAAAACAGTATAGGGGTGTGGAGCGTAAAGGGTGGGAGATTTTAAATTCAAACAAGCATAGGGGAACCTGCTTCCGGAATAACAAATCCATGGATTCGTAGATTTAATTAGTAAAAGAAAAATGATTTTTTTCATTACGAGAACGGCACAACAAATTCTTCTTTCAGTCATATCGCTGATTAGGTTATCAAATTACCTTTCATTTGATGTATCACAATCCATATATTCCCATTCGAAAAAATGAAATGGTGGGGTGCGAAATATCAAATTCAAAAAACACAGAATAAATTGCTTTCGCAATTTAAAATCGACGGGTGCGAGGATTTTCCTTGATAATTCTTCCTTCGAGAATTTTTGACGAGTTACGTTACATTTTTGGCATGCTGTATACTATTCATAACTCATTGGTTTTTCATCTCAAAATTTGCAGCGTTTCTTTATATCTCAGGAACTACTGGTCGGAAATCATCTGGGTGAAAATTTTTAGGTTGAGTTATGCAATAGTAATTAACACTGAAAGTTTCATGAAAATTCAGCGGTTCGAAAAAAATTTTTTTTTTCCTCCAACTCTCAACTTTGTGCCCTAAGGGTACACCGATCCTTCTGAAAAGCTTGAAAAATCAATGCCAAGTGACACATGATTTTTTGACGAAGTTTCATGGATTTCGGTTCAGTACTTTTAGGGAAAAGCCCTGTGCGGCTGACGGAGTACGGCGGACGAACGTATTTTTTTTATTAGTTCATTCAAATCTACATACTTCAAAATGAAAACTGTGAAATTTCCAGGGGGGATAGGGGATACTTTCGTTTTTTTTTGGTCACTAAGGTTTATTATTTGATTTTATCAAATAATAAACCAAAATGCGTCCGTCTGCCGTCCGTTGTCAGGGCTTTTCTCTGGAAGTACTGAACGAAAATCCTTGAAACTTGGTAGAAAACTCTGCAACTCTGCAATGTGCTATATGAAGAATCTGATCTCAAAAAACTTTCGTCCCTTGATATTGAAAAATTTTCTTATTAACGGGACTCAAACTGTTGTTGCTGTTTCTGGGTGCAAATTTTCATATAGATAAAGTTTTTCCATGAATCTTAAACCGTCCAAAAACGTATCATCGATAAGATACCAATATTGAATAAACAGGGTGGTCCGAGAATAATTTGTACATCGTTTGATGGTAAATAGATGGTACCTTGGGAAGGCAGAAAACAACAATTAAATATAGGCTGAGGCCATTCGTTCGAGAGATACAGAGTGATTTGTTGATTTTGCCAGTACCTTCAGGTGGTAATAACTCTTGAACCAATCAACGTATTTGCCTCAAATTGGGCAGTATTGCCATATCATGCCATCAAACTGTTCATATAAACCAACAAAGATAGTAGAACAGGACTAGGAAACTGCGATCATGGTGGACAAAATACTTTGTTCACGACCATTGAATAATATATACATTTCGATGGCTCTTGTTGAAGGAAAATGGCAGTCATTAATCAGGCCTGTGAATAATAGGCGTAAATAATGAATATTATACACTCCATGCACAGACCAAGTGGAAATTGTGACGTTTCTCGTAAGCTTGACCATTTCTAGCAATAACAGAAAATGGAGTCGACCATTTTGACACCCCTATTGTAGGATGTAGGAAATGCAGAATTGTTCCAATTTTCCCAATTAAATCGTGGTCAAAAAAAAAAAATGTATTCAGTACCTACATAGATCGACTATCTCAATAAGTATTATCATTTTCCCTGTAGTAAAAACCAACTAACATATCAGAAAGTGATGAAAAAAAAACATAATATCTTATCGCTCCAGACCACTACAACTTCCACAAATGCAGGAAGCAGTTTGGTTTTCCTTACATAATTTATGTGGTTCATACAAAGGATATTTTGAATAAGCTTTCTTGTTGGTCTATTGTTCAAGGGAATTCAATCGTTATAAATTTGCCTAACGGCCGATCAAAACACAATAACTTCCAAAAGGAACAAATTATAAACTCGATATTTACATAGTACGTTTCGACCTGAATTACGTAGGCCAAATTCGTGAATGGGCAAAATCCACCCAATGATTCCGTAGATATACCCATTCAAATCATTCAATTTCCCAATAGTTCCAAAAAATACAGATAATATCGAAATGTAATCCAATACTTAATTAAAAAAAAACCTAGAAAAGCACTGACGTGAGGTCAGGAGCTTTTACGTGCTTGTTCCGTTGCCAAAGCGGTCACCTATACAAGTATTGACCCTGCAAAACGCAGATTTTTTTCATATGATCCTCTCAAAGTTCTGTACGATCCTCAAGCTATAATTTTTTGATCAAGTACTAGATTGCACTTCGATCCAAATTTTAAATGGGCATGCATAACTATCCAAAGAATAATTGGCGATTTCAACCCATGTAAACATTCGAACTTCTTAATTGAACTGAAAACCTACTCTACAAATATATTCCCTATGTCGATTTTTCCTGAAGTTAATGTGTCTTCGACTGGCCTAACCACTGATAGTGAACAAAATAACTTCAGGAAGAATCTACTCAGTAGCTTGATAATTGTAGAGTGAAAAAATTCGTTCGTAGGGTTCGTAGGGGTTGAATGTTGTGCATGAACAAAACTGTTATGGTCGACTTGCATTCGGTGACAAATTCCATCAGGTACCATCGTCTCAAAGTAAATGAGCCATGACAGAGTGCACATACTAAAAACCTCTTTGAAGTAACTAATTTTTCGAAAAACAAAATTTTTTCTTTAAAATTTCTGCTCGCCTGTAAAGCAGATATGAAGACCTTGCCAAAAAAGTATCACATAATACACTTTCCCTATTCAAAAAATTCAGAGGGTTGATGGAGATGGCACAGGGTTCAACAAAAATCCTTCAAAAATGCATAAAAATTTTGAAAAAGTGAAACAAAAATTGACCTGTTTCAGGATTTTGTTGCCAAATATTTTTCTTCTGAGAAAATGAATTCGTTCTATAATTTGACGCGCACTGTATACATATATTTCCAAATGGAAATAATCATTTTCATAGGGGTGCAACATTCTTTGCTCATTGAACCGAATTTTTCTTTTACTTCATACAGTTAATACTTTAATGTCGAATGAGAGTATTTAATGAGTGCAAACCTGAGTTCAATTCGAAATTATATCCCTTATTGAAAAGGAAGAATCGGAATCAATTCAAAAGCAGAGAATTGCAGTCCGTGAAGAGAACGAAGAGTGGAAAGGACGAATTTTTGAGTATCAAGAAATCAACCACCTAAACGTGGGCAAAAAATAAAAGGAAAACGCCAAAGAAATAGCAGGAGCCTAATTCACACTGAAGAGGCTCATAAACTACAAACCACACAGGAACGAATGTTGCACCAATACGAAATTGATTAATTCCAGTTCGAATATGTTTTTTAGCAATTTGATTTTGTTAGGTCCCAATTTGAAGTTGAAAAGATATAGTAACCAAGTTTCGCCATGATTGAATCAGTATTTTTTGAGTTATTCTGAAAAAACGCTGCAAATTTTACACAAGGGCTTATCATTTTCTCAGTTAAATAACCCAATACCATTGATATCTTAAAGAGAACAAATATATTATTCATAACTCGCTTTTCACAAACACAAAAACTCGGTATGTGTTGGAAATTTGATAATCAATCTTTCCATCTACTTTCAGATGTTTGATTCTGGATGGAAAGTTAACCGATTATTCCAGTGAATTCCAATGTCAGAACCGTATACGATTATTCATTTTTGGGATTGTTGGAAATTTGCAGCGTTTTTCTTATAACTCAGGGACCACTGGTCGAAATTATTTCGGGTGAAAATTTTTAAGTTGAGTTATGCAACAGTAATCAACATTGAGAGTTTCATGGAAATTCGGTGGTAAGTTCTCAAGAAATAATTTTTTTTTCCTTCAACCCCAATTTCGAACCCTCAGGGAGAAGCGATCCTACTGAAAAGCTTGAAGAATCAATCACGAGCGACACACGATTTTCTACCAAGTTTCATGGATTTCGGTTCAGTACTTTCAGAGAAAAGCCCCGGACAACGGACGGCGGACGGACGGATTTTTTTTATTAGTTCATTCAAACCTACATACTTTTCAGGGGGGATTACTAAGGTTATGATTTGATTTTATCGAATAATAAACCAACAATGATACCGAGGAAAAAATAAGAAATTCAACAGATTTTGTCTCAATATCCCTGGAAATTACCACCGCTTCTACTAAATCTACTAAAAAAGTTTTGAAATTTTTTTTTCAGTGACAACACGATCTCCTAGAGATTTCGCGCATCATTATGCTTTAACTAACTGCTGAGTTTCAATCCAATAGAATCCAGTAGTTCGTCAAATATCGGGGTAATAACCTCAGAATTTCAAATAGCTATAACTCCGAAATCGTCTGGCGAACTCAAACGCAGTATTCTGATGAGCAACCTTCTCTGAAAGTTTCAAGTAACTGGTTTGCTCCGTCCGGCAGTTATCGTATCCACAGCCGGCCAGACGGGCAAATTCGATTTTGACACTGGATTCATCATCAGTGAGTCCAACCTAGTCGTTTGAGATTAACTTCGGCTTAAATTAGGGAGTTACAGTCATTTCGACAAAACGGTAGCACGCTTCAAACATGCACGCAAAAATGGCATAGTTAAGTTAGTTGAAGGGTGAAATCGACGGGAATGTTTCAGAGTACCTACTACAAAGCTATTTTCTCATTAATTCAAGAATAGCTGATGCAATCAGATTAAGACACTTTAATCATTCGCAGAATATGGACGCTTGTTTCCCTGAACAAGCGCGTAAAATAAAGAAAATTCCAAAATTTTCCATTTTAACGCGCTTGTCCTGGGGAACAGCGCGTTATCATTTCGTCACTATGTCTGTAATTTTCGAATTTTGAGCCAGAATTGGTCTCAAACGACTAGTTTGGTCTCACTGATGAAGAATCCGTGGTCAAAATAGATTCTGTCTGCCCGACCGTCCGGCCGTGTGCGCTGTAACTTTCGAAAGGAAGGACCTAGAGTCTTGAAATTTTTCAGGTTAGGTTGAGATCCTGAATATCTCGGTTAAGTTCGTTAATGGGCCAAATCTGCCGTATGGTTTTTGTGCTACAGCCATTTGAAAATTTGATTTTTCAATAACTCGAAAATTATTCATCTGATCGAAATGAAACTTGGTTGGAATATGAACAGTGTCAATAAGAAGAATTATCAATGGAAAAATTCGAAAAAAAAAGTTTTTTCCTGAAAATTTTTTTTTAAATTTTTTATATTTCATTGAAATTTCACTGGGATTTCCAAGTCATCATTTCGCAATATGAACAAGCGCGTAAAGGCTGCTGATTTCACGTCAGTGCTTTTCTAGGTTTTTTTCAATGAACTATTCATCGGCTGGCTCATATTTGATAGCAGTATGCCAAATTCAATATTTTTGAGCGCCTGTTCCTGGAAACAGCCTGTTATCGTTTTGCCAAATATTTGCCATTCTCGAATATTCTCCTGAAAAAGGTCTCGAACGACTAGGTTTGACAAACTGATGACAAATCCGATGTCAAAATCGATTCTGTTCCACCGACCGTAGGCACGATTAGGTACGGAGAATCCTTATCTACTTGAAACTTTCAGAGAAGGTTATAGTTATTTGAATTTCTAATTCATTTCCTCAATAGTTCATGAACTTCAGAAGCAATCGGATTGAACTTGGTAGCTAGGTGAAGCATAGTAACGCGTGTGAAACTTCGTGTTGATCATGTCATTGGGACATTTTGAAAAAAAAATAACAACTTTCAGAATTTATTGCTTGGTTATCATCCATTGTCAACTATTTGAAAGAAAATATTAGACACTGTTGTATTTTATTGTTTAATTAGTAACAACGCCGACGTTTCGAAACTGTTCGTTTCTTTTTCAAGGCTGAAAATAAACACATATACAGGGGCTTTCACGAGGAACCTCACCCATATTTATACGGGAAACTACTGAACGTATTTTCATGAAATTCAGCACTTATAAGTATTTCACGATGCTGATGAAATCTAAAATATTTTCAAGGCATGAGCACCTCCGGTTTTTCCGGAAATGACGTCAACTTCCGTTTTTCAAATTAGAACACCATTTTTTTATTGCAGAAATAGATTCCTTAGAAAATTTCAATTTATTTTGATGTAACATTTTTCAGTTTTGGTTGGAAAATTCTCTCTGAGCGGGAAAATTCGAAAAAAAATCGAAAATAGAGCTCCACTGAAACAAGAATAACTTCGAGGTTTTTGGATGGAAAATTTTCATTTTTGGGATTTTTCAAGATGTAAGATTGATGTATCCACTTCAAAAATCGAAATCGCGATTCATGATACAGGGGGTGAAAACATCGCTTTCAAAGTTAGGGATGACAAAATCGTGAAAAATCAATTTTTTCAAATTAGAACCCCATTTTTTTATGACAGATATTGAATCTACGTTAAAAAACAATGTGAGTGTATGCATCACACCCTTGCCCTAAAGTGGATATTTTCTGAGTTATTCACAAAAAACTGTTTTTCGTCTTGAATTTTCAGCTATTTCTTTTCCCTTCAAGCCAAAAAGATGACATTTTCAGGAACTGTTACTTAAACCATGCTGTAGATTTTTCACCCCTTCTTGAAACCGACTTCAAGATACTATTAGGAGAACCATGACAAACTCTCGCAGTTATAACTAGAGAAGATGCTCAAAGTTTTGACCGTTAATTTCTAGACATTTATTTATACGTCTCAGGAATGCTTCGTGCGTTGCTCTTCTTTTTTCATCGGGAGGAAGAGATCTGTTAAAGTGTTTAAAAGACAAATTGAGTTTCAAAACTATGAATCTAAAAATCTAAACAAACCTGAACGCATTTCTGACTCGTTCTATGCAGTCCTCTTTATCAGTCAGGGGAGTTGAGTAGACAATATTTTTTATCCTACCCCAAACATAATAGTCTAAAGGAGTTAAATCGGGAGAACGTGGTGGCCAAAGATGTGGACCATTGTTCGCCAACCATCGATCTTCAAATAGCCTGTAGAGGATATTTGACACATTGAGTGAATTGTGTGGAGGCGCGCCATCTTGTTGATACCATAAGTCATTATGGTTCTGTACTAGCGGCTCAATTATTTGAGTCAATATGTCAGAATATCTATCTCCTAGGGGAGAACATTCTTTAAATAATGCAAACATGTGTAGTGTTCTATCTTACCAGTTAAAGTCCCATCATAAATGTGAACATCGAGAATTGCATTATTTTTGATGGCGCAAAAAACATTCCACTCCAGGTCTCTTGAAAGTTCCATTGTCTGAAGTGGGGGTTGTTCTCTTCATCCCAATAATGACTGTTATGCCTATTGAAAGAACCATTCTTTGTGAATTTAGATTCATCTGTCCAAATTATACAGTCCAAGAAGTTTTCATTCTCTTGAAATCGAATCATCATAGCTTCGCAAAACTCTGTTCTCCTGACGAAATCAGTTTCCTTCAAATGCTGTACCCTATTGAATTTATATGGGTGCATTTTATGTTTTTTTAATATTCTCCAAACACTCGATTGAGATAATCCCAGATCAATCTCGGCATCTTTGAGAGAATTTTGAGGATTCACACGAAAATATGCAAGAACTGTAATTTCGTTGTTCTCATCTTCTACTACACTTTTTTCTCTGTGTGTAGTTTTCTTAACGAAAGATCCGACATTTCTCAAGTTTGTCATGGTTCTGTTAATGGTATCTCTCGTTGGTCTGGGTCGGTCAGGAAACCTCTCAATGAACAGTCGAATCGTTCTATCTACAACTTTATTACATTCTCCATGAAGTAGAATGAGATTTAAATAATCTTCATTGGTAAAACTAGGCATAGTGATCGATTTTATAACTTAATACGAATTATCACCAAATTAATAGTAAACACAAAATGCTACTGAATAAAGAGGAATTTGGCAGATGTAATTAATGATATCTATCATTAAAAAAAAATAATGTAAAACATGGTAAGTTTTTGCATATGGTTCATAAGGAATTATTTATTTATCACTGGAGAGAAAACCGATGGCCGATTAGTTGAAATAAAGAGGTTTCCGATACAAATTCGAATTCAAATTCGCCATCTATTTAGGAACAACCTGTAACTTTTTTTTCTTGCATATTAGGGTAGTAAAATCTAAAACATGGTTTAAGTAACAGTTCCTGAAAATGTCATCTTTTTGGCGTGAAGGGAAAAGAAATAGCTGAAAATTCAAGACGAAAAACAGTTTTTTGTGAATAACTCAGAAAATATCCACTTTAGGGCAAGGGTGTGATGCATACACTCACATTGTTTTTTAACGTAGATTCAATATCTGCCATAAAAAAATGGGGTTCTAATTTGAAAAAATTGATTTTTAACGATTTTGTCATCCCTAACTTTGAAAGCGATGTTTCCACCCCCTGTATCATGAATCGCGATTTCGATTTTTGAAGTGGATACATCAATCTTACATCTTGAAAAATCCCAAAAATGAAAATTTTCCATCCAAAAACCTCGAAGTTATTCTTGTTTCAGCGGAGCTCTATTTTCGATTTTTTTTTCGAATTTTCCCGCTCAGAGAGAATTTTCCAACCAAAACTGAAAAATGTTACATCAAAATAAATTGAAATTTTCTAAGGAATCTATTTCTGCAATAAAAAAATGGTGTTCTAATTTGAAAAACGGAAGTTGACGTAATTTCCGGAAAAACCGGAGGTGCTCATGCCTTGAAAATATTTTAGATTTCATCAGCATCGTGAAATACTTATAAGTGCTGAATTTCATGAAAATACGTTCAGTAGTTTCCCGTATAAATATGGGTGAGGTTCCTCGTGAAAGACCCTGTATAAGGCATACAATAAGACATAATGTGAAAAACATTACCTAGGTTCAGTAAACAATATTGTACACTCATTAAAAACATTTAGACATTTAAATAAATATTAAATTTGGAATGAGTTCACCTGCAGAATCATAGTGTGGATTTTACTCATTCAAGAATTCGGCCTTCGTAATGAAGCATCAAACATTCACGTTTACGATCGGCTGCCAGGACGCGCCTGTTCGAATTCGTAGTAGAAACGATCACCCACCCATGTAGGTATTGATACCACCCCACCCCTGGTTCATTTGATGTGAAACGATTATGTGTTGTTTTGATCATATGATCTTCACGAAATTTTACTTGAACCTTTCGCGAAATCTTTCGGCAGGATCTAAAGCTACATTATGAAAACAATGAGATTCTGGTGAATCATATTGGTATCATCGACACAATCCTTTTCGAACAATGTAAAGCGTGTATAGGCTGAAGTCTTCATTCACTTTTCGTTTCATTATCTTCAAATAGACTCTTGTTCCTGAACGTAAAGACCAGAACGTTTTTTTTTTAATTCCCATCGACAACAGTTGCATTTAAAGCTCAATCCTAGTATTGTCCGGTTATTTTTTTTTGTTTTATTTTCAATGTTCATTTTTTATTCGGAAAAGATCAGAAAGCAAAGGTTTTTTCTCTGCTTTTCTCGAATCCATGAATTGTTGAAGGATAGTCAAAAATTCTTGAAACGCACTGACCTATTCAAGTATTGAGCGACCACAGAGAACTTTTTTACTGATGGAAAAATTCAGCGTCGTTTTTTTTATATGATTCCCACGAAATTCCGCATGATCCTTCAAGTGTTTATTCTCCAATCAAATAGTAGATTCCAATTAGATCCTATCTGTATTTATGAGGGAGTTGAGAAAAATTCAATGAGTAAATCAACGAATCTTTGGGACTATTTTACCCATTCATGAATCCGGCCATCGTCATCGTTATTAAGCCCCAAACTTACTTTAAGTCGTAATTATGTGGACAGCTGGCCTAACCTTCTATCATAAACACAATAACTGCCTTCATAATCTACTTGAAGAGTTAGTGATTGTAGAGCCAGTTTAGAGTCTGATTACGAAGGTAGAATTCGCTAATTGGTTACATCTCACTCAATGATTTCGCAGATATATCCATTCAAAATGTGACTTCACTAATATTTCCAAAGATACTGGTTGAATCGAATTGAAATCGAGTATTGGATTGAAAAATTTCAGAAAGGAACGGACGTTGAAGTCAGCAGCTTTTGAGTGAATATTCAAATTCTTTGCCAAAACAGTAATATTTTCTTGCATTGACCCCGGCGAGCTTCTAAAGGCAATCTTTCAACCATATTATCCTCAAAAAATTTTGCAC
Organism: Myrrha octodecimguttata; assembly: GCA_958510865.1. NCBI lineage: Eukaryota > Metazoa > Arthropoda > Insecta > Coleoptera > Coccinellidae > Myrrha > Myrrha octodecimguttata. Next base: position 16,348,749 of record OY294058.1, on the reverse strand, counting down.
AATGAACCTTTCAGCAGTAATTTTTCAATCAGGGAATGGATCTCAATTCATCCAATCTGTATTTTCGAAAATATTGGTAAAAGAACAATTTTGAATAGGTATTTTAACGATTCACAAATTCACAGAATTGTTGCGCGCGTGTTCTGTGGAACAGCGTGCTATCGTTTCATCCAAATCTCTGTAATTTTCGGATTTTGAGCCGAAAATGGTCTCAAACGAAATCACTTATGACGAATCGATTATGTCCGGCCGTTCGTACGCACGAGTACAGTGGTACGGATAATCCTATCGACCTGACACTTAGGTAGGTTCCATTTCAAAATGAGACGGTTAACTTCGTTAATGGTCGAAATCAGCCAAACGGTTTTGTAGTTGAATCCTCTTGAAACCCTGAGGCTATTTTCGTGATGATTAGGGAACTACTGGAACTATTGGATTGAAACTCGGCAGTTAGTTAAAGTGAAACCACGCGCAACTTTCCTGCAATTCATTGAGATCATACTGTACGTAATTGAAAACAAATTTTTTTCGAATAATTTTTTTCCGCAAACTTCATCATATTCAAAAAAAAAATTCCGTAGACCTTCAGCTGCATACTTCACATCCGTGTACCAATTTTCAGTTTGATACGATTATAATTTTCAGAGATATTGGGAAAAAATATATCAAGTTTCGAATATTTTTCCTCGGTATCGGTCTTTCGCTGGAATAACTCACAAAAAATCTAGAAAAGCACTGACATAAATTCAGCAGCTTTTGCGCGCTCATTTAAATTCGTTGCTAAAGCGGTCGTCTCCTTCGAACATGAGTGAAAAAACTGCTGAATTCATGTCAGTGCTTTTTTGAGTTATTACGGTAGAAACTAGGATATCGAGACAATATATCTAAATTCAAGATTGCAGCCACGGTGGCCAGTTTTAGAACTTCACATACAGACATAGATTTTGTTTTGATAGTCGATTTTGTACTGTTTGTTAGTGTTTGGTTCGATAGTTTTTGATTTCACGATTCATTCAAAGACTTTTTAGACTTTTATAGTTGACGAGAGTATTACTTAGAGTACATATTCCATTCTTATAAAGTAGGTATGTATCATCCTTCAATCTAATTGAGTGTAGCAACTCTAAAGTTACGGGGATATCTCCAAGGTTAGACAGTATTTTAATATTATTTATTTTCAGATCCAAATGGAAATATTGACTTTGGTGGATTTCTTAGGCTGTCTTGAAAGTTGAAAAACAGATAGTATTGTAAAACATACTTTTTGGAATAATAGACAAATACTCATAACTAAAGTAAATAGTCAATATATTGTGAATAAAATGAATACTTAAGCCTTATTCATTATGGATTGACAAATAAATTTTCCAACACCCATATGATTGGTCTTGAAAAAGCTGTAATAAATAAGCCTTGTACAATGTACAACTTTGCTTCCATCTGCAGAAGCACTTTGAGCGAACAGTATTCATCACCAGATATTTCCTTGTTGAGGCTCTTTTTTCGATAGTCAGTTCTATCACTAGAATATTTACGTTGTTCCTTAATTTATGAGTTCAACTGGCAGATTTCTGGAAGGCATAGCATTCCTCTTAAGTAAATTTCTCTGCTTGGATTATGGGCCTGAAAAAAATTGTCTTCATGAATGTGATCTAATATTTCATGAGCGATTCGTGCTTACCTATATAAAAATGATCATCATCGGTAAAATGCAGGTAACAGACTCTCATGAATCTTGTTTGTTGGTTTTTATCGATTCTTCAACACTTTCAGGCCCGACTTCTTAAAGGAAGTTTCTTTCACCCTAACTCCAAATTTTTTACTGGGCTGTAGAAATATATGGGAAGGGACATTCGGATTTGCTTTTCCTCAGTAAAAGCACTTGTAAAATCACACAAATGCCAAGAAAAATGCATAAACTTTCTCATTTTCTTAACATTTCTTTTATCTTGTCAATGATAATGTCTGTACCTAGGGTTACTCGGATAGTCACCAGAGGGAGTAGCGCTTATCTTCATTCGCCGATAAGCACGGAATTCGAAAAAAAAATTCCTCAATTCATCCGATACAACTGAAATTCGTAACACTATGTGGTTAGATAGAAATGCAAAGTTTAGACCGAACTTCATTGCAGGATGATTAATAGTTTCTGAATAAACAATTCGTCTCAAAAAAATTCAGGAAAATTCTCGAAAAAACATTTTTTTTCATTTTCCACCCATACAATCTCCACTGAATTCCTCTCAGAGTATTCTATAACAAAGAGTGAAGTTTATTCTTGATGGCGTCAGATCTACCATAGATATCATCGAAATGATCTTAAGTTTCCGATAGCCACAATATTTCAGATATTTTTCCAATATCCCTGAAAATATCAAATTGAACTGAAAATGGGAGCACTACTGTTAAATTTCCGAAAGGATTTCACCGATACCATTAATTTTGCATAATATTGAGCTACATTATCCTTCAAGTAGTAACAAAGTTTCAGTCTGATCGTCCCATATTCCTTGAGATATTGATGAGAGCATCTCCGAAAATAAACATTCGATCGAATTGTAACTGACAACGATTCTGATAAATATTTACTCAAAGGTATTTGCCAAGTTTTATCGTTACCTGATCAATGGTCTACGAAAAACCGAGTTCACCTACAAAATGAGAAAAATTAAAAGAAAATTTTTATGATTTTTCTGGCAGAGGATCCTCACAAAATTAAGCACAAAGTGGCGCTACCTACACCTATTCTTCAGCTAATTTCAGAGTTCTAAACTGATCATCAGTACTTCTTGAGATATTGAAGAACTAACCTCCACATTTCAAATGAGCATAACTGCGAAAACGTTCAGGAGATTCCACTCACTGACCCAAGATTGACCCGAGATGTTTTCACCACAAAATCTAATCTGATAATTTCAATTTGCTGGGTCCTTTCATTCGGGTTGGGGTATATACAGACGGACGATGGACGGTTAGAACATAATTTTACAACGAGTTCGTCTCAAAATTCGAAAGTTACTGATATTTGCACAAAACGACAACGCGCTGTTTCCCATAACAAGCGCGCAGCTATAAACCCTCGTTATATTCGAAACTGTGAAGTAGGTATCTGAAAATATTCAATTCATTACATCAGTGACTTTGTTTATGTTTCATGTTAAAAAATGTCAGTTGAACTCATTTGTGGCGAATACTGTGTCCAACTACATTCTGTCCGGCCGTCCGTATGCACGATTACGATCGTACGGAGGATCTTATAGATTTGAAACTAAGCTACTCTGTTCAATGTGCAGAATCGACCCTGATATTTCAGAAACAACTAGAGATATTTTATTAACAGTTAGTTGGAGCATAACGACGCGCAACCTTGAGCAGAATTCCGTTGAGATCATACAGTCAGTAAATTTCAAAAAAATGTCTCAAAATTTTTGTCGACAAAGTTTTTGTGGAAACAGTTTAGTATATTGGAAAAAAATAGTGCTCAGACTTGAGCTCCATATTTCAAAGCAGCGAACAAATTTCAATTCGATATGATCATCATTTTCGTAGATATTGGGATAATATATGTGGAATTTCAATTTTTTTTTCTGTTCCATTTTTTCCGGAATGACTCGAAAACTACTCATTCAATCGGTATGAAATTTGTTAATGAATTTTTAAATGCTGATGAATAACTTTTTATGTAATTTCGTGATGATGGTGTAATTAGAACAATTTCATGAACAATTTGTTTTGAATATTCAATATTCTACTGTCTTTTGGTCATATTATCCTCACATAATTCTGTATGAATCTTTCAGCTGTCATTTTTCAATCAAGCAATAAACAATTCGCTCTTTCTGTATTTTTGGAAATATTTGGAAAATAAAATTTGGATTGGGTATAGCTGTGGAATCATTTGGTGGATTTCACCCTTTCACGAATTCGGCCTTCGTAATTAAAGTCCAAATCTACTCTACGAATATCATGTTTCTTAAATGTTTTTTTCGAGAGTTATTGTGTTCACAAATGGCCGTTAGATTCGCAGATAGGTATACACAATCAAATTTCATTTTCCTAATATTTCCAAATATACAGATAAGAACGAATTGAAATTAACTACTTGAATGAAAAACGCCTGAAGACTCATACAGAATTTCGTGAGGGTAATATGATTAGAAGATCACGCAATCTTTGAATCAGGAAGTAGAGGTGCTTTTAGCGGGGTCAATACGTGACGAGATGAGCACCTTGGCAACGAATTAAAACCACAGTATAGAAACTACTGACTTCACGTCAATGCTTTTCTAGAATTTCGTAACTAGTTTCGAACCTTCGTTTATCTGCCGACAACTGACCTCTCAGCACATGGTACATGGGTATTTATGCGGATTCGGTAAAACGGAGTTGTAATAAAAAGTGTCAGATATAGGAATTTTGTCTGCAACAGATTAAAAAAGTTTATTTTTGGGGAATTATTTGGGTGTGGGTACTGGAAGCATTGAAAGTTTGGGAATTACATAAATCCGTTTGGTCTTCCGTTATATTATATATTTTTCTGCACTAACCTATAAATTACAATGGACTTCTTTTTCATTCATGCAATATTCTTAGATTGTCTATTTATTGGAATAAAAGATGAATTGGTGTTGAGACTTGATGAATTATTAGCTTTTTTTCACTTATATCACTGAATATATATGGATCCGCAGGGATCCATACTGGGGCCACTGCTGTTTCTAGTCTATATAAATGACTTACCACCAAATGTAGATTGTCACAGTACGGTTCTTTTTGTTGACGACACCTCCTTTATCATTGTTGGTGCTACCGAGGAGGAACTTCAGGAAAAATCACAGATGGTCCTAGAACAGGCAGAGTTATGGTTCCATGCAAATAGATTCAAAATGAATAAAGAGAAGACCCAATGCATTGAATTCGATGCTAGACCCAAAGTTATGACATCCCTGAAATTTTTGGGTTTATATCTGGAACCTGACTTGAAGTTTGGGCAGCATACAGAAGATCTGATGAGGAAGTTATCTGTTGCTACTTACACAATAAGAAGATCGAAACAGGTGGCAGGTAAGCAAGCAGCTAAGCACGCTTATTTTGGATATTTTCACAGTCTAATCAACTATGGCCTACTGTTTTGGGGTGGAGGACCTGAAAGGAAGAAGATCTTCGTCAAACAAAAAAATGCAATTCGCATTATATGTGGCCTAAAGAGAACCGAAAGCTGTAGAAGTTGTTTCCAGCAAGAAAACATACTCACACTTACCTGTCTGTATATACTCTCCTGTATTTTATACATTCACAGCAGTAAAGATACGTTAACACGAAACGGGGAATACCACCATTATGCAACAAGAAATGCATAAAAGTTTTCAACACCATATCACAGGCTGTCAGCAACTCAGCTGAGCATACATCATGAAGCCATACAAATCTACAACAGGATTCCTGAGAGTTTCAAAATGATGAATAAGAAAAAACTGAAGAATGAGATGAAAAAAATTTTGTACAAGAAATCTTACTATACTATGGATGAATTTTGGTTAAGCCATTTTGAATAGTTTGTCCTTAAATGTTAATGTTTGTGATATACTTAAGTGTTAATTTATTGATTTGAATTTTATGATATTTTTTGAACACATTTTAAATTCTGAACTTCTTTTGGACGTTCCATGTAAAATTTTGATGGGTTAAAATTATTCACATCTGTATTCTTCTGTGAATAAAGATTATTATTATTATTATTATTATAAATACAAAAGAGAAATAAATAAGGGTAACTTCGGTCCATGTTTAATTAGAAATTTTGCGTTTAATTATTTAATTTATTATCTTGCAATTGGAACCGTTGTTTGCAGCTATGAATTGTGATCTTTTCTTGATGTTGAATCCCCATAATTGGTGGTAGTAAAACAAAGTTATAAAAAAATCATTCTAATTATGATCAACTCATTATTTACGAACGAAATATTCTCGATTCATATGTTTTATTATGTTTTCAGCAAATGTAATCATTGGAATAGAGTGCAGAGCCTGGGCAAAAAACATTCGGTACCATGGAGGAATCTTAGACAGAGTGGGATCTATCCAGTTTTACTTCCAAAGAGACTATTTTAATGTGCCTCTTCAATAACATTCGGTGATTCAATGGTTGAGTGATCAACTACCATCAGAAGTATTACATAGTTCAAAATTCAGATCTTTTAAGTAGTTTATTCATGTACAGATGTAGATTTTGGTTGAATCGTAATCTTTGAGCGATTGCTCGGAATAATTATCATAAGATTGAGTAGATAGTTGATGAAATCTTCTTGTTGATGTTCTTGGTGAGACTTCATTGAAAATTTGCTGCTATCAGCTTGTCAAAGGCCCAAACTGACCATAATACCACACCTATATTCTGTTTTCTGAATGAATATTCGATATTGTTTATTGCTTGAGAGGAATGCTCCTTATTTTTGATATTCTAAGTCGTTTGATTTCGTTCAGGTTTCTCTATTCAATGAGTTTTCATTTGATTTTCATTTCATGACCTTATGTAACTCAAATTTGACACAAAATTCATCATTCGAGAATAGAAATATGAACAATACTTTCAGTCTTTTCGTTTTCGATAACCATATTAGGAAGACTGCATAGCAATTTTGGGGGCTTGTTGATGACAGAAATCATGAATTCGATGATTTGTAATCTTTGCACGGCCTTTGGAAAAATTCATTCAAAAAGCCTTCAAAAACCATGTCTAAATATTCTGAACGCTTTATCGGTTAGTCATTTCTGTGAAATCACTAAGTTCTGAAAAATTTTTCGATTAGGATCGATTATATATAATTCCAACCTATTTTTCTATGATATGTGTGCCATTTCTTCCTCAAAGCTGTAAATAAATTTTATTTTTGAATAAACACTATTAAACTGGAGTCTTAATGAAATAAATTACTAGAAATGAAATCAGCAAAATTTTCGAAAGTAGATAGAATAAGTTTCAAATCATAGAAAAAATTAATTTCCTAAACTATTGCTTATATTTTTGATAGGAAAGCACTTCGGGAGAAAATATAATATTTTCTCAATGACCAATAAGAAAGATTTGTGTGAAATTGGGATGGCTTTATCATGGTACTTGAGAAAGAGAAAGAGAAATCTCCATAATATATAACTTGCACAATAATAATATGAAATAGATAAGGAAAGTTTTATTATTATTTATTGATATTCTAATGATAATAATGTCATCATTATTCACTCATTCCAGTTACGGAGAGTTTATATTAGCTATAGGAAAATGAACGAGTTTTGAATTGTTTCCACAAGAATCTGAGGATGATCATTAAAACATCTATATTCCCCTAAATTTCCTTTCATGCGGATAAAGAACATTTTCAACATTCAATGTAGATAATGGGATGCATCATGTTAGAAGAAAAGGTTGAAAAACGAACTATAAGTTGAGATAAACATTTGTTTCCTTGTAGGAACTCAGAATTTAATTGCCAAGCATCCTTATCACCATTCATTTTGCGAGACTGCAAAATTCTAGGAAACTTTAATGCACAATAAATAAAGATCAATCGATATTCATTTATGCCTCCAGATAAAGATAAAGGAATGAAAACAAATGGAAACAAACTGATAGATATATCCCAAACTTATAGTTCTGATCATAGAAATGGAAATTTTATAATATTTTAATGACTGTATCGACTTCGATATATGTGATATCATTAACGATTTAGGGATAGGTATTTCAACAAATATTCTTTATTCGTTTTCATTTATATGTAGTTAATTTCGTGTATTCTGTTTTACCTGAAAGTTGTATGATTAAATATTTCTGAACTAAGATCCAAAATTTTTTTTATAAGTTATTTCGCAGGTAATATTAGAGATGACAGCAAAAAAATTGCCAACTAGCAACAAATTTTACATGAGAAATCTAGTTTTAGTTCGTAGTAGTCATGAAGGAAGCTCTCCTTGATGAGCTGCTTTATTTAGGAACTTTTTCACTGGATTTTAATACTCCGAATCAGTTACAAACTAATTATGGACTACTTCTTTAGTATGGGGTCATGGTACAAGGTTCCTTTCTGTGAAAAAATAACACTGCAAAATTAATTAAAGTAGGTATATTTCCAACAATATCGAAAATGAAAATTGAATATTGATACTACAACTTGAGATATACAGGGTCTTTCACGAGGAACCTCACCCATATTTATACGGGAAACTACTGAACGTATTTTCATGAAATTCAGCACTTATAAGTATTTCACGATGCTGATGAAATCTGAAATATTTTCAAGGCATGAGCACCTCCGGTTTTTCCGGAAATGACGTCAACTTCCGTTTTTCAAATTAGAACACCATTTTTTTATTGCAGAAATAGATTCCTTAGAAAATTTCAATTTATTTTGATGTAACATTTTTCAGTTTTGGTTGGAAAATTCTCTCTGAGCGGGAAAATTCGAAAAAAAAATCGAAAATAGAGCTCCGCTGAAACAAGAATAACTTCGAGGTTTTTGGATGGAAAACTTTCATTTTTGGGATTTTTCAAGATGTAAGATTGATGTATCCACTTTGAAAATCGAAATCGCGATTCATGATACAGGGGGTGAAAAAATCGCTTTCAAAGTTAGGGATGACAAAATCGTGAAAAATCAATTTTTTCAAATTAGAACCCCATTTTTTTATGGCAGATATTGAATCTACGTTAAAAAATAATGTGAGTGTATACATCACACCCTTGCCCTAAAATGGATATTTTCTGAGTTATTCACAAAAAACTGTTTTTCGTCTTGAATTTTCAGCTATTTCTTTTCCCTTCACGCCATTAAGATGAAGTTTTCAGGAACTGTTACTTAAACCATGTTTTAGATTTTACTACCCTAATATGCAAGAGAAAAAAGTTACAGGTTGTTCCTAAATAGATGGCGAATTTGGATTCGAATTTGTGTCGGAAACCTCTTTATTTCAACTAATCGGCCATCGGTTTTCTCTCCAGTGATAAATAAATAATTCCTTATGAACCATATGCAAAAACTTACCATGTTTTACATTTTAAGTTTAAGTAACAGTTCCTGAAAATGTCATCTTTTTGGCGTGAAGGGAAAAGAAATAGCTGAAAATTCAAGACGAAAAACAGTTTTTTGTGAATAACTCAGAAAATATCCACTTTAGGGCAAGGGTGTGATGCATACACTCACATTATTTTTTAACGTAGATTCAATATCTGCCATAAAAAAATGGGGTTCTAATTTGAAAAAATTGATTTTTCACGATTTTGTCATCCCTAACTTTGAAAGCGATTTTTTCACCCCCTGTATCATGAATCGCGATTTCGATTTTTAAAGTGGATACATCAATCTTACATCTTGAAAAATTTTAAAAATGAAAATTTTCCATCCAAAAACCTCGAAGTTATTCTTGTTTCAGCGGAGCTCTATTTTCGATTTTTTTTTCGCATTTTCCCGCTCAGAGAGAATTTTCCAACCAAAACTGAAAAATGTTACATCAAAATAAATTGAAATTTTCTAAGGAATCTATTTCTGCAATAAAAAAATGGTGTTCTAATTTGAAAAACGGAAGTTGACGTCATTTCCGGAAAAACCGGAGGTGCTCATGCCTTGAAAATATTTTAGATTTCATCAGCATCGTGAAATACTTATAAGTGCTGAATTTCATGAAAATACGTTCAGTAGTTTCCCGTATAAATATGGGTGAGGTTCCTCGTGAAAGACCCTGTATGTCTCTCATGTAGGAAAATTTAATACGTCATAGCTATGTTACAAGTATATCACTAACTATATACAACTGCATATAAAATTTTTTTGCTTACCCAATCCACAAAACTACACCAAAACACATATATGGTGTTTATTCTGCGTGGTAAATCCCGTACTAAGGAGCGAAACTGTATTAGAACCCTTTATTCTTATGTGTCGAGTTACAGTGAGATATCATTGATTTGTTCTACTGCAGCATATTACAATGAAATAACTGAAAACCTAGAAAAAGCTGCTTGTACTGGTTTGCCAGACATTGATAATTGACATAAATTATTATCAGTAGTTAATACCAAGCAAAATATTGATTGAACGAAAAAATAAATCTCTGTGTTGGCAAGGTGTCTATGTACTTTGTGAAATTGCCCAGGCAGCAGAAATATGTCTAATATACATCAAGAAAAGTTTGAGTAAACGTCATTGAATGACGTCTTCGACAGTCAAGAATGACATCATAGAGTTAAATCCCAATAAAAGACAATACATATTATATTTGACATGAATTATTATTAGTAGTTAATACCAACGAACGAAAAAATGACTTTCCTCGTTTTCAAGGTGTCTACTATGTGATCATGCCAAGAGGAAGAGTGTCAGGTAGTATAAATATGTCTAATATACATAAAAAAATGTTCCAGTAAACGTCATAGAATGAAGTCATTAAATAAAATGAAAAAGTTTTCACAGTACTGGGTTAGGTATGTTTTTTCCATGAGAACATAGCACTGAGAGTCAGTTTTCGAGAGTATATACCGCACAGTGTTGCTGAAACTTTATTAAATTCTAAATACACAAAAAATTTTCGAAGCCAAAGCAGGACCTGCGATATCTATCTCATATAGCCGAATTCTTCTGGCTTTTCACAATTTCACCTTAGGGCCGTTATCATAAAACATTTTCAACAGATGACCAGAGGTTAACTTGTGAAATGCGGTTCAACAATAAGAGTTAACTGCTTTCTGTAGTCAGAATAAGTTCTATAATACCACAGTATAGAAACTACTAGTTTATAACTACTAGTTTATATACTGTGATAATACCGGCCCTTAGTCGATGATAAAATTAGTTAAATTAGAATAACATGGAGTACTCATAAATATGATAACGGTTCTTTGGTTTATTATTTGATGAAATCAAATTTATTTATTAATTTATTATTTATTTATTATTATTTGATGAAATCAAATAATAAACCTTAGTGATCGACCAACAAAAAAAAAATTTTAATCCCCCCTGAAAATTTCACAGTTCGCGTTTTGGAGTATGTAGATTTGAATGAACGAATAAAAAAAAATCCGTCCGTCCGCCGTCCGCCGTCCGTTGTCCAGAGCTTTTCTCGGAAAGTACTGAACCGAAATCCGTGAAACTTGGTAGAAAAATCATGTGTCGCTCGGGATTGATCCTCCAAGCTTTTCAGCAGCATTGGTGTACCCTAAGGGCTTAAAATTGGGGGTTGGAGGGAAAAAAAATTATTTCTCGGAAACTTACCACCGAATTTTTGTGAAATTCTCAACGTTGATTACTGTTGCATAAGTCAACCTAAAAAATTTTACCCGGATGATATCCGACCAGTAGTCTCTGAGTTGTAAAGAAAAATGCTGCAAATTTCCAATAATTCCGAGAATGAATCATCGCATTCGGTTCTAAGATTGGAATTCAGTGAAATAATCGGTTAACTTTTCATCCAGAATCATATATCTGAATGTAGATGAAAAGATTGTTACCAAATTTTCAACATATATTGAGAAATTTCGAACGGATTCGTTAATTATTTTATAAACACAATGTGCAAATGCCCTATCGATGTTCTCGACAATTTCATAATCGTTATTCGTTAGTAGTTCAAATTAAATATTTTTGGGGTTTCTCGCCTAATATCTGAAACATAACTACAAAAACTCGGATAACAATTATTATTTATAGATATCACCCTGCGAATTACGGGATGAAACATTAAATTTCTTCATGGAGCTCAATTGTATCTCAAATAAAACTTATATATTATTCATAAATCATTGGTTTTACACAACCCGAAAACTGATTCCATGAAAAAATTCATTTGAAAGATTGAAATCTCAATAAATACTCTTGTGTAACTGAATAACCCATTCACATGCAGAACGCGAATTAAGAAGCGTTATTTAAAATAATGAATATTTCCAAAATATTCGGTCGATCGGAGGTTTCCATCAATTTTGGATTGCTTAGTACAATTATCGTCAACATGTGGATATCGGCTACTGGTTTCAATCGAAATCCAATATTTTTCGTCCTGAGACTTTGAAATAGGGGTGAATATAAAAGATAATGAGCATGTACATGATAAAACAAATTGGAGGATATATGCAAACAAATCAATTAACAAACCGGAAATCTCATCAATTGTCGAGAATTGTTTGAATTGAAGATTTTTACATTAAACAGACGTTGGGATTTGACACCCTCTTAGTTGAGTGTATCTGACAACTATACGGAACGAAATGTCTCTTTTAGAATTATTCAGTCGAATTCAACCTTGTGAGGTTCACGATATATTTGATTTTTACAGAAAAGTTATTGAAAATAACTTTAGGTCTTCAGTTTGTGTATTGGATATTTTGCGAATCAAGTGAACTCTTATCGGATATATGCACTGTAGAAAAAATTTTTCAGATGAGTTGCACAGGACGGGTGAGTTTTTTTTCATTTCATTGATATTTTTCAGAACAAAGTTGAATCCTAGTAGGAATCACATCCACACATTTAATATTAGCGGAAAATCTAGAATTTTGTTTTACGTATTTGTTGTTAATTTGAGAGTTTAAGTTAATTTCCCCGAAAGTTTCTCAAGAAATACTAACGCGATCAAATTGAAACATCATAAGTAGTTGTGAAATATCGACGCTCAATTTAATGCATGATTTCGTGAGAATTGTATTGGAAAAAAATTTAATTTTTTCTAAACATTTTTTTCGGAAGCTATTCATTAAAGTTCAATATAATTTGGTACAGGCTTAGTCAACATTTTTAAACCATTTTTATTTGCAGAGATATTGGCGGAAAATTTTGTGGCCATTTTAAATTTTGAGGTTATTTCCCTTATATGTCAAAAGGCGCAAACGCTTTCTGATTTGAATTTCATTTCTATTTGTGTAATACCGACACGCAATTTAATAAGTAATATCGTGAAGACCGTACTGGCAAAATATTAGTAAAAAATATTTTTCGGAAATTAAATTTAACTTTAACGAAAAAAACAACATAGTGACTTGACCTTTGTGAAGTAGTTTTTTAAGAAACTCAACACCAAGATAATCTTTTCTTCAACTCCAATATTTCATAGGAAATGTGATTTGGAATGAAAAATATTTAAGATTTTTATGAATAACATCCTCTAGGCTTAATTATAAAGTGATTCTTTCAATTCTTTCCAGCAAAATTTTCGTTATATGTTGATACCTTAGTGAATAGGTTTATATACCATATTTCGGGAATATATTTAGATGAGACAGACAACATGGATACGGTAATTGATTATATCGGTGACAGGAGTGATAATTCTGATGATCAGTCGGACATGAAAACTCCATCTCATTGTCGTAACTTGTAACGGTTTAAAAGTACATTTTAACAATAATATAAACGAAGTAGTAGTTAAACACTTCAGTAGTTCAATTTTTACTTGACACATATCGAACTCCGTGTTCTCGATACTGTTGCGCAATCGCGTCTGACGAAGGTGCGCCTGAGAGTTCCTTCGTTCGACTTCCTTCTTTCTTTTTCTGTCAGAGTTTTCAAGGTGCAAAGATCGATTCTATATTAACGACCAATATCGAATAATTGAGTTTGGTATTCTCATTGATTTTGAGAAATTGTTACCTGTGTGCTCTAATATTAAGTATTAGGGCACTTTCCCTGGAATCTAACTTCCCGGAACCTGACTTTTCCTGGAATTTCACTTCCTGGAATCTAACTTTTTGGAACCTTACTATCTGGGTTCTCATCTTTTGGATACCGAGTACCTGTTCACCTGATTTATAACCATTACCTGCTAAGGACATACCGACTTGCGTAACTACCTGCAATTCCACCTGTGATATCAAGCAATTCAGGAGTACAAACCAAAATTGGATTAAAAAGGCCTACGACCTGAGATCTTCGACCACCAATACACATGCTCTAGTCGACCGTTAGATAAGTGTTACTTTCCTTGTATTTCTATAATCTGAGCTCAGAAATTGTTTGTAAAAATGTGTAGATATTTGTGAAAGATTAATATATTGGATTGGTTAGTAATCCAGTCTTTCAGTTTCCTCTCCATGCAAATAGGTTGAGTGAGTTCAAGGTATAAATATAACAATTGTAATTTTTATTGTTATAAACTCGACAGATTTGTCCCCAGATAATTAGGGAATACGGCCCTGTGCGGCCACCTGCATTGGTCTCACTTTTCGAGCGAGCTAAGGCGGTTCGCTCTTCAAGTGGTTTTGTGCGTTATTATAAACATAGACATATTTAGGCATGTAAGATTTATCCTTGGGGATATTTGAAAATTCCAGACATAAGTCAGTCGGGATCGGAATTGGAAGCGATAAGCTTGAGGTCGAAAACGCCGAGGCTCGGCTCAAATATTTAAAATAGGTTTTTTACCTTTTTTTTCATATTTTCACACGATCGATTATTTCGTATCGGCACTAGTCTAGTATATTCATTTTACAACTAGGAATCGAATTAAAGTGTGTTTTTTTTAACCGTTTAGTTTGATTTTGAAAACTTTCGAACCTCCTAGACGCCAGATCCTAAGGGTGTGTAGGACTTCGGCGGGGAATTCACAACACTCATAGTAATACTACGGAATCACAAAAAACACGAAGAAAGTTGCTAAAAATCTTCTTCAGGTATCTACATTTTACTGACTGATGGTATGTAGTACAACAAGGTTTAAATATGGTCCGGAACGTGCCTAAATAATTATACAAAAGCGTAAAAGTGAGAGAAGGTATAAATTGGGGTTTGCCACAGAGTTTTTAGGTTACAGAAAAATATTCAGTAGTGGAGAGTTATTCACATCTGTTCAATAGGATTTTGCGGGTGTTGTACCTATTGATTTCTAACGACTCTAGGAGTTATGTAGGTCCTTTTGGTTTCGACGTGGATAATTTTGTAGTTACTATTGAATTTAAATATTTCACATGAATTTCTTCATGGAATTGATTTTCGTTTGGTGAAAAACCAATGAGTTATAAATAATATATACGATTGATTTGAGATATCAATGGTATTGGGTTATTAAACTGAGAAAATAATAAACCCTTGTGTAAAATTTGCAGCGTTTTATCTTTTGGAGGTCAAGTTCTATTACTAAATTAATCGTGGAGTCAAAAATCGAATTACCGCGACATCGGTGACTCGAGGAAGCAAACCTAAAACACAAATTATTCCCAAAAACTCTAAGGAGTATCATACAAGTAATCAGCTAAAGTTTGGGGACGAGGAGAAAATAATATAAATACCAATTCAAGTATACCAGACTTTCCGACAATATAGAAACTCGTATAAATTATTATTATTCGTCGAAATAGAGACTTTCCTTCTGAATAGGTACTTTATATACTTTACGCATCACATTTATATTGGAAAGACACAGCGTGGATCGAAAATGAGAGTATGTAATTTCATGTCACCGGATTGAAGGATATTTAAATACGACTAAATAGTTTTTTGGACAATTTTTCATATATCATATATATTCGTATATGCAGTTTTGCTCTCCATATGTTATTCTCACAGGTTTATTTGAACAACTATTGATTTCCAATACGAGCAGTCATGAATCGACTCTGTGAATTCAGATTTTCTCATTATTTTCTAGAATTTTCCTGTGGCATAGGTGAGGTTCTGGAATTTTCCTGCTCGCAACCGTATAGATTCAGAATTGTTGAAAAATTTCGAAATAAGGTATACAAAATGGTAGCGTCCTACAGTTGGAAAGTGAGATAACATGTTTCATACATAGTGGAACTGTCCAAAAGAATACTTAGCAAATCCAGCTAGAAGTTATGATAGAAATGAAGGGTGTCCGATATTCCCCAAACAATATTCGAACTGGAGGTTGATTAGGTAGCTCGAGATCATTCTGAATATCGAAATTCTCTATTCAACAATTTTATTTTTGTTTACGAGATTCTGAAATTCATCGCTACCTTATGTGTACCTCAAATAGAACTAATTCAAAAAACTAATGTCCTGAACCTTGCTGATCAGTTATTTTTTTTTGGACGTATGAAACAGTTTTTAAAATTGTTACAAGTTTTCGAGAAAAGGGGATGAAATCACAGATTTTCATTCCTCCAATTTTCATATTCATAACTTTGACTAGATTTTCTGAAAAAACCTATATCCATGTGAATGTGAAATATTCACTGAAAAAATATACGGATTTCAATATTGTTTAAAACGTAGAATTATTATTTTTGGGCGGGAATATACTTCCATTAAATCAGAATACCGAAATTTTCCCTTTTCTTTTATCATCAACTTTCACAATTCTGACAAAAAGTATTCTGCTTCGGATTTATCGAGCTAAAATGATGAAATAATGATAGTGAATGTGGAAAATCAAGTGTTCAGCACTATCAGACCTGAATTGTTTTCTTTGCATTCTGATGCAAATATGTCATACAAAAAAAACCTTTCAAATGGCTCCTCTTATGAAGATTTTCTGAGGGTAGTCAAGTGAGTGAATACGATGTCTGAGTTGTTCCGTGTCTGTTGTTGTAGCGTAAAGTTGTTCTATCGAAGAGTCCTAGGAAAAAAACATTGCAAATTTCACGTAGAAGTTTACTATTTTCTGAGTGAAATTCAATGACATTTCAAATGGCTCCTCTTATGAAGATTTTCTGAGGGTAGTCAAGTGAGTGAATACGATGTCTGAGTTGTTCCGTGTCTGTTGTTGTAGCGTAAAGTTGTTCTATCGAAGAGTCCTAGGAAAAAACGCTGCAAATTTTACACAAGGGTTTATTATTTTCTCAGTTTAATAACCCAATACCATTGATATCTCAAATCAATCGTATATATTATTTATAACTCATTGGTTTTTCGCCAAACGAAAATCAATTCCATGAAGAAATTCATGTGAAATATTTAAATTCAATAGTAACTAAAAACTTATCCACGTCGAAACCAAAAGTACCTACATAACTCCTAGAGTCGTTAGAAATCAATAGGTACAACACCCGCAAAATCCTATTGAACAGATGTGAATAACTCTCCACTACTGAATATTTTTCTGTAACCTAAAAACTCTGTGGCAAACCCCAATTTATACCTTCTGTCACTTTTACGCTTTTGTATAATTATTTAGGCACGTTCCGGACCATATTTAAACCTTGTTGTACTACATACCATCAGTCAGTAAAATGTAGATACCTGAAGAAGATTTTTAGCAACTTTCTTCGTGTTTTTTGTGATTCCGTAGTGTTACTATGAGTGTTGTGAATTCCCCGCCGAAGTCCTACACACCGTTAGGATCTGGCGTCTAGGAGGTTCGAAAGTTTTCAAAATCAAACTAAACGGTTAAAAAAAAACACACTTTAATTCGATTCCTAGTTGTAAAATGAATATACTAGACTAGTGCCGATACGAAATAATCGATCGTGTGAAAATATGAACAAAAAGGTAAAAAACCTATTTTAAATATTTGAGCCGAGCCTCGGCGTTTTCGACCTCAAGCTTATCGCTTCCAATTCCGATCCCGACTGACTTATGTCTGGAATTTTCAAATATCCCCAAGGATAAATCTTACATGCCTAAATATGTCTATGTTTATAATAACGCACAAAACCACTTGAAGAGCGAACCGCCTTAGCTCGCTCGAAAAGTGAGACCAATGCAGGTGGCCGCACAGGGCCGTATTCCCTAATTATCTGGGGACAAATCTGTCGAGTTACGACAATGAGATGGAGTTTTGTCCGACTGATCATCAGAATTATCACTCCTGTCACCGATATAATCAATTACCGTATCCATGTTGTCTGTCTCATCTAAATATATTCCCGAAATATGGTATATAAACCTATTCACTAAGGTATCAACATATAACGAAAATTTTGCTGGAAAGAATTGAAAGAATCACTTTATAATTAAGCCTAGAGGATGTTATTCATAAAAATCTTAAATATTTTTCATTCCAAATCACATTTCCTATGAAATATTGGAGTTGAAGAAAAAATTATCTTGGTGTTGAGTTTCTTAAAAAACTACTTTACAAAGGTCAAGTCACTGTGTTTTTTCTTTCGTTAAAGTTAAGTTAAATTTCCGAAAAATATTTTTTACTAATATTTTGCCAGTACGGTCTTCACGATATTACTTATTAAATTGCGTGTCGGTATTACACACATAGAAATGAAATTCAAATCAGAAAGCATTTGCGCCTTTTGACATATAAGGGAAATAACCTCAAAATTCAAAATGGCCACAAAATTTTCCGCCAATATCTCTGCAAATAAAAATGGTTTCAAAATGTTGACTAAGACCTGTACCAAATTATATTGAACTTTAATGAATAGCTTCCGAAAAAAATGTTTAGAAAAAATTAAATTTTTTTCCAATACAATTCTCACGAAATCATGCATTAAATTGAGCGTCGATATTTCACAACTACTTATGATGTTTCAATTTGATCGCGTTAGTATTTCTTGAGAAACTTTCGGGGAAATTAACTTAAACTCTCAAATTAACAACAAATACGTAAAACAAAATTCTAGATTTTCCGCTAATATTAAATGTGTGGATGTGATTCCTACTAGGATTCAACTTTGTTCTGAAAAATATCAATGAAATGAAAAAAAACTCACCCGTCCTGTGCAACTCATCTGAAAAATTTTTTCCACAGTGCATATATCCGATAAGAGTTCACTTGATTCACAAAATATCCAATACACAAACTGAAGACCTAAAGTTATTTTCAATAACTTTTCTGTAAAAATCAAATATATCGTGAACCTCTCAAGGTTGAATTCGACTGAATAATTCTAAAAGAGAAATTTCGTTCCGTATAGTTGTCAGATACACTCAACTAAGAGGGTGTCAAATCCCAACGTCTGTTTAATGTAAAAATCTTCAATTCAAACAATTCTCGACAATTGATGAGATTTCCGGTTTGTTAATTGATTTGTTTGCATATATCCTCCAATTTGTTTTATCATATACATGCTCATTATCTTTTATATTCACCCCTATTTCAAAGTCTCAGGACGAAAAATATTGGATTTCGATTGAAACCAGTAGCCGATATCCACATGTTGACGATAATTGTACTAAGCAATCCAAAATTGATGGAAACCTCCGATCGACCGAATATTTTGGAAATATTCATTATTTTAAATAACGCTTCTTAATTCGCGTTCTGCATGTGAATGGGTTATTCAGTTACACAATAGTATTTATTGAGATTTCAATGTTTCAAATGAATTTTTTCATGGAATCAGTTTTCGGGTTGTGTAAAACCAATGATTTATGAATAATATATAAGTTTTATTTAAGATATAATTGAGGTCCATGAAGAAATTTAATGTTTCATCCCGTAATTCGCAGGGTGATGTCTATAAATAATAATTGTTATCCGAGTTTTTGTAGTTATGTTTCAGATATTAGGCGAGAAACCCCAAAAATATTATATTTAATTTGAACTACTAACGAATAACGATTATGAAATTGTCGAGAACATCGATAGGGCATTTGCACATTGTGTTTATAAAATAATTAACGAATCCGTTCGAAATTTCTCAATATATGTTGAAAATTTCTTTTCATCTACATTCAGATATATGATTCTGAATGAAAAGTTAACCGATTATTTCACTGAATTCCAATCTTAGAACCGAATGCGATGATTCATTCTCGGAATTATTGGAAATTTGCAGCATTTTTCTTTATAACTCAGAGACTACTGGTCGGATATCATCCGGGTAAAATTTTTTAGGTTGAGTTGTGCAACAGTAATCAACGTTGAGAATTTCACAAAAATTCGGTGGTAAGTTTCCGAGAAATAATTTTTTTTTCCCTCCAACCCCCAATTTTAAGCCCTTAGGGTACACCAATGCTGCTGAAAAGCTTGGAGGATCAATCCCGAGCGACACATGATTTTTCTACCAAGTTTCACGGATTTCGGTTCAGTACTTTCCGAGAAAAGCTCTGGACAACGGACGGCGGACGGACGGATTTTTTTTTATTCGTTCATTCAAATCTACATACTCCAAAACGTGAACTGTGAAATTTTCAGGGGGGTTTTGTTGGCCGATCACTAAGGTTTATTATTTGATTTCATCAAATAATAAACCAAAAACACTGCAAATTTCACGTAGAAGTTTACTATTTTCTGAGTGAAATTCAATGACATTTGAATCTGAACTGAAATGTTTAGATTATTTATAACTCATTGGTTTTTCCCAACACAAACAACAATCTCATGAATGAATTGCCAACAAACTGGAAAGTCATCGAGCTTTCCATCTTCTCGCATTAGGTAGGCTCGTCATTATTTGATGAAATCAAAAATTGAACGAAAATCAAAAATGGATGGGTTAGTTTTTTTTGCGAAATAACTAAACTGAACTCATCCTGTGGTCGCCCAGATCTCCGGACTGCAATTCTGTTTTCTCTCATTTGAGCCATTTGATAGAACAAAACGCTACATTTAAGTACAACTGAAGTGAAACAATGAACACAAAGAGTATCATCTTCGAAGATCCTGCATATAAGAATGGAAGAAAGCCAATTCAGTTCTTTTTCTGAAACTAGTAAGTATCATTTATTTATCGACACTGAACGAACGACGAAGATATGAATTAAAAAAGTTTGAAATTGTATTTTTATTATTCTCTATATGTCTCACCAATGAATTCATGACTATCTATCATTATTTCATAATTTCATCTCGATAAATTCGAAACAGAATTCTTTATACATCGGAATCGTGAAATTTTCTGGATAGACCTGAACATTCCCGCATTTTTATTCAATGAAAATAAAATTCCCTCCTAAAATAATTGACGTCTCATAAAACTTTGCATACTGAAAAGTATTTTGGTACAGAATGTTCACATTCCCCTGATTATAACTTTCCTCAGAAAATCAGATTATGTGGATAAATATGACTAGAATTCAAATCTATCATTTCAGCACCGTTTCTCGAAAAACTTCATCATTTCAGAGAACTGTTTTATACATCCAAAAAGCAGCATCCAATCACCAATGTTGAAGAGAAAATTTTTCGAATCAATTTCAATTCAAGGACATGGTATTCAGAACACCGAGGTGAGGTTGCGAGTGTCCAAAATGTCGATTATTTCGAAATTTTCGATATTCTGAATGGACATGACCTTGTCTATCACCAGTTCAAATATCGTTCAAGTTTTACAGGACAGAGCCTGTATAAGGAGTTCACAACTGGCATACGTCATGTTAATGACGTTAAACTGAGGTTATATTAAGGAATCAAGGGGAAGGGGAGTCATTACTTAGTCCAATCAAAGTATTGTTATTAATTTCCCATCCTAACTCGCTTGTTCGAAGCTCTAGAGAATAGTAGCCTAATAATTTCGTACGAAAATGGCGATTCAAATCGGCCGTTAGGCTACTACGTGGAGAATAACTTCCAAAATGAAGGACTCGCATTCGAAAGGCAGCTTCCGGGATAAGTTACGATCGAGAATCGAATTCGTATATGGGCAACATTCTCCCAATGATTCCACAGTTATATCCATTCCAAATTCGATTTTAGCAATATTCCTAAAAATACAGATCCGATTGAATTCGAATATAGCACAGAAGTGAGACAACAATAGTTGACAACAAGTTTCTGCAAAAGTCGGCGAGAAACATGTGAAGGAAAGCTTTCAGAATAAGGAGGTTAAAATGCAGTGATCGCTTTATTGGCTTCAAATTGCGACACTCGAGTCAAAACTTTTGACCGTTCTCACATCTATGCTTTTCTATCTTATGTTTCATGGCAACTATTTCTCCTCAGTGTCATCGAAAAAAGCTACTATAGGTTATGATTTTTCACGAATGCCAACTTATCATTTTCCCATTTTTGTTTATGCAATCAGGGTCTTTCACGAGGAACCTCACCCATATTTATACGGGAAACTACTGAACGTATTTTCATGAAATTCAGCACTTATAAGTATTTCACGATGCTGATGAAATCTAAAATATTTTCAAGGCATGAGCACCTCCGGTTTTTCCGGAAATGACGTCAACTTCCGTTTTTCAAATTAGGACACCATTTTTTTATTGCAGAAATAGATTCCTTAGAAAATTTCAATTTATTTTGATGTAACATTTTTCAGTTTTGGTTGGAAAATTCTCTCTGAGCGGGAAAATTCGAAAAAAAAATCGAAAATAGAGCTCCGCTGAAACAAGAATAACTTCGAGGTTTTTTAATGGAAAATTTTTATTTTTGGGATTTTTCAAGATGTAAGATTGATGTAGCCACTTTAAAAATCGAAATCGCGATTCATGATACAGGGGGTGAAAAAATCGCTTTCAAAGTTAGGGATGACAAAATCGTGAAAAATCAATTTTTTCAAATTAGAACCCCATTTTTTCATGGCAGATATTGAATCTACGTTAAAAAATAATGTGAGTGTATGCATCACACCCTTGCCCTAAAATGGATATTTTCTGAGTTATTCACAAAAAACTGTTTTTCGTCTTGAATTTTCAGCTATTTCTTTTCCCTTCAAGCCAAAAAGATGAAATTTTCAGGAACTGTTAGTTGAACCATGCTGTAGATTTTTCACCGCTTCTTGAAACCGACTTCAAGTTACTATTAGGAGAACCATGGCAAACTCTCGCAGTTATAACTAGAGAAGATGCTCAAAGTTTTGACCGTTAATTTCTAGACATTTATTTATACGTCTCAGGAATGCTTCGTGCGTTGCTCTTATTATTCGAGAGGAAGAGATCTGCAAAAGTGTTTAAAAACCAAATTGAGTTTCAAAACTATGAATCTAAAAATCTAAACAAACCTGAACGCATTTCTGACTCGTTCGATGCAGTCCTCTTTATCAGTCAGGGGAGTTGAGTAGACAATATTTTTTATCCTACCCCAAACATAATAGTCTAAGGGCCGGTATTATAAAACTTAATGGGAAGTTAACTTTAACTTTAACCGACAGTTAATGTTATGCTCAAAAATGTCGGAATTATAAAAGTCTCATTTCTATCATAGACAAGAAATACTGTGATGATTTCTATGAAAAGGAGAATGAAATAGTTTGAGATTCTGTAATAAATCTAACCACCAATTTCTGAGTTGGAAAAGCTGGACTTTGGAAAAATACTCCCTTTCAAAATATGATAGGAATAAACAAATCCTTTATTGACAAATATTCGCACTATGTATCAGGGAGCTTAATGGATTGTGGTTTCCATAAAAATAGAATTACTGATTTGAGGGAGAGTTGCAATGATCAATTTTGAATTCTTATACTTTTTACAATATGGAAGGGGTGTTTGGGTATTTATTCGGTCACCTAACTAAAAAAACTACTTCCACTAATGAATATATTGGAAATGAAAGCTTAAAAGGAAAAACTTCGACAATAATGAAATACATTCATCTCAGGAATTATATAACAATTTCAATAAAATTTGTCCAAATCATTGGTACAGAATTTTTTACAAATGCTTCACTATTCACCAACGGGCAAGTACTTTCAACTGACACTGGGAGTGGTAATAATCTCAACACTAAATTTGCAAAAATTGTCATGCAGTTAAAAAATATGGTAATGTTTTGTGTGGCTCAGGGTTATCGAGCCCTGATATCTAGAATTTGTACAGCTACCAGCTTGGCCATTACTATAAGGAAAGTATCCATTGCAATTGTGATGATTTCCTTTCATCTTAAAAGTTAAATAATGTGTATAAATTATTATGCTTCATTACGCATTTACAACTTTTATCTGTTATATTAGGCACCGAAAAGAATAAATGCCAATGATTTTTTTTTCATTTACATCTTATAACAGAAAGAGTAACTGATATTTTCATTACAATAATTTGCCATGAGGAACTCTCGAGATTGGATTATTACTCGAGTGAGGTTTATAGCAGGCATTTTGATGTAAATAGATAATAAGTATGCAATTTTCCATGACACATTTCTGATAATACAGCCAGTATAGTCGATTTGTGAAAACCCCTAAAATCTCCAGCAACTATCAAGAAAGAACAAGCTGCATAAACTCTGCGTGTAATCAACACATTTGCATCACTAGCGTCACAGCACGATTTCTAAGAATGTGTATTTCATTACAGGCGTGCAGAGTGTCCAGATAAGCGAAATCGGTTTTTCCCGTTTCTTCCCATAAGTTCAAATGGTTCAGCCGATTTCTAAATATCCTTTCTCAACAAGGATATTCAACAATTTTCATGGCATCATCGTCATAGTCACTTAAAAGTTCTTCAAAAATGAAGTGAATATCTCTCAACGAGGATGTTCAACAATATTCATGTCATCTTCGTCATCGTGAATTAAAAGTCCTTATTATCTTGTTAACATGTTTCCGAAAATAGCATAACAACAAACAAATCGAGGTTATATTCCCCTTATGTCAGCCGAAAAGACAGAGAATCTGTGGAAAATAACGATTTAACTTTAACTTTAACTATAATTGATACCCAAACCACCTGATAAAGATAACCCTGCAAATCTAACTTTAACTGGAAATTACTGCTTAATTTTCAGTTAAAGTTAAAGTTAACTTCCCGTTAAGTTTTATAATACCGGCCCTTAAGGAGTTAAATCGGGAGAACGTGGTGGCCAAAGATGTGGACCATTGTTCGCCAATCATCGATCTTCAAATAGCCTGTAGAGGATATTTGACACATTGAGTGAATTGTGTGGAGGCGCGCCATAAGTCATTATGGTTCTGTACTAGCGGCTCAATTATTTGAGTCAATATGTCAGAATATCTATCTCCTAAGGGAGAACATTCTTTAAATAATGCAAACATGTGTAGTGTTCTATCTTACCAGTTAAAGTCCCATCATAAATGTGAACATCGAGAATTGCATTATTTTTGATGGCGCAAAAAACATTGAAACTCCAGGTCTCTTGAAAGTTCCATTGTCTGAAGTGGTGGTTGTTCTCTTCATCCCAATAATGACTGTTATGCCTATTGAAAGAACCATTCTTTGTGAATTTAGATTCATCTGTCCAAATTATACAGTCCAAAAAGTTTTCATTCTCTTGAAATCGAATCATCATAGCTTCGCAAAACTCTGTTCTCCTGACGAAATCAGTTTCCTTCAAATGCTGTACCCTATTGAATTTATATGGGTGCATTTTATGTTTTTTTAATATTCTCCAAACACTCGATTGAGATAATCCCAGATCAATCTCGGCATCTTTGAGAGAATTTTGAGGATTCACACGAAAATATGCAAGAACTGTAATTTCGTTGTTCTCATCTTCTACTACACTTTTTTCTCTGTATGTAGTTTTCTTAACGAAAGATCCGACATTTCTCAAGTTTGTCATGGTTCTGTTAATGGTATCTCTCGTTGGTCTGGGTCGGTCAGGAACCCTCTCAATGAACAGTCGAATCGTTCTATCTACAACTTTATTACATTCTCCATGAAGTAGAATGAGATTTAAATAATCTTCATTGTTAAAATTAGGCATAGTGATTATCACCAAATTAATAGTAAACACAAAATGCTACTGAATAAAGAGGAATTTGGCAGATGTAATTAATGATATCTATCATTAAAAAAATAATGTAAAACATGGTAAGTTTTTGCATATGGTTCATAAGGAATTATTTATTTATCACTGGAGAGAAAACCGATGGCCGATTAGTTGAAATAAAGAGGTTTCCGATACAAATTCGAATCCAAATTCGCCATCTATTTAGGAACAACCTGTAACTTTTTTCTCTTGCATATTAGGGTAGTAAAATCTAAAACATGGTTTAAGTAACAGTTCCTGAAAATGTCATCTTTTTGGCGTGAAGGGAAAAGAAATAGCTGAAAATTCAAGACGAAAACAGTTTTTTGTGAATAACTCAGAAAATATCCACTTTAGGGCAAGGGTGTGATGCATACACTCACATTATTTTTTAACGTAGATTCAATATCTGCCATAAAAAAATGGGGTTCTAATCTGAAAAAATTTATTTTTCACGATTTTGTCATCCCTAACTTTGATAGCGATTTTTTCACCCCCTGTATCATGAATCGCGATTTCGATTTTTAAAGTGGCTACATCAATCTTACATCTTGAAAAATCCCAAAAATAAAAATTTTCCATCCAAAAACCTCGAAGTTATTCTTGTTTCAGCGGAGCTCTATTTTCGATTTTTTTCGAATTTTCCCGCTCAGAGAGAATTTTCCAACCAAAACTGAAAAATGTTACATCAAAATAAATTGAAATTTTCTAAGGAATCTATTTCTGCAATAAAAAAATGGTGTTCTAATTTGAAAAACGGAAGTTAACGTCATTTCCAGAAAAACCGGAGGTGCTCATGCCTTGAAAATATTTTAGATTTCATCAGCATCGTGAAATACTTATAAGTGCTGAATTTCATGAAAATACGTTCAGTAGTTTCCCGTATAAATATGGGTGAGGTTCCTCGTGAAAGACCCTGTATTATGAGGTAGGATTTTTATTTGTGATAGGCTTGTTATCGAACTGAACTAACCCATTCCCTAATTTGGAAGCAGAAGCAAGCTGTTATTTCCGACAAATATACTCATGAATTATTGTTTGCTCGATCGATATTTATAATTGTTCATAACAATCCATGTCTGTAATGAAAGATTAATCTGAATGATTTTCGCAATAATCGGACCATTGGGACATATGCTAGGGACCGTCCATTTGGATATGGTGATAAAATATGTCCCAATGAAAAACCGCTATGGAAAAAGATACAGGCGCTCTGGTTAAATTTTATTTCGTCTTTTTAATGCATTACAGCAATGCTCGAATTATGGTAGGGGGTTCGTCTTGAGCAGGGTGATTTCTATAGTTCTACCGATTTCACATTTATTATTAACTTCGGTATAGCTCGTTTGATTTTCATGCAATTTAAAATGTATGCAGTTTTCCGAAAAAATACCCAGTTGTTATTGTGATAATTGATGATTAACTGTGCAGGTTGAAAGTAGACCCTGTACACATTGCGTTTCCATTACTTCGGAATCTGTTTCCGATTCTACCATCATGAGTCATTATTAAGGTGTTTCTAATTTTTTGGTACACTTCCGGTTTTCTGGGAAAATTTCCTCAGAGAAGAGCATCATCGAAATTTCGCTTAGAATCAGTGAGACTATTCTGCAATAGGTAGTGTACCTGTATCGTCAGAGGATACAAAGCCGCTCGTCAGTTGTAATATGTTTTTTTCAAATTCAAAATTCATATTCAACTTCTGATATTTTGCATAGAATCATTCCATTCAGAAAATTACTTGATTTAAGCTTTTTTATAACAGAAAACAGCGTATGTTTGTACGTTTAGAGGTTTCGTTCAATTTCAATTTTCGTTTGATTCGATTAGATGTTAATTATTGAAGTTGTTGGAAAAAAATATGTCAAATTTCGGTCTCATTTGAAATTTTGAGGTTATTTCCATTATATTCCGATAAGTACTGAGGCGATCAGATTGAAACAAGTTGAAGAATACGGAGGGGCCACTATAAACAAAATTTTTGGAGTCCGTTCCGAAAAATAAACCAGAAGCATTAAACAATTCCTCGAAAAAATATTTCTTCGAAAACTATATTTTTGGGGAATTATTCCTCAGATTTCAATGAGATTTGGCACAGTGCTAGGAGTTCGATTTTGATACGACATTTATTCTCATTCATGGCATTTGGGAATTTTGAGGTTATTTTTTCAATATCATAAGAAAAATTAAGGCGATTAGAAATGAACTTCCTAGTCACTTGAATAATACCGACGAGCAACAATATGCAGAATTTCGTGAGTACGTTACGAGTAAGAAATTTGTATCAAAGATAATCAGAAAATTTTCCAACTTTCCAAAAACAATTAATTTGGGAAATTCTCATATGTTTTCAATAGAAAATCTCACAGACCCTGAAGTCAGTGTTTAACAACGGTGTTCAATTTCAATTTGACCTGATATTTATCTCCGGAGATTTTGGGAAAAACGAAAAACTATGTCAAATTCTTTGGTTCTTCCTTCCTTATTGCTCTTATTTATGGATGAATTAAAAAAGTAATGAAACTGAGTAACTAGTTGGAAACTGCTGATGTGCAAATAAATATAAGCGAAATTTCGTGATGATCGTTTCATAAGTAAACATTTGTAGGAAAAATGGTCGCAAACAAAAACCTTCTAAGAGAAATGACTTAGAGACTACATATTTGTAGAGAAGGTGTGGGGCTTGATCTCGAAGGTCGAAGTCGTGAATGAGTAAAATCCGCCAAAAAATTTCGTAGATTTTCACAATTTTATTTTTCCAATATTGCCTAAAATACAGATTGGATCCAATTTGAATTTAGTACTAGATGGAAAAATAAAAGCTTGTAGGTTCATTGATTTGTGACTCAGATACGACGGCCGCCATCGTGAATGGGTAGAATCCGCCAAATAATTCACAGATAGGTAAACACACTCAAATATTTCTGAAAATACGGATCAAATCGAATTTAAATCTATCACTTGATTGAGAAATGATAGTTTGGAGGTTCATGCAGAAGTTCGTAGGACTATATGGACTATATGGAAAGAGATCTCCAAATTAGAAAGTAATACTGTACCTGGAGGGATCAATAAGCAGGTGACTCCTCTGGAAAAAAATTTAAACAAGCGCGTAAAAGCTCCTGACCTCTCGTCAGTACTTTTTTTGAACAATCTCCGAGAACTCCCTCGGTAGAGTAATTACCTTGAAGGTATAATAAATCGGGGTTTGGAAAAACGAAATAACCCCTATAAGACTTAAAACTGCGTAGTTCAGTGAGTAACTCGATATACTAAATGAAAAAGAAAAATAACTGGTCGGTACTATCGACATCTACACAATCAAAAATCATCACCAATTTCTGAGCCTGTAGTTATTTAAACGAGCTCCGAGAACTACTTCAGTAGAGTAATAAGCTTGAGAGTACAAAATATCGAGGTTTGGAAAACCCAAATGACCCATATAAATCCAAAATATACCCCAGTTCCATAATGATACTGAAAAAACCATAAATCTGGCATTTCCAAACCCATTCGGTTCATGCTAATATTAATTTTTTTGAATAAGTATTTGGTTTGTGATTAGTTCTACTATAGTTTTTTTATTCAAGCGAGAATCGGTCATGAAATTCTGAATTTTCAAAAAAATACTGGAGTTTCGGTTTTGCCTACCCAAACAAGAAGCTGAAATTCGGTTCGGTTACCTACAAATCAAATTTCAATGGGTTACTTGAATTCCATTTCGAACGCGATAACATAAACAGGTACTTCTGTTTATACAATAGGCAGTTTCTAGACAGATGAATAAATTTGGCGAATTGAAAAATAAATGAATAAATGGGGTTTTTACAAGGAAAATTCATTGAAATGGTAAAAAAGCCAAACAGTGCAAATTGAAATGATATTTTGTCTTTAAAATATATTTTATATTCTCGAGTCGACTGTTCGATGTAGGTGTAATTCGAGTATACCATATTTCTTCAAGAACTGAATTAAATGCATTTTCTTGGTATTGAAATCGCTAATGATAAGAAGAAAAAAACCCTATTCGGAAGGTATTCCGTCACCGGAAACTCCGCACAAATCATAAAGATAAAAATATTCCACACCATTTTGCATGAATCAGTCTGTAGATGATCCGAAAATAAATCCAAACTGACGTCATAAACCCTCAGGATAAATGAATTCCAAAATGACTCTATAACTGAATGAGATAATACTAATGTTCTGTTTTTATTTATCAATTTTTTCGAATGAACTCCATCATACAAATTAGAGTTTCCCTTGATGTATCATGTGTAATTCCATCGAAATAGGATTAAATGCTCCTTTTCAGATGATTTCATATGAAGGTTAATGAAAAGGTATAAATCAAATTGATTTTCATGAAACCGAATCCCAATCTGCGAATTTATCATGAAAAAAAGACGTTTGTGAATATGCTTCCTATTCAATAAAAGCAACAGCACTCTTGTCACATCAGATTTAAGACCATATTTCTATTATCCGACAACTTTGTTGCCGCTCTGAATACTCCCAAGAGGGTTGTCAACTCAATTACGGATTGGTTTCCATAGATGGTGTATATATATGTACACATAATAACGCAAAAGTTACTGATGTTCTGGAACTCATTCTAATTTAACAAATTGGTTGCAAATTATTGCCGCAAAAGAGTGAAAAAAAGTTAAATAAGTGAACACTTCTCGCTAACTTCAAGCCTCATTAAAAACGAGAATGAATTACTCGAAAACTTAAACATATATTGAAGTAATTTTAACAGAACAAATTGAAACAAATTGAATACCAAGTATTGCCATTGAAATTTTTTCGAAACCTGAAAGTTTTTTTGTTGAGTGTGAAGTTGGCAGTAAATGTTATGATTGCCAATATGAAGCATCAACTGGAGGTATTGAGATTTTTCTAACAAATAAATTGGATCAAATTCGTTACTAATTATTGGCATCAACATTTTTTCAAAACTGGAAAATGTTGGTGCGGAGTGTGAAGTCAGCACCAAATCATAGAAATGCGAACTATTAAATAACTATGCTGGTGCATGAAAAGTTTAATGCGTAGCAAATTGTAACAAATTGGAAACGAAATATTGACCTTAGTTCCAGAATGTGTTCTATAAACTTTTCGCTGACTCTACTTGGCCCTCGTAAGCACCACATGAAAGACCTGGGAACTTCTTTGACAGAGGTTTAATACAAGAAAGGCACTGATCACTCATTATTGAACGTTTATTGTCATATAACTTATTGAAGAGCTATTTGTCAAATAGAAAGCAAGTTGTGGAAATTGCAAATTCAAGTAGTCAAGAAGAGACAATAGCATACGGAGTTCTACAAGGTACCAAATTAAACCTGTTCTATTTCTAATTTACATAAGTAGCGTACTCAAAATGAAGCAGTCCAAAGGTGCGATTTGCTTTGCGGAGGCTGCTGTTATCCAATACCAGGAAAAACTATGGAAAGAACTGATAGAAAAACTTCAGGTGAAATTTCCAGAAATAATAAATTGATTCAACCATAATAAACTCCCCTCAAGTATAGACAAGACTAAATTTATGGTGTTGAGCTCTTACGCTTCGAGTCATCGAGATCTGAAATATCTTGTTTTTGGTGATGGAATCTGGTCTGTAGAACTGACACCAAACATACTAAGTATTTAGGAATGACAATTGATTCACAAATAAGATGGAATGAACTTATCAAAAATGTTATGAGAAGCTAAGAGGTTTTTTTTTCAAATTTAGCTACTTGAGTGAACACCTGATCTCAAGAAAACTAAAAAATTTTTATGAAGTCTCAGTTCAGTGCCCAATCGCCTACAGGATTCTTGAATGGGGGTGGTACTCCTAATAACCATATCAAGCCTTCAGAGGTCATCCAAAAATGGTTATTGACAATAATACATAAGAAAAACATTTTCAACGTAATTCCTGATCATCTGAAAGATGTATCAAATATTAAGAAATTTAAACGATGATTGGAGGCTTAGATGAACAGTGAAAATAGCAGAATAATAAACAGGTGAATAAATAATGATTGAACTATATAAAAATCTGTTTCTGATTTAAACTGTAGTGACAGAATAATAACTGATGACGACAAGAAGTTATACTCGAATGAGATAAAAACAAAGCCAGATAATGACAGAAGCAATACCCGAACATTTCATCCCTCCTTGGATATCATGGTTTTTTTGCGGAGAATATGAATATTCATTTATTATGTATTATTTTCCTTTAACGTTCATCCTTATGGAACCGTATCAAGAATTATATTCACGAACAGGATGCAATATAATTCACCTCTGTGATGTATAATGTTTATTTTTCGAAATAAATTAATCTATTATTGATATTATTGCGTGTGTGATAGAGCAGACTGAGTGTGCGATGTGTAGGCTCAATTGAAAAATTGCAAAATCTTAAACCAGTAAGCGAATTTCAGGAAAGCTCTCTGTCGGATTTCGCTGAAATTCTGCATATGCTTTCATACCGTAAGTTTTCATATGAGTATTGTTCTGTATTGTATTATTGCCAATTCTCCTAGGTTCCGCTGTGGAACCCTTCAGAAGCTGATGCTTGTGCGAGTTAAGCTGCATTCAGAATCAATTCGAGGGCGAAGTACGACTTCGCCACGCGTGCTAAGCATATCGGTTCCAGCGTCGTCATTCACAATGAATCTCGTGCCGTTGAAGTCTGCAAAATTTCATGCATGCTTGCAATTCGACTTCGACCTACACTTCGTGCTGACTATCGCACTTGCAGATTCCTTCTGTTGCGAAGGGTTTGATATGTTTGTTATGTATTTGCAACAATTATTAACTACTGAATAAAGAACAAATGGATAAGGACTATGAAACTCTTTAAATCCTTTTATATCAGATCTCATCTAAGAACATAAACCATAGAATTGTCGAAAATCTCAGATTTCATTGTGAATAGTCAATTTCGTGCCGACTTGCGTGCTGAAGTTGCACTTCGCCGGCGAATTGATTCTGAATGCAGCTTTAGAAGACCGGGAGTGTTCTGTGTAGGCTCTGTTACAAATTCCTTACGCCAGATTGACTCATACAATCCTCACGAAGCATTGGAAAAGTCTTCGTGTCTGACCCTTCAACCAACTACTGAGTTTGAATTCAATCGGATAGGCTATCAAGAAAAAAAACAGATAACAACCCACTGCTGAGAATAGAACTTGGAACGCAGGCCGTTCGTATTTCCTTGTTTTCCAGATAAGATCCTCGAAAACCTTCGCATCTATTCTGTTCTATTACTATATTATTCCCCATTTTTATTATAACTCATTTCATATTCTTCCAAGAAACTCACTTTCAAACCATTCATTGAGGAGTAGAAATAATTGCTCCCTTTAGCGCCCTTGAGTCCACCCTTGAAGTTAAAAATAAAATATCAAACCCTTAGTCGAATGTCGAATCCATTACACTTGCAATCAACAATCAGATTCAATCCAATAGACAGTATATATATTTCACATCGTTATGAATCTAATGGGTTTCAGCCGATAAAAAATCTTAAAAATTATTGCTTGAACTAAACAGCGAAGCCTAATGAAGTATTTATTAATTTACCGCAGCTAGCCATTATCATAATCGATTAGCGGGTATAGAAGCCCGCCACTGGGATAAAAAAGTTATTTCAAACTCGGAAACCACATAGATAATCTCCGTATTAAATCTCACATAGAACGTATAGTAAGATAATGGAGAAATACACTTCGAAATTGTTCATTCCGGAGAGAATGATACATCGTTTTCTGAATTTGAAATTGAGATTTGACCTTCATAGGCACCAGTGAATTACTACATGCAATTTATTGTTGTTCTCCACGAGCGAAAAATAACAATCACGGATATGGAATATATGAAGCAAGCATCAGAATATCATAATAAGTATGATTACTTCGTGAATTTATCGAAAATTGTCGATTTCAGTGGAGAATATCAAAAACGATTCGTTGGCAATATTTGATGGTGCATCTTGGAATAAAAAATTGATATTTCATGCTATTCATTTATTATTTCCGGATTAGTTTTTGCTGCTTTGAAGAATTTCAAATTGGAAATGAAAACTACATTCATCAGAAAAAAGTTCATATGATTTGACCATAGACATAGAGACATAGTATAATTAATACGTAAGACAAGCAAGGTCCAGACAACCTCGCATCATCCAAAATACGTGATCTGAAGAGTACCTACTGTTATTCAATTCTCACGTCTGTTATCATAATATGATTTTAAACACCTTGACCAAAACATATATAATATTTATATTTATGTAATATGAGGAGATACACAATCAAGCGATAGACCGCATGCATTGTTATGTAGTAGACAATTACCGAAGAAATTAAACCCTTTAACGAGTTTGAGTGTTATTCCCATACCCTCTCATGTGCCATCAACTGGACGAACCTATACCCTAAGCGCGGTACATCACAGCGCTTTTATTTGGAATCTGTGAAAAGACGCGGTTTCAGTGAGACAGAGTCGAAGGAAAACACGCTATCTCCCACTCGAGTGTACTTATAGAAGATAGAGGATGACAGATCTAAAATCTTACAGGATACATTAATTGTCACAAATCCTAGCCAATCAAGATAGAAGCACTTCTGAGGTGTCCCGTGAGCACTCTTGTAAATCGATTACAGATCGGCTTGATCTTTTCTGGATTTCCCTTGGCGCTCTGTTGTTTGATTAACTAACCTTAAATCTATCCTTCTGAGGTTTTCAGAAGTCAATTGGTTTCGTGCGTCGTTTGACATTTGACATACATTGGAGGTAAAAATACCTCACTTTCCTGCTTTGTTTACGTTACGAAGTACAGCATTTTTAACAATTTCATGATAAATTCACGATTTAAAATGATTTATATCGATAAAACTGGTATAGCAGTAGGCCAAGTTATTGTGTCGTTGTGAAATGCAACGTAAATACACCGAGAGACGAAGGAAAATGCTTCTTCAGATATATTGTAGAGTAGATTATTTTATATTTGAATATTTGCTTTTTTTTTTGGGGGGGGGGGGAGAATAGATCCTTCAGAATGTTATAATTCTATGTGAACTATATAAGAGAAGGCAAACGTTCTAGATTCACGCCAAATTGAGAAATCTATCCTGACAAAGTAACAACATACTGTAGAGTTTGTTCGAGTGAACAGGTGAAGAAATTTTGTTGACCTATTCAATTTGTTTTCTGTTATAAGAATCATCATGAGATAACTATGATATTGATAATTCGTGTTTGTTAAACATATTCCGAGAATTATATCTTTTTGACAATACGATAGCTGTCGTAACGATGGTCAAACCCCATCCTGATTGGGTACCACTCATATCTCTCTATATGATATGAAGCCAATCAAGGCAAAGCTTCATGTAATAGATTTGATCGGTTCAAAAAAATATTGCCGGTATTTTATAACCATGAACCAGAAAAATTCCCCTGTTCTCAACCGAACATATATCGATGTGGATCGGCTACCCTATATAGGATAGAACTTATTATACATTGTGCAGTTTGTAAAATATTTCGAATGTACCTTAAAGTTAATGAAATGAGAGCTCTAACGTTGCATCTGAATAGTAAAGAAACATTTCATACGGAAAGTGAAGCATTCGATGAGGATCAATCGAAATCGGTGTTCATTTGCAGATCGGCTAACATAAAGATGAAATTTTATAGGAATTATTTACTGTGTTACATAAATTTGGTATGGAAATACATAATTGAAGATTATGATAGTACTGACATAGCACCTGCGGATTGATATAATGGTAATTTAATAATTTGCAACATATAAAACTATTTGAAATAGTGCTGAGAAGTTTTCTAAAATCTGTTTGATCCGTTTCATGTATTTGCTGGATTTCTTATTTCTGCTATTAATTTTCAGGAATGAATGTGCGAAACATTTTACTGTTTCATTTTCAATAGTTATTCTTATAATAAACGCTATCTCTGATGTCAATATTCCAGGCTTTAGAACACAAGAATAAATGTCAAATACTGCAATTTTCCATTTACATCGTTTTGCATGAATATCATCTGAGATTGAATATCAGTTAATCAGATCCATTATCACGAAATTTCACTTGAATAAAATCACCCGAAACTCCAAATTTTTGCTCTTCGCCAATGTGAACTGAGCGAACGTTTCACCTCCAATGTATGACAAACAAATTATTGCTATATTTTATATTCCCGGCTAATTTTTATTCATAAATCATAACTTTACCCTACAATTTCAGATTTAATTGTTTACTCTGTGAGGTAAGTTTAGTTCTGCATTATAGAATAGTCTTTTGAAAAAATTTCGGCTTTCCTGCAGAGTGAATCCACTAATTTCCGAAGAATATCGGAAGGACTATACCAGCGTAATCATGACTCTCCAGAAGTAGATAGGATGCAGAATATTATGTGTTATGTATGTCCTAATGATTACAGAGAGAAGTTTTCATTCTATAATGATTTGAATAAGCATTTTAAAAATATCCACTACGTGAAAATCACAGAAAGTATTATTGATTTGAGAAGCCGTGAAAAGTTTTAAGCCTTGCGAGGAGGGGGAAACTGAAATGTTGATTAAGCTTGTGTGAGGACTGTTGAAGCTAAGAAGAAGATCATTGTATTCTACCATTGTAATAGAAAAAATTACAGAGATACGTAGGATACTTCTGATTATGGATTAATATTGGATAATCAACTGTGTGGAATTTTAGGATACGGAAGAAACCAGAGCTGTGCCGAAGCCTTGTGCTTAGTGCTCGTGAAAGCACTCGAAGCACTTTTGTGCTCCTAAGCAATGTGCTCCCATGTGCACTTTATTAAGCCGGTGCTTAGTGCTTGGTACTTCGAGAATTTTTTGAGAAGGCTTAGTGCTTAGTAATTCGAAAAAGTGCTCCTAAGCAACGCAAAGTGTTCCCGAGCACCGGGAAGTGCTCCCAAGCACCGCGGTGCTCCCGAGCACCGCAAAGTGCTCCCGAGCACCTTAGGGCTTCGAAGCACTTTTCGGGATTACTAATCACTAAGCCCTTCATAGACTTGTCGAAACAGGAAAATGTCGGGCTATCGCGTGATTGGAGTAGACAAACAGAACTAATATATCGGTTGTCTCTGGTGTTTGGAGACATTCGACAAGGAATACAAGGATCTTCTTTCGACACATTCGTGATATATGTGTTTAAGTTCAGTTTTGTGCCACTATTATATGAAAATAATAGAATGCTTTCAGTCGAAGTGTCAAAGCGTGAGCTTTCAGCTGGAAACATCGAGATACAATATTTCGTATTCTATCTCGATCATGAAGATATTAGAATTCCGTTCTGAAGTGTGTTTGAAAATCTCAAGAAATCCACTGACGTGAAGTCACGTGGATTATACTTATTAAATTTTCGTATTCGTATGTCACACACTCGACCGGTTCACATTTAAAATTTCATTGTTTTTTTTCTCTATAATTTCGAACCTAATGATCTGATTGAAATCATATTTTGCATTCTTTGATGTAGTATGACTGCGTGCAGGTTCGTGAGAAATTTCGAGAGTATCGCAAAGTTATATATTTCTTGAGCTTAACGGAATCCTGGATGAGTGATTTAAGTCATTTATGGTAGATGACCAATCTCTACATTAAAATACTATAAATATCAATTGAATCAGATTATTTGTAATATGATGGGAAGAATAGAAATGAATATTGTTTTTTGATCTCCTGATTAAACGGTCATCACGAAACTTGGCACGAAGCTGTCCATTTTAGAAGTTATGGGACAAAAATATATAATTATGCTCACGTCAATAACACTGTAACTTCCCGACCGATTATGCCTATAAACGAACTTTGCCGAGATATTTAGGCTCTGAACATACCCTGCAACTTTACAGGGCTCTAGATTTTTCGTTTGGAGAGTCATCGTGTTTACGGATGGCTGAATAATCAAACAACGATATGGATCACGGATTCATCATCAGGGAGTCAAACACGTCAAGTATTGGATTTCAATTCGATATTATCTGCGTTTTTTAGAGAAATATTGGGAATATAAAATTTTTAATCGATATATCCATTCACGAATACCTTCGTAATATGTACACGCATGAATCTTGGGTTCTATTAATCTGAAAGTCAGCTCATTGAAACTGTATTTTCATCGATATTAAATCAGAAAGGTAAACAAAAAAATTTTCAAAAATACAGATAAGATCAAATTAAAATCCAGTATTTGATTGAAAAATGACAACTCGAAGGTTCACGCGGAATTTCGTGAGGACAATATGATCAGCAGATCGCAGAATATTGGATATTTGAAAAGAATTTTTTTTTAGATTGTTCTAATGACACGATCATCACGAAATTCCGCACAAAGATGCAAATCAGCATTTTCAAACTAAGTTTCACAATGATTGAAATTGGATTTTTTGAGTTATTCCGAAAAAAATAACGATTCTGAGTAAAAAACCATCCAAATTTCCTCCAAAATATTTTTTCCCAATATCTCTGAGAATTATGAACATATCGAACTGAAATTTGGCACACTGCTATGGAATATGGTGTTCAAGGTACAAGCATATTTTTTTCAAATGTAGTGAAACATTTTTTCAATCTTACTGACGGTACTATCTCAACAAAATTTTGCAGGAAGTTGCGTGTCATCGTGTCCCAACTAAGTGCCAAGTTTCAATATTAGGGAAATAACCTCAAAATTTCAAATAGCTATAACGCTGAAACCGTTGGGCCGCTTGTGACCATCAACCAACATAACCGCGGCATTCGGAAGCTCGACCTATCCTGAAAGTTTTAAGCCTCTAGTTTGCTCCGTTCGACAGATATTGGGTCCTCGGTTGGACGGCCGGCCGAACAGAATCGACTTTGACACCGGATCAGTGGGTTCAACCTAGTCGTTTAAGACCATTTTCGGCTCAAAATTCGAAAATTCCAGACGAACCAAACACCAAGCAAACGATAGCACGCTATTCCCTAGAACATGAGCGAAAAAACGAGTTCGCCGTTAGCCATGCACTCTCTGAGCCATGTCTTTATGTTCCCATTATTTCGACAGCAGATTATTATGGCGAAAACTATATTTTGGAAGTGATCGAATGTCGGTCAGTAAGTTTGAAATTTTAAACCGAGAATCGACTCACTAATGAAGAATCCGTAGTCAAAATCGATTCTGTCCAGTCGTAAACACGATAAATCTCAAAGGAGAAAAGCTCTGTTCGGGTTCCGAATTATGGTCGGTCCTTGGATGGTTTTCCGAAAAACCGAAATGCCAAAATTGCAGACAATTGGCTGAAAAAGTCTTAAAGTCGAAGTTTCAAATTAAAAAGTGCTTAGTGCTCGGTGCTCGTGTAAACGAATTACTTTTTGAAAGTGCTTGGTGATCGCGAGCATTTCACAAAAAATGAGTGCTTAGTGCTCGAGATTCTGGAGCACTTTTCGAAAGGGATTAGTGCTTTGTGCTCGGAGCACTTTCCATCAGTGCTCGGCACAGCTCTGGAAGAAACTGTGTTGAATGCAACGAGAAGTTCCGCGGAAGTATATTCATATTCAGGAAAATGATTTTCACTTAAAATTTCGGAAGATTATAATAACAGATGGTTGATAAGAGTACAACGACTGTCAAAGTTCCAACAGAACCATTTTGTTGAAAAATTAGCGGCAGGGATAACAACCAAAAGAATAATTCAAGATGCTAGACACGTTCATGATGGGGAAGTTAATTGACTCAACGTGAAAACGAGAGACAAGAAAAGGAGTCCTGAGGTTATGATAGCAACTGCAATGAAAGTTCAAGAATAGAATAGACAGGGAGGAAATTATGCATTTAAAATAATTGGTAATTAGTACAAAACTGCTGCTTTTGAGCAAGGTAGTGGAAGTAGTAACTGCAATGAAAGTTCAAGAATAGAATAGACAGGGAGGAAATTATGCATTTAAAATAATTGGTATTTAGTACAAAACTGCTGCTTGTGGAGCAAGGTAGTGGAAGTAGTAATTATTCAAGCTGAATGACCTGACGATCAATAGTGATTGTGAAACAGTTGTAGTCATTCTTCTTGGATCCGCTTCTTCGGTGTAGGTGTTTTGGTTGATTGGATGATTAGCTCTGATCAAGGGGGAATATTTGTTGATTTATCGACGGATATTCGTCCTTGTGATTATGTTATTCAAGGTGAATGTTACCCTGGCTTAAGGAACGAAGATTTCACTGT
Organism: Myrrha octodecimguttata; assembly: GCA_958510865.1. Taxonomy (NCBI): domain Eukaryota; kingdom Metazoa; phylum Arthropoda; class Insecta; order Coleoptera; family Coccinellidae; genus Myrrha; species Myrrha octodecimguttata. Next base: position 16,309,017 of record OY294058.1, on the reverse strand, counting down.
AGCATATATATGGAGTCATGGAAAAAACTTAAATATATTAAAAAGATAATATGTGTGGATGGAACTCATGGAAGGAATAGAAACGAAATAACATGGGATTTCCTGTTGCATTTCTTCTTTTCAGTTGGAAGGATCAAATAAAACAATTTAACAGCTCTCACATTTAGGAATGCGGTAGTTTCTGAAAGAAACTGAGCCTACAACATTTATGCAATCAAAGGAAAACTATTTCAAATATTTGGAAAACAAAGAAAAAAATTATTTTCCCCAGTATTTGCAGAAGTTATAATTATTATTCTGCGAGAATGTGAATTAAAGAGTAATACGTACTTCTCTTTAACCATTATTTTCGGAATGAAAATAGAGTTATGATGTTGGATCACTGTTATAGAATTAATATAGTTATCAACACTTATATGGCCATTGAAAGCAAACCTATTTTCCAAATGATAAATAGAACTTTTTCGTAAGTTTTACATTCATCATTTCCTGGATCTTTTCATATAGTTTTTTGTCATGTGAAGAATATATATCTTCATCTTACAATGTTGATGGCAGTTTGTGTTTTTATACAGCAAAGGTGTAGGTAGCATATATTGCTAATCTTTGAGATGCTTTGGAATTGTTAAATATATATGATGTTTCGAAGGTGAGGATTAATGTGATGTGGGGTTAAGGTACAATTAATAATTATAGTTAACACTCTCGTAAGATTGCTTCCTTTCTTGAATAAACACAGTAAAAGTATTCAATTTTGAAATTTAATTTTTTTGAAATGAAATGTGCACTGTATTTATACACATATTCCATTTTGGTTAAGGTGTATGGGAGTTGGGAGCCTAAAATAAAAAAAAATTAACTAGTTTCAGACTAGTTTAATGTTAATCATATGTTATGTTGGAGGTTGAATCAATGATGGGGAGAAATTGTTTTCTCTTTGTAAACTTCGGATAACCAACCCTAGAAGTTATCGAATATTAATTTCTTCATTTGTTATTGTAATTATTTGCTCGAATTTTATGATACAAACAATTTCGATTATATGATTACTGTATATTGTTTCTAATTCCTTCGAAGTAACTACCTTCACTTTTCACTGACCATTTTGTGACAAAAATTCAGTAGATTTATGAACTGAATCATTGATGGAATAGAAATTCTCAACTTATTTGTAGACAGAAAAGTGCCAAGTTGAATATTTTAAGACATACTAATTATTTTGGAAGTTCAATTAGAAAAAATCTAATATTTCATAGTATAAGCTCTTAGTTTTGAAAGCTGAATCATCATAACGAAGTTTTCTTCTTTGGGATAGTATGTTGCAGAGAAAATAACACTGATAATTCAAAGAAAGTTAATTATCTAAGAATATATTTACAAGCTGATTATTATCATTTTTGGGATATCCCCATGATTCAAAATTAATCATGGATTGTGATAATTCATAGTGATATTCGTAGAACGTTCCATACATTTACATCTGAATTTCTTTATTAATAACATGATAATTGACACACATCGAGGCCAAAACATGTTAGTTTTTGGTCAACATACGGAACGAATAACTGGTATAATTTAATTTTCAATAAATGACGCAACTATAAACTTTATCAATATACCCTTCACATATACTCTATTTGAACTCATATACATAATTCTTCATCCGAGCACTAGAGTTGTCTATCATAAACAAACACAAACAAACCTTATTCACCACAAAACATCGTCACAATTCAGAAAGCTGGGAAATGTCAATAAGGAAGAACAGAAAATATGAAACACTGAATTATATTGATTTTGACTTATTCCTGAAAAATGTAGGATATATGCTTTAGTTCAGAATCTCTCTTCGAAATGTTTCAAATGTGTCAATCTCTCTTATGCGTTTTGGTAGTGCATAATATAATTTAATGCACAGATGTACAAGATTTTTCGGTGGAAGAAAGATTATGATGAGGATAATTAATTATATATGAACGGGCTCACAAGCTCACATATTTTCTGAGTCTGAGGTCAAGGCACATGTGAAAGAATCCGAAAACCAAAAAAAATCAGTGTTATTCCGGCCACATTCGTTACAGTCTACCGGAGCGGTTGACCTGCGCAGGTCTACCTGCGCAAGTCTACCTGCACGGATCAACCGATGCGTGTATTGGAACAGACCGGCGCAGGTTCTTCGACCTGCACAGGTGACCGAAGAAGAAGCGAAATTGGATTCTTTCTCGAAGTACTCTACGCTTGACTTGAGCATATGTGCGAGAATTCCGACCGTGCCTAAATAACTACTTTCCCGCACTGTTTTAGTCTCCGAACGGATTACTTTTCTGCACGTTTTTCAGACAGTAAATTTTGGTTAAATTTGTAAATTATAATTTAAGATGAGATCAAATCATCTGCTCACTTATATAATTGGTTTATAATTATGAATTATTCAATTTCAACTATAGTTTTGTTCGTTCTACCTGCATGAACTATACTAACTACAGTAACTCCACTGGCTTCCAATTCTCAGTACAGCTGAGTATAGTTGAGTGTAGTCACAGATATCAGAATGAGTGTAGTCCGTGTAGTTCAAGCTGCTCCATGATTTTCACAGAATATAAATTCATGATAGACGCAAATCCAAGATGAATTCTATGCTCGTCGTGTTTTCGCTACCATTTCGAGATGATGTTGATATGTTGTCAACTTTTTTTTGGGTTGTCACGGAAAAAAAAATTCCATTTTGAATAACGATATGATGAAAATAAATTTCTTCGAAAAATAACCACATATACAGAACAAAACATGTCCATGTGTGTTGTTTGCACCAGAATGAAAATAATCTCCTGATTTAAAATTATTCCTATGCTCTTTATTCGCTACACTCACAATCACAAACGAGTTAATTTTTGTGTTTTCTTATAAATACAGTATAAATCAGAATGAAATTCTTTCCTATTTGAGTTTCATATTTTTCTGAAACAGAAAAATATACTTAGTTAACTTCAAAAATCTAAAGAAGCTTTCATACGTGCTTGTTGAAACTCGATGAGAATGCGTTCTCCTATTCACGTAATGACCTGCCAAATGAAGCTTCACCGTGTTGAATGCAATTCAAGGTCGCAACATTTTTTATCATATTTGCAGAGCAGGACTGGAGCATAATTGTGGAACTCAAATTTGAGAATGGTATAAATGGGTGAAATCCACCGCAGAAGTACCCATTCGAAATAATTTTTTCCATATTTACAAAAACAGAAATTCAATCGAATCAAAAACTCGGTACTTTGTTGCAGAATTTCAGTGAAATCTAAATGATAGTTGCTGGAATATAGCGTTTCAGAATTTCTTTGAGATTTCCTCACAGTGATGAAATTGACGCGAATCTTCTCGTAATAAATTTGCGTGTCAACCATCTACCAAGTTCAGATATTCACAGAGTTTGAACAAATTTTTATATGTATTTTCTGGGAAAAAGATATCTTAGAATTTTTTTTTCCAGTTATACGTTTCTGGCGAAATTTTACATAAGTTTGGCTCGTTCACCTTGCACATCTAACAACCAAGTATTGATGAGTAGTTTTCAAGAGTTGAGTTAACTTTATTTCAGTTAGCTGTAACTCCGGAAATTTTGGGCGGGGTTTGCTCATTAACGAACTCAGTCGAGATATTCAGTTTCCAAACCTATATAAATAGAATTTCAGTGAGCACAAAACGAAAGGTTAGACGACGTTTTCGTCCAAATTTCGATAATTACATTTTGGCAAATTCATATAACTCTCATATTCTCAGAATTGAGCGCGTAAACCTACTAATATAGATTTAATCCGATATTTTCTATAACAATTTTATTCTCCCTATTCAAGACATCTACCATTGTATTCTTCATCAATCATAATAACTCTTTTTTCAGACACAATCCTGTGGTTCTGTGCATTTCAACCTGACCCAATTTGTTATTGCATCCCGTCATACAGTAAACCATAATGTAGCCCATCTGTAATCATAAGTACAAATGATGACGTATAAAATTACATGCAAATTCAGAGCATAGAATATATACCTATTTCCTTGTATTTTAATCTTGCTGACGTCACATTTTTGCAAATGAGCATACCTTGTTTATTACATCATGCAGCAAACATAACCCCCATTTTTAATTCAAATATCAATAACGTGGGAGGTAAATCAAGAACACGTCCACCACGACAAACAGAATTTAACTCATATCATGCAGACAAAGCAGTTATGGTCCAAATGTAGTGAGTGCACTTGAGCATTTCTACTTGTATTATATGAATCTGTGACTACAGAATATATTTGCTTTGAATTTTCAAGTTGCTGACGTCACTTTTGAATGCACCATGATATACCATCAAATTTACATCATGGGTAAAACGAACGAACATTATGTTAGCATAATTATTAAAGCAATTTTTCATTTTAAGATGATTGATTTTCCCAAGGATCTGCGCGCATTTTCTGGGGACCAGCGTTCTATACTTTCGTCCAAATGCCTGTAATTTTCGAATTTTTTCCTGAATGTGGTCCCAAACGACTGACTTATGTCGAAACTTCAATCAAAATTGATGAGATCCATCAGGCAGTCTTAGGGCCGGTATTATAAAATTTAACTGGAAGTTATCTTGAACTTTAACTGACAGTTCTGACAGTTATGTTAGGACATAACTGTCGAAACTGTCAGTTAAAGTTAAAGATAAGTTTTATAATACCGGCCCTTAGTCACCATTATGGGCATATGGAGGATCCTATTGCCTTGAAACTTTCAGGGTGGGTTGCGTCTCAAAATGTGACTGTTGAGTTCGTTAGTTAGCGAAATCAGCCAAATGATTTCGGAGTTATAGGCATTTGAAAATTTGAGGTTATTTCCCCGATGTTTCAGAAAGTACTTAAGCGATTTGATTCGAGCTTTGCAGTTAATTCAAGCATAACAACGCGAAATTTTCAATTCAGTTTTGTTAAGATCATACTGTCAATGAATTGAAACATGTTTTCTTGAAAACTATCTATATTTCAATTGAATTCTACTCAGACCTTGAAAAACATCTTCGAAACGATCAAAAGTGTTGGAGGTATTAGGAAAGATATGCGAAATTTCGAGATTTTTTCTTCGCTTTCGTTGTTTTCTCCGAAATAACTCAAAAAATACTGATTTTTTCCGAATATTCAAAATTCTGCGAGTTCTTCTCATATTATCGCAAAGAAAACATTCAAGCAGACATTTTTCAATCAAGGACTGAATTTTAATTTAATCTTATCTGTAAACACAAAGATTGCCGAAAAACACGACTGAGTATCAAGATATTTATAAAGTAGGTTTGGAGGCTTAATTACGAAGGTCAAATTTGTGAATGGTTTTAATCCACCTAATGAATTCGTAGATATACCCATTAAATATTTCATTCCTCCGATATTTATGAAAATACAAATGAGACCGAATTGAAATTCAGTACCAAATTAAAAAATGACAGCTTGAAAGTTTCATACAGAATTTTGGGGTCAATACATGAAAAAGTGACCTTTTCGGCAATGAATTTGAACCTGCACGCAAATCTGCCGACCACACCCCACTGATTTTTTGAAATAATAAAACGAGATAAGAAAATGAATAAAATAAGAATAAATTCTTGAATGCATTTTCTTTATTTTATAATACGGTTGTAGAAACAATATTGTTCCTACCTCGAGCGAAAAGTATCTTTCCTGCACTCGATTGCTGGCCCGAACTCCGCTAAGCGTCGTTCTGGCAACAGCAATCTCGAGCGGGAAAGTTCAACTTTCCGCTCTAGATAGGAAAATAACTACTTCCAGTCGAATTAATTGAATGAACTTATCAAATTTTGACAGAACTATCGTTGCGCTAGCATTATTTGAAAAGTTTCTCCTTGAACCACCATCGCTGACAGAGAGAAGTAGGACAATATTTAATAATACTGAGCTCAAAATTATAGTTGGTAATAACTTATAATTTTGGATGAAATAATAATGTAATAACTGAATTATCGTATAATTGCTTTAAATTCTAGAAAATACTGATAGGAACCAGTTGAGACTTCACTATTGGTTGGAAATTATTTACGTGCGAACCAGTGCCTACTATATATCGTGAGGATCATATCGTCATAAAAATTTAAGAAATCTTGAGGTTTTTTCCTGCGGAATTCCAGAAGATAAAAATAGATTACCAAGAGATAACGTCTGTAACTTTGGTATTTCAAGAAGCATTGGTAATCTATGACCAATTGTAAAAAAGGAAGCTGTTCCATTCAGCGGTTAGATCTACTGATACCTACCGGTAGTACAAATATAAAGCAATCGTTCCCTTCTTCTGAATGTGACCATTGTATATAGACCACTGGAGCGCTATTCTTGAAATCCTAGAAAAAGGACAACCTATCAAAAGTGGGCGTTTCCACGTTATTGGCAAGGATACGCCATATACCTAAAATACCATGGTTGGAGAGAGAGGATTGTAACGTACATAAGATGGACCTAGAAGAGGCTAATCTATTCTAGCTCCATCCTCTTTTGAACTCTTATATTAGGTCTATCGGATACGCGGTGCATTTGTATGGAACGATAGAGAACGTTCTATTCCATCGCAGTCAAGAATAGCGACCCTGGTCTATGATCGCGATCCATCACCTTGGCGACCTGACAGTATCAATCCGATTTTCTTGGCGTCGCGATAGATTGCAACAGGAACTCAGTCAGCAACATATTCGAAAAATAACAAGAATAAGAGGGTGGGTCTGAAATTTTAGATGGTAGCACAAAATTGGAGTGGAATTGAAATTTGAGTATAATGGCAAGAAATAATTCCACCACATATATCGGGTGTCGTACGACTCAGGTTTACCCCCAGAAAGATTCATTTTACAAGATATCGGATTGAAATGAAGAAAAGAAGAAAAGATTTTGAATCAAGAATTTTTTTCATTTCGACATCGGATCAATTGAAATTCTGGATGTATTGATTCTCACCGAATTACAAATTATTGGAACAGTTTTCACCTAAAATTGACCATTTGGTCAGAAAATGCGGGTATATTGTTTCAGTCTCCAGCGAGGTATGAGCATTCTGCTCTAACTCCAATTGAACTTTATTTCTCTATTCAGATACCGTTTTATCAGAGAATATGCATACAAAATTATATGATCCTAATTTCAGTATAATTAGAGTTTGAGAAATAGGCTCACCTATCGTATGAGATTAAAACAAAATACGTTCAAATTCTGCCCAACTAGTCAATTCCTAAGGGACATAAATTTCAATGATTTATAATGACAGCGAAATCCATGTTTCGAGCATTAAAATCAAACCGAAGTCAAAAAAGGATAAGCTAAGTATTCCTTACCCGAATAAACCTATTTGTTTGATCGTTTCTCCAATTTTCCCTTACCATTATTTTCCCATCCTGATTTGAGTTATTTCTATCACTCAAATTGAACAGTTCTCTACATGCGCTTTTGACAATTATATGCTTTTCCTCGTACATTTAGTTTTCGTCCATTCGTCCAACTATAAATGAAGCAATCATGCGCGTCCTCACTCCTCTACAGATTAATTAATCAATCTATGATGCTTTGTGCTTACACAGTTCACGTGCCTACTGCCAGAGTGCCGGACGCATGAGCTGCCCTCCCAGAAACAGATGCCACCTTTCTACAAAAAAGTTGTCTGTCCCAAGAAAACTTTCTGTGCGTGCGTATTACCAAACAAAAAAGCCGTATATACTTCCCCGTATATGCATATACGGCGTTTCCAGTTGGGGCATGTCGTGTGCGGCCATACCGTACTCAATCAAAGGGTCTTCCTACAATAAGAAAGGACGCAAAATTCGAAAATCTTAGTGATATTATGCCAGAAAATCGAAACAGTTTTTGGATTAACTAACCAATTAACTAATGAGGACTAGAAATAAGGAATAAAGGGTTAATTTGAAAAGTGTAAATATTCTAGACACTCCTCAATATCTGTTCATACATATACGGTATTGTAACCTTGTAAATCCCACTCAAAAAATTAGCAGAAAATGACGAATGCGAATTTTTTTTTATTAAAGTCTCCTGATAATCAATTTGTAATCGTTTTGTCCAATTGTCTCTAATTTTCGAAATTTGAGCCGAAAATGGTCTCAAATGACTAGGTTGGACTGATGACGAATCTAGTGTCAAAATCGATTCTGTCAGGCCGGCTGTCCCCCGTCCAACCGGCCGGTCGTCACCACGATTACGGGCGTACAAAGGATTCTATCGACTTGAAAATTTCAGGGTTGGTAACATTTCAGAATGCGAAGGTTAGGTTCGTTAATGGGCCAAATCAGTCGAACGATTTCGGAGTTATAGAAATTTGAAGTTTTGAGGTTTGATATTTCAAGAACTACACAGAAGGGATTGAATTGAAACTTTGCGGTGAATTGAAGCATAAGAACATACAAATTTTTGCAGAATTTTGTTGAAATCGTGCAGTCAGTAAATTTAGAAAAAAATTTTTTTTCGAAATTTTTTCCGAAAAAATGTTTTTATCAAAAACTATTCATTACATTTTAGAAACTGTTGCTCATACTTTGAACTATATAATTCACAGTGGAGTACCAAATTTAAGTCGATACGATCATAAGTTTTGAAGATATTGAAAAAAAAAGTGTAAAATTTCGTGGTTTGTTTTCACGATATGATGGTTGTTTTTTCAAAATAACTCAAAAAGGACGAATAAAATCATGATGAAACTTGGTAGCTAGTCTGAAATTGCTGATAGACAACTTAGTGCAAAATTTCGTGATGATCGTGTCTTCAGAACAATTTGAAAAAAAGAAAGTTTTTTTTCAATTATTCATCATTCTGTGATCTTCTGATCATGTTATCCTCATGAATTTCGGTATGAACCTTAAAACTTTAATTTTTCGATGAAGTACTTGATTTCAATTGGATCGAATCTGTATTATAGGAAATATTGGAAAAAAAAATTTGAATGGTTATATCTGCGGAATCACCGTAACACAGTAACTTCCGGAACAAACGACTTAAAAAATTCGATAATAAATAAGGTTGAATTCGTGAATTCGTGAAATCCGCCTAATGATTCCGTAGATATACCCAATCAAAATTTATTTTTCCAATATTGCCAAAAATACAGATTAGATCGAATTGAAATCAGGTAGCTTATCGGAAAAACCTAGAAAAGCACTGACGTGAAGTCTGCAGCTTTTGCGCACATGTCCAAAGGATATCACCAAAAGTGAACATGTGCATAAAAGCTGCTGACTCTACGTTAGTGGTTTTCTAGGTTTTTTCAAAAACTACTGATTCAATAATGATGAAATTTGGTAACTACTTTGAAAACGGCGATAAACAACTGTGTGCGAAATTTCGTGATTATCGTGTCATTAAAACAATTTGAAAAAAACCTAGAAAAGCACTGACATGAAATCAGTAGCTTTTGCGCTCATTTTGTAATTGAGTAGTTGGAAACTGCTGGTGTGCAAATATGTGCAAATTTCGTGATGATCGTTTCATAGATAGATAGATAGATAGATATTTATTAATCCTTTTAGACATAACATTTATGTATAGGACAAGTCAAAAATAATACATATATAATAGTACATACATGCTTATTCATTAAGTCGAAATTTTTCGAAGATATAACTGTAATATTCCTGAACACTATAAAAACACTGTTTTAATAACAAATCTTTAACTAACACTTTGAATTCATTTTTTTGAAGACCTTTTATGTAACGAGGAAGACGATTGAAAAGTTTGATACTTTGATAAAATGGAGACAATTCAAATTTTGCAGTTTTATGAATGGGGAAATATAACTGATCCTTATTTCTCGTATTATGAGAATGGAAACTTGAGAGTTTTACAATACTGTCCTCATTTTCTTTCACATACATAAGACACCTGAAAATGAACAAAGAGGCAACAGTAAAAATACCATTTTCTTTGAAGATGGGCTTGCAAGAGGAACGCGGATGACTGTTGAAGATCAAACGGAGTATTCGCTTCTGAATAACAAAAACTCTATTCACCTCGGAAGAGTTACCCCAAAGCAGTATATTATATGTCAAGTGACTGTACACTAAGCTATAATAGATGTTAATCATAGATGTTAATGGAAGGGCACTCCTAACTCTACTCAATGCAAAATAGGAATTATTGAGCTTTTTGCAAACGGTATCAATATGCGTATGCCATTTCAAGTATCTATCAATGTGAATACCTAGAAACTTAGTGTTGCTTTTAGCGGTGATAACTGTATCCAGATAACGAACAACAAATCTGTCATTCTCATTACCAGACAAACTAAAATGAATGCATTCTGTTTTATTAACGTTCATTTTTATACGGTTCATAAGACACCATTCACCGAAACTTTGCACAAGCAACTCACACAAGCTTTGCAGCTCCTCCAATGTATCTGCAGTAACAGCTATGGAGGAATCGTCAGCAAATAATAAGATGATGATCAACCTGAGCACCAAGTGATCACGTTTTAATAAGCGTAGAAATATTTCTCTTATATTTGGTGGAAGGTCATTTATGAATAGAAGAAACAAGAGTGGCCCAAGAACAAGTAACAATTTGAAGCAGAATGTTTTCAAATCATATTTTGTGATCTAATAATCATTTGGTCCTCAAGAAATTCTTCATGAGCCTTAACCCTCTTTTTTTGCAGTCAATTATCGATATCAATGCGATCCGATCTTCATTTTCGGAATAGGTTATCTGGGTAATCCTAGGGTGGATTTTAGCAATTCGCGAATTCGGCTATCGAAATGAAACTCAACGTGCTCAACAATTATCTAGTCTATCGGCATATTCTTTCAGTTATTGTGTTGACTTTCCGTGGTTAGACCGGTCGCAAACAAATTATTTTTATTTTTCCAATATTCCTAAAAATACAGATTAGATCCAATTTGAATTTAGTACTAGATGGAAAAATAATAGCTTGTCGATTCATTGATTTGTGACTCAAATACGATGGCCGCGATCATGAATGGGTAGAGTCCCTCAAATGATTCATAGATAGGTATACACATTCAAATATTTCCAAAAATACGGATCAAATCGGATTTAAATCTATCCCTTGATTGAGAAATGATAGTTTAGAGGTTCATGCAGAAGTTCGTAGGACTATATGGACTATATGAAAAGAGATCTCCAAATCAGTTATTTGAAAGTAAAACTGCGGTTGGAGGGATCAATAAGCCAGTGACTCCTTTGGAAAAGAATTCAAACAAGGGCGTAATAGCTCCTGACCTCACGTCAGTGTTTTTCGTTTTTTTTTTTAAGCCAACATAGAGTGAACCCAGGCAACACAGGGAGGTTTTAAATATATCCTGGCGATATCTTCTCAGAACATTGAGAGTACTTTTTCTACTTCTCTGAGAAGTCACAGGGAGTGCTTTATTTCCACCAAATGTCCGCCACAGCGATATTCTCGACGAGATCCTGAAGATATCGCATGCGGAAATTCTCCAACTTCCCACAATGGGAGGTCCATGGGAAATTCGCTCACACAGTCTCATGGCGAAGAGTTTAAGAAATTCTCAAATACTTCCCATCGCAAGATTTCTGGGAGTACGACATGCGATATTTTCAGGAAATGCTCCTAGCAAAATATCCGGAAGTACAGATATCAGGTATATTAACATGTAAACTATAATTCTGGAAAGTTTCCTTTTGATAATTTTAATGATTTTGTGCTGACTTGCTATGTGAAAATAGAAGAATTAGCAGACGACAGCACGTTGCCGATACAGATCATCAATCCTTACGAATGGCCTCAAAAAAGAGACCGAGGCAAAGATTAGTAGACCTAGTTTACCAGGGATACGCGAGATGTCGAGTTCCGCGATCAAGTTTTCCAGGCGATTTAGTAATTAGAGCGCTTGGATTGTCGGTTCTTACGTCTGGTGGTAAGATGACTTCGAGTATTGTTCAGCGCGGTCGGAATTTATATTCATTCTTCATTCGTATTTCGGATATGAATGAGATCTGCGAGATGGCGAGATCCGTGAAAAAGATATACCAGACGAAATCGTAATATGAGCGCTTAGATTGTCGGTTCTTAAGTCTAGAGGTTAGATGGCCTTGATGGATATTGATTTGTATTTCGGAAATGAATGGAGATTAATTATCGGTTCTTGGAAAAATATATCCGTATTACTATGATGGGTATTTGGAAACAAAATATTGATTTGGAATCCCTGTTAGTATTTGAATGAGAAATGTGTTGATGATTTCTTGAGGAAAAACAACGGATCTCAGATCGGTCAATATTCTGACGAATCCGAAATTTTTCGGATTTGAGAACGTAATTACCTCTCGCATAATGTTGTACTAGTTTTCCGTTGTCTAACCGATACTGGTAGTGAGTTTCAATCCAGAATTATGGTAATGTGAAAAAGAGAGCATTCTTTGCGATGAATGAAGTCATAAATGCTACTTAAATAGGTTCGTTTCGTTATCAACTAGTAAACTAGTCGATAACTAGTTTTAGTAGAAAACCATTGTATAAGGAAGGTCTCTATTCAATAACAGAACTATAAATTTGCTAGACACCTCTTACTAGTTAATACAGGTTTCAACCTGAAATGCATTTGCTCCTCCACCGAATGTATAAAAACGCCGTGAATTTGTACCAAAAAATTTTTCATCATAACCTTCCGGAAAATCCGGCACCATAAAAGCTAGTAACAAAATATGACAGAGTCAATGTGAATTATGTTTTAACTGATTTGTTTTTGGTATGTTTGTCGATTATCCTATTGGTTTCTAGCAAGCCTCTCCGAACTGATTTATTTCGTTCTTATGAATCAAACACATATTTTGCCTATGTGTAAATAGTGGATAACGAAATGAAATTTGTTGGCACAATTTTCACCGTTTTCTAGATAATGGGCATTTTGGAAATTCGTGAAAAATCGCTACCTTTCATCGATGTTTTGGACACCATGTTGGTACTGAAAATAACTGATGATTTTCGAATGTATGAAAAAATTTTCATAAATTGAAATAATTCTGCGAAACATCGGGATGACATGACACATTTGAATTCTACCTATTATGATTCTCGTAACTTTGACCCGACTTTCTGAAAAAACGTATTACTACGTGAATGTGAACATTCACATTCAATACAAAAATATGCGCAATTTCTCCACTCTCCAAAATTGTATGAAACATACTGTGATTATTTCTGGAAGGGGTGATATTTTCGTAGTAAGATTCTGGTCTATCCTCAACTTTCACAATTTTGAGGAAAAGTTTTCTATTGCCAATTTTTCGAAATAAAATGGTGGAAAATGATTGATGATGATAAACTCATAACTTCAGAGTTTTCAGCGAAATAAAAACAATTTCGAATCTTCTTCTGAATAATATCTTTTCAAACCAAAGTTTCAAGCAATAAATTCCATAAACAAGTTTTAGAATTTTTTTTTTTAATTGTTTTCTATATATTCTGATGACAAGTTAACATATTTTCAAGAAAGTATTCTTTGAACATGCTTTGTCACCTCACCACCGATACTCTGAGTGTCCATGTGGATACACCATCTAAATTTTTGTTCCACGTCAGTTGTATTTGTGAAATAAATCACATAATTGCAAAATTGGTTTAGAATCTCCAATCCATTATAATATTGGGTAAATTAGACGCAAATATTATCGAACTTGTGGTTCAATACTAACTATTGATTTTACAATAAGAACTGAGCCATCTTCTAGGAAGGTAGGCAGAATATTACTGTCCCGTGAGTTCGACAACGTTTGGGTTTAATGTACCTTGTACCACAGAAAAATGGCCCCTCCCAGAACTAATTAGAGTATGTTTCATACAATTTTGGATAGTGGACAAAGTGCGCATATTTTTGTAGTAAATGTTCACATTCATGAGGTTATAAGTTTTTTGATAAAATCGGGCCAAAGTTACGAGAATAATAATAGGTGGAATTCAAACATGTCGATTCATAACCATTCTTCGCAGAATTATATCAATTTTTGAAAATTGCTTCATACACCCGAAAAACAGCAGTAATCAGCAATGTCCAGTGGAAAAATTATTCCGTATAAGTACCAATTAAGAGACATGGTGTCCAAAACATCGAGGAAAGGTAGCGATTTTTCAAGATTCCCATTATCTCGAAAACGGTGAAAATTTCACCTACCAACTTTTCGATACTCTGAGTGGTCATGACCTGGTCTATCACCAGTACAAATTTTATTTGAGGTTTACCGGACACCCTGTATACTTGTTGAAGAATATGAATTCACCATACTCAAGTGGAAATAAATTTATACAATTTGAAATGTGAAATTTCATTAACAATTGCGCGTTCTTATAATGACAGATGTCAGTCACAAAGTAAGTGACATTGGGCAAAAAAACGAGCGATTTTTATTTTTTGACGCGCCTGTAATACGTTGCGCTTGTCACATGGTAGATGGTAGGATTCGAAAGATTTGGATTCCATCAGAAATAGCACGTTGTTGTTAGTCGATGTATGTGCGGGTAAAATCAGTATGATTATGTGATTTTCTTCGATTGCTACATATTTAGCAGATTTTCAGAGCCTTAAGTCACAAAAAGGCTGTGACTTAGAAACTATTTTTTCCATTCAATAAGAATTTTCAGAAAAATGATCGAAGAAACCAATGCACAAATTAATTGATTTACCCAATTATTTCTCCATCGGAGTTATACCGTGGGTTTTAAAACTTGTAGCATCTAACATCTAACCTTGGGAACGACAAATGATAAGTCCAGTGAAGTTTTTAATAGTTTTAATGTTACGAACTTCAAGTCCTCAACGTAAAGCCGCGTACAGACACGAGAGCTGAGCGGCTTGCGAGGAAGCTTAATTGGGAATTGGGCTCGGTTAGCGAGCCAGTAAGCTTGATGCGCCCGACGTCTGTTCTCACGGGGAGGCCAAAGGATTCCTCAGGCTCAGTTTGGACGGCAAACTAGCAGTGCTCGAATGTTTTTACGATATTTAGAGCACACAGCTGCGTTTTGTGACGCTGTCCGTGTAGTTGTCATTCATGGGAGTATTGTCTCTTTGGGGTAGTAGTAATGAATTAGCATTTTAATGAAAATGCGGATCGAATCATGAGCTAAATTTTGTGAATTCAATTGTGAAGATATTTTTGAGAGTAATTCTCACTGAACGGATAGGTATAATGCACAGTTAGTTACTTTTCGGACAGTCACTTACCTTATCAGTGGCAAAAAACCTACGATTCTCGCGGAGTTATACATATCGAAAATAATAATAATTACCATGTGGTAGGTGGGTTATCACATGAAAAATATCTATATATAATAGTTATAATCTCGTTTACTT
Source organism: Myrrha octodecimguttata (assembly GCA_958510865.1). NCBI lineage: Eukaryota > Metazoa > Arthropoda > Insecta > Coleoptera > Coccinellidae > Myrrha > Myrrha octodecimguttata. The sequence goes on along the minus strand of OY294058.1, from coordinate 16,293,655 downwards.
CGAAAGACATGAGAAACTGTAATGAAAATTTTCGGCAGATTTGCCTCTGATATTTTGCTCTGAGCGTATTCACCAAGGTGGTATACCTACTTAAAGTCTGTAATGATATTTATTAACTCCAGATGATTCAAAATTGATGCCGTGAAAACTTCGAGTTACCGAAATAAACAGGGGAATGTAACTGTCGTTTCAATTTTTCTTCCCGATGGTGTAGACAGTGAAGTTCATTTTAGGGCCGAATGGGCCTTTGCGAAAAAAAAGTCTCAAGTTTATCTGCCCTGAAACTACCGAGCGTCAGGGCACTATAAAAACTAAAACAGTTGTGAGTGAGTATGGTAAAAGAGTTTTGAATAATAAAATACTGTGTAACTTTTCGATTCAGCATGAGCTTTCGAGGGGTCCGTCAGTCACTTCAGTTAAACAAAGGGTTGATCGAATTATGTTCTAGATTCTTATTCTGGTTGATTCACAATGTGAATATGTATTATTAATCGATTTTCCATATCCCCAACCACATTCCATCAAAACCTAGATTCACCAATCATGTCCAGTAAATAATTTTTATAATATTCATCATTATTCTCATTTGTCATATCAGTTAAACATTAACACATACAGGGTGAGTCACGAGGAACTGTACATATTCCTGCCACGTATAGAGACTACTCAGGTGATTATCAAATGACCATTTAAAAGTGCCTTCCTCTATTCATACATTTTATACAGGCTGATTTTCGGCTTTTACCGAAAACTTCAATCCGTCGTAACTTTTGAAAGGTTATTCCGAATCGATTGAAATTTTCAGGAAATATTGCTTGGACCTTCAGGTACCAACTCCTTCATAATTTGGAAAATACAGCTTTGGAAATTCTTGTTGTTTTGGTCTTTCGCCAAAATTTCACTCTCTGTAGGTTTTTTATATTTTTGATAAGGAATATTGAAACACTAAAGATTATGGAGGAAAACTGCCCAAAAGATTTTTCCTAATATTATTGTACGATTTTCAATTACTTATATAATGAATTTCAGAGATTATTTTCGCTTAGCTCTGAGTAACACTTTTCTCATTGAATTCAGTAGAAGGAGCAGAAGTAAGTATGTACCTAACATCTTGACACATCATACAGCATTTTCTTAATTCAGTGCCGTTTTCAGGACCGGCTTATGAAAATTTCCCAATTCAATTTGATCTCAGTTTTGGAACACCCTGCTTGGCCGTTTATTGAGAAATGATCAGTTCTGAGCTGGAAAGTTCCCAAAATTTTCTGAACTTCAAATTAATTGTTTTGGATTTTAATACAAATAACGAATTTGCATTAGACTTTCGAAAATTTAGAACCACAATCGGGACGTTGAAATCTTCAATAGAACTATTACGTACTACCTGAAATATTCTATTATTAGCCTCGTGGAACTACGATTCCGTGGCTCATTTCTGTTTGTGTATGAAGAGACAAATCACTTTCACGCATCCCTCGGTGTTTTGTATCCCCGTCTGTCCCTTACAATTGGTCGTTGATGGTTGTTAGGCTATAGTTGTTTTCTTCAAGTTCAAAATTTTGGATGATGAATGGAAAGTGAATTCACTAAAGAAAAGAATGTATCTAACAGAAGTTTAAGTTTAAAAAACTGTAATGAACTCATAAATGAGAAAAGATTTATGATTGGAAAAAAAATGAATCCAAACATGAACGAGGAAGAATTTTTATGGAAATAATTAAAAACAAAAATTTACATAACCAATAATAATTATTTCAGATTATTTTCAAAATAAATTCCTCCAGCTTCCACACATTTCTATTGTCTTATATTTAAATGTCTAACTTCCTTCCTGATTGTACCTGAATCGTTCCTAATAATATTGAAACAGTTTATTATTTCTTCTATCCATTCCTGGCGTGCGTTTGGAGGTTCTGCATACACCAGTTCTTTCAGTCGTCCGCAAACGAAATAATCAACAGGATTTAATTCAGGGGACTTTGTGGCCAAAGAAAAGGACCTCCTCTCCCTATCCATCTGGAGCAGTATGTTTCATTCAGATGTTGGCCGACACCAACCGAAAAATGTGGAGGTGCTCTATCATGCTGAAATTAGAACTACCGAACATCAACATTAGCTAATATATTCAGGAGAATATTTTGTAAGAAGTCCAAATAAGCTTCTCCACTCAACGAGCCATCAAAAAATGTGGACCTAGAAGCTGGTTATTGACTATCCCAATCCACGTATTCACCGAATATCTCGATTGAAAGCGCCCTTCGCGAATTGCACAGGGATTTTTTCATATAAATAAATGAATATGAGTGTTCCTCAAATTGTAAACACCATATCTTGAAAATTGCGCTTTATCGGTAAATAAAGTTCTATGGAGAACGAATTAAGTTGGGAAATTTTCATGAGCCAGTCCTGGAAACGGCACTGAATGAAGAAAATGCTGTATGATTTGTATATGTAATACTTACTCTTGCTCCTCATACTGAATTCAATGAAGAAATTGTTATTTAAAGCTAATCGAAAATAAGCACTGAAATTCATTATTTAATTGAAAATCGTACAATGATGTTAGGAAAAATCTTTTTCGAAGTTTTCCTCCATAATCATTAAGGTTTCAATATTCCCTAACAAAAATTGAAAAAACATACACATAGTGAAATTTTTGCGAAAGATCAAAACAACAAAAATTTTCAAAGCCAGACGTGGATTTTACAAACTATGAACGAGTTGGTACCTGAAGGTCCTACCAACCAATATTCCCTGAAAATTTAAATTGATTCGGGACAACCATTCAAAAGTTATGACGGATTGAAGTTTTCGGTAAAAACCGAAAATCAGCCTGTATGAAATTTATGAAGAGAAGAATGCACTTTTGAATAGTCATTTGATAATCATCTGAGTAGTCTCTATACGTGGTAGGAATATATACAGTTCTTCGTGACTCACCCTGTATAAATCCTTGTTGAAAGGTAAACGTCTGTATTACAACGCTGCTGTACTGACTACTAGCATTGTATAAATTTATACAATGCTACTAGAAAAGGGCTCGCGAGCCACTGCGGCTCGACTGGGCCTCACATCTCGCTCAAGGTTGCCTCGCTTTGTCTATTTTTCCGTAAGCTGCTTATGAGCAGCTCTGCCCCCGTGTCTGTACGAGCTCAACATTCAGCGCATCGAAACAACAAACAACACACCACATGCGGTATTTCAAAGTTATAATGTTCCCCTGTATAGGTGGGTAGTTCGTGAACGAACTAGTTCAAATGAACTATTCTTTATGAGGAACGAAACGAACTAGTTCATGAAGTATGTCAGAATAGTTCTCAGCGAACTAGATGAATTTATTCGCTAGACCGGAGCCGGACCGTAACGTTGTGGTCGTAGATCGAAGACATGAGACATACGATCCATTTGATTCGTTCACTGTGAACTATTCTAGATATAGTATAGTGGTATCTACGTTGGTATCGTACCGAGTAATTCGGAATGTAGGCAAGGACCTGAGCTTGCGGACTGATATGATATATTAGATTAAGTCATAGACAAGATATACTTTATTAGGTTAGGTATTTGGATTAATTCGCGGTTGGGTTGTAGAATGGGCAATGTTTGAGCGTAGTCAGCGCTCATCAGCAAGGCGCCGGCCTAGGATAACGAATTATGATTTTTATCAGCCGCTGTAAAATATTTTTTAACTATTTCACCCTCGGCTCCTCTCTTTGCACTTTTTCATGGTAATACTTGACGATAGTTTTTTGCACGCATGTTCTAGAAAACTCGTGGTTTCTTTCCTTATAAATGTTTGTAATTTTCTATATTTTTCTCGAAAATAGTCTCAAACGACTAGGTTGGATTCACTGATGACGAATCCGACTTCAAAATCAATTCTGTCCAGCTGACTGGCGCCTGGGAAAGGACACAAGCTAGCGACATGAAACTTTTAAGTTGCGATGGTTAAGTTCGTTAACGAGCCAACTAGGCCAAATGGTTTCGGAGTTATATATTCATTTGAATTTTTGGAATTTTTTCTTTATATTTCAAAACTACTCACGTGAGCGATGGAATTGAATCTTGGTAGATAGTTGAATCATACCGACGCGCAACTTCTTTTGTTTGGATCGTATGGTTAGGAAATGAAGAAATATTTTCGAAATTTCAGACTGAATATGTATTTCTGGACATATTGGAAATCAATATGTCAAATTTCGTGATTTGTCCGCGGTATCGTAATGTTTCCGCGATAACTCAAGAAATGTACTGATCCATTCATAATAAAACTTGATAACTAGTTGCACAAGCGGGTGCACAATTTGTGCAAAATTCCGTGATGATCGTTTAATTGAAAGTTTAATTTTAATTCCAAATTTTGTTGAAAAAAATTCGTCCATATTGCAGAACATTGTATAAAAATACAATCTACTGAGAGAAATTAGAATGGAAGATGTAATTTTTTTGATTGGATTTCATATAATTTTTACCATTGTAATTGTTCAGCCCATTATATTCCACTTCTCCTTGAACATTTTCACTTATTCAATATTATATTTGATTTTTAATTGAACATTTTCCGTCTATTTTTTTCATATCTCAGAATTATTCAAAATAAATCGTCCCTTGAAATACCCAGCAATCTCCTGTATCTCATGAAACCTAAAAGTATCAATCAGAGCAAAGATTGAAGAGATCTTCAAATCAGAGTTTAGTTCACTTCTGTTTATATAGTTACATGGCCTTCAAGAAATCACTCCTATTCGCACGTTACCGATATACAGTGGGCGTGAACGATTGTGAACTAAAGAACTAATCAGGTGAACTATTCCCAACAGTGAACGAGAACGATTGAACTAGATCCTATAAGTGAACTAGAACTCCCAGCTCTATTCCCCTGGTATACGCCGTCGTAATATTCTACAGTTTTTTACGCTTCAGAATTGTTCAACAGATTGGGTGCGTTTTTTCCATCGAAATGACTATACCCTATCTCTCTCTTCTTTGGTGGAGAACATAAGAAGAGAGAGAGGGAGATACACCGATCATCACCCATTATCAAGTTTCACTAGGATAAAAATGAGGCCGTTGTACACATCCGGTTTTTCAAGCTCCGGTGCCGTTGCGGTATCGTACCTACGGTTGGAAATACACTGCATCAGATTGGAGAATGCACACATCCGGCCACTTCATTGCGGCACCACAACGGTCGATTTCGCCTACCACTTTCTTCAAGGTCGCAAGAGTACCGCAAATGGTACTATGGTCTTATAGTTAGTTATCTGTAGTATTTCGAGCCATTCACACAACATGGCAGCGATCGGAAACACACTGGCGATATTTTAAGAATGAATGTTCGTTGAATTGATCTGCTATAGCAACGGCGCTGGAACAAGTGTGCATTGAATTGATACGGCACCGGAAATGGCAAAACCGGACGTGTACACCGGGTCTTAGTGTTCTCCTTGAATATAGCAATTTTTCAAATATGTTAAACGATGAGAATGTCGATGAACACAAAACAAAAAAAAATAGACGTTTTCATCCATTTCGCAATGAGACAGCGAAAAGTGCGCTTCTAGTAATATCCGAATATTTCACGAAATCTGGTTGTGGGCGGCCGGAATAACCGATACCGTTGATAACATCGCGGTTCTCGGTTTTATAAACATGGAAATCACCGTACCCCCGGTCTTTCATTGAATAGGAATAAACGCTTCTGGTGGGGAAGGTCAGCTAGTTTATGATTCTACACATGGTCGGACCTCGGTCGATTTGAATTGGTCTCCCGTTTTGCGAAGACACCAGTTTTTCTTGTTTTATCGATACGATTCTAATGTGATTTAAACTGAGTTTATCGGTTTGTGTGTGACAGTTCCAGGAATGAATTGAAAGAAGGAATTCTACGGAATAATTGAGTGCGTAAGTAGGAAAAATTTAAGTTGTTTTCCACATTCGATCGTTTAGTTTCAATCAGTCATTTGGATACCCATTTGTTTTTCTAGGTCGCATTACAATGCATTCACATTTAAATGACATCTAAACAGAATAAGTGAACCGTAAATTCCAAACAGAAAGTTAAGAGCACCGTGGGATATGCCTCATTACCATTCTAATATTTTGTCATATTTATATCATTTCGGCATATTATTTTCCTGAATTATTGTAACCCTGCCAGAAACGTACAATAACAAATTCATCCTGTAAATGGAATTATAATTTCTAACAGGTAATTATTATCATTTTCGGGAATTTCTGTTCGGTGATTATTTTCTGTCTGAAAATCTGAACGAATTCAAGAAAACGATTACATGCGACCCAGAATGAATAAGCTTTTTTTTGCTGTCCGTCGGTCTAGCCGTCTGAAAGTAAACAATGTATCTTTCAGAAACAGATATGGAACGTCAGTACATCTCAAACAGAAATTATTTGTGCATTTTGTCACATAGTTTTTTCGTATTTTTCTTTCTTGTTGTAATTATTCCAGCTGTTAGTTACCCGGAATTTCAGTTAAAGAATTTTACCTCACCTTGACAATTTGTGAACGATTTCAAGATAACCCCGAAATTGGTATTTTTGGTTTGTATGAAATAAGAGATTATCATTCATTAACAACATTCAAAGTATTATCATTTGTTTTCATATTTAAGTTCAAGTTCGCACTAATGGTTATCAAATATTCGTCGGATTTATTTGTCCACTATGTTAACATTACTGATTAGTATATTAATAGTTGATAGGTACAGGGTGAGCAAAAGTAGGGTCAGGATTTTCAATATCGTTAGTTCCGCGTTCGATTATTATTAATTCAGGGAGGCTGAAAATTGCATGCGTACAAGCCTCTTTCGGTGAGTTTCAGGAAATAAATGAGTTCATAGATTTGAGTCCCCCCGAAGTCAGGTAGAATAGTGAGAATGAAAAGGGCATGATGTGTGACGTGAATTCAAACATTGGTTAATTGATGAATGTGATGCCTGGAAAATTAATTTTCAATAATAAAAACAAATGTGCCATGTCAGACAAAAAATACTCAATTTTACTTGGTGGTAACAAATCAAAAGTTTGGCATCACTTGCGTGACAGTATGATATATACGCGCCTTCATCTGCGGATATTTGCCATATAATTTGAATTTTGTGAAGAACTGAACTTACAATTGAGTTGATTTCTAAATTTTACATCCACGAAAATTTCGCAGTACCCACCGATAGAGTTGATCATTTTCACGGACGGGGTTTGATTCTTTCCGGCACCACCAGATATTTTTGCTTTTCCTAGGCCCTGTGTGATTTGATTGTTTTGTTGGATGTCTCTTCAACGTGAACTATGAAAAATGACTTCATGGAGAGAAATATAAAGCGCATATGATCCATAACAATTGTAAAATGTCGCCGATACATCTTCGCAAAAAGTATGAAGTACAACAATTAGTAAAAATTCTTCAAAAAATTTATAAATCACATTTGTAACTGATGTTCGTGAGTGCTATTAAATATGTTCGTTCCCGAACGTTTCTTATTTGATAAAATAATAAATCGGAGGACGAATGAAATAATTATTCATTAAATGATTAATGGCTAGGGCTTCTATATTCCTGGTGAATATTGTTACGTCTCCGAGTTAATTGAATTGTTATCAACCTATTGTCCTATTCATTCGCAAGGCTACCAACCTATACAGAGTGGTTCAAGTGGTGACGTCAATAAAGTTTTTTCAGATTCCTCACACCTGAGGGTATCCAAAAATACCCCATGTATGTTACGCGATTTTGTAGTTTTCGAGTTATAATTTTTTTGTATCTTTTCAATTTAGAGATTGCCCTGAATGTTGAATCAATAAAAAAAATAACTCAGCTTCCTGAAATTACTCAAAGTTACTGAAGGAAGGCTTGAAACTTTAGTTTTCAGTAGGATTCACTCAAACATTCAACGTCAATTTTAAAAATACGAAAAGGAGTTTTCATAGGTCCTGGATGAGTTCAAAAACTTCGCACGGTCCTAAACTACCAAAATCATGAGAAAAAAATAGTGTTGTTTTCTTGTTGTAATCGGTCTTCGAAGGCAGATAGTCTAAAAAATTCAAACACGATTAAAGTTATCTTTCTACCTTTTATCATTTTATAGTAAATTAAAGTAAAAAATGTGATTTAATTGTTAATTGTTAATTACACGAGCTAAAGTTATTTTTCAGGAATTTCAATTGAAATAACTTTAGCTCGTGTAATTAACAATGATTTTAGTTTCACACACCAATTAAATATGTGCGCAAATATTTCAAAATTGGTAAATATGAATAAACCCGCTTTTGGATGAGGAATGGAAAGCACAAATTACTGAAAATTTCCTATTTACTACAATAAATCTTCAAAATCCCTTCCTCCAGCTTGAACACGTAATCGTCAACGTTTTTTATTTTATTTTTCTTTCCGCTTTCAAGTGTTTTCATCTCAATTCTGTTTCGTTGTTGCTTTCAGTCGCTAAAACCAGCTTTTTGCGAAATACTCACATAAAACATTCGATAAGATTAAGTCTGGCGAACGCGCAGGCTACTCGATCGGCCCTGCACGCCCAATCAATCTTAATGTTGAAATAACACGAGCTACAATTATTATTCAGGAATTTCAATTGATATTACTCTAAAGTCACATTTTCAAGTTCAATTTACCATAAGGATGATGAATAGTAGAAAAATAACTTAGATCGTATTTCAATGATTTTTGCCTAGGCGCCTTGGTAGGACGTGCGAAGTTTTTGAACCGAGCCAGAAGCTGTGAAAACTTCTTTTTGTACTTGTTAATTGAAGTTGAATGTTTGAGTGAATCCTACTGAAAACTAAAGTTCTAACTTTCAATCCTTTTTTGAGTAGTTCTCCGTGATTTCAGGAAATTGAGTTCTTTCTGTTATCAGAACAACATTCAGGAAGGTAATGCAAATGCAAAATACCTACTGTATAAAAAGATATAACTTTCTAAAGCCTCGATGGCATTATAAATTGAAAAATCACAAAAAAATCATATCTGGAAAACTACAAAAATTGCATAACATACGTATTTTTGGATACACCAAGCTGTGCGGAATTTAAAGAAGTTATTGACGTTACTACTTGGGTCACACTGTAAAAACAGTGTCAAACGCTAACTTATTTTCTACGTTTTTCAATTTATATTTAGTACTAATCACTAAGGTTTATATTTTGATTTTATCAAATGATAAACCAAAAAATCTAGAAAAGCACTGACGTGAATTCAGCAACTTTAACGCGCTTTTCACATTGCGAAATGATGGTGACTTGGGAATTTCAATGAAATTTCAATGAAATATAAAAATTTTTTTTTCGAATTTTTCCATGGGTTATCCTTTTTATTGACACTGTTCATCTTCCAACCAAGTATCATTTCGACCAGATAAATATTTTTCGAGTTATTGAAAAATCAAAATTTCAAATGGCTGTAGTACAAAAACCATTCGACAGATTTGGCCCATTAATGAACTCAACCGGGATATTCTGGATATTAACCTAACCTGAAAATTTCAAGACTCTATGTCCTTCCTTTCGAAAGTAACAGCGCACACGGTCGGCCGGACGGATCAATTTTGACCACGGATTCTTCATCAGTGAGTCCAACCTAATCGTTTGAGACCAATTTCGGCTCGAAATTCGAAAATTACAGACATCGTGACGAAATGATAACGCGCTGTTTCCCAGAACAAGCGCGTAAAAAGCCATGAATCTGTCATGCGGCTGTGTGACTGCTGGACTACAGCTTTTCAACGAAATATTCAATGCGGGCACAAAATATTATTCATTTGCCTTGTATGTGAGAGAAACGTTAACAGCATACCAAAAGGGGGCACATTTGGCTATAGGAAGTACCTATTGTTTCCATGAAAAGACTCAAGTTCACGAGTGGCTCTCCAAAAAAAAAAATCAATTTTGTGTTGTTAATATTTGGCTTTATCGACCACTAGTCTCAGAACGTGCTATCGCGAAACCCCGGGAAAAAATAGAGTCGTTTAAAGGGGTCTCGGACATTACAATATGAACAATTTATTGCGCGATCTTAAATTACTATTTGGACCAATTCTACACTGACATTAACCTTTCAATAGGACAATACGAAAAACTTTAGGCTTTTAATAAAAAACGTTAATAAAACTTTTAGCTCATTTTGGGACTAAATTGATTCAAGGCCAGTAGCCATTTTTAGTTCTGCTGGATTAACATCTATACTTTGTCCAAATTAGTCTGTTTTTATTGGACTGCGTTGGAGTCCACCATTGGGGTTCGCGGGGTCTCGTTGATTATCCGGTTACATTAGCATACCTAGGGGCAGGGAAATGCAACTGCCAAGATGTGCTTGAATAAAAGAGACGAGCCGTTTCCTCAATTAGTTCAACATGGAAATTCATGCCTTCGAATTCAACTGAGTAGGTAATATATAACAATTATTCGATAATTTCTGTCCTTTGCAAACATTGGGAAAGATGAAATTTGGAAGAAATATATTCACGGAATAATCAAACGGATTTAACCAACTTCACCCTGGCCGCTGGTAAACACAATTACTTTCAAAATGAACAACTCACAGAACGAACAAATATATATCTCCCACAGAAGATTCGAAATGAGCGTGAGACCTCAATACACAGACTGCAATACTAACCATGTGAAAGTATTACGAATAAGCGACACAAAAACACCAATTAACAAAGAACGAAGCCAAGCCAGAAATACACACTGCAGCAATACAACTAAACTTCTCGAACTGTTTCGTTTTCCGAATTCTGACGAAGATAACCTCAATAAAGTATAGATGCAATATGCATTGTTTAAATGAATAGTTGCGAAAAAAATGAAGAGGTGATGAAAATGGGATGGGCCTTTCATATTAATTTTTTTTTTTGAACAGGACCTGCCTAAATACAACCCCGTGAAGATGTCGCCCGAAAAGCCATTTTTAATTTTTTTCTCGCAAATTAAATAGTTCTTGAAAATGAGACTAGGTGATATGTCAGGCACCCAAAAATTTTTTTTAAGTTGCTGTTTTTCCAGGTTTATGACTACGTCACCGAAAACGGAATACTTACCGCGGTGCCGTCTGGTTTCAGGAAGGGGTTACAGCACTACCACTCTTCTGTCGAATATAACTGATGATATGGTGGCCCTTAGGGCCACTTGCACCGTATTACAAAACCATAGATTAAGTCCATAATCAAGGTTTAGGTACAAAATTATCTTGCACCGTCACGAAATCCGCGTTTAATGGCCTTAACTGACTATTAAGTTCAAACCCTGGAATTTGGGGACTTAAAAGACGGATTAATGGTCAGCTTCGAAATCTAACCCTACTTTCGAGCGATTTCGTACAAGTTTGACATTTTTCTGGGCGTAACCTCCAGTTTGTTTACTTTTTTGTTCATATTCAGATGATATTCATGAAAAATGATATAGAGAGAAAATGGCATCAGTGGGAATTGATTCATATCTTTTAAAGCATGAAGAATTAACATCAGTATTTCCATAGAGTTTGAAAATGGTATTTCTTATAAGCCTTCAACTATTTGAAATGAAAAAGTTGCAATGATATGCTCATTTATTTCTGAGAGGGAATAGCAAAATCAAATCGAAGACATATTTGGGATGAAAAAACAATAGTTTCATGAAGATTCTTCAGTACTATTTTATTTAGTGATGTATTATGTGGCAATATCATAATAATCATATAATACTTTATTATTGTGCAGGTGATATCTCTGTGCTATCATTACCCTCGATTATACCTATATTAAATGCACTCAAAATATAACTACAAAAGAATTAATGTAAAAGAAATTGCATCCTTGTTAGTCGATCTTCAAACGTACACCTTCGTCAATCCATCCGTACATGATACTTCAATATTTATATAGAATACTTTTTATTCCGCAGATCCCACATCAGAGTTTTCAATATCTTCGATCAAAAATTATCTCAATTCATATTATACCTATGACAAACAAAATAATTCAATAGAATTCTATCCTTGGGTAAGCCGTTCCTTATCCGAAAGTCGTCTCCGATAAATCAATACTATTTTTTATTCATTTATTTTACAAACGCCAGATTGTAATTTCATGCAGAAGCTCGAATCTTACAAAATATCATAAGTTCACTTGAATATATAACGATAAATTTGAATAATGTTTAATGCCTGATGCAACAGTAAGACCACAGGTCTGTGGTAAAAGATCCCTAGTCTCAATGATAATAAACAAGTCAGGAACATTACATGCAATATTCTTATGAAAGCTATGAAGTCTGTCAGATAAATTTTTTTAGCTGGGTTTTTCAAAAAATGCATCTTCGTTTTTCATAACTTATGGAAATATGGTAGTGGTAACAAATAAAAATGTGTTTCATCAGTTGAATTCAAATATCAAATATCAACTAGGGTTAAAATAAACGACATGAAGCTAGTCACAAGTACAAGTTCATGAGAAAGTAGCCAGATTTGTAGATTAACCTTAATCTAGTTACATTCCGCCTCGGTACAAGCCGAATATTTAAACCAGAGTTTAATAAGTTTATCGACGCTTAACTAACTGAAGCTAAAGACGAAAACGGGCCCTAAGATCATTATATAAGAGGCATGCCACGATTTTGACCCTGTTAGATTTTGCCAAAGCAAAATCCTTGACCGGGAACTTCTCTGTGCCAAATCGAAATACTTTGGTTTTGATGACCTTCGAGGTTATTTGATTTATATTTCGACTGAGTACTGAGTGATCAGATTGAAACTAGTTGAAGAATACTGAGGGCCCACTTTATAAAAAATTTTGTGGAGTCCGTTTCGATAAATGAACTTGAAGAAAATATTTCTTCGAAATTTTGAGGTAATTTTTCCAATATGTCAAGAAGCGCTAACGCGACTGAAATAAATTTCCTAGTTGGTTGAAGAATACAGATGAGCAACTATATGCAAAGTTCCGTGGGGATGGCACGGGTAAAGAATTGAAATCAAAGTTAATACGAAAATTTTCCAACTTTCCAAAAACAATCAATTTGGAAAATTTTCATCTGTTTTCCATAGAACATCTCACAGACCCTGAAGTCAGTGTTTGACAACGATGTCCAGTTTCAGTATGATCCGAGATTTATTTTCGGAGATATTGGGAAAAACTATGTTGAACTCTTTGGTTCTTTCCTCGCTATCACTCCTATTTATGGATGAACTCAAGAAAATACTGACCTGATCATAATGGAAATGAGTAACTGGTTTAAAACTGCTGGTGTGCAAATATGAGCGAAATTTCGTGATGATCGGTCCATAAGTTTCAATTTGAAGAAAGATGGTTTCAAATAATTTATATTTTGCGATCTACTACTTACATGGTCCTCACGAAATTCTTCATGAGCCTTCAAACTATTTTTTTTCAGTCATTATCAATATCAATGCGATCCGATCTTCATTTTCGAAATAGGTTATCTGGGAAATCCTTGGGTGGATTTTAGCAATTCGCAAAGTCGGCTATCGAAACGAAACTCAACGTGCTCAACAATTATCTAGTCTAGCGGCATATTCTTCCAGTTATTGTGTTGAGTATCCGAGACTCGATATTAGTAGGTAAAGTGGTGGGCTTGATTTCGAAGATCGAAGTCGTGAATGAGTAAAATCCGCCAAAAAATTCCGTTAATATCATTCACAATTTCATTTTTTCAGTATTTCCAAAAATACAGATTAGATCCAATTTCAATCTAATACTTGATGGAAAAATAATAGCTTCTGGCAACTCGCGAATTCGGCTATCGAAATCAAACTCTAAACGTGATCAACAATAATCTAGTCTATCGGAATATTCTTTCAGTTATTGTGTTAACGATCCCTGGTTAGACCGGACGCAAACAAATTTACTTCAGAGAGAAATTACTTAGACACTCAATACCTCCAAAAATACAGACTGATAGAAAAATAACAGCTTGTAGGTTCATTGATTTGGGAAATACGAAGGACGAATTAGTGAATGGATAAATCCGCCAAATGATTAATAGATATATACATTCAAATACTTCCAAAAATACGGATGGGATCGAATTTAAATCTATCACTCGATTGAGAAAGAGCTTGGAGGTTCGTGCAGAAGTTCGTAGGACTATATAAAAAGATCTCCAAATCAGTCTATTAGAAATAAAACTGCGTTTGAATAAGCAGGTGACTCCTTTGGGAATGAATTTAAACAAGCGCGTGAAAGCTCTTAACCTCACGTCAGTACTTTTATAAATTTTTGTGAGATTTTTGGTTTTTGAGAAGAAAAAAATTTCGGTCGACATCTTCAGGAGGCTGTATCAAGTGGAGAAAATTCAGATGAAAGATCCCTCCCTTTTCTCTGACGGGGAATTACCTGTTAATTCTCCTCGCAATTATTCATTTACACCCTGTATATAAGAAATCAGAAAAAAGAGCTCTACCGATTCGGAAATTGAAATACGGTTTGTGAGACCAGATTAACTGAGATAGCGTTTGAGTAAAATACAAACATTAACCCTGAACCAACCCCTATTTAGATATCAATGACTAATTCGGAAAGCTCAGAGCAATCTGAGGTGAAAAACGAACGCGCCCTTGTATTACGGAACAAAATAAATCGCTTTCGATTGAGCATTGGTTCTGGTGATATTTGTGTATTCTGATAGGTTGAGTTGAAACTACCAGACATTCAGAAAACAGAAAAATAATTTTTAACCAGAACCAAAAGCTCAATCGGGAGCGCCTCTATAATATACTGTAATTAATACTCCGCTGAGTCATACGATGTTGGTGTCTATCGACCAACATCCCTATAATTTGCTTTATTCAATCTGCATATGATTTGATTTAATTGATTTTCAGGATGCATACAATACTACCACTTTTAATAGTTTCGCTCAGTCATGGCATCGCACAGATGGTATATTATCCAGACGACAATGGAAACGTTATTTACAACAACAAACTGTATCCTGTACAACCTCCGATGGCACCTCTAGGAAGTTTTCAAGCCCCTGTCCGCTTCAACAGTGTAAATGGTACCGAGATGACAAATATAGTTCAAATACCACCGAGGGGTACCCCGGATTATGAAAGATTTGTCACTAATGCCATTTCGACAGGTTTAATGAAGCTTACGGTAGCAGTGAATAAAGTTATCACCAGTCAATCAAATAATCAGTACAACAATATAGTATTTGCACCGGTCAGTATGGCAGGTATGTATAATACGAGTATATATTAAAAATGAACGAGGTGAGTGAGAAAAGTATTGAGATTGAGAATACACCCAGATAACACCTGTACCTGTATATTCGTTAGATGCCCATTTTTTGCTCGTGCGGAAGCCTTTAGAGGAACATGAAAAGTTCCGCTGGGCAGAATGCCTCGGATCCATTGAAGGAGGTCACTACAAATCAAATTTCTTTAAAAATTGGTTTTACTTTAGCTATTTTGCTAGAAATGCATGTTGAGAGTTTGAGTAGAAATCATTGGGAGAAATAGTGATGGAGCACAGTTATTAAGAGGTTAAGCAGAAATTCTATCGCCACCGGGTGCACTAGTGACACCCAAAGAGGAAAATGCTTCCCGATAAGTTCTGGAGGAAATGTTAGAGAGCGAAGTTATTTGGGCGAGCTGGGGGAATTTAGCTTCGGTAGGGTGTAGGCCTGTCTTCAGTGGAATATGTAGCGAAGATTTCACATGACTCACAGCGGCGCAAAATTCCTGCCTCCATAGTTTGGATGGTGAGCGAGGATCGATTAAAGATGTAAGCGTCACACTGGAGAACGAAAGCATGTCGATGAAGTTACATCACATAGATTCGATGTTCATTCATATACTAGTGGAAAACAGAATACTAATCGATGTCTGCTAACTTGGTGCGTAATTGATCATGTTCAGTTAGTTTGACGCGCTTAGTACCTTTGCTTGACATGCATTCCTGAGTTATTATCGGTTGTAATTTAATTCTGATGACTAAAAAATTTACGAAATATCAAATTTCCCAATATGTGGACATTGAATTGAATTACAATGCAGTACATCGATTGCTTCGATGTTCATAGATGGACGACCTCACACCCATCACGTGACTTTTGAGAGCCATCAGTTTAGTTCTGTAGTATAGTTGAATTCGAAGCATCCTTATGCAATAAAGTTTTGTGCTGAATTTGGATAATCCGCGAGTATATAACATTGTAAGAGGCCCATATAGGCAACATATTCTGTCAAAAGCATTAGGTTTTATAGTTAGCGTAAATTATTTTCGGAAAGTCGAGAACACGTTGAAGATGAATCTCGCTCAGGAATACCTAAGACTTCAAATACGAATGAAGACATAAAAGGTGTGGGGGCTCTTGCGGGGATGTCGTTTAACGATGAGGATGATTAGTGACCAGTTAAAAGATGAACAGTTCAATTCCATCAAATTTTGCAAATGCGAAAATGTTTTACCAGAATTGTGCAGAAAAACTTCACCATTGATCAGAAGGATAACTGAAGAAACGCGTGTGCTGAGGAAGTTGCCATTACATACCTGTTGTTCCGCTGCCTGAGTCCTTCAGGCTTTAGAGAATATTCAAATGAATATGAACGTGTTAAGGATACACCAGTTGAAATCTATCAGCGCTGACTGGGAAAAATTAAATTCGAAAAGAAAAAAATGAGTCTCATTTATTTCCTAACACACCTAGTATGAAGTTTTGATTTATGAGTTTTGTACTGTGTGTACCGAATGTAGCTGTCCATATTCTTTTCTAAGGTAGAGTTGGACCTGGAGAATTATCTCCCGAAATCGACAGGATGTGATATTTCAAAAATTCATTGATAAACTTCAAACATCATTACAGCCAATCTTATCGATGGAATTCATTCAAACTCAGAATATTGTTGAGACATTTTGAGAAGAACAGAGAGGGATATTATCTATTTTGGATTTTCAGATCCGGACTTCATTAACGGCATTCATATTGTTCAGGATGGAAATATCGCCAAATTGGTGTATCAAATTCGAAAATATTGCTCATCTTCCCAAAAGAACTTAGATAAAGCTTCGTTACGTAGTATCATTCAAAGTTGTCACATCCACAATTCTATTTTTATGAACTTTTGAATTTGGAAATAAAGAATATCTTGTGAAATATTAGGAATGTTACGTGAAATTCTTGAGTTATGGATTCATGGAGGTAATATCTTCTTTTCAACAATCATCTGGATAGCCGAGAAAAACGACAATTGTTACTGTTGCCGATTCTCCTAGGTTCCGTTGATCAGACCCGTCAATTTCTGATTCGAGGGAAACAAATTTTTCGCTCTTTGCATTCCGATAACTGCAACCCCCTAACGGGGTGCATTCATGCTCTTTCTCAAGATATGAACAAAAATTTAGAACTCTATAGGTATGGTGATATTTTCATCCTCAACAAAGAGTTTGAACAACAACGTTACAAGTTTAAATAAATACCGTCGACAAGTTTGGCTCTAATGATGGTAAAAGCATTTTTTTAAACGATGGTAAACGTATACCAATGAGTGTAATCCTCATATTGTAAATTTTGGGTGAAAGCCAGAACAATTTTGACAATATCTTCAATACCTTCTTTTTGTTCTGATGAATGGACTGCGGTTAAAAACACCCTCAAAAATCTTTATAACTTCAAAAATTAAATGTCAGTTGATATCAGCTCTACAAAATTTTTATTTCATTTAAAATATTAAACTCAGACGTAAGATATACATATTGAAAGATATTATGTAAAGGTTTTATAGAAAAATCTGTATTTTTAATGATTGTATGAATACAATAACCTTCGAAAAAAATCCTCAGTATTCCAATATTCAAGATTAATTTTGAGTTCGTGAATGGGTTTAACCTGCCTAATAGTTCCGAAGACATTAATATCTGAATTTATTTATCACAACTTTTTATGAAATACAAAGAAAGCACAGAACTAAATTGAGGGGCTTTTCACGTGCTCATTTCTAATTTTTGGAGCAGTCATCTGTCTAAGTGATTAATAACTTCCAAAAAGGCAGCTTGTAGACTAGAAATTGGTAGAACACTAGAGGAGCCTTCACCATGAAATTCGGATTTATGAATATATATAATCCAACCAACGATTCTGCATTGATATCCATTCGAAATTTCATTTTTCCAATATTTCTAGAAGAAACAAAGCAAGATTTCACATGACTCACAGCGGCGCAAAATTCCTGCCTCCATAGTTTGGATGGTGAGCGAGGATCGATTAAAGATGTAAGCGTCACACTGGAGAACGAAAGCATGTCGATGAAGTTACATCACATAGATTCGATGTTCATTCATATACTAGTGGAAAACAGAATACTAATCGATGTCTGCTAACTTGGTGCGTAATTGATCATGTTCAGTTAGTTTGACGCGCTTAGTACCTTTGCTTGACATGCATTCCTGAGTTATTATCGGTTGTAATTTAATTCTGATGACTAAAAAATTTACGAAATATCAAATTTCCCAATATGTGGACATTGAATTGAATTACAATGCAGTACATCGATTGCTTCGATGTTCATAGATGGACGACCTCACACCCATCACGTGACTTTTGAGAGCCATCAGTTTAGTTCTGTAGTATAGTTGAATTCGAAGCATCCTTATGCAATAAAGTTTTGTGCTGAATTTGGATAATCCGCGAGTATATAACATTGTAAGAGGCCCATATAGGCAACATATTCTGTCAAAAGCATTAGGTTTTATAGTTAGCGTAAATTATTTTCGGAAAGTCGAGAACACGTTGAAGATGAATCTCGCTCAGGAATACCTAAGACTTCAAATACGAATGAAGACATAAAAGGTGTGGGGGCTCTTGCGGGGATGTCGTTTAACGATGAGGATGATTAGTGACCAGTTAAAAGATGAACAGTTCAATTCCATCAAATTTTGCAAATGCGAAAATGTTTTACCAGAATTGTGCAGAAAAACTTCACCATTGATCAGAAGGATAACTGAAGAAACGCGTGTGCTGAGGAAGTTGCCATTACATACCTGTTGTTCCGCTGCCTGAGTCCTTCAGGCTTTAGAGAATATTCAAATGAATATGAACGTGTTAAGGATACACCAGTTGAAATCTATCAGCGCTGACTGGGAAAAATTAAATTCGAAAAGAAAAAAATGAGTCTCATTTATTTCCTAACACACCTAGTATGAAGTTTTGATTTATGAGTTTTGTACTGTGTGTACCGAATGTAACTGTCCATATTCTTTTCTAAGGTAGAGTTGGACCTGGAGAATTATCTCCCGAAATCGACAGGATGTGATATTTCAAAAATTCATTGATAAACTTCAAACATCATTACAGCCAATCTTATCGATGGAATTCATTCAAACTCAGAATATTGTTGAGACATTTTGAGAAGAACAGAGAGGGATATTATCTATTTTGGATTTTCAGATCCGGACTTCATTAACGGCATTCATATTGTTCAGGATGGAAATATCGCCAAATTGGTGTATCAAATTCGAAAATATTGCTCATCTTCCCAAAAGAACTTAGATAAAGCTTCGTTACGTAGTATCATTCAAAGTTGTCACATCCACAATTCTATTTTTATGAACTTTTGAATTTGGAAATAAAGAATATCTTGTGAAATATTAGGAATGTTACGTGAAATTCTTGAGTTATGGATTCATGGAGGTAATATCTTCTTTTCAACAATCATCTGGATAGCCGAGAAAAACGACAATTGTTACTGTTGCCGATTCTCCTAGGTTCCGTTGATCAGACCCGTCAATTTCTGATTCGAGGGAAACAAATTTTTCGCTCTTTGCATTCCGATAACTGCAACCCCCTAACGGGGTGCATTCATGCTCTTTCTCAAGATATGAACAAAAATTTAGAACTCTATAGGTATGGTGATATTTTCATCCTCAACAAAGAGTTTGAACAACAACGTTACAAGTTTAAATAAATACCGTCGACAAGTTTGGCTCTAATGATGGTAAAAGCATTTTTTTAAACGATGGTAAACGTATACCAATGAGTGTAATCCTCATATTGTAAATTTTGGGTGAAAGCCAGAACAATTTTGACAATATCTTCAATACCTTCTTTTTGTTCTGATGAATGGACTGCGGTTAAAAACACCCTCAAAAATCTTTATAACTTCAAAAATTAAATGTCAGTTGATATCAGCTCTACAAAATTTTTATTTCATTTAAAATATTAAACTCAGACGTAAGATATACATATTGAAAGATATTATGTAAAGGTTTTATAGAAAAATCTGTATTTTTAATGATTGTATGAATACAATAACCTTCGAAAAAAATCCTCAGTATTCCAATATTCAAGATTAATTTTGAGTTCGTGAATGGGTTTAACCTGCCTAATAGTTCCGAAGACATTAATATCTGAATTTATTTATCACAACTTTTTATGAAATACAAAGAAAGCACAGAACTAAATTGAGGGGCTTTTCACGTGCTCATTTCTAATTTTTGGAGCAGTCATCTGTCTAAGTGATTAATAACTTCCAAAAAGGCAGCTTGTAGACTAGAAATTGGTAGAACACTAGAGGAGCCTTCACCATGAAATTCGGATTTATGAATATATATAATCCAACCAACGATTCTGCATTGATATCCATTCGAAATTTCATTTTTCCAATATTTCTAGAAGAAACAAAGCAGATCGAAAACATTCTTGTACTCGGTTGTGAAATGTCAGCTTCAATATATATGAAATATTTCAGGAAATCGTTCAAATTTATTCTAAAATTTTGAGTCATGACGATACAATTCTTTTGCACGAGTTGCTTGCCGGCTCTTCAAAACTGAATACCGAAAGATCTTAATTTGATTGGAATTTTGAGTTAAACGAACTGAACCGAGATATTCAGACTCTGATCCTACCTTGAAAATTTCAAGAAACGTCCAATCATTTATGTTCAATCGGCCATAATCAATATTTTTGAAATGCTTCGAATGCAATCTGTGGTCAAAGTCAGTTATTCATAGTCATCTTATGCTTTTCTAATGATTTCGCCGACAAGAACTAGTATTTCATCGAACATTTCTTCATTGTACGTATTCTTTTCAGCTTCTTTGGCCTTGGTTCTTCTTGGAGCTAACGGAAAAACCTACCAAGAGATTTCTACGCTTTTGGGGTTCGCTACTGGTGTGCCAGATCTCGATAAGAAATCCCAAATTGTTCATGAACAATTTGGGAAAATGATTGTGAAACTGGAAAGGACTTCCGGATTCATTATAGGATCGCAAGTAAATTTTGCGACAGCCATCTTTGTGCAGAATAATTTTCCTATTCGTAAGCTGTACAAGAATACCGCTGAAAGTATTTATAAGAGCGAGGTGTTGAATCTAGATTTTAAACAGAATCCAGTCTATGCCCAAAAGTCCATAAATGCTTGGGTATCTGACAGAACGAGAGGAAAAATAAAAGAGGTGTTGTCAGAACAACCTTCTGCTGATACTAAAGTTATATTAGCTAGTGCCATGTACTTCAATGCACAGTGGGAATTCCCTTTTTATGAAGGAGCAACAAAAAGGTAGATACTTTTTCCCCCTTACTTATGACAATTGTACTTTACAAGACTTGACAAAATAATAAAATCTAGAAAATAATATAGCAAAAACCCCAAAAAAACATACCCATTACACCTCCTTGAATATACCAATTATCAATAAAGCGCTAAAATTTTTTCAAATATACAGGGTGATTCCAGAGGAGACCGTCAGATTTTAGGATAAGCTTACACTAGTCAAGACAGTCTCGAAACAATGTTTGGTTTATGGTTGGGCGTCTGTATTGAGAATATACAGGGTGATTTGTCCGATTCGACCGATTTTACTTTTATTGATAACTTTGGTATGGCTCATTTCTATTTTAATGAAATTTTCAGCGAAGTACAATTATGATGAGCAAATTCATTAATTCCAATTTTTTTTTCAAAATAAGCGGTTGTTATTTTGATAATTCCATGATCAATCGTGCAGGTTGAAAAAACACCCTGTACATCGCATTCCCAAAACTACACTATCTGTTCACCATTCTACTATAATAAGTCATTATTTGAGTGTTTCTACTTTTTTGGCATACTTCTAGTTTTCCGCGAAATTTTTGTCAAAAAAAGACAATGTCGAAATTTCGCTCCAATCGATTCTACTTTTATTAATAACTTTGGTATGGCTCATCCAACTTTGATGAAATTTGCTTTGTAGGACCATCTGAATAAGTACATTCAATAATTGCAACAATTCCTCAAAATACAGGGTTGCAATTGTGATAATTTCAGAATATCAGATTAATTGTGCAGTTGAAAAAAAAACACCCTGTACATTGCTTTTCCAAAACTTTTTTATTCGTTTCAGATTCTACAATAATATATTTAGAGGTTTTTAATTTCTTTGGCACACCTTCGATTTTCCGAGAAAAAATGTGAATAAGAGCATAATCTAACTTTGGCACAAAAGCAGTGAGAATATTTTGCACTAGGTAGTAAAGCTGTATATTCCAAGGATGCAAAGCAGTTCTTAAGTTCTAAAATATTCTTTCCAAATTCATATTTAACTCCTCATATTCTGTATGAAATTATTCAATTCAGAATATTACTTCATATGCGCATAAACCAAACAAATCTACACACATGAAAACAAATGTTGAACAAACATACGAAACAAATGACAAGTGGACTTTTTGAAATGGTTTCCTATTTTTCGAATACATATTTGCGTCCTTCTTTTAATTTCCAATCGACATTATTGAACGAAATCATATAAAGTTACTGCTTCAAAGAAATAACCTTTTTATTGGAAACCGGAGGTTTGCAGAAAAATTAAAGTAGGTAATTTTCTGAATGGGGTGATTTTATACAGAAAATGACCAATTGAAAATAAATTTCGAATGTGAACAGAATATTTAGAATATTTAGTGACAAACAACTTTGCATCCTTGGACATCTTTCCTACCTAGTGCAGAATACTCTCACTGCTTGTGAGCCAAATTTCGATTATGCTCTTCTTCAAAAATGTTTTCTAGGAAAACCGGAGGTGTGCCAAAGGAATCAAAAACCTCTCAATAATGACATATTATGTTAGGATCTGAAACGAATAAAAAATTTTTGGAAAAGCAATGTACATGATGTTTTTCATCAACTGCACAATTGATCTGAAATTCTAAAATTATCGCAACTGCAACCCTGTATTTTGAGCAATTGTTGCAATTATTGAATGTACCTATTCAGATTGATCTACACTCCAAATTTCATCAAAATTGGATGAGCCGTACCAAAGTTATCAATAGACGACTTCGGCCCAAGTTGCCAACCCACAATTTACTTAGCAAGTTTACTTTCACTGGGGAACGGGAATTTCAGGAGAAATTCGACATGATAAGGTTCGCATTATTTATAAATAACCGTAAAACATGCCTCGGCTCTTCAAACCAGATAATTCCTTCCAAATACAGGTTTTTGTTAAGATCGTCCCCGATTGGCTGAAATTTATGTTGGGATTCCTGATTTCATGCAAACAGTGTCAATTTTCATAGGATACGTTCCGAAAATCAACTCTGTTGTTTCGGTTGCCGATTTTCCGCTCCGTAAATATAAAATATTCGGATGGTTCTTGGAACAAGCGCGTGAAAAAGGTTATTTACGGAATCTGGTTGATGAAAATGCGGTCGATTTACTGTCACCAGAACGATTTTCTATGGTAAATATCCATAGCATAGAACAATCATGTTTACTTTAGGTTTGTTTTGGTTCCGAGTTCAGAACCACAGACTATTGGTCTATGCTAGAACCGTCCCGAACAGATCTGAACTCGGAACCAAAACAAACCTAAAGTAAACATAGATTGTTCTATGCTATGGATATTTACCATAGAAAATCGTTCTGGTGACGGTAAATCGACCGCATTTTCATCACCCAGATTCCGTAAGTAACCTTTTTCACGCGCTTGTTCCAGGAACCATCCGAATATTTCATATTTACGGAGCAGAAAATCGGCAACCGAAACAACAGAGTTGATTTTCGGAACGTATCCTATGAAAATTGACACTGTTTGCATGAAATCAGGAATCCCAACTTAAATTTCAGCCAATCGGGGATGATCTTAACAAAAACCTATATTTGGAAGGAATTATCTGGTTTGAAGAGCCGAGGCATGTTTTACGGTTATTTATAAATAATGCGAATCTTATCATGTCGAATTTGTCCTGAAATTCCCGTTCCCCAGTAAAAGTAAACTTGCTAAGTAAATTGTAGGTTGGCAACTTGGGCCGAAGTCGTCTATTAAAGTAGAATCGATTGGAGCGAAATTTCGTCATTATCTTTTTTTAAAAAAATTTTCTCGAAAAACTAGTGCCAAAAAACTTAGAAACTCTCAAATAATGTCTAATTTTAGTAGAATTGTAAACAGATAGCGTAGTTTTCGAAACGCGATGTACAGGGTGTTTTTTCAACCTGCACAATTCATCTGGAGTTATCACAATAGCAACCACAAATTTTGAAGGAAATTTTGGAATTAATGAATGTGCTCATCAATATTGTACTTCGCTGAAAATTTCATTAAAATCGAATGAGGCATACAAAAGTTATCGATAAAAGTAAAATAGGTCGAATCGGACGAATCACCCTGTATATTCTCAATAGAGACCCCCAACTATAAACCAAACATTGTTTCGAGACTGTCATGACTAGTGTAAACTTATCCCAAAATCTGACGGTCTCCTCCGGAGTCACCCTATATGTAACATCCCAATTCGATTGATTTCAGAGTTTCAAGATTTGAGAATATTATAATCTAGAGAATTTCGACGTTTAGCCAGAGTCGGTTTTTACCTGAAACTGCTGAATTGACATGAAGTTTTTCACCGCAATTTTTTTTGGTTCATACTTCTGGAGTTGTTATCATGGTGGGAAAAGCGGATATAATGAGCTAATCAATAAGGAATAATAGGGATATTTCTATTGCACATTTTTTGGTATTTTGTGAGTTATTTGCGTTGTTTGTTGCACACGTGGATTTTTCAAGTTCGGTATTATTTTGAAGCATAAATTCTTTTATAAAATACAACATTTTTTATTGGGATTTGGCTCCCGCAATTCCAAATCATTAGTTTTCCATTCAAATCTTATAATATTGTACAGGGTACCAGGTATAACATTTGAATAATGAGGTGGCAACATCATTTTGATGCTGATAGAAAAGTATCAAAATAGCTAATTTTTTCAATTTGAAGGGAAAACACACGACTAAAGATATGAAAATTCTAGAAAAGTACCGACGTGAAGTCAGCAGCTTTTGAAAACATATATGTCCAAAGCGGTTACCTACTCACGAAGTGACCCTGCTTAAAAGCAGATTTACTTCTTGATGGAATAAAGTTGTACCTACTTTTCAAAAAATGTTCTGACATTATTATTACGAAATTTGGTATTTGCCATGAGTAAAATTATTGAGCTTCTTTAAAATCGGATCATTATTGTTGAACGAAAATTGACATGTTCTTCGAATTTTCTCCAAAAATAGACGTCGATTTTTTCCCATAAGACGTAAACTACATCCCTAACGTGGGGGATTTTTCATTGCGCTAGATAGTTTCATTTACTCTAAATTCAATTATTCCAAAGTAATTCTACTATACCCGGATTACAGCGCATAACTCTTGAATTCTCTGTAATATCACTAATAAGCCAATTAAATTGGCTGGTACAGTTGCAATAAGTAAATATACATGATTGAACTTTGAAACTCTTTTCAAGCAAGAAAAATGTCCAGGATAGCTCAGAACTGTATTACATATACTATACAGAGTGTAACAGCCAAATGGAATAAATTCGATAACGAAAAAATGAAGGGGTGTTGGGAAAAACGCTCGGACACGTCGATTTGTAATTTTGAATGCGCATAGTTTTCAAGAAAATAAAATTATATAGGGTGTTCCATGCGACCGTGGCCAATACCCACTTTCTTATTTCAAATGTAACCCCCTATATTATTTATTTTTTGGATTCTTCAGAAAATTCTAGACATAATTCATGTACAATGTCCTATACCTATCTTCAACTTTTTCGGAAATATTAAGTGTTTTCAGAAATATTGAGTAACGTTGGAAGACAATTCTACACCAGATTAGCATGTTGCCAAGACGTTCGCGACGAGCATTTTGAAAATTTCCTACATTGACATTGATGTTTTTTGTTTGTTTTTTTTTTGATTATTAAGAAATAATCAGTATTACTTATTAGGTTTTAAGTGTAATGTACCGAATTTGTGAAATAAAATAATTTTCATTCAAAACGTTGATTTTTGCATTAAATCTGAAAACACTTAATATTTCCGAAATAGTTAAAGATAGGTATAGGACATTGTGCATGAATTGTGTCTAGAATTCTCTGGAGAATCCAAAAAATAAATAATATATAGGGGGTTGCATTTGAAATAAGAAAGTTGGTATTGGCCACGGTCACATGGAACACCCTATATAATATTATTTTCTTGAAAAATATGCGCATTTGAAATTACTAATCGATGTGTCCGAGCGTTTTTCCCAACACGCCGTCATTTATTCGTTATCGAATTTATTCCATTTGGCTGTTACACTCTGTATAATGATTTCCAATTTTTTAAATTGATGCGGTATAAACTGTGACGCAGTTCCTGCCCCATTGAATTACCCAAGTTGGGAGAAAAGAGTAGTGTTCAGACAAAGAGGTATTCCCTCCACCAACACCAAAATGATTCAGATCCGTTCAACTAGATCAAGTACACATTGAAAGCGTCGTAACTAGGGTGGTGAAGAAAGAAAACCTACGGTATTTTTACGCGCTTCTTATGGGG
This sequence comes from Myrrha octodecimguttata, assembly GCA_958510865.1. NCBI lineage: Eukaryota > Metazoa > Arthropoda > Insecta > Coleoptera > Coccinellidae > Myrrha > Myrrha octodecimguttata. The sequence goes on along the minus strand of OY294058.1, from coordinate 16,266,830 downwards.
AACAGCGTATTATCATTTCAACACGATGTCTGTAAGTTGGACTTACAGATGAGGAATTCGTGGTCAAATTTCACTATGTCCGTCCGGCCGTATGTGCTCTAACTTTTGAAGGAAGAGACCTAGCGACTTGCAATTGTCAGGTAGTTTCGGAGTTGGGCCTATTTGAATTTTTGAGGTTAATTCCTTGATATCTCATGAAGTAATGACTCGATCAGATTGAAACTTTGCATATAGTTTTGAAATACCAACGCACAACTGATTGCAAAATTTTGTAAGGATCCGCACTTCAGAAAATCAAAAAAATATATTCATTCGAAAATTTTGTGAATTTTTGTTAAAAAATGTTTTTTTCTCCATGAATATTGACTAGATTCCGACGGAATTTGACACAAACCTTAAATACAATACTTTACGACATCGTTTCAAGTTTCAATCTGATCCGATGTTTAATTTCGGAGACATAAGGAAAATAATATGCCAAATTTCGTTCTTATTATCTGCCATAGCCCAAGAAGAACTAATGCAATCAGATTGAAACTTCGTATTCAATGGAAGAATACTAACGCGCTACAAGGTGCAAAATTTTATAATGATGTAATAATTCGCACAATCGTTGAAAGACCTTATCTCACGTCATTGTTTCACAAAAATTTCATGTAGTTCCTGAATTCATCAGTGTCTAAAACTTAAAACTTAGACTCAGTTTTATTATGATCGGATCAGTAATTTTTGAGTTCATCTATGAATAAGGGTGATAACGAAGAAACAAGTAAAGAATTTGACATAGTTTTTCCCAATATCTCCGAAGTTAATTATCGGATCAAACTGAAATTTAGCACAGTTGTTAGATAAACAATGACTTTGTCTGAGATCTACAATGTCTTGAAATGGGGCAGTGCACAGTGATGTCAGTTTAACCCGTTCCTCATAATCTGGAGTAGTTCACATCATTAAAATTTGATACGAATTCGACCACTACTTGATCAAACATCATATGAGTGGTATGAGCTCTGGTACTTCTGGTAGTAAAGAATATACTGGAGTGCCAGATGCTCAGAGAGACGTCTTACAAGATCTTGCACGAGGCGGTAATAAGTATATAGGGTTCCCAGGGCAAATGGCGAAAAAAAACGCTCGTATCCTATGTATATAGGGGCTGAGAGATCGAGTTCGCTACAGAAAAATAAAAACGAGCAACTCAGAGCAGTATTTCTTGAGATGCAACTGTTGAAAATAAAAAAAAATGTTTTATGAAATGTTGTCAGAACAAGTTGTTTTCTTCGGAGACTATTGATTATATTTTCATGGAATTAGTGACAGGTCTTTGAGTCATTATTTGACAACGGTATTCGAAATTTCAATTCGATCCGCTGTTAATTATTGGAGATGTTGGAAAAAGAATATATCAAATTTCGGTATCATTCGAAATTTCGAGGTTATTTCCTTTATATTTAGATAAGTACTGATGCGATCAGATTGAAACTAGTTAGAAGAATATGGGGGCGCTACTTTATTTTTTGGAGTCCGTTTCGATGACTGAAGCAGAAGCAAATATTTCTAGTACTTCAAATTCGAGTTTGATACATTTATTCTCATTCATGGCATTTTGAAATTTTGAGGGTATCTTTCCTATATTTTAAATATAATTAAGGCGATTAGAAATGAACTTCCCCTTTAATTGAATAATACCAACGAACAAATATATGCAGAATTTCGGGAGTATGGTACGAGTAAAAAATTTAAATCAAAGATAATAATGAAATTTTCCAACTTTCGAAAAACAATTAAATTGGGATGGATATGTTTTCAATAGAAAATCTCACAGATCCTGAAGTGACTGTTTAATTTTCGCAATTTTATCTGATATTTATCTTCGGAGATATTGGGAAAAACTATGTCAAATTCTTTGGTTCTTTCCTCGTTATCGCTCTCATTTATGAATGAACTCAAAAAATAATGATCCGATCATAATGAAACTGAGTAACTAGATGGAAACTGCCGATGTGCAAATATAAGCAAAATTTCGTGATATTCGTTTTAAAAGTAACAATTTGAGGAAAAATGTTTTCAAATAATTTATAATTTTCGATCCTCTAATCACATGGTAATCACGAAATTCTTCATGAGCCTTCAAACTCTTTTTTTTCAGTAAATTATCAATATCAATGCGATCCGATCTTCATTTTCGGAATAGGTTATCTGGGGAATCATTGGGTGGATTTTAGCAATTTGCGAATTAGGCTATCGAAATGAAACTCAACGTGCTCAACAATTCATTCATTCAGTTATTGCGTTGGAGTATCCATGGTTAGACCGGCCGTAAACAAATTAACTCCCAAGAGAAATGACTTAAAGACTCGATATTATTAGAGAAGGTGGTGGCTTGATTTCGAAGGTCGAAATCGTGAATGAGTAAAATCCGCCAAAAAATTCGTAGATGTACCCATTCACAATTTTATTTTTCCAATATTCCCAAGAATACAGATCCGATTTAAATCTAGTACTTGATGGAAAAATAATAGCTTGTAGGTTCATTGATTTGTGACTCAAATACGATGGCTGCGATTGTGAATGGGTAAAATCCGCCAAATGATTCATAGATATACACATTCAAATATTCCCAAAAAAACGGATCGAATCAAATTTAAATCTATCACTTGATTGAGAAATGATAGCTTCGAGGTTCATGCAGAAGTTCATTCGACTATGGACTATATGAAAAGAGATCTCCAAATCAGTTATTACAAAGTAAAACTGCTCTTGGAGCGATCAATAAGCAGGTGACTCCTTTGGAAAAGAAAACAAACAAGCGCGTAAAAGTTCCTGAACTCACGTCAGTGCTTTTCTAGAATTTTTTTTGTATATCAAATCATCGCCCATACAACTCTTATAGTCTTGTTATTACTTTCATTGACTGGATGGTATTTTGAAAGGATTTTGAACTATTTTTCAGGGTTTCTTAGGTTTAAGCTCTCAATATCTGAAACAGAACTATTTCAGATAAAATAAAAAACGTGTATTAATGAGAATCGCCTCTATGGATTGCGGAGTTCGAACTAAAAAAAAATCCAAATGAACAACATTGAAACACTTAAAATGTTCAAAGAATAGTTTCAGAGTCTATATAGGTACTATGATTCCATCAACAATGAATTGAAAATATACTGTATGATGATAGAATCAGATATAGACTACGAAACGTTTCAGTTCCATTCGTTAATTGTTCTGATCGTTTCGATATTGTTCATTGGGCAAAATTTTCCCAAAAAACTACCCCTGACAAATAGTTTGAATCTCGCAGTTCCCAGGGTTGTTAACCTCGAAGAAGCAGATAAGAATCATCATTATTCATTATTCCTTACGGAAATTTTCTCGGTTTTTTTTCCATTCAAAGTGATAGGCAATCAGACAAATGAAAATCTTTTCATCTAACGTAGTACATCTTGAATTGAACTTCATAAATAAATTATATAATCGATTCTAATTTCATAGGCGACCATTCTACACTAATGGAAAAGATAAACCCAGCGATATATGGGTAGATATGATGTCAAATGGAGGAGAATTTCCCTACTACAAGGATAAAATGCTAGACTGTGAAATTCTGGGATTCCCATATAAAGGAAATCATACAACAATGTACGTAGTGAAACCAATAAATTCCAATAAGGACAAACTGAAATCGTTAGAGGATGCTCTAACAGTAGAACATTTGCATAGACTGGTTTCAAATGTGAAGATCACATCATCTGTGATATTATTCCCAAAAATGTTGATAGATACTACTTTGGATTTGAAGACACCTTTAAAACACTTGGGAATTTCATCATTGTTCAATCCGTTCGAAGCAAATTTAGCTTTGTTATCACCCGGACCTACAGCACATATAAAAAATATCACAGGACAAGTGAATTTAGGAAATTCAGTTCTAAATCCTATATCACCATCATTACCAAAAAATCCATATGAGGGAAATGACTCTGTACTAATTTTCAACAGATTTGGAGATACTGTTAACTGTACTGATATATTCGATAAAACTCAAAACAATCTGACAACCTGTGAGCAAGTCATCACGAATACAACGCGAAAGGTCATTTATAAAAAAATTGGTGACAAAATTGGTAGGAGGATAGTTAAGAGAACTAGTACATTGACTTCTGACAGCTTAGACAGTTTACGTGACAATATTAACAGAGCAGAAAATCCAGCCAATTTCGAAAATCCAGGCCTTTTTGCGGACAAAGTGATCCACAAAGTTTATATGCATGTGACAGAAACGGGAACAGAGGCTGCGGCAACAACGGTCTTCGGTTTATCCAAAATGGGCAGTAGAGTCATCTTTAGAACAGAAGTGCCTTTCTTCTTCTTTATAATGCATGAAGAAACCAAAGTGATTATGTTTTGGGGCTCAGTGAACCGACCTACCCCATTTTACGCAAGTGATATATCCTAACCAAAAACAACTTGACAATATTTAATTTATTAAAAAAAAAGTGCTCACATTGTAGATCACTTCGAATTTAATGTTAATTGATTGTGTGATCTGGTCAACAGTTTAACTACCTACATTTAAACATTAATTTCACATTCATCACATTTGTAATATTTTTGTTATGAATGTAAATAAAATATTTATATCACTTTCATTTATCACTTACAGAGTTTTTTTTCAAGCTTTAGATTGGAACAGCACAGGTGATTAATGGTGAGAAGATAAGGATGGCCATAAACTAAAAATACAGCCACAAACGATATCGTGTGACTTCAGTACAAGGAATTTTTCAGGCTCTAAATTCAATTCCATCGGTCAACCATTTACCTTTCAAAATATAAAGTAGATTCCAAACGATAATTTAAAGACTACACTACAGAAAAGTTGGGTTCTAGGATGAAACACGTTCAACCAAAAAATTGTCTTCCTGGTGTACACATCCCGCTTTTTAAGCTCCGGCGCCGCTGCGGTGACGTACGTATGTGTGCATCCTATACCACTGATACTGTGTACTTCAGATGGTAAGTACGGCACAGGAACGGCACTGGAGCTGGAAAAGCAGGATGTGTACACCGGACCTAAGTTTGACACATCGATGATGAATTTGCAATCCAAATTCGCTGAGTGAGTTCCAAATCTGCCTTACATTTCGGACACTTGAAATTTTTTAAAATTCTTTGGAAAATACTGCTCAAATCATTCAATTATATACTGGACATTAGAGGTATTTGACTCAACTTAAACATTTTTTATACTTTACGCGCCCTTCGAGGGGAAGAGCGCGTAATCGTTTTGTATAATACAAGTGTCTGTAATTTTCGAATTTTGTGCCGAATATTGTCCTTAACGATTAGGGTGGACTCTCTGGAGAAGAATACGTTGTCGAATTGCATTCTATCCGTACAGCTGTCCGTCCGTATTTGCTCTAACTTCAGAAGGAAAGGACCTAGCGATCTGAAATTCTCAGATTAGTTTTGAAGTCCATAAAGCTCGGTGGGGTTCTTTCGGACTTCTTCGATTTTATTTGAAGATTACTAACGCATCACTTTGTACAGAATGTTGAGGTTACACCTTTTAAGAAATTTAAAAAAAATCTTGATTTTTGTCGAAAAAATTGTTTTTTCCAGGGACTTTTGAATATAATACGATAAAATTTGGCATCTATACCTTGGGGTAAATGTTTAACAATAGTGTTCGAAATTTCAATTCGATACGGTTTTTTTTCGAAGATACCGGGATAAAATATTTGAATGCCGATACTACTTCGAAATTATTCACGCAATATGATAATAATAATAGGCCTTCATTGATAATCGTCATATTAACAATTATCAAACGAATAAAACGAAAATTTGATAAACTCAATCATAGGGTGGAGTTCAGTTGGGTGCAAACCCTCTGATCTACTACTCAAACCGTGAAAAAAGATCATACGATTGGCCATCATTGTGCTTTGAGAGACTACAGAAGAAAAAAAGCTCAATAAACGTTACCAAAGAAGTGAAAAGTATACAAATATGCTATTGAAGTCTCAAACTACTCATGCCCACAGTTCACTGAAGAGAGAATCCCAGTCACGATTTCTAAATGCCATAAAGTTAAAGTGACCTGAGGTTTATATACTCATTGTATAGTTTATAGATGTTGAACGTGAAAGATCTTCCAAAGAGGCTACTTCTCTGAGCAGGGGGTGATATAAGTTCAAGATTTCGGATGTTCAAACTATGAATATCAGATCTCATTTTCCTCTGAAGGTATGAAGGTACTTCAGTGGAGACTATGCGATGGTAAAGAATCAATGCTGAAAGTTTGAACCTGTTCATAATATTCAGCCATTTAGTTTCAGCTAGCTTGTGATTTATTCTATCGAATCTCGTTATACCATAGATGAATCTCAGACAGCAATAATTCTGAATCCTCTTTGAACCTTCATGGTTGTTTCATGATTCCAACGAGCGAAAAAGTAAAAGACCGCGGCGAACAATAATTGAAGTTAGGCAGCAGAGTTAAACAGCTCAAGGAATACTGAAGCGATCAGATTGAAACTTTGCAACTAGTTGAAGAATATTGCCACGCCGTGGATGTTCTCAGTAGAAATCGAAAAACAATTTGTAACCGAATTTTTTCTGAATTTTATTGAAAAAGTATTTTTTCGAATATCTAATCATCAGATTTCAATGAAATTCGCACATACCTTGAAGTCAAGATGAAACCCTATTGCTCCAATTGCCACTTCAATTCGATATTTATTTTAAGAGATTTCGAAAAAAAATATGTCAAATTTCGTGGCCATTTGAAATTTTGAGATCATTTCGGAAATGTATCTAGGAGAACTGACGCTATCCAATTGAACTTTTCTGTCATTCGTATAATACCAACACATAAGAATTTTGTGAATATTTGACAGATTATTTTTTTAGAAACTATTATCAGCCTGCAAAAATTTTTGATATTTATGTTGACGACACTATTTAACAACATTGTATCGAATTCCTATTCAATCGGATATTTATCTTCGGAAATATTGGAAAAAATATGTCAATATTTCATGCTCGTCATGGTATGTCTTATTACAGCTAATGTACTCGAAATGACTTCATAATAATAACTTCCTATTTGGTAAATGCTGATGCGCAAAATTGGTGCAGAATTTGAATGATCGCGTGAAAGCTCATGACCTCACATCAGGGCTTTTTTAGAATTGGTAGTCCAAGTAGGGCGGAAGAAAGGTTGTCTCTCTCATTCTGATAGCGTTTCTTGTTCACACAGAAAGTTGCAGTCCATGACAATGTTCTCGGTCATAGGACGTAGACATGACGACATGGACCGTGCCCTCGTTCAAATCTGTGAAAGGAAAGTTGTACCATAGATGCAAAGAATACATGGCGCGGACGCTATTTGACATTTTTGGAACCAAAAACCGGTCCAAACGTTGTCGAAACACAACGTAATTACCCTACTTCAGTTTTTGCCAATAGATACCAGCATCGGGAAATCTACCATATAAAATCCGGAATATTTACGAAAGTTACTGGCATGTCATATCGAAACTAGTCAAATCAGAGGTATTTTTCTTCATTTTCCAAGTAAGACCGTACGTATTTTCCAAATGTCCGAAAATAAATTCATTTGGACAGATTTAAGATAATTATTCAATTAATTGAGAATGGCGAAAATATATCTTCAAATGCAAAAATTTGAAACTCGATATTTTTGGATGCTTATTTTATTACAAGGGGTTTTTATTACTTCAATATTCAGTTCATGAAAAAGAAGTCTTCTAGAGTTGCGTATTTAAAAACACCCACAGGAGACATTTTGAACGTTATAAATGACCAGTGTTCAACTGGTTCAATATTATTCTTCCGACAAAATCGCACGGAACAAAGACAGAAAAAAATAATTCATATCAAAATGATAATGAAAATTTCCTCAAAATTGTTCCACAAGTATGTACAAAAATTCATAACTTTCAAATTCAATATTTATTACTAGATACATACAAAATATACACACCAATTTTCATGATAGAAGATCGAAACTATCCAATAAAATTCATGAGTAATTTCAATCTCCCGGTCTGTAATTACCGTCCATGAAAGTATTTTTACCATAAATCCTAAATTGCTTCTTCCGCTCTTTGCATTTATTTTGAATAGGGATGAGGGATGTGGCGATAACGAATATTGGAGATAGTATCGATTACTATCTGATCCTAAAATTTCGCTTTAAAATATTCATCAATTATAAAATAACAGCGAAAATAGTGAAAAGGGCAGTGTGGAATTAATATCGAGAATATAATTTGTATCCGACACATTTCAAACGTATTTAGTAGTTACGTTGTTAAGTAAAAGTAAGTACTCTTCCACTATTTCACCTGTCATTTCGATATCGATGGAAATTTTGAAGTGAAATGTCAATGTTGCAGTTACGGGGGCTCAAAGAGCGGAAAAGTTGTTACCCCTAAAATCAGAAATTGATGGTTCCGACCGATTTTTCATATTTTCATTTCAAATCCGGAAATGTTGAGTTTTCGTTGGACCTGTTCGGATTTCTTCCGCGAAGGACTGATAGCGAGGGAGTAGTGACTAGGGACGCGACGGGAAGTCAGTACGACTTCAGATCTCGAGCCAGAGACATTTCTTTCATATTCAGAAATATTTCATGTACATACTTCATAAAAATTCATTGTAAATATACAGTCCATAGTATCATAACAAGGGTTTTACATTCAAGAAGCATTAACAACTACAATTTCCTACAGGACCACACTGTATATATTTCATATTTTAAATCAGTAGATGTTCCATAGTTGTAGTTATTCCCCAGTGCATATCTCTATGCCTATTATCGACGATTACAGTGCCTCTAGCGTCCTGGATGCTGGTTGTACGAATTGGCCATTTCTGGTCCGCTTACTATGACTGCCCGCAACTAGTAAGCATTCAGCACGTAAACAGAAATAGTTGACATTTGTGTGACCTACAGTAATTTTGACCTGATATGAAGTCATACCGCAATGCTCAATAATTCAAAAATGGAAGAAAACCAGAAAGTTGCCTCGAAAAATTCAGCAAATTGTACAGTGGGATATCCCATGAAAAATGTCTCTCTATAATTTGAAAGGATTTTTTAACCTAGTAAGCATTATTAAAATCCTTTATTATGTGAAAATTCTCATTTAATAATTCAATATCCATAAACAATCGTAATAATAATAAACAAATTGCTCGAAATCCAAACTTGGTGGATCATTATAAAAAATTGGACGATATACATTTCTCAAAACTATTTTCATCAGGGCTTACTCTTACACTATCTTGGGAACTTTGTGGCTGCACGCTAGATCCATTACTTGAGCCAATATTTTCCTCAAATGGAGAAGTCTCGTGGTTATCTGACAAACTATTTCCAGGTATGGGAAGTCCCAACAAGAGTCTCACAATGTCATTCAGTTGCTTTGATTCTTTGATTTGATAATAAATTCCTTGGGCGTCGTTGAATATTTCTTCGATATTCAATCGTCCACAGAGTTCGTTGATATGCTGAATCAAAGAAATCATGATATTGTTGGATATAAACACCATTCATGAAAAAGCACAAGATTTGAATTTATGAAATATCTTTTAGGTATCCAAGAGATGATTCTGCTTACGTGAAAAGCATACATTATCTCGAATATAAAATATAATCTATTCACTTTTATAAAGTATCCCGGTTGGCCATGACATTCTGACACATTTCACTGTGTATAGTTTGAAAATGTTACGTAAAGGGGCCTTTTGTGCGAGGGAGATTCGGGTATTTGGGGAATCGGAGATTCACCCTACTGGTCGAGAGATTCACCCTATTGGCTGACGATGATCACGTGATCATCGTCGGCCAATAGGGAAGAATCTCCGATTACCCAAATACCCGAATCTGCCTCGCACAAAAGGTAGCTTTATAGTCATTTTCCTATCAGATAACTGAACAACGTTATCCTCTCTACATAGAGGGCGTAGTAATTACGTATTTTTCAACATGTGAATTTACTTTGGAAAAAAAATTAATTTGAGAAATTATTATGTGATTTCAATAATTCCAGAGACCAGGCGAATGTTGAAGAAACTTTTTCTCTGTTAACACTGAAATATTTCACGGAAATCAAGAATCGAGTATTAAAATTTCACTGAAAAATGATGGATAGAGTAGTCTGTTACTTCGTGATAGTTCATTCGAAAAAAAAAATAAGAGTACTCGAATAACCCTGCAGTAAAACTTTTAAACGAACAGACAAACCTAGGGAATTCCCTGCTTTTCGGAATTCTCAAGGAATGAGTCTACATAAGACATTTAAATACCTTGTTCCACAACTTGAAATACTCCAGTATGAAAATGTAATAGTACTACAAAACCTGTGTCACCTTAAAAGAACTAACTCAATTCACAAAGTTCTTGGGAATCTATGTGAACGATACACTGGGTTTTCACTCACATACGTCGAAAATGTTGGATAGCTTGTGATAAACTATATTGATTCCAAATTATCAGGGATACTATAAGAAATAGCAGATTTCAATTCTACATAGCACTTCCTGATACTTCGTTTCTGCTTCTTCAAAACTTCCTTCGGCATTTTTAGTTTCCAAGCGTGATTATTGTATTGAGATTGAGAGTAGAAATTGGCATAGACATTTGGCAACGTCGCTTAGAATTATTTTGACATCGCCGATATTTCACGAGTGCCAATCTGCGTCAGTTTTGAGTAAAAAAACTTGATAGACCTAAATCATGGCCAACCGGATTAGTTTATAAAGTGAATGGAGTATACACACAGAATCGATAGGGTTGAAATACAACATTTCGTTGCTCGAGCGTTGGACGATCTCAAATTTGTTTTTATCTAAAATCCAAGCAGCGTTGGTTGGGTTCAGAGTCTGAATGAACAATCACTCGTCTATGAATTTGTCCAAGTACTGCAAAGCTTCTGACTATCCGCTAGTCATATTCTCGAATATTGACGGGCTATATCAAGGGTTCGAGAGTAATATTTTTTTTGTATGAATATGTGCAATTTTGAATTTTTCAACAGAAAATGCTCCTCAAACGATAAGGTTACTCACTGGTGGATAATCCGAAATGCGTATATGCAAGCATGTGCAGATAATCGAGAGGATGTTTCGGCTTGAAAATTTTATTATTTGAAAACTGTTGAAAAAATTCTGCTCAAATTTCGCATGAACCTTTAAATCAATACTTTTTTCAATCGTACCCAAAATGTTTGGTTGGATTTTAATAATTCTAGAAGTTCATTAACTTCGTTATGGAACCCAATCCTGTTCTACAACACCATCCCACACCCTAGCGGTCGATTATATACACAGTAATTTCTGAAATAATAAAATAACGGCACGATAGGCTGGAGCTTAACTACGAAGGAAGTACCTACTCAAGAATAGGCGAAATCAGCCAGATGAATCCGTACCTAAATATGATCCCCGCGCAATTTGACTCGAACCTTAACGTTTATTAACAACGTTGCTGGCAGTCAGTACCTAGAGGTAGGTATTTAATAGAATTTCACCAACTTTCAAAGTACCTACTCAACAGATGCTAGATTTTCATAACATATGATTGTAAAAAGGAATTATGGGTCTGCAGTATTCAATATGGATGGGATTCGCAGTAAAGGATAATCCGTTTATGATACTAATACTGGTTTACAGGTAAAAATATTAGTAAATTTTTACAGGGTTTTTCTGGGCTGCCACATGAGCGTCAACATTTTGCGCGAATGTTTAATTTTCGAACTTTGAGCTCCAAAAAGACTTGAATGACTAGTTTGGACTCACTGGTTAAGAATCTGTAATCAAATTCATTTCTGTCTGTCTAGCCGGCCTTCATGCGGATGTGCTCTAACTTTTGAACAAGAACTCCTTGAGTCTTGAAATTTTCAGGGTAGGTTTGAAACCTGAATATATCGTTAGTTCAAGGGCAAAATCTGCCCAACAGTTGTGGAGTTACTTATACCTATATTGATTTGTATGTCACTTCCTCAATATCTGAAGAAATGACTATGCGATCAGATTTAAACTTGCCAAAGCGCAAACCTATACGAATTTCGTGGGGAACGTGTATGAATTTGAAGAAAATTCGATAATTAGTGTATTGGAGTCGTAAACTGATTTTCTGGAACAAATTGTGCTCACAATCGGCAGCTAAAATGAACTCGAACACAATAACCTCTAAAAGAAACATAGAAACTTGAGATTTGTTCGGGAACGTATATAGAGCTTGATAACCAAGGTGATATTCATGAATGGATCAAATCTGTTGGATGATTCAACAGATATGATTATCACAACTGTGGCATCAACCTTCACGTCGTCAATTTCTACCCGGAACTACCTTTCAATTAGATCGGACCTATATTATTGGAAATATTGGGGGCTTCTTGCATGAAACCATTTCCATTTAGATACAAACTATAATGTTTGCTATCACGCACCCTAAAAATTCACGAATATTGAATACTTCGCTAAGTTCAAGTTGGGTGGAAGGCGGTAGATCGACTCCTACTACACTCATTTCTGCACGATTCTACGATCGATAAAACCGACCCTTTCTATTTGCTTGCTTGCTAGCGAGAAAGGTACACGAGAGATATTTGAAGGCGATTGAATTTTTTCAGTATTCTCATGGATTAAATATTTGATTCCTATCATAAAAAAACCTAGAAAAGCACTGACGTGATGTCAGGAGGTTTTACGCCCTTGTTTCGTTGCCAAAGCGGTCATCTATACGGGTACTGACCCCATCAAACACAGATCTTCTTTTCATATGGTCCTCACGAAATTCTGAATACACCTCAAGCTATAATTTTCGATCAAGTACTAGATTGTAATTCGATCCAAAATTTTTAATAGGTATAACTATCTAAGGAATAATTGGCCAATTCAACCCATTTAAACATTCGACCTTCTTAATTGAACTGAAAACCTACCCTACAAATATATTCCCTATATGGATTCTTCCTGAAGTTTATGTGTTAAGGATCATGAGATCACTATGACTACGATCAGAATAATACAATGGTAATTCTATAATTTGCAACAATCAGTATTATTCGAAATGGTACTGAAAAGTTCTGTGCAATCCATGTTTCTTCTATTCCATACATAAGTTTCACTTCATTCTGTTATTATTTTTTGATAATAAAAGAACCAACCAATCTCACAGCTTCCTTTTAAAAAGTTATACTTCTAATAAATTACAAGACAAGATTCAATATCAAATACTGCAACTTTTCCTTTATACTGTTTTTAATGTGAATCATTTGACACTGAATTGCAGTTAATCACATCCATTATCACGAAATTACACTCGTTTTCAACTAAAAATCATTAATAAATATTTAATATACGTTAAACGTTCTTGGCTTTGTAAAGAAAGCTGATGTCACACAATAGAAACATTGACATAGTGAACTCTAGAGTTTTACGAGTCAATGATATTTTCTGCTTAGCTAGCTTAGATATATGGATTAACGGACTACAGATACCTACAGTAAATATAGATAATGTAGAGTCACTGTATGGTGTACAGTTACCTGAAGCGGTCTGCGACATCTACCAACGCGCCGACGAAATGATGCTCCCTCAATTGGAGGTGTTATTTTATTTTTCTCATAATTCAAAAAATACAAATCTGATTGTGCTAAAATGCAGTACTCGGTAATGAAATGGCGATTTTGAGATTTCAGTGACATTTGAATGAAATATAAAAATTTTCAAAAATACTGATTTGTTTATATATATATATATTCTTTTGAGAACGAGCATTACATTCTAAGATATATCACAGTGTTAGCAGAGGAAATGTAAACGGGGTACCATACTTATTTGCGTATGATACAAGAGCACAGATAAAAACCTCAGGAAAAATTCTGTCTCCCCGTATAAGTGTAGTTATTTGTTTATAGAAGATGGATGGCATCCTTTTCATTGGAAAATAATTTGATTTGTTTACAGAAATAGGACGGGTAGAAATGAAACGACCAAGTTGTACTAAGCAATCCCAGATTTCAGGATAACGAGAATACTACCGCCCTCGCAGTACATCATTTCACAAAAGGTCATACATTCGACTTCAACAGTACAAAAATCATGGATTACGAGACGAATAGAAGAAAAAGGAACATCAGTGAAATGCTTTTTGTCAAACTCAATAATACTGTCAATTACAGGACCGACACACAAGATCTCAGTCAGGTTTATTCAAATTTATTAGACAGGTATCGTGAGTTCTGTGTTCCGTAAGTACGCGAATAGACTACACTCGGTAGACTAGAGGGTGGAAACACGTTCTAGGATGCTGAAGGTACCGGGTTCGAATCCCGGCGAGGTCATGGATGTTGTAAAGTGTCTAGGTGGTGGGGATTTGAAAGAATCTTAAACCAAATGATATGTTCGATGTGTCGATGGTTCGAAATGGCCAAGCACAGTAAAAGATAGAAAAAAAAAAAAAAAAAAAAAAAAATAGACTACACATGACGCGAGTAGATAAATCATTCTAAACATGACTCACTTGACAGTTCCGCAAAACAATATCAACAACTAAAATAATAAAAATTTTCTTGATACTGAGTCCGTTGTGCCCGAATTTTATTCTCTTCGGCAACTCACTGCCAATTATTTTACAAACACTATTCGACTCAATGAACTTGGTAAGAACAAGGTCAATTTCAACTCTGTTGTCGTTTTATGATTTCATTTATACTTTATATGTATATTCGTTGTGTTTAACTTGTAACTCTTTTCGTCTGTCTTTATACCCGTCCTATTCCTGTAAACAAATCAGTATGTCCATTCAAGGACGTGAACCCACGGATTTCATTTTTAGAAATATTTTTTTTCAAATTTTTCTATGGATAACTCTCCTTATTGATACTGTTGATGTACCAACCAAGTTTCATTTTGATCAGATGAATATTTTTTGAGTTATTCGAAAATCGAAATTTCAAATGGATAGAACATAACCATTCGGCAGATTTGGTCCATTAACGAACTCAACCGAGATATTCAGGATCTTAACCTTACCTGATAATCTCTCAGACTCTCAGTTCTTTCATCCGAAAATTACAGCACACACGGTCGAGCGGGCAGAATCAAATTTGACCACGGATCCTTCATCATTGAGTCCAACCTATTCGTTTGAGATCAATTTCAGCTCAAAATTAAAAATATACAAATATTATGACGAAACGATAACGCGCTGTTCCCCAGAACAAGCGCGTAAAAAATACCTGCAAGACACCTATTTCGAACGGATATATTCACGAACTCTGCCTTTTAATTGAGCCCCAAACCTGGTCTACCAATATCGAGTTTCCAAGCTGTTCCTTTCGGACGTTATCGTGTTTACGATCGGCCATTGGGTAGGTTTGGGGCTAACTTACAAAGTTCAAATCCGTTAATGAGTAAAACCCTTTCAATGATCCCGTAGAAATCTTATCATTCGAAAATGGGTTTTTCCCAACATATACTCCCAAAAATGCAGATCCATCGAACTGAATTCTATAATTCGTTGAAATTGACTTCACGTCAGTGCTTTTCCCGATTATTCATTAATCCAATCATCACAGTAAACATTTCGGACGAAATGGCTACAATATTTCACATAAGAAAAATTCAAAAATTTCTGAGTATTCATTCAATCGACAAGGTTCCCATTATAAGGAGGCTTAAGGAGCTCATGTTTTACTCTTCTGAACTCATTCCATGTTTAAAGCAGTTTAACAATTTTCAGTTGGTTCGATTTCCCTCCATTTTGTATGCATGTTCTGGAAAACGACGTTCTTTCGTTTGTTCAAAGGTCAGAAATTTTGTAATTTTGAGCAGAAAATGGTCTCAAACGACTAGGTTGGACTCACTGATAACGAATCTGGTGTCAAAATCGTTTCTGTCCGGCCGTCAGGCCTAGTGCATGAAAGCTGTCGAAAGAAACAAGCTAGCGACTTGAAACTTCAGTTCAATCGAAATTTTGAGGATAATTACGTAGTATTTCAGGCGCGATCCGACGATCGGGTTGAAACTTGAAAGGTAGTTGAAGCATAACGACGCGCAAGTTTTTTGCGAAATATTGTTGAGATGATATTGTAAGTCAATTTTGTTTTGATTTTTTCAGAATTTAGTTTTTGTTTTTCCCGAAATAAATAACTCGATAATGATACTGATCCAATCATGATGAATCTTGGTTACTAGTTTGAAAATGCAGAGGCACAACTTTGTCCAGGAACAATTAAAAAAAATTTGAAATTTATTTCAAATATTTTATATTCTGTGATCTTCTAATCATATTATCCTATCAAAATTCTACATGAACCTTGTAGCCCTTAGTTTTCAGTCTAATACTATACGCATTCACGAATTTGGCCCTAGTATTTGAGGTCCAATCCTACTCTACAAATATCAAGTTTCTAAGTCGTTTCTTCCAGAAGTTATTGTGTTCACGGTCATTCTCATGGCTGATAGTAAACAAAATAACTTACAAAAGAGCTACTTAGAAACTAAAATATTTGTAGAGTAGTTTTGGGGCTTAATTACACAGATTGAACTCATAAAGGGGTAAAATCCGCCCAATAATTCCGTAGATATAGCCATTAAAATTTTATTTTTCCCAAAATTTTCAAAAACACAGATTGGATCGAATTAAAATCCAGTACTTGTTCAAAAAATAATAGCTTGAAGGTTCTTTCAAAATTTCGTGAGGATGATATAAACTGCGTTCGGCGTGGTCAATACCTGAAAAGATGACCGCTTTGGCAACGAATTTAAACATGCGCGCAAAAGCTGTTGACTTCACATCAGTGGTTTTCTGGAACCTATTAAGTTTAATAGCGACGTCAGACGTATGAATGGCACATGGCGTCGGATTCTTTCATCTGTGCTTGAATACAATTACGAAACTCGGAAAAGTATCAAGGTGTTCAACTTTCACTGTCAGTTTCACAAAACTTGGGTTGCCCCATGATGTAATAAAAAACAATTGGCATGTTAATTCAAAGCACAGAATATACAACTCTTTGTATCCTAATCTCTCTGATGTCACTTATTTTGCAGATGAGCACACCATGTTTTTTACATCATGGATTGCCCAACCGAGAGCGTGATTGTCAGTAAATAGTAAAGGCTGTGCTCAATCTTACTTAATTTTCAACTGAACCATCGAATTCGAACTATAATCAACAAATTGATGGGCCGTTAGGGGTAAGATTGACGAAATTCCTAACCACATTGAAATTACACAGTTAAATGTGAAGTAAATGCTCATTTGATCAGGTGCACTGAATGATACAGGTTTAATTTTATATCATTCCACGTTTATGTAGATCAATGAATTTTCAATGATCATGAATACTGCATGATCCAATAAACAGCCATAATTGAAAAATATTACCTTCAGTATATCAGTGAATCCATAATTATTTTCCATGAGTGTTTGTTTCTCTTGGATGAGAATGGCACAGCATACTAATAGATGAAAATTTTCACAAGGAAATCCTGTCCATAATACTTCCCAAAAGGACATGCAATCTTCTTCACTGAGCTCTCTCTTGAACCAAACTAACAGCCAGCGAAAACAAAAGAACATATTTCCTGAATCATGGTTATTGAAATAAGTAGCAAGGTCTGGATCTATAAAGGCAATAAGTGTGTATAAATTACTCAGCTGTTCTTTCATTCCAATTTGATCCACATCAAAATTCGAACTCTGTAGAAACAATTGTTTAGTTTGCATTTACACCGAAGAGAAACATACAGATCTGAAAAATCATTCACTCACTATGGGATTCACAACCCTTCGAACAATTGGCTGGTTTCATGGTGGTCTAGCAGAATATTCAACATATACCCGCGATGATTTTCCAGATCTGCGTAGGGTTATCCTAGGAAATGTTCCACCATCTATTTGTAAAAAACAGAGGTTATCATAACCTATAAAAGCACTGCCTTGAAGGCATCAGCTTTTGCGCGCATATTCAATGGATATGACCGCTTCGGCAACGAATTTGCACATACGCGCAAAAGTTGCTGTGTTCACGGCAGTGCTTTTCAAGGTTTTTTTCGCGCATGTTCCAGGTGCTATCGCTTTGTCCAAATGTGTGTAATTTTCGGAAAATGGTCTCAAACGACTAGGTTGGACTCACTGATGACGAATCCGGTTTCAAAATCGATTCTGTCCGACCGACCGTGGACACGATAACTGTCGAACGGAGCAAGCTAGCGACTTGAGACATTTAGGGTAGTTCGCGCACCGGAATGCTGCGGTTATGTTTGTTAATGGGCCGAACCGGTTCGAGGTTATTTCCCTGATATTTCGGGAACCACTGGGGCAATTGGATTGAAACTTGGCAGTTAGTCGAAGCATAACGACGCGCAACTTAATGCGAAATTTTATTGAAATCCTATGGTCACTTGTTAAAAAAATATGTTTCTTTCGAAAAAAAAATATTTTCAGAAACGGCGATCCATTCTGCTCATACCTTGAGCTTTATATTTCACAGCAGTGTACCAAATTTCAATTCGATACGACTATGAGTTTTGGAGATATTGCGAAAAAGTATGTAAGATTTCGTGCTTTTCTTCTCGATATCGTTATTTTTTTCCTTATAACTCAAGAATGGACAGAATCGATTTTGACACCGGATTCGTCATCAGTGAGTCCAACCTAGACCATTTTCGGCACAAATTTCGAAAATAACGCTGTTCACCTAGAACATGCGCGCAAAAGGTAAAAAATTGCTCCTCTATTAAACTACATTGGTGAGATGTTTTAAGGTGCAGTAAAAGATCCAATCAAATCAAAGGATTCACAAAAAGCTGCACCTTTATCCCTTGCACTTTGGCAGTACCTTGAGTAAAAAGATGAAAATATAGGGTAGTCAGTATAGAAATATACGAACATACATGAAGAAATATACGAACATACATTAAAGTTTTTTTTTAATGAAAATTAAATGCAGGATAGAAATAAAGAACACATTTCTCCAGTATGTCTGAATAAATTAAAGTAAATTGAAAATCTTGGCCTACACAAAATTTTAAATATTATGATCCAAAATCTTCTTCAGACAACATCATGAAAAATAGTGAGATGTGGAAAATATTTTCAGTTTCACTTTTGCTACAGAATTAATGAAAAGCTTGAAATATATCTTGGAGTGTTATGAACAGTATACAGGAGAGATAGAGGAAGATTTCCTTGAATATTACTGGTCATCTTAAGCTAATTCAAATCGAAATGATTAAACCAGACCTACCAATCTGTTCATGAATCCTACAAAACACCAGAATGCGTCGACTTCACTCTGCATTAAATGCAAGATTGGAGAAAGAAGGTCACTCATTCCTTGTACATATCCTAAATCAAAATTGTACATGACATATGTCATCAGGATGTCATTGAGGATTTGAAGGTTAGGGTTGTTATCCCCAGCATAAAAGTCTATGGTTCTGTCTGTTCTACTGACATCCTTTTCAATTTGGGATTTTCTTTCTCTGTAATCTGTAAAATTATCTTCTTGGGTTTTGGTCATTGTTTTCCATTGCAATTTCATCGAGAAATATTCATCAGTTTTTTGTGATATAATTCGTTGACGTTCAGTCTGTGTACAGTTCCAAGGATAATAATCTAAGAGATATTTCCATACTTCCTTTCTCAATGAAGGTGTGATACCCTAGATAAAAGTTCTTAGTAGAAAAACAGATAAAATAAAGGGCAATATCTTACCCCTTGAAATATTATAAGTTTCAAACATTCTGAATCTTCAATTCTTCCTTCATGATCTTGAACCCCAAGCCACTGATCTAATATCAACGGTTTACCCCGAGGAAAATCTCTCCGTTTTGGTAAAAGTGGCACATCAATGACTTCATAATCACCTTGTGATTGACTTGTAGAGGTGCTTCCACATTCTGTGATACTTTTATTCAGTATTTCTTTAACATCCTCACTTAGCTCTCTCTGTTCTGGACTTCTATAAACTGAAAGTCAAATCAACTAAAGTAATTTTCAAATGAGAACTATATATTAACCTAAATCCGTGATTTTAGCAAAAGCTTCGAAAGTAGCAACCATTGGTCTCTCCTGAAAATCATCCCAGATTTTCCAAACACAGGGACTGTCAGTATAAACATTCAATTCTGCAAAAGACCTATCCATCTTTTCTAATTCTGGATTTGATTTATCTAGAATAACAAAGAGATGCTTGTCTCTGCGTGAAGGAATTGTCTGCACTAACGACTTCAAATAATTCACAAAATGTTCACAATTACCATGCTGAAAGAGATAAGTGCATATTTGTTCTGATTTTCCATCATTGAAAGTCAATCTCCTATTTTTGTCAGAAACTCTGAAGCTTTTGATTTCTTCAAAATTGACTCTCAAGTACTTTGTCCTATTCTTATAATCTGAGGGTACGGAGCCACTTAGTGTTCTTATTCGCCTCTCAACTGTATTTACTACAGCCCATTCCTGATCTTGAATGTCTGAATCTACGGTAACGTCTATTGGCTTCCATTCTATATTCTTATGGCCATCAGAATACTCAGTTATCATAAGGGTTCCAACAGATTTTACAAAACTGATGAATGATGCAGCTGCAGAAAACAAGAGTACTCCATCTTGTACGAAGAGCTCCCGCACATCTTCAGATTCAGAATTATCACTCATGATTGACATGAAATATGATCGAGTCTAGTATAATTTTATAATTTAGAGTATGTAAATAAACGAAGGCATAATGAGTCAGAAGAAAATAAAACCACGTCACTTTTCCTTTCAGGTTATTGACATCTCCTAGCTTTGAGCCAGACTATCTTGAAAACATATGATGGTTTTTTTATAAGAGCATATAGGTAAATATATTTTTACAAGAGTGATAAGTAGTGCATCCAAAATCCTGTTATGAAATCAAAATAAACAAATATCTCCAAATTTGGAGGTTGACAATATACGGAAGTCACTGACACTGACAGGTAATCATAAAAAACAGAGCGACAGAGATAACAATGACGTTTGTCAGTATCTTTTTCTTTCGATTCATCTTTGACAAATTAAAATGAACAATCTTTCTCCCCTTTCAGTCTACTATTCGCAACTATTGCTAAGCGATACGCCCTCTGGCGATAGAAATTCGAACACTTCCAAGCTAGTAGTTTTTCGACGTGCCTGTTATTCTAACGTAATTTGCTTACTTTTGGAGTTCATTTTCGAGCTTTTGTGTTGTTCTCAGAGTTGAGATTTTGGTATACCGAAAGTGTTTGTAATATTCATCAATCGATTCATTTCATTCCGACTAAAATTTTCGATTGTATTAATTGGAAATGGCATCCTCCCGAAATGACTATTGTTGTGTGCCTCAACTCAATGTTATTCATGGTCAAAGAAGAAAGGATCATCTAGTGCCTCTAGTTTTAATTTTTTTCAAAGCCAAATGGAAGTAAAGTTAATTTGGAAACAGCATTTGGCAGGGAACTCAATGATAGAAGAAAGGCCTAGCTTTAGAAATTGAAGATTGGAAAACAGGTCACGAAATACATGAAAGTATGTTCACTGTATTTCTCTGAAGATGTTTATTTTCATGAAGGAAATTACCTACAATGTATTCATTTCGAAACAACTTCATGTCATGATGTCTTCAGGTGTAAATGAAAGTAAGAGAATTTTGAAGAAAAATGCTGCAGAGAAACTACCGAGCACTTCTGCAGCTACCTAATTCACATACTACACAAAATCATATTCTAAGAGAGTGATCTGGTTGGAAACCTGACAAAAACTTGATATACTGTTAGAGTTGATAATAGCTGAAGATATTCATATAAATACATTAATACTTTTCATTTCTATATATAGGAAGGTTGAACCACCTGTCACATTTTTCATTTTGTATGTGTATCTTGAGCTGCTGTAATATGAAAATGAAATCAATTATATGTCTGTTTCCTTTTCTTTAGAAATACGATGCAAAAGAACTGAAGCAGAAAATCTGTTTTCATTTTATTGATTCACTCGTTTGTAAACAAAGAACAAGTCATATCATGTGGACTGATTCTAGATTCACCACATAATATTGCCTGCGTTCAGCACTTCTTCACAAAAATAAGAGTCCTTATATATTACTTATTGAGGTGCCTATTTTTCCAGAAATTCAAGTAAACTTAGATATTGGTTCATTTTGATCCACCAAGCAACATACACTAAAATAACACCAAAATTATCCACCAGGAACGATTCAAAGTACGATTTTATATCGTGATCCAAACGAAAAGTTCCTTCTCAAGAAATCTTATACAAAATTATAATTATTTCTCTAAATATTCAAGCTCTGCTTAATGAATATTCGTTCTCCACCACATTTCAAAGGTTTGTTTACATAGAACTACTAGCTTGGACAGGTTCCAAATTCATCCGTTAGGGCGCTGGCATCTTCGCTGAAGTTCCCAATTCTATCATGATGTAAAAAACATGGTGTGATGTCAGCAAGATCAAAATACAAGGAGCTATATATATATATATTCTTTGCTTTGAATTTGAATGAAAAGTGACGTCATCATGACTGCCACGGTGGGGCAGTGGGTTGATAGCCTGCTTGTAAAACCGGGTACTGGGTTCGAATCCCGGCGAGGTTATGGATGTTGTGTTAAGTTTGTGGTGTGGGAAATGTTTGTGTGTCTATAAATAAAAAAGTCTCTAGTTGGTATGAATCTGAATGAATGTCAATGTATAAATGTAAAATTGAAAGCTTGTCTAAATGACCATAGTAGCCGAGGATACTTAAAGGAATGAAGGAATGAATTAATGACGTCATCATTAACTGCCACTGTGGTGCAGTGGGTTGATAGCCTGCTTGTGGAACCGGAAGTACTGGGTTTGAATCCCGGCGAGGTTATGAATGTTGTGTTAAGTTTGTGGTGTAGGAAATGTATGTGTGTCCATGAATAAAAAAGTATCTAGTTGGTATGAATCTGAATGAATGTCAATGTATAAATATAAAATTGAAAGCTTGTCTAAATGGCCATGATAGCCGTGGACACTTGAAGGAGTGAATGAATGTAAGAATGACGTCATCATTGACTGCCTCGGTGGTGCAGTGGGTTAATTGCCTATCTGTAAATCGGAGGTACCGGGTTCGGATCCCGGCGTGGTCATGTTTGTTGTGTTGAGTTCATGGTAGGTAAATGTTTGTGTGTCTATAAATAAAAAGTCTCTAGTTGGTATGAATCTGAATGAGTGTCAACGTATAAATGTAAACATTGAAAGCTCGTTTTAATGGCCATAGTAGCCGAGGACACTTAAAAGAGGAAATTAATGACGTCATCATTGGTAAATACGATCACAGATGGGCGGATGAGCACACCATGTTTTGCTTACATCATGGGTGCACTATTCTATACACCATATCAATTGAATAGGAGTAAACTCGCGAGATTTCCCGTCGCCGAGATATTAATAAGATATTCATATCAGTGTACGCAGTGTGTTTTTCTGAACACACAATCTAAAGACGAACTTAGACCAGGTGGTCTCTCATAGTTTGGACGATCTGGGTCCCCAAAGTTCCAAATTGATGCATTCTTAGGAACCCTTTCCGTCATTAAAACAATATCTCTCTTCTGAACTATACAGGGTGTTCTACAAGCTCTATGACAAACTTTGACAGATGGTAGCTGTGCTCATTCTGCACTTTTTTTTCCTATGAACATATATCCGATTCGTTTTTGTTAAGAAGATACAAGCATTTGAAAAATTATATTTTCATGTTCAAATCATAATTATAAATGGGAATTTTGATACTATAAAAATTGTTCAAAATGTCCACCTTCGGCTTGAATGCAAGCTTCACATCGACGAACTAAAGATGCCGTTACTCGGCAGATCAGATTTGGGTCGTTTCGTATTTGGTTTGCTGCATCTTGAATTCTATCAAGCAATTGTTGATAAGATTCGATTTCAACATGATAACCAAGCTGCTTCATATGGGCTCATAAATTAAATCTAAGGGATTTAGATCAGGCTAACGAGGTGGCCATTGTATTGGTCTTATCCATTTATTCGGGAAATGTTCATTCAGCCAACTGACTACTTGTCTCCCTCTATGTGGTGGTGCACCATCGTGCTGATACCACATATTTCCTACAATGTTTAGCTCTAAGTCATCAATGACGTCAAAAAGGTTATGCTCCAAAAAATTTTTATACAAATCTGCATTTAAACGGTCATTTATAACATGTACTAGCATCAAATCATTGTTGAAAATCACATCCCAATCGTTTACACCGAAACGTTGCTGAAATCTTGGGTATGTTGTTGAAGTAACCATCTTCAAAATTCTAACCTTCGTAACCCATCGTCAACATGTAAAGCTTGTACATTTCGTCTATGAAATGGATGCAACATTTCTTCTTTCAAAGCACGCCATACGAAATTTGGTGATGAATGAAGATTAGTAGCTATACGTCGAACACTAATCGAAAGGTTGCCACGGACAGCATCTATTACATTTTCCTCATTTTCTACATTTATTTCAGTTGGCCGAATGGCTTTCTTTAGAGCAGGATTGCCTGTTTCTCGAAGTCTTCGGAATGATGCACAAATTACTGTGTGAGCAGGTTGCTGTCTGTTAGGATATTTTCTTCGGTATTCACGAGCTGCTCTTCTGGAGTTACCATGTAGAATACCCATATTCAAATACAATATCTGCATGTTCTTGAGTCGTGAAAGAATGCATTGTTATTCAAAACGTACCCCAAGTGTCAAATGAATAATTAAAAAAAATCAATTACCATATCAACCGATATTTTATGTCGGTCTACTTGACCAAAATATATGGAAATGAATTTTTTCAAATGCTTGTAACTTCGAAACGAAAACGAATCAGACCTATGTTCATAGAAAAAAAATGTTCAGAATAAGCACAGCTACCTTCTGTCAAAGTTTGTCATAGAGCTTGTAGGACACCCTGTATAGTTCACAAAGCATCTATGAACCTTCAACCAACACGAAATTTCAAGAATAGTCAATGGTTGATAGAAAACATTGAAAATATTGGACAACCACTTAACCTCTATTTCTTCTGATATCTGATTCTCCCTCAATCTACAAGTGAACTTCACCGAGAATTTCATCGTTCGTATTCGTCAATGATAGATGATTATTTGCTGGCGGGAAATACGAAACGATATGTTCCTACTGCGATACCCTGAATCAGCTGATTTCGATTTTAATGAAATTCGCAAAGAAGGAAACACGATGCATTTGTGAAGGAACGATAGAGAACGTTCATACCATAGCAGTCAAGAAAAGCGACCCAGATACACATGCAGGGTCCCGTAACAGTGGCGCGGTGTTCCATATCTTTATTAACACGTTCACTGCGACACGTATCCCCGGCATGTGTTTTGCCTTAATTTGTGTGCGACATCAAAAACATGATTATATTACTCCAGTGCGAAATTCCTAAATAAGTTGTTTTTCCACCGATTTACTCGTCACAAATAGCTATTCATTTCTTTTTCAAAATTCTACATCCTTAAATGATTATCGCCTCACATGCCCCCGGGGATACGCGCCGCACACAGATACTAGTTCATTAGTTATATGCGGAACATACCTCCCGATGCATGTGATTTAATTTTTGTCTATTCTTGTTTATTCTGACACAAAACAACAGAGGAATAGTGTGCATATTCAATATTTCTTTCCGGTATTAGGCGTGTGTGCGTAGGTTAGAGATTTATTGTTCTTTGAGTATCAATCCCTAAGAAGAGGATCCATAATTTTTGCAAACCAGAAGGTCCAGGTGGAAAACGGCTTAAGACATGTAAGGGATATCGCCAGATTTTGAAATCTTCTGGTTTAGGATATAGAGAAATCGACAAAAAAGCCCGCCGGATTATTTTTTTTGTCCGGGGCAACCTGGATACTGCTTGAGTTGTTTTAATTGTGCACATTAATGGCTCTACTGAAATGAAAATATGACATTTATATGCCACTAAATAATAAAATGACTACAGTACAATATTCCATATTAGAATCTACTTAAATGAAGAAAAATCTAGAAAATCACTGACGTGAAGTCAGCAGCTTTAACGCGCTTCTTCACATTGCGAAATGGTGAAATTTCAAAGAAATATAAAAATTCAAAAACAGAAAAAAATTTTTTTACAATTTTTCCATGGATAATTCTTTTAATTGACAATGTTCATCTTCCAACCAAGTTTCGTTTCGATCAGATAAATATTTTTCGAGTTATTGAAAAATCAAAATTTCGAATGGCTGTTGCACAAAAACTATTCGGCAGATTTGGCCCATTAACGAACTTAACCGAGATATTCAAGATCTTAACCTAACCTGAAAATTTCAAGACTCTAGGTCTATTCTTTCGAGAGTTACAGCGAACAAGGCCGGTTGGACAGACAGAATCAATTTTGACCCCCGATTTTTCATCAGTGAGTCCAACCTAGTCGTTTGAGATCAATTTCGGCTCAAAATTCGAAAATTACAGACATCGTGACGAAATGATAACGAGCTGTTCCCTAACGAACTAACAAAAATGAATAAGTGAACTGAATTTCCGATTCAGTTACCCCCTGTGCGACACAGATCACCGGAGGCATGTGCGGTTGAGCCCACAGAACATCAAAATATAAGAAGTGCAACCTGCCTTGTAAACTATGCGCAACAATTGTGAAATTTCTCCTGTCATAAAATAAGTGGGAATATTCCATTATGGTTCTAGGGGGTGTCCGCCAGTTGAAGTATATGTCATTTTTCTCTAAAATTACATTGGTGCTCTGTGGTTCAGTTAATATTTCTGATTATTCTGTGTTCTAAATTTAAATTGAATGGAAAGGAATTTTTGTCTTCAATTAGAAAAAAGCTTTATAAATAATAGTTTATTGAATACAATAATTTTTGCAATTACATGTGTGTAAAAAACTGAATTGTAGGATAAACAAGTATCCGATATTTGTTTTTTACCTAACGAAATATGAATACTTATATAACATAGGTTGCGGTTTTCTGGACCAAACAAATACAATTAGCTCCTAGAGAAACCAAATAAATCCAAAATAAGAAATATTTCTGAGAAGGTTAGCACTGATTCACAACAATCCTAATGTTGTCACAAAGATTAATATATTCACTTCACTAATTTTCAATATCACTTTTCTAGAAAATCAATCAACAATTAGACGATGAATATTGAAATAAAGATTAACTATAAATACTCTATCCGAATTAATCTTTCAAAGATAAGCCTCCCAATAAGATAGTTCCCTTAAAGAAGTTCATTAAGTAGTACTCCACTATGCTAGTAGAATATTCACACAAATTAAATTTATGAACTGTGAGAATAATAAGTGATATAATCCCAGGTAAAGCTTTTGCACCCGGCCAGTAATTATTATTCTTAGGATATGGGAAATATATGTTATGTTTCTGATGGTTCAACTGAAAAGATTTTTAGGCTGGAATTACAGAATATACATACACCTAATAACATATCAAATTAGGTCTATGCGTATATACAATGTCCAAATAAATTAACTGACATTATGCCATAGCCTTTGTATCAAGATGGACTTTCATACTGTTTTCACTAGAATCTAAGACTGAAAAATTGTGAATACACATGCCTAAATGATGGATTATTTGTACTGCATAGGTAATGATAGTCAAAGTAATTACCATTTTTTTTATCTTATCATGGTTAAAAATTAGTGGTTGAGCTCATACATAAATGATTCCTTCGAATTCAACATTATCTGAATCCTGAAAATAAATATGGTTACACATATTACACCTGAAAAGATATTAACTTCATATTACACGGGTATTATTTTAATTTCAATTTTGAATATCAATAACAAACTGCCACAAAACACGCCAAAAATGAAATTGGCATATCATTTGACATAATGTCATGTCATTCTTCCATTTCGATATATCCACGACATACGTTTCTGACAGATAAAAATAAGTGGAAACGTATGTTCTTGTTTCTACTTTTCCTACCGTCGCTTCCCCCCCGTGGTTGAGCCCATAAGTAGATTACTTATTTCCTTAACGATTTCTATCATTTGGAATATTGAATATTTGGTTGCTCGTCATGGACTGAAACATGCTCCTGGGGGCATGTGCCGCACATAAGCGATATTTGTTATGATGTAATCAACTTTTGAAAAAATATAACCTTTCTCTTAAGCATTTCGAATTTTTACAGTAAGTTTTCAGATAGTCTATGTTCAAATCTGCACATATGAACATGAAATCAACAGAGTCATCACATGTTTGCAATGCATGTTATATAACCTGTCGAAAAATAATTCAACATTACCAGTTCAGAGCCTGTGAACACCTATAATCCCTAAACGAGACTCTCTTACTGAAATAATAATACCATATAACTCAACATATATTTCCTCAGAAAATTTAAAAACCGGTTATTTCCTTACTTCTAAATCATTCTTCGTGTTCAGTAATGACCCACCATGCTCCCTGCCGGTGCGACAAAAGAAATCATCCTGGACATAACCAGTAATCATCATAGAACCAACATTAATCACACTACACCAATCCTCAGCTACACTCAAAACATCGGCATTAGTATCCTCCACCAAGAGTTCTAGACTATCCAGTTTATTTGATATACACTGTGCTTTAACCTGTATTATCTTCAAAGATCCCAAATTCACTGCAGAGATCAATATATTTTCCTTTAGTCCATATTTCTGCTGTGAAAAAAATGATGAACGTTGACTTTGTTCGGCCAGTTGGGTCCATCAAGTGCTTTTTCATATTCGGTACTCGGGATGAGTATACCTTGAACGACGAGTAATAGTCAGGATATCGTGATATTAATTTTTCACATGTAACATTTGAGAAATAGCTCTTCAGAAAATTCTGCAAACTCTCGACAGTTGTTTCTGGTTATAAATTCGATACGTGAAAATCTCTTAATTTTTCTATTCCTTCCACATCTGAATTTCCAGAGTGAGTTCCAACAACTAGAGATTTTTTGGGCTTACGTTTCTTCCTTTCGTAATTCACAACATTTAGAACCTTCATTTTCTTGTTATGGAAGTGTTTTAACATTCTGGCTAAGGACCACATTATCAGATACTTGATTAATTTGTGCGGACTTGATTGCCTTATCAACATGTGATGAAGTAACCTTCTGTGGATGTTTGTTGCTTGAGTCCAATGGAGCGACAATTGAAGATTCCGCAACGACTCCATTCGAATTCGATTTTGTACCCCGAAGATTGTCAGCTGCCTCACACCTTGAAGAGTGGGATGCAACTAAACTAGGGCTGCCATACGTCCCGGTACACCGGGACATGTCCCGGTTTGAAGCATTGAGTCCCGGTGTCCCGGTCAGTCATTCAGATGTCCCGGTCAGTAAGTTGGTCGTTATTGAGATTAATATTTCCTTACATAGAGTAGTTTAGGGTCAAGTACCTGACGACTCCCCGTCGTCCAATAGAGTAGCCTCTACGCAGTCGCAGACCATTGTAACGTAAGCCAACCTGCCGCTCGTGTCCCTATCTCTACCACTCACCCCTTATCCTTATGTCGCCCACACTCGGAGATGAGTGTGGAGTGTGGCGACATAGGGGGTGGGAGGTCGAGATAGGGGCACGAGCGGTACGTTCTCAGCCATTGATCTGCCACTGCATATACCCTACTCCGTACTCCGTTGGACTGCAGGGGACTCCCCCGAGGGGAGTCGTCGCCTACTTTCGACAATCTGAACAGTTTTACGTATGATACGGTATGGTTCGCATTAATTGATATAGACCATTTCTATTGAAAAGACGTTATGCCAAAGAGAAAGTGCAGTTTTTCCGACGAATACACTAAAGAGTGGTCATTCATTAAAAAAGGAAAAAATGATCACGAAGCGTTGTGTTCAATTTGTGGACTTTATATATCCGTAAGTCATGGCGGTAAGTCGAGTGTGAAAGATCATATTCAAAGCAAAAATCACAAGTCTAGATTGTTAGTCGCTTCGACGTCTAAAGATGTAACATCTTTTATGATCAAGAATAATTCGACCGAAGATACACTGATATGCGCTGCCGAACTGACCACTGCTTATAAAGTTGTGAAGCACCATCAATCGTTTAGTTCGTTAGATTGCACTACAAAACTGAATGCTGTCATGTATCCGGATTCGAGTATCGCAGCCAAACAATCAACTGCCAGAACCAAGGCTACGGCAATTATAAAAAATATTTTAGCTCCACACTCCATTGAGCAAATAAAAACAGAAATGAAAAAAATTCCTTTTTATGGAATTTCAACTGATTCCAGCAATCATAAAGCCGAAAAGATTTTCCCATTGCTCATACAATATTTTTCACAAACTGAAGGATTGAAAATAAAATTATTAAAATTAGAAACATTGCCAAATGAGTCGTCTGATACAATCACTTCATTTTGTATTAAGACTTTAGAGGATCTAAATATTCCTATACAAAATATTGTAGCTTTTAGCGCGGATAACACGAATGCTAACTTTGGAGGAAAAGAAAGGCGTGGAGTGAATAATGTTTTTTTTAAATTAAAAGATATTTTGTCCAAAGACATCGAAGGTATTGGTTGTCCAGCACACATACTTCACAATACTGCTTCCACTGCCGCCGATATGATGTCCGTTGATGTGGAGTCCATTGTTCTCAAAATTTTCAAATATTTTTCGATATTCACTGTAAGGGTCGAACGACTGAAAGATTTTTGTGATTATGCAGAAATAACGTATAGCAATATACTTTCTCATTCTAGAAGTCGATGGCTTTCACTACTTCCAGCTATCGAACGCTTGCTAAAGCTATGGGTGCCATTGAAAGAATTTTTCGCAGCCGAAGAAAGGGCTCCAAAAGCTATAACAGACTTCTTTGATGATCCTTTATCAGAACTTTATACCCTATTTGTGCACAGTCAAGCATTTCTGATAGAAAAGCAGATTAAAAAGATTGAAAAATCTGTGATTACTGTTATTGAAGTAAAAATTGTTCTTGAGGATACTAAGAAACAGTTGAATGAAAGATTAATGAATAAATATTTAGGGAACCAGACAAGACAAGTTTATAACAAACTAAAGAATGATGACACGATCAATACAACACAATCAGATAAATTTGACAGTGAAGTCAGAGATTTTTTCACCACAGCCATCCGATATCTTGAACAGTGGACCCAGCCAATGACAAAATTCGATATATTTGCATGGATGGTTTTGAATGATGTTCCTCAATGGAATCAAGTAGAAGAAACTGTTGGATATTTGAATGGAAAAGATGTTAGGCTTGAAGATTCCGTTTATGAAGAATTTATGTATTTGAAGTCTTTCATTGACACAGAAATGTCCGATCAGTGGAAAGCTAAAGATATGCATGACAAATGGTTATCATTTTTCAGTAAAACGGAGGAACAGGAAAGAAAGGCAAATCTTATAAAAATTTGCCAATATCTTTTCGCAATTCCAGGACACAATGCTCATGTGGAACGGGTGTTTTCTATAATGTCTTCGCAGTGGACCAAAGAACGGAATGCACTGAATGTAAGCACTGTGGAGAGCATCCTTCAATGCGTTTATAATTATAAAATGACTTGCATAGAATTTTATAATTATGTAAGAAAAGAAAGGAAATTACTGGAGAAAGCCAAAACTTCCCAAAAATATGAATGGGCAAAGAAAAGTGGCACTGAGGATCAAGCCTAGGGTACCTACTTGTTTATTGTTAGGACTCAATGTTGTTTTTGTTGTGAGTTATACTTTTTTGTTTATATTTTATTTTCAATAGATATATCTGAATAAATTTATCTAATTTGATTGGAAAATGTTGAATAAATCAACTATTTCGAAAAAAAAACAACAAAATAACCGGGTACGTTTCTAGAAACCCCGGATTATTATTCAATTTATTAAAATACCTATCAGATGAGTTCTTAATTTTGTGTGGCATTTTAACCTATTTCTCTGCCACTTGTCCCGGTCAACGTTCCAACATTTATGGCAGCCCTAAACTAAACTCGAGGGATTCCTCCAAGCTTTCACGTCATCGGAAACATGTCGCATATCTTCCAGGTTGTTTTTAAACTTTCTCTTCAACTCGTTGATCTGATTGTCTTTGTTCTTCATCTGATTCTCCAAAGTCGAGATATTTAATTTAAGAAGAGAATTGTGTCCAATTCGATTCTAGTTCAAAAATAGTTTTGAGAAGTAGCTCGTGCTGAGTAGACTCACCGCTAATGCTCTTAGCTCCCATTCCATTAAAAGGTGATGTATCACCACTGATTTTATCTGTAGAAAGAGCACTTGTTGATTTTTGTTTCACAACTGGGTTAAAATGACTTATTGCAAATTGAACACTTCGTACTAATTTTTACGACATGATTTTTACAAAAACCACATTGGGAAATATTAATTTGAAGAGACTTGCTTGCTTACCGACATATTGATATAAACTTCAGAGCCGGATCTAGGATTTCATCGCCCGTGGCAAGTTATCGAAATGCACCCTTTTCAAATTTTTTTTTCAATGATTACATGACGAGCATTAGATTCTTAGGTATATCAAACAATATGTGTATAGAAATTACTTTAATCTCCCATGTATCTTATAAGGTAGTGAAGAGAACTCACAAACGTATTAATATATACGATAATGAGGTTATGAAGAAAACAAAAAGGAAGCGAATAGAATAATTTATTCTCAAAATAATGTATAAGCATTCAGAGCTTCAAAAAAACAATGAATGAATGTTTAAATGAAAAACTGAAATACATTAGAGAACACACATGCCAACAAAGGTATTAACGAACATTTTAATATTACATTTTGTAATTCGCCATGATGTAGGGTCATTAAAATCAACTGGTTCAGGTTTAACCTCAGTAAGTCCTGATTCCTCGTCAAAAGAATTTTCCTTGTCCGAATTATGCGAAATGGAATACTTTCTTACGATAGGCTCGGTACTTGAAGAAGTAGAAGGAAATTCCGCTACATGATGGGTTTCGCTATTGGAACCACTTTTTGTCGACACAATAACCGTATCAATCTTAAAGTACCTTGAGATATTACTAGTATTTTTTTAGGCCTAATAATCCCTGATCTTCCGAGATTGCGATCCTGATAGTTTCTTGGGCGGCATTTCAGTTGGTTATATCAACCTAAATATACAGGGTCTTTCACGAGGAACCTCACCCATATTTATACGGGAAACTACTGAACGTATTTTCATGAAATTCAGCACTTATAAGTATTTCACGATGCTGATGAAATCTAAAATATTTTCAAGGCATGAGCACCTCCGGTTTTTCCGGAAATGACGTCAACTTCCGTTTTTCAAATTAGAACACCATTTTTTTATTGCAGAAATAGATTCCTTAGAAAATTTCAATTTATTTTGATGTAACATTTTTCAGTTTTGGTTGGAAAATTCTCTCTGAGCGGGAAAATTCGAAAAAAAAAATCGAAAATAGAGCTCCGCTGAAACAAGAATAACTTCGAGGTTTTTGGATGGAAAATTTTCATTTTTGGGATTCTTCAAGATGTAAGATTGATGTATCCACTTTAAAAATCGAAATCGCGATTCATGATACAGGGGGTGAAAAAATCGCTTTCAAAGTTAGGGATGACAAAATCGTGAAAAATAAATTTTTTCAAATTAGAACCCCTTTTTTTTATGGCAGATATTGAATCTACGTTAAAAAATAATGTGAGTGTATGCATCACACCCTGGCCCTAAAGTGGATATTTTCTGAGTTATTCACAAAAAACTGTTTTTCGTCTTGAATTTTCAGCTATTTCTTTTCCCTTCACGCCAAAAAGATGACATTTTCAGGAACTCTTACTTAAACCATGTTTTAGATTTTACTACCCTAATATGCAAGAGAAAAAAGTTACAGGTTGTTCCTAAATAGATGGCGAATTTGGATTCGAATTTGTATCGGAAACGTCTTTATTTCAACTAATCGGCCATCGGTTTTCTCTCCAGTGATAAATAAATAATTCCATATGAACCATATGCAAAAACTTACCATGTTTTACATTATTTTTTTTTTAATGATAGATATCATTAATTACATCTGCCAAATTCCTCTTTATTCAGTAGCATTTTGTGTTTACTATTAATTTGGTGATAATTCGTATTAAGTTATAAAATCGATCACTATGCCTAATTTTACCAATGAAGATTATTTAAATCTCATTCTACTTCATGGAGAATGTAATAAAGTTGTAGATAGAACGATTCGACTGTTCATTGAGAGGTTTCCTGACCGACCCAGACCAACGAGAGATACCATTAACAGAACCATGACAAACTTGAGAAATGTCGGATCTTTCGTTAAGAAAACTACACACAGAGAAAAAAGTGTAGTAGAAGATGAGAACAACGAAATTACAGTTCTTGCATATTTTCGTGTGAATCCTCAAAATTCTCTCAAAGATGCCGAGATTGATCTGGGATTATCTCAATCGAGTGTTTGGAGAATATTAAAAAAACATAAAATGCACCCATATAAATTCAATAGGGTACAGCATTTGAAGGAAACTGATTTCGTCAGGAGAACAGAGTTTTGCGAAGCTATGATGATTCGATTTCAAGAGAATGAAAACTTTTTGGACTGTATAATTTGGACAGATGAATCTAAATTCACAAAGAATGGTTCTTTCAATAGGCATAACAGTCATTATTGGGATAAAGAGAACAACCACCACTTCAGACAATGGAACTTTCAAGAGACCTGGAGTTTCAATGTTTTTTGCGCCATCAAAAATAATGCAATTCTCGATGTTCATATTTACGATGGGACTTTAACTGGTAAGATAGAACACTACACATGTTTGCATTATTTAAAGAATGTTCTCCCTTAGGAGATAGATATTCTGACATATTGACTCAAATAATTGAGCCGCTAGTACAGAACCATAATGACTCATGGTATCAACAAGATGGCGCGCCTCCACACAATTCACTCAATGTGTCAAATATCCTCTACAGGCTATTTGAAGATCGATGGTTGGCGAACAATGGTCCACATCTTTGGCCACCACGTTCTCCCGCTTTAACTCCTTTAGACTATTATGTTTGGGGTAGGACAAAAAATATTGTCTACTCAACTCCCCTGACTGATAAAGAGGACTGCATAGAACGAGTCAGAAATGCGTTCAGGTTTGTTTAGATTTTTAGATTCATAGTTTTGAAACTCAATTTGATTTTTAAACACTTTTGCAGATCTCTTCCTACAGATGAAATAAGAAGAGCAACGCACGAAGCATTCCTGAGACGTATAAATAAATGTCTAGAAATTAACGGTCAAAACTTTGAGCATCTTCTCTAGTTATAACTGCTTGAGTTTGCCATGGTTCTCCTAATAGTAACTTGAAGTCGGTTTCAAGAAGGGGTGAAAAATCTACAGCATGGTTCAAATAACAGTTCCTGAAAATTTCATCTTTTTGGCGTGAAGGGAGAAGAAATAGCTGAAAATTCAAGACGAAAAACAGTTTTTTGTGAATAACTCAGAAAATATCCATTTTAGGGCAAGGGTGTGATGCATACACTCACATTATTTTTTAACGTAGATTCAATATCTGCCATAAAAAAATGGGGTTCTAATTTGAAAAAATTGATTTTTCACGATTTTGTCATCCCTAACTTTGAAAGCGATTTTTTCACCCCCTGTATCATGAATCGCGATTTCGATTTTTAAAATGGATACATCAATCTTACATCTTGAAAAATCCCAAAAATGAAAATTTTCCATCCAAAAACCTCGAAGTTATTCTTGTTTCAGCGGAGCTCTATTTTCGATTTTTTTTTCCAATTTTCCCGCTCAGAGAGAATTTTCCAACCAGAACTGAAAAATGTTACATCAAAATAAATTGAAATTTTCTAAGGAACCTATTTCTGCAATAAAAAAATGGTGTTCATATTTGAAAAACGAAAGTTGACGTCATTTCCGGAAAAACCGGAGGTGCTCATGCCTTGAAAATATTTTAGATTTCATCAGCATCGTGAAATATTTATGAGTGCTGAATTTCATGAAAATACGTTCAGTATTTTCCCGTATAAATATGGGTGAGGTTCCTCGTGAAAGACCCTGTATATAAGATTCTGAAAATGCATGCACGTCGAATCGGAATGTTTTGCGCGCTCGTGTATATTCATATCTGAATTGTATCAATGCTCGACAAATGTCAAAAGGACAGAAAAAGGTTTCATGTTTCAGTGAAACTCAAGAATCATACTATTCATTTGATCGACATTTGATCCTGTTTCTGTAGTACCCATAGATAAGAAGCTGATTAATAAAATTCTAGAGATATGATAAATTTATCGTATTCTTCGCAACACTTTGATTTTTTTTTTCTAACTTCTTCTTATTCATATGAAAACTCGTGTAATTATGGTACAACGCAATTTTAATTGAATTGGTATAATTTGGGATCTCGCAAAAGAAATTCGAACGATAATATCGCCGACATATTCCCAACCCAAACATAACGTTATGAATTTTGCAGTCTCTTAGTTATATCTTTCGAAAATGATTGACTCTCGTGTGCACGGACAGAATATAATTCGACCGAGCGCGCAAAATCCTCAACTCAAAATTCAAACATACCTGATTGAAATTTTTAAACTTTATCCAGCACGAATAATTTCCCGGCCCGCTTGCACGATCACGTTATTTGCTGTATTGCACATAATATAAAATATAATGATAAGTTCCTGGTTCCTATTTGTCTTATTGATGCCATCAACTGCGCCGCTGCATGCAAGTACCCCACATGCGAGAAAAAAAGTCGTATTAATAAGACTGGGGTGATTTCATCAAGCCTATCGGTCGTAAACGTCTTCGAAATACATTACCCTTATCAAAGCCGGTGTGATGAACGATTCGGCGAATAATGTGGACGGTCTGAATCTCTTTGTCATGCCGTCAAGAAACCGACCCTAGACGGAGCGCTAGCTGGAACCATTAAACTCCCTTTGAACTTGCCGCTAATTTAGGTCTTCAGTGTTCGAATAACAAACATCTGGACGCGATTCGGAATCGTAGGGCGACCGACAAGTGTGAATTTATCGTGAACTAACGAGAACCACCAAAAATGCAATAATAATAGCAGCCAATACTCGAAGAACAAAGAGAAGATAGTTTGTGCTACATAATCTACTCCATTATATAATGATGAACAAGAAAATTTATTTTATTCGCCCGAACTATGTTTTGGCATGAAAGATTAGGACACATATAAGAAAATTATCTTAAAGCTGCCATGAAACAAAACAAAGTATTTCAATGCATCAGAGAAGTTCAATGACTTTAAAATATGTATAAAAGGAAAAATAAATAGCTTGTTATTTTCTCAATGAGAATATAAAGTCGAATACATTCTGGGAATACTTTATTTCGATGTATGGGGACCAATCAAAACCAAGTCACATGAGGGTTCTCAATATTTTGACACATTCGCGGATGAACATTCCAGATATTGTGAAATTTATTTCCTGAGACAAAATAATGAAGTTCTAGACTACCTCAAAGAATACGAAAATTGAGTAGAAAATGAACATTACAGAAAAATAAAATTTCTTCAGAGTGATAATGAAGGGTCGGAATATGTTTAATCACGAAGCTATTTTCGTTACTGAAGATTTCCAGAAATTTTATTGAATCATTTCGATTTTTGGCCGAAACAAATCTTCACATTATCAAGAAACAAGTTGAAATGCTATCCCATGTAAAAAAATTATTCGATAGCCACGGTTGAGATTATCTCTTATCCGCTTGTTGTTCAACTTTGTTTTTGACGACAATCGAAGCAAAA
Source organism: Myrrha octodecimguttata (assembly GCA_958510865.1). NCBI lineage: Eukaryota > Metazoa > Arthropoda > Insecta > Coleoptera > Coccinellidae > Myrrha > Myrrha octodecimguttata. The sequence continues at coordinate 16,228,943 of OY294058.1, read as the reverse complement.
GGAAGTGACGTGTGATCCTCCCGTTGTTTGTTCAAAAATCCCAGATCGTGCTAGAAAATCACATAACCGCGACCGACCAATCAGAGAGATTTTTGACTGAAATTATGCATATGTGCTCCCTTCCTGAATCCGAGGTTATAAAGTCCGGTGGACAGCGATAAAAGTATTCCGGCTCCAGTTTTGATAGTTCGAGTTTCGTATATAGTTTTCTTACTTAGACATTGCCATTACCTTCAGTTGTAAGTTGCCTTCTATCTTAAAATTTCATAATCCGATAGTTCTAATCACTGCATAAAGTGACCGAGATATAGACTCAAATATATGGTAGATGAAGTGGTGATAAACCTTATAGGACAATTCATTGAGCTGTGTCCCATTCTTCGTTAATTAAACTTTCTTGCGTTGCGATAAGATATATGCGTACGGGTTGTGATAGGATTAGATCTCGGCGAGTCCGCTGTCCAAGAAGGGATTGATCTGAGTGGGCACGGGTTCCTCGTGATTATTCGAATATTGTTTACCGGAATACTATGCAGCCACTGAAGTGATCATACCGATTCAGGAAGGGCGTAAAACCTGTGTTTCTGATTTCAATAAACAGTTTATGGGTTGCCCCGAAAAAGTGGTCTGAGTCAGATCCCAGTTCACGTCGCATTGCCTATTAGATCACCTGATTTAGGAATCTCGTTGACTTACCAGCTTGGTGATGCTTGGCTAGTTGTCTGAGGGTTGTTTTTCCGAGATCATTCCAGTAGATAATCCTGACTGACCATTTTCTGATCATATTCTTTCACGGAGATGATCACACCGATCCAGTACAGGCGTGTAACCTAAGTTTCCGTCCTCATTAAACTATTTATGGGGTACCCCGAGGCAGTGGTTTAAGTCCGATCCCAGTTGACGTCGTAGTGCCTTTTTTGGTCTCCTGGTTCAGGGGACATATCGTTTGCCATCCGCCTGTTAATACATTCCGTATCGCACGCTGCTCTATTTTCTATTCATTAGACCTCGTCATCAAAATTGTTTGATGCACCCTAGTAAATAGAGTTCTGTATATTCCGCTTCGAATTCAAATTGATCGTTATTGTGAAATGTTAGCAAATATTCTAACAAAATCCTGGAATAGGAATCATCACTTTTTGTTATTAGAAGGCTTTTCACTCTTCTCAAGCAGTTCTTTAGAAGGATTGTTGAAAAACTTCAAACATGCACTCCTGCTATTATTTATTTACTCACCTCATGCAACATTATGATAATATTATCATTGAATATCAAGTTGTTGGAATTTGCAATGCAAGTCCCCAAATTCATCCTCAATGAAACCACAATTGAAGATTTTCATTACGAGTGCCTGAAGTTATTCCGTTCATGGAAAAGATTTTTTCGAGGGATTGCTTGTGTCACTTTTTAGTTTTTCCTGGGTTTTCACTCTCAATATTGCAATCCACAAGCTCTTTTTCCATAAAAAAATCGATTCTATTTAATTTTAATACTTAGTTCTTTTCAGATATTGGGATTGAAATCCAGAAAAAAACTGAAAAATGATGCAAAATCGACTTGAAATAAGCTTTAATCGATGCTTGTGTGTACTTTGCACCAAGGGGAATAGCGGATAATTTGAAAATAAGAGATAAAGAATGTGCCCAAAAGAATTTTCGCCAAGAGAAATTCCGGATAATTTGAAAATAAGAGATAAAGAATGTGCCCAAAAGAATCTTCGCCTAAGATCACAATTATTTTCTACCATCAGAATTAATAATTCCCTAAAAGGACAACAGGATGAACATTACACATGAGTCACTTAAATGCTTACAACCAAATGATCTTCGGGTAAGAAAAGAACAAGTTTATCGCGGTCCAGGTTGAGGCCGTGGACAATGCTATCAGTTAAGTAGCGGTAGATGTCGACAGCGAATAGCAAGGAGGTATCCTGCGATGTTCAGTCAAGATTGGATCACCTCTTGGTTGCCACTTCGTGATGAATTTTATTGAATGTGGTAATTCTGAATTTCGTGAGAAACGGCCAAATAGGAGTGAATTGTGAGCTATCACAGGTTAGTGAACAAAACTTTTCAATTCTTGGAGACATATTTCAATGTTAGGGGGTGGAATTTTCTATATTTATTCTGAGGTTAATTACTTTCTTCAAGACTATTCCTTTCTTGAAATCCTTCAATATATTCAGCATCGAAGGTTCCATTATACATTATATACGTATATTACATTGAGTGAATTATTTTAAATGGAGTGTTCTTATATTCTGTTCGAAACTTGTACTTTGTCATGCCAGAAAACCTGTTCTGTTCTCTTCCATTACTGAAAATGTGTTTGATTTACATGGATGCCGACATCCACCGCGACCACTACCTATACCTAAGGAACATAATACATATAAGGTGTCAAGTAGCAGTTTTTGCACAAGGTGCAAATGCAGACTTTCAAACATCTACAAAAGCTTCTTCCTATATAACTTCAGCATGGTCTGTATTATGACCGATCATTTATAGATAACTTTCGAAAGAAACAACTTAGGAACTAGATAGTTACAGAGCCGTTTCGAGGCCGAATATCGAGGATCGAGGTAAGTCCGCCAAAAATGTGATATGTTGGATTGTAATTTGAAATGGAATGCGCATGGTTACATAGCTTCATAACTAGACGTGCTATGTCCGTGAAAGTGGGAAATTGTTTGTCCTCTACTCACGAAACCGAACTGGGAGTTTCACTGTGCTCAATACTGGGGCCCCTGCTTTTCTTGTTCTTCATAAATGATCTATCCGAATATCTGGTATTAATTCTAGCTCATCTGATCATTTTTGTAGATGGTCTATCTACTGTTGTCTCCGCTAGGACTTCGGTTGAGCTCACTAATAAGTCACTAATAAGTCAATTTGAGAACTGGTGCAGGAATAATGCAATGATCATTAACATTGACAAAACTGAATGTCTTCGCTTTGCAATAAGGAATTTCACAATTCATTCATTTGACTAACTTTATCGTGGCGAGTCATTGGCTTTTAAGGAAGTCGTCAAGTTTCTGGGTGTACACGTGGATTATAAGTTGAGAAGGTGTCATCGAGTTGACCATGTTTGTAAAAAGATTAGCTCAGTTTTCTATGCTATCAGCCGTATAAAAAATATCCTTCCTCTAGAAACTGTCGTTAGCGTATACTATAGCTGAGTTTATAGCCGGATCTCGTTTTGTATATTGGTTTGGGGTAATTCAGTGGATTTTCACAGAATTTTAATTTCACAAAAACGTATAATACTTTTGATTTTTGGTCTTCACCCTCGGTCCTCCTGCCAGCCAGTATTTGCGGCTCAGAATATTCTAACTGCTCCTTGTACCTAGATTTATTTATAATGCCTCAATGTACAAGTGAAGAAATCAAAGTAAATTTGAAACACTGTCCAGTCTCATAGCTTTTCCTCCAGAAATCCTGATACTCCCTCTATTCCATTGCACAGGACCACCAAATTCCAATCATCTATATTGTATAGTGGAATAAAACTGTATAATCATTGTTTCATTGTTTTTTACTCCTTAAACAATGGTATAATCATTTACCACCGGAGGTCCGGGCAATGGAGGGGCAGTGTGACTGAGTAAGCTTTACTGATAAAGAAGGCTTATTATAGTGTGATTGAATATTTTAGAGATAAGAGTATTTTTGTGTTAATTACTCCTTGTCTGATGTAACACCGACTTGTCTTATCCAATTTCATGTCCAACTGGATCAATAAATTCATTATTATTATTATAACCGAGCATCAGTTGAAGATCCAGTATCATGCCCTGGTCGAAAGCCATTTACGTTATGGTGTAGCTTGAGGGGGGGACGCTTTGAGCGTACATATGGGAATACTTGAAATTCTACAAAAACGATTTTTGAAGACGATTCTTGGTAAAGATCCGAGATACCCATCGGATAGTATTTTTCTGGAAGCGAAAGTGGTCGATATTGGGCAACTATATTATCCCAGCAAACAATTTTGGTCGGTATTATGCCGGCCCATAATATGCTGGCCAGACTAGGCCGTAACGGCAAGATGCCTGTGACCATTACCGGTCCACTTCCATAAGGACACACCGGACATCAGTAGGACCAATGCCTGTTGGCCGATATTACAGCACCTTTTGTATGATGGGCCTTTGAAGGCAAAACAGTGGCAATCATTGCTGGTCCGTTGGAAACCCGGTATGTTACCAACTCTTGAGGGTTGGTATTGGCCCACTGAAGATTAAGTACAATCGTTTTGGTGCACTCTTGACAATAGAGGTAATATTAATTCCTTGAAAAAACACGTTCATTTTGAGAATTAAGAACTTCTAAGGATTTTCTTTTGATCAATTTTCTGTTCAGACCTAAGCTTAGTAGACAGTATATCTTTAGATGATAATCAGTATTGCGTATCCAGTGTCAACAGAAAGTTAATCAATATCAATACAGCCACAAACTCAAAAATGTCAAAATTAACATGTTTGTTTGAGGAATAATTCTACCTAAAAAGTCAAACATACACCTTACCACTAGGTTTACAGACTTGTTCCAAAAATAATTCAAGGTTTTTGTTATCAAAATAGATATTCACATTTTTGACATATACCTATTTTGGGATAAAGAAAATTTTTTATGAGGCTTTGTAAGAGGAACTTGTAACAGTTGAGATTAAAAAAAAAACAGAAAAATAGATATTCTGAAAATTTATGCTGATACAATGAACATTACTATCGGGAACATGAGTTCCATGAATAGATAAAAAACGCAATATGAAAAACAAAACAAAATTTTCTAGAAAAAAAATATCACAATGCTGTTTGTTTAAGCAACAGAATAAAATCTTTGGAAAAAGCACATCACAGTAAGAAATTATCACAGTCTTTCAGAGGAACAGTCATCTTTTTCTATGTTCGTTAATCTCCTCTTGTTTCTATCGCCTTGTCTATCAGGAGCTGTTCTAAGCCAGATTTTTACTACCGAGGCAATTTCTGCCTCAGTTGCATTTCTCATCAGGGGATTTTGTCGAAAACAAACTGAAAAGAAATAAACATATTAAGTTCAAAGCATGACTTATGAATAAAATACAAGATAGATAGACAATTACATTCAAAGACTAAAACATCATGAAAATATGTTCACCAGAATGTGAACATTAATTGAAAATTAAAATTCAATAATTGTATGCTGGAGTTAGTTGTCTAATAATTGTCCACATTATATGTTTTTGCCATTGTATGTCAAGCCAAAATAATAATATTGTTTCGTTCCAACAATGTCATAGTTTAATTTGGTGGGTGTTTTTAAAAATGTACGAGCATCTTTTGCTAAATTTGTGACATCTGGCTTGCTGGCGAACCAAGATAAAAGTTCAGAGAGTGCCTCATGAGTAATATTGATTTCAAGAGACCATTTGACCAAAAAATCACTTGAACTTATCACATTGTCACGAACACTAGAACTGAAGAATTTGTATCACTAACTGAAGAAACTGTATCACTATCCGAACCTCAGATAAATTCTCATGAATTGTAGGTTCCGTTTCGGTTACAGAAGTTGATGGAATAGGCTCATTTACATAAGAACGCAATTCTGGTCTAGAGGTATTATCAGAAATAGAACTTGTGCATTGACTTGACATTGCCTCATCACTTCTAGTGAGGGAAACATATTATTGCTTATCATTTTATACTTATGACTTCTCGAATAATTTTTGAACATGATTGCAAATTGCAACTCGCAAAAAGGGTTCTAACAACTTTAAAGTAGAGTGAAATAATTTATAACCTCAAACTTTTGTCATGCAAACGAGGAATAAGATATGGATATTATTAACACTTACCTCACTTCAGCTGAATAAGACATATTTTTCTTCTAAAGATTATTATCTGACAACAAAACAACAAGCACTTTAATTTGCTGGTAAACTTATCATAACATTCAAATTCAAAACTTCGCCATTCCGACAGACACGATCGCGGCTTGACAGTAGACGTGACTCATGGTGGGGAAAAAGCCCGGCAGATTCAAAAATTAGACGTCTTACTTTGGGGTCAACAGAATTTTGACCACAGCAAAAAATCAAAATGAAAACTTTCATTTCGATGATATTTTATGCAATGAATTCAAAGCAATGAACAAATCCATATTCACAGATAACTCTCTCTGTTATCTGTGTCCATATTTTGGCTTGATTGGTGATGCTGCACTGCCAACATCGGGCCGGCATGTTCAGATTGCCGACTTGGCCAACGTCGGGCCGGAAAACTGCCGATGATTTGAGCCCGGTACTGTTTTCATAGTATCAGGCCATTAATGGCTGAATTGTATGTGCCCGATTGGCGGATGCCGTACATCGTGCCGGCGTTTTACCGATATTGCTTTGCCGATGCCAGCATGTTGCCGACTTGGCCTTCATTGGGCCGGACGCCGGCCAGAGATTCATTGTTTGCTGGGATTTGAATGTCCTCCTGATATGCCACCGTAGCGGAACGAGTTCTTCCTTTTACCTGCTTACCACTATGAAACCTGAAGCAGAGTTAAAAAATCTGTTGGACAGCATTCTTCTTCTTAGATTTATTATGACCTGATATCGAAGAGTGATTTCTGAACTGGTTGAAATGCAGACTTGAAGTGGACTCAAGTGTACGATTCTTGGATCTTCTTGTGCTTTCGTGGCATAGTTTTGCATTGGTTCTGAGATGTTGACTATTTGTGTGGTTACTCGACGTTACTTGGATTTGTAATTTTGTTAACTTTCACACATCTCGACACAAGTGTTTAACAATAACCGAGAGTTTGTGTTTGTTCATTCCGTAATTATGCGTTTGTATATATTTTATATTTTGTAAATGAAGGATGTACAAACAATATTATTATTTCATCCATTGGATAAGGTATTTTTCCATTATTTCCGAAAATAAAGACTCGATCAAAATGAAATATTATAGGCTTGATTGAAAAATGTCTTCTTGAAAGTTCATTCGACATTTCGCGAAAAAATTGCTTGGAAATTGAACAAGCGCATTAAAGCTCCTGATTTCAAATCAGTGCTTTTCTACAATTTGCTCATGGGCCGATGTTTAACCTGAACATTAAGTTCAACTGAACCCCTTATAGAATAAACAGATAGCTGATTTCCGGAAAATCAGTATCAAGAAGTAGTCACCAATTTCCAAGTAAATCTATTTCCTGAAACATTTAAATTGTTATTAATCAAAATTTTCTCTCGTTCGCGTTATCTCTATGAAGTTTGGCATTGGAATTGCTTTTTATTTTGAAGTAAGCCCTCTAGAATCCAATTAAAATAGTAGTTTTCTAGATATTAAAAGAAAACGAACATATCTTCCTTATAACCATATAGTGGATTTTGACTTTTCACGATCCTGAACCTTTCCTGACGCTTTTACCTAAACTTAAAATTCAAAGTTTCCGAGTTGTCTTTCCAGAAGTTACTGTGCTATCATACTCACTCACGAGAAGAGAATCTTCATTTTCGTCTAGATATCGTAAATTTATTCAGTAGATTTCTCTGAGATTGCCAATAATTCTCCTTTCACATTGTAAAAGAAATCTCCACCGCATATCTTCAAGTGAGTGGAACTGAAACCCTGATAATCTAAGGGAAGGAAAAATTAAAAAGCTGACTTGTCGATTGTTTCTGAAGGAGCCTTTCCCTACCGCGCAGATTGAAGTGCATTACAACAGGGCCCTTTAAACCTTGAAGAAGGATATTGTTTTAAGGAGCTCAGTTCGTGTTACATGCCTTTCCTTAGCGTTTTGAAATGACACATTCAGAAAAAATAGAAGTAAGATGAATAATCTGAGTTTGTTTCAAAAACACGTGTGTATACTATTCATGTCAGTGGGTCTTATCACCCTTTATATAAGCATGAAGGAGCCTATGTTGATTCCAAATAAGAAACCCTTCAGCATTAGGAATGAGACGGTGTCGCCACAGAATGTTGATTACGGGGGTAGTATATCATCCTCGGAAAATATTTCCGAGATTGTTTCTCTTCTCTCGCTAACCGATGAATGGAATTCCACATTGAGTAAAAAAAAAGTGGTGAATATTTTGGGTCTTTTTGAGCTGTCAACAAAGTGGGGTGAGAGGGAGGAGGGTAAAAGTGAGTTATTAGCCGCTAAAATTGCTATTCAACACATAAATGAAATGGGTGTGTTGCCTGGCTACACTTTAAAGTTGCTAGTGAATGACACAAGGGTAAGTACAACAAAATCATTAACATTGATATTTTATGGAAATGATATACGTATAAACAAAAAATAGAGTTGTTAAGCTTTTAAATCGCACATTGGACTGAATTCTTTCAAATATGTCCATTTCAATTATCACAAAGTCTCTGTTTTCTGCTGTTGAAGGGGACATATCCTGTCCTAGAGTTATCTTTGCATAGTAGTTTTTTCCAATGATTCAATAGTGGATGTGGTAGAAGGCATAGGTATGATTACTCGAGAGGTGATTATATGCTTCTTTATAATCTCACTTCAATGAAAGTCTACAAGTTTTTTATAGTCTAATTTATAACATATTAGACCAGGCGTTTTCTTGACTGAAGTTTGGAGCTAATAGCGTTAGAAAGTACATATTTCCCTCGTGATATTCCTTAGATTCAGAGCTTAGGATAATGCAGAAAATAAACTATCGAAGAAAAATAATGCATATATTATTATAATTTTTCAGATTTGAGGAGAACTATAAATATCAGATTGTATTAGAGTAAATTACATGTGAACCAAATTCGGAAAAGAATTTTAAAAAAGTTCATTCCTCATACTGGTTGATCATGAAGGGTACCAGAGGAATTAAATTCGATGAACCTCAATAATGCATTAGATATTTTTGTGTCCCTGCGCGGTTTATTGAATCTATTTATGCTCCTGAATACGATTACTGTGGAGTGAATAGGGGTGAAGGATCTTTCAATGTAGCTGTTATTGCTAAAAACAAACTATGAAACATTATTCGAAAGCTCAAACCATGAAACTAGCCAGATAATATACCCTCGTACATTTATAAAGTCTCTGTGGATTTTCTGATTACTTCCTTCCGACATCTTTCCAATTGATCTCTAGCAACAAATTTACCTTTTCCCTAATAATTTGAAACATCAGTCATATATTCAAGAATATTCTAGAAAAGTACTGCCATCGAAATCAACAGCAGCTTGAGCGCGCATGTTCAAATTCTTTGCCAAATCGGTTATTTTTTCATGTATTGACCCTGTCGAACGCACCTCTACCTACTGATGGAAAGATTTGGTGATATTCTAATCATATTATCCTCACGAATATAGCGTGAACCTTGAAGTGGTAATTTTCCAATCAAGTTCTGGATGTCAATTCGATTCGATCTGTCCTATTATTGGAAATATGTGCGAAAAGGAATTTCGAATTGAGGTTTGTGATTGTGGAAAATGTTAAGAAAACGTTTGGAAATTTTTCCAAATTTCTCTCGAACTTTGGCAAAAATGCTCGTGTTAATATTCAACCAGAGTGCTTCGAATTTAAGTTTGATTTCCATTTCAGGACATATAGGAAACGAACTATGTCAAACGCCTTGGCTATTTGAAAGTTTGATCATATTTCGTCAATATTTCTTGTCTCTCTTATCCAGGGACGCATCGTCACAACACATAGAAGACCAAATATACAAAGCATCCGATTTGAACATGCTTTTTCTCAATATACGGAGCTCAGTGTTGCGAATCAAGGATAAAAAAACCGATTTCATATCAATTTGTGAGAATTGGATATCAGAAGAAAACTTATACTAATATATTTTGACGAATTATGTGATAGCAAATTATTTTTGCCGCAAGAAATCATCTGGAAGAGGTATCATTATACATATACAGGGTCCTGCAATAGTGCGTCAGGTTTCCATAGCTGCCAAACCAGACGTTTAAGGAATTTAGTTGGAAAGCATTTCCTTTGTACTTTCAACTCTGCATCTCAGGAAATTATTTTCTGATATACAGGGTGTTCTGAAATAAAATTATTCAACAAATGAGTGATTTTTTGAATAGAACACCCCTTATATTTTGCATATTTACACGATTCGCTTTATGTATCCCCACAAAAAAAATTATTTTGGTGAGATCTGGTGATCTAGCAGGCCATCTTGTCGGTCCGCCCCTATCAATCCATCTATTTGGAAACTGTTGGTCCAGTAAATCCCTGACAGGGCGAGAATAATGAGCGGGAGCTCCATCATGCTGAAACCATATTTCATTTAGTATTGCCGTAGGTAGCACTGCTAACACTCCGGGAATAATTTCTGAATGAAATTCAAATATGCAGCTCCATCTAAATTTCCTTCGAAAAAATGAGGTCCTATCACATGACTGCCGATTACTGCTCCCCAGACATTCAATGACCAACTGTGTTGATTGTTTCCCTTATAATTCTTGGATTTTCTACCGAGTAATAATAAAAATTGTACCTACTGACGGCTCCGGAATTGTGGAAGGTTGCTTCATCACTGAATAAAACAAATTCAAAAAATGTAGGGGTTCTGCTCAATGTGAAAACTTGCCCAGTTACAGAAATTCAGACGGTTTTCAAAATCGCTATCGGTAAGCGCCTGGTGCATCTGAATGTGGTAGGAATGATACTTATTCTTTTTGAGGATTCTTTGAACTGAACGCTTGCTTAACTACAGGCTACACCAAGCTCCATTTGGCTTGTGTGTGGATTTTCAGTTACATGCAGTAAAGCCTCGAGCTCCTTGTCTTCGTTAGTGGCCGATTTTATCCTCTCTTCTTTTTTATACTTGACATCTCCTGTCTCTACAATCTGTTTAAACGCTTCCGAAAACTCGACTCATGTGGATGTCTTCTTACGGGATATTCGACAGCATAGGCACAACAGGCTAATAAACAGTTTCTGTGGCACTGCTCCTACATGAAAATCATATGAACCATTTCATGAATAATGATTTTTTTGGATGCCGATAAAACTCTGTAATCATTAGAATACACAAGTTACCAATAATACCTTTATATGTGTTACTTATTCGGACAAACATAATCATTTTCATGTTGAACTTCAAGGATTATGATTTTGGAAGGGTTTTAAAGTTTTTCGAAAATTGATCATTCAGTTTGGTTTCATTGTGTGACTCATTCAAAATATCTGTTAGTTATTATGTTCATTATTCCTGAAATTTTTGGTTGAAATGTCATTTTTCGTGTCTGCTGGACACAGGAGTGAAAATAATCCTAAGGTTACTTCTGAAAAAGTGTAAGGATCTAAACTGTGTACATCATCATGGAAAAAAATACAGGGTGTTAAATTTGAAAAAATCGAGAAAAAGCAATTTGAAATTCTTCATATTTGGACATTGATAACGGACGCCCTGTGTAAAAGAGGTTGATCATTTAGGAACGATGACTAGGCAAATCCTTGAGTTAAAAGAAATTCTGATCAAATTCATGTTTCTATCGCTTCTGGAAATCGATAGAGGGCTTTTACCGAACTATTGTTTCGTACAAATTTTGCAGTTTTTTCTGAATAAGATCCGCACCGTTGAAAAATTATCCCTGATATTTTGCGCCATGATAGAGGTATTGAAGAGCATTCAAAATATGCGAAAATACAAGGGTTGTTCCATTTAAAAAACTCACTCATTTGTTGAATAATTTCATTTGGGAACACCCTATATATCAGAAAATAATTTCCTGAGATGCAGAATTGAAAGTACAAAGAGAATGCTTTCCAACTAAATTCCTAAAACATCTGGTTTGGCAGCTATGCAAGCCTAACGCACTATTACAGGACCTCAAAGAAAACATTTTGAACTGACGGCGGTTGAAATTCATGATCTAAACATCATTATTATTTATATGTATAGGTCTCCAAGTGGTAATTTTCTTACATATGTGGAACACTTCAACCATATATTTCAGATCTTTTATGCAGAAAAAAACCAGTTTCTTTTTGGTGATTTCAAGATCGATTTGCTCGTTAGAGATGAAGATTCAGTCGAATTTCTTCATTTGGTGGCATCCTATGATTTCAGATTCTCAGTAAATGAGCCAACTAGAATATCAAAAAAAGTGAGGGTGATTTTTTTTAATCGAAACTAAGAGTAGTTGCCTCGATAATTGTATTGCTAATAGAAGAGGTTATTGTAGGTACTCATTACGGGACACCAATATTTCGGATCATATGGCGTTGTCGGTGACCTGCGAAGGTCAATTGCTTAGGCCGGAAAGATATAATCATACTTTTGTTTAATATTTCAGACCCATATGTGAAAACAATATTCAATCATGTATCAGACTCTTAAAAGAAATAGACTGGCATCATTTGTTGGATTCGTCGTCGGATGTTAATGAGGTTTTTGATTTGTTCCTTGGGGAGTTCATGTTAATTTTTGATAGTTGTTTACCAAAAAAATTAAACAATTCATCTTAAAAACAAAGAAAATATATGGTTCAATAATGATTTGAAAAAATGTAGTGATAAATTGGACTTTTCAACTTCATTTAATCGGAGCAACGAATATATGGATATATCGAGTTACATCGCTGAATATAGAAAGTACTACAGGAATAAAATTTTCAAAACGAAGAATCTTTTCTTTGCGAATAAAATTTGGAATAGTTCAAATAAGTCAAGAACAATAAGGGGTATTATTATCGATCAATCTAAAGGTAAAAAACGGGAATAAAAATAGTCATATTATTGAGGATGAGTTCAATGATTTTTTGTTAGTGTTCCAGAAGAGATATCGAGTGAGGTTGGGAACTCGGATGCCGATGGATGTGATGCATCTAAATTCATTCAGAATAATTTCTTAATTTTTTCGAGTCCAGTTGAAACATGCGAAGTCAGCAGCATCATGAAGAGTCTGAGCACGGCGCTCGATATTTTTGGTTTGAGCATCAAAGTCATTAAAAGATTGGAGAAAGGTTTGACATTTCCGTTTACTTTCATTGTCAATGAATGTTACTTTTCTGGTTAGTTCCCTAACAGGTTGATTTTCAAGAGTGGAGATGAGAATAAGAAACACAACAATCATCCGGTCTCTATCACCCCAATTTTTTCAAAACCTATCGAAATTTGTCTAAGAAATAAATGAATGTCCTTCTTGGAGAGAAATTAACCGCAATAAAATTTCTCAGGAATTTGGACAGTAGTTTATTAGAATCTATAAGTACATTGCCAACGTTTAGAACCTTTCGTGATTCGAATTTATTATTATTATAATTTTTATTATTTTGTGGGAGGATAGTGATATGTACCGATTGTTGTTATGGTACACATATTGAGATCGTTGAACATGGTGGAGGATGGATTTGTTTTTCGCTGAAATATAATAACACTTTTCACCAGGGTACTTCTTCAAAGTCAAATCTGAGTTATTCGACTGTCACAGAGAGAAAAAGAATGTTTCATCTTACCGGACACATTCAGAATCAAATTGGATACGAATTGAGTGACGGATCCCTCCTACTAGCTGTATAGGTATATTGTAAATTTCGTCATTTACTATTTTAGCCTTGAAAAAGAACAACGAAAGGTTCAAAACGTTGGCAATGTACTAACAGATTCTAATGAACTACTGTCCAAATTCCTGGGAAACTTTATTGCATTTATAAACATGGACGTTAACCACTATCAAAAAAAAAATTTACTGCTTTCACCATGTCAGTTTGAGTTTAGATAGAAAAAGTTTACCATCGATGCAATTCATGATATCTTATGCGGTTGATTGCCTGGAGGGTGGCGAGTCTGCGATCATAATAAGGCTTTCGACTACGTATCTCAGACAATTCTTCTTGAAAAGCTTGCTTGCTAAAGAATAAGGGGAAGAGCTCTTCTTCTAGTATATTTTTTACTTTCCAATAGAACACAGATTCTTTAATATGGGGGAAATGTGTCTTTACCACGGCATGTATCTACTGGTATTTTTTAGGGTGCAAATCTCGGCCCTCCGCCCCTCCACTATTCATCTTCTATATGAATGAACTCTCAGGGACTTCCCCTCATGAAGAATTATCCAGTTTTCTGATGACACTACACAGATAATTTAAGGAGAACATAGTGCCCAACTCAATCAGGAAACCGAAACCGCCCTCCATAATTTATCCAACTGGTTTACCTCGAACATTCCGTCTATGAACGTGCATAAAACAGATTTATTAAACATTTCCCTGAAAGAACATCAGGATGAGACAAGTGTGGAATTTTTCGGTATTGGTAATGTTTTGTCTTGGAAGAAACATATTGGAGAATTAATTTCATAGTTATCTCACTTACTTATCTACTCCATAGGCTGTCATATGATCTTCTGGGGGAATTCGACTGATATGGATTAGGTATTTAAGATACAGAAGAGAGCAATAAGATTCATATCAGGGAGGAGATAATAGTTGCAGACCACTATTCAAGGAATTGAATATACTAACCCTTCCAGGCCTTTATATATTTCAGTCCATAATTTTTTTCAAAAAATATATTTGCAGGTATACAAGCAAAATAATAATACTAGATATGATGAAAATCTTTTCGGCCCTAAACATCATTTGAGCCTAACATGAAAGCGTTATATTAATTCGGCAGTAAAATTGTTCAATTCTTTTCCATTGTTAAGTAGAGAACTACCTTTGATGAAGTTCGCATGACCAACAAAAACTAATTTTGGAGATCTATCCATACAAAATTGCAAAGTTTTTTTCCAGGGTGCATATTTTGGAAAAAAAAGTATAATTTGTTTCATATTTTCTCCCTGTTATGACGATGAAAAACAATTTATGTATTTGTGCAAATGAACTTTCAATAAAAATGATAATAATAATATATCAATAATCATTATAAAAGTAATAATAATTATAATAATAAAATTAATAATATTATCTCAAGAAGAAACAGAATGATCAAATATGAACTTCTCAGGTAGGTAGTCGAAAGATATCGGCGCCCAACCTTTTTCGGAATTGGGTGAGGATCGCACAAGTAGAGAATTGAGAAGCTAATTTCGTTTCGAAAATCTCTAATAAATTTGGCACATATCTTCGTGTCGATATTCAGCAACAGTATTTAAAATTCCAGTTTGATCTTATATTAATCTTTGCAAAGATAAGGAAAAAACTATGTCAAATTTCCTATTTATTTCCCAGCTATCATTGTTATTTCGGAAATACCTGAAAAATAATGATCCGATCCTGATGAAACATGGTAACTGGTTGAAATATGCTGATTAGCAAATATGTGAAAAAAGTTCGTGGGGGTCGTTTGACGAGGTTTTCTCGAATATTAATGTCACCAAATTTCGCACGAAGCTCTAATCTGTCATCTTCTTCATTATGGATTTGAATTCGATTTGATCTGCATACAATTATCGAGTCTCTAAGTATATACTTCCGCAAGTTTTTCTGTTCAACCTCGGTGGTTAGGCTGGTCGTTAATACAATAACTTCTAAAAGAAATAATGCTTCCAATAATTCCAAAAGCACACATCTGATCGATATGAAATCTAATACTTGATCGAAAAATCAGACTTTGATGCTCATGCAGAATTTTTTGAGGGCCATATGGAAGAAGATCTCGAATTCTTTTCATCAGAAAGTATATCTGCGTTTAGCTGAGTCAATACGTACATATATATGTGATGGCTTTCGCGATACTAACGTCTAAGAGCTTCTGAGCTTGAATGCTTTTCTATGTCTTTTTTCAATGAAGAATTGGCAACTTACATTGTGACTGTAAGAGTTTTCGAAAATTATAAAGAACTGTTTATCACATCATAATTAGTAATCCGTATTCCAAAAGAAGCTTTCTATAAATGCTTAAACAGTCAAACCTTCAGGAACGAAAACCAAAATTAATATGACATACTCACACATTGTGACTGTAAGAGTTTTCGAAAATTATAAAGAACTATTTATCACATCATAATTAGTAATCCGTATTCCAAAAGAAGCTTTTTATAAATGCTTAAACAGTCAAACCTTCAGGAACGGAAACGAAAATTAATATGACATACTCACACATTGTGACTGTAAGAGTTTTCGAAAATTATAAAGAACTATTTATCACATCATAATTAGTAATCCGTATTCCAAAAGAAGCTTTCTATAAATGCTTAAACAGTCAAACCTTCAGGAACGGAAACGGAAATTAATATGACATACTCACACGATTAGTTTCGCCGAAATTTGCGCAATTACTCTGTATTCATGATGAAAACCGCTACAGAAACAACCAACGCACCAGAAAACGAAATGTGGTCCGCAACCGTCAAAGAAATTATTTTTTCAGATTTTTGAATCCTTGAGACTAAAAACAGAATCACAGCCTTTATAAAAATTTTAATAATTTGTCAACATCATTTCAGTGCGATCCAGGTATTGGAGTGGACAGGTTTTTCCATGCTCTATATTCCAATAAGAATATTCTCGTACTTCTTGGATCAAGTTGTTCTAATGTCACCGAACGTTTGGCACACATCATGCCTTACTGGAATATTCCACAGGTAGGTGAGATTTTATTTCTTTCACTCGCTACTCACGAAGAAACAAAATATGGTATACTCAAAAATTGATAAATGGAAGTTTGGTCACTCGACTTCAATGGGCCCCATACACTATGCGATATCCTGCAGTTAATGGCCGGAAAATCTTCCTAGATCAGCCAAGCACCTATCAGTTAGCCGTAAGGCTATCGATATCAGCTCATGCGGAATGATTGTGTGTGGCGAACACAGATGCACAGCACTTTTTGATTCTCGAAAAACATTTTTTTGTCCAGAATTATGCTATGTTTGTGCTATGCTTCGTGCCTTCGAATTTTTTTTTATTTCGTACGGTTCTCCAGGTATTGCACGAAATTTGTACATTGTATATTACAATGTAGGCCAGCCCAGCACTGACAGCAGTGCAGACTTGTGCCGTAAATATTTTCACGATATTTTGTCGGATTTTTCAAAAAATCGCGAAATTAAAAAAAAAGTTTGCCGAGCACATTCGTTTTTTTGTGATGAGAATATAAATAAAACATCAACTCTCATGCAAGCTAACTCATGCCATTGAAATTCTCACGAAAATCCGGGTAATATTCCTAAAAAAAAAGATATCGAAAAAAAGTTTGTTCGATATTTTTCGATTTTCAAATTTTTTTGCTCGGACTGAATTGTGGTTGGTTCGGACTGTTTGTTTCCGTTGAATTTTTTTTTTAATTCCAAACGTTACATCTACATGGAAGAATTTAATTTTTAATTGTTTGATTCCTCTGACAATGAATAGCATCAATCACCGAAAGTTACTCGAATACAAATAAGGCTCTGACTCGGGAAAAACAATCTAGAGAAGTGAAGGAAATGAGCATTTACCGTTTCTTCTATTTCACGAATTCGCTGACTGTTGAAGAATCTTTTGAAGGACTGAAAAGTAGCGCCAAGCCACATCTTTCCATCTTAACAGCCAAGAGCCTACACATCCATCACCTACATAGGATGTGATGAGTTCACATAAAATAATGGACTGACTACTGACGTACAATCAAGATTTTTTAGATAAAAACTATTGCACAAAAATCGAGCCTCTAAGTGATTCCTTTTGGCCTAACCGCGGGAATACAAGAACTTTCAAACCTTCTCAGAAACTTGATAAATGAAGAACAAGACTGTAGTTCAATAATGAATACCTTATTTGCGAATCAGTTGAAAGCACCTAATGATTTAACATATATACCCATTCAAAATTTTATTTTTCCAATATTTACGAAAATAATGATCGAATCGAATTGAACTCCTGTATTGTTTGAAATATGACTGCTTGGGTGTTAATGCAGAACTTGTTGAGGACCATTTTGTAAGTAAACTAACATGAACATAAGGACGATTATTTTTGGATAAATCAACAAATATTCCACTCTGGTCTAAGTTAATCATCCAATCCATCAAAGCCTCTATACCGAAGAATAAGCATAATCTAAGGAACTCGTGAACTCGTTGAATGCTGGAAGGGTTTGAGTTACCCAAGACCTGTTGGATGATGTTTTTGTGAATGAAATCTCGTTAGTGCTATCTTTAACAAAACATGACCTCAAGTTGCAGCATTGAGTAATAAATACTCAATTTTAATATTTATTTAATACTCAATGGTTGCAGAGTACCCTCAGCCATGAGTCTAAGTTATTGGGCAAATTCGGCCGAACGGTTTCGGAGTAAGAGATTTCTGAAATTTCCCATAACTGCTGAAATGATAAGATCGAAACTAAGCCATTAGTTGGAGTATAATGACGCGCAACTTTTTGCAAAATATCGTTGAGATTATACTGTCAGCAAATTAAAATTTTTTTTTTCGGAAACTGTTCATCACATTAAGAAAAATTTGGTGCAGATATTGGGATATGAATATTTTGCAGCAGTGCATCAAATTACAATTCGATACGGATATTATTTCCGGAGATAGTGGAAAAAGTATGTAAACTTTCATGGTTTTTTTCTTGATATCGTTGTTTTTTTCGGAATAACCCAAAAAATGCGTATTTAATTCAAACTGTATGCAAAATTTCATGATAATCATGTCATTAGAACAATTCGAAAAAAAATTTATTTTTTTTTCAAATCCTCAATATTCTGAGATTTTCTGATAATATTATCCTCATTGAATTCTGTAAGAACCTGTCATTTTTCAATGAATTGCTGTATTTTAATTCGATCCTATCTGTAGTTCTAGAAATATTTAAAAAATAAAATTTTGCATGGGTTTCTCCTCGGAATAATTAGGTGGATTTTACCCATTCACGAATTCAGTCTTCCTAGTTAAGGTCCAAACCAACTCGACCAAAATATCGATTTTCTAAGTTGTTTCTTTCGGAAGTTATTGTATTCACGGTCAGCCGTCAATGATTCCGTAGATATTCCCTTTCAAAATAAGATTTTTCCAATATATCCGAAAATGCAGATTAGATCGAATTGAAATCCAGTGATTTATCGAGAAAAACCCCACACAAGCACTGACGTGAAGTCAGCAGCTTTTGCGCGCATGTTCAAAGGATATCACAAAAAGTGAACTTGCGCGTAAAAGCTGCTGACTTCACGTCAGTATTTTTTGAGGTTTTTCTATATATTTTTATTCCGAAAAATGAAAATGGAAATAAGAGGGACTTCCGAGAAAATTCGAATGGTATTCATTTGATGGAATATATTTGGAACTGTGTGGAATGAGAGAAGTATCTCAACGATACAAAGCAGCATGAACCCATTGAAAGTTAGAAAAAAATGTTTTTGAAAAGTGCTGGGCAATAAAATAATATGTGATTTATACGATAGCTTCTGTGTCGGATGCACTGCCAACTTCATTTGATATAATATTATATATTTAGAGTTGCTTATAGGTCTAGCCTCAGCTCCAAATTATTTATAATAATAATATTATTGAAAAAACAGAATTTTTGTTTACGCGACATCTCTTTCTGATCTTGATCTTTTCGACATCGGAATATCCTCTATTTCTATCTCCAAAGTTCGACTGCCATCCATAATTTTTTTTTCTTTAATCGAAATCATATACAGGTAGTCTTTTCAATAGAATAGAATTTTTATGTCACTTTGATTTCCATTTTTCCGATTTTGGATTCTATTTTCAAATTAGTTTCCATAGTTCGACGGCTATCCGAAAGTATTTCTCGATCTATTTACTTCATATATTGTCTACGCTATCGAACAAAATTTTCATTTCCTTTGCACCTTTTCCCAATCTACATATTTTCGGGACAGGAATCCATTCTCAATTTATTTTTCAAATCTAAGACGCTCATTCATGAAAAATTTCGTTGAAATTAGTTTATATATTGTAGCATTTCTTTTCGATATCCATCTTTTAGACATCGGATTTAATACTCAATTTTCTTTCCATAGTTCGACGGCCATTCATGAAAATGTTTCGGTGAATTTAAATCATATATTGGATACCATAATGATTCCATCGATTCTCATCGATACTTTCACTTTTCGCTAGATTCAACGCAGAAATCAATGGTCAATAGTCAAACAATCGTTTCATTTAGAACAACAATGTATAAGAATGATGCATTTTCTTCCCCTGTCACAATATCGACAATCTTTACGTTACAAGCGCGCAAATGTTGCTGATTTACGTCAGTTCTTCTATGAATTTTTTTGGAACACCTATAAGAATGTGTGTTGGATGAGAAAAACAACGTGTAACTGACGCTGAGACTATCAATATTTCATTCTCACTATTAGTTCCGTGACCTTCCTAAATACCTTCCATAAGCATTGCGTGAAAAGAATGTGGAAAGAAATGGCATGGAAACGGAATGTAGGCGGAAAGAATAGTGTGCACATACCATTAACAACTTATAATATTTTATTAAGAGCAAACAATACCTCGAATAAAACGGGTTGACTTTTGGGGGCCAGAGTTTTTTTCAAATAATTTTTTGGGTGCAAACGGTTGCCACTTTTTTATCTTTCTATTGTCAAGGAAATGAAAACTGAGATGCAGTGAAAAATAGAAAACTAACATTGCGCATTCTCATTGAAGAATTATAAGTGAATCCCCAAAAAAAAATTTCAAGAAATAATCGCTGAAGCCTGCAAAGTAGGGATTGCAAATTCACCAAATTTTAATTTACCGGTAATTCGGTGAATTATTTAAAAAATTACCGATTCATCAGTTTTTTTCGACATAAAAAATAACAAAGAAATAAGCCACAAAATAAATAAACGAACTCTAATTCTTATTGAATAATAACAACAGAAAAGTAAAACTCTAGGTAAACTTGAAAGAAAATAATAAACCTAACTTAAAGACTAGTAACAGGCCCTTAAACATTCGAAATGGTTATTTAAATGAAAAAATATCTATCGTTTCTAATTTGTCTAACGACTTTTTTTTGTTTAGTAAAAAAGGCCCTGAGAGAACACAGCTCATCAATACTATTATGACTTAGCCGCGATATATAATCTTAGTAAAAATTGGTCCTGCCGCAGAAAAGGCTCTTTCGGACTCCACACTAGTAAGCCGAGTTGTCATGAGTGCTGCGAAAGCCATTTTTAAGTATTTCCCCTGAATTCCCTCCTTCCAAAAATATTGCATTTCTGTTTTCAAACATTGATGAACACTGTTAGACGTAACCTGCTGACTTCTAATTGGAAGAGTACTGTTTACGTCAATTTTCTTCCTTATCGCCAGTTGAAGTTTTTCTTCGATAGACAATGCAGCATTATCCGATTTTGTTGTTGATGGGCCCAAAAACCGACTGAAAGGGATGTTATCGTCAGGCTCATCAAAAAAATCGTTGTATTTTGAGATGACTCTCCTAAGGTTTCGTTTTGAAATTCGCCCAATTACTTCCACTATTGCATTTCTTATTGTAGATTGGCTGGTTTTATTGAATACTCCATTATCTTCAACACTGGATTCCTCCTGAAAAAAATCAGAATAAACGGTCCCTCAATCTTTTATACGATGTAAAAATGCTTCTTCCAGTTCAATACTTAAAACTGTGTTTTGACTTGTAAGCTCATCAATCATGAATTTTAAGGTAATATCAGCTGTAAAAAGAATTGTATCTTCGCAACATAATTGGTCTACTGCAGCTTTTACTGGTTGCAATGCTGAAATTGTACTAGATAGTAACTCGAGTTCATCCTCTGTGAAGTTTATTTTTCATTTAATGTCTATTAAGCTCTTTCCGGTGCCATTTCTGAACATTTCGAATCTTTCCAGCATTGCTTACAAACTGTTTCATCTGGTTGTGCAATCAAGTATTGAAGAATATTCCTTATTAAATTCTTCTTTTACATGTTTTAGTAGAATCATTTTTACTCGGTGATTTGCACAAAATTCTAACCACTTTCCAAATTTTTGTAATTAAACCATTCAATTCAATATTTGATAAGAAAGTTGACTGGCAGAGCTTGATCGATGGTTCATATTCAATTTCCCAATCGACGTTTAAAATTTAATTTTCCTCATTATCGGAATATTGCCAGATTGGCATTTTTAGCCGAAATTACCGGTAAAAGATGTCGATTTCTTCGTCGGTAATTTAAAGACTTTTCAAGGCGGTAAACCGGTAGTGCAACCCCTACTGCAGAACGGCACCCCGTTTTCACCAAAATTTCACGCATTTTTAATATTTCTCGCGGTTTTTGGCAACGTTAAATTACGCAGACAGGGAGAAGGTATACCTTGAGTATTAATTAGGTTTAATGAAACTTGAATGTGGCTGTGTTGCCGAGCCGTAATTTACCGATATGTGATAATGTTTCGTCTTAAGGCAGAACGGGAAGGATATGTGAAGGTAACAGAACTTATAGTGAGAATCAACCTCAACTCATTGGCTATCATAGTATCGGGGTGGTATTGTGTTGGAGTCACGATAGTTCCATTCTCATTTGAACTTTATTATATCCCGAGGTTTGAGTTCATTTGCATGAGTAGTGCCTTTTCAATTAGATTATTATAAATCAATAAACAGTTATAATTTTCAGATATCTTTTGGTTCTACATCTCCAAACCTCAGCGATCGTAGGAAGTTTCCATTATTCTTCCGGACCATTCCTCCTGATTCATCACATAACTCTGCCAAAATTCAATTCCTGAAACACTTTGGATGGGAAATCGTTATTGCGTTTACTCAGAGTGAAAATGCTTTCCTATTGCCAATCAACAACTTAGTTAAAGAACTGGAAATTGCCAATATATCATGTAAAGCTACAATAACTTTCTCCATCGAAAACTACAAAGAGCAGATGAGAACTCTAAAGGTAGGTTTTTTCTTTAGTTCTTCGCCATTTAAGTCTTTTATATAAGGAACTCGAGTAGTAGTCTGAAGTAACAAAATGCTTTGGAGACCCATTAAATCTGCTCAAATACGTTATGGTGTTTTCAGCGTTTCTTGCATCTGAAATTCATGAAAAAATGTAATCTACGAAAAAAATCTGGTACCCATGGAGAGAGGGTCTATCATGCATACACATCTCATCAATTTCTCTCATCTCATCATTTTCGAAATTCTCAAGAAATAAGCCTGCAGAACACATTCAGGAACTTTGGTACACCACTAGTGAAACCTTGATGAAGTATAGAGATAGCAAACAATGGTACTGAAGTATTTTATTGCGCGCATATTCATGGGAACAGCGTGCTATCGTTTTGTCCAAATGTCCGTAATTTTCGATGATTGAGCCGAAAATGTCGAACGGAGTCAGCTAGCAAGTTGCAACTTTCAGATAAGGTCGCGCATTGGAATGCCGCGGTTAAGTTCGTTAATGGGCCAAATCGGTCGAATAGTTTCGGAGTTATAGCCACTTGAAATTTTGAAGTTATTTTTATTTTTTATTTCAGAAACTACTGGAGCGATTGAATTCAAATGTGGCATTTAGGTGGAGTAAAACGACGCGCAACTTTAGGCCAGATTTTGTCAGGATCATATCGTCAGAAAATTTATAAAAATTTTTTTTTCTCAAAATTTTTTTTCGAAAACCGTTCATCATATCCAGAAAAAAAAATCATTCGGACTTTGAGCTTTATATTTCACAGCAGTGTACCAAATATCAGTTCGATATGATTATAAGTTTCGGAGATATCGGGAAAAAAATATGTCAAATTTCGAGGTTTTTTCCCGATATCGTTGCTTTTTTCGGTATAACTCGAGAAATAGTGATGCAATCCTGATAAAACTTTGCAGCTAGTTTGAAGATGCTGAAAGACAACTTTATGCGGAATTTTGTGATGATCGTGTCATTAGAACAATTAAAAAAAAAATTCTGTGATATTCTTATCATATCACCCTCATTAAATTTTGTATGAATCTTCGAACTGTAATTTTTCGATGACTTACTGGATTTCAATTCGATCTGATCCTAACGGCCGACTGCGTAAACATAATCACTTCCGAAAAAAACAACTTAGAAACTCGATATTTGTAGAGAAGGTTTGGACCTTAATTACGAAGGCCGACTTCGTGAATGGGTAAAATCCACCCAATGATTCCGTAGATATACCCATTCAAAATTTTATTTTTCCAATATTTCCAAAAATACAGATTAGATCGAATTGAAATCCAGTAATTTATCGAAAAAAAAAAACTAGAAAAGCACTGCCGTGAAAGCAGCAGATTTAGCGCGCAAGTTAAAATTCGTTGCCGAAGCGGTCATCTACATTGAACATGCTCGCAAAAGCTGCTGCCTTTCCAGACAGCACAAACACGTTCTAAGAACGTTCGTAGAAGGTATCACCAGAATGTTCATATATTCTTAGAACATTCTCACAAGAGGCATGTCATATTCTAAGAACATTCTATGAACTATGAGATGAGAGAGGAACTATGATTCTATAGAGGTGCTATGAACGTTCCTCAGAATATTCCAGAACTTTCTGAGCACATTCTGGAGAATATTCCAGGGAGGTTCCCACAAAATATCATTTTGATATTCTTTTAAATATTCTATGGAGGTTTTCATTTAGTTCATAAAATATTATTGGAATGTTCATTAAACATTCATACCACAATGATAACTTGTTTCCATTTCATCCTCAGTGAATGAAAGTGGTAGAAATTGGACAGAATTTATTTTTTCTCACAATATTCACAATACAATTTACTGATTGTATTATAGCACATATTGGGATCAAAATGAATTTTATATCGTTTTCCACAATTTTTCATTCACTAAGTTTAATATGGAAATAAGTAATTGTTGTGGAATTTTTATTTTCAATGAAAAACTGATTTTCTTTTCATATAATATCAATATCCAATTATGAATATGCACTAATAAAAGTCAACAAAATTATCTTTCTATAATATATTGATAAAGTACCTCAGACTAAACTCTCTACATAACAAAGTATGACATTACTTCAAAACTATAAATACGAAATTATCTTCTAATAGCAGAAAGAATATAAATACAACAGGAAAATTACACATTATCACAAAGTATTACGATATTTCGAGCACCTATATTTTAATAACAGGGTGAACAAAACACACTTGATTGACCTGTATTTTAAATGTGAATCGATATCTGAACTCATACTGCTTGACTTGACTATTTTTGGAAAACGACTGAAAATGTAATTATTATACCATGAAATTTGTACTCAAAACAATCATTCAATAACCTTTGTTCTATACTGGAATTAATTTAAGCTTTAGGACTCAAATTTTATAATCATTCACCCAAATATTTCACAAGATCTTGAAGGTATCCAAACATGCCCATAGTCCTTCCTCGGAATGGCCTACATTTGTTTCTATGATAGAAAAATATTGTTAATAATCTTATCTTGTCGTGAAATTCTAATGAAAAATATAATAAGCTTTTGGCCCAGTTCATGCATCACAGTCTTAGTCATAAGCAGTCTGTAGTAAAGCATAAGAATTGTTAAACCTGGTAATTTCGAAGGGTGCATCTATGCAGCATGGTCATCAGCATAATGAATCAGAACTACCTTCAGACATGAACCAAGGTGTTGTCCAAGACCGTGATACATAAATTGGCCCTTCAATAGGGTATTTTCAGTAAAAAAATAAATTTGTCCTTTCATCGGGATTTCCTGGAATCAAATACAATAAACACTCACCAACTCATGAAATGCAGGTCTCGTTGGAAATATTAATCACATAATTTTGTTCACATAAATGCTGCTCTTTTAAATTGATTTCAATCTAGTCTTTCATAGTTATGATACCCACCAAATATTCACTCGAAGTGACAAGAAACCTCCAACGAAATACCTTTGGCACACCATGTTCAATATACAACCAACCTCACAATACAACAGCTTCAGATTTATCATTTGATAACCAAGTTTTATCTGCAAATAAATTACATTGAAATGTGGGTATACCGAAATGTGCAATTACAAAGAGGATAATGAGTTGTGATTACCATATATCCCCTTATTTATTCTATAAATTCTCAGGATTTCTCTCTGTTCATCTCAAAGTAGGTAGAGGTCCCATCAATAAGGTGATGAAAAAAAATCTTGATTCACTCATTTCTGGAAAATCTTCATGTTAATATATATGATATCATTTATTGACGAGTCATCGGTTCATATTGATACATTTACCGTGGGTTTCACAAAGCTTTATCCTCTGATCAACGCCTTGATATTCTGATATTCTGTGGTATTGCTAAAAATGAACTGAAATTGAACATAGAATTGTCTTGATCAGAACAATCAAGTTAATCAGAGCTTTGTGAAACCCGCTGTTAAGGTTGTTAATGCAACTGAAATAGTAAATCAGAAGAAATAGCACTACCTGATACTCTGTTTCTGCTTCTCAAAACTACTTTTGGTAGTTTCAATTTCGAGTCGAAGCCAGATGTTCATTTATAATACGAAGATAATGAGATTCTGAATTATTATGCTGAAGCTGCATTGTTATTAATGGAAGTTGCACAAATATTCGCATTTGACAAACTTGCCTGAGGTTCTAGATCAGCTTAGTCCGTTTGTGATCAGGTGCTAGTGAATACAAGTGGTAAGATTTTGACAAATAATATAGAATAAATGCTGCTTAGAATTCTACATCGAAGGATAGAAGATGAAACACTGGGTCTAGTATAATATTGTATTTCGTTATGTAACCGTTTCCTTAAGTCTTTTACTTCGATCATTATCTGTCAGTTGATATACTAATTGAATTTATCATTCATACGTAGTACGTGGAAGACAATAAATGTATATCGTAAGGTATCAATATCGAAAGATATTATGTGAAGGTATAACAGAAAAATCTGTATTTTTAATGATTGTGTCAATAACCTTCATCAAGTAGATTCATCTCAATTTGATATTTTCATCTTCAATTACTTCTATCTTTTTGTTTATTTGTGCGATCTTATGAACGTTTTCAACAGTGATGCGTAATGAATTCACACTAGATTGTATAAATCTCTGAGCTTGTTGCTTTTTGAATTCATCTGCAACGAAGATATCATTGAACATCGTGATACATTTCAATTCTGGTCTTGAAACATAGGCTTCAGATCCCTTTCTTCCATTGTACCAGAACTTACGGGTGTGAATGTAGCAACGGTTAATTAACCCCCCCAACCACCCCTGAAGTGAAAACTAGCGTTATTCCTAAAACGACCGTTGCTAAAGACTTTTTGATGGAAATCGTTTATTTCGGACTCTATGAACACGTTCCATATAGTGAAATGATTTGTGACCCCTTAATAGCCCCGTCAAACGCCCCCTAAAGTTGAAAATATCGCTGTCACTAAAACGACCGTTGCTGGCGATTTTTTGATGAAAATCGTTTATTTCGAGCCATATGAACACGTTCTATATAGTGAAATAATTTGTGACCCCTCAATAACCCCCCTAACCACCCCCTAAAGTGTGAAAAAGCGTTATTCCTGAAACGACCTTTGCTAGCGATTTTTTGATGAAAATCGTTTATTTCGAGCCCTATGAACACGTCCATATAGTAGTGAAATGATTTGTGACCCCTTAATAGCCCTCTCAAACGCCCCCTAAAGTTGATAATATCGCTGTCACTAAGACGACCGTTGCTGGCGATTTTTTGATGAAAATGGTTTATTACGGGCCATATGAAAACGTTCCATATAGTGAAATAATTTGTGACCCCTTAATAACCCCCCTAACCACCCCCTAAAGTGTGAAAAAGCATTATTCCTGAAACGACCGTTGCTAGCGATTTTTTGATGAAAATCGTTTATTACGGGCCATATGAAAACGTTCCATATAGTGAAATAATTTGTGACCCCTTAATAACCCCCTCAAACGCCCCCTAAAGTTGAAAATATCGATGTCACCAAAACGACCGTTGCTGGCGATTTTTTGATGAATCTCGTTTATTTTGAGCCCTGTGACCACGTTCCATATAGTGAAATAACCCCCTCAAACGCCCTCTAAGGTTGAAAATACCGCTGTCACTAAAACGACCGTTGCTGGCAATTTTTCGATGAAAATCGTTTATTTTGAGCCCTATGAACATGTTCCATATAGTGAAATGATTTGTGACCCCTTAATAACCCTCTTGAACAGCTAAAGTGTTATGACTAAAACAATCGTTGCCGAGGATTTCTTGATGGAAATCGTTCATTTCGAACCCTATGATCACGTTCCATATAGTGAAATAATTTGTGACCCCTCAATAACCCCCTCAAACGCCCCCTAAAGTTGAAAATATCGCTGTCACTAAAACGACCGTTGCTGGCAATTTTTTGATGGAAATCTCTTATTTCGAACCCTATGAACACGTTCCATA
The DNA here is from genome assembly GCA_958510865.1 of Myrrha octodecimguttata. Classification (NCBI taxonomy): domain Eukaryota; kingdom Metazoa; phylum Arthropoda; class Insecta; order Coleoptera; family Coccinellidae; genus Myrrha; species Myrrha octodecimguttata. The sequence goes on along the minus strand of OY294058.1, from coordinate 16,200,681 downwards.
TAGTGAAATAATTTGTGACCCCTTAAAAACACTCTCCAACGCCCCCTTGAAGTTGAAACATATCGATGTCACTAAAACCACCGTTGCTGGCGATTTTTTGATGGAAATCGCTTATTTAGAGCCCTATGAACACGTTCCATATAGTGAAATGATTTATGACCCCTTAATAACCCCCTTGAACAACCCCTAAAGTGGAAAATATCGTTATTACTAAAACAATCGTTGCTGAGGATTTTTTGATGGAAATCGTGCATTTCGAACCCTATGATCACGTTTCATATAGTGAAATAACTTGTGACCCCTCAATAACCCCCACAAACGCCCCCTAAAGTTGAAAATATCGCTGTCACTAAAACGACCGTTGCTGGCGATTTTTTGATGGAAATCTTTTATTTCACACGTTCCATATAGTGAAATAATTTGTGACCCCTTAATAACTCCCCTAACTACCCCCTTAAGGGTAAAAAAGCGTTATTCCTGAAACGATCGTTGCTGGTTATTTTAATGGAAATGGTTTATTTCGAACTCTAGGAGGACGTTCCATATAGTGAAATAATTTGTGACCCCTTAATAAACCCCTGAAACGCCCCCTATAGTTGAAAATATCACTGTCACTAAAACGACCGTTGCTGAAGATTTTTTGATGGAAATCGTTTATTTGGAGGCCTATGAACACGTTCCCTATAGTGAAATAATTTGACCCCTTAATAACCACCTAACCACTCCCTAAACTGTAAAATAACGTTATTCCTAAAACGACCGTTGCTGGAGATTTCTTTATGGAAATCGTTCATTTCGAACTCTATTAACACGTTCCATATAGTGAAATAATTTGTGACCCCTTAAGAACCCTCTCAAACGCCCCCTAATGTTGAAAACATCGCTGTCACTAAAACGACCATTGCTTGCGATTTTTTGATGAAAATCGTTTATTTCGAGCCCTATGAATACGTTCCATACAGTGAAATAATTTGTGACCCCTCAACATCCCCCTTAATCACCCCCTAAAGTGGGAAATATCGTTATACCTAAAACGACCGTTGCTGGCGATTTTTTTATGCCAATCGAAAAGTGAGCGTTAGCCTTTAACCGGGTAATGGAAAAATGGATAATCTTGGATCCAATGTACCTGTGTCTCTGTACTTTGTGCGTTTTTGTTGTCCCAGTTACAGCAGCAGGAAATATATATTTTTTTCGTTAGAGGTGCTGTTCAGGTGAGTTACTGTAGTTCAAATCATAATTGAAGGTGCTATTGTTTAATTTCAAACTGAGTAATGTTACAGATTTTACGTTTATTGTTGAAATTATTTTTCTAGCGGAAGTTTTTGGAATCAGGCTCACCTCGAATTGAAAAGTTGTTCATTGATTCATAGTACAGATATCTTCCTTATGACTAGTGAATAAAATTTTTTTCGAGGTGCGTGTACATCTGTTTTGAATGGAATTGATATGGCTTCCCATTTCATCATACTATGAAAGTAAATAATAGCATCGAAAGAAAAATAAAATTTGAAAAAAAATCGCTGAAGAAGAAAAAAGTCACTATGTATCGATTGAAATTCTGAAAATGAATATCTAGTTCACCTTTTTTTCGATCAATTATATTATTTCCACTTCGAAATTGGCGGACCATCAGTGGGGCAGGAGTAGTACGTATTTTTCTTGTTTCTATCTTCAGGCGGTGTTTGAGGGGATTCTTAATTATTTCACTTTATGGAACGTGTTCATAGGGTTCGAAATAAACGATTTCCATCAAAAAATCTCCAGCAACGGTAGTCTTAGTCATAGCGATATTTTCAACTTTATGGGGCGTTTGAGTTTTTAAGGGTTCACAAATTATTTCACTATATGGAACGTGTTCAAAGGCCTCAAAATAAACGGTTTTCATCACAAAATCGCCAGCAACGGTCGTTTTAATGACAGCGATATTTTCAACTTTAGGGGGCGTTAGAGGGGGTTATTAAGGGGTCTCAAATTATTTCACTATATGGAACGTGATCAAAGGTTTCGAAATGAACGATTTCCATCGAAAAATCTCCAGCAACGGTCGTTTTGGTCATAACGATATCTTCCACATTAGGGGGTGTTCAAGGGGTCACAAATCATTTCACTATATGGAACGTGTTCATAGGGCTCAAAATGAACGATTTTCATAAAAAAAAAACGCCAGCACGGTCGTTTTAGTGACATCGATATTTTCAACTTTAGGGGACGTTTGAGGGGGTTATTGAGGGGTCACAGATTATTTCACTATATGGAACGTGATCATAGGGTTCGAAATTAACGATTTCAATCAAAAAATCCTCAGCAACGATTGTTTTAGTCATAAAGATATCTTCCACTTTAGGGGGTGTTTTAGGGGTCACAAATCCTTTCACTATATGGAACGTGTTCATAGGGCTCAAAATTAACGATTCTCATAAAAAAATCGCCAGCACGGTCGTTTTAGTGACATCGATATTTTCAACTTTAGGGGGCGTTTGAGGGGGTTATTAACGAGTCACAAATCATTTCACTTTATGGAACGTGATCATAGGGCTCAAAATATACGATTTTCATCAAAAAATCGCCAGCAACGGTCGTTTTAGTGACAGTTATATTTTCTAATTTAGGGGGCGTTTGAAGGGGTTACTAAGGGGTCAAAAATTATTTCACTATTTGGAAAGTGTTCATAGGGTTCGAAATAAAAGATTTCCATCAAAAAATCGCCAGCAACGGTCGTTTTGATGACCGAGATATTTTCAACTTTAGGGGGCGTTTGAGGGGGTTATTGAGGGGTCACAAATTATTTCACTATATGGAACGTGTTCATAGGGCTCAAAATAAACGATTTTCATCGAAAAATCGCCAGCAACGGTCGTTTTAGTGACATCGATATTTTAAACTTTGAGGGGCGTTTGAGGGGGTTACTAAGGGGTCACAAATTATTTCACTATATGGAACCTGCTCATATGGCTCGTAATAAACGATTTTCATCAAAAAATCGCCAGCAACGGTCGTTTTAGTGACAGCGATATTTTCAACTTTAGGGGGCGTTTGACGGGGCTATTAAGGGGTCACAAATTATTTCACTATATGGAACGTGTTCATAGGTATCGAAATGAACGATTACCATGAATAAATCTCCAGCAACGGCCGTTTAAGGAATAACGCTATTTTACACTTTAGGGGGTGGTTAGGGTGGTTACTGAGGGGTCACGAATTATTTCACTATATGGAACGTGTTCATAGAGTTCGAAATAAACGATTTCCACAAAAGAATGTCCAGCCACGGTCGTTTTAGCAATAACGCTATTTTACACTTCAGGGGGGGTTTAGGGGGGTTATTAAGAAGTCACAAATTATTTCACTATATGGAACGTGTTCAAAGGGTTTGAAATGAACGATTTCCATCAAAAAATCCTCAGCAACGATTGTTTTCGTCATAACGATATCTTCCACTTTAGGGGGTGTTCAAGGGGGTTATTAAGGGGTCACAAATCATTTCAGTATATAGAACTTGTTCATGGGGCTCAAAATAAACGATTTTCATCAAACAATCGCCAGCAACGCTCGTTTAAGTGACATCGATATTTTCAACTTTAGGGGGCTTTTGAGAGTGTTTTTAAGGGTTCACAAATTATTTCACTATATGGAACGTGTTCATAGGTCTCGAAATGAACGATTTCCATCAAAAAATCTTCAGCAACTGTCTTTTTAGTGACAGTGATATTTTCAACTTTAGGGGGCGTTTGAGGGGGTTATTAAGGGGTCACAAATTATTTCACTATATGGAACGTGTTCATAGAGTTCGAGGTAAACGATTTCCATCAAAAAAATTTCAGCAACGGTCATTTCAGGAATAACGCTTTTTCACACTTTGAGGGGTAGTTAGGGGGGTTTCTAAGGGGTCACAAATTATTTCACTATATGAAACGTGTTCATATTGCTCGTAATAAACGATTTTCATCGAAAAATGGCCAGCAACGGTCGTTTTAGTGACAGCGATATTTTCAACTTTAGGGGGCGTTTGAGGGGGTTATTGAGGGGTCACAAACTATTTCACTATATGGAACGTGATCATAGGGTTCGAAATGAACGATTTCCATAAAAAAATCCCCAGCAACGATTGTTTTAGTCATAACGATATCTTCCACTTTAGGGGATGTTCAAGGGGGTTATTAAGGGGTCACAAATCATTTCACTATATGGAGCATGTTCATAGGGCTCAAATTAAACGATTTTCATTAAAAAATCGCCAGCAACGGTCGTTTTAGTGACATCGATATTTTCAACTTTAGAGAGTGTTTTTAAGGGGTCAGAAATTATTTCACTATATGGAACGTGTTCATAGGGTTTGAAATAAGAGATTTCCATCAAGAAATCGCCAACTGCGGTCGTTTTAGTGACAGCGATATTTTCAACCTAAGGGGGCGTTTGAGGGGGTTATTGAGGGGTCACAAATTATTTCACTATATGGAACGTGTTCATATGGCTCAAAATAAACGAGTTTCATCAAAAAATCGCCAGTAACGGTCGTTTTAGTGACAGCGATATTTTCAACCTTAGGGGGCGTTTGAGGGGGTTATTGAGAGGACACAAATTATTTCACTATATGGAACGTGTTCATATGGCTCAAAATAAACGATTTTCATCAAAAAATCGCCAGCAACGGTCGTTTTAGTGACAGCGATATTTTCAACTTTAGGGGTCGTTTGGGGGGGGCTATTAAGGGGTCACAAATTATTTCACCATACGGAACGTGTTCATAGAGTTCGAAATAAACGATTTCCATCAAAAAATCTCCAGCAACGGTCGTTTTAGGAATAACGCTATTTTACACTTTAGGGGGTTGTTAGGGGGGTTATTAAGGGGTCAAAAATTATTTCACTATATGGAACGTGTTCATATGGCTCGAAATAAACGATTTTCATCAAAAAATCGCCAGCAACGGTCGTTTTAGTGACAGCGCTGATTTCACTCAGATACGATTATAGACAATTCCAAAAAACCGTTGCCGAAAAACCGTTGCTACATTCACACCCGTCCAGAACTTTCACATTTGTTCTTCCTTGTTTTGCCAAATAACGTATTTTTCATCAACTCGAATATATTTTTTTGCAAAACGTGCTTGACATGGTGTTTGATGGTTTTCCATAACAGGGTAGGCATAGCGACAGAGTTTTCAATTTATTGCCTTAACGCGTATTCTAATGAAAATCTGAATGCATGCGTTTGACGAAAGGTTGATTGAAAGAGCACGTTTGAAGAACTTCGTCAGGTCTCTTGTTTCACCAAGGTGAGTGATCGAATCTCTTTAATCTATTAGTGATATACTTGTAAGTCAATTATATTCGATTCTATCCGACTCGATACGAGCTGGTACGACCCAATTCGATCCGATACAGTTCGATTCAATTCGAATATATCATTGAAGAAACGAGGTTCACACATATTTTCAATTAACTAGATTCCTAAGAGACGCTTGTGTTGTGCTTATCTTACACATGTACTCTAAATTGTTTTACAATAATTTCACATATTCTCACTGCAAGATCCATGCTGACAGGTCAAAAACCATAGAGAAAGTAGAAACATTCCAAAAAAAAAAAAATCAATCATCCAGACGATCATAGAGATCAACAGTTGTACAAGGATGTCGCTATTTTCAAAGATATGTTGTGAGGAACTTCTTTCGGCGACGATCTAACCGGCTTAGTTCACCTTTCCAAAACTTGCTCGGACACCAGTTACAAAAGATTTTGTGAGGTAGTAAGTCTTTCACAAATTAATCGCCGTAACCGTTGGGCTTTTGAGCAGTTGGAGAAGGGTTCTGTTCAATCCAAGGTGGTAGCGATTGATATGTTCTTTTTCAGACTACACTGACACTATATGGTAAAACACTCAAAATATATGTACAACTTTATGACAATATTAATAGTCAATAGAAACAGTGACAATGAAATCCACTTTCTAAACAGGAGAACAGTGTCAGGATAATTCAACAATGTATGAGCAGTCAAACGGCCAGGAATAAATGAATTGCGTATTGAGTGATCAGAGTAACAAAAAGTTCAGTCAACGATCAAAGTTAGTAAGGATAAAGTATGCAAATCATTGCTTGTTACAAAAATCAATTGATAGGGAATGTGAAATTAAAAAATAGTGGTCAAAAATCCTAGAAAACCACTGACGTGAAGTCAGCAGATTTACGCGCTTGTTCAATTCGGCTGCCATAATTAGGTCCTGTGAACACATACGGTTTTCCCAGCTCCGGTGCCGGACATACGGTCTGAAGTACACAGCATCAAAGAAAGAATGCACACATAAGTACGGCACTGCAACGGCGCCGCAGCTTGAAAAACAGTATGGGTGCACCGGACTCAAATCTCTTTACGTTTGGCCTAACCGCTGATCGAAAACACAATGAATACCGAGAAAATCTCCATAGTGACTTAATATTAGCAGAGCAGTTTTGAAGTTGTACCGAACCCGGGTTAATTTTGACCCCTTTTATCTAAACTCAAAAACCCACCCATGGCCAATACCCTGTGATCGTCTAGTGAACTGAATAGGACTCTACGTTGTGTTTGCAACCCAAAATACTTTCATATTTAGAAAATGAGAGAGAAGATTGAGAGGGAGTTCAGGTTAAAATGAATAAAACAACAATTTGGCTATTCGGTGCGGTTCTCTTGCAGGAGGAAAAAGAATGCCTCAGAAAAACTCCCAACCGATATTTATTAAAACATAACATCTGAAAATATTTGTAGTAAAGGGTGAAGTCGATTAGGTATAGGCAATCGGTGAGATTCAATAGTATATGGCAAAGGTTATTTGAGATACAATATACTAGAATGGTGACTCAGGGGTTGAATAGCGAAGCCCTTCTATGAACGGAGCGATACCCCTCCTTAGCGACCAAGATATAATCTACAGGTATGGTGACTAAGGGGTTGAATAGCGGAGCCCTCCTATGAACGGAGCGATACCCCTCCTTAGCGACCAAAATATAATCTACAGGTTTGGTGACTAATGGGTTGAATAGCGGAGCCCTCCTATGAACGGAGCGATATCCCTCCTTAGCGACCACAATATAATTTACAGGCATGGTGACTAAGGGTTTGAATAACGGAGCGATACCTCTCCTTAGCGACCAAAATACAATATAACATAATAAAATCTGTACATGGTAAATAGCAATGGCAAATATACATAGAGAAAATATACAATAAGTACATAGTGGGATCTGGTTTAACCCTTAGTGTTGGATTCAAGGAATCTACGCATAAGCAACTTTATGTGTGAAATATCCAGTAACAATGAATCTTAGTCAGATCTATCTATACTACTGTTCTATTGTTATAATGTCGAGGTCTGTCGATACCGGAATAACATCAGTCACAGTGGGGGATTTAGTACAAAAATCTACGTGCTAATATCTCACCAAGCTCCATTTATGACTGGGAAAGCATCAAACACACACAAGCACAAGTTAATTGAGTTAAAACGATACAAATGCTTCCACTATGTAATCCATATAATATCTCCTTAATTATTCGCAAATGAATAGATGAGTATTAAGTATAACAATTCAAAATAGTAAATCAATGTAACAAAGACTTACTTGATAACCATCTGAACACAACTATAAATACTGAATGTACAAAAATGGCTGCCTATAAAATGGGCCTTTGTTCGTCGTTATTTCGAAGAGGAACTGTATCTGTATCGGCTATCAGCTTCCTTTCTCTTTCGGCAATCTCTAAGATAGAGCGAATCATGACCAGTGTTTTTCTTACCCTACTTTTTAGGTTAGCTCGACCATCGAGAGATCACGGTGTTCCCTTCTATGATTGAGGGAATCACGGTCTAACACATAGGCGTAACAAAATAAATAATAAATATAGGGGAATATTATTATTTAAACCTGGTACAGTACAAAGTTTAATTTAGAACACCAAATTCTTGAAATCCATCCTGTGATCTCGCAGATATCCCTTGCAATAGATGAACTGAGATATAGGTATTTTCTGAATTATTTCAGAAAAAATTAACGATTATATCGATGAAATCAGCATGAAATTGAGAGTATTTTTCCCCAATATCTCCCAATTTGAATATCCGATGGAATTCCGAAATTTGATATGAATACTGTTGTTAATATTGATCTCAAGGTGCCATGGTAAGGTGTAACGAAGTGATTTTCGTTACTAAGAAATCCATCATTTTGTTTCATTTATTTCGAGAGATTTCCTAACAGGAATGAAAGAATTATTACTTCAAATCTTTTCCGATGCATTTCAATCTCCGACCTATTTCAACTAAGTGATTTTCATCATTTAAGAATTGTCGAATTAATTATATTTCGTTTTGAGAAATTTCCTATCAAAAGGAATTATTCTATCATATTTATTTCGATGCATTTTCAGTTTCCGTCCTATGTATAAAAACCATGCCGTACTCGGCGATTTATCGCTTATCGCAGTTTTTCACATGTTTACGGCGGTCTCGGAGATTGAATTGTATGAAAAACGGGTAAATGCGTGTTTACGTGACCCGCTGTATAATTCTTTCAGAGAACAAAGGAATTTGAATGAACCAATCAGGGAACCGTAAAACATCCTACTCTAGGAAATTTCTCGAAATTTTGGACATGTGACATCCCCACTTTTCCGAAGTTATAAAGGGACTTGTCCAGACGGAATGGGCAACTTTTTGAGAGTATTTCGAGCCGTCAAGTCTAGTCAGATTTTTGCTATTCCCGATTCAGTTCACTATTCTGCAATAATTAGTTATTAACATTTTTATCGTGTGAAATCCGACAATTATTTCAAGTAAATTTGGGAAGTAATTTAATCTTCAAATTTGACAACCGTATACAGTGAGTGAAAGTGGTGTTTTACCTGGTAAGAACCCTTTGGGCTTTAATCGGCTTTCCGTTTGATTTCTGTATATTTTCCTGTGTTCCATTTCTATTTTCCGTTCAATACAAATCGGGTAATAGTGTAGCTGCATTATTTGGTATTCCGGTGGATAATTTTCGTGGTGTTTTCGGGAACGTTGTGGGGAACATTACCTGCAACCTTAGTTCAATTGCCCTCCAATAGGGGTTGAATTGAGGTGGTACTGGACCCAAGTTATCCTCGAATTATCTGGTTGTATCCGACGCTCTGGGCTAAGCACGGGTGAAAGATACAGGCTGTGATTCGAGTTTGAATTAGCGAGACGTTTCTGAAATATCCGATTTGTTCGTTTCGTGTGTCGGAATACTGCCGTTATATTTTAGCTGATAATTTTTGTGGTGTTTTCGGGAACGTTGTGGGGGACATTACCTACAACCTTAGTTCAATTGCCCTCCAATAGGGATTGAATTGAGGTGGTATTGAACCCAAGTTATCCTCGAATTATCTGGTAGTGTCCGACGCTCTGGGCTAAGCACGGGCGAAAGATACAGGCTGTGATTCGAGTTTGAATTAGCGAGACGTTTCTGAAATATCCGGTTTATTCATTTCGTGTGTTGGAATACTGCCGTTATATTTTAGCTGATAATTTTTGTAGTGTTTTCGGGAACGTTGTGGGGGACATTACCTGCAACCTTAGTTCAATTGCCCTCTCCAGGGGTTGAATTGAGGTGGTACTGGACCCAAGTTATTCCTCGAATTTTCTGTTTGTGTCCGACGCTCTGGGCTAAGCACGGGCGAAAGATACAGGCTGTGATTCCCGTTTGAATTAACGAGACGTTCCTGGAATAGACGGTTTGTTCATTCTGTAATTCGGAGCACTAGCGTAATATTTTGGCAGGTCATTTGTGGATTGCTTTCGGGAACGTTGTAAGGGACATTGCCTACAACCTTTGTTCGATTGCCCTCCCATAGGGGTTGAATTAAGGTGGTACTGTACCTGAGTTATCCTCGAATTATCTAGTTGTATCCGACGCTCTGGGCTAAGCACGGGCGAAAGATACAGACGGTGATTCGGGTTTGAATTAGCGGAACGTTCCCGATAGTTCCTTATAGTTTTACGGAGTGCTCTGTCGTCACGGCCTTGTATTTTGGTTGGTCATACTCGACAGTATTTTGGAGTGGATTGACATTATTTCCGGATTTTCCTCTTTTATTGGGTTGCGTCGAACGCCCTGGGCTAAACTCGGGCGAACCATTCAACCTAGTTTTAAGGGTTTGAACCGGTAATACGGACACGGAGGTACTGTCGATCTAGTCGGCCGTGACGTTTATAAATTGAAGTGGGTGCGCCCTTCAGGCCGCACACTCATCGTTGTTTGAGACATTTTGACCGACTTGTTTTCTTGGAACACAGGTCAATACCGTAGTCAAAGCCGGCCCTGCCTGTTTACTGCTTTCTCACTTGTATTTGCTCATTATATGCTCTCATTGTCCGTCATTCACCAATTTGTCGATACCGCCATTTTTCACCGCTTTTATCACCTGCTCTGCTCGCTCATCTCATTCCTCACTACCGTACACCGTTCTGCTTAGTTCAAGATTACACATTTCTGCTTTGTTAACATCTGACTGCATATTATTTCATTGCTTTGATCATTTCTTATATTGTGTAAATATTAATACCGTTCATATCATAATAAGTTGAGACACATTGACAATCAACATCAGACAGCTCTTTGTGTAAATATAATTGTGGTCAACAGTGTAAGTGACACCGTGAAAATTTGTAATATATCTGTACATATACAGTGTGAGTTTTATTCCTGTGATATTGGTCTTCTCTATAAACGAAGAAATTACCACCAAGCAATCGCTAAGGTCTTAGATTGTATCGAACCCTTCTCCAACTGTGTAAAGGCTACCTGGGAAGGACAGAGAAGTGTACGACAAGGAGTTGCAACCTTGGACCAAAATTTGCAACTGGCGCCCGAGAAAATAAATCAAAACCGTTTAGTCACACAAGCCCGAGAAAAGGTCGTCACAAAGGTTATGAATAGTTTTCGATTAAATAAATTTTTTCCACAGAAATATCGGAAGTTATGCGTTGGCATTACTATTAAAAGGGTTTAATTTTGACAATCTCACTTCTGTTCGCGAAATTGAGGGAATCATCTCAATATTTGACATAGCCAGGAAATTTGACATATTTCTTTCCAATTTCTCTGCAGATACATACTATCTGAAACTGAAATTTGGAGCACTATTGTTATATTTCAACTTCGAGATCAGTGCCGATTTTCATTGAACTCTGATGAATATGTGAAATATTATCATCCATCTTTGTTTGAATAAATAGAGAAATATTGGGCATTTGGATTATTTATTGCCTGCTACTTTGATAACAAAGCCAACGTTTCGAGGACAAATTTCCTAAACAGGTCCTACCAAGGCTAGAATAAAAATAAAAACAATCAAGTCAACAATGATACATGACAAATTAAAAGGTCATTACCTAGTTAACTAAACTGTACACACTACGTCAATAAAATAAGAAACAACAATGAACAAGGTGAAGTACCAGGGCAGCATCATACATGAAGCTACTTGAGAAACGAAAGTCGAGGGCCGTATTTATAGTTGTTCCTTGAGGCTTCCTTATTGAAGGCCGCCTTGAATTTGCTTTTCTATGCAAACAAATACAAGTTTGTTTGCATAGAAACATAGAAAAGCAAATTCAAGGCGGCCTTCAGTAAGGAAGTCTCAAGGAACAACTATAAATACGGCCCCGAGAGTATCACAATCATACTGATTTACAGGTTACAATCTATGGTTGCACAGAATACACGTAAACTCAGTCTTCATCATCACATTGACATATATTATATTGAAATATTTACGGTTAAAATGTTAAAATGATATCACATGTAATTGTCTTTCTTATGGGCTAGCTCGGACTAATTAATTGGTTATATAAAATACTCAGTCCTTGGACATCTTCTCTTTGGTTAATTGTTTTGTTTTTCTTTATAAATATCATCTCACTTATATTCCTAGCATATCCATTTCTTTCATAATCTAAAATTCTCACGTCATCGAAGTTAAATTTATGTCCCTCTACATGTGCATGCGCGGTTAAAGCTGTTTTATTAGTGTTAGTTATGTTTTTACAATCGTTCTTGTGTCGCCTTACTTTGTCTTTAAGGTATTGTCTCGTCTGTCCGATGTATGATTTATCACAATTGAAGCATGGAATTCGATAGACTAAACTGGATCTGAACAAAGGGGGTGTTTCGTCCTTCAACTTGGTGAAATATCTCCTAAGTTTGTTTGTGGGATAGTATGCGCAGCGACAGTTGAAAACGTTGAAAACTCTGTTAATATTTTGGGATAAGCCAGGTATGTAAGGAAACTTATAAAATTTGAAATTGTTTTCTCTAGTAACGTTATTGACAAGAGTATCGCTCGCGTTACTAACATTGTTACACATTCTTTCCACCAGGTATTTGGAGTAGTTATTTTTCTTGAGGATTTCTTTGATCTTCTGGATGTTTTGTTTGTGGAACTTTTTATCACTCAGTGTGGTGGCTCTCAAAAATAGGTTTTTCATAATGTTTAATTTTTGTTGCAGGCTATGATTGCTGAGAAAACTGATACATCTACCAGGGTAACATGGTTTCATGTACCAATCGGATATCAGTTTAGAGTTTTCTCGGATGATAACTGTGTCAAGGAAAGGGAGTCGTCCGTCTGTTTCTATTTCTACGGTGAATTGTATTTTAGTATGGAAAGAATTAAAGATATCAAGAGTATACTGTGCTTTATCCTTGGGAATCAACGCGACCCTGTCATCAACATAAAATCTGAGTAAAGGCCTTATAAAGTTTAAGTTTTTTTCGACTTAGGTAAAAAGTTCATTCATAACTAGCTCAGCAAATGATTGGCTTGCTGGGGCTCCCATCGGGTTACCGTCAAGTCAAGAAGATGTCCAAGGACTGAGTATTTTATATAACCAATTAATTAGTCACAGCTAGCTCATAAGAAAGACAATTACATGGGATATCATTTTAACATTTTAACCGAAAATATTTCAATATAATATATGTCAATGTGATGATGAAGACTGAGTTTACGTGTATTCTGTGCAACCATAGATTGTAACCTGTAAATCAGTATGATTGTGATATTCTCGACTTTCGTTTCTCAAGTAGCTTCATGTATGATGTTGCCCTGGTACTTCACCTTGTTCATTGTTGTTTCTTATTTTATTGACGTAGTCTGTACAGTTTAGTTAACTAGGTAATGACCTTTTAATTTGTCATGTATCATTGTTGACTTGATTGTTTTTATTTTTATTCTAGCCTTGATAAAGAGGAAATTTGTCCTCGAAACGTTGGCTTTGTTATCAAAGTAGCAGACAATAAATAATCCAAATTCCCAATATTTCTCTATTTATCTGATGAATATTTTTCAGAAAAAAAATACACCCAGTCAAGAATTTACGTCCCAACCAATTCAATTGTTATTTAACAAAACACCTGATTACAAATTTGCAACCAGTAGTCAAGTATTTGGGAAGCCCAGTGATGTATTTAAACCAAATCCAAATCAGAGATTAAATCTGCCGAAACCAGAGCCAATGTCTATTAGAACAAGAAATCACCCCATAAAAAGACCAGCAAGTATTCAGGTACGACAAGAATCCCCGAATAATCGACAAATTTTCCGAAAAACTGGACCCTCAGATTTTTTAGCTGAAGAACTTACAAATACGAAAAGGTATCTAGAATATCCGAATGAAATGTTCTCCGAAAACGAAATTGAGATTGACGAACAAGAAGACGAAAATTTTCAAACATTAGCCTTGCAAAATCAAATGACCTAAATTTCATGAAAGATCATTTGGCATCATTACCATTTATCAAATAAGATAATCCACCCTGTAAGTTATTAATCGATAGTGGAAGTTTGATGAGTATAATTGACCCAGCTTTAGCGTATCGTCTATTCCCGGAAAACATTTATGAAGAACACACATATTTCAAAACAGCTGTTGGTAAAGACCATAGTAAATTCAAAGTTGCTTTTCCACTTTACTCTTTTGGCCTAAAAAATACGGATCCCTCTGGTATTTATAAATTCCACACACAATATGATGGTGTTATAGGTCCTAACCTATTGAAGAACTTAAAATTAAAATTTGATTGGCAAAATCCTGAAAAAATTGAAGTTTTAAAAAATTTTCCCCTGTCCAAAACGAATAAAGAAATTGAATCATACCTTGTAATGATAGGTTACTATGGAAAGTTTATTCCAATTTTTGTTCAAATTTACAGAACCCATGACTAAGTATCTAAAAAAAGATATAAAATTGAATATTCATGATAAAGAATATATTGATGCATTTCATGCTAGCAGAAATATGCTCATTAATTATCAGATTCGGCAACATCCAGATTTCAACAGACCATTTGTCCGTACAACCGATGCATCCCAATAGGCAATAGGCGCTATTTTATCGCAAGGAATGCCCCCAAACGATCTTTCTATAGCTTACGCAAGCCGGGCACTAAATGAAGCTGAAATCAAATATTCCACAATTGAGAAGGAACTTTTAGCCGTTGTGTGGTCCACGAAATATTTCAGACCCTACTTACTATCTACACAGATCACAGACCCTTGACTTGGTTATTGTCTTTAAAAGACGCATCATCACGACTAATGAGATGCCGAATTAAATTAGAAGAGTTCAATTTTGAGATCAAATACAGAAAAGGATCCAACAATAATGCGGAAGCAATTTCGCGCATAAAATTAGATGAGATAAATTTAAATGAGAATTCAGATGATGATTTGAATTCGATTATTCCCCAGGTTACTCAAGAAGTTCTGGAAATATCTCAAAAAGCATTAGAACAAATTACGAAATCGTGCACGATTATTCTCCAGGTTACTCATGGAGTTCTGGAAATATCTCAAAAAGCATTAGAACAAATTACGAAATCGTGCACGGAAGACCAAATAAATCCCTCTCCCTCTCAAACCATTCATAGTAATGCGGACACCCAATAGTAGAGATACCTTACACATAACGATCTTTGAATACCACCATTAATCAAATAATTTTTCAGAAAACCAATACATTCAAAGTAGAAAAATTAAAATTACATAAAAACAGTCGCGTTCGACTTATAGTTTTTAAAAATGTGTCAGACGATTTCACTAAATTTTTGAAAGAATATATTAAACCATATAGTCATTATGGCGTATATTTCAAGCAAAAAGAATTAGAAAAATTTTTGAATTTATCACAGAATCTTTTCAAAGCAAATGCGTTCTCTTTCAAAGTTTCTTACTCTCTTTTAGAAGATATCTAAACAGCAAAATTGCAACAGAAATAGCCAATCAGCTAATTAGTTATTTCTCCAATGATGACATTCCCGAAAAAATAACTTTTGGCAAAGGAACAGAATTCAAAAATCAAATTATACAAGATTTGGGCGAAACTCACAAAATATCACTCCATTATATAACGAATTATAACCCTAGTTCAAACGCTTCGGTCGAAAGATTTCACTCCACCCTGATCGAACAATTAAGAGTATTAGATATCAAAAATATGTCATTAACTGAGAAAATGAATAGAGCTCTTCTGAGCTACAATAATTCGATACATTCTTCAACTTCGTATACACAGCTACAAATCGTCAAGTTAGATTTGAATTATAACACACCGGTTGAGCAATCAACGCACGAAAAAATATCCCAATATATTAAGCAATATCGAGAAAATATGAAGGAAATTTCAGACTATTTAAAGTCACGAAGAGATAAACAAAAGTCTAAATAAGATCAAACCAATTAAAGTAGACATGAGGAAAAACAATTGGATGAAGCGAAACCAGCGTATTTAGCCATGCCAAAGGAGGGGAAGCTTGCCCCAAATTCAAGAAAACTAACATAAAAAGTCTACACAATGTCCTGATAAGAAACCCAGGTTCACAAAAAATTTATCGGTAAACCCGCAAATTTCCCCGTCGCGAAGATATCAATAAGATTCTTACATCACTGTATGCAGTTCGTTTTCCTGAACAAAAAATCTGGAGCCGAACATGGGCGGTCTCTCTTAGTTTGGAAGATATGGGCCCCCAAAGTTCCAAATTTGCACATTTTCAGCTTTCTTTTTCCACCATAAGAACAATCACTCACTTCTTCAATATAGTTCACATATCATCTTTGAACCTTCAACTAACGATTAGCGACACTTTCTCTCAAAATTAATCAATATTTCATGGAAAAAAATACAAATTATTGGACAACCACTTAACCTCTAATTCTACTGACTTCCACTCAATCGAAAAGTGAAGTTTGGCATTGCCGCCAATTTCTTCGTTTGGAATCGTGCTCTCGTGCGAATTCGTCGATGACAGATGATTGTTTGCCGGCGCGAAATTCGAAATATGTTCTTTAATGCGATTCTCTAAATCAGCTGATAGTAAACATGGGACTTCGATTTTATTGAAATCTACAAGTATGAAACAGACGCATAGTAGTTAGATGTGAATATATGATGTGTAAGTATATAGTTATTTAGATCTACCTATATAGGTAAAGGGTGTTTTCGTTAGGTTACCAAATTCGCAAAGAACACGAACTGAAACACCAAAAAAATAAAAAATATATTCAATAAAAAAACAAACATAAAATATATACCATATAAATAAAATAAATCATGGAAAATAAAATGAAAGAGGTTTAAAAATAAAGGGGAATTCTGTTCTACGAAAAACTTTCCATATGTAATGATGATGAAATATGTTTGAAGAATATTTAAGAGCAACTATCAAAAGACTAGTCATCAATAGTTGCTCTCAAAAATTCGACAATCCTTCTTGGTACTGGAATTTCCCTTTTTAATGGAATTCTGCCAAATATCCCCGGAAATGCCGCTCCACCCGGCCGAATCTTGGGATCCCATGTCGAACATCGCGCCATAACCGTTCGATATTTTGGGTGTGAGCTCCTTAAAATATATATAAAATAATATGTTAAGACATTGCATACAGTTTTTTGTCTATCTGATGACTCACCTGAATCGGGATCTACAAAATTGTAGGAATGATTAACTGAGAGGTGCCCATATTCTGAGTGGTCTAGAATATTATAGGCCCTCCAGCAATCCGACATTATTGTCGTTCCTGGTTCTACAAATTCCCTTATAACATTGAATAACGTATTCGTCGTCCTGTCGGGTACAGGAACCAGGAAAATTTGTTTGGATCCCCTTTCAATCCCGCCGAACACCCATCGTCCATCCCAAATTCGACCGCGGTTGTACTTCCTCTTCCCGAACTTCGCCTCGTCGATCTCTACAACCTTTCCCGGTCCTCCGATCTTTCTGGGCGTACTCTGAAGCCATTTCAAACAAACCTGTGAACATTTTCAAACTGATTCATTTCGTTCTACTTTTTCGATCATATATTTACCTCTCGACAGTAGTTGCTCCAGTTCAACGCTGTATTTTCCGAGATGTCAATATGATAACACATCGCAAAGAGCCGGGGATGCGGTTGTAGACAGAAAAATGCTATAATTTGCATGATTTTTTGTACAGGCAAGGTTGAACGAATAAAGAAAGTTCCTGTTCTTGCCGACTTTTCGAAATGGCATTTTTCGATCTTAGGTTTTTTTTTTGGTCGGCTTATTCGTCGTTGCCGGCCGCACGAATACAACAACGTTTCCTTGTTCAACAAACAAATTGCACCACAAGTGGTGCAATTAATGGTGGGTTTAAAAATACCCAACCCAATTAAAAAATTCACCAGAGCCAATTTGACTCTTATTAAGTTGAATACTTCGTGCCACTTCATTATTTTTATTTAAATATTCGATGAAAAATTTGGTATAACCCCTTTTATCTCAACTGACGATCAGATGATCAGAATCAGATCAGGGATGAAATTAGGTAAGGGGGGGGTCGGGTAAATCCCACTCCAATTTCCCCCCGCATAATTCCGTTTGACATTAAATTTGTAGAGCTCACGAAAACACCCTTTACCTATATAGGTAGATCTAAATAATTATATACTTACACATCATATATTCACATCTAACTACTATGCGTCTGTTTCATACTTGTAGATTTCAATAAAATCGAAGTCCCATGTTTACTATCAGCTGATTTAGAGAATCGCATTAAAGAACATATTTCGAATTTCGCGCCGGCAAACAATCATCTGTCATCGACGAATTCGCACGAGAGCACGATTCCAAACGATGAAATTGGCGGCAATGCCAAACTTCACTTTTCGATTGAGTGGAAGTCAGTAGAAATAGAGGTTAAGTGGTTGTCCAATAATTTGTATTTTTTTCCATGAAATATTGATTAATTTTGAGAGAAAGTGTCGCTAATCGTTAGTTGAAGGTTCAAAGATGATATGTGAACTATATTGAAGAAGTGAGTGATTGTTCTTATGGTGGAAAAAGA
Organism: Myrrha octodecimguttata; assembly: GCA_958510865.1. NCBI lineage: Eukaryota > Metazoa > Arthropoda > Insecta > Coleoptera > Coccinellidae > Myrrha > Myrrha octodecimguttata. The sequence continues at coordinate 16,182,312 of OY294058.1, read as the reverse complement.
AAGCTGAAAATGTGCAAATTTGGAACTTTGGGGGCCCATATCTTCCAAACTAAGAGAGACCGCCTATGTTCGGCTTCAGATTTTTTGTTCAGGAAAACGAACTGCATACAGTGATGTAAGAATCTTATTGATATCTTCGCGACGGGGAAATTTGCGGGTTTACCTATTTTTATAAAATAAAACAGAGGAAGTAAAAATTTCTATTTTTTCTCTCTTTTCAGAAAAATAAAAGGAAAACCCTTTATCTAATTTTCACCCTGTTTTTCTTTCCTACTTCTCAATAAATCAAAATTCAGGAAATTAAACATAAAGTTTTCCCATTTTTCGTAGGAAAAACCTATACCAGTGAATCTAAGCACATTTTGATGTATCATTATAATTTAACGGACATATATAAAATAATACATGATCATTTTGTCTTAGTATATCAAATATTTTCGATCGGTTTCAATAATACCATGGTTTCAAACTTTTTTGAATCCATAAAAAACGAATTGAAGCAAAATGAAATACTGCTTATATATATAACTTATATTCCACCCATCATAAACGAGGTTTAGTAAATGTAGGTGGTCACATAGCAAAGGTAATATTTTGCACACTTGACAGTGAAGATGAATCTCTCTACTTGAATTATTTTCAATCATTTAAGACAAAACTTTAATCAATGAAAACAGAACAAAATCAAGTTATAAGTATCGTAAGATCCATGACATCAAAATATTCTGATATTACGAATCAAATTATTGAAAATTATAACCAGTATCGATTAGTTCAAAATTACATTAATCGACTAATTCTCGTGCAATTTGAAGAATTATCTCTTAATAGAATTATAACCGAAATTGATACAGCAGTTAGCTTTGCGGGACTCCATCAATTACATGAGAGTATTCTACCCCAAAACCTATTTTATAAATTTATAAATTCAACTGATTTCATTAGGAATCTGTATTATTTAAAATATTTTTTGATTCTATCTGCTTTACCTCCGTAAAATTCAGGAATGAAAATGTGATCTTCATCATCGAAGTACCTTTGACCTCACCAAATCTCTTGGACACCTATTACCTTCACTAAGTTCCATACAAAAATGTTACCCGCACCGAACAGCCGAAGAACCTATTAGCCAAAGAAGAACACATTTTGTGGTCCATTGATCAAGAATGTCCTTCAGTGGATGATTGGTGGATCTGCCCTCAAAATTTGCTGCGACCAGTTCCCCATTGCATGGAAGAACTAATTTCTCACAAGAGAGAAAATTGCGGAAGACAAAGTGTTCAGTGCAGTGACGATTTATTGAAGCTATCACCGAAAGAGTTCTTATCCATCGGTAGTGCGCAGATCGGCGACTTGTGTAGTGAACATACGGAATACCATAAACTGAACGGTATCTTCCTAATTGAAACTCCATGTAATCTGACGAATATCTAATCTAATGTCTGAAAATTTCACCATTCAAGAAACAATTTTCAAATGGAAAATCCATCCAAATCACATATCTTCAGTATACTTTATTTTTAACCTGACGATTATCGTAACGATAACGTATGTTTTGTGTAAGATTTTCATTGAAAAATTCACGGACATTATAAAAATCACAAAAATAATTCAGCCAGCGACGCTGAAGTTATTTCTTGAAATCTTAGAAAAGCACTGACGTGAGGTTAGGAGCTTTTACGCGCTTGTTCCGTTGCCAAAGCGGTCATCTATACAAGTATTGACCCTGCCAAATGCAGATTTGTTCTTCATATGGTCCTCACGAAATTCTGCATGAACCTCAAGCTATAATTTTCGATCAAGTAATAGATTTCAATAGATTCGATCCAAAATTTTGAATGGGTATAACTATATAAAGAATAATTGGCGAATTCAACCCATTTAAGCATTCGACCCTCTTAATTGAACCGAAAACCTACTCTACAAATATATTCCCTATGTTGATTCTTCCTAAAGTTAATGTGTTTACGGCCGGCCAAACCACTGATAGTGAACAATATAACTTCTAATAAGAATCTTTTCAGTAGCTTGATAATTGTAAAGTTTGGAGTTTAATTACGAAGGCCGAATTGGCGAATTAGTAAAAACTATCGAATGATTCCGCAGATATACCCTTTCAAAATTTCAGTTACCCATATTTCCAAAACATAGATCGAATAGCCCTTCAATTGAAAATGCCATCTTGAAGTTAGTAAAGATGTATAGATGACAGCTTTGGCAACGGAACAAGTGCGTAAAAGCTTCTGACCTCTCGTCAGTGCTTTTCGAGGTTTTCTTAACTACGATGTTCTCCAGAGACATCATTGCCTGCCAGTTTGAAGTACTATCACTCGGTCTGCGAATTAATTGCATCAGGAATCTTCGTATAAATGTTGGAAAATATCTGCTCAGTGGGAATTGACTATTCACGAAATTTTTTAACGCCGAGGACCAATAATCTCAGTTGCAAATTTAGAATACATATGCGAAATCTGAAAAAATCCCAAAATGCCCTTTGATCGACAATCCAAATAAGTTTGCATGTATTTGTACAGGGTGATTCATTAAGGTTGGCCACCGGCCGTATCTCGGAAACCGTTTATCCTATGACTTCCGGAAAAAAAATCTAATGGCAAACTCAGCCCCTAGAAAATGATTAAAAATATTTTCAAGTTCGTAGTTCCCCACTAGAGGGCGCAATCTATCACTTGTAAAATATAATCTCATTTTTTACGAAATATTCTCCAGTTAACAGCGGTAAAGAATAATAAAATAAGAATCTACTCTTTCTATTCAACAACTTTTGTTTCAGTAATTTTTCTATATTTCCTATTTTTCAGTGATGGGATGGATAAACTTTTCTTCACGAAAAAAACGTTCTTACTCCTGTATGGGTGAACCGATTTTCACGTAATTAGATTTCATTCGAAGGCCATCGAAAGCAGATCACAGAAACATATGACAACAATATACCGGGTGATCCAATTGAAAACTACAGACTGTTTTATGTCACTTCGCCTTATTTGTGCGTTTTACTGGAAAATTTCAAATGCAATGCTATAATTCTAACCGGGTGAGAATAATCCAAACATTATTACCTACTGACTTTTTAAAATCGCAGACAGATATCATTGGTCGTTTCGGAGTTATTGACATTTTTGTAAATTTTGATCAATGTTGATCCTTTCTGTGAGCTTGAATAAACAAGGAAGTTACTTTATGCGTCATGACAACGCAGCAAAATACTCAACACACATGAAGTAACAATGATGCGATGAAATAAAACAAAAATTAGCAACAACGAAAATATTTGATCAGAAAAACAACACTTACATCTAATCAATTCAAATATTTAAAATGTCTACCATTATTTTCTACACATAAATTTAGTCTTTATTTCGTCGAGTTGACACTGGCCACAATTTCAGTATGAGAAGAAACTGCCTGTCGAAATCTATTTTGAATATCCTCACTTGTAGTGGGGAGTGTTCGGAAAACTAAGTCTTTATTCTCCCCCAAGAATAAAAATCTAATAGTGTGAGGTCGGGTGATCTTTCTGGCCATGGAAAAATACTCTCTCGTCCAATATACCTCTTTGAGAAGACGTTATATGAATATTCTCTAACATTAGCAGCATAATGCGCCGGGCAACCATCTTGTTGATACCACATATCTAACCTGCTTTGAATAGCAATATTTTCTAAAAGAATTGGAAGATCTTTCTTCAAGCACCTTTGTCTTGTTAATAAGCCAGAACTTTTATGATATTATCCTCATTACGGCTTCTAGGTTTTCTATTTTTTCTTCCAAGATATTGAACCTTACCAGTTTCTCGCACTCTTCGTGTCAATCTTTTGAATACCCTTTTGGAATAACGACGTCTTTCAGGATATATCGTACCGGGTATTCCCTTTCAGCTACTGCATTTTCTTAACATTCAAAATGACCATTAAGCATATCATATGCTTCTTCGTTTGAATAATGGGGCATCATATAATATTGGTTTGCACTCGTCCTAAAAAACATTTACAGCTATAGATACCGAAAATGAACAGTATCGCCAAAGCTTACTGGTTCTAAATCAGCTTGTTTCGTTGTTTTGATGAGTTTTTTCCTTTCATCTAATTGTTTAGAGATGAAATAACTCAATTCCTCCTGCATTTCACAGGGTTGATCAATACTTATCAAAATTTACAAAAATGTCAATAACTTCGAAACGACCAATGATATCTGTCTGCGATTTTAAAAAGTCAGTAGGTAATAATGCTTGGCTTATTCTCACCCGGTTGGAATTATAGAATTGCATTTGAAATTTTCCAGTAAAACGCACAAATAGGGCGAAGTGACATAAAACAGTCTGTAGTTTTCAATTGGATCACCCGGTATATTGTTGTCATATGTTTCTGTGATCTGCTTTCGATGGCCTTCGAATGAAATCTAATTACGTGAAAATCGGTTTACCCATACAGGAGTAAGAAAGTTTTTTTCGTGAAGAAAAGTTTATCCATCCCATCACTGAAAAATAGGAAATATAGAAAAATTACTGAAACAAAAGTTGTTGAATAGAAAGAGTAGATTCTTATTTTATTATTCTTTACCACTGTTAACTGGAGAATATTTCGTAAAAATGAGATTATATTTTAAAAGTGATAGATTGCGCCCTCTAGTGGGGAACTACGAACTTGAAAATATTTTTAATCATTTTCTAGGGGCTGAGTAGGCCATTAGATTTTTTTTCCGGAAGTCATAGGATAAACGGTTTCCGAGATACGGCCGGTGGCCAACCTTAATGAATCACCCTGTATATTCATTCGCAATTTAACAGAAATCGAATAAATACTTAAATGTACTGAAATACATATCAAAGAAATTCTGGAAAAATTAATTTCATCCACTAAACTGATTTGTGCAAATAACTATATTTATCAACGAGTTAACAGAAACTCAATAAAATATGTATGAACATATTCAAACACATAGAAGAAATTAATTATTTAAATAATCACATCTGAAAATTGGGCGAACAACGTGTTATTTGAATGATCCTTAAACTGAGCCTTATGAACGCTTCGATGCATAAGGTCGCTTATTTCTGGTTCAACACCCGTTTACACGCGAGAGTGCGCCTTACTCGCATCTTCACGTTCAGCCACGGCGAATGGGATTCGACAACACATTTTCTTATTTTTTGAGAAAACTATTGAAATGTTGAAAAATCTATCTGAATCTAGTGTTATCTGTTAACACCTTTTATATGAAGCATTTTTTCGATATTCCCATTCGTGTTGTAAATTGAAATGAACATAATTGTAAACATGCATTTCCAGGACAGGCGATTATATAATAAGGAACTCCATACAAGCGCATGGTATCCGGCTCTGAATGAAGAACACTCGACGTAGATGAAGATGAACGGAAAAACATTTTTTGCCAGTTTTTTTAAAAATGCCCCCACCACTTCCTGCACATGATGATATTTTGACGACATGTTGATTTTGCATTGTGAGGATGTAGTGAATGATACTAAGTGGTTCATACATTTTAGCAATGAAGTTCACAAGAAAATCTGTTTTTAAATGAAATATGAAAATTTTCGAGAAATATTTTTTTTTTAAAATTTTTCTATGGAGAATTCTACATATTGCTACTGTATGTCTACCAACCAATGTTTTATTTCGATCAGATGAATATTTCCCGAATTATTGAAAAATCAAAATCAAATGGCTAAAGCACAAAAACCCATTCGGCCCATTAATGAACTTAACCGAGATATTCAGGATCTTAACCTGACCGAAAATTTGAAGACTCTAGGTTCTTTTTTTCGAAAGTTATAGCGCACACGGCCAGAAGGACAGAATCAATTTTGACCTCGGATTCTTCATCAGTTAGTCGAACCTAGTCGTTTGAGACCAATTTCGGCTCAAAATTCGAAAATTACAGACATCGTGACGAAATGATAACGCCCTGTTCCCAAGAACAAGCGCGTGAAAAGGATGGGGGTATTATGTAATATAGGCTCAAGCATTCCTTTTTACAATGTTATTGCACTCTAGCGAGTCTCAAGGATTTCCGGGATGTATCTAGGCAAGAGCATTTCTTCTATGTCAGCATTATTTACTGAATTAGCTTCCCTTTCGTATAAATGGAACTATGTTAATTTATTATTATTACAACCAGCTTCGAATAAACTTGCTTCGAAATAAATTGCGTTTTTTTAAAAAAGTGATCTTAAAAAGAAAAATTATAATTATATACACAGAGTAACCAGACCTCTTACCCAGCTAGGATTTAATAAAACGCATTGTGGGCTTAAAGAAATCAGTTGGTATTTTATTAATACTGAATCCAGTTGCAATGAATCTTTCGAAAAATTCCACAATATAATTGTAAACATATTTTGATCTTCGTTTCCGTTGCAATTCATCTACCAAGATAGGTGATTGAAATAAATTTACAGGAAGTATCAAAACGGATTGGCACATTATCAACCAATATCGATGATTTTTCTTCTCTCTATCCCGAATAGTTCCACTACTGGCATTTTAAAGAGGGGAATCTGAAGGGTCTCCCAAAACTAGAAAAATAATGAGACACATTTTTTCGGTCAGAAACCACAAAACTCGAGCCAGAAATTTGAAAAGATCACGAAGTTCCATTATTAGCAAGATATTTATTGTGAAATATACAGGGTGTTCCAAAGAAGATATGATATAGCAATGTATCTTCAATGGCAACTACCAATCCTTTAATGAAAAATTAGAAAGGCCACATTCTTTCATGTTCAAAAAGATAGTTATGATAGAATATTCTAACAAAGCGTTTTTCATTACTTGAGAACTCCTTCGAAAATTAATTTTTGTTCATTTTCCGTTTTCCGATCAGGAGTCATTTCATTTCATTCGTGATTAAGTATTTCTATTTCTTTAAGTTCATGTAGCTTGATTTTCTTTATCGCCATCCGCCGTTAGTCACCAATTTTTATAAATTTAATTACAGCCTTTCGAAGTGTATTCACAATAAGAATAACAGGTTTTTGAATTTTATCTATTTGGTGAAATCATACGAGATACAGGTTCGAGTGTACCATAGTGTCCATCCAGTTATATCAGGTGGTAAGCATAAGAATTTTGGGGCCATGTTATCCTTTCCGTTTGATTATCTTATGTTTCCGATCAGTATAATTATTTCATTTCAATCTGATATTCCTGACCGAGATGAGAGATGAATTTGTTATCAGTACCTCATGCACATGTTGCGATGAGGATTTTTCCTTGTCCGGTTCCTCCGCATGTTAGGAATTAAATCCATCTGGATATCGGATTAACGCCGTATCAGTGAGATATTTCAATATACAGCGGGACGCTTGAGTCTAAAATTCAGTTGCGTGAATTCCAAGGGACACTCATCTGGTGAGCATGACCGCGGGATAAAAACCTGTGAGGGACCTTGTGGTGGTTTTCCAAACCAGTCCCGACAAATTCTAGTCCTCTTGTCTTCCAGTTCACTATTGCTTGTCTTTTTGTCTAAGGGAGGTTTTCCGAGTGTATTTTGGCTGGGCCTTAGCCCTAATTAACTCTTCGATCGCACCGGTTGTATAAATTCCGATCAATACTTATTTGGTGAGGCTGACTGTTAGATAAAACTTGTGGAAGACCCCGAGATATTGGTACATTCCAGTCTTGGCAAATTCGAGTCCTGTTTTCCTTCATTTCACTGATCCTGGTCTTTTGAGGACAGAACCGGTACCCAAGGACAGTTTACTTTCAGGGTATCTCCGAAGCTCTCGTATTATTCTACTTGATCGTTTACACATAACCACATTGTATGTTTTCATGAATATTTCTTTGCTCTAATCTCACACCGTCCCTGCTTATTCTCCCTTCCGCTCATTATTCACCACTTTTTACTGCTCGCATCATTCTGTTCGATACCGTTCATTTTTCTGTTCGCATTACCTGATATTACACTGTTGAAATCCGTCAGATACGTCGTATTGACATCACTTTATTGTTAGACCCGATTATTTATTTCGGTCCACTGGTTATTCCAAATAGGAATGAGCGATAATTTCAGAAAAAATTCAAATACACGGAAAAAAATTAATACTTCAGTCAATTAAATATTAATTGATCGAAGTAGATGACAGATTTATATATGAGCAAGATTATGGTAAAGTTAGATCAAGTATACTTTTTATTTGAAATCCAAATATACCCTTTATTTCTTTCTAGTGTAAAATACCCTTGTATCTAATACAGTTGCAATCATCAAGTTAAGTATATGAGAAGTTTCTATCTGAGTATACGGTTGAAATTGAAATTAGGATATAATATATTCTAATTAAATAAAATAAATCACTTGGTTCGAGTAGTCTGTATACTCGAATGAAACTCATACTCTACTTAATTCTAGTTTTTCTTAATATTCGAACGAAAACAGTATATGCTCACATGAGAGGAATTCTTCCCTTCATAGAAAGAAACACTCGATTTGAAACAAGTATGTCTAAACTCAAATTGAAATGACTTGTTATCTGCCAAAAGTAGACGATATACTCAGATGGAACTTTTATATTCCTTGAAACTGGTTGTGTACTATTTGGAAGGAGAACTTTTTCTACTTGAATTGTAGAAAAGCTGCTTTCAATCCAAGGCTACCTTTAAGTAGATGCAAGGATATGATAATATGAATTTAAGATTTACTTCATTCTCATTTTGAACGAATGCTTTATTGATTTGAACTCAATATCGACTTCAGTTTGCTGTAAGAAATAAGTCACCTTATTCAAAATTTAACTAAACGTTTATTTCGCAGAATGTATAGAGGTACATATTGAAAATGAATTTATCAATGAAAAAAATCACATAATATCATTGTGGAAAAAAAGTATAACGTCATATCATATTGGTTGTTCCAAGAATATTGGGTGTTATACAGGGTGTTCAATCAAATTCTAAGCAAATTCTCGTAGATGGTAGCTGTACTCATTCTAAACTTTTTTTTCCTATGATCATGGATTTAATAATGGAAAAAACTTGCCCTGAAAATGCTGAAAAATTTTTTTTAACGATGTATCGAAGGCCTTACGTGCAGAGAAGAACTTCAAGTACAAGTCATCTACAACGATATAAAATCATTTTGGATGTAGCAGCGACTGTCCAAAATAAGCAAACATGGTCGTTTCCTTTGGAGAGCCTATTCTCTCTCTTCCGCGATAAGAGTAGGAATATCTCCGGAAATCTGAAAAAAAAAATGAATTTCAAAAATTGTTTAGCATGATCAATAAAATTCATTGCCTTAACATAAACTCTTGGATGACTCCTTGTGCTGAAAATTTTCAATAGAATGTTTTCTCTGCACACCGTCCCTCGGGGGAATCAAAACTGGAAGACTACCTTGCATGAATTTCACATCTGAAAATCACATATAAATAAGATCATTGCATGATCTGAAGTATCAATTCGAATGGACTTCATTCACATTATTTTTCCATTTATCAAGTGATGATTTTCTCAACTTTGGGAATGATTGATAGTGTTCACAGGGATAGGAACCAAATAACGTACAACCAACTTGAACTAAGCCGACGTTTCGTCCATATATTCAGACTTTATCAAGGCTACAGAGAAACAAAAATAGCTATTTTTGTTTGTTTGTTTTGTTTCTCTGTAGCCTTGATAAAGTCTGAATATATGGACGAAACGTCGGCTTAGTTCAAGTTGGTTGTACGTTATTTGGTTCCTATCCCTGTGAACACTATCAATTATGTTTACTCAAGGACTTGAAGCTATGGAATTTGGGAATGAATATTTTAGTTTCTATCATTGAATAAGTATTGGAAAACTAAAAAGCATCAAATGTATATCTGGGAGTACAGGGTACATAATTTCTGGCGATTTGCATGTCAATAATGAAATCAAAGGAACATTTCCACTGTTGAGAGTACATATTTATCATTTCTGCAAGTAATGAATGTTCGAAAAATATATAAGTACCCATGAAGTAAGTAAAACATGGTGGGCTCATCTGTGATCGTATTTACCAATGATGATATCACTTTTTTCATTCAAATCAAAAAAAAAATTGTTTTCAGATAACACACCATGCTTTTTAAATCATGTATTTACCTAAGGCTACCTTACCTTGAATCCTTTCAGCAATCTTTCAGCAGATTTGCCAATTTTCACTTTCACTCTACGGCATCACAGGTTTTGTAATATTGCGTGCATGCGTCTTATTAACTCAATGAAGAATGTTTCGACTAATGACGATGGAAGAAGACCCGAGCGTAGACTTCCCCACCTAATACGCCGACTCAACACGTTTCTATAGAGGGTGGGAATTAGTATATCTCATAATTTTACACTTGGTTTCAGTGTATGTAATGAATGTTATACTTGAAACACGTAGAATATAGTTTTTATAGATATTGCATCATTTTCATTGGTCCTTGTGAAAGCTTGGATTAGTATATTTCATAATATAATACTCAGTCTGAATGGATGTAATGAATTTTATACTTGAAACACGAAGATGAATTTTGATATCAGATCGTTTCCACGAAAGGCATGAATTAGCATATTCATTCTTAATTGTAGTCGATATTAGTTTGAATTTGATCTCAGTGGACTGAGTTGGGTTTCTGATCAAGAATCCGTTGCCGAAAAAAAATTCTGCCCGGGTGTGTGTCTTTTTTGGCGCATCAAGAGTTTGAATTTGTATAAATAGGAATATTGTCTCGAAAAAACTGATCGAAAACGTAGCTCATCTATACCTAATTAAAAAATTTCAATATAATATTTTTTCTCTCACACTGAATATGAAATGAAAACAAATTGATATCTCGCTGTTTCCCAGAATATGCTCGCAAAAATTATGAAATAGTTCAGCCTATTTTTTATCAATAGCTGAAATAACTGTGGATATATGAATTTATTCTTCAAGGAACGAGAGGCGTCAAAAAGTTCCAGGCTCAGTAACACTGATGAAATATTCTTTTGAATTTTTATAATGCAATCCTCAAGAAATTTTGCTCACATATGCACGTAGTAATTCTGCACTCAAATACCGATCTATAATTGATAGATAGATAGATAGATAGATATTTATTAATCCTTTTAGACATAACATTTATGTATAGGACAAGTCAAAAATAATACATATATAATAGTACATACATGCTTATTCATTAAGTCGAAATTTTTCGAAGATATAACTGTAATATTCCTGAACACTATAAAAACACTGTTTTAATAACAAATCTTTAACTAACACTTTGAATTCATTTTTTTGAAGACCTTTTATGTAACGAGGAAGACGATTGAAAAGTTTGATACTTTGATAAAATGGAGACAATTCAAATTTTGCAGTTTTATGAATGGGGAAATATAACTGATCCTCATTTCTCGTATTATGAGAATGGAAACTTGAGAGTTTTACAATACTGTCCTCATTTTCTTTCACATACATAAGACACCTGAAAATGAACAAAGAGGCAACAGTAAAAATACCATTTTCTTTGAAGATGGGCCTGCAAGAGGAACGCGGATGACTGTTGAAGATCAAACGGAGTATTCGCTTCTGAATAACAAAAACTCTATTCACCTCGGAAGAGTTACCCCAAAGCAGTATATTATATGTCAAGTGACTGTACACTTAGCTATAATAGATGTTAATCATAGATGTTAATGGAAGGGCACTCCTAACTCTACTCAATGCAAAATAGGAATTATTGAGCTTTTTGCAAATGGCATCAATATGCGTATGCCATTTCAAGTATCTATCAATGTGAATACCTAGAAACTTAGTGTTGTTTTTAGCGGTGATAACTGTATCCAGATAACGAAGAACAAATCTGTCATTCTCATTACCAGACAAACTAAAATGAATGCATTCTGTTTTATTAACGTTCATTTTTATACGGTTCATAAGACACCATTCACCGAAACTTTGCACAAGTAACTCACACAAGCTTTGCAGCTCTTCCAATGTATCTGCAGTAACAGCTATGGAGGAATCGTCAGCAAATAATAAGATCATGATCAACCTGAGCACCAAGTGATCACGTTTTAATAAGCGTAGAAATATTTCTCTTATATTTGGTGGAAGGTCATTTATGAATAGAAGAAACAAGAGTGGCCCAAGAACAGATCCCTGAGGCACTCCCAATTTCAAACTACGTTCACTTGAATAACAATCACCGACACGAACAGACGCGACCCTACACTCAAGATAATTCCGAATCCGGTCCAGAAAGACACCTCTGAATCCCAAGTTATAAAGTTTGTCTAAAATAAACTGGTGCGAGAGACTATCAAATGCTCGTGACAAATCAAAAAACAACGCAGCTACATATGAGCCATTATCTAGATGTTCGTAGACAAATTCCAAAAAATTTAACGTCCCAGTTTGGGTTGAACGACCCGACCTAAAGCCATGCTGAGCATCGTCGAGTATTCCAAACCTGTCAAGATAATTCATCATTCTACTGTATACTATTCTCTCGAATACCTTGGAAAAGGTGCTCAGAATAGCAATAGGTCTGTAATTCGAAACAAGATCCATATCATCCCTCTTGAAGACTGGAACAACAGTGGCCTTCTTAAGAAGACGGGGAAACACACCAGTGTTCACTGATATGTTTATAATATGAGCGAAGTGCGTGCTTATCTCACCAATTATTAATTTCAATAGTCGCGAGGAAACAAAATCAGCTGCAGAACTACTATTTTTAAGTGATTTAACAACATTAACCACTTCGTGTTCAAAAACAGGATAGAAGAAGAAATTTGAACTTAATATAGATGAAGTGGTGCAGGAGGGGCTTAATGAGCCCTTATAATAACTATTGAGGGATGTCTCAGCAACCGTGGTGAAATAATCTACAAAGATCTCTGCTACAACTTTGGGATCCCTTTGAGGAACGCCATCGACAATGAGCGAAATGGATTTAGGACCAGTTTTTCTCCCAGTCATAGTGTTCACAATATCCCAAACAGTTTTATTCTTATTATCAGATGCTTCAATCGTTTCCTTTAGAAATATATAATACATTTAGTATTTTTGATCAGGAATTAATAAGAAGCTTTTGCTGCCTTATATTGATTATGAGTGAACTGATTATTTAAATTTTTATGCAACCAATGAAGATTGTTCAAGTTACGTTTAGCAGCGATTATATCAGGTGTCACCCAATTTTTGTCATGATGACAATGACCAGTGCATTTTACAAGTGGACAACAATCCTGAAAAATTTCACGAATGATATTAAAAAATTATTCAAAACATCCATCTACATGTTGAAAGTTGTAAATATCCTCAAAGTTACAGTGTGAAATGCCATAAACAAAATCATCAAGATTACGTCGACTAAGACCTCTAACAAATTTAGGTACTTTTTGTGACTCAAAGTTACAATTGAGAGAAAGCTCAAGTGAGATAATTCGATGGTCACTAATATGAGCTTCAAATACTTCAATATTGCAATTTATTGATTCAGCGTTAGTCGAAATGTAGTCAACCTTAGAAATGGAAGTATGACCTGTGATGTCTGTAAAAACTCTAGTAGGTTCATTTGACAATACTTTCAAATTGAAGCTTTCCAGTAAGTCTGAAAGCAACAAACGATTTTTACATCTTACTTTTAAGATATCAATATTCAAGTCACCACAGAGAAATACTATGTCAACTGAATCATAACAATGGTTGATAGCTAGTAAAATTCGGTTCAAAAAATTTTCTACATTACCAGAACAAGGTCGATAAATACTTATAATGCCCATGCGAATGTTACGAGTGATTACTATAGTCCCACAAATTTCACAAACCATTTCTTCCGAAAATCGGGACACACACAAACTTTTCACCTCCAAGCCAGCTTTCACGTAAATCATTGAACCCCCATGCTCTCTTTCGGGTCGACAGTAGTAGTCAGCTTGAATGTATCCAGAAATGGTCATTGTTTTCACATTATCCGAGCAGCACCAATGCTCAACAACACTTATAATTTCGGGACTCTTTTCTATTACAAGTAACTCGAGAATATCTAACTTATTTGAAATGCACTGGGCATTAACTTGTAACAGTTTGAAGTTTTCCTGAGCCTCCTTCAAGATGTTCGCTGTGTTATTGTCCTCGACCGAAAAAATTGATGGACACTCGATTTGTTTGACCAGTTTGACCCATCTAGAGCTTTCTCATACTCAGATTTTGGGATAAGGACCTTGAATGATGAGTAAGTGTCCGGATACTTTGATGTTAGTTTTTCACATTTTACAGATGAAAATTTATTACTTAAAAATTCTTGTAAATTCTCCACTGTTGTATCAGGTTTTAAGTTGGATAAATGTAGGGCCCTGAATTTTTCAACTCCTTCCACAATCGAACTGCCAGAACAACTACCCACAACTAATGCGCGACTTCGTTTCTGGGTTTTTTTCCTGTGAGAAACAACTTTCCATTCTGGATCTTGGTTCACCCTGTTTAGTGATGAGGTGAATTCGGTGGTATTTGATTTCATTAAGCTCATATTCTCCCCATTCCAGGCCACTACGCTCTGTACTTCTTTCGGGGCGACAATTTTTGAATTTCGTCTCTCCACGTTCCTTGTGCCGGAGCCACCGGGGACACTCAAACAATTGGGAGCCGCCGTTGCAGTTGTGTTGTCGCTGGAAACACCGGATGGACCCGCACAATGATGAACATCAGTTACAGTATGCTGAATTGAATCAGATCATTACTGTCGCAATTATCAGGAAAAAACCCAACTTGCTCATGATTTTAAAGATAAAAATAGAATAAGTAAATATACTTTTCGACATAAATTTTGGACCTTATATAGAAACATATTCTACCTAAATTATCAATAAATCACTCAATCGATTATGCCCATTAATGAACTCAGCCGAGATATTCAGAACCAGAGCCAACCTGAAAATTTCTAGATCCTATACCAGTTCTGAATCTTTTTATTACCTACAACTTTGACATTTAACTTTTTTCCATAGTACTTGTTGTTTTCCCTGAAATCGAGTTAAGCCGTGTTCTACCCTCACATCATTCACTTCACGACCTCACATCGTCTCTAAATGATTTTTCATTTTATTGTCGTTATATTGTCTTCCTTTTCTGATGGATTTCATCCTACTATTTTTTTTGCTTCAAAATATTATTGACCCTGGTCTACAAAAAGTCTTTGACAACGTATATTTCATCAGAGATTTCAACCTAAAAAATTATAAAAATTCTGACAAAACGATAACGCCCTTGCCCTCCAAGAATTATTTCTTGGAAATTCAAATGATATGCAAGCTTTTCCGAAATTTGCTACGAATCGTCAGACACATGGGTTATAGCCAAGATCGAATATATATGTCCTGCTTCGTTTTCAGGATTTATACAAAATTGAGAGGATGTACCCAGAACATAGGATTTCACCCATATAAATCGGGATTTCCGGGAGAAGTTAAATAATTCTGTTAATTCCGATATATTTCAACAAACGTTTTCAATTTTAATATTTTAATGCAAGAAGCACACATACATGAATGCAAGTCTTCATATGCTCTGAAAGACGATTTAATAAAATAAAATTATATATTCTGTGTCCAATATCAGTCGAATATCATAGATAGTTGAATATCATTGTAAACCAAATAATTTAGAAAGAAAGTTTGTTTCTCGCTATCCCCCGTGTATGCACCTGTGGTTTGGCTGGCAGCCAACACAAAATCCAAAAGAATTTTAATATAGATGGAGGGTGCAGGATGAAAAGATATAGGTATTCAAATAGTATTAAAATAAGTAAACCAATTATTCGCAAGTATTTTATCTAATGAGTGTTTGTGAAGTATTGAAATGAAATAATGATAGCTTTGAAAGTGAACTATCCTATACTCTAATTCAATCTCGTAATATTCTTGATTTTGAGGAATCGACATGTTTCCAGTAATCATACCATTTATTGTTTCTGAGTATAATAATCTTCAGTTTAATATATGAACCTATAGTTTCATCAGATTGATCCAAGAATACAAAATAACCCGATATTCTTGTTTTTATACAATATAAACTTGAAGTAAGTGGAAATTTTCAAGAATATGGCGATTGTTGTTTTGAGAATAGTTTTCTTTCCGTGTAATATCACACAGAGCTGATACGTCAAATGATGCGAATAAATTGCCACGAATTTGTATGTATGTCCACGATCAACAGAAATAAAATCGAATATGTAAGTACATAATATTCAGATACATATGGAAAATTTTGAATTTGAGGGATAATTTTAGGAAAAATCAAATTCATCCACACGAAGAACTGATTAGTTAACTAATGCGAATAACTATATTTAAGAACAATTCAACACATAATCAATAAAATATGTATGAACATATTCTAATACATATAAGAAATGAAATATTGGAACATTGACATCTCAAAAATGGGCGAACAACGTGAATGTTACTTGAATGATCCTTAAGGTCGCTTATTTCTGGTCCAACACCCGTTTACTCGCGAGAATGCTGCTTACTCTCATCTGCACGTTCAGTCACGGCCAGTGGGATTCAAAAACACAATTTCTTATTCTATGAGAAAACTATATTTCGGTTAACACCTTCCATATGAAGCATTTTTTCGATAATCCTAATAGTTTTCGAGCAAAATCCAATGAACATAATTGTAAACATGCATTTTCAGGGCAGGCGATTATATCATAAGGAACTCCATATAAGCGCATGGTATCCGACTTTTCAAATAATTAAAATAGAATATTTCTAAATCGTATAATTCGATAGATATAAGATATATAAGATATAGAAGTACGCTCAACCTAGATGAAGATGAATAAAAAAAGTTTTGCCAAATTTTTGAAAAATGCCCTCCAGCATTTCCTGCACACGACGATTTTTTGAAGACAAGTTGATTTTGCATTGTGAGGGTATAGGGAATCAATGTGGTCTATACATTTCAGCAATAAACTTCACACGGGGTGACACGATAGTGCTCTTTTTGAACCCTATTGTATAAAGGAACAAAATTATAAAATGATTGTGGGTACCCGATTATCGTTCACCATAGATCGGGACGGCATTTTGCCGATTTGTCTGCACGAAGTACGCTCAACCTAGATGAAGATGAATAAAAAAAGTTTTGCCAAATTTTTGAAAAATGCCCTCCAGCATTTCCTGCACACGACGATTTTTTGAAGACAAGTTGATTTTGCATTGTGAGGGTGTAGGGAATCAATGTGGTCTATACATTTCAGCAATAAACCTCACACGGGGTGACACGATAGTGCTCCTTTTGAACCCTATTGTATAAAGGAATAAAATTATAAAATGATTGTGGGTACCCGATTATCGTTCACCATAGATCGGGACGGCATTTTGCCGATATAGGTTTGCTGATGTCGGCACGTTGCCGACGTGGCCAACGTTGGGCCGTTAGGCGACCAGAGATTAGAGAGATATTGCAGTGTTAAATTTGTGTGACGTTATTAGCGCGAACGTTATTTTTGACATCTAAGCATGCGCAGGTTCAGTTTCAGAATAACGCGACGTTAATAGCGTTAGCGGCTAACGTTATTTACGGAAAATTGCGAGCCGCAATTTACGTTGCACTATTCTATATCGGAAGGAATCGTTAAGCTTCGGGCTCTTCCGGCTCCGATCACTGTCATAGAAAACCTGTTTGTTAATATGTTTTTCTAAATTAATTACACAACTTCCTCAGATTTTTCAAATCTATTTTAAAATACCTCTGATATTAGACATTAAGATTCATTAGTGCTACCTAAGCAAGAAATACTTTTGGAAGCAACATGAGGGGTTGGAAATTAGGAATAGTTTGAACCATGCCAATTACATTGTGTAATATAACTAGTTCCACTTCTTTTGCATTAGCACCACGTGAAATTACCGCTTCCGATTCCATTTTCATTTCGTCCAGAATCAAAAAACTAATGCGGAAATGCATTAAACGTAAGTTTGTAACACAAAAATCTGACGTCTCACATAACCTAACCAAACAAACTGATAACTAACGTAACGGTTACAAAAACGTGTAGCAATACGTCTACTTCTGGAACGACCGTTAAATCCACGTTAACCACCAAAACGTTATATATAGCGCACCGTAGTAACATAAAGCTTGCGCTATTCAAAAGTTGCAATATCTCTCTATTTACTGTTGCTGGGTAGTCTCCCAAACCACATCATCTGACACTTATAAACTTTGAACTCCACGTGGTTCTCGAGTCACAGGTTCATCATTCCATCGAGATACCGCTATAGGAGCTCACAATCAACAGGTTTGTTTTGGTTCCGAAATTCCGAACTGTCCTAGAACAGTTCTAGAACTGCGCAGAATCGATTAGCTGTGGAAGCCCGATTCTGAACTTTCCTAGAACAGTTCTAAGAACGATGAAACCAAAACACGAATTAAGTTCGGGTTGTCATCGGGATAGTAAATAAAAAAACTGCCGTTTGAGTTGGCAGAAAAGAGGAATATTAATCATGACTTATATATTGTGTATTGTGTGTGGTTTAATTAGAAATAGTCCTTCTCGCACCATGTAATATAAAATATATTTAGGAATACTTGCTTCCACTTAATTTTTTTTCTGAATTTTCTTCATTACTTCAACTATATTTCGAAATGAACCAACAAATTACTGGTTTATATAATAATGAATTAAATGACGAACGAATTTCAGATATTGATTCGAAATATTATTCAATAGAGGAAGAGGATTCTTGTATTCATAGAGTTATTCAAGAAGTATACATCCCAGGTGAGAACAATGGAAATAAAATCCATTAGATTATCCTGGTAGGTTGTGGCGAAGGAATTATCCCCAATAACAAAAGTTAAAATTTAACAGTTAACCGTTTCCTCGACAGATAAAACAATCAAAAGCCAAATCAACACGACGTCGAGAAAGTCAGTTTAACCATTCAAATCGTTGACAGCCACTCTACGCTTGTGCGAACTACCCAATTCTGAAACAGTTCGGACTCTCACGTCCGAACTCCTTTCACAGTTATAGAACAGTTGGGAATCGATTCTGAAAATAACCAAAACAGGATTACTCAAATCCTGAACAGGTTCTGAAATGAACCAAAACACGCAATCTCGTATGCGGAACCGTTCCAAAACAGTTCTGAACTCGGAACCAAAACAAACCTATTAGGATGAATTCCGCCTGAATATCTCAAGATCGTCAGCGAACATTAAGAACAAGCCGAACCTGATCATCTTTTTTATATTTCGATAAATGCAAGGAAGGTGATACCTGCAAAATTCCCGATATTTTCTGGATGGAACCATGCTGTTCCTCTATAAATATGTTGCCGAAATGGGAATAGATCTTTGCAACAACCAAACAATCGAACAATTTTGCGATGTATGTTGACTTGCAGATAGGTCTATAATTTTACTTAGTGTTTGTTTCCCAACTTCATGAAATTAGGCTTCCAGAGATCTGGAAATATGCCAGAAATGAGTAGATAATTAAATAAATCAAGACGCATGCTGATAATATTAGTAGTATATTATAATACTATATCTTTTCAAAAATATGTCTGGTAAACCAAGGGTTTCGTTATTCTTTCCACCTTATCTTGCGACATAACACCACAATTAGCATTATCAAACAATGTCCTTGAATACCCACTTAATTAACATATTTTCGTATGTCGTTACCTTCTTCTTCCTATGAAAATATTTCTGCCGCAGAGCATTGAATTACCTACTGCACGAAACTACTTTTCATCTTTTCAGTGTTCGATTTGCAGAAACTAAAGAGTAGGAACTAATCAAGTTGTATATCATTCGAATTTTGTAAATTTTAGTTCTGAACGTTATTGTGGCACTCCAATCAAAATGTACTACAACTAAAGATGTAATTTTGCCGGTGAACTTCTCTATTGTGATATGCTCAGTTTTGCCGGCTAGCACGTTACATCACTGTGAAACGAGCCCCGTTAAGGAAACTTTCTCACTCAAAATGGAACAATTAAAAAGGTAGATCAAAAAGTGGAAAGTTGAGAGATAATTTGGTTGGAAAGACTCCAGGTCGAAAAATCTGTCCAATGCCTTGTCAGGCAGAGATGACTTTTGATCAGGACCGGCAATGGAACGGGACTATTGAACTCACCGCTGAGTTAAGATACGATCTTATATTTGCCGCTACAGAAAGCATACATTCTTCATAGACAAAATTGAAAATATTTCAAGAGACAGATGATTACTGAGCCAATATATCTTCTTTTTTAAATTTTGTCTTATTACCCTCCCGGCAATCAACGCATCGTAGTTTCTCCTCTTTTAGTACTAGTGCTCAATCGCTGCTTTGTTTACAGGATCTGGATGTCCGAGTTATCCTTGGTAGTTTCTCTTCTGAACTGGCCACTGCAGTCTTCTGTGAAGTGAGTATTTCAAGGCGTCTGGTAACACTGATATTGAATATTATTCGAATTCAATCATTCATTGAATAAAACAGACTTGAATTTGTATAATGTAATATCTTCACATGAAATATTTCTATATTGATATCTAACGATATAATCCATTGTCTTCAACGTATTGAATGACAAAATAGATATTAATATTATTATTAAATAGTGTATAATGACGTTGGCAACAGTAAAACAAGAAATACAATACATTCATGACGGGATACTTTGATGACAATAAAGTATATCGTAAGATATCCATATCGAAGTTATTATGAACCTCAATGTATCATAGATATAACTTTCTTATTCTATGAATGCATTTATAGCTTTCATCAATTAGATTTGTTTTGAAGTAGTTTTTCTCGGGAGTTTTTATTTTCGATTGGCCGTTAGGTCGCAATAATGAGATTAGATTATCGATATTTGTGGAGCTATTTGAATTATTCCAAGAGAACGAATTCGTGAAAATTAAATTTTGAAAACATTTCTAAATAATCGATCGAAGCACTGTACGAGGTAAGTGGTACTTTTATAAAAATGTTTGTCGAACAAATGTCGTTATTCCATACACCGTTTTGAAAGCCTTTTCATGGGCACTTTATCTTCATCAGCAATTGTTTCTTTGAGGTAAGCGTCCACTGAAGGCGGAACGGGTTGCAACGGTGAGGCGAGCATTATTGCCTACTGCGTTCATTGCAGTTGAACATCCACGGATTCCAGCCGAAAGTCGTTATAACAAGCTTGCGTAGAGGAGCCAGTGCCGAGCCCTGGCACTTTAACGCTGTAGTGGTCCATCGGCCTAATGGACGCTCACCTTTACCAACTAAACCGACGAATTTATCATTGATAACATTGTAGCGAGCGCCCTCTCTCAGGGATGCGGGTGGTTTGGAGGCCTCAGCGATGTTGTCTGCGTGGGCTGCTAAGTCCTCTAGCTCGCTGTCCTTGACGATGGTGAGGGCTACTTGGATCTGTCCGGGTAGTCGGCTCAACCATAGGGTCTTCATCAGAGCGTCGGGTACGTTGGCATCGGCTAGGCTCCTCAGATGTCGGAGGAACTGGGATGGTTTGCGGTCCCCAATTTCTTCCCGTTCGAGGAGGCGGCGTGTCTTCTCTTCCTGGGATGTGCACAGCCGTCGGATCAGCTCCGTCTTGATTTTGAAGTAGGCCTCAGAAGGTGGTGGCTTCAGGATGACGTCCTTCACTTCGGTTGCAAACTTCGCTGGTAGGGCCCCTACTACGTGTCCGAACTTCGTTTTGTCCGAAGTCACGCCGGCACTGGTAAAGATTCCTTCTACTATAGCGAACCATAGTTCCGGATCGGCGGAAATGAATTCTGGCATCCGGACTGCGACTCTGGAGATTTGTGCTTCGTCGCTCTGCATTTTGATTGTTGAGGTACGTTCTTCCTTCCTTCAAGAATTCGGGTCGGCCCTGATGTCGTCTACGCCACTGGAATTCCTTATTGCGGTCGTCTGGGGTCACCAATTTGTGGGGGCGTCTGTTCTGTGGAATCAAACACACAATAAAGAAAACAAATTAGCCTGTTTATTTTCCTGTCGAGTGTTACACAAAAGTGAATTCGAAAGGCAGTAAAATTCTTTTTGTTGAATAGGCACAGTATAACAATTCTGGTTATAAATCTTCTGTAGTGGCGGCAGGTAGTCCTCGTTGTCGTCGGACTAGGAACAAGGGATGCGTAGGCGCCTGTCTTCGAGGGTGGTATACCGGATGTTGGGCCTTCTGGAATTTCTTCGTGGCGCCTCGTAAGGTTGAAATAATACAGATGTTGTCGAGATCGAATATCTTCTTAGCGGTGATATGCAGATGGATTGGAGAGAGTCGAATCGAGTCAAGCGAAGTGGAGTGAGTTTGCGACGTGATGTATTTCAACGACGGTGTCACAGTTTCTGTCCCTCCGCGATCATCTTCGTTTCCAGTGAGAACCTCGCTTGTCACTGTGTGATCCTATCCGTTCCTCCCTCGGCGATGGTTCGGCAACCATCCCGAGGAGGTTCCACACCGCCACTTCGCTCTCGTGCTGCAACTCGCTGCTCAAAGATGTGCTCATTAATGCACCCAGCTCACTGCACGACATCGAGTGGTATAGGAACTCACAAGTGGCGCAGCGTTTCTCAATCCGGGTTTCTCACATTTCAAAGGCACACAACTGCTCCGCATCACGGCCGCACTTGTGGGAAATCTTCTGGTCAATACGGCCACGACTACATTCCGTCAAAGGCTGACCTCCTCTAAATCGGTCACACTCCTCGAACGACGAGGCAGAGCGCTCTAGCACACAGTCTACACGGCTCATCACAAAACGGTTTGGTCAACCGTGCATCAAACGCCGTTGACTCGTGCTCAACAGCGCAGCAATGGCACAACGGCTCGCTCACAGCCGCGTTTTAGAGGAGAACACCTTTTCGGTCTCGGTCACACTCCTCCAGATACATCTTTCTGGTATCGTTTTCACTGGAAGGGGAGTCCTGTAGCGAGCGCCCTCTCTCAGCTCTTACTTAAGTCGCGCGCGCAGTACCATCTTGCGTCTTAAGTATCCTGCGTTATCTGCCTGTAACGCTTGGCCAACATCATCGGTCAGCGTACAGGGGGCGCTAGCGCGCACGCTGTCCCGGTTAGACTCTCTCAAGATCTCGGATATACGCTCATCCCCATCGGTCTGGTACACTCCCTTGTGTTCCTCACAAGGGGTGTCCACTCACGTAGGCATGTAAACGGCTTAGTTTGGTGCATGCCCTGACGAGTTCCCCCAAACTAAGCCGGGACGAAACGTGAAACTGTCCCAAAGAGGTTGAAGCTACCTCGCAAACCTTCAAAAGCTTCGCTTCAACATAACAATTCTATATTATCGATCGGTTCACTCGTGAAATATCAAAGAAATTGCTGTAACTGCAATTTACTCATGTCGACCATTATTTTATCTTCTGAGAGTGACTTCATTTTCTGAAACTAATCAAATCTATTCCACAAAATTCTATATAGTGAATCATCCGATTGAGAATTCTTTACGGTATCAGAGTAAAGATAGATATTTCATTACCAAGCAGAGATCAAACTCTAAATGGCAAACCGCGACATTAGGTCATGTCATAAGATAACAAGGAATTATACGGAATATCAACGTCTCCTAGAAAATATCATATTTTCACCACTTCACATCAACATTTCTACAGAAAGAAAAAGAAACAGAAATTAAGAAATGCATACATAAAAAACTACACTCCTTAATGTTGGAAAGGTGAGGAGCTAAGGAGTTCCCCTTCTAAAATATATTTCAATATTTTTTCCGAAAGCTCTCGTTTTTCGATAAATTCACGATTTCTTTAAAATGGGCATTTTCCTTGACGAGATATGTTCGACAGTGATCAAGAATTCCGTATTTCGTTTATGAATTCACATCTCCGCGATTTTGCGATTCCATCCCAAATATACCGAATAAACCCCAAGTAAACACTTCGTCAAACATTTTTCTTTATGTGCAGCAAAGAAGCTGAGTTTCCATATAACTGATAGTTAAATTCCTGTTATGATCACACACAATTTCAGCAGCATATGAAATTTAGTTTCTGAGATATCGAAGAATTTGAAAATATTTTTTGAAGATCTTCTAGTGATGTGATTCTGACGAAATTTTTCACGCGTCTTTACGTTGGTACTCTACAAATGCAACTCAAATTTTAATTCAGATTCAGAGTAAGATTCTTTTATTTATGCTCTTATGCAAAAGTACTCACATACGAAAATCATCAATACGATAAATACAATATCATATGAAATATGAATATAAACACCATAATATAAAATATTATTATGACTACAATATAACCCGTACCGTGACTGTCAGTTGGACAGTTCTAAAAAAGTGACAACAGAGTTCAATCAGAAAATGGATTAATTTATTCATTGTAGTGTCATATGAAATAAAGAGGACCTTTTGGCGCTATTGATTATTATTTCAATGAAAACGAACCCCTGTATCGTAACAGTTTGTGTCAGGAGTGAGATATAAGTGAATAATTCGAACAATTGATGGTGAATACGAGTACACGGAGTACAAACAACGACGTCATGGAGGCCTTATTGGAAATGATCAAACAGCAGTATGTTGAGCAAGAGAGACGAATATTCAAAGAAAACAGGAGGAAGAGGAACGTCGTCAGAAAGGAGAGCAAGAGGAAGAAGAACGTTCAAAAAAAGATGAAGAACGCCAGTAGAAAGAAGAGGAACGACGTGAAATAGAAAAACAAGAGGAGGAGGAAAGTCTTCAGAAAGAAAAACAAGAGGAAAAAGAACGTCGGCAGAAAGATGAAGAACGAGGACAGAAAGGAGGGGAACAACGTGAAAAAGAAAAACAAGAGGAGAAGGAAGAATGAGAACAGCAAATCATATTTCTCGAACAGATATTCCAGAAAATCGATGGCCAAATCATATACCTGAAAAAAGAAGTCAGTGCACTACGAGAAGGAGTGAAGAAAGAAGACAACACAGTTGACGGAAAACGTTATATATATATTTTTATGAGAACGAGCATTACATTATAAACGGGGTACCAAACGTTTTTGCGTATGATACAAGAGCACAGTAAAAAACCTCAGGAAAAATTCTGTCTCCCCGTATAAGTGTAGTAATTTGTTTATAGAAGATGGATGGCATATTTTCCATTGAAAAATAATTTTTTCGTCATCTTGAATTCATTTCGACAAAATATCTCGACATGATATCTGAAACAGAAATAGGGACAGAAAACCAGGAGGAAGCAGTAAATAATATCACCTACATTTGCTCATGACCGAGAGGGTCTTTCGACCAGATTCAGTCCACCAAGCGATGATATTCAGATCCTCAGATAAACGAAGAACGCTACAGACCCCTTTATTGGGAAATCATTTCCCATAGATCCAAAATTGTTCATTTCGAACTAGAAATCTAATAAAATATCGGGAACAAATTGAAAAACTTGTGACATGTATTATGTCAGGATGACATGATAATGGAAAACGTTGGAGGGAATGGACGGAAAAATAACAAAAGGAGTTAGTACGGTGCGAGAAGATATAGAAAAGAAAATAGCATCACTGAAAATACTAGATCAGTGCGACAGGGTTGCCACATCGCAAAAACGTAAAACCTTCGACTCATGATGGTCAGTCATCATGTACCCTGTACTATAAACAGTTTGAAGCGGCGGAAACAGCTAATTGATGGAAAGATCAGGCTACTGCATTCTTAGTTGCTTTGAGGGAACCTGTTCTTGCAATGCTAGAGACGGTCTCACAGGACTAAAATCGTGAGTATGCTGGGATTGGGGCGTAGCTTAAAACACAACTACAGAAATCTAGTGAGAGCCTGCAGGAGTTTAAAGCTGATCATATACTGATTCAGCTTGCTTACCCAGAAGCCCGGAAGATTTCAAAGAACGACTGGCGGTGCGAATATTCATTGATGGGTTGACCGATATCAAAATACAGAGGAGTCTAAGATTAACAAGCTCTAAAAGATGCAGTGAAGCTCTAGTTCGCTCACTGGAAGTGGAAGCGGCCTTCAATACCTCACAAGACCCAAAATGAGAACGGTATCATCAATCGAAGAGCAGCTTCAGAAAAATAGTCTGAGCGAGAGTATATCACAGGTGCTCAAAATAATAGAAAAAATGGAACCCAGAATGAGCAATGCTGCCAGCCAACCAAGAGGAAATTGCTTCAGATGTGGTGGAAGCGGACATTTCAAGGGGACTGCAGATCAAGATCAAGTACCACTGCGCTCTTCATCACCTTCCAGGACACCTCCCCGATCATACTCATCTGCGTGGGCAAAAACATCTAGAGTGCTCTCGGACAGGTACCAGGAAAACTAAAATCAGCCAGCATATGTTGTTGATGTCACACAGCTGATGAGACTGCTTATCGAGTGTTCCGTTGAAAAGTTTGATTTTGTTTGCTTTTTTGGACGTTTGAAATTGTGAAAATTCGATAATAGTATATGACAACTTCAAGACATACTTGTGTGAATGCCCAAACTGTGGAAGTCGTCCACAGTTTCACCTGGGAGAGGAAATTCATAATTACGGAACGAACGTATCTAATCGGTTATCGCTGAGCAAAAAACGATCGCTGTACGAGCTGATGTATAAAGGTGTACACACATTTTCGGTCATGTTGGAAAACCAGGAGGATATCACGCTAAGACAACTGTATGATGAAGTAATCAAAACTAGGGGGGAACTGAGGGGAATTAAGGAGGAGATGAGAAATTTATTAGAGGCAAGTGAGGCTCGTGTATTGATGAAGATTGAAGAATTGAATTGTAGAGTGAAGGAGCTTGAAAGAGAAAATATAAGTTTGAAGTTGGAGAATGAACATCTGAACCAGAATAGTAGGAGGAAAAATATGGTTATTTTTGGTCTTAGGCGGCCTTCTACTACCTTATCGAGTGACTTTCTCTGTGGTGAGATTCAACGTTTGCTTGGCGTCGATTTAAACGCATCCGACTTAAGCAATTTTTATCCGATCGGAAGATCTGAAGGGGGTCCCATCAAACTGGAATTCATTTCTGAGCTGAGAAAGTGGGAGATCTTGAGGAATTCAAATAAGTTAAAGGGGACTAACATTTACATATCAAACGATCTAACAGAACAACAGCGGCAGCAGTATAGGACCCTCAGGCACTATTTATTGCAATATAGGGGAGATCCTGAGAACATATGCTTCATCAAGGGAGGGAAGTTATATGTTAACAATACCCCCTATTCTGTCGAAGACTTAGCTAAGCTTGAAGATCGTAAGAGGGTTAAGGTGAATAGTGCCCCAGCTACGCCAACACCAATATCAGACGCGAAAAGTCTACATATCTCGACAGCTGAGATTGATTGTGGAAAGAAGCGGCCTCCTGGGTTGGACAGCCAAGCCAAACCTGAAGGTGAGTCTGTGGCGAGAGGAGTTCCCAGATCGTTGGATACACCGAAGGCTGGAAGCAGTTTAAAGGAACTGAATATCTTGAAGAAGGCGAAGAGAGGTAGGACCCGCTCCAACAGATAACTTTTTATAACTTTTTATAGCATTTTTTTAAGGTACTGTGTTTTTTGATCATTCTTACTTTTTGTTTTGTTTGTAATATCGTATAAATTGTTGAATTTTTGAATTGTTACGCAAGAAAACTGGATCCTTTTGTTGATGATTTCAAATGTGTTGATTTTGAAACAGTAGAGTTGGGGTCTGTTGGTGAGCTCAATAGCATACTGCAACTGCAAGATGAACACTTTTCTATATACCATTTAAATATTAGAAGCATACAAAAGAACTTCATACATCTTGAGGTGTTGCTTTCTCAGATAGAGTCGCCCAGCTGCATTGTCCTAACGGAGACCTGGAGAATAGACGATAAATCTTTATTCTCTATCGAGGGCTATGAAACAGTCATAACACAAAACAGGCTGAATCAGAATGACGGTATTGCTGTCTACATAAGAAGAGATGTTTCGTTTACATATTCTGATATTGAAATAGGTCTATCAAACTCTCTTAAATTGATTCTGAGATTGGGAAGTGTGAAAATAGGTATAATAGCCATATATAGGTCGCCCGGAACGAGTGTGGAGGGATTTGTGGATGACCTTGCTCCACTTTTGTCGGATCGGTCTTTGACCTGCTGTGAATGTACATACTTGGTTGGAGATGTGAACATTGACATTTTAGAGGACAATGCTGAGGCAGACATATACCAGAATGTTTTGTACGAGAACGGTTATATCTCACTTATCAACGGTCCCACTAGGGTAACAGAGACCTCCAGAACATGTCTTGATCATATTTTTGCACGCAGTAAGAGCCAGAATATCGAGTCAAACACAGAGGCAATAATACTCAAGACACTTATCACGGATCACTATACAGTGATAGCTTCGACGAACTTGCGGGACGAATTGCGGGGGAGAAGTGGCAGCAGTGTGAGAGCACGCACAGTACTCGACAAGGGGAAGCTTCTGACTAGTTGAGAGCAGACAGATTGGAGTTGTATTTATGCATGTGTTGATGCAGAGGCAGCCACGAGTTTATTTTTCAACCAGGTTTTAGAGATTATGGCTGATGCAACATCGACAGTTAATTTCCACAGAAAACAGAAGAAGAAGCCTTGGATAACGCAGGGACTTATAACTTCCATAAAAACGAGGGACATATTATATAGGGAGTCCAAGAATAAACCTCATGATCTCGCCTACAAGAGAAAATTTGTTGACTATCGGAACAAACTGAACAAACTACTGAAAAAGGCTAAAAGTGCTTATTTCAGGGCGGAAATAGAGCGGAATATGGGATCGTCTAAACATGTCTGGAAGGTGCTAAACGAATTCACGAACAAATATGCAGGGAGAGATCGGGGCGTGAGGGTGGTGAGAGTGGAGAATGATGAGGAAGTAACGGATGCCCAGAATATAGTTGAGCATTTTAATAAATTTTTTTCGGATGTGGCGCCCAGTTTAATGACGAGGCTGGAAACACAGGGAGGGGAAACAGAAAATTCTAGTAGCGCACACATCCCGCACTCAATGTTCATCACGCCAACAACTGCTGGAGAAATAATGGATATAATATCATCGCTCAAGGATAACAAGGCACCTGGTCCGGATGGAATTAAAAATGAAACACTCAAAATTATAAAGCATACAATATCAGATCCGTTATGTCATGTGTTCAATTTGTGCCTGTCTCAGGGTTTCGTACCGGATATGTTTAAGACAGCTTTTATAGTCCCAGTGCATAAGGGGGGAGAAAGGGACATCATGAACAACTATAGGCCCATATCGTTGACATCGTCGTTCTCGAAGATTTTTGAAAAAATTATCAAATCACGTCTGGTGGGATACCTCACTAAGTTTGGGATGATATCGCCGAGTCAATTCGGTTTCAGAGAGCACCTCAGCACTCAGGACGCCATAGCTCAACTTACCACTTTGCTACACGAGTCCATTGATAGTAAAAAACCATGCCTCGGGGTTTTTGTGGATCTGAAGAAGGCATTCGATACGGTGAGCCATAAACTACTACTGGGAAAATTAGAACGATTGGGTATAAGGGGTGTGGCTCTGAGGCTGTTTGAGAATTTCCTGATTGGTCGTCGACAAATGGTGAAATTGGATGGTAGAATTAGTTTGCCCAGGGAAGTACATAGTGGTATTCCACAAGGTACCGTACTCCGACCGATATTGTTCATAATATACTTGAATGGTTTGCTCACCTTGGACTCCTCAGGTACGGTGGTTTCATTCGCAGACGATACAGTCTTTGTGTATTGTGCAGATTCCTGGACAGAAGTCAAAAATAAGGCTGAAAACGACCTGAAAGCAATAAGCAATTGGCTTCGGTGTAACCTGCTGACAGTAAACGTATCTAAAACGAGGGTATTACCGCTTACTTCACTCCAGGCATCTCTGCCTGACTATTGTCATATTTCCTTCGGTGGGGAACCGGCTGAGGTGGTAAATAGTGTTCGTTACTTGGGGATATACATTGACGCTCATTTAAGATGGGACGTACAGGTTTCACACCTGAAAAAAAAAATCCGTTCGCTGCTGTACAAATTCTATCAAATACGATATGTTTTACCTTTTCCGCAGCTGAAGGTTGTCTATTGTGCCTTGGCTGAATCACTGTTGGGCTACGGAATCATTGGGTGGGGAGGAGTAAGGAAGACAATACTTGAACCTTTGATGGTAGTCCAGAGGAGACTTTTAAAAATTATGTCATTCAAATCACCTCTTTATGACTCCGATCAGCTATTCATGGATCTAAGTATTCTAGATATAAGGCAGCTGTTTGTCAGGACAATGCTTATATTTGTCAATGAGGGTAAAACTTATCACAGCAGGTTATGTCACCCATATAACACACGTGGACTACTGAGGGATAACCTTTGTTTACCAAGGGCAAAAAAGTCAATTGGTCAACGATCCTTCACGTATATTGCTCCTAGAGCTTTTAATATGATCCCTGAGAGTATGAAAAATATAAGGTCGAAATATAAGTTTAAAAAAGAACTGAAAGCGTGGATTCTCCGAGAGGGTAGAGGCTTCTGTCATTCGATAGTTGACCCACTCTAGTTTATGCTGGTCGATGTAAGATTTGTTATTTCTGCAAAAAAGGGCGTTGCTCACTGTTTGACCTGCTCACTTAAGTTGTCTTGCATGTGGCGGACAAAATTTCTGATTATGCTTTTTTCTTGTTTTTTTAGTATGTTAGACTTTTTTTTGGTATACCTATTGTAGAATTTAATATTTTTATTGTTTGGGAATATGATATTGCTGTGTGGTATTTTATATAGTTGAATCATGTAAATCCATAGACAGCACCGGAAATGGTGCTACATGGATTATATACTGTTTATTTACATGAATCCTGCACATTTTGTTTTCTGTATTTTTTGGAGTAAATAAACTATATTATTATTATTATTATTATTATTATATAGAAAAAAATAACCGAGAATCTGAATCAGATGAGAGGTGAACCAAAAAGATTTTATATGCACTGTAGGCACTGGTGTGTCAGTATCCGTGGTCCGCAGCGGTATCCTTGAACCAAGCAGAGTAAGACTACTCACATTCAATTTCGTTCTACGTAGAGTCACTGGCGAGAATGCATCGATTCGAGGGGAGAACGACATCAAATTAACACTCGGAAGACTACGAATTATGGGAAGAGTCTTCGTAGCAGATAAAGAAGACGGATTCATTCTTGGAATGGACTTGATAACTGACTATGGATTTTATTTCGATGGTGAGCAGAGAACCATGAAATATGTAGGTGAAGAATTCATTTTGACAAAACCATCTGGAAGGGGACGCTCTGTTAAACTGCAAATTGCTTAAATTGTCATGGTACCTGGTTCATCTGAAAAGGACGTTGAGGATTGATTGAATGAAGACCCTCGGTGCTACGTTGGAATAGAAAAGCCATGTCAAGGATCTCCCGCCAAATTATTACTTGCACGAGCTTTGATTAGGACAAAAAAAGACATTCCTGTAAGAGTTGCCAAAGTATTCCCTGAAGGAATAACAGTCCGGGAAGGAGACATTATAGGAGTATGTGAGCCAGTAGAATGGGTAGCAGGTTGCAAATTGAGCTGAAATCCAGATAAATTGACCACGACTGATGAAAAAGTCAGAACAATCGGAAAATCCTTAACATATCTATCATCGGAACATTATGAAGCTGCCATGAGACTGATTGTCGAGAAGAGTGATGTTTTTGAGTCCTCAGAATAACCGATAGGACGAAATAACCTGATCAAGCCCACCCAAACCGACAACCGCCGAACAGATTTCCAGTTGCCAAACAACCAGAAGTGGATAGAATTGTCCAGAAAATTACCAAAGATGGCGTTATAGAAAAGTCATCGTTAAGGTCATCGAGTCAAGGGTCCGCCCCTGTGGTATTGGTTTACAAAAATCATGGAACTACCAGATTCTGTGTTGATTTTGGAATGTTGAATGAAGTCACGAAGAAGGACAGCTCCCATTTCCAGAATCGACGACACATTAAACACGCTAGCAGGCTCACAATGGTTTTCAACGCTGGACTTGAAAAATGTATGTTGGAAAGTGGGAATACACTGAGATGACAAGAAGAGGACTGCGTTTCCTTCTGGTAGGGATCTTTATCAGTTCACCATTATGCCTTTTGGCCTCTGTAATGACTGAGTTTGAAAACTTGCCTGGTATATTAAGATCACATCGTGGTTATAGGGAGGAAATTCGAAGAACATCTGGCCCACTTACGGGAGGTTTTCAGACAATTGAGGAGTGTGAACCCCAAACTGAATCTCAAGAAGTGCTACCTATTCCAAAAGCAAGTGGAATTCTTGGGCCACATAGTATCCGTAAAAGGAATTCAAACAAACGAATCCAAAATATTCGAGAGTGGCCGAGACCGAAAGATAACTATGAAGTAAGGAGCTTATTAGGCTTGTGTACCTACTATCGCCGCTTTGTGGAAGGATTTGTGAACATCGCACCACCCCTACATAAGTTGAGAGAGAGGAGATCGAGCCAACTTTCATTGGTCTACTGAATTCGTACTTCATGTGTGGACTAGAGTAGTCGTGCCTTGCGAGCTCCTGGCAAAATTCTCTATAATATTGCAACATCTAGCGGACACTGAATTTGAGTAAAGTAGTATAGTTTGAGTGAACATTGTTTACAATTTTCGTTAATTTTTCCTACAATTTCTGTGTGAAATCAACAACCAACAACAGTATGCCTCTTACACGGTAACAGACAGAAGAGTTGAAATCTATAGTAAACGTGTCAATAAAACAAACGTGGATGGACCCGGACTCCATAAAAACAATCGTAGATAAGTTATCAGATGGGAGTTTGGATGAAGTGAACAAGAAGATACTGAAATTCGAGGAACAACTGCACCTTCTTAAGAAAGAGCAAGAATCTGATATGGTCAAACTGAGGAAGGAGATGGTACGCGGTGAAAATGAGATACTCCTGCGTAAAACTGATCAGATCGAACAGGAGAGCAGAAAATGCAATATTCGCATTTTTAACTTTCAAGAATCCCCTAACGAGAATAAAAAGCAATCAGTAATTAGTTTCTTGAATTCTAAGATGAACTTGAATCAAAATGGGACTAAACATAGGGGAATTTTTGTAAAGCTAAATGATCTACACATAACCCAAAAAATATATCAATTCAGGGAAGTCTTTGCTATAAAAGATTTGGATTTCTTTGCTGACAGGAAACACAAATAAGAGTTTGGTTTCAGTTTCGTATTTGTTCTTTTCCGATTGTTTGTGGTTTGTTGAAAAAGTTGAAATTCTGTTTTAATGATGAATAGTTGCCGGGGTTGGTTTGCATGGTGCGGATGTGGTGGAGAGTCATGATGGATATTTTAGATATACTGGATGTTCGGGACGAGGTGGGTACGGGCGTTGTGGGCAGTCTTGAGGAGGCTGTGAGGGGTGTCACTTCGACTGATATGACGATCCTGCATGCTAATATTAGGAGTATTCGAAAAAACTTCGAACAGTTTCTTGTCTACTGGGAGACATTTAAAGAAAAAATCAGTGTCATAGTATTGTCCGAAACATGGAGCGTCGGGGAGGTGAGTGATTTCGATATTCCTAATTTCAGTGCCTTTTATAATGGCTCTAAATTCAATCGAAATGATGGTCTCATAATATACATCCGCGACACTCTCACAACCCGAGTGTTAAATCATTCTCTTGGCGAGACGGTCTTATGTAGAGCTACTATAGATCATGGTCTTTTTCAAGTGGTTATCACAGCATCATACCGCCTTCCATCAATTAATGCAAACAGGTACATTGAGGAGGTCAGGGAGTATATGAATAATTTGCAGAAATATTCTTTCGAGGTTTTTCTGGGCGATATCAACTTCGATTTATCCCATGAGGGGTCCCCGGAGGTCAATAACTATATTAATATGCTGAATGAAAATGGCTTTATTTCATACATGAATGTCCCAACAAGAGTAACAGAAAATTCTAGTAGTGTTTTGGATCCCATCTTCATTAGAAAAGAGAGACGGGTAATTGAATGCGTTACTATCACACCCAGAGTTATACAAACAGCGCTAACCGATCATTACAACACTTTGTCTCATTGAGGATGGACTCTTCCCCTCGCATATCGAAAGATCTGGATCTGAAACAAACAAAAAGAATTGATTAAAGATTTAAGCAGATGACATACAAATCAGTTATAATGTTTTCATGAATAAGATAAAGGACTCCATCGAGAGCTGTTCCAAAGTTGTAACTTTCAAGAAAGTCAATGTCAAGCTAAAACCATGGATTTGGACGAGTCGAAGAAATGTATGGCGGTGTTTCTCGACTTAGCTAAGGCTTTTGACTCCGTATCTCATAACATTTTGTTAAGTCGATTAGAAAATAGTGGCATGAGAGGCCCAGCGGAAAAAATTAAAGAGTCATATTTAACAAACCGAACGCAACGAGTGAAGGTTGAGAATTGTGAGTGAGCCTCTTCCGGCGACTATGGGGGTGCCGCAGGGGACGGTATTAGGTCCGGTACTATTTTTAGTATTTATGAACGATATCGCAAAATTAAGCAATTTTTCCGGTCGTATCATAGCTTCCGCTGACGATACCGCCATAGTTTTTACTGGCGAATCATGGGATGCAGAAAAAGGTCTGGCAGATGTCTACAGGTGGTTAGAATTCATAATGACACATGCACCATGCAGGGATGTACCTGCCTTAAGATCGAAAGAGTTGATAAAATTAAATACTTAGGAATAATTATTGATAAATATTTGAGATGGGACGAACACGCGGCCTATGTAACAAAAAAATTGAGACAGTTCATACATTATTTCTATCTTTTGAGGGATATCCTGAATAAAAAAAACATACTGTATAATTCGCTGGTTCAATCAATTCTAAGATACTGCATAGTTATCTGGGGGGTTTGTGTAATCATGCACAGAAAAACTTACAAACCACACAAAACAGCCTCATGAAAATATTAATGAAAAAACACAGGCGTTACTCAACAGATGCACTATACGATGAAATAAACTTACTTAACATAAAAAAGCTTTTTACTTACTAGTCTCTGTTACACATGTTTGTCAAAACGAAGCCTGTACAGATTAAAGCATATAAGACAAGATCAACCGACAGTGACTTATTTGTGGTCCCATTTTTTAGAGAGAGCCTTTCGCAGCGATTTATCGTTTATGTTGGGCCTAAATTATATAATATGCTCCCCTCCACCTAAAACAAATGAAGAATAAATTCAAGTTTAAGATAGAAATAAAAAAACTCATAATGAAAAATCAAATTGTGCTGTGATAGCTGAGTGAAGACTGATAAGTGGTTAACATTTCTACAGAAATTGCTTACCTGTTGCGGGGTTGTGTTTATGTCTTGGGGCTCTCCGTCGCATTCGTGCCTGTTTTGCCGTTGATTTAGCTCATGATTCACATTGATTCACTGTACATTTATGGTTATTATTTCAGTCCCTTCTGAGAGGGGGATACATAACACAAGCACTGTTGCTTAGATGTGTTTTCCCTTGAAGAGGGACAATTTTATTTAAGGATAATTCTGGTTATGTTTTGTTGATATATACCATGAATGTAATTATTTCTTGAAGTTGGAATAAATTTGATTTGATTTGATTTGATTTGAATGTGATGAAAGTTTCTGCAACTTGCTTCGTTTCAGTTCAATATTGGCATACCCCCAGCAAAAAAGACTTTTTATAGTGGACACAGATGCTAGCAATACCGAGATTGGAGCTGTATTGTCACACACATCGAATACTATGGCAAGGTGATATCTAAGCCCGAAGAACTTCTAGCAATACTCAAGGCAGTAGATTACAAGTTCCTATACGAAAGGGAGTTTCCCATCAGGACTGATCCTGCGGCTATGAAATGGCTACTGGAGATGAAAAACCCGAAGGGGCAGATGACTAGATGGATCGCAAAACTAGACCAGTACCATTTCCAATTAAAACATCGCCCGGGACGGCTACGTAGCAATGCGGATGTCTTATATAGACGACCATGTCCAGATGCCTGTAAACATTGCCAGTGTATTGAAAGTCATGAGGAAGTCGCCAATGTGAGATGAACGGCTCTGATACCTGAGGACCACTGTGCTACCGAAAACATGAGACAGCATCAGGAAAACAATCAGATTACTCAAGACTTTCCATATTGGAAAGGGAGCATATCTGGCGGACCTTCCAAGAGAGATATTTCGCATAGCGATCCTTTCTTCAAGCGATGTGGGCACAATTTGATTCCCTGGTTGTGGAAATTGGTTTACTCAAACAGTTATGGGAGTCAGCTGATGAGGTGTCATCAATTTCTCAAATGGTTGTGCCTAGAAAGAAGATAGCTGAACTCTTGAAAGAAAACCCTTAACCCTTTTTTACTGTTCGTGAACAAACTGATATTCAGTGGTCCGTCTAGACATACATTTTTCGATCACTTTCGGGAATATTGGCAGAAGATATTTTGGACTGAAAATCGACGAGCCATCCTCACTTTTCCTCCTGAAAATCTGGACAGTTGTGTGTGATGTTCCTTTCTGGGAACATTAGTTCATCATAATGGTAATGCTTGATCTTTGATCTTTGATCTTTAACAAACTTAGATGATATAACATCAAGGCCATATATATCTTCACAATTCCTATCCTTCAATTCTTTATTATGAGTGACCTCGGTAAAAATAAACAGTAAGGCAAGTATGCTTGGTAAATCACGGAGACAGCTCACAGGATCCAGTTTTGTCTGTATACCTCCCGAAGATTGCTGACCGTATTCAGGAAAAAACTGTTGGGTAGCGACTGATGTGGCTGGATGGCTTAACAGTTTTTTGACTGCCCTTGAATTTATTTATGATATTCCACATGGCCCTGCTTGATTTCGTTGAATTCCTGAGTAATATTCCGTTCGCTTTTTGATTGCTGGTCTCCATCACCTTCTAGTATTCCTGTATAATTACCTCGGCTTGAAGGGATGTATGCTGCATTCACACTCTGGAAAGGACTGCTCGAAAGCTGAAAAAATTAAGTCTGAAAATTGGAAAAAATTTTCATACGCATTCATATCATTGCTCTTCAACCATGTCCTTTCAATTTCTTGAACTTTCTTATAATGAATTATTATTATTATTATTATTATTATTTTTATTTATTGAAGATAAGAGTTAAGATTGAAATCTATAAAACTAAGTATACATATAAATGGACAATAGATACAGTGTGAAACTTCATCTATCTAACTAAAGAGAAATAAAATGGTCTAAATTGTTCTTAAAGGAATTCACTCTACCACTGTTCACTACTACCGAGAGTAGCTGGTTCCAGGCGTGGAGAACTCCATTAGGTAGGAAACTCTCTCTCGCTGCACAATGAAAATTCTCGCGATAAAGCTTGAACTGATGACCTCTTAGACGCTGATCGGGATTGAGTTGATATAAGCTGGTAAGTTCAACACCAAATAGACCCTTCAAGGTTCTATATGTTGTAATGAGGTCACCACGCATTCGACGATCCTCAAAATGGGGCAATTCCATCATTCTAAGCCGATCTTCGTAACTGGGACGGTCGACACCAAAAGCCATTCTTGTTACCCTCCTCTGGACATTTTCCAAGGCAGTTCTATCACGAACCAGTCTCGCATCCCAAACAGGTCCAGCGTATTCCAATATTGGTCGCACATAAGTCGTGTACAACGAGCGGCATGTATTGGAGGTTCTGGAACAGGTAGACTGTATATGATCCGACCAACTGAAATCTTCCGTTAAGATGACACCCAAATCAGTGTGACTCGAGCATTGCGATAGTGTGACACCATTAATTATGTATCTCTGTCTAGGATTCCTCCTTCCCATGTGTAAGACAGTACATTTATCAATATTGAGGGGTATGAGCCAGTCATTGGACTACCCCTGGATGGTGTACAAATCTTCCTGAAGGCAATCACCATTAGTTCCAGGCATAGCATATATTTTTGTATCATCAGCGAACATGGAGATACAGGATTTGACCAACCCAGGCAAGTCAGATGTGTACAAAAGGAACAAAAGTGGTCCCAATACTGATCCCTGGGGAACGCCACTCAAAACGGGCCGTGAAGTTGGAAAAGACTCACCCACACGCACATAGAACTGACGTTCAGATAAAGAGGCCCCAATCCATGAGAGAAGGCCTCCCCGAATTCCAAGATACTCAAGCTTAGCAAGCAAACGTCTACTTGGAACCTTGACGAAAGCTCGGGCAAAGTCCAGGTAAATAACATCGATTGGTGTGATGGAATCCAACGCCTTCGTCCAATCTTCCAGACATTTGAGGAGATTTGTTATAACCGATCTACCAGGTAAGAAGCCATGTTGGTTTTCCGGAAATTTATTATTTGTGATAGCAAAATTGAGAATCTCAGATGTTATCATTCTCTCGCATACTTTGGCAGCCACAGACACTAGGCTTATTGGTCTGTAATTAGAAGCAGATGTCTTACAGCCCTTCTTAAAAATCAGTGTAACTGATGCTCTGAGCCATTCTCTAGGTAAAGTTGATGTGGTGAAAGAGCGGTTGAAGACTAAAGAGAGGGGCAGAGCAAAAGATTGAGCACAGTTCTTCAAGACATATGGCGATATTTTGTCAGCGCCAGGAGCAGACGAGACATCCAAATCCAGCAAATGTTTTTCTACATTACCTTCAGAAAAATACATCTGGTCTAAACTTTCTACAGATCTGGGCAATGATATGGTCGGAAGTGGACCGGGAGGTTCTTCAGTAAAAGACGAGGCGAAAGAATCTGCCAAAACCTCAGCAAATCGTCTGTTATCCGCGCATGATTCTTCAGCGGCATCGCGCAGTATTGGAGTAGAGACTTTTGTTTCAAGGGAGCTTCGAACATACTTAAAAAATTTCTTTCTGCCATCCGATGCTTGATATTCTCGATTTGCTTGCGTGAGCCTGGTTCTCAGATCTATAGAGTAATTTCTATGATTATGATATTTTTGGTTTTCGTTTGCCTGCGAGCAGGAACAGATGGAGTGAACTGAAATGTAGGAGCTAATGTCACATGATCGGATAGTCCAAAAGGAGGATGCAGCGTAATCTCGGAAAGGAGGCTATCATCGTTGACCAAAATGAGATCTAGAAGTGAAGGATTTTGATTGCATCAGTAACGAGTTGGTCTATCCACTAGCTGCTGTAAATTTGAGTCCAATAACATAGTGCAAAAATTATAAGAGGGTGAGCTGGAGGAAGGCAAGTTTGATGTTAACAATGGCCATTTCACATCTGGGCAGTTAAAGTCCCTGACGATAAGTAAAGGAGCATCGGAATTCGATGAAGTTTTTATAAAATCAAATACGCAGTTGTCGTTTTGTGAAGGTCGGGGTCTGTAGATGCATCCCAATTTCAGTGTGAAAGTTGTGCTAGAAACAGTTAGAAAATTATTGTCAATCCCTGGTGTTGGTAAAGAACTTGCTGTGATCGTGAAATTAGAGCATATGTAGGAATGAACGTAAACACAAACACCACCATGATCCACCGTACTGACACTGTCACATCTGAAGATTGAATACTCCGGAATAGTATGAAGGGCATCAGGAATCGTAGGCTGGAGCCAAGTCTACGTGATAAATATTAATAGAGGCCTTTTTGCTTTCACGAAGGAAAATAATTCGATGAACTTTGAATGAAGTGATTATATGTTGGTATATATAAAATTCCATTCTTTGAGTGGAAAAAATCGACAACTTTCTAGTGTTTTTGGGTAGAAGAAGATGTTGGAGTCCTAACAATGGTAGGCTCTGCTCGTAAGTACTTTACAGTGATGTCCACCAACCCCCTCTCCTGCCTTGTTCGCAGTTCGTCTCGTAAACTCCTCAACTGCTTCCTCTGTAGTGGAGTTTCATCATCCGAAATCCTCACCTTGTTGAAATCCTGGTGTCCCACCAAGACTTTTTTATTCCTTAGAATATTTGTGACAACCTTTGGGTGTGAAAATCCTATCTTCCAAGAATCAACACCAAGAACAGCAGTGTCAAAGATGAATCTCGAAGAGTCACGCACCACCCAATCGACGCACCGACCAAGAAGACCAGAATCCTCATCCTCATTACCGGAAGAAACAATCCCACGGACGATTATATTATGCCTACTGACACATCTGCGATCCTGGCATCATCGGAGTTACAAAAAGAAGTGAGGTTCTGAATTTTGTCTGAATTTTCCTCAATCGAATTTTTGTGTACCATAAATGTGTTTGAATGTTGCTCAAGCGTTTCATTGATTGAGTCGAACTTAGATTGAAGTGCAGTCTGAGTTATCTTGGTATCACCAATATCAGCAGTAATATTAGACTGAGATTTCTTCAGCGCATTCAGATCCGACGATATTGTAGCAATAGCCTGCATGAGATCCTGAAAGTGTTTCATTGTAATCGGTTGATCCAGATTTTGAGCAGAACCGGGACTCTGACTGGAACCAGAATGACTACGCAATCTACCCTTAGTCATACAGGACTGACATTTCCATTGGTTCGGAGAGTTCTTCAAGTATTCCAGATCATTTGCCTTTAAATTACTGCATGTCGCATGGAAAAACTTCTTGCAAACATCTCAGGGAGTCAGTATCGGCAACAGAGCCGGAGCATGAAGAGCCGACAGGCATTTCCAATTAACAAGCAAACGAAGAGTGCACTAGGAAGTATTCAATTAATATAAAAATCAAAAACAGCAATGCGAACAAAAACAAAGGTTACTCGCTTCACTCCCACGGGCCTATATGAGAGACTTTTCAAATGTACAAAGACAGGTATACCGCGGATTGAAAAGGAGAAAGGTGAATTTGGAAAAGAAACACAGGATAATTATTCTTACGTACGAAGTATTCTTACGTAGTTACGTAGTACTTCGTAGCTAAATCGAGCGATCACTAACGTGTCCCCCTCAAAAGAATATATATATATATTGTGGTACTGAACAAATATGAACAGCGTTCACCTAGACCCTACACGTCGCAAAACCGGTCTCGACTGTGTTATAAACGAGCTGGTGGGGACCCCGAGATGCGCAACTAAACCAGATTAACAATATGAGAGGTAACCTACAAATTTTTGGAATAAATTCAAGAAATTCTTTAAAATTTTTCACCATTCACTTGCAGATATAAATTCTCGCAGACGATCAACACCACTTACAATC
Source organism: Myrrha octodecimguttata (assembly GCA_958510865.1). Classification (NCBI taxonomy): domain Eukaryota; kingdom Metazoa; phylum Arthropoda; class Insecta; order Coleoptera; family Coccinellidae; genus Myrrha; species Myrrha octodecimguttata. Next base: position 16,141,132 of record OY294058.1, on the reverse strand, counting down.
ACTGCTGAGAGCAATTATTTACTCAAATATGCCGAAACTCAGTAATAACACGAAATAACCGATAGCGAATGTTTACACTGCATCTGTCAACGAATGTTCTTACTTCTCTCGGTAAATGGTCCGCAAGTTCCAATGATCAGTTTGGCAGTTTCAGGAACCTTGAAAATTATTCACAGAAAAAATCGATAAAAAGTTCAAGACGATAATATTGTTGGAAACAAAATTTGACGCCCTGACCTACGTTGAGGGTTTATCTGAGCGGATGATAGAAAATGTTTTATCACTTGGTGTTAATGAAGCTTTTCGATCTAACAACAACAACAGAAAGCTTCTCACAAAAATAAAGTGTACACCTCCAATAAAATTGTCAGGAAATGTTATCTACAAGATTTGTTGCAGGGATCGTCAGTCCACGTATATAGGACAAACAGGACGGTATCTTAGGGACAGAACCTCCGAACATGAAAGAGATTCCTTCAACATACTCAACCCTCTGAAAAATAAAAAGGAAAATAACACCGCTCTAGCAGAGCATGTATCGACTAAACTCTTTTGATTTTAACATCGATTCAATAAACATATTAGGACACCAAAAAATTTTGAAAAAACACTCACTACATGAGATGATTTTCATGAAACAGGATGAAGAATCCATTAATAAAAGAACAGACATTGCAGGTTTGAATACGGCCTATAACTATCTCAAAACAATTTTTATTTTAAAATAAAAAAAAGAATAACTTGAACGAATTCTTCGAAATGAATATCAATGTCATTTGTATAGATCAAAACAATATTCAGTATTACTTATAACAATGTATTTATGATGGAAGCAGTTCCCGTTTGATGGTGTCCAAGTTGTATTGTTCATTTCATATCTATCATGATTCTGACTATAAATCCACGAAAAGACTATGTGTAATTGTTTTTCCCTCTTTTGATGTTGAAACGAGTATCTGTGTGCTGAGCTGATTTATATTTAATGTTTCTCTCACTGTTCGATTTGAGGTTTATTTTTTTCATTGTAGTATACAGTTATTAATGTGAGTATTTATTCATTTATTGTAAAAACATGCACATTCCAGTATTCTATATAAGTGTTGAAGGATAAATCTTTCAATTCATTCCAGAATCCTGAAGAAGATTGTAGAATAAATTCGAAACATGTCGGCAATATTCTGAGAGGTGGTTATTGTTCCACGAACCTGACCTTCAACCCTGTCAGTTAAATTAGTTAATCAATACCAAAGGCCTCAAGACAAAAACTCATTCTCAGTAAAGAATTTCGAATTCGTGAAACCCCACAATTCTCCACAATGATATATCAATTGAAAATTTAATTTTCCCAGTATTACGAATGACGCAGATGCATTCGAATCGAAACTAGGCACTTGGTTGAAAAATGACGGCGTGAATGAGGGTCATGCAAAATGTCTTGAGGAAATGACTTCGAATGTGAACAAGCGCGTAAAAGCTCCTGACCTCACGTCAATGCTTTTCTTGATTTTTATTGATTGAGTGTTTAAATGAAATACAATCGAAAAATTTTTTTGTACCTGATAGCGTTTCAGGTGTTGAAGTTTCAGAAAATGATCAATTATTGCACCCTCAGGCATAGACTAGGATACATTATCTCCTCTCCATTTTTTCAGAAACGCCCACATTAAATATGAAGTATTTTTTGCATTAATTTTTTCACATAAAAAGTTATCTTCACAAATATGTTTCCTCAATAATTCCATGACATGTGCAGCCGTAGTGTCTGTATGTCTAAGTAGAGTGAATTTAGTTTAGATATTTCGACTTTTTAGTTGTTATCTTTTTAGCCATAATATTATGGCTGCTAGCACAAGAGTTGACATGTCATTCGAATGCATTCTGAGTGGGGTATTTTTTGTCGATAAGAAAACATGTATATAATCAATAATTTCTCATCGATAGAACAATTGGAAACATATGACTACAAACATAACTGAAGTATAATTCATTACATGGAAAAACTCGAGATATTTCGTGAGATCAAGAAATGTTGAACTGAAGAATAACATTATATGACATTTTTCGTTGCCAATCACATATATGATCTCACCTTGAAGTTTGGCTCTTCTAAAAGTAGACACCCTGTTTAATCAGTGTGTCATGTCGTGAATGTTGAACAATGTTGTGTACACTTAATATTCACGGACCTTGCAGGATATCTATATCGTTCACATAGCTTTCAAAACGAGATCTATTCTGTTTTTGTAGGTGTTTTCTGGGTTTTCACTCTGATTGAAAAGAAATCAATTTTTTAATGGAAAATGCCCTTAGGGATCGAACTATTTGTCAAGGCAGTGCTTCGGAAAAAAAATTCAAAAAGCACTGCCGTGAAGGCAGCAACTTTTGCGCACATGTTCAATGTAGATGACCGCTTCAGCAACGAATTTGAACGTGCGCGCAAAAGCTGCTGCCTTCACGGCAGTGCTTTTTGAAATTTTTTTCTGATAAATTATTGGATTTCAATTCGATCATATCTGTATTTTTGGACATATTGTAAAAATGAAATTTTGAATGGGTATATCTACGGAATCATTGCGCGGATTTTACCCATTCACGAATTCGACCTTCGTAATTAAGCCCCAAACCTACTCTACAAATATCGAGTTTCTAAGTCGTTTCTTCCGGAAGTTATTGTGTTTATGGTCAGCCTGACGGCCGACTGCGTAAACACAATAACTTCCGGAAGAAACAACTTAGAAACTCGATATTTGTAGAGAAGGTTTGGACCTTAATTACGAAGGCCGAATTCGTGAATGGGTAAAATCCACCCAATGATTCCGTAGATATACCCAATCAAAATTTTATTTTTCCAATATTTCCAAAAATACAGATCAGATCGAATTGAAATCCAGTACTTCATCGAAAATAACAGTTCGAAGTTTCATACAGAATTTAATGAGGATGATATGATGAGAAAATCATAGAATTTTTTTTTTTCAAATTGTTCTAATAACACGATTATCACGAAATTTTGCATAAAGTTGTCTTTCGGCATCTTAAAACTAGCTGTGAAGTTTAATCAGGACTGAATCAATATTTCTCGAGTAATACCGAAAAAATCAACGATATCGAGAAGAAAACCTCGAAATTTGACATATTTTTTCCCGATATCTCCAAAACTTATGATCGTATCGAACTGAAATTTAGTACACTGCTGTGAAATTAGAAGGTCAAAGTGCGAGTATAATTTTTTTCGGATATGATGAATGGTTTCCGTAAAAAAATTTTTTTGTAAAAAAATTTCGAAAAAAATTTTTTTTTTTATTTACTGACGATATGATCTTGACGAAATTTGGCCTAAAGTTGCGCGTCGTTATACTCCACCAAATTGCCAAGTTTGAATCCAATCGCTCGAGTAGTTCCTGAAAAAAAAAATAAATAACTTCAAAACTTCAAGTGCCTATAACTCCGAAACTATTCGACCGATTGGGCCCATTAACAAACTTAACCGCGGTATTCTGATGTGCAACCTATCCTGAATGTTTCAAGTGGCTAGCTCGCTTCTGTCGAGAGTTTTCGTGTCTACGGCCGGCCGGACAGAATCAATTTTGACACCGGATTTGTCATCAGTGAGTCCAACCTAGTCGATTGAGACCATTTTCGGCTCAATCATCCAAAATTACAGACATTTGGACAAAACGATAGCACGCTGTTCCCCAAGAACATGCGCGCAAAAATTTACTAACGAATAATACTAAAACATTGCAAACGATCCAGAAAGTGATCTGTTATATTGGATAGTCCAAATCTGACTCCATCAGACAAAAGAGAAAATTTGCATAGTATTTTTTTTCGGTTTTTTACTTTCTTGATAATTTTGTAAATTTTCTGCAGTCCGCAAGGTCGTTTTCCATAATGAACCATTTTCATTCAATTTTAATAGTCTTGTTTCAGATATTGGAAGTAGATACCCAGAAAACACCTATAAAATAATGCTCCATTTTCCCAAAATAAGTTTTAATTGATACTTGAGATGTACTTTTGTGCCAAACTTCAAAGAATCACACAAAATGATAGTACACTGAATCATCTCGAAATATTAAAGACATCAGGTTCACCTCATTAAATTGAATCTGATTTGACCAATGCTGTGACGAATTGTTTTTCTTTCAAAGGCGTTCCAGCTACAAATGCATCGAGAGGACTACGTTTGGATCCTACAGGATCATCAGGAATCCAGGTGGAATTCGCTACCGAGAATTGAAAGTTGCAAAGTGGAACAACTGAAACAGGCAACCGAGGGCTTAATTTTGGTTTCCGATGTCAATGAAATCGTGGATAACGAAACCTCTGCTTACGGATTGGTATTTGAACTTCTCTAATTAAAACATTCTAGCATGTCAACAATTAATGTTATCCGTTATCGCAAGTTTGTAGCTATGCAAGTACGAATTCTGGACGAACAGAACGTAACGACGACAAAAGCTTCATTAAATAATTAATTATTTCAAGTTTCGGACTCAAGTCTTTGTCCGCTATACGAATGTGCTGTCGAGTGAATTCATATGTGAAGTAATTTCATGCTAGCGAAATTATACAGTTCCTTATTGTAGTGCTCATGGAGATTTTCACTTCTACGAAGAATTCATTCGCTCCTACTAGGTCATCCGTTATTCATTTTAATTTTCAGGAGAATGCAGTGTAATCTACTGAAAATGCATTTCTTCCTTTGCCTCAAAGATTAACGACTACACTAGTAGTCGTGAAATTTTCTGGCACCTTAAAAACGATGGATAACATTTTACCATAACATATGTAGGTCATAATCGTTGAGAATATGAAATTTTTCGGACCAGAAATATCAATGTTCTTGAAAAATCAGTTCTTTGGAGAAACCTGAAAAATCCTCACCTCACCCGGTTGTTCTGGCTTCCATGTCCACAAAGTGACCTGATTCCAAATCTATCCATCCCAAACATTGTATATGACAGTTGATTTCTGACTTCTCGGCAAACACCAAATCACAGCAAGAGTACAAAAATTGTACATCTTCACTACAATTGCAGTGCAGCGATGGTGGTGCAGTAACTGTATCGAAACGAGTATATGTCCTGCCGAACTGCATCGGAACTGCACAATTCAAACTGCGTTTATAGTGCAGCCAGTGTACAGCAGTTGTGCAGCTCTGTCACTTCGTTATGCAGCTTCTACGTAGTAAAAATGCAGCAGCTTTGCCATTCCGTTATGTATTTCCTACGCAGTAATAGTGCAGGAACTGTGTTACTTCGATATGAAGTTTCTTCGCAGCAATAATGCAGCAGAAGCTTGGCTGTATTACGAGACTCACAGGAATAAGACTCACTCCCGAAAAAAATAAACATTTCTTAAGAAATTGAATTGAAACTTTGCACATTGATACTTAATTATTAACCATCGACAGATGTGGAAAAAATGAGTTTAAGACTTCAAGTCTATCCAGAAATTGTCGAACAAGTTTTGATTTTCTCATATAATGTGATGTTTATATTTTTGAATATTCGATATTTTCGAATTTTCATGATATTTCATTAAAAATACAGTATGGAATTGAAATATATATAGGTTTGGAAAGTCACTCGGAGCTTTGTGAAACCCTACTTTAATCTAGATCAAGTGAGAATATGGTTCTCCAGTGGAATGTTCAAAACCCTTAGCGATGCATGTCGAATGAACGACTGTTCTTTTGCAGGTTGGTGGGGGGAAGTCTACAGTTCCTCGATACCGATCAAAGTGAATTTGTCAGTTCAGTACTCCAGCGAAAGCCACGACAGTTGCACTCAAGACGTCAGTTGCGTTAGACTGAAAATAAATACGACAATTTTATTCCATTGAAGAAGAGGAATTCGGTTACCATAATGAATGACAAATAATTTTCCCTGTGAAAATGAGGACTTGGGTTTTTTGCCATAATTGACTTAAAAAATGGAATAAATTCTACGGAAGTCAGAAATTGGAGAAAAAAAAAATTCTGAAGAATGCAAAATTGAAGGTCGATAAATTCAAATTAAATGTTCCCATAATCCGCCCTGTTGTGCTAAACAGTAGCCAAATCTATTATGAAGAGATAATCTCATATCTCTGAGCAGATTAGGCATAGTTGTTATTTTGCCACGAAGTTGGATTATTTTGAACCTTAGTTCATCAATATTCGTAGGTCTTTCAGTTTCGTTCCCATCAACCAAACTTCCCCAGAGAAAAAATTCATTTGGGAATAAATCTGATCATCTTTGAGGCCATTTGATCGTGTCATTTGTAGAAATGACACGGTCCGAAAAAGTGTCCTCAGATATTGTGTGACTACTTTTGCGTTATGACGGACAGCCATCCTGTTGTAATCAGACTTCATCGAAATTAATTGATAGTTGTCGAACTGTCGGATAAATTTAATTCTCTAAAAGCTCCAGATATTTGGCAGCGTTTGGGTTACCATCGATAAAATGGACCGATGATATAATTCCCCAGTATTTCTGTCCAAATGTTAAGTTTTTGAGGATACTCGGTACGCACAGGAATACCTAGATGCCTATCTCCTAGACCAATATGTTACTGCTGATGGGTTAAGATTTCTATTCAAGGAAATGGACGACCCATCGGTGAATGAAATATGGCTTACAAATAAGCTATTTTCATTCTCTTTTTCCATCGTCGTTCCACAAAATTCCATCCTTTCGATTTGGTCTTCTGTAAAATTTTTTTGATTCGTTTTAACCTTACAGCATCGGTAACCATTCCTTTTCAAAATATTCCGAACACTTCTATCGCTCATATCGTTCAGAAATTTGTCTACTCGAACAAGGTGCACTGGTTTCAACAGCAGCACTCACATCTACTCCTTCATTCAGACGATTTTCACTGATGGTTTTTGGTGTTTTATCCATCTTACAATTACTGCAGGTTTGTAAACAGCCACATTCCTCGAATTTTTCAATTACTTTGAAAATGACGGATCTTTAGGGTATTTTATGATTTGTTTTTTTTTACGCTGAACATTTCGATTTACGAGGAATCTACTTTATCTCCAAGTAATATGATCTAACGCACCACGAGTTTGGAGTGCGACTGTGATTCTCCCTTTGATCGCGAGCAGGTATAAAGGGACTTCGGACTTGAGGCTCCGTACCAACCTGCAAAAGAACCATTGTTTATTCGACATGCATCGCGATAAGGTTTTCGAATATTTCACTTTCATATTATTGGTTTTGCAGAGGTGAGCCTGATTTCTGAAACATACTGGCTGTCTTAGGAATCGGGTCCACCCAGTTCGTATTGAGCATATAACATTTTTGCTTCCCTTGTTCTTCCGTACAGCAACTCACAGTAGAAAAAAATGAGTTAACACACAGAAAAATTCTACCTTGAGTGAATATAATACCTAAAATTCCTTCATTGATGTTTATGTACTTGAAACTTCTGTTTTCTATTGGACCAGTCCAGTTCAGGTAGAGGTTTTCTACCATTGTCTATGTTGGAAATATTTAATTTCAAATGATGTACATGTAGGTTCATCGGTATTTGATGAGCCAAACTATATTTGTTTTGACATGCGCACTTTCGCCATATTTCATGATGGTGCCAATGAAGTAGTTAATCGTTGGTAAGATTTATTGGAAGAAGGAGAATATTTTCTGAGTTCTTTATGAAATGAACATTTAAAATAAAACCTTGCAAGGACTGCCGTGAAGGCAGCAGCTTTTGCGCGCAGGTTCAATGGAAATGACCGCTTTGGCAACAAATTTGGACAGCGCAAAAGCTGCTGCCTTCATGGCAGTGCTTTTCTAGTTTTTTTTCAATGAAATACTGGATTTCAATTCGATCTAATCTTATCACCAATTTTTCGAATTGATAATAAGTTTCTTCAAAAATTGGTGTTGAAATACCAGATTCGAATTTCATGTCATAACCTCTATTTTTTTTTCATCTTAGTTATGTATTCTTCCATAAATGTGGAAAGTTCATAGGTATAATAGAAAGAACACACTTTGTCATCAAGGTAATCTATTGGCTATCGATTTCCGGTCATGAGCCATTATCAGGCCAGCTAAAAATTTTTATAGAATCAACATCTTCATGTCAGAACACTAACAGTTTTAGTTTCAATCATTTCCTTGTTGTTCATTTTTTGAATTTCGGGTTTTCTTTTTATTATTGTGAAGTTAGAAGTGTACAGGTTTCTTACTCACCGCCGACGATAAATATAAAATGTCAATATTTTAAATAAGTATACATACACATAAATATGTATATATATACAACATCTACCGATAGGGGGTTGCTTTTTCTGTTTGTTTTTACTGTGGTCTTATGTTTTCGTTCTATCAGATGATTACCTAATGCTGAATTGGGTCAATTCTTCATGTGTTCATTGAATCTTATCTTTGCAGAACGGGTGGTCATATATAACAGGAAGGGCATTGAGCACAAGTTATTTTATAGATACCACTGCATTGTTCAATGTTCATCTTCATTTTATTATTGATCAAAATGCTCTGATGACGCTTGTTGACTAATGAGTAGTTATGTTTTTTGAGAGTTGAATTGATCTTATCATTGAAGCCCTCAAAGAATGGCAAAGAAATGTATCGGTGTTCGACGAATGTGCGTGGGTATATCTTTTTGAGGAGCATTTTATATTTTATGGATTCTATGATATTATCCATGTACTTTCTTGAATATTGATTGTTTTCTTCGGTTCAGTCTATACTATTCAGTTCTTTTTATAGTTTTCTCTAGGAAGTGGTATGTTCAGAAGTCGATTCAATAAAAATCTAAAAAAAAAAATCTTCAGTTCCATCCCATATGCAAAATATGTCGCCCACATACCTCCTCCAGAGTTTTATGTACTTTCCGAAAACTAACCGCATGATCTGCTTTTCAATGGAACTGACATACAGGGTGCTTCCCCATAGACTGGTCAACATTCTAATTACTGTGGTGATTTGTACGTGATCTTTGAAATAACGGTTTTTGGTCATATCTCAGTATTTTTTGGTGGTCAATTCAATTGTTCTATGGAATTCTGGAAAAAATATTTCAAAATGGCGGAAAACCTACAAAGTTGGAATTTTTTGTTTTCGATTGCCAAATCGGATAGCATTATTTCAATGTACTCAATTTTCTACGATTTTCTGTGAAAAAATGTTTCCAAAATTCAAACTCAACTTTATTTTTACATGTTCACAATGAAAAAAAAAAACTTTCACCCAAAATTGTTCAAATCTCTCAAGGTGGAACAAACCTTTATTCTGAACACTGCTGTGAAAACAGAATGAAAAAATATCCATTGGTGTTCATTTTATTGCCTTCCAAAGACTCTGTCCGGAGTACTTAAATGGTAGCCCTACGGATGGCAAAATTGTGCTAATGGGCCTCCAAAGTGACCTGGACAGAAATATGAATTAATCAAGAACAAAAATATTTTCTAAAAATCTTTGGTAGGAATCGATCTCTCTCCGGATTCGAAAAATAGGGTCGAATTCGATGAACTACCGTTGCTCGCTAACGGACGTCATTATAATCAGAATAAATCCAATTTTTACGCGTCCCTATTCTCCGTGAGTGGAGCGAGTTCGAATCCCATCAAAGTTATGCTGAAAAATTTATTTTTTTTGATGAATTCATATATCTATCCAGGCCATTTTGGGGGCCTATCAGCACAATTTTGGCCTTTGTAGAGCCAGCAGTTTCTTAAATAAAAATTATTTAAGTACTCCGAGCGGAATCTTTGGAACGCTATGAAATGAAAACCAATGGATATTTTTTCATTCTGTCTTCACAATAGTATTCAAAATAGAGGTTAATTCAATCTCAAAAGATTTCAACAATTTTGAGTGAAATTTTTCTTTACTGTAGACATGTAAAAAAAATTGAGTTCGAATTTTGGAAGAATTTTTTCGCAGAAAATCTTAGAAAATTGAGTACATTGAAATAATGTTATCCAATTTGGCAATCCAAAGCAAAAAATTCCAACTTTGTAGGTTTTCCGCCATTTAGAAATATTTCTTCCCGAATTCTACACAACGATCGAATTGACCACCAAAAAATACTAAGATATGACCAAAAACCGTTATTCCAAAGATCACGTATAAATCACCACAGTTATCAGAATATTGCTCAAAGTTGTCATTAAACACCCTGTATCTCGCTTATGCTTCGAAAACGGGGTATATGTCATAAGGTAAAACTGACTTTCCCAATGTAATCTATATGGCTATATATGTTTGACCAGTTTATGGTGAAACACCCTGTATAATTCAGCAATCAGTCCACGGGATGGGGAACCCATAGCTACACCGTGTTGCATCGTGTATATGACGTCATTGAAAATAAAGAAAATTTGCTCACTGATAAGTTTGGCTAGATACCTACATAATATTATCTATATCTTTTGAAGATGTTAATTCTATAAAAATTTTCAGCTGGCCTGATGATAGCCGAAATCTATAGCCAATAGATTACTTACTACTTACTTACTTACTATTATGAAAAAGTGTGTTTTTTCTATTGAACCTATAACCTTGCTCTAATTTTTTGTTGTGTTATTCTCATCTTAACATCAACATTATATCAAGTTTTGTAATTTTGGACGATACAATATTCCGATGAGAAGATCAAAGACCAAAAATAATCCATTTCTTGTAGTTATCCACAAAACCTAAAGAAATATTCCTCCAATTCACATCTTCACAAACCAGTTACCACAAATATAAATAAATAAGTTTTAGTGGTCAGTAAAAAATCTTTCTATTCTCCTTTTAGGCGCTAATTAAAAAATTATTGCCAAAGCGAACCTGCTAAATAAAGAATTACTCAGTTCTTCTTGAGATATTTTGGGAACACAACCTCACAAACTACACATCCTCACAATCCTTAAAAAGCCACGAAAATTCGACATATACCTCCGAGAATAAATTGAGGATAAAGTTTGAATTTGAACCCCTGTTGCAAAATGACGACTCCGAGCGTATGACAAATTTCATCGAAATCTGATAAAGTTTTTCACGGAAACAATCCCCACCAAAATTTGCTTTATATTGCGCGTCGGTATTTTGCAACCTGTTTCGAAGACGGTATTTTCGAGATTTCAAGAAAATATCTTCAAAATTTCAGATAACAACAAAATTAGACATATTTTTTCCAATAAATTCACATTGAAATCTGAAATTTGAGCGTTTATTCATTCATTTTATTCGTTTATTCATTTATTTAAATAGGAACCCCAACAGAAATACCTCCACTTACAGGGGCTCATAACAAATTATAAAGTAAAAAAATTAACACACTTGTGAGTTCAAAAAAAACATAAACATAAAACAAAGTAATAAAAAAAAGCAAAACTGTCCAAAATAAGATGGCCATGAAAAAAAAATGAGGGCTTTAAATAGTTTCTACATGAGTAAGAAGTAAACTACCTTCTGAATGCTGCCAATCACAGATGAAAAATGTCAACATGATTAATATGGTAGTGTTGAACAATGACTTCAAAGTATGTGCCAAATTACATGGGAATCTGAGAAATCTTCCTTGAAAAAAAATCCAATGAATTAGCTGCTGCAAATATGGTTTACTCTAGTATGGTTCGGTACGTCCCTATGATAATGAAAAACGACGAGTATTCAACATACCATAATGTTCGATGACAGGAGATTGCGATGAGATATGATATGAAAGAGATAATGCAGTGTCGAATTTGTGTGACGTTAATACAGTGGGACGAACTTTTTTCGGTCTTGTGTAACTGTACGGTTGAACCAAATTTAGTATCCCGGACGCAAATATCGGTCCAAGGTTGCAACACCTTGTCGTACAGTTCTATGTCCTTCCCAAATAGCCTTCAAACAGTTGGGGAAGTGTTCGGTGCAATCTAGGGTGTTAGCGATTACTTGGTGGTAATTTCTTTGTTTATGGAGAAGAAGAATATCACACTAATGGAACTTACACTATATATAAAGGTAATAGGTGGAGGTATTTGTGAGTATGTTGCACATCTTATCAATGTTTCCATTTTTCCAAATATTTCGAAAACTCCATAGTAATCCCGATATTCAAAACTGGAAACCTGAAAGAAATTACGAACTATCGCTCAATATCCATTTTGAGCGTCTTCTCTATTGTATCTGAAAGAATCGTTTTTACCAGAATGATGAAATATCTCAATAGATTTAACTTACTGGATCCTGCGCAACATAGTTTCAGGAGCGGTTGCTCTACTCAGTCAGCTCTAGTCAATTCTGCTGTATCCGTTTATGAATGTTTAGATAACAACTTATTTGTAGCTGGTTTATTTTTCGACCTTCCATCGGCGTTTGATATAGGTACTCTAGTTTGGGTTCATACTCAAAAAGTGTTAAAATTCAGAATTCAGAGGTGGACTTCTGGACTGGTTGCATAGTTTCCTTATTCAAAGAACTATGTCGGTCAAAATAGGAGGATTTTATTCTGAAAGTTGTCATGTTGATTCTGGAGTTTCTCAGGGCTCCTCAGTGGTGTATCCTCTTCTATTTTCGTTGGTCATAAATTACTTGCCTGCGTGGTCAACATATTTTCTGATAACATTATTTGCCGACGATACTTCCGTGGTCGTTTCTACCCGTAGTCGTTAAGAGCTCCAGAGTCGAGGAGAACGTAAATTCGTGTCATTCGAATGATGTAATTTCGAATTTTGATCAAACTGGTCTGCATACATTTCTGTTTTAAAAACGATGAGAATGAAATTTTTGTAGGAAGTTTGATGATGAAATTATCATAACATTCGAGTCAACCTAATTTCTTGGAATCTATGTGAACAAAAATTTGAAATGAACGACTCACATTGACGTTTTATGTTGAGAATTTAAGAGCTCATTTTGCAATCAGTAGAGTCAAGAAACTGTTACTCATGAGCTGTGCAATTAGCGAATATTACAGCCTTGTATATCTATTGTTACCTTGCCTACCATATCTTGCTTCGGGGAAGCGGCTCCGAAGTTTCAAGGGTATTCATAGCACAGAAAATAATTAGTCGATCAATGTTTAATTTTGGTCCTTGCATATATAATTTTAAATGCCTGTTACACGCTGAGGAGAATGAAAGAGAATGGCTAAAGATATCATGTCATCATAATTATGAACCGAGGAATTCATAAACTTTTTTGATATCTAGTCCTCCAATATACTGAATGAATAAACCGGATACTTCAGGGATGTTTCGCAAATTGAGATTCAAATCACAACCTGTATCTTTCACTCGAACTTGGCTCGGAATAATCCGAGGATAACACTCAGTATCACTTCAATTCAATTCCTATGTAAGGGCAATTGAACAAAGGGTGTAGGCAATAGTCCTCAAAAAGTCCTCGAAAACTCCATCAATGAGCATGAAATTGACATCAATTCCTGTACTTCTAGAATACAAAGCTGAGGAGAATCTCATCAACAACTGTTTCGAGATATCCTAGATTGAGTCACCAAATCTGGAAGAATTCACTGGAAATTCTGTAATTCAACTAGCTGAAATGTTGGAAGGCTTACCTAGGTCCACAATATACTGATTAAAGGAATAGCTGACACTAGTCCCGAGGATGATGGAATAACTGTTTCTCAAGGTACTGACAACAAAAATCTAGGTGCTTACTCACGAAGTACCTTGATCTCTAGAGAAGGAGTTTTGATTATTAAACGTCCAAGAATTCCTGATGTATCTCTCATCAACCAACTGATACTCATGAGAATCTTCAAAGACAGGCGAGTAATCGACAGCGGCCGTGACTGGCTTAGATGATACTGCATTACTGATGATAAAAAACATTCACAAGTTGAAGAACTCAATGATTTGAATACCGAAATAAAGCGCAGAGTTGACGGAGGTGAGTCTATGGCATCAAAGGTCTTAAATTGGGCATCTAGCCTTTTTGTGGACACTATCCGCAACTGCAACCTCTTTTAGCTGGTGGACTCCTCTTCGCGCTTCCGTAATTTGCAGACTCCTTCTCTTCTGGTTCTGAAGGTAACGAACGATGCTGACTTTTATCCCTTAATTGACCAATATCCACCTTTAGGCAGATTGGACCACAGTGTTATACCCTCCACCATTCATATGAAATCTCGAATATCATCCAAGAGGTGAAGAAAAGAACTGAAAATTATCAACTTTCCTCAACTTTGTCGGAGACTCGGAGATGTCGACTGGGGTACTCTTGTTACGCCTAATACTGATTTTGAGGAAATGGGGGCTGTTTTCACCACAAACCTGTGAACTTGATGAATGCTCACTTGTGAAGAGTATTGTTCACATAAGTTCATATGGCAAGGTTATCTACATCGTGAAAAAATAAGAGACTACGAAGATCATCAACGTTTCTCCAATTCACTCTCCTCACTGAATACACAAGCCAAAAGGAAGAGACGGCCGACTTCCTTGCATAAACGATCAGAAAATACACTTTAATTTAATTAAATAATGTTGACTTCACACTGAAATCATGGAATAAATATGATCGCTAGTCGAAAGAACCGGGAATTTTCTCACCTACCTGGTATTCTTCTCGTAGGGTTCCCACGGGATAACGATTTTCCGTTCCTGAGGGTCGGGTAGCGGACTGTATCCTTGTGGTATGGGGTGGCACAGCAGGATTGGATTTTGAGTATATTCACCAGAATTGTATTGGTTTTCGTATAGAGAGGGCGGAGCGTAGAAAACATTCGTTTTCGTGACTTCGAAACCGAACCAATTGATTCCCATGTGTGCAGATCTTCACGGTAGGCGCGTTATATCGGCTCCTTGACCGAGTGATCAAAAATAAAGAAATGAGATGAAACAACAGAGAGGGTAGAACTATTTCATGGTTATTCTTATTGAAATATTCAAAACGTATTCCAGTGAAGGAAATACTGGAAAACTACCTCACAGGTATATTCCGGGTCAATTATGTATAGGGAGAGGGCAAAGTTTGACCAACGGTCTCTGAAGGACACTTTGGTTCGCACGAACAGACTATCCCGTCTGCACCGGGATGGGTTGACACTACCCCTACGAGACTCCACTGCATAGGCGGAGCTAACTCATTCTTAATGGGAACAAGTTCACACGGTAATAGGGTTTTGTCATTCTTGAGCCACTTCTGTCGTTGTTGCTGTAATTTCTGTACAAGTTGCCAACGATCGCGTTGATTCATTTCAAGGTTAGATAAATCGGGATTTAATACAGAAGAAAGAGAAGCCTGGCTCAAAACATGACCAGGGGTTAACACCGAGAGGTCACTCGGATCCGAACTTGAAGGACAGACGGGCCTAGAGTTGAAGATCGCTTCAATTCGAGTGAGAAGAGTATAGAATTCCTCATAAGTAAATATTTGAGCCCCAACTGTTCGATAAATTTGTGTTTCAACAGACTTGATGCTTGTTTCAGTTAAACCGTTAAAATGAGGGGAAGATGGTGCATGAAAGGAAAACCTTATGTTTTTTTTAACTGCAGCATTCTTCATGTATTCAGAGAGAATACGCGATGCCCCGAGGAAATTGGTACCACAATCATAGGTGGCCTGAGTGCAATGTCCTCGACGACTTACGAAGCGCCGCAAAGCCGCCATTAAGGCCTCAGCAGATAAATCTGAAGACAATTCCAGATGGACTGCCTTGGTGAAAAACACACAAATAAGCAAATATATGCTGCTCATGATTTTATTCCTCGTCCTTTTGCCAATGTTTCATTGAAGGGGCCGCTGTAATCTACACCCACATGTTGAAAAGGTTTTAGTTTATGTATTCGTGATGGTGATAAATTACCCATGAAGGGTTCTAGAGAGCGAGGATTTGCCTTGAAGCATACCAAGTATTTCAATAAAACATATCTTATGGCACGTTTAGGAGACATAATCCAGAAATTCTGAGCAAGCAAGAAATGTAGTGTTTGAAGTCCCACATGTTATTGTTTTTTATGAACGCTTTCAATGATCAGAAATGTGAGACTGTGTTTATTTGGGAGTGAAATGGGGTGTTTTTGATCGTAGAAAAGGCCAGAAAAGTGAAGACAATCGCCCACTCTGAGCAGTTCATTTCCCCCGATGAAAGGATTTAGTTTTCTCAGAAGTTTTGGCAATGGAATTTCCTTTTCAACCTGGGAAATTTCCTGATTGAAACGAGAATGTTGTATTTTTTTTACAAGAACGAAAAGAGCTAGATGCAATTAATCTTAAGTGAAATGAGTATATTTATGTCCCTACTTGGTTATGAATTGTTCAAGAAACGCAAACAATATGCCAAAATAGGCTTAATTTTCTTCGAAGAAGAGAATCTATCTAATGTGAAATCCACGCTCTCCAGCGAAGTGAACGAAACAAGAGAAATGGTTTTCTCTTCCTCGTACGTCTGGGGAGGCCAGCTTGAAACTTCCTGAACACACAATTCTCTTGAAGTGTGGCCACACTTCAGGAGAATTTTGTAGGCAAGAAGGCCCAGTGAACCACAAGGGATGATCTAACAAATCCCTAGGTAGAAGTCCTCTTGAGGCACAGTCAGCGGGATTGTCAGTTGATCGGACATAATACCAATCAGTAGGAAATATATTCTCTTGAATCAAACTTACTCTGTTGCTTCGAAAGGTTCTCCAGCGGTGAGATGAGGATTTAATCTATGATAAAGCGACCATCGAGTCAGTCCAGGCGTAGGTTTTCTGAAATTGGATTTTACCTGCATCTGTTTTAGTGATAAATACCATCAAGTAGGACAGCAAAGTTGCAGCACACAATTCCAATCGATCATCTGTAAGCCGATATAGTGGGCTACATATCCCACATGATTCATCATCGATTTTTATGGAGAGGTCACCGTGTATTTATAGCAAATCTGTACTGGATTTCCGTATACCGGTCTTCATGCATATTTTCTTCAGCCTACGCATGGTCAGGAACTTTTTGGATATGCAATTTCGAAACATATGTATTGGCAGAGGTAGACTGCATAGCGAGACCTCTAGATCACCAGATTTAAATACTGTCAATTATTTTGTTTGGGAACATTTAAATGTTGACTTGTATTCGACTGAGATCAGACGTAAGGAGATAGGAAATAGCAAGTAATACATATATAATAGGCGGCTTCGATATCAAATCACTATTTCCCATCTCCTTACGTCCAATCTCAGTCAAATACCAGTAAACATTTAAATGTTCCCAAAAAAAAAAATTGTCTTACGCCTTCCGGTTTCTAGCTTCCGGCCTCTTCTGTTCTCCCATTCTTCTGGTCTCAGGTTCTTCTCAGACATTGCTTTCTGTATGCTGCTCATCCAGGTAACTTTTGGTCTTCATCGCTTTTTCCTTTTCCTCGGTAACCTCTTAAGAGCAAGTTTTGGAATTTTTTAATCTGACATTATCTCCGTCCGTACCAAATGAGCTGTTCTTGTTGAGTATCCTCTATTATTGTTCCGTCCACCTTCATTAGCTCCCTTATTCTTTCTTTTCTCACCCTGCCATTCGAGTTACTCTCGCTGATCTTCGCCAATAGTCCATTTCGAGAACCAGCATTCTTCTTCTCAGGCTTTTTGTCAACTGCCATGTTTTACTTTCATATGAGACAATGCTCTTGAACACTGAGGAATAAATGTAGTGTTTCTATTTAGCTAAAATATTTTTCGACCATAGTATCAACTTACAGTGTCACATAGTTGTTTTTTCCTTGTTCATTCTGCACTCTATTTCATTTGTTGTCCTTCAATCTGCTGTTATTTTCGTCCTTAAATAGATGTATTCATCGCAGGCGTCTATTTCAACATCGTCATTCATCTTTAACTTCTCCTTCTCTCCGCCAACACAGATATATTATTCTTCGAAAAGTCTTCTTGACATAAACTCTAGATCATCCCTATCTTGGGCAATCACAACCTGTTCATCGGCAAAGTGAAGTGTGTAAAGCGTTGTGTCATCTGTAAACTGAATTCCCATTCCATGACAAGATCTTCTCAATCTCTTCAAAGCTTCATTCAAATATATTTTAAATAGAGAGGTAGATGAACAGCAGCCCTACCTGAGACCTATTGCAACTGTGAAGGATGGAGAGAGAGATTTCCGTAATTCTACTCTTGAGTAAGATTGTTCGTATAATTGCTTTATTGCACTGATCGCAGTGCTGTTGATTGATGACATTTCTGATACCTGCTACAGTTTCTTTATCGGAACTGTATCGTATGCTTTTGTAAGGTCCATAAATAAAAGGTTTACTTCTCGAATGGTTGCTGTTTTTTCTCATTCATATGGTTTATGCAGAAGATATTTCTTCACATGATCTACCAGCTCTGAATCCTGATTGATGTTCAATATCCTGGGGATTGAATTCATCTTCGATTATGCTCCTCAATTTTTTGCATGAGGTCTGCTGAAAGACCTCGTCATTGATATGCATCTGTAGTTTAAGTACTGTTCACTCTTTTTTTTATGGATTGGTGTGATCCAAGCATTTATAAGCTCGTAACATATTGATTGGTATTTTTATGCCATTTTTCAGCATCTCTTCTGGGATTCCTTCAGGTCCTACAGCTTTTCCATTTTTATGTTCATATTTTTCGAAATTGCCCATCCAAAAAGTTTCTGACCATGCGTAGACTGAAGAAAATATGCAGAGATTAGGTATACGGAAATTTCCAATGAATGGTGTCCATAAGAATCAATTAATTGGGCCACATTTCCTACCAAAACAGCTTACGGATGGTATGTACTTAAATTTCCTGTAGAAGCACCTTCCTGTATTAATCGATGGACCAGACATTGCAGAAATGTGTTTTTAACATGGAAATTTCCAAATATGTGAATAGGCAGAGGCGGACCTGTACCATTAGATCACCAGATTTGAGTCCTGTCGATCATTTTTGTATTTGTGAATATTTGAAATGTTTAATGTATTCGTGTAAATAGGGAACTAAGGAGATAGAAAGGAAAGATAGCAAAGCCACCTACGATGAAAGACATATTAATCCAGACATGATCAAAAAACCTGACAATAATATTTTGAGACGGGCCAGAAATAGAATTTAACAAAACGCTGATACTTTGGAAGTTCTTCAGTGATTCATTTTTGTAATTTTTAGTTCTTTATTTTCCTAATTATCGGTTGTTTGAGATTTCGGATACATTTTTCAATTTCAATGTTTTTTTGTTAATTTCTCGAAATGACCTTTCAAAATAACAAGAAATACTAATTTCTATTTAGGAGGACGAGAAATTTTTTCAATTCCATCACGAAGTTCGAATTTTCTGAGAATATAAATGAGGGATCTGTTTCCGAACGTCCGATGAATAATAGCTTCGGATCAATACAGTATTTCATCATTGAAATTGTCTATCCAACGCCACCAGTAGGTACCAAAGTATTTATGATGTATTGATTGTTTTAATTTTGATTTGATTTTAATCGTGTGGATGTGATGAGTTTCTATTTAGATATTTACGCTCGTATATTTTTCTTTATGCAGATTTAGTCTACTCAGCGTCCAGTGAATCTCAAACAATATTTGAATTGGTGATAAACTAGATCATGACCACTTGAAACATCGAAAAAATGTTAGGTGAAATTTCCACTGTTTTCGAGGTAATCCTCATTTTGGGAATTCGTGAGCAATCGGTATTTTTAACCGATGTTTTGAATAAAATGGATACTGGAATAACGCGAAAAATTTTTCCTGAACATTGCCAATGAGTGTTGCTTTTTAGACATATGTAATTTTTTCAGGAGTTTATAATAAATCTTCGAGAAATCCTATTTATTTTATTCTCGCAAATTTGACCTGATTTTCTGGAAAAAATTATAACCAAGTGAATTTGTACATTTACTACAGAAAAAACGCACTTTATCAAGTCGCAATAGAAACTGACCCATCTTTTAAAAAATTAGCTTTAGTGCAACTGGACCGTAAGTTCGACAACTTCCTACTAGTACAATAGATGAGACATCCCAGAACCTATCTTAGGGCCCTAAGAGCAATGAACTGAAATCTTTTGATTAGCTGCACTCCGGATATTTGATAGAACAAGTTCAAGGAACAACTTACTGCGACATGAAACAACTGAGAGGGTGTATCCACATGCTATTAGAGAATCGTTGTAAAAGGCAGCATGTCATTATTTGAAACGTTCTTCTGAAAAAGAAATCAAATCTGCATCAGAAAGGATGGAAAATATATCCCAATTTTCACGTTTTCCTGAATAATGGATTCATTACCATAAATCATAATTCAATTATTTTATTTCTATAAACTCGCAAAAGAATACCTTTTCAGTCAAAACTGTGAAAGTTAAGGATAGACCAGAATATTTATTTATTTGATAACTACACCAATCTACAGCTCAAGCCAACTACAGATTCGAAAAAATAAAATTACAAATAACACAAAATTTCATGAAAAATCAAAAAGAAGATACATGTAGGTGAAGTAAGGACAGTACCCCACAAAAATTGCAGTTCCAACATAGCTCTCCTAATATCTAGTTGAGAACTGTTGAAAATATTTTGAAGATGTTGAAAATTGGAGAGATATTGGCATAATCTGTACATTGGCAAGAACCGAAGCAGGTTAGTTCTCGGAAACGGAAGAAAAAACGTGGTTATGTTCCAAAGAAGCAGTTCGGGACGTGCAAATCCACTGAGGCTAGCAATTAACGGCGATCGATTTTGGAGCATATAATAGTATGTAGGAAAAGTATTCCTAAATTAACCCTACAACTCTATAGGGAGTTTACATGAAATATTTTGAATAAATACTCATTTTGTGTACCACGAATCGGATAGATGCTATTAATTTTACTTCAAGAATCGCTTCTCTATTTCCTCCAAATCATCAACATAAATCCTATAGCCAGGATTCCATACATTTCATCCATATTCTAGCTTTGACCTCACTAGCGCACTTAAAAGAAGAAAAAGAGATCGAGTTCCAAATAGGCAACTGGACTTCCTAAGTATGAATGCGCGAGTCCCTCCGAAACGGTTGCACTCACATGGGACACAAACGTTAACTGTTCAATACACTACCTTCCACGTTATACTGATAATGGACCTTGAATTTTCTATATTCAATGAAAGCCGGTTTTTTCTACAACAATCAATTAGTCCATCTATGTCACCCTGAAATTCCCAGCAATCCTGGATGGAAACAATACGGCGAAGTAACTTACAATCATCAACATATACAAGAAATAGGTAGCGCAGAAATGAATGCAAATCATTCATGAATATTATAAATACCAGAGGACCCAAAATGGAACCCTGTAGAAAACCAGATGACGCGCAGAACTTAAATGACCTGACTTCAAAACATTGAACGAACACTTTGCTATCTGCAAGATATGTTTCTAGAAAGAGGATAAAATTCATTGTCAAGTCAAACGGAGACAATTTTTTAGGTATTACTCCATGGTCAACCTTGTCGAACGCCTTGGAAAGGTCGGTATATATAACATCGACCTGAGAGGTCTCATCCAATGCAGTAGACACATATTGGGTGCAAAAAGCCAAGTTCGATACAGTAAACCGACCTTTAATGAAACCGTGTTGATTATCATTTATTCGACATTGCGAATCATATCATATAGAGCTCTTTCGAAAACTTCACTGAAATTACCCAGAATAACGATAGGTCTATAATTTTCAATGTCTTCTTTGCAGCATTTCTTGAAAACAGGGCGCACCTTTCCCTCCTCCCAAACTCTCGGAAAGCACAACTTGCCAAGTGACAATCTGAAAAGTGTAGTTGAAGGCTTAGCAGAAATGATGACGCAGTCCTTTAATAATAAAAAAAATGGAACATCTTCTGGGCCAGCAATCATGTCACTCTTGCACGCCTTGAAATAATACAGAATAAAATCATCCCTTATATCGGTAATAGAAAGAGTTTGTTCAAGATAGTCCTTCATGGTTCTATTGTAGAAAGTTGCGAAAGCATCAGTCATGTCCTAAGGAGCAGAGAATACGGCACCATCAAAATTCATTGACTCGGGAATGCAGGAACATCCACGCATCTCATTCAGGTAACTCCAAAATGTTGATGGATCCCTAGAAAAATCTTTCTCCGACTCCCGACAGAACCTCACTCGAGCAATAGAGATCACACTTTTTAGTTCTTCGCGAAGCTCCTCAAAGTTCTCTAGAAATAACATATAAACTGTTCTTTTAAAGGCACGGCAGTGATAGTCCTTGGCTCCTAACGTGAGAATAATATCCCCAGTAAACCAAGGTGGGTATCGGGACCTCCTGACTGATGTTTTAGGAACACAAGCTTCAAGAATACCATTAAGATGTTCATAGAATGCTACCCAGACCAAGTCATCATCAGCATACTCGGTCAAGAAATCCCAGTTAGAGTTCAGTAGGCTGTCATAGAGCAACGAGAGGTCAGCTCTAAAATTGAAACTGTTGAGAACACCTCCCTATAAGTTATCCTTAGGACGCCCAGGTCAGACAAAACTGCAGGAAAGGATGACGTGAATCAACTGGTGCGAGAGAGGAGCTTCACGATCACCTGATGATGACTACAGATAAGATCCAAAATCTTACCGTTTACCTTAATAACGTTATTGACATGATGCAAGTTCATGTAGTCCAATAGTCCTTGCCACCTTCAAACGGACTATACCTATCAACGTTATGAAAGATATCGGTAAAGCCGCCAAACTCAAGATGAGTAGCTATAAAATTGAAACGCACAGCAACTAAAACTCCACCACCACTCGTAGGATGTGAGGTTAAAGCTATGATCCTTTCTATACAAAGTGAATCGATCACTACAGACTTCTGAGTTTGAAATATCACAAGATAGCCAAGTCTCAGTTAAACATATATAATATCATAGTTGCATTGAGAAATGTTATCATGAACAGCTTTGACCTTGAGCCTCTAACATTTTGATATTAAAAATATATGTCACCTGAGCGAGAAGCAGAAAAGTTTCCAGAAATCTCATGAGGTATTGATTAATATTTATCATTAAAAGAAGACAATTTCAAACTGTTGAATTCTTTTAAGTAAATGGGACATTTCTTTGCATCCCAGACAGTATGATCGAAATTCTTCAAATTAGCATTAAAACACTGAATACATTTTGAAACAGTGCTTGTACAAGGCCATGTTGTTAGAGAAGTCAGATTGACCATGAGTGATACCACTACAATTGTAACAAATCATCAATTCAGTTGCATCATTAACGACACAAACACCAAAATTCACAAAAAGTTCTTCACGCTTTATAACTTTAATGAGAGAACCGGTATCCATTTCAATCATTGAATGAAAAATTTAAGCATTCTTTTGCAACGGAAATATCACCTCTTCTTGACAGAATGAGAGTATATTTTGAACAATTTTGGAGACTTGACAAGGTGCGCATATTCTTGTAGTGAATATTCTCATTCACCTGGTCAAAATATTTTTCAGAAAATTCTGTCAAAGTAAGGTAGAATTTGATCTATCATTTCATCGATACTTCAAATATTGTTCAAGGTTTACATGACACATTGTATATTGATATTCACCCCTATTGTGTTATTGTTGTAGTAAGGTATAATAATAATAATAAAAATTTAGGGAATTCTCTGAATATAAGATTCTCACGGGATTTTGTATCAAGCTGCTGGGGGGTGTTCTTCAGCTAACAACGAAACTTCGATTTGAAATGGGAATAACTTTGAAACCGTACGGTCAATTTAGCCCATTATCGAAAACTTTTTCTACACATGCGGCCAGCAGATAAAATTAAATTCGACCATTAACTCTTCTTCAGGGATTGCACCTGATAATTAGAGACTAAATCTTAGATATTTAATTGGATTCTGTTGTGATAAGAATACGAAATATTCTCAGGAAGGAATTCACGTGTGAAAAACCACCAAATGTTTCGGAATAGCAGTCATTTCCCTCAAAAAAATATTGGATAATTAAACGTGGACCAATCCTCCGACCGATAAGATAACCGAATTCAAATCCTGTAATTTATTTCATTAGTACTACTTGAAAAACTCAGACAATTTCATATCCGCGGTTCAATTCTCGGCTTTTCCAATCGTATTTTACACGCAACATATTTATGCAAAGAAAAACCAGATGGGCACGAGAAAGCTGAATCGACCAAGCTGCCTTCATTGGTCAATATCACATCAATAAGAGATTTCCAAGTTGGGACTATATGAGTTGGTCCCCGAATGCGTTGTTGCGTACCAATAGAGGAAAGCATAGAACCGAAATATTTTACTGAAGTTAAATTACTATCCAGAAAAGTAACATTAATATCGCCAACACAGATAACATCCTCACAATAAGATAGTAGATGAGTCAAACTAGTTTCCCGAGAATCAACAAAAGTTTATATGACAAGTGAGGAGGATTATAAACAACATGAGTTACAAAGGAAATACAATCATAATGAATTTTAACAAATAATTGTTCCATATCAGAATTGTTCGGAACATCAATCCCTCCAAATCGAAATCTGTTGTGAATATATAAAGATAACCCCTCCCCCCATCTCTTGCAACAGTATTTCTATCTACTGTGATAAAATTGAAATTTGCAATCATTAAACTTTCCGAATCATTAAACCAAGTCTAAGACAGTGCGAGTATGTCAAATCTATTCTACTCAATAAATACTTTCAATTCATTTGAATTAGGAACCAGAGATTGTAATTGTACATTCAAATGACCCAACAAAAACATACCCTAATAAATCCGCCAGTGCGTAATAGAAGTGCAAAGATACAGTCAGTGAATCGTTAAAACAAAATCAAACCAAATAATTACACACCAGGAATAAGTAATTTAACACATGTCTCCGATCTGACGAAGAGAGCTCCATTAAACGTCCAACCATTCTTGAATCCATATTTTTCTGATGAATCCCTGACAAGTTTCCATCTGCCATGCGTAAGGTCCTCCCTCATAACTATGTTCGAACCTTTGAGATTTTTCTTCTTCTTAAATGTCATATTCTTATATTCAGAATCTCTGAAGACAACAATAAGATGCCGGGGTTGTTTCTTATCAACAGCACCTGATCTCTATACAGGGTCTTTCACGAGGAACCTCACCCATATTTATACGGGAAACTACTGAACGTATTTTCATGAAATTCAGCACAGAGTATTTCACGATGCTGATGAAATCTAAAATATTTTCAAGGCATGAGCACCTCCGGTTTTTCCGGAAATGACGTCAACTTCCGTTTTTCAAATAAGAACACCATTTTTTTATTGCAGAAATAGATTCCTTAGAAAATTTCAATTTATTTTGATGAAACATTTTTCAGTTTTGGTTGGAAAATTCTCTCTGAGCGGGAAAATTCGAAAAAAAAATCGAAAATAGAGCTCCGCTGAAACAAGAATAACTTCGAGGTTTTTGGATGGAAAATTTTCATTTTTGAGATTTTTCAAGATGTAAGATTGATGTATCCCCTTTAAAAATCGAAATCGCGATTCATGATACAGGGGGTGAAAAAATCGCTTTCAAAGTTAGGGATGACAAAATCGTGAAAAATCAATTTTTTCAAATTAGAACCCCATTTTTTATGGCCGATATTGAATCTACGTTAAAAAATAATGTGAGTGTATGCATCACATCCTTGCCCTAAAATGGATATTTTCTGAGTTATTCACAAAAAACTGTTTTTCGTCTTGAATTTTCAGCTATTTCTTTTCCCTTCACGCCAAAAAGATGAAATTTTCAGGAACTGTTATTTGAACCATGCTGTAGATTGTTCACCCCTTCTTGAAACCGACTTCAAGTTACTATTAGGAGAACCATGGCAAACTCTCGCAGTTATAACTAGAGAAGATGCTCAAAGTTTTGACCGTTAATTTCTAGACATTTATTTATACGTCTCAGGAATGCTTCGTGCGTTGCTCTTCTTATTTCATCGGGAGGAAGAGATCTGCAAAAGTGTTTAAAAACCAAATTGAGTTTCAAAACTATGAATCTAAAAATCTAAACAAACCTGAACGCATTTCTGACTCGTTCTATGCAGTCCTCTTTATCAGTCAGGGGAGTTGAGTAGACAATATTTTTTATCCTACCCCAAACATAATAGTCTAAAGGAGTTAAATCGGGAGAACGTGGTGGCCAAAGATGTGACCATTGTTCGCCAACTATCGATCTTCAAATAGCCTGTAGAGGATATTTGACACATTGAGTGAATTGTGTGGAGGCGCGCCATCTTGTTGATACCATAAGTCATTATGGTTCTGTACTAGCGGCTCAATTATTTGAGTCAATATGTCAGAATATCTATCTCCTAAGGGAGAACATTCTTTAAATAATGCAAACATGTGTAGTGTTCTATCTTACCAGTTAAAGTCCCATCATAAATGTGAACATCGAGAATTGCATTATTTTTGATGGCGCAAAAAATATTGAAACTCCAGGTCTCTTGAAAGTTCCATTGTCTGAAGTGGTGGTTGTTCTCTTCATTCCAATAATGACTGTTATGCCTATTGAAAGAACCATTCTTTGTGAATTCAGATTCATCTGTCCAAATTATACAGTCCAAAAAGTTTTCATTCTCTTGAAATCGAATCATCATAGCTTCGCAAAACTCTGTTCTCCTGACGAAATCAGTTTCCTTCAAATGCTGTACCCTATTGAATTTATATGGGTGCATTTTATGTTTTTTTAATATTCTCCAAACACTCGATTGAGATAATCCCAGATCAATCTCGGCATCTTTGAGAGAATTTTGAGGATTCACACGAAAATATGCAAGAACTGTAATTTCGTTGTTCTCATCTTCTACTACACTTTTTTCTCTGTGTGTAGTTTTCTTAACGAAAGATCCGACATTTCTCAAGTTTGTCATGGTTCTGTTAATGGTATCTCTCGTTGGTCCTCTCGAAGACCAGTCGAATCGTTCTATCTACAACTTTATTACATTCTCCATGAAGTAGAATGAGATTTAAATAATGTTCATTGGTAAAATTAGGCATAGTGATCGATTTTATAACTGAATACGAATTATCACCAAATTAATAGTAAACACAAAATGCTACTGAATAAAGAGGAATTTGGCAGATGTAATTAATGATATCTATCATTAAAAAAAAATAATGTAAAACATGGTAAGTTTTTGCATATGGTTCATAAGGAATTATTTATTTATCACTGGAGAGAAAACCGATGGCCGATTAGTTGAAATAAAGAGGTTTCCGATACAAATTCGAATCCAAATTCGCCATCTATTTAGGAACAACCTGTAACTTTTTTCTCATGCATATTAGGGTAGTAAAATCTAAAACATGGTTTAAGTAACAGTTCCTGAAAATGTCATCTTTTTGGCGTGAAGGGAAAAGAAATAGCTGAAAATTCAAGACGAAAAACAGTTTTTTGTGAATAACTCAGAAAATATCCACTTTAGGGCAAGGGTGTGATGCATACACTCACATTATTTTTTAACGTATATTCAATATCTGCCATAAAAAAATGGGGTTCTAATTCGAAAAAATTGATTTTTCACGATTTTGTCATCCCTAACTTTGAAAGCGATTTTTTCACCCCCTGTATCATGAATCGCGATTTTGATTTCTAAAGTGGATACATCAATCTTACATCTTGAAAAATCCCAAAAATAAAAATTTTCCATTCAAAAACCTCGAAGTTATTCTTGTTTCAGCGGAGCTCTATTTTCGATTTTTTTTTCGAATTTTCCCGCTCAGAGAGAATTTTCCAACCAAAACTGAAAAATGTTACATCAAAATAAATTGAAATTTTCTAAGGAATCTATTTCTGCAATAAAAAAATGGTGTTCTAATTTGAAAAACGGAAGTTGACCTCATTTCCGGAAAAAACGGAGGTGCTCATGCCTTGAAAATATTTTAGATTTCATCAGCATCGTGAAATACTTATAAGTGCTGAATTTCATGAAAATACGTTCAGTAGTTTCCCGTATAAATATGGGTGAGTTTCCTCGTGAAAGACCCTGTATAGAGGTGATCTCATCAGCGACCGGTATGTTAAATTCATCACTGAACAATTTCTTGACCTGATTCAGTACATTTCCTCCTTGGTATTCCCTGCATATAGGACAGATGTTTTCATTTTCTCTCCCCTACTCGAGAAAATCCATTTTTGCTCAAGTTTCCTACGTGTGTCATCGGTGAAGATGTTCTCACCTTTTTGCAGCATCACATTTCAATAACCGAATTTCTGCTTCCAGAGTGGCTTTCATAGCCTCACAAACATTGATTTTTTCAGCGTATTTTCTGCTAATTGTGCTGATTAGAAATTACTTCGATCAGATTATCAGACTTTTATGCATCAATTTTCGAATTCTGATTTTTGTCTAGTAGTCATGTGGCTACTTTTCTATGAATTTGGAAATCGTGAACGAAAAAATGGGTGATTATTGAATGAAACTTCTTATCACTAGCCGTATCTCGAAGAGCGCAACTACACGCGTGTGTTCACGGCACCGTATCGCATCGCATAAAGCCTGAGTGTGAAATTACATTAACTACTGAGGGCCGGTATTATAGAACTTAACTTTTACTTTAACTGACAGTTTTGACAGTCATAATAGGACATAACTGTCAAAATTTCAGTTAAAGTTTAAGTTAACTTCCATTTAAGTTTTATAATACCGGCCCTGAAAGTATCCCTAGTCGTTAATCTGGTAGCAATGATGCAACCTCTTACTCCCTATCTATTTATTTCAACTTTACAATTAAAATTGCTATTTACAAACATAAATATAGGTACAGTGAATCTGAGATCCGGGATTCGAAGAAGCACTTATCTTAATGGTGAAGGATCCAGCGGTATGATCCTCCAAAATGCAGGTATTATGCAGGTGGTCCAGTTTTTAGAGATTCCATCCAGAGCAAGGTC
Organism: Myrrha octodecimguttata; assembly: GCA_958510865.1. Taxonomy (NCBI): domain Eukaryota; kingdom Metazoa; phylum Arthropoda; class Insecta; order Coleoptera; family Coccinellidae; genus Myrrha; species Myrrha octodecimguttata. Next base: position 16,112,294 of record OY294058.1, on the reverse strand, counting down.
CAGAACTAAGAATTCCAGCAACAACCAGCTTCGGTACAAAGGTACTCCAGCCATAACAGCTCCAGCACTAAGATAATCCAGTTAAACTCTGGGTCCGGTAGTAAGATATTCCAATGGGCGTTAGCCCCGGTACAAAGATTATCCAGTGAGCGTTAGCCCCGGTATAAAGATGGTCCAGTGGGCGTCAGCCCCGGTAAAAAGATGGTCCAGTGGGCGTTAGCCCCGGCAAAAAGATGGTCCAGTGGGCGTTAGGCAAAAAGACTGCAAATTTCAAAACTATAAGATGGTGCTTGTAACACGTGATCTCATCCCCAGTGACTCTAGACGTTATTGAAATAATTTACAAGTTGATGAATATGAGATGAAATATCTATAAATCAGGAATAAGAGCACGTTATTCGATAGTACGAATGAGACAAGAAATCAAATGCACAATAGTATACAAAGGCAAATGTTGACCTGTATAACCTGCATGGAATGAAATAAATCAGAAATCACAATTTGGCATTTACAAAAGCAAAAAATTTTGGTCGGTATATACATAGTACTTACCGCCTTTTGAATAGACGTCTTAAAAGAAACAATAAAACTTCAAAATTCCACGATGTTAATGGATTACGAGGTACGTTAGTTCGCTAAACTCTAGCAAGGTGTTGAATCTTCAGCTCCTACGCACCAAAAGGAAGAATTTTCCATTAGTTGGACCGAGTTTGAAGGGTTGCGCATGCGAAACACACACTCAACCGTCAAAGCGAAGAGCGTTCTTTAGCGATTGATCATATAATTGCAGTAAGGCGTTTTCTTGCGATTGGAATTGAAATTATTAGTATAGCGTATTTTCGCGATCGAAACTGAAATCGACAGTGGAGCGTTTTGTAACGTTACAAGTGATGAGTGAAATCCGAACAGCGAATGCAATGAAATTTGATAAACGATTCGGCGAATAGTGTGGACGGCACTCGAGCTTAGCCTCGAAAAATACATTCAAATGCATCTTTCGAATTGAAAACTGGGTCCCAAAGGAGCAGAAAGAACGCTGCCTCGAACCATAAAACTCCTTGTGGTTGATTGCATTCGTTGTTCGCATTACACTCATCTGGACCTGGCTTAGTATGTATACATGGTGATTCCGGACGAGAGATTTTGGGATAAGTTTACATTACAGTCTCGGAACAATGTTTGGTTTATGGTTGGGGTCTCTATTGAGAATATACAGGGTGATTCTTACGATTCGAACGATTTTACTTTTATTGATGACTTTGGTATGACTCTTTCGATTTCAATGAAATTTTCGGTGGAGTACAATATTGATGAGCACATTCATTAATTCTAAAATTTTTTTTTCAAAATAAGCGGTTACTGTGATAATTCCAGATTAATTGTGCAGGTTGAAAAAACACCCTGTACTTCTCGTTTCCTAAATACGCTATCTCTTTACGTTTCTACTATAATAAGTCATTATTCGGGAGTTTTCAATTTTTTTGGCACACCTCTAGTGTTCCGAAAAAATTAAAAAAAAAGATAATGTCGAAATTTCGCTCCAACCGATTCTACTTTTATTTATAACTTTCGTATGCCTCATTCAATTTTGATGACATTTGCAGTGTAAAACAATCTGAAGAGAGTACATTCAATAATTGCAACAATACCCCAAAATACAGGGTTGTTATTGTTATAATTTCAGAATTTCAGGCTAATTGTGCAGTTGAAAAAAAACACCCTGTACATTGCTTTTCCAAAACTTTCTTATTCGTTTCAGATTCTACAATTATATGTCATTATTCAGAGGTTTTTAATTTATGTGGCATACCTCCGGTTTTCCTAGAAAACATTTTTGAACAAGAGCATAATCGAAATTTGGCTCACAAGCAGTGAGAGTATTCCGCACTAGATAGAAAAGTTGTATTGTCCAAGGATGCAAAGTTGTTCGTCACTTCTAAAATATTCGTTTTAACCTCGAAATATATTCTGAATTGAATGATTTTATACAGAATATGAGCAATTAAATATGAATTTGGAATTTGAAAAGAATATTTTGGAATCTAAGAACTGCTTTGCATCCTTGGAATATACTGCTTTACTACATAGTGTAGAATATTCTCACTGCATTTCGCCAAACTTCGATTATGCTCTTCTTCAAACATTTTTTCTCGAAAAACCGATGGTGTGCCAAAGGAATTAAAAACCTTTGAATAATGACATATTATTGCAGAATCTGAAACGAATAAGAAAGTTTTGGAAAAGCAATGTAGAGGGTTTTTTTTTTCAACTGCACAATTAGTTTGAAATTCTGAAATGATCACAATTACAACTCTGTATTTTGACAGATTGTCGCAATTATTGAATCTACTCATTCAGATGGTTCTACACTTCAAATTTCATCGAAATTGGATAAGCCATACCAAAGTTAATTATAATAGTAGAATCGATTGGAGCGAAATTTCGACATTATCTTTTTCTGAAAAAATTTCCCGGAAAACTAGAAGTGTGTCAAAAAAATTAGAAACTCTCAAATAATGACTTTTTATAGTAGAATCGTAAACAGAAAGCGTAGTTTTGGAAACGCGATGTACAGGGTGTTTTTTAACCTGCACGATTGATCTGTAATTATCACAATAACAACCTTTTATTTTGAAAAAAATGTTTGGAATTAATGAATTTGCTCATCAATATTGTTCTTCGCTGAAAATTTCATAGAAATCAAAAGAGTCATACCAAAGTTATCAATAAAAGTAAAATCGGTCGAATCGGACAAATCACCCTGTATCTTCTCAATAGAGACCCCCAACCATAAACCAAACACTGCTTCGAGGCTGTCTTGACTATTTTAAATTTTTCCCAAAGTGACGGTCTCCTTCGGAAATAATACTATAGTTAATCCGCTTTCAGAAAACTTGAATTCAATTTCGAATGAATATTGACGGAAAAATCGCCTAAGCGTCAATTTGCAACATACATAATACGCAAGTCTTTTCAACTGAATCCTCAAACCTACAAAAAGGGCCCAGTATTTTAGTCATACGGGGAAATTTACTCTACAGCCGTAATTTCTGAGAGTCTGTAATTTTGGATTTTCCATTCTAAAATGGTCTTAAACGACCAGGTTGAACTCAGTGATGAAGAATCGGCTGTCAAAATCGATTCAGTCTTACCAACTGGCCACAGGCATGATAATTTGAGAACGAAAAGAGCTAGCAACTCGAAACTTTCATGGTAGTTTTCGTATTGAAATGAGACGGTCAAACTCGTTAATGGGTCAAATCGGTTAGACGGTTATGGAGTTATACTCATTTGAAGGTTTGAGGTTATTATCAGGATCTAAGATTGGATTAAAACTCGATAATTACTTGAAGAATACAGTCGCGTAACTTGATCCCAGATTTTGTAGGGATCGCATCATTAGTGAAGTAAAGAAAAACTTTTTCAGATTTGTGCTGCAACAGTTTTTTTTTTCAGGAAAGAATTACAGCTATTCTACTGTGATTTATGAGTCGATCATTTACAACATTGTAACAAATTTTAGTTTTATCATATTTCAATTACCAGGGATATTGGCGAAAGGATATGTAAAATTCCGTAGTTTTTCTGGTATATTTGATGTTTTCGGAATAACTCCAGAAAACCTGATCCAGTCATGATGGTCTTGGTCAATGGCGAATGATGATGCTTATACTTTTGAAAAATTCCGTAATGATGGTGTCATTAGAACAATCAAACAAATATTCAAATTTCATTTTCCATCAGGAAAAAAAAACTGAGTTCGGCGGGGTCTATTCGTAAGTATGTGATCGCTTTGGCAACGAATTTGAACATGAGCGGAAAAGCTCATCACTTCACGTCAGTGTTTCTCCGGATATTTTTATATCATTCTGTGCCATTTATTTTTCTTTGAAATACAACAAAGAGTGAGTTACATTCACATATAAATTTTGTTACTGGGATTCAGAGAATGAAAACAGTACTTGTTTACCTTATTCAAACATACAATGCTATTTCATTGTTGATAATTTATTTATATGAAGCAGATACACAGAAAGTAGATCAAATGTAGAGAGTTATTCGATTTGAAAAAACATGTGTGACATATTTTATTTTGTAAATTTTGCCATTTCGTGTAATTTTGACGGTGCTCAGCATCGTCGTAACCTGAGATGAACAATATCCATATGTACTACAACATAAATCATGATGCTCTCCATAGAATTGTTCCAAATATGAGGCACGTAGTTAATTTAATCGTGGAGCCTACGAAAGCAAGACAATCTCGTGGGCTTAGGCAGATACAATTTCAGGATTTTCATTACCGTATCTACAATTCGATTTCCCTGGTATGAATTGCTGCACAGAATTACTCGATTAATGCATTACTCATGCTAGATAAGAAGGAATTGGGTGTTGGCAGGTCTGATCAAGTTACCACGTCGACTATACCAACTGGATAGCACTGACGCTATACGTGCTATTATTCGCTCGTTCAACAGCAATTAGAAGCACAATATTGTAACCGTTCACATCAGATCACAATAACGAACAAAGCATTAATGGTCATCTTCAGTAGGTTAAACCAGAAAACGTAGAAACTTAGACACTTCAGAGAAGCATGATGGACGCAAAACATTCTAATGCCAAGGTCGACCATGTACGGTAGAGATTTAGAACAAGTGCAGGGAGAGCAATCTCTGGTTGCCTCAGACTCCTCAGACCCCACCATGAATAATTAAACTCTGCTCATATTAGGGACAATAGAATGAAGGCATTGCAAGATATGATGGGAGAGAATTCTAAAAGAGCTGAAAAAGCACTGCCGTGAAGGCAGCAGCTTTCGCGCGCATGTTAACATTCGTTGCCAAAGCGGTCATCTCCATTGAACATGCGCCCAAAAGCTGCTGCCTTCACTGCAGTGCTTTTTTTAGTTTTTCTTCCCATAAATCACTACAGTTCAATTCGATTTTATCTGTTGGTATTCTTGGAAATATTGGAAAATAAAATTTTGAATGAGTATATCTACGGAATCACTAAGCGGATTTTACCCATTTACGAACTTGACCTTAATAATTAAGCAACAAACCTACTCTACAAATATCGAATTTCAGGTCGTTTCTTCCGGAAGTTATAATACAATAACTGCCGAAAGAAACAACTCGGCAACTCGATATTTGTATGGTAGGTTATACCTATTCAAAATTTTATTTTCCAATAATTTCAAAAACACAAATCAGATCGAATTTGAATTCATTGAAATAGGACAGTTCGAAGGGCCACACAGAATTTCATGAGGAAAGTATGATTAGAAGATCACAGAATATTGAATATTTCTTTCGAATTGTTCTAATGATTCGAAAGTTTCATCATGATTGAATAATTATTCAAATTCAAATTCAATTTATTCACATATACATATGTCTCTACATTCATGAATTCATTATAAGTGTAAATTATACATATAGTTTATATCCAACAGTAGAAGTAGAAGGGAAGAGCAAAGCAAGCAAACAAGTCCATTTTTTATCATTTTTTTTTATGCTATAAACAAATTTGCTTATATTAAAAAAATTTCTCTTTGTTATTTATAATGAAATCCTTAATTCTTGTTTTAAATTTCTCAATATTATCGATGTCTTTCAGATTTGAGGGAAGTGAATTGTAAATATTGGGACCGAGAGACAACACTGATTTTTGAGTCAAAGTTTTGTGCATCGTAGGAAGGAGTATGTGCGAGTTCGAGGCACCTCTTGTTGTTCTAGAGTTTTGATAAGTCAGCTTGCTACGGTCCATATGTGTCCAAATTAAGCACTTCTATGTGAAAATAGATTCTATATCGAGAACTTTTGATTCCTCATACTACCGGCACGAGGAATAAAACCTTTTTTTCAATATTATCTTCAAAACAGTATTCTAAGCAGTTTGAAGGGTGTTCAGAGTAGTGGTGAATGTACATCCCAAGGTAGTATGCAATATCCAATAATTGATTCTACGAGGGAAGTATATAGAATTTTTAAGTTCTTCCGCGTTTATATATCTCTCAATATATAAAATCAGTTTATGAAAGATATTACTCTCTTTGTTACACAAAATATATATTTTTGCCATCTCAAATGACGATCAATAATGACTCCCAGGTATTTGATAGAGTTAGTTTTTATTATATGAGGACAATCGCATTGTACTAAGTTCGAGCAGGCAGGGTGGTGCATTTTCAGTTTGCTATCATCCGGTTGATCTGCTGCAGTAGGTGAGAATGTAATGTACCTGGGTTAAGATATACTTGTATTTAGAAGATTATCATTAAGCCATATCTTCACTTTTCTGTTATTATTCTCGGCAACTATATGCACCGCATGCCAGGTCTTGCCTGTAAAAATTATTGCTGTGTCATCAGAATAGCAAACAATATGACCTGTGAAATTACTTATGTGCGATAGGCTATTGATTCAGATAAGAAACAGAATTGGCCCCAATACTGTCCCCTGTGGTATGCCAGCAGCTACATGGAGCTCAGAGCTCAAGATATCTCCTACCCTCACCCTCTGAGTTCTTAAGTATTCCCAGGCAACACAGGAAGGTTTAAAAGATATCCCGGCGATATCTTCTCAGAACATCGAGAGTACTTTTTCTACTTCTTTAAGAAGTCACAGGGAGTGCTATATTTCCTCCAAATGTCCGCCACAGCGATATCCTCGAGGAGATCCTGAAGATATCGCATGCGGAAATTCTCAAACTTCCAACAATGGGAGATTCGCTCACACAGTCTCATGGCGAAGAGTTTAAGAAATTCTCATATACTTCCCATCGCGAGATTTCTGGGAGTACGACATGCGATATTTTCAGGAAATGTCCCTAGCGAAAATATACAGTACAGATATCAGATCTATTAACATGTAAATTATATTTCTGGAAAGTTTCCTGATGATATTTATGACATTGTGGTGACTTGCTATGTGAAAATAGCAGAACTAAGAGACAGTACCTTGACTTAACAGATCATAAATCTTTTTTAATAGCCTCAGGGCATATAGTCATGGCAAGAGGATATACAGATCTACTTTAACAGGGATCTGCGATATGGCGAGTTCCGTGATTCAAACATCCAGGCGATATCGTATCATATGGACGCATGGATTGTCGGTTCTTACGTCTGGTGGTTAGATGACTTCGAGTATTGTTTAGCGCAGTCAGAATTTATATTCATTCTTCATTCGTATTTCGGATATGAATGAGATCCGCGAGATGGCGAGATCCGTGAATAAGATATAGCAGACGAAATCGTAATATGAGCGCTTAGATTGTTGGTTCTTACGTCTGGAGGTTAGATGGCTTTGATGAAAATTGATTTGTATTTCAGAAATGAATGGAGATTAATTATCGGTTTTTGGAAAAATATATCATATTACTATGATGGGTATATGGAAACGAAATATTGAATTGGAATCCCTTTCAGTATTTGAAGGAGAAATGTGTTGATAATTTCTTGAGGAAAAACAACGGATTTCAGATTGGTCGATATTCTGACGAATCTGAGAAAAATATGGAGCAGTTTCGATTAAATTTTGGATATTCTGTTTTCTTACGAGAATTCTCGAAATTCTTCAGATTTGGAAACGTAATTTCCTCTCGCATAATGATTGCACAGGTTTGCCCTTGTCTAACCGATACTGGTAGTGAGTTTCAATCCAGAAATATGATAATGTGAAAAAGAGAGCTTTCTTTGCGATGAATGAAGTCATAAATGCCACTTAATTATGTTCGTTTCGTTATCAACTAGTAAACTAGTCGATAACTATAGTTTCAGTATAAAACGATTGTATAAGGAAGGTCTTCATTCAATAACAGAACTATAAATTTTCTAGACACCTCTTACTTGTTAATAGAGGTTTCAACCTGAAATGCATTTACTCCTTCACGGAATGTATAAAAACGTCGTGCTTTTGTACCACAAAATTTTTCATCATAACCTTCTGGAGCATCCGGCACCATGAAAGCCAGTAACAAAATATGATAGAGTCAATGTGAATTATGTTTTAACTGATTTGTTTTTGGTTTGGTTGTTTATTTCGTTTCTATGAATCAAACCCATATTTTGCCTATGTGTAAATAGTGGACAACGACATGGAATTATCTGCAATTTCTCTTTGTTCAAACTACGCACGAGGGATATCGTAAAAAACTCTGCCTCATGTTTGGGATAACTTCAGGAACGTTGAGACAATTTTCCATTGTTGTTACACTCGGTATGATCTTTGGAGCTCGCATTGCGAATTTCTTATTCTGGTTACGTCTGGGAAGACTTAAGGAACTTGCATTGCGAATTTCCCTTTCTTGTTCTGTCTGTGATGACCGTAGGAACTCGCATTGCGAATTTCCTGTTCTGGTTACATCTGAGATGACTTCAGGAACTCGCATTGTGAATATCTAATTCTGGTTACGTATGCGATAACTTTAGGGGCTCGCATAGCGAATTTCCAAATCATGTAGTGTTTGTGATCACTTAAAGAAATCACTTAAGGAGTTCGCGTGAAAGCCGGAATAGGACTTCTCAGATATCTCGCCGGGAAGTTTGTGGTACTTGGGTTAAAATAAGAAATGAGTTTCAATGGTGATAAAAATAATAATGCATATTTTTCGAGATATTCCGAAGAAACATCGAAATCAAGAAAAAAAACACGAAATTCTACATATTTTTTTTGAATATCTCCAACCATATATTATTGCATCGAGCTAACTCAATAAATTCCAAAGGAAACAACTTAGAAACTCTATATTTGTAGAAAAGGTTTGCACCTTAATGACGAAGGCCAAATTCGTGAATGGGTAAAATCCACCCAATGATTCCGCAGATATTTCCATTCAAAATTTTATTTTCCCAATGATTCCAAAAATACAGATTAGATCGAATTTGAACGCAGTACTAAAAATGACAGTTTGAAGGTTCATACACAATTTGATGAAGATAATATGATGAGAAGATCATAGAATATCATACATTTGAAAAAAAATTTGAAATTTTTTTTCGAATTGTTTTAATGACACGATCATCACGAAATTCCGCACAATGTTGTGACTCAACATCTCCGAACTCACTGCGAAGTTTCATCACGATTGAATCAGTATTTTTTGAGTTATACCGAAAAAAAACAACGATATCGAGAAGAAAACCACGAAATTCTTCATATTTTTTTCCACAAAGAGAAAAAGGACCTCTTAAATCAAATATAAACATATACTTAAATTGATTAATCTTCCACTAGGAATAATAATTTTGAATTGAACAATATACTTCTATTCTCAGATCATTTCGTTGTTTGCCTGTTTACATGATATTTCTTGAATCGAATTTAGTTGAACCAAAACATACGTTCTCTTTAGTTTTGCAATCAATTTCAGCTAATCATAGTTCTCTTGGATCAAGAATATAATTTCTTATTTAATGTGTTTTGATGTCGAAGGCACGTACACGTGACACTCTCGACCAATAAGCGGTATGAACTCTGAAGACGCGTATGGAATGTAGAATCACAGAACATATGGATATGGATATTTAGATAGGAAACAACGCCATGGCCGCCATAGTGAACAAGTGTTTGTATTTTGTATTTGTGTTTTTGATGGTGCATTATGAATTTGGTGTAAATGAAGAACTACTTATCAACATCAAGGGAGTTTTTCGGGAACAGAGTTTCGAAAGTCATGAAGAAAAGGTTGTGTTTGTGGGTACATGCCTACATGCATGCGTGTTATGCCCAAACATTTTCACATATATACCTACATTCGTGAACTTCAGACTACACAATTTCATTTTAGATTGGAGGTCGAAAATAAAAATAGTAACCAAGCAAATTGTTTCAAAATACTGCTATTTGATCTTCGAAACCCTGTTCCCAAAAAACTTCCTTGTAAGAAGGTGATCCTCCAGTTGCACCTTATTTATGATTGATATCTTCAAAATTGATTATGAAAGACTTAAGATACCATACATTTTTAGTATTTGGGAGCTGCTAATTGCAGCGAAAATATTATATTCTCTTGGTGAAAGAAATTGAAATCTTCTAGAAAAATAGAAATACAAAATGAGAAATCTTACATTTCTATCAAGGCCATAGTATTTCCGAATGAAAATATGAAATGTATATGTATAGCAAACATATCCAGTAATTGTTGTGAGATTTCTCATTTGGACCAAATGTAATTCCGCTTTAGTCATGAATATCATTGTTCACATGGGTCAAGAGTATTTCATTGAGAAGTCAAACTAATATTTGGTTGAACCTATTCAAGGATACCATTGTCTTGTACTAATGTGATTACAAATTGATTTAAGAGAACTTTTTTCTCTGTGCAATATTCCGAAACTAATAGCCTTGCCGAATTGAGATTTGGTGCACTGCTGTGAACAATGAAGTTCAAGTTATAACCAAATTTTTTCTCGAATAAGAACAATATTTTAGCGTTTCCAGAAACTTGGAAAGAAGCTACAATTATACCAATTCTAAAACCGAATAAGAATAAAAATGATCCTAAGTCATACAGACCGATTTCACTAACTTGTACTATGTGCAAAGTACTGGAGAGAATCATTAACAAACGTCTACAGTGGTATTTAGAAAAAAACGATTTGTTATCGCCATTTCAAAGTGGTTTCAGAAAACAAAGATCAACATTAGATAATATAGTTTATTTAGAATCTGAGATACATGAAGCATTCGCGAACAAACATCTTTTAGTCGCCGTCTTTATGGATCTACACAAAGCATTTGAAATGGTTTGGAAGCACAAAATAATAACGACACTACGCAAATGGAAAATAAAAGGAAATATTCTGAGTTTCATTGAAAATTTTCTGAAAGACCGTATATTTAGAGTCTGCTTAGGTGGCTATACAGGGTCTTTCACGAGGAACCTCACCCATATTTATACGGGAAACTACTGAACGTATTTTCATGAAATTCAGCACTTATAAGTATTTCACGATGCTGATGAAATCTAAAATATTTTCAAGGCATGAGCACCTCCAGTTTTTACGGAAATGACGTCAACTTCCGTTTTTCGAATTAGAACACCATTTTTTTATTGCAGAAATAGATTCCTTAGAAAATTTCAATTTATTTTGATGTAACATTTTTCAGTTTTGGTTGGAAAATTCTCTCTTAGCGGGAAAATTCGAAAAAAAATCGAAAATAGAGCTCCGCTGAAACAAGAATAACTTCGAGGTTTTGGGATGGAAAATTTTTATTTTTGGGATTTTTCAAGATGTAAGATTGATGTATCCACTTTAGAAATCGAAATCGCGATTCATGATACAGGGGGTGAAAAAATCGCTTTCAAAGTTAGGGATGACAAAATCGTGAAAAATAAATTTTTTCAAATTAGAACCCCATTTTTTTATGACAGATATTGAATCTACGTTAAAAAATAATGTGAGTGTATGCATCACACCCTTGCCCTAAAGTGGATATTTTCAGAGTTATTCACAAAAAACTGTTTTTCGTCTTGAGTTTTCAGCTATTTCTTTTCCCTTCACGCCAAAAAGATGACATTTTCAGGAACTGTTACTTAAACCATGTTTTAGATTTTACTACCCTAATATGCAAGAGAAAAAAGTTACAGGTTGTTCCTCAATAGATGGCGAATTTGGATTCGAATTTGTATCGCAAACCTCTTTATTTCAACTAATCGGCCATCGGTTTTCTCTCCAGTGATAAATAAATAATTCCTTATGAACCATATGCAAAAACTTACCATGTTTTACATTATTTTTTTTTAATGATAGATATCATTAATTACATCTGCCAAATTCCTCTTTATTCAGTAGCATTTTGTGTTTACTATTAATTTGGTGATAATTCGTATTAAGTTATAAAATCGATCACTATGCCTAATTTTACCAATGAAGATTATTTAAATCTCATTCTACTTCATGGAGAATGTAATAAAGTTGTAGATAGAACGATTCGACTGTTCATTGAGAGGTTTCCTGACCGACCAGACCAACGAGAGATACCATTAACAGAACCATGACAAACTTGAGAAATGTCGGATCTTTCGTTAAGAAAACTACACACAGAGAAAAAAGTGTAGTAGAAGATGAGAACAACGAAATTACAGTTCTTGCATATTTTCGTGTGAATCCTCAAAATTCTCTCAAAGATGCCGAGATTGATCTGGGATTATCTCAATCGAGTGTTTGGAGAATATTAAAAAAACATAAAATGCACCCATATAAATTCAATAGGGTACAGCATTTGAAGGAAACTGATTTCGTCAGGAGAACAGAGTTTTGCGAAGCTATGATGATTCGATTTCAAGAGAATGAAAACTTTTTGGACTGTATAATTTGGACAGATGAATCTAAATTCACAAAGAATGGTTCTTTCAATAGGCATAACAGTCATTATTGGGATGAAGAGAACAACCACCACTTCAGACAATGGAACTTTCAAGAGACCTGGAGTTTCAATGTTTTTTGCGCCATCAAAAATAATGCAATTCTCGATGTTCACATTTATGATGGGACTTTAACTGGTAAGATAGAACACTACACATGTTTGCATTATTTAAAGAATGTTCTCCCTTAGGAGATAGATATTCTGACATATTGACTCAAATAATTGAGCCGCTTGTACAGAACCATAATAACTTATGGTATCAACAAGATGGCGCGCCTCCACACAATTCACTCAATGTGTCAAATATCCTCTACAGGCTATTTGAAGATCGATGGTTGGCGAACAATGGTCCACATCTTTGGCCACCACGTTCTCCCGATTTAACTCCTTTAGAATATTATGTTTGGGGTAGGATAAAAAATATTGTCTACTCAACTCCCCTGACTGATAAAGAGGACTGCATAGAACGAGTCAGAAATGCGTTCAGGTTTGTTTAGATTTTCAGATTCATAGTTTTGAAACTCAATTTGGTTTTTAACCACTTTTGCAGATCTCTTCCTCCCGATGAAATAAGAAGAGCAACGCACGAAGCATTCCTGAGACGTATAAATAAATGTCTAGAAATTAACGGTCAAAACTTTGAGCATCTTCTCTAGTTATAACTGCGAGAGTTTGCCATGGTTCTCCTAATAGTAACTTGAAGTCGGTTTCAAGAAGGGGTGAAAAATCTACAGCATGGTTCAAATAACAGTTCCTGAAAATTTCATCTTTTTGGCGTGAAGGTAAAAGAAATAGCTGAAAATTCAAGACGAAAAACAGTTTTTTGTGAATAACTCAGAAAATATCCACTTTAGGGCAAGGGTGTGATGCATACACTCACATTATTTTTTAACGTAGATTCAATATCCGCCATAAAAAAATGGGGTTCTAATTTGAAAAAATTGATTTTTCACGATTTTGTCATCCCTAACTTTGAAAGCGATTTTTTCACCCCCTGTATCATGAATCGCGATTTCGATTTTCAAAGTGGATACATCAATCTTACATCTTGAAAAATCCCAAAAATGAAAATTTTCCATCCAAAAACCTCGAAGTTATTCTTGTTTCAGCGGAACTCTATTTTCGATTTTTTTTCGAATTTTCCCGCTCAGAGAGAATTTTCTAACCAAAACTGAAAAATGTTACATCAAAATAAATTGAAATTTTCTAAGGAATCTATTTCTGCAATAAAAAATGGTGTTCTAATTTGAAAAACGGAAGTTGACGTCATTTCCGGAAAAACCGGAGGTGCTCATGCCTTGAAAATATTTTAGATTTCATCAGCATCGTGAAATACTTATAAGTGCTGAATTTCATGAAAATACGTTCAGTAGTTTCCCGTATAAATATGGATGAGGTTCCTCGTGAAAGACCCTGTATGTCATCCCCAAGGGTACAAGCAAATGGAGTCCCCCAAGGAAGCGTACTCAGAACGACACTCTTTTTAATAGCAGTCAACGACATAATGACCTTCTTCAATCTACCTGTAAAGGCATTGATTTTTGCGGACGATCTGACATTCTTCTCAAAAGGGCCTGATATAAATCTTCTTATCAAATTTCTGCAAGAATCCTTGGACTCTCTACTTTCTTGGACTGACACAAGTGGATTCCAGTTTTCACCAGAGAAAACTAAATGTATCGTATTCACTCGAAAGACTATACCCTACCCAATTCTCACCTTGGGTGAAAAAGAACTACAATTCACCGACAATATTAAATACCTTGGTGTCTGTTTCGATAGCAAGTTAAACTGGAAAAATCACTTTGAAAATATCAAGACAAGTTGTAACAAAGGCCTAAATTTACTGAGAATTCTGGGAAAACAACATTGGGGAGCGGACCTTAATTGCCTTTTAAGTATATACAGATGCTTAATACGAACTAAAATCGAATACGGAATATTGGCCCACTCTACAGCAAGAAAAAGTTACTTCAAATCTCTTGAGGTTATACAGAGCAAAGCTTTGCGGATCGTCGTAGGTGCATTCCCTACAACCCCCGCCTTCCCTCTTTGGGCACTACTAGGAGAAATGCCCCTTAAGAACAGGATTCAAATAGCATCCATCGAGTATGCAGGGAAAATACTATCTATTCCAAAACACTGCAACAATTCCATCATAAAGTCAACTCGTTTTACATCATTATATGCTCCAAACCCGAACATAATTCCTCCATTTCACGAAAGACTCAAAAAAATTGTAACAGAGTTAGATTATGAAATCCCCGACATAATGAAGTCGGTTTCTTATGCAACACCTTGGACGATAAGAAACCCCAATGTTGAACTAAAACTTTCTGAATACAAAAAGAAGGAAGTACATTGTTCTATAATACAGAAAACATTCGCAGCATGCCTAGATAAATACAAGGACAATATCTTTTTATATACTGATGCTTCCAAAAATGTTGCTGATAACAATGTTGGGATATCAGTGGTTACCCCAACCATTGTGAAGATGTTTTACATTGGAGAAAATTCAATATTCACTGGTGAACTGAGGGCTATATATCAAGCTCTCCTCTATATTCTGAAGGAAAAAACCCCTGCTAGGAACTACTGTCTCTGCACGGATTCTCTATCAGCGATACGCTCTCTACAGAAAATATATACAGACAATGCCCTTGTAAATGAAATTAATCACGAACGTCAACAAATAGAGAATCTATGTATAAATATTACCTTTATTTACACTCCGTCGCATACTGGAATTGATGGAAATACTCAAGCAGACGCAGCAGCAAAATGGTCATCAAGGAATGTAGATAGATCGCTTAACGCCCACACAAAGGAAGATTTGAAAATTACCGCAACAAGTAGTGTTGAACGTATGTGGAGATCAGAATGGCAACAAAAAAGTACGTTCCTGAAGGAGATTAAACCTAACCCACTCAAAATGATGACCCTTCCCAATAACCGTCTACACCAAGTCAAAATATCACGACTACGACTAGGCTACACCAGGCTTACACACGCTCACAAACTGAACAGAGAGAATGCTCCAGTATGCACCGAATGTGATCGAACTATAACCGTCAACCATATTCTGATAGACTGCCCCAATTATAAACTCCAACGAGAACAAACTGGTATGATGAACTCCCTACAACAGCCACTGGGATCAGAAGCTGACAAACTGGAAACTACGATCAAATTTCTTCAATCCACCAACTTGATCAACTCAATCTAGTTCTTATATTGTATTCATTATGTATATCAATTCAATCTAGATCTCATATTGTATTTAAATGTATATGTATAAATGAAACATAACTGTTCCGTAGTGCTAATGATCAGAGAAATCGAAGCACAATGAACTTTAAATAAAAAAAAAAAGAACAATATTTTCGGAAAAAAAAAATTTTTTCGAAAAAAAATTTAAGAAAATTTTTTTTCAATGGAAAAACCATACGATTCCAATTGGAGCTCAAAGTTGCGTATCATTATGTTCCAACTTACTGCCAAGTTTCAATCCAATCGCTTCAGTAGTTTCTGAAATATGAGGAAATTAACCTCAAAATTTCAAATGGCTGTAACTCCGAAACTATTCGGCTGATTCGACCCATTAACGAACTTAACCTTCGTATTTCGAGATGAAACCCTTCCTTAAATTTTCAAGTTGATAAAATCCTCCGTACGCCCGTAATCGTGGTGACGGCCGGCTGGGCAGAATCGATTTTGACACCGGATTTGTCATCAGTGAGTCCAACCTAGTCGTTGACCATTTTCGGCTCAATCATCGAACATTACAGACAGTTGGACGAAACGATAGCACACTGTTTCCTTAGAACATGCGTGCAAAATCTGCTATAATTATGATTATATTTTGGCCGTGACAACATGAAACTTGACATCCAGGGATTTACTGCATTCATAAGGTTTGAAATAAAGTTCCAAACTTTCGGAAAGTTTTCAAAATTATTAATATTTTCCGAATAACGAAGAAGCCTTGATAAAAGCACGACTGGTGCCAAAACGTAGGTAAAAATTTGTATGTGAGGAATAACAAATAATTGAAATTGTCCACTTGCCTGATAGAACTTCATTCAATTAATTAATCATCGACTAAACTGAAAGTTATAATTCATTAGAATGTTGCAACTAATGCCCCGATTTCTGAGAGGATTTTGTTTCTTTTCAAATCGAGTGGGCCTCTGTCCGAGATTATTATTTCTTATTTGTGATATAATTAATAATTGTGTGAAGTTTTCGTTTCAATATTGATAAATTGTAATTTTTGTTAAGGAAACTTTTACATTTTGTTTCTTGAACACTAGTAACTTTTATACAGTGCTGAAAAGCCAAATGCAACGAATCCATTATTTGGCTGCTGTACATATACATGAAACCTCCCGAAACACGTCAAATTTAAATTTTAAATTGTCATTTTTCTTCGTGAAAATGCAAACCCTTCCTTCAACCACCTTCGAAAGGCAGGTACAAGCTTCAATTTTTCAAACAGGTACCATGGGCTTGTGATACACATCGTTTGGAAGGTCGAGTCATTCCCTATTAAGTAATGCTACCATTTTCATGTTTCTTGCAATAACCAAAATAGAAAAAAATTGAATCAAGTGACAAGCGAAACTTGGTACTAAATCAAAAATTAAAATGTTGTACAAAAATTGAAAATGTTAATGCAGTACCACTTTGAACATCTACTACACTGAAATTAATAATTTTTCTACTACATTTTGTACAACATTTCTTTTTGGTATTGTACCGAATTCTGCAATGAACATGGATATGATAACATTTCTGGATGGAGAATGACGCGACCTTTCAACGATGTATTTGTGATACATCGCCCATACTTTCTAGTTGAAAAATTGGGGGTTGAATTTGTCTCTCGAGAAGTGCTGAAAGTAGTGTTCGCATTTTAAAAAACCTAGAAGAGCCCTGCCGTGAAGGCAGCAGCTTTTGCGCGCATGTTCAATTAGGTGGCCACTTTGGCAACGAATTTCAAACATGCGCTCAAAAGCTGCTGCCTATACGGCAGTGAATTTCTAGGTTTTTTTTCTATTGAGTACTGTATTTCAATTCGATCTAATCTGTACTTCTGGAAATTTTGGAAAAATAAAATATTGAATGTGTTTATCTACGGAACCATTGGGCGGATTTCACCCATTCACGAATTCGACCTTCCTAATTGAGCCCCGAAGTTTCTCTACAAATATCGAGTTTCTAGGTCGTTTCTTCCAGAAGTGATTCCGTAAATATACCCATTCAAAATTTTATTCTCTCAATATTTCCAAAAATACAGAATAGATCGAATTGAAATCCAGTGCTTCATCGAAAAATGAAAGTTCCAAAGTTAACAGAGAATAGAATGAGGATAAATGAAAAAAAGATCACAGAATATTGGATATTTGAGAAAAAAGAATTTTAATTTTTTTTTAAATCGTTCTTATGACAAGATTATCTTGAAATTTGGCACAAAGTTGACATTCAGCATCTTCAAACTAGCTGCGAAGGTTCACCAAGATTGAATCAGTATTTCTGGAGTTATATCGAAAAAAAAAACAACGATATCGAGTAGAAAACCACGAAATTCAAATATGTTTCTCCAATATCCGCAAAACTAATTGCCATATCGAATTGAAATGTGGTGAAGTGCTATGGATGATGGAATTCAAGGTATTAGCACAATTATTTCCGAATATGATTGATAGTTTCCGAAAAAAAATATTTTTATGAAAAATTTCGAAAAAAATTTTTTTTGGATTGAGTGACCATACGATCTCAACGAAATTCTGCTTAAGATTGCGTGTCGCCATGCATCAACTAACTGCCAAGGTTCAATCCAATCGCTGCAGTTGTTCCTGAAATATCAGGATAATAACCTCAAAATTTCAAATCGCTCCAACTCCGAATCCATTCGGCCGATTTGTCCCATCAACGAACTCCACCACCGCATTCCAATGTGCGACCTAATCTGAAATCAATTCGCAACCATATACAACTCACAGCACAAATTCTACAAGATATGCGCAGAAATATCACAGAGGACGCAAGTGAGATTTTATCTGCATAGAAATATTTATGAGTATTTTTATACTTTGCATATTTTTGATATGGTTGGGTTCAGTATTGTAGACATGCATAATTTGAACAACGAAGTTTCAATACCTTTATTGGTTCTTACATTCAACAGTGGTATATCGTCACTGAACTGGTGCCATGCTGATGAACCTAAATGGACCTAAATTGAAAATATATATTCTATGTCCTCGATTTCTTTTGGACTCCATTGAGGTTCATTCTCTTAGAATTATTCAACAATATTACTCTTTCTCTAGATTCCATAAAATTTTTATTATTCAGTGGTACATATAAAAGATCAGCTGATGCATTTGAAGTGCTACAATTTTTTGAAATTTCGTATTTCAACTCATCCAACTCAACATGTTGCCCTGAATTATTATGTTTCTGATCGCTGTTCCTTTTATTTGAGGGAATATACTCAATACTGGAATGGTCCCACAATTATTCGAAGTAAACCTGAAACCAGATTTGCAAACTGATAAAATTTATTCATTTTCCAAACTCCAGTGAACTTTGGTATAGCTCATTCTATTTCGATGAAATTTTCACTGAAGTAGAAAATAAATCAGCTCATTCAATCATTCCAGAAATTTCGAAATACGCTGTTATTATTGTGATAATTTTAGATATTTTGTACAGGTTGAAGAAACACCCTGAACACTGCGCTCCCAAACTTTTGAAAACGAATTGTTTAAAATGGTTTTCCCCTCCAAAATCAATCTGGAATTACCGAAATAACCCCCTTTTTTTTCAGGAAAATTTCGAAATTATTGAATAGACTCATTCAAAATGTACAACTGGAGGTGTGCCACATAAAATTGAGTACTCCTGAATGATGACTTATAACGGTATCTTCTGAAACAGATAGCAAATTTTGGAAACGCAATGTACAGGTTTTTTTCAGCCTGCACGATTAATCTGAAATTATCACAGGAGCATCCGCCAAATCTGAATATTTCACAATTTTTGAATGTGCTCATTCATATTGTGCAATACTGAATATTGCATCAAAATCTAATGAGCCATACCAAAGTTAATAACAAAAATAAAATCGGTCAAATCAAGCGAATCACACTCTATACTTCTATAGTCTTAATATAGAGCCCCAACTATAAACCAAAACATTGTTTCGAAACAGCCCTTACTAGTATAAACTCCTCCTGAAATCTGATGGTCTCCTCCGGAATCACCCTGTATATTCCTCCTTATATCTCAGAAAATCGATATCCGATCAAACTGACATTTGATTTACTGTTGAAATTCCGCAATAAGTAGAACGTTGGTGTTCAACAACAAACTACGCAGCAGTAGATACTTCAGCTAATACCGACTAATTACTTAAGAAATTTCGGATCAGTTTATTTCCGAAACCGTTCGAAAGATTTTGCTCATTAACGAACTTTGTTGAAATATTTTGGTTCCATTAACCAATTCTGAAAATTTCAAAACTCAATGTCCTTTGGTCGAAAAGCCAGAGCACATGCTGCAGGATAAAATTTGACCACGGTTCCTTCATTGGTGAGTTCAACTTAGTCATTTGAGACTATTTGCATTTTATATTTAAAGGTTATTCTGAAGGTTTTTAGAAAACCCGTCAGAAGTAGAAGTAGAAGATTTATTTCGTTCTTATGAATCAAAAACATATTATGCCTTTTTTTGTATAATAAAATAAAATGATGTCCAATTCATCTTGATTCAAACTACGTACGAGCGATATCATAAAAAATTATTCTTCCTCGTGTTCGGAAAAACAAGAACGTTTGGTCAGTTTTCAATAGATGTTAGACTTTAGCAACTCACTTGCATTGTGAATTTTCTATTATGGTTATGTTTGTGATGACATTTCGAATTCCCTATTCCCGTATAATCTGCGATAACTTTAGGAGTTGGCATCGCGAATTATCAAATGATGTTGCGTTTGTGATCACTTTGGGAGATAACAACAGGACTTTGCGTGAAAGCCAAATTAGGACCCCTCATCAGACATCTCGCGAGGAAGTGTGTTACTTGGGGCCGAGCAAAGCCAAATTTTTTTGGGGGAGGGTGAAAGCATCGAAAATTTTCCAAATGTACCTTGGATGAATAGATAACCGAAGGTTATCCAACGATTTTTTTAACAACATATAAGTCACAATATTTGTTTTGTGCAAGAAAACCATCTTGAAGAAACAAGTATATTGAATGAAAACATTGGTAAAAATAGAATATACTATTAGACATCACAAATGTATGTTAGAGTAACAAAACTATATTTTCATGCCAACCTTATTGATAATTCAAACAATAAATGTAGTACCATCTGGAGAAAAGTGAACTAGGAAACTGAAAGAATTAAAAATACTAGAAAAATAGTTATAAATGTTAATGTCGTAACTCATGAAGAACCGAAGGATGTTGCTAATGCTTTCGCTGAATAATCCTCAAAGGTATCCAAATTGGGCCTTATTGAAAATTATGGCAGTAAGTTGAGTCAAGTATGTACTGACTCTCCCATTCTTAATGAGAGTTTTTATTTCGATCCAGTTGTTGAGAAGGAATTTCTGAGTGCTATATACAATATTTTGAAAATAAGAAAAGTGCTGGCCCAGGGCTTGTTCCTGTGAAGATTCTCAAACTGTCATCCGAGTTCATATCTGAGCATGTAGCTTATCTCTTCAATGAGTCAGCATGTTCTGGAGTATTCCTGGAATGTCTGAAGCTCGTGAATTCGATTCTGATTTATATGAAAGGTGACGTACGTGAATTGGATGATTACGTCCAATTACTCTGATTAGTTCATCATCAAAGATTGTTAAAAGAATAGTTCGTAACCCAATGAAGGCATTTCCTGACAAATTTCATATTATGCCTGATAGTCAGCACGAGTTTGGGGCTGGTAGATCGAATCAGACAGCTATTATTGATTATGTTCAGTCAATACAAAATTCATCAAATTATGGATTTCTTGTGGCTGGTTAATTTTTTGTCATGTCTAGTGCTTTCGATAGTATAAACCCGAAGTTCCTTGAGAGTAAATAACTTGGGCTTTAGGGACAGCTTTCTCAGGTGGATTAGCTGTTTCATTTCGGATAGGAAGTTTTCAGTGAAGGTCGAAAACTCTTTTTCTAATGAGTACGAACCAAAGCTCGGTGTTCCAAAGGGTTCAGTTTTGGGACAGTTATGGCTTGAGTCAAGAATTTATTTCGGGAATGTGAACTAATATATGTTCTCTAAATATTTATTGAAAGCATTGCCGACGTTTCGAAGAATTCTCTCTCCTTTTTCAAGGCTTCAAGGATGGACGTTACATTATACAAATTTTCATGTGAGGATCAACTTACCTCGTTGTCTTTTATTATATACAGAATCACGTGAAATTGAGACATACTGTTATGGTTTTTTCTAAATCGGTCTTTAAGAAACAGGAAAAAATAACTTACCAATGAACACAAATGCATATATTCAATCATTTATTATCATAATATAAAATTAAGTTAATTCCAGGCCTCAAACATAGTAAATTCTATCATAAGATATAAGAAATGTCCAAATCAATCACAATCCAGTTACAAATCCAGAGAATGCATTCCAATATTTCAATAGTTTATTCAGGGCACATAATCCTTCCAAAGTATCTTTCTCAACAGGCTTCTCATGATCTGAAAGTATAAGAATTTGTATCAATACCTTGAATATTATAAAATTGCCTTATCTAGTCAAAGAGTAGGAAATTATGAGGAACTTAAGTGATATTTTGTTGAAAATTATTATTATAGGTTTGAATTGAACAGAACTAGCAATCATAAGTAGAATTAGATGTAGAATTTCAAAAAAAATGTAAATTTAGTATAGAAGTTATGTCTCGACCCATAAGTTGCATATAATGTAGTTATCAGGTTTCCGAAGGAACAAAATTGCAGCTATATTTTAGAAATAGGGTTTATTTAATATAATGAAAGCATTTCTTGGCGGTTGTAAGTAGAAATTTAAGAATACTAGGCAAATGAAATTGTTATTTCAGAAAATTGTACATTTAGGCATAAAAATTTGAAAAATTTTATATATTAGAGATTTAGAATATAGGCAAGAGGCACATCAAAATACGGAGAAAAATACGGCCGAATTTTCTAGACTAGGTTCGAAGAAGGAAAACTTACCTCTGAAGAGAAAACTGCGAAAGCATCATTTTTGGAAGACATCTTTAAAACACAGCATACTAGGATGTGAAGAAAAATTGCGAAAAGGTATGAATACCGAAGCTCGAACACAGAGAATTCAGTCCATTTTTAACCATCGTCAAGACTGTAGCTGCTCCTCGTAAAAAAATTCTCGAAACATCGTAGTATTTCAATCAGAAACTGAAAGCAAACCAAAATTGAATCAAAGTGACTGGCATCCTGGAAGAATAACAGAATATAATACAATCGAATATTGAAGAAAATCGTATTAACTTACCAGAAAAGGAAATCCAGCAGTTAGAAAAGAGAATCCTAACCAGTACAATTCGAGCCAGATAAATATAATTTCAAGAGTCAACCCTGAGAACTTGCACGTTACGCAGTAAACAATCAAGAGGAACTTTGGAGGTTATACAGAAAATCCGAACCACAGAAGAATATAAAACAACGAGTGACAAAGAATAGAAACACCGTGGGTGAGAGAAAAAAGGACATCATTATAAGTTTTTAGATTAAATTTAATTATTTGAGTTAGGTTTAGTAATAAGTTTGGCATTTGAATCAATATCTAAAAATTTATTTCATTAAATATTGTTATTCGAAATTATATAAATTATTATTTCATAGAATAGAATACACCTGAGAAAGAGACGGAAAGCCGCGCAAAATTCAAATCAAAATTCATATTTTTGTTATTGAATCCTGTTAAATATTCAAAATTCAAAATTAATCAAAATCAAACAACAGTCAGATTCATAACAATACGTAGTCTTATGATTATTTCCATTAATCTTTTTCGTTAAACTTCCAAAATTGCCTTTGGTAACGAATACAGCATGTGATAGTTGAAAATCCTTTCTTTTAGGTTATATCATAAACTGATGTCAGTCTACACAGAACGAAAAACGTACGCGAATATAATCAAATTCAGCCTTACGACAATGTATTTGGACATTAATTTTCAGCCGATGGTCGAGTTCATTGATATAATGTCCTGTTGGTCATTGTTTAATGTTCGAGTGATTGTATCAATCTTCCAAGAGCATTAAATCCATCACCAGCATCTGATAACCGTTAACATTGTATCAATGACCTACTAGATTGATACCAGGTCACGAGTACATCGATCCATCAACAGCAGTCCTTATATTAATGGTCCCAGGGCATTGAATTCAGGCTTATCAGTCATTGTATCAATGTATTTTGGACATCAACTTATCACTTAGGTACATTAACGAGATGCCAAAAAACATCAATCTAAAGGCGCGTGCTATGGTGGTTGTGTTTTAGATTCAAACCAAAACTACTATTTTTCTTAATATAAAACAATATTAAACGAAATAATGCCTCAATACAAAGAATTAAATATATATTCAGACTTTTGTTTTGAACGAAATTTTGTAGAATTCAGCTTAGATTTGTATTTTTCTTCAATATCTCTCAGATTTATGAAATATTTTTATATTCCGAGTCGAATGTAATTTTTTTTGGGTATTGTGTTTTTTGACTCCATTATCGCGAACAGGCGAAAGCCTCTGCGATTAATGTTCATATCAATAAGCTTCATTATTATTACTATTTTTATTATTATTGATGTCAGAAAAATGTTTTATCTATACTTTTAAATCTCTGTTTACAAGCTTATACCTTCATTCCTTTTTGTATCGAATTTTGATGGTGAAAATCCATACCTGCATCATAATATAATGAAGAAATAATAGATCAGATTATAGAATGTTTCTCATTGAACAAACTTTATCGGGAACATGACTATTGTTCGAAGTTTCTGAAATAATAATGAAACAATTGATATCATCTGAAAAATTTATTCAACATTCGTCAGATATTCACATGAATCATGGGTTCCAAAATATGAGTGTTTAAACTTGAAAGCAAAAAATAAAAAGTTTCAATGAATTACCGAAACAGCATCGCTCTGTAGGGTAGCGAAAATTGAAAAGATAAAAATTTTTAAAGATTATCTCCATCGATCTGAGGATATTGAAAAACATATACCGTCAAATTATGTGCATCCTTCTTGAATTTTCGGAATATCCCCATCAATGGCATAAATACGAAAGCGTAGAGGGGCCATGGTAAAATTTTATTGAGGAATTCATACATTTATGTATGAATTCATACTAACATGTATGAATTCATACAAAAATGTATGAATTCATACAAAAATTTATGAATTCATACAAAAATGTATGAATTCATAGAAAAAAGTATGAAATCATAGAAAAAAGTATGAATTCATAGAAAAAAGTATGAATTCATTGGAAAATGTTTGAATTCATACAAAAAAGTATGAATTCCGCAGTCCACCGAGTGTGACATATTATTGATATTCTCTTAGGATATATTTGACGTTTTTTCTTGATTATTTCACTAATGGAAGTTGTTCAATCCAACAGAAGTTTCAGAGCGCAAATTGAATAAATTAACGCACGGCAAGGGTTGTGTTATTATAATTGTTTCTGAAAACTCCATAGCGATTCAAAAAGTGATTTGTGTAGCGGACCTAGAATGAACTAATTCCGAATTAATGCAATATCTATAAATGAATTCGATGCCAAACCAGAACTGCATGAATCTTTCAGAGACCTGAGTTTATTGTTCATTTTACTGATCCTAAACACGATAACTTCCGATTAGGATTAAACTGAGACACTCAATATTTGTAAAGCAGGTTTGGACCTTAATGAAAAATTTCAAAAAGCACTGCCGTGAAGGCAGTAGCTTTTCCGCGCATGTTCAATGTAGATGACCGCCTCAGCAACGAATTTGAACATGCACGCTGTGCTTTATGGAAAACAAATCATTTTCGAGGAAAAATTCAGAAAATATTCAATTAAGGAATGCACGTGAAAAGTTAATTGATGATATAGCAATTAAAGAATAATAAAATCAGAGATGAATAATTTATTATTATATAGAAGGAATAGAAAATATAAATAAGAAATTAAAATATGAAAAATAAAACTTAATATTGCACTAAATTGTACTACTAGTAATATTTTTACTTAATGCATTAGATTATAAGTTTCGTTTCTGCTTGGCCTTGATAACTCATCTATTTTCGGCAAATTTCAGACAGGTTGAGGGAGCGTTTCTGGTCTGCAAATCAGTCGCTGCATCGAATTATTATCCGGACAGCAGCTGTAAAATAATAAATATAATTATTGTTTGAATAGTATTGAGTAGTTTCAACTAATTAACTAGGCATATTGCATTTGTGAATAATTGTAACTGTATCTAATATAATATTTCAACTATGATCTAATAAGTTTCCTCAAGAATATTTTCTGTTTAGAATGCTGAAATAATTCGATACGCTTTGCATTCATGTGTATACTGAAGTGGAGAAATTATTGAGATAAATAAAAAATGAATGGATACGGATTAAATCGAAACAAATATCTCTTTAAAAATGAGTTAAAGAATACTACTAATCGACAAACAATAAATTCTCTAATTCAATGATTATTGGAGTGAAATTTTCAAAAAGACTGAAATAATTAGTGAAGTTTGCAAAAGACAAAGTAGACACTTACCATATTGGTGTTTTCCCTCAGATGAATATAGAAAGTAAACTTTCAGACGATACTATGTGCCACTCTAGGAGTTCTAAGACATAATAACGGTCATAACATCCCTTATAATTCCTTCCCTTTCCTTTACATGTGCCAGGAAACTAAGTCCATCTAAAAAACTTCACGTGTTGAATTCTTGGGGTCCCGAGGAATGTAGGAGTCTTGGAAAATCCAATCCCCAAGAATATTCTTCTCTGTCGTTGCACGAGGTAAAACAATATTTCTCACAATCACAGTTCACGACGACAATCACTACATATTCTTGACAAACAATACTAAACGTTCACATAACACGTTGAAGTCTTCGATTTTCATCAATATTTTCAGACTCTATCAATAACTTCTGCAGTTCAAAAATGGGACGCGCGAAAAGAAGACATCACGCACGTCTTAGAACCCTGGTCATAACATAGCAACATCTGTTCAACAGATTCTGTTGCGTCTCTTTGTTAAAGCGTACCCGCTTTACCTACCCCTCTATCTGCGTTGCCAAACATCCTCGGTCTCTCGATAAAATATTTTATAATTTGCAAACATGAGCATATAAAACCGTATGTTTTTGAATATCCATCCATATCTGCCACGAGAGTATCAATATCAGACTTGGTCGTGGAACATTAAGATATCTAACTTGAGCACGTAGCGAGTAAATTAATTAAATTTCAACTTCCAAAATTTCGAGCGAAGAAGAAATCGAAAAGGTGACAACACTGGAAATAAATGGGGTCACACTTGTTCTTTACTTGAACCATAAAATACTTCCTTTCTTTGCTAGAAGAATATCAAGATTTCTCAATTTAACTATAATATTTGGAAAAAACGTACGACAGTATCTTTTCAGAAGTCAAAACCGAATAATAATTCCAAATTGATACAAGTGATTTCATTGAATGTTTAATCATGAAAAGAAAGTTCAACCCACTAGCCGGAAGGGCGAGTGGCTTAATTCATTCGAATGAATACAAATTTATGACTCAAGTGTTGTACACAAAAATGTATCTCATTGCGATCATTTCGGGTTTAAATGATATTGACTTCCCAGAAAAAAAGTATTCAATATAAACCTTTGCATATCCCAGATTTTGTGTGATTTTATATGTGATTCCAACAATAAATTTTTATCATTATTTATCGGAAAGTTGACGTGGTTGTTCTTCGTTACTGGTAGTCATACTAATTATATCTTTTGTATAAAAATATGTCGAAAAGCATTGACGTGAATTCAAGAGCTGCGCGCCTGCTAATTTTTCGTTCTGTCGATTGCACTGAAAAATAATAGGTTCTAGTCGAATAAGTAAAGAATGAACGATCGTCAAAAATTAGTATTAAGATAAGCTACAGAAATGAGTTAATTATCATGAAATTCATACAACGCAAGAGATTCGTGATTTTATGACGTTGATTAAACGCAAAAAATGGAGTTACTGAAACATAAATTTGAATTCGACAAGAGCATTAGTTAATATATAATATATAATTAGTTAATCTTAATTCAACGGTTATGTGACTTATTAAATATAAGTCGACAATGCACAATGATTAAATGTTGTATGTTGATAACTACAGTAGTAGCTGTTCATGACTTTGGATAAATGAGAGAAAAATGGTTACTATAACGTTGATTAGATGTTGAAAAAACCATGAGTTCATAAATAGTGTTGTATTCAACGTTTATGTAAAGTTTCTCAGATCTAACTGAATAAACGTGAAGAACTCACGATGTGTAAACGTTTTATTATGATGGCAACAGTAGCGAGTTAATCTTCTACCACGCAAAAATTGCTTTATCTCATGGCGTTGAATATATTAAAAAAAAAGAGTTTATCAAGCGTAAATTGAAGGTCGCTTGTAGGTTTCGAGTTGCTAAATCGTGTCGTGGTCAACGTTGATATGATGTGTTTTAGTCGTAGTTTAATAAACGTGTAAAAGGCACGATGTGTATACGTTGCTTTATGGTGGCTGCTATAACGAGTTGAATTGTATTCGTTTATTATACGTTGAATCTACGTTTGATTGAATTTAGGTTTCAAAAATAACGTAACGAAATCAACGAGTAACGTTTAATCAACGGGAGCAACTACAAATAAACGTATTTTCAACGTGTGTGTGTTTATTGGGATTGGAAAACTAAAATTTTGAATGGGTATATCTACGGAATCATTGGGCGAATTTTACCCATTCACGAATTCGACCTTCGTTATTAAGCCCCAAACTTACTCTACAAATATCGAGGTTCTAAATCGTTTTTTCGGAAGTTATTGTGTTTGCGGTCAGCCTAACGGCCGACAGCGTAAACACAATAACTTCCGAAAGAAACAACTTAGAAACTCGATATTTGTAGAGAAGGTTTGGACCTTAATTGCGAAGGCCGAATTCGTGAATGGGTAAAATCCACCCAATGATTCCTCAGATATACCCATTCAAAATTTTATGTTTCCAATATTTCCAAAACTACAGATCAGATTGAATTGAAATCCAGTACTTCATCAAAAAATTACAGTTCGAAGGTCCATACAGAATTTAATGAGTATGATATGATAAAAAAATCACAGAAATTTTTTTTCTTCAAATTGTTCTAATGACACGATTATCACGAAATTCTGCATGAAGTTGTCTTTCAGCATCTTCAAACTAGCTGCGAAGGTTTATCAGGACTGAATCAGTATTCATCGAGTTATACCGAAAAAAACAACGATATCGAGATGAAAACCTCGAAATTTGACATATTTTTTCCCGATATCTCCGAAACTTATGATCGTATCGAACTGAAATTTGATATACTGCTGTGAAATATGAAGCTCAAAGTGTGAGTGGTATGTTTTTTGGATATAATGAATGGTTTCCAAAAAAAAATTTTTTTGGAAACAAATTTCGGATAAAATTTTTTTTTATTTACTGACAATATGATCCTGACGAAATTTGACTCAAAGTTGCGCGTTGTCATGCTCCACCTAACTGTCAAGTTTGAATATAATCGCTCGAGTATTTTCTGAAATAAAAAATAAATAACTTCAAAATTTCTGGTGCCTATAACTCAGAAACTATTTGACCGATTTGGCCCATTAACGAACTTAGCCGCGGCATTATGATGCGCGACCTACCCTGAAAGTTTCAAATTGCTAGCTTGCTTCTGTCGACAGTTATCGTGTCGTCGGCCGACCGGCCGGACAGAATTGAGTGTCTCAGTTTAATCCTAATCGGAAGTTATCGTGTTTAGGATCAGTAAAATGAACAATAAACTTAGGTCTCTGAAAGATTCATGCAGTTCTGGTTTGGCATCGAATTCATTTATAGATATTGCATTAATTCGGAATTAGTTCATTCTAGGTCCGCTACACAAATCACTTTTTTAATCGCTATGGAGTTTTCAGAAATAATTATAATAACACAACCATTGCCGTGCCTTAATTTATTCAATTTCCGCTCTGAAACTTCTGTTGGAGTGAACAACTTTCATTAGTGAAATAATAAAGAAAAAACGTCAAATATTTCCGAAGAAAATATCATTAATACGTCACACTCGGTGGACTGCGGAATTCATACTTTTTTGTATGAATTCATACATTTTCCAATGAATTCATACTTTTTTCTAGGAATTCATACTTTTTTCTATGAATTCATACATTTTTGTATGAATTCATACAATTTTGTATGAATTCATACATTTTTGTATGAATTCATACATTTTTGTAAGAATTCATACAATTTTGTATGAATTCATACATTTTTGTATGAAGTCATACTTTTTAGTATGAATTCATACATAAATGTATGAATTCCCCAATAAAATTCTACCATGGCCCCTCTACGCTTTCGTACATAAACACGGGGTTTTATGGCTTGTTTTTTCGAATTAAGAAACGGAATCCACTTCCTGTGTTGGTCTTCCAAGGTATGGAGAGGCACTATCGAATTGTAACACATAACTGCGGCATCTCATCTGAAAATAAGCATTTTTTAACGTCTGGTATAGAAACAAAGCAATCCTGCAAGAAAATCAAATTTATATGAAATTCATTTATGACTCTCAGTTGATATTGGAACTTATTCCACTTGGCTAGCTTAAAACAATTAAAAGAAAAATCAGTATAAAAACTAGATAA
Organism: Myrrha octodecimguttata; assembly: GCA_958510865.1. Taxonomy (NCBI): domain Eukaryota; kingdom Metazoa; phylum Arthropoda; class Insecta; order Coleoptera; family Coccinellidae; genus Myrrha; species Myrrha octodecimguttata. The sequence goes on along the minus strand of OY294058.1, from coordinate 16,081,974 downwards.
CAGAAAAGATTTTTTTTTAATTTATGACGTCGGGAAAACAAAATTATTTTTGTACTATAAGTCTAACTCAACTTATATAATTCTCGTCAGAACTCGTAGCACAAGTTGTGGTCAACTTCAAGCACAAAGGAAAATCTTTCCGATATGCATCCGCTATACGACCAGACCAGAATTAAACTTGATACAACTAGAAAAATAGCACGATAATTGTTTTGAGGTTCGCGTACCCATATCAATCTTTGAATAAAGAACAACAGGAAAGAGCATAACGCTACTTCGTATAAAAGTGGGACATAGGCGCCCATATTGAACCTCCAAGTATGACTCATGTAAGTTAGTTTCATCAGACAAAGAAGTCTCGGAACAAGTTGTTCTCTCTTCAAAGTGAAAGGAAAGTCGGCCATATGCAACATCCATCCCGGACCCACTTTGTGAGGCATCATGCTCCTTCCTTATGTTCTTTATTCAGAGATATCAATTGATGAACGCGGTGATTGTATTAAGGTTTGCGTACATTAATTGATGAACACGATGATTGTAATAAGGAATCAGCACATCGTTTGATGACCTAAAGCATTGTTAATATAACTACTGGGCATGAATCAATTACGCTGATACATTGATGTGATGTATACATAGCATGGATCCATTACAATTGGCATTATCACAAGGTTTCGTGATGATCGCCCGTGCTTAGTATTGATCACGTCCAGGACGTTCATTCAATGTATTTTTGACATTGTCCTGAGGGAAATTTCCTTGAATTGATGTATTTCATCATCAGTACAAGGTAATAAATACATTATAATAATGGCCTAGTGTTCAATTTAACCATCAAAATAGAGATTGGTCAATCACTGAAGTTTATTGTTCCGATCAATTTTTGACATTATCCCAATGTAAATTACATCATAGTAATGTCTATACGGTTAATCACCTATGGTGATTGATATCAGGCTCAGTATTATTTTCTATGTATGATTAAGAGTTACATGGAGGTTCTTGTTTTTCCTCTGCCACAACTCCAGCAACAATCACAATGGAGATATTACAATACTGAAAATGGTGACATCGTCGAAACAGTAAAACATGTTAAAATTGAAATTCCTGAGCTAAATTGCTCACTTGCTGAATACAAGGTTCTTCTGAATAGTCATTTATTACTTTGGTTTATAAGGCTATCGTATGATATGGTCAGGTGCTGTGTATCCTCTCTAAAAGTAACTGTGCTTTCCGTTTTTATAAGCAACAATTCACCAATTATTCTTCTGTTATAGCGAGGTTCAACGTCCAATATTGTAACGTTTTCGAAATAGAAAGTGTGATTGTTCGTTAAGGTGTGAACAGCAAGAGCTGTGTTCTGTGAGCACTTTGGTTTCCTCGAATCATACTTGTGCTGTTTAATTAGCTCCTGAAGTAGTTGTCTTGTTTGCCCAACATAACATCTGTCGTAGTTATTACATGGAATTTTGTATACAACCTCAGATTGTTCGAGAATTGGCGTCTTGTCTTTAAGACTTGTGAAAAGTTTCTTCCTATTAGTAAAATGTTATAGAAGGCTGCCATGTAATTGTAATCTTCAAATATTCTGTTGATCTTGTATGAGAGAACTGGATAGAAGCCCAACTTGAAAAATGTTTTTGCGGTGTCGTGTTCACTGTCTGCAGTGGAAGAGTGTGTGAGCGGTGTGTGGGTGTGAGCTTGTCTTTTTTCTGTTCTTTTGCAGTGATTGTTCGTGATCGTTTTTATATAGTGATTAGGTTAGCCGTTTTTCTGCAATATCTTCGTGAGTTTTTCTAGATTTTGTGGAATGAACTGTTCATCACTCAAGGATATTGCTCTATGAATAAGGTTGATTGCTACATTTTTCTTTTGTTGAACACCGTGATTGGACAAGAAATTAATGCATCTTCCCGAATGAGTGGGTTTCATGTACCAGTTGGTTTTGACCCTATTGCCATCTTGTTTATAAATGATCTACCAGGGTATTTGAGATATTTAATGTTGAAAATTATATTAGTTGATGATATGTCATTTTAAATAATACCAACGGAGTTGAGCGAGCTCCAAGAGTTTTCTGATCAACTTATCAATAGTTTCAATCAATAGTGTCGAGATAATGGGCTTAAACAGAAAAAATGTATGTATTAAATTGAAGAAAACCAATCCCCTGACTTTGAACAACGTTGAAAGCTCTTTGATATCGTGCAACTCAGCTAAATTCCTTGGTGTATTGTTGACAGTAGCTTAGGATGGACGGATCATGTTGCATGTTTAAGTGAAAAACTCTGTTCCTCTTTTCACGCGATCAGCAGATTGAAATTTTCATTGCCTGTTGATGCATTAATTGTAGTTTACTATAGCCCAGTATATAGTCGCATTACTTATAACATTGAGGTATGGGGCTGTTCCTCTGAGTTCCACATAATTTTCATTGCACAGAAACGTATTGTGAGGATGATATTCGGATTAAATCCAAGTGATTCTTGTAGGCCTCTTCTCAAAAATCATGAAATATTAAGTGCTTCCTGTATTTCCATCTATAAATGTCTCAGATACGCTAATGGAAATAAGTAACAGTTTGGTAAACAGTCTAGCTTTCATGATTATAATACTAGAAATAAATATAGTTGGTAACGGGAATGAGGACTGAGGTAATTAGAAAAACTAAATTTTCGCCGACGTTTCGTCTATATTTTTAGACTTTCTCGAGACTCATTTTAGAGTTGCTCTATTTTAAAGGTGGTAAAATTGGCAATAAACATAATTGAAACTGTGGAGTTATAAAGAATTCCGACAAACGACAAACACAATACATAAGTCAATGGTTAAAAACATTCATTGGTAAATATCAAAGTCAACTAGTTAAAATATTTAAGACATCTGGTCTACTCTTTCATGAGTTACCTACTACATTGCATCGACTCATAAATTCTGAATAAACTGCTTTACAATGAGCTAAGACCTTGTGTATCCATCCTATTGTTGATTGTTTTGTGAAGACTAATCTGTATCATCTCACTCACACATCTTTTTTTATAATTTGTTTCTCGGTCTAAGATTGAAACACTGTCAAATTGAAAATTATGTTCACTGTCGAAATGATGACGGGCCAATGCCGTCTTCTCAGTTGCATCCTTGTTTCTCTCTATACAATCATACTTATGTTGATTTATTCTACTAGAGAGGTATTGTCTAGTTTGCCCAATAAAGCAAGCGTCACACTGGGAACAAGGTATACAATAAACTAGATTAGAACATTGGAGTTTAGGAATCGGATCTTTGAGCTTCGTGAACAGAGAATTTACAGTTTTTAAGGTATAAAACGCTGGTGTAACGTTCGTATTACTTTCTTTAAAAATTCGTTTTAGTCCTTCCGAAAGTCGTGGAATATAGGAAAATCTAAAATAGAATCGCAATGGCTCATCGACGACTCGTCTGACGCAACTGTTTGATCTCTTGACTTTATTGAAAAAATAGCTGGGATAGTTGTTCTTCCTTAGAATCTCCCTTATTTTGCGCTCGTTTTCAGTGTGGAATTCCGGGGCACTCAACCTAGACGATCGATTTAGAAGATTTTTTACTGTAGCTATTTTATGAACGATATGATGACTAGATGAAAAATTTAATAATCTACATGAGCTTGTTGGTTTAGTATACCAATTAGTCACCAATCGATCATTCCTTCGGTGAACCATGATGTCTAAAAACGGTAAACACATGTCTTTTCCCTTTCGATGGTGAACTGTAAATCGGGGTTATACGAATTAAACACAGAAAGAACACAATCAATCTTGTCTTCGGGCACATCCAACAAAACTTTCACAGCCACAAAAACTTTCACAAAAGTTACATAAAAATCAAGTTTACTAAGACAAACTTCTATCAGGTCATCCATGACCAAATCAGCAATCACCGGTGATGCTTTTTAGATATCATGGTTCACCGAAGGAATGATCGATTGGTGACTAATTGGTATACTAAACCAACAAGCTCATGTAGATTATTAAATTTTTCATCTAGTCATCATATCGTTCATAAAATAGCTACATTAAAAAATCTTTTAAATCGATCGTCTAGGTTGAGTGCCCCAGAATTCCACACTGAAAACGAACGCAAAATAAGGGAGATTCTAAGGAAGAACAACTATCCTAGCTATTTTTTCAATAAGGTCAAGAGATCAAACAGTTGCGTCAGACGAGTCGTCGATGAGCCATTGCGATTGTATTTTAGATTTTCCTATATTCCACGACTTTCGGAAGGACTAAAACGAATTTTTAAAGAAAGTAATACAACCGTTACACCAGCGTTTTATACCTTAAAAACTGTAAATTCTCTGTTCACGAAGCTTAAAGATCCGATTCCTAAACTCCAATGTTCTAATCTAGTTTATTGTATACCTTATTCCCAGTGTGACGCTTGCTATATTGGGCAAACTAGACAATACCTCTCTAGTAGAATAAATCAACATAAGTATGATTGTATAGAGAGAAACAAGGATGCAACTGAGAAGACGGCATTGGCCCGTCATCATTTCGACAGTGAACATAATTTTCAATTTGACAGTGTTTCAATCTTAGACCGAGAAACAAATTATAAAAAAAGATGTGTGAGTGAGATGATACAGATTAGTCTTCACAAAACAATCAACAATAGGATGGATACAAAAGGTCTTAGCTCATTGTTTAGCAGTTTATTCAGAATTTATGAGTCGATGCAATGTAGTAGATAACTCATGAAAGAGTAGACCAGATGTCTTAAATATTTTAACTAGTTGACTGTGATATTTACCAATGAATGTTTTTAACCATTGACTTATGTATTGTGTTTGTCGTTTGTCGGAATTCTTTGTAACTCCACAGTTTCAATTATGTTTATTGCCAATTTTACCACCTTTAATATGGAGCAACTCAAAAATGAGCCTCGAGAAAGTCTAAAAATATAGACGAAACGTCGGCAAAAATTTAGTTTTACTAATGACCTCAGTCTTCATTCCCGTTACCGACTATACTTATTTCAACAGTAGGACGTGAAAAATCAAAATGACTAGAAATAAAGTTCTTTCTATACCAGGATATAATACCAGTAAATTCGCAACATCAACTTTTTATCAGTATATAATTTATAATGAACCACCTGATTGTATTAAATCCTTGTACGAGAAGAATTTCCGTAGATCAATGGAATCATTGTTAATTGGAAAGACATACTATAAGCTTTGTTATGGTCCTAGGTTCAGAACCAATTCAGAACTGTTCTGGACGGTTCGAGAATGCGCGATTGCGATTTTTCAGTTCTAAACTAGGAACTAAAACAAACCCATAGTATAGGTGAATATTTGTCGAATAGGCTTTAGAGTTAGCTCTAACAATTAATGCATTTCGTGTATATGTTAAATGTCTTTTCTTCTCTGAATGTTTGTAGTTGACTTTGCAATCATTGATCTGTCCTATACAGGGTGTAACAGAGTTGATGTAAAATATTCAAGAAGGTGATAGTACAGATAATTTTCAACAAAAAATGTGCTTATAACTTTTTCCTCAAATCCCCCGGTTTTAAAGATATCAATTATTTTGTTTTTTTGGAAACTTTCCTACCTTGCTCCAGAAAAGAGAGTATATATCTAGAACGACAAGACCTACGGCATTAAATGTGCCCTTAATCCGAATAGAAAAAGGTGTTACATCCACTGTATTTAGTTTTGCTGAAGCAAATTCAGCAGGAACCGGAAGAACACAGGTTCAGTGAGAAATTTAGACCAATAAGGAAACCAATGTGAAATTTCATCCGCCGTTTCAGTATGAAATTTAGACCAATAAGGAAACCAATATTAAATTTCATCCGCCGTTTTCTCGAAAAATGCTCGAGGTGGGGTATTGATTTTATAACTGTGAAAACTTCCCGCTAGTCTCAGCTTTTCAAATATGTAAAATATTCACCAAGAGAAAATCGCTGACGTAGGAGAAACTAATCAAATCTATCAGAAAACGTGAGCGCAACAATGGAAAACATTGCAGTGATAAGTAGCTGAAACTGGCTACCGATTTTCTAATGAACATATGTTGGCTTTCAAGAAGCTTAGTTACATTCGATATAACTGAGTATTTATTGCTTGGTAAGAATTGAAAGAATTCACGAAAATTGAGAATAATCGAGAAATGTATAATAGTGAAAATCAAAACATAAGAGAGTATTTGGGTGACGACACTTCCTTTACTCAAATGTACTACTCGATGTGCCTTCCACCGTGTTGGAGGACAAGAGATCATCTTTTGCTCATTGAGTTAATCACTAGCTGCCGTTACTGATGTTGTTTTGTAGAGAATTTAGAAATGATTCCGAATACAATACAGGAAGAAGGAATACTGGTCCAAGTAAATGAGACCCAATTTGTCCCATCTACACATTAATTCTGACGTCGTGCTGTAAGTGATTGACCAATATAGCATGTGGGTCCTCACGGCTTTAAACATGAGACTTTCGTAGATTGATAATACCACATCTAGTAAAAGTAGACTCGTCAGTCCATAAAATTTTATTTTCAAAAAATATGTCCAGTCGAATTTGGTCAACAAACCATTGGCAAAATTCAACCCGCCGCTGGTAGTCAGGCTCCAATAAGTTTTGTGCATTTGTCGAATGGTATGAATGAATACTTTCTCTCCTGATAGTTCCGTCCACCGTCATGTGAGATACTCCCATCCTTAAAGCTATGCGCCGAGTACTCAAAGTTGGTTCTTAATCGACTGATCTTAAAATTGCATCCGATTGGAGAGTGGGTACAGAACTAACTTCATTTTTCGTTTTCTGCACATTACATGTTTCACGAACACGGTTATACACAGCTTGAAAAGTTCGAGGATGTGGGATTTGGCGTCCCGCAAAGCGAAGGTCGTTTTCTCGAACTGCAGCCAAGGTATTGCCATCTGCCAACCCGTACATGTAGAGCATATTAGCATACACAATATTGCTATACTCAAGAGGCATTATACGGAAATCAGATTTGTCGACGGAATACGATAAGTAAACTATGGGTACTTAATCCCTAAGTTAGCACCCTTTCTACTGTGAAGCTCTCTATGTTGATAAGACAATTCATAAAAGATTGTTACTTCTACATATCTGACCACAAACCTACTTCGATGTTTTTTTTCCACTATGGCACTTACGATTTCTGATAGACTTACCTCATTTTTTCTACGTCAGCAACTTTTTGTTGATGAACGTGCCACATATTTGAGAAGCGGAGACTTGAGAGAAGTTTTCACGGTTATAAAATCAATACCTTACCTGGAACATTTTTCGAGATAATGGCGAATGAAATCTCATGTTGATTTTCTCATTAGAATGAATTTCTCATTGGATCTGTGTTCTTTTGGTTCCTGTTTTAATTTGCTCGAGTGAAATCGAATATGGTGAATGGAGCATCTTGTTCTCTTTCGAGTAAGGGCACATTTATTTCCATATCTCGTCGTTCCGGAGATATACTCTCTTTTCTTGAGCAAGGTAGGGAAGTTTTCAAAACAGACAAAAGAATTGATATCTGTAGAATCGGGGGGTTTAAGGAAAAAGTTATAAGCACATAATTTATTGGAAATAATCTGTACTATCACCTCCTTGAATATTTTACATCAACTCTGTTACACCCTGTATATTGCGGGAATATGTGACAGAATGAATGAAGATTATCATTACCATTATTATTATCACTGGAAAGTCCATGACTAATAATGCTTTGAGACTTATTCACAGATCACAGCATCTGTTTTCCGTGACATGCACATTTCTCGAGGATAATATTTTCGTGAGTGACATCGTATTGAGTCCTAGCACGTTGTCAGGAGCCATTAAAACACAATCTGAGGTCATAAATATTCTGAAAAGCTCAGGCTTTGAACATGGTAAATATGTGAGCAACAGTGTCGAAATGCTGTCACATTCTTCTAATTCCTCTGACCAGATGCAACCTAGAATTCAATCGTTAACATATTGGGACTTCAGTGGAATCCCTCAATAGAATTATTTTCATATACAGGTCTGGCCAAGACACCCGGCACTATGCAAAACTCTATGTTAATCTAAATGAGTTGAAAATATAGTCCGCCAGTGGAAGATTCAAAACCAGGCCATATCAAATGAGCGACTGTTGTTTTGCGCAGAGTGGTGGGGAGCCTCCAGTTCCCGGATATGCCAACACGATCCAAGTAAGAATTGCACGAGTCGCACTTTAAACTTGGGGTGCGTTGGACCATACTGGTTGAAAATAAAGAAGATTCCTCCCAAAACAAAATGTTTAGTGTGAAAGAAAAAATTCGGATCATAAAATGGTCTTTTGGTTGTTAATCAATTGAAGAGCCAATAATTTCATTTATTATTACGTTTGAAGATAGGCCCATACCTTCGAGTACCGCTGTTTTCAAAATAACTGAAAAATTTGAGGAATGTGAATGTGTACAAACATGCAGTAATTGCAAGATTGATAAAACACCGAAAATCATCAGTGAAAATCGTCTGAATGAAGGAGTAGGTGTGTGCGCTGCTGTTTAAACCACTGAACCTCGTTCGAGTAGACAAATTGCTGAACAAGTCGGTATGAGTGATAGAAGTGTTCGGAATATTTTGAAAAGGAATAGTTACCGATGTTATGAGGTTCAAACGAATCAACATTTTTTTTCCAGAAGACAACATCAAAAGAATGGAATTTGGTGAAAGGATGATGGAAAAATATAACAAAAATGACTTATTTCTAAGCAAAAACTTATTCACCGATGAGTCATCGTTTACTTTGAATAAAAACAAAACTCATGATCAGTAGTAAGATATTGGTCTAGGGAGAATAAGCATCTAAGTATTCTTTTGAGTACCCAGTATCCTCAAAAACTCAATGTTTGGACAGGAATACTGGGGAATTACAAAAGAGGGCCATTTTCATCTGGAGCTTTCAGAGAATCGAATTATTCCGAGATTCAGACTGCTACCAATTAATTTCGATGGTGTCTGGTTTTAACACGATGGCAGTCCAGGTAACAACGCGGAAGTAGTCACACAATATCTGAGCACCACTGTTTCGGACCGTGTCATTTCTTCAAATGGCACGATCAAATGGCCCCCCAGATCACCAGATTTATCTCCAAATTATTTTTTTCTTTGGGGAGATCTGAAAAATTTGGTGTATGGGCGCGATTCCTCACTTTCGCAGAATTTATTTTATATTCAAGAGAGTTATGGCAAAAAAACTGATTTTCATAGAGGAAATTATTCGTGTCCTTTGTTGTGGCGAATTAATTCCTCTTCTTCAATGGAATGAAAGTGTCGTACTTATTTCCAACCGGTATGGTCTTACGCTCCTCAAGTTTGCAGTGCGACTATGCGAGTGGCAATTCTTACTTGGCTTGGATTGCGTATCAAGGAACTGGAGATTCATTATCAACCTGCGTAAAAGAACGTCCTTTTTATTCGATATGGCATGGCGCTGAGGTTTTTAATGCTCCACTCGCGGACTATATTCTCAACTCATCTGGATCAATGTAAAGTTTTGCATAGTGTTGAGTGTTGGCCAGACCTGTATAGTAAACGCATAAGTAAAATTTGCTCAAAAGTAAAATTCTATCTGTAACGGTTTTTCGACACTATTTGTTTCGTACTTGAATAATTAAACTAAGCAATTACGGACCTTATATCCAAAAGAGGATGGTTTTCCAGCTGACAATATCGTTTAGATTTAGTCTCAACTCAAAATAGAAATCAAATATTGTTATTCCATGTTTAGAAATTTCCAATGACATGAAGTCATGTGGATTTCACGGGTTTTGTGATGCGAGCATGTAGGCTACGACTCGGTGGTCCACGTTTCTTGTGAGGAATATAGGGTGTTTTATATCTTTTCACCTTATATTTATTTACTTAGTCTCAACTCGAAATATAAATCGCAAATATTATTATTCCACGTTCAAAAGTCTCCGATGACATGAAGTCATGTCAATTTCACAGGTTCTGTGATGTGAGTAATGTAGGTTACGACTCGTTGGTGTACGTTTCTTGTGAAAAAAGTAGAATCTTTCATATGTTTCAACTTTTTATGTGCCTTATAAGCATGGCCCCTTGAAACGTATTTCAATTCCTCGCCTCGAACTCCTCGCAGCTCTTTTATTAGCTGAATTGCTGCAGAAAATTCTAGAAACTTTCAGAGGTGAACAAGAATTCGAAAATATACTCGTATTCGCCGATTCTACTTGTATAAACTTATTATGTATGTAATTTTCAGACATATTTTATTGTGAGCGATTTATTATACTCATTCTATAATCTACTTCGGCTGCTGAATGTTGTTTGAATTTAATAACTGAATAAATGAATAAAAAAATCGTTCTGCATTATACAAACTAGGTTCCATAAGGTAGCTGAAGCTGGATGTTTATTATGGTAGGTTCAATCTTTCAGTTATTCAGTCGATATTGTTTTGATTCATATTCATATGAAGAATTAATTGAGTTCGTCATAGTTAGTAGATTTGGATTTTGTGTATATCGGGAACTTCTAACACTGAATTATAAACTACGAATATAGAAAATCCATTGAAAAATAAATTTCATTCCCAGTTTTTCAGCGAAGGATATTTTTTGTCGAATGATCGAAAGTACGTCTAGCATGAATAAGCTCCACTTACAAAATTACCCTGTAAGAATGTTGAGCATTATTCTAACAATATTCACTAATGGGGGTTAATTGCCTTATAATGTTTCATAATTTTCTCCATTTTCAAAGAAGGCACTCCAATTCACAAACCCTTTCAACTTCCCCCTTGTGATCACATCTTCTAATGAGATTTAGTCAGATCTAAGAAGTGTTGGGCAAATTCGAACTCCAACATACAAAATAAACAGATGAACCCACGCTGACGTTGTTTCAATCAGGTAAGATTACCTAAAGTACCCTATAATCAAACCGATCGAATGCTGTTCAAGTATAATGAAGGGAAGGAATATCTCCTCGCTCTGAGGAAACATAATGAATTGTACATTTAGAAACCGCATTGATGTTCATTTCTTCCAGAAGTTGATTCACTCCTCCCATTGCTCTATGAAAGTTTTTCAGGCCCTTGGTCACATTATCGGTTTACTTTTCGAATTTTGAGCCGAAAATAGTCTCAAACGACTGAGTTGAACTCACTCCTAAAGAAACCGTGGTCAAATTTAATAATGCAACGTATGCTTCTACTTTCTCATCAAAAAACCTAGTCTTTAAATTTTAAGATTTGGTCAATGAGGCCAAAAATATTTCGACCAAGTTCTCTAATGAGCAAAATCTTTTGATCGCTTCTGGAGGTATACTGATTCGAAATTTTTGGAGTAATTAGTCGGTATTCGCTGAAGTACCTACTGCTGCCATATAATTGAGTTATTTTAGTTCGTTGTTGAACACAAACGCGTAAGTTATTAAAAATACGTGTGAATCTAGTCGTTAGAAAATAATTTTTTATCGAAAATTTTTCAGTTTTTGTGGAATTATTTTTATCGCAGAAGGAATATACAGGGTGATTCTGGAGGGAACCATCAGATTTCAGGAGAAGTTTACACTGTAGGGATAGTTTCGGAACAATGTTTAGGTTTATGGCTGGGGTTCTCAATAGAGAACTCCAACAGAGGTGATTTGTCTTTTTTGAGCTATTCTATATTTCTTAATTACTTTGATATGGCTTATTAGATTTTGATGAAATAAGTAAGTAAGAAGTAATGTCGCATTCCTACTCTACATGCAAACACAAAGTTTTAAAGGAGTCTTTATTTTTTACCAATGATGCATTTCCTATCAGATGGCAAAAATAATTCTCAATTCCTGATCGATTAAAAATAGTTGGCTTTTCTGCAAAATATCTAGAAATGGCATTTTAGATATCATCCAAATTTGCACTCTATTTGTCGCCTCAAAAGTGTTGCAGAGCTCGGCATGAGTGCAAGTCCGATGTTGCAACAGTGGGCGAATATTGTAGATGAGGCATCACCTCCCACCCTAATTCATAAACTCTTTCTAGCTTTTTGCTTTGCGCAGTACGGTCTTGCATTGTCGTGTTGGAGAATCAAGAATTTTCGGTTGACACTCACTGGCCACTTTTCAATTAAAGATCGATTGACTTGCTGTAGAGTTCAGCATTAAAATTTTGTACAGGTTTCAGAGTAATTCAAAATAAATAATACTGTGAATATTCCTCCAAACACACAGAAGCATTCTTGTGTGTAGGATTATTATAGAGCCGCGTTTTTATATCCTGTGATCTAGCATCCAAGAAATGCTTACATGTTGTGTCGTTGAAGCAGTAAGTTGATTGATCGGCAATAGCCTTGTTCTCTTCGACCAGATTATGCGGGACGCAAAAACATGCTCTGATTATTTTCCCAATCTGCTTCGAATGCTCTAAGATGGTAGGCCAAGGTTGGTCAAGACTGTTTGACGATTTCACGATCATCTAACACAGATTTTCTTTCCTGTCCGCCCAAGAATGGACGTGCGCAGAAACGAAATTACTTTTAGGTCCCTCTAGTAAAATATCAATCCATGGACTTCGCCATCTCGCGGATCTTGGGCCGAGTAGATCTGTGATTGCTTGCCTTGGGTTTATTTCTTGAGGCTATTTGTGTGAATTTATGATCCGAGTCGGCAAAGGAACTATCTGCGATTTTCACATGTCCAGTCTGCATATGGAGTCACGAAACTTTCCAGAAATATAATTCACGTGTTTTTACATCTAAACTTCCGAACGTTCGTACTATGCGGAAATTTCCTTCAAATAATCCATGGCGTGCTAAAAGAGATCTCTCATCGAGCCAGAATCGAGAACTTATCAAACTCTTCACCTTGACATATTAGATCGAATTTTCTCACAGACTTCCTCGAGCGATAACATCAGAATCTCTTTGAGATTTTCGCTGTTGAGGACATTTTTGAACCTGAATATATATTTGTTCTTTAAAAACTACTGATAATAATCATCGTTCTTCATGACTAATAAATGCGTCACTTGATGGAAATATATCAATTCATATTTTGAAAATCCTTCTTATCGACAGATCAATCAGTTATTCGACATTGATAAAATTTATTTTCAAATAATAAAAATTTATTTATGGAACTCAAATAAAACCACCATTAATGGAGAATAAATATTCATCATGCTACATTTGAATCAGGGTTTTATTTAATATGAATAAACATCATTATACATAAATAATCTGTTATCTGAGTGCACATTCTCTCAGTCGGCCTTAGCCTTACATAGTGGAAAAACTGATAAAATACATCCACGTGAGGTCCGAGACTTTCACCCGGTTTCTAGAATTCATAAACAGAGCGGTCATTCATCTTCATACTATCCCTATATATGGAAAAAGGAGTTTCTAATTTTATGCAAGTTCTTTTTCGATTTTTTTTCCTGATTTGTCTGATGTTTGCGTCAGACGAAAATCAATTAACAAGCCAATATAACGACAATAAATGATGATGGAAATTTGTTCTATCTGGTCTGATAGAAGAATAATCTAAAAGTATATTTTATGCCTTAAATGTATCTTGATTCGAAAATATTCTAACACCCTGATTTTCCGATTTTCAAAAAAATCACAACTCTGTTAATGAGGGTCTATTACTATGGACAATATGAATATCGTTGATATCGAAAGAGAAATAATGAATTTGAATACTACTTGGAGATCACTAGAAGAAAAAAATCAACCTTCCCTATATAATGTTTACAGTTGACGATTTTGAGTTGCTTAATTCAATGGACAAATGGAAAAAAGGTCCATCCGAGGCTTTTCCCTAAAAGTAGTGGAAAAACGATAGGATTTGGTAGGGAATAGAGATTCAACCGAGTATGATCCTCCAAACTCCTCAGTGAAATTGATGCACATTAAGGGTTGAAAATGATGGATTGAAGCGGAAAATTTTTTTTTCCGAGAAGCTGATGCAGGCGGTATCTGGCATAGCAGCTGATGTTTCTGCTATGAAGAACTCCTTTTCGGCTTTACAGTCCAACGTGATTGAATTGCAGGAAGACATGAGGGCGATAAGAACATCGCAGGCGAATTTGCAGACGGAAGTCAGGTCATCTGTTGATATAATCCAGCAACATGGTAGAACTTTGACTGAGCATGAATCACTGATCCATATTATAACATATGTCATAATAATGTTCACAAGCTATCAAATTTAACTCCACAATTTAATTCGATTATTCAAGATAAAATAGCATTATGGGAGATGATTTCCCAATATTAGGGGCCTGTAACCTTTCTCGTTTACCTGAGGTTTTGGAAAATCATCGCTTGGAGGACCTGACCTGGTTTAATAAACTCTCCCGGTCAGCGAGCAGATTTAATATTATAAATTTGAATATTGAAGGGATTTCCAAGGACAAGAGTGATTATTTATCAAAATTGTCTGTCGACTGTGGCGCAGAGGTCATACTTCTTCAGGAAACGCACACTGCAACAGAAGAAAAACTTCGGGAAAGAGGTTCCATAGCAGGTTATGTATTAATTGATTTTCTTTTGAGTCCTATTTATAACCTAGCTTGTTATGTAGAGAAATCGGTAGTCACCAATGTTGAATTAATTCGTAAAGGTGAAGATGATGGAGTGTTTTTTATAGCTTTCAAATTTTGTAATATTTTTATCATCAATATTTACAAACCTCCTAATACCCTTTGGCCTAGAAACTTCAACATAATTTTTTCACATCCTTCAATTTATTGTGGTGATTTCAATTGCCATCATAGTATATGGGGCTATGCGATAAATGATAGAAATGGTTTAGCATTGACTGAGTGGATTGAAGATAACAATTTCCATCTCATTTTTGACGCAAAAGATAGGTCTTCATTTCATTCATCAAAATGGAATAGGGGATACAATCCAGATTTGAGCATAGTTTCTCGTGATAATGATTCAAAACCTCTTTCTGTTAATCGTAAGGTTCTCAATGATTTTCCTCATCGTCCAATCTTCATTCGTGTAGGAAATGTTCTTCATTTAAATGCATCTTTACCAAAGCTCAGATGGAATTTCAAAAAAGCTAGTTGGGATCAATTTACGGAAAAAATTTAAAGTGATTTTAGAGGGTTTCGCCCTTCTTATGATAATTATTCCAGATTCATTGGGGTAGTGAAGGCAGCAGCAAAAAAATTCATTCCCAGAGGTTTTCGTCAAAATTATGTTCCTGGATGGTCGGTTGAAACAGAAACCCTGTACAAGGAGTATCAAAGTTCGCCAACTCTTGATAAGTCGAAAAAATTATTGGATTCCATAAACATTGCTCGTAAAAATAAATGGAATGATGTAGTTTCGAATATGAATTTCATCCATTCGAGTAGAAGTTCTTGGGATGTTCTGCGGAAATTAGGTGAAGCAGCCCCTCTTGCTAAGTCATCCTCGAAAATTAATCCGGAACTGATTGCTCGTCGGCTTATGAATGTTTCCAACTTGGTGAAAATTTCTAGTCCAAAGATTAAAGAAATGAAGAAAAATCTACATAGGTTGAGATCATCGCCATCAACTTTGGATGTTATATCTAGTCCATTCACCATGGATGAATTGAAATCTGCGATGAAGTGTACAAAATCTCGGAAGGCTGCTGGTTTCGATGGGATTTATCCTGAGTTCATAAAACATTTGGGCAAAAAGGCATTATCTTGGTTATTATCTTTCTATAATGATATTTTGAATTCTGGAAATATTCCAACGGAATTTCATAAGGCAAAAGTAATAGCAATTCTGAAATCTGGGAAAAATTCATCAGACCCAAGTAGTTATAGACCTATAAGTTTATTGAGTGTACCTTTCAAAATTTTAGAGAGATTAATTTTATTCAGGATAGAATCATCTGTTGAAGATATTCTGCAAAATTATCAAGGTGGTTTTTGGAAAAATAGAAATTGTTCTGATCAAGTTGTTAGTCTCACTACTTTCATTGAATCAGAATTCAATAAAAAGTTGAAAACGGGGGCTGTATTTGTGGATCTTTCAACAGCTTACGATACGGTGTGGAAAGATGGTTTAATATTCAAACTTCATAAATTTCTGAAATATGGAAAAGTAATTCGATTGATCGAAAATATGCTATCTGACAGAAGACTCCGTGTTTTTGTTGATGATGTTAGTAGTAGGTTCAAAACTTTGAATAATGGACTCCCACAAGGATCAGTTTTAGCTCCCCTTCTAATAAATTTATAATTATATGATATTCCAGCAACTTCTTCAGAGAAATTCATCTATGCAGATGATATTGCTCTGGCTTTTCCTCACTCTGATTTCGAAGTCATTGAAAACACTCTAAATACTGATTTAGAAATTTTGAAGAATTAATTTGTTGAGTGGCGTTTATGTCCAAGTTCTGATAAAACAGAAGTCTCTTGTTTTCATTTGAATAATCAACAGAAGTTTAAAACTTTGAATGTTACTTTTAATAATGCCGTTCTGAAACATAATTTCACTCCTAAATATCTTGGAGTGAAATTAGATACTTCTTTAAATTTCAAGGCCCATTTGGAAAACTTACGCATGAAGTGGAAATCTAGGAATAATATTCTTCAAAAACTAGCTGGTTCTTCATGGGGGGCTGACCCTACAACTCTTCGTACCGCAGCTATGGCTTTGGTTTTTTCTGCTGCTGAATATTGTTGTTCGGTTTGGTTTAATAGCGCTCATGTTAGTAAAATAGATGTACAGCTTAATGTTGCTATGAGAATCATTAGTGGGACCATAAGATCTACACCTTCACAGTGGTTACCAGTTCTCTCAAATATTGGCCCCATATTCGTAGACAGGTTGCAGTGATAAAGTCTTGGGATAAATATCGTTCCTTTCCGAATTTATTCCCAATCATGTCTTATATTCCGGATTCTAAAATTGCTAGATTGAAATCTCGTAAACCTTTATGGATCAACGATTTTCTTTACACCAATAAAAGTGACAAAGAAGTTTGGCGTTCGGAATGGAATTCGTGTAATGTTTTCAACAAAGGTTTGATCAGCGATCCTTCTGAAAAAGTTCATGGTTTCAATCTTCCTAGGAAAATTTGGTGCATTTTGAATCGACTTAGAACCGGTCATGGTCGCTGTTATAGTTTCCTCTTCAAATGGAATTCGGTCGAAAGTCCAAGGTGCGAGTGCGGAGAAGAAGAGGAAACAATAGAACATTTAGTTAATACTTGTCCAATATATAAATTTGACGATGGTTTCGAGGCAATTCATTCGGTGTCTGATTCTTTTTTGAGATGGATCGCGAACTTCAAATTAATTTAATGAGTACTAAATCATTTACTAGTTCATATTAGTTTTTTTCGTCTCCTTTTTTGTTTTCAGGTATAATTCCAAGATTCCAACCTGCATCGCATGGGAAAGAAGAAATTTTGTCGATAAAAAAGAAGCCCTTCAATAAAAAACAACAATTTCATTACACTTATACGGGGAGACAGGGTTTTTCCTGAGGTTTTTTATCTGTGCCCTTGTATCATACGTAAAAATGTATGGTACCCCGTTTACATTTTCTCTGCTAATATTGTTATGACACAAATTGTTTGATATAAAAAACGCTGCAAATTTTACACAAGGGTTTATTTTTTTCTCAGTTTAATAGCCCAATACCATTGATATCTCAAATCAATCGTATATATTATTTATAACTCATTGGTTTTTCACCAAACGAAAATCAATTCCATGAAGAAATTCATGTCAAATATTTTAATTCAATAGTAACTACAAAATTATCCACGTCGAAACCAAAAGTACCTACATAACTCCTAGAGTCGTTAGAAATCAATAGGTACAACACCCGCAAAATCCTATTGAATGAACAAACAGATGTGAATAGCTCTCCACTACTGCACTTTTTCTTTAACCTAAAAACTCTGTGGCAAACTCCAATTTATACCTACTCTCACTTTTACGCTTTTGTATAATTATTTAGGCACGTTCCGGACCATATTTAAACCTTGTTGTACTACATACCATCAGTCAGTAAAATGTAGATACCTGAAGAAGATTTTTAGCAACTTTCTTCGTGTTTTTTGTGATTCCGTAGTATTACTATGAGTGTTGTGAATTCCCCGCCGAAGTCCTACACACCGTTAGGATCTGGCGTCTGGCGAAAGTTTTCAAAATCAAACTAAACGGTTAAAAAAAACATACTCTAATTCGATTCCTAGTTGTAAAATGAATATACTAGACTAGTGCCGATACGAAATAATCGATCGTGTGAAAATATGAACAAAAACGTAAAAAACCTATTTTAAATATTTGAGCCGAGCCTCGGCGTTTTCGACCTCAAGCTTATCGCTTCCCATTCCGATCCCGACTGACTTATGTCTGGAATTTTCAAATATCCCCAAGGATAAATCTTACATGCCTAAATATGTCTATGTTTATAATAACGCACAAAATCACTTGAAGGGCGAACCGCCTTAGCTCGCTCGAAAAGTGAGACCAATGCAGGTGGCCGCACAGGGCCGTATTCCCTAATTATCTGGCGACAAATCTGTCGAGTTACGACAATGAGATGGAGTTTTTATGTCCGACTGATCATCAGAATTATCAGTCCTGTCAGCGATATAATCAATTACCGTATCCATGTTGTCTGTCTCATCTAAATATATTCCCGAAATATGGTAGATAAACCTATTCACTAAGGTATCAACATATAACGAAAATTTAGCTGGAAAGAATTGAAAGAATCACTTTATAATTAAGCCTAGAGGATGTTATTCATAAAAATCTTAAATATTTTTCATTCCAAATCACATTTCCTATGAAATATTGGAGTTGAAGAGAAAATTATCTAGGTGTTGAGTTTCTTAAAAAACTACTTTACAAAGGTCAAGTCACTATGTTGTTTCTTTCGTTAAAGTTAAGTTAAATGTCCGAAAAATATTTTTTACTAATATTTTGCCAGTACGATCTTCACGATATAGAAATGAAATTCAAATCGGAAAGCGTTTGCGCCTTTTGACATATAAGGGAAATAACCTCAAAATTTAAAATGGCCACGAAATTTTCCGCCAATATCTCTGCAAATAAATATGGTTTCAAAATGTTGACTAAGACCTGTACCAAATTATTTTGAACTTAAATGAATAGCTTCCGAAAAAAAAGTTTAGAAAAAATTCAATTTTTTTCCAATACAATTCTCACGAAATCATGCATTAAATTGAGCGTCGATATTTCACAACTAGTTATGATGTTTCAATTTGATCGCGTTAGTATTTCTTGAGAAACTTTCGGGAAAATTAACTTAATCTCTCAAATTAACAACAAATACGTGAAACAAAATTCAAGATTTTCCGCTGATATTAAATGTGTGGATGTGATTCCTACTAGGATTCAACTTTGTTCTGAAAAAAATCAATGAAATGAAAAAAAACTCGAACTTATCTGAAAAAAAATTTTCCACAGTGCATATATCCGATAAGAGTTCACTTGATTCACAAAATATCCAATACACAAACTGAAGACCTAAAGTTATTTTCAATAACTTTTCTGTAAAAATCAAATATATCGTGAACCTCTCAAGGTTGAATTCGACTGAATAATTCTAAAAGAGAAATTTGGTTCCGTATAGTTGTCAGATACACTCAACTAAGAGGGTGTCAAATCCCAACGTCTGTTTAATGTAAAAACCTTCAATTCAAACAAGTAGTTTGCGGTCCCCAGTACCCGACATTCCCGATTCCCGACAATTGATGAGATTTCCGGTTTGTTAATTGATTTGTTTGCATATATCCTCCAATTTGTTTTATCATATACATGCTCATTATCTTTTATATTCACCCCTATTTCAAAGTCTCAGTACGAAAAATATTGGATTTCGATTGAAACCAGTAGCCGATATCCACATGTTGACGATAATTGTACTAAGCAATCCAAAATTGATGGAAATCTCCGATCGACCGAATATTTTGGAAATATTCATTATTTTAAATAACGCTTCTTAATTCGGGTTCTGCATGTGAATGGGTTATTCAGTTACACAAGAGTATTTATTGAGATTTCAATGTTTCAAATGAATTTTTTCATGGAATCAGTTTTCGGGTTGTGGAAAACCAATGATTTATGAATAATATATAAGTTTTATTTAAGATATCATTGAGCTCCATGAAGAAATTTAATGTTTCATCCCGTAATTCGCAGGGTGATATCTATAAATAATAATTGTTATCTGAGTTTTTGTAGTTATGTTTCAGATATTAAGAGAGAAACCCCAAAAATTTTTAATTTGAACTACTAACGATTATGAAATTGTCGAGAACATCTATAGGGCATTTGCACATTGTGTTTATAAAATAATTAACGAATCCGTTCGAAATTTCTCAATATATGTTGAAAATTTGGTAACAATCTTTTCATTTACTTTCAGATATATGATTCTGGATGAAAAGTTAACCGATTATTTCACTGAATTCCAATCTTAGAACCGAATGCGATGATTCATTCTCGGGATTATTGAAAATTTGCAGCATTTTTCTTTATAACTCAGAGACTACTGGTCGGATATCATCCGGGTAAAAATTTTTAGGTTGAGTTATGCAACAGTAATCAACGTTGAGAATTTCACAAAAATTCGGTGGTAAGTTTCCGAGAAATTATTTTTTTTTCACTCCAACCCCCAATTTTAAGCCCTTAGGGTACACCAATCCTGCTGAAAAGCTTGGAGGATCAATCCCGAGCGACACATGATTTTTCTACCAAGTTTCACGGATTTCGGTTCAGTACTTTCCGAGAAAAGCTCTGGACAACGGACGGCGGACGGCGGACGGCGGACGGACGGATTTTTTTTTATTCGTTCATTCAAATCTACATACTCCAAAACGTAAACTGTGAAATTTTCAGGGGGGGTTAAAATTTTTTTTTTGTTGGTCGATCACTAAGGTTTATTATTTGATTTCATCAAATATATATATATATATATATATTATCAAAAAACCCAATTACCATATAATGGTGTAGGGTATTCCATTTCAACTTAATTAAATTTCAGTATATACAAAATCAAAGTATCTCATTTCTATGTACAAATTTGGTCCACCGTTTCTTATCCCCAGCCATATTCCTTGCTTCATTCCATGTTTGTCCTCTCCTATTGATTTTTTCAGGGATTTTTTCGTTCCACGTCAGCTCTGGTCTTCCTCTCCTTTTCTTCTTTTGAATTCTAGCTTCCCATATCTGTTTAACAGGTCTCTCCACATTTGCTCTGTTCAGATGTCCCCACCAGCTAAGTGGTCTTCTTTCTACGAAATCATGTATTGGTTCAATCTCTAGGTCTTCACGTATTCTTTCGTTCCTTATCTTATTCATTCTGGTTACGCCCTTTACTCTTCTTAGGTATTTCATTTCTACTGCTTGGATTTTACTTTTCTGTTTATTGTTCAAGGCCCATGATTCACATGAAAATGTCAGGGTAGGTCTATATATTGCTCTATACACGTTCATCTTTGTCCTTTGGGAAATTTCCTTTTTACCTATGAAACTCTTATTCATCGTATGGTACAATTTAACTGTGTTTTCTATTCTTTTATTAATTTCCACATCTTGTTTTCCCTCTTCATCTATTTCGACACCCAAGTATCTGAAATTTTTCACCTGTTCTATTGTTGTTTCGTCTAGCTCTATATTAAGTTCTTCTGAGTTTCCTATCACCATAACTTTTGTCTTGTCTTTATTTATTTCCATTCCATACTTTTTGACAACTTCATCCCATATCTTCATATTTCCCTGCAAATCGTCTCTTCGTCCAGTAATCACGATATGTCATCTACAAAAGCACATTCTGATATTTCCACCCGCTGCATATTTTTGTGTCCTACGTGAAATTTTTTTGTTCTTCTTGTGCATTCCTTTAAAATCTCGTCCATGAAGATAGTAAACAGTACCGGACTCAAACTTCCTCCTTGCCTTAGTCCTGTTTTTGTGTGGAATGTTTTTGATGTTCTATTGTGGCTAACAATCCGGTTTATATTCAATCTATATATATTCTTTATAATGCAGATCAATTTTTTATCTATTCCTCGTTTCTTCAGTATTGTCCACAGTTTTTTCCTGTTCACTTTGTCAAAAGCTTTCACCAGATCAATAAAGCCCAAGTACAATCTTCTATTCTCTTGTTTTGCTTTCTCGCATAATATCTTCATAGTGAATATATGATCTTGAATACTCCTTCCTCTCCTGAATCCACTCTGTGTTTCTTCCATTGTTAACTCTATTTTTTGTCTTATCTTTTTGTCTAATATTTTCTCGTAGAGTTTCATAGCTGTACTCAATAAAGTTATACCTCTGTAGTTATTACAATTATGTTTGTCTCCTTTCTTATATATTGGAACTATTAAGGCTGTTTGCCAATCCTCTGGTATCATTTCATCTTTCCATGCTTTTTCAAATATCTCCAGCAATGTGTTCAATCCTATTCGTCCCAAGTTCTTAAGCATCTCTGCTGTTATTTTATCATTTCCTGGAGCTTTTCCATTTTTCAATGATGATATCGCTTGTTTCAGCTCATCCAGAGTTATTCCCTCAAATTCTTTATCTTCAATATTTTCTTGCTGTTCGTATGTATCTTCTACCTCGCTATGTCCCCCATCCAGTAGTTCTCGAAAATGCTCTCTCCATCTATCCATTATTTCATCGTCACCCCTCAATAGAGTTCCTTCTTTATTCTTTATAGTTACGCTTTCATTCGTTTGTCTATTTCTTTGCGCTTTCAGGACTCCATAAAACAGTTTTTGATTAGTCTTGAAATCGTTTTTCATTTTTTCCCCGAATTCTTCCCATTTTTCCTTTTTACGTGCCAATATAAGTTCTTTGACTTTCTTTCTCTGGTTTTTATACTGTTGGTAATTGTCTGTAGTTCTTTCATTCAAGTATATTCTCCATTTTTCCTTCTTCATCTTCACTTCAGCTTTCAGTTCTTTCGTCCACCATGCTGTTTGTTTTTTCTTATTTGTTTTCCTGTAACTTCCACAAACTTTTCTCGCTGATTCTATAATTATATTTTTGAATTTAGTCCACATGTTGTCAAGTGAAGAGCCTTCTTGTTTATATCTTTCTTGCTCGAATCTCTTTTCTGTTTCTATTTGGTATCGTTCAGCAATTTCTCCGTTAACTAATTTGTAAGTTCTCAGGCATTCGTGTTCCATCTTTTTCCCCTGGTTATTTCGGTTGTTCGTTGTACTAATTCCATCCATTTTGACTTTAGCTATTACTATGTAGTGGTCACTGCCTATTTCTGGTCCTCTTCTTACTCTTGAATCTAAAACAGTTGATCTAATTTCTTTTTGAACCAATATATAATCTATTATCGATTTCTCTCCCTGGCTACTAACCTCCCTTGTGTATCTATGGATATTTTTATGTTCAAAAAGTGTGTTGGTTATTAACATAGAATTAAGTATACAAAAGTTAAGTAGTCGCTCACCGTTATTATTCCTTGTTTCTTCTCCAAAGGGCCCCATTACTTCTTCATACATTTTGTCTCTTCTACCTACTCTGCCATTGAAGTCTCCCAAGATAACAATTTTTCCTTTCGCTTCTTCCGTAATCTCTGTTAAGTTCTCCCAAAATGTCTCTTTAGTTTCTGAGCTGTCATCTTCATTAGGCCCATACACCACTATTATTGTTGTTATCTCGTTGTTTCCACCTTTAATTTCCACTGATAATATCCGCTCGGACCAATTTTTCCAACCATTTATACTCCCAGATATTCTATTCTCTATTAAACATCATACTCCTGCTTTTGCTCTAGTATTTCGATCCACTCCGCTATATATTAACAAATGGCCGTTTCTTGTTTTCATTGATCCTTCTCCCTTTTTCTTTGTTTCCGTTATTGTCAAAACTTTCAGTTCCATTTGCTCAAATTCAGTCTCCAGTTCATCTTCCTTTCCACTTAAACCTCTCACATTCCATGTTGCTATCCTCCATACATCTCTTACGCTCGTTCTACCTTCTCGTTGTCCTTTATTCTGCTCAGTCGTAATTTTCAATTCCGTTCCTACCTTCATCCTCTTCAATAGTTTTTTGACATTGATTTCTCAATTTTTCCTATATCATAATTCCATTTAAAGTGCACATTGTCTATGATTAGCTTTTGAAAACCCTCTTTAACATTCCTACCTCTTCCTCTCTCTTCCTTGGCAGCCGATCTTAGCTTTTCCTGTATCTCCCTTTGTACCTTCGTCATATCATCGTTTATATAAACTACTTCATCCTTATAGTTCTTTAGTTTATTCTTTTTTCGCATCAACTTCATTTTTTCCGACGTATTCTCCAATTCGATAAGGTAAGTTTTCACTCCTATTTTCCTGGCAGTTTTCAAAAGAGGCTCTATCTCCATATTTTTCTTGAAAAACTGACTCATTTTATCCTGTATTGAGTCTTGTTGGGTTTCATTCATAGTTAGACCACTGACCACTACATTATTTCTTCTTTTATCTCTATCTATAATCTCTAGTCTAGAATTAATCATCTTAATTTCGCTTTTGAGGTTTTCGTTTTCTTTCTTTATTTGTTCATTTTCTTCTCTCAACTTCTTCATTTCTGTCTGGTAACTCCGCTGTTCAGATCTTATCTCCTTCATTTCCCGCATCATATTCTCCATCATTTCCATTATTCTATCCATTTTATCATCCTGAGTATTTGGTTTTTGTTTTTGTGGTGTTCGAAAAATTTTTCTGCTTTTTGTAAATATTTCCTCTTCGTTGTCTTCTTCCCTTCTTCTTTTACCTTCATCACTAGTATATTCCTCTTCGTTTCTCATCTCAATATTTTGATTTCGCGATTTCGAATTAAACCTGAGTCCGCCTCTGTCAACTCCGAAATCCAGCTCGCTTATCTGCGGCGATAACGATGTTTATCACTCACACCAGCTGCTTTTTCTACCGATGCTATACCTCTACGGGTTGCAATATCAAAACAATTATTGTTTTACAAGTTTATATTTCAGAAAACTAAAATCTTCGACCACTCTCGCCTAGTGCACAAATAACAGATATGGTATTCACTATTGAAAATAATTTCTCGCTCGTAATTTTCGAGTATATCTAGTTTAATTACGGAGCTCCGAATTAGCGTGCGCACAATATGACAACTCAAATCGTTATCGATTTCATCAAATAATAAACCAAAATGTACTGCTCATCTCAAAAGAATATATATATATATACTGATCCACTCATCCAAGTCCAAGCTGGATTGTCTCCAACTTACACAGTCTGGCATCACTAAGTCTTTGGAAGGATTGTCGAAGAATGTTGGAGTCCTGGAAAGTAACAGGTCAATTTTAACGTCTGCGGAGGTTTTGGATCGGGTCAAGCGATCGCACAATTTGGTGATTTCCGGTCTTAAGACGGAGGCTGACTCTGCACTGGATCGTGATTTCTTACATCGACGTCTGGCAGTTATCAATGATCGAGCTCATAATAACATACGGTAAAGGAGAGCCAACTATCATAACTACCACACCCAACTCAAAAAACTGACTGTAAACACGTCAAACTCCTCGTTTCGAGAATGGTCACGGGGGTGTCTGCATATATGTTCATACGGATATTAGTGAAAACTTCTCAATTTGTCTCGAAAGGTTAAATACTCCTGGTTTAGACAGTATATTCTTGAAAATTACCGGTGGCACCTTTTCTCTTAACATAGGATGTGTATACAGACCTAGAGCCTCTGCTTATGATGTTGTTCTTTTTGATCATCTCAAAAAAATTTCTGCCAACAGGATTCCTACAGTGTTAGCCGGAGATTCCAATTTTCCAGACTTAAAGTGGCCATTATGTTCGTGTAATCCTGCCAAGCCTAATTCTCCTTCTCAAATTTTAGTCAATTTCATGGTAGATTCGGATTTCAGTCAATTGGTCAATAAACCTACACGTTTTCGTCTGGGACAGAATTTGTCACTGTTGGACCTTGTCTTGGTAAATGATGAAGATCTCACATCAGAAATTGATCACCTTTCCCCATTTGGCCGATCTGATCATGTCACCTTGAAATCCAAAATCCAATTTTCCTTGCCGTCTTCGGTGAAAAAGCAAGTAGAGATCAAAGACGTAATAGATTTCACTAAACTTAATGGAATATTACTTGCTGCTGACTGGGCAAGACTCTCATTCACTGAAAATATTGATGAATATATGGTCTATATTTTTGAGTATTCTTAACGACGGAATTGAGCGAAGTACCTTCAAAAAGACATTCATTATGTTTCTTTCGAAGCCGTGGATCACACATGAAATGCAGAGCAAAATTCGCCACAAAAAAATTATTTGACAGCGGTATGTACGGAGTAAGACCCAATGAGACCATCTGCATCATAGGCAGTATTCAAACGAATTGAAGGAAGCATTGTTAAAGGCTAAAAAAAGCTACGAGAATAACCTTGTCAAATCCGACAACCACAAAAAATTCTTCAGTTAAGTCCGAACATCTCTAAGCACCCTTCTGGAAAACTAAGCAAGGATGGCTCGGAATCTGCTGAGATCTTCGATGATGTCTTCGCCGTAGCTTTTTCGGAGGAGCCCCTAAGTACACCTCCACAGATGGCGGGAAACATCCATCCCAGAGATCACTGACATCCGTTTCACTCCTGAGCTTGTGGAGAGACATCTGAAGAATCTAAAGGATGCCTCATCACCTGGACCGGATGGTATTTCTCCCTTCGTATTGAAGCGGTGTGCCGCTGCTTTGTCGGCTCCTCTGTCCTCACTTTACTCCAGGTCGTTTGCCGTTCATCGCCTTCCTTCTGCCTGGTTGTCTGGGTCCATCACGCCAATCTTTAAGAAGGGAGACAAAACTAATGCCAATAAATACCGACCCATATCGGTAACCAGTGTTCTTGTGAAAATATGCGAGCGTATTGCTGTGGATGAAATAATGCACTTTGCTCTGGCAAACTCTTTAATCCTCCCGAACCAACACGGTTTTGTTCCAGGTCGATCGGTGGCCACCAACCTACTGAATTGCCTTGAGGACTGGACGACTGCAATGAATTCCAAAACGCCAGTGGATATCATTCACCTAGACTTTGCACGTGCATTCGATAAGGACCCTTTTCGCAGATTGCTTGCGAAACTTGAGCATTTTGGAGTTAGGGGGTCCATCCTAGAGTGGATTCGATCGTTCCTCGCCGAGCGATATTTCATAGTCAGGGTTGGTAGCGAATACTCGGCTCCGCGATTTTCCTCCAGTGGGGTACCCCAGGGATTTGTTTTGGGCCCTCTCCTTTTTCTAATATACCTGGTCTCCTTACATCTGCAGTTTCTATGTTCGCGGATGATACGAAGATCTACGCCGATCTTTTGGTCACCTATGGGTCTCTCTGTCAGGATCTGCTAAAGATCGAGGAATGGTGTGCTGCTTGGTTGATTCCAATAGACCCGGAGATGTGCACAATCCTGCATCTTGGAGTAAACAACCCTCGCCTTCATTATGCTATCGGCGGCAGATCGATATTACCGTGCTCTACACATACAGATCTCGGCGTGGTGGTGACCGAGAAACCGAGCTGGTCAGAACATATGGACACTGTTTGTCGCAGGGCTTCTCAGAGATGCTATCTCCTTGAAAGGGTTTTTCGGCGGTGCTCTGTGTCAACATCTTTTCATCTCCTTAATTCATACATAAGACCAATCCTCGAGTACGCTGGACGAGTATGGGATACTCGATTCCGTAGGGACTCAGACAGACTGGAGAGAATTCAGAAGAGTTACCCGAATGCCTTATGGAATCCTCAGACCCAATTACCGTGACAGACTTCGGAAGCTCATGCTGACTATCTTTGAACACAGACGATTGAGGGGAGATATGATTTCGACCTTCAAAATAGTTCACGTTTGGCGGGGGTGGATCTGTCTGACCTGTTCCGCATGAACACCAATTCTAATCTTCGGGGCTTCACGTGAACACTTTCTGTCAAACAGAGTTTTTCATGTTTGGAACAGTCTTCCCGGTTATGTTGTGTTCGCACTCAATGTGAACCAATTTAAGACGAGGTTCGATGCCTGGTGCAGAACAAATTTGAGTGTGTACTAGTGTGTGATTAGTGCTTTGAATCATATATATGGATTGGCCAATTTGAAAGACTTTTGTTGAATTTTATAGCTTTTTTCTTTTGTGGATTTCATGGACTATGTATTTTTTTTTTCTCTTTCACTGCTTTTTGCACTCATTCTGTTTATTTTTTTCTGTTTTGAGCAGCATAGGTTACCTTGGCTCTTATTAATTGTATAAATAAATAAATAAATGAATACACTTGTGAACTGATTACCATGTAACTTGAAATGTTGATTATTGTTGTGACAGTTGATCTGAAAAATGAGGAACTATGAAGCTCTGAATCAACCATTTAGTGCTTGAACCTAATTCTCTCGTACGGCGACCGTATGATGCGACAACACAACATTGCAGGATGCCACCTTTCGTGTTTTTTTTCGGACAACTTTGTGCAAAGTTTTGTGGTGATGGTGTCATTAAAAAAAATTCAAATTTTTTTTCGAATATTCACTATTTTGCCAGCTTCAGATGATATTATACTCATGAAATTATGTATGAGCCTCAAAGCTGTCATTTTCCGATAAGGTAGTGGCTTTCAATTCGATTCTATCTGTATTTCTACAAATATTTGGATAATAAAATGTTGAATGCGTAAATCTGCGGAATCATTCGGTGGATTTTACCCATTCACTACTAATTCGACCACAATATCTAGTTTCTTAGTTTACAGTTGGTTATTTTATCAAAAAATGACAGCTTTAAGGTTCTAGGGTAATATAGTTAGGAAATCACAAAAAGTGCAGTAGGTAAAAATATGACCACTTTGGCAACAAATTTGAGGATGCACGCAAATGCTGCTGAATTTTTCGTCCTGATACTCTTGTTTGAACTTCATATATTGGTCACCATTAGTCCACCAGTATATTTCATTCCCATTCAATTAGCTCTAACATGTTTATACGGAAATACAATCTAACCACTGGCTCGATAGTGCTCGCGAGCACATTGCTTGGGAGCACGAAAGTTCTCAGATTATTCTTACGAGTACCAAGCAAAGAGCTTTGGGACAGCTCTGTACCAACTCCATCGAAACATTTGAGACCTCGAAGCTGCCACCGAACATTTCGAGTCGATCATGGGGCATTTTTAATATGTTCAAGACTGAATAATGGTAATTGGTTTCGACCTCGAATTCTTAATTAGTAAGACTTATGTAATTGTTGAGACTATTTCAAGCTGAAAATTCACAAAATACAGATACTATAATAGAATGATACCGCTGTAATGCAAGCATGCATAAAGATTTGACATACCAATATTTCCTGGATTTTCACGATTGCCAGTTAATATTTGAGAGCTTCCCATCAACATGAATTCTTGAATTGAACTACTCCCACGTTGGAAATGTCGTCTGATTTGTGCACAAACAGCAGTGATTAATTCGGGCTTTGTCGAAAGACGTCTTTATAATTACTGAGATAGGTTTGAATGAACTTCAGGATGGGTTCGTTATCGCGAAAAATTTGAACAATTAACTCTAAACCCTAGTACAGCTTAATTGAGCGATATCCTGGAAATATTTTCATCTTATTGGCATTTTGTGAATTTCGCTCCTTCAACCGTGAAATCAGATTCAGGGTTTCTAATCCACGGCTCTTCAAATTGATTAAGCTGTTCCTGTATGGAGACCAGGAACTTACGAATTTTGTCGGGGGTCGCAAATTTATATATCCTATATCAGAAAGTTCTAGTTGGTGAAAAAATCTAGTTTCTGTTCCGTTTTAGTACTTCTTGACTTATTGACATAATTCTTCTTCAAAATTCCCAAAACTAAATATCTTATCCAACTGAAATTTGAAGCACACTTGCTGAATAACGAGTTGAAGGTTTGTGCCAAATTTTATTGCAGTCTGATCAATGGTTTCCGAAAACCAATTTTGTCGATAAAAACTTTTTACCATTTTTCACCATTATGATCCTTGAAACATTTTTCGTATTTTACAACCAGTTGTCAATCTGATCGCGCTATTACTTTTTGAGATATCGAGGACATAACCTCAACATTTCGAATAACAACAAAATTTGACATACTTTTTTCCGTGAATGGATACCACATGAAATTAATATTGAAAGTGATGTTGATCAATATCGACTTCGAGGTTTATACCAATTTTCATTGAAACGTTATCAATAGTCCTCGAAAGAAAAATGAGGAAAATTTTGGAATGATGATTCTAAAGAATTTTCTCACGGCTATATCTGTATGAAATTTTTTGTCGTGAAGCATGTAGAAATTGTTCAACTAACTAGAAAGTTTCAATCCGACGGCATCTATAGATCTTGCACTATTGAGGAAATAAAGTGACTTTACAATTAACACTGAAATTTTACATTTTTTATATGTTCGATAATAAATAGCAGGTCACATTGAAATTTGAAATATTGTTGTTCAACATAAGGGTAAATGCCAAATTTCATAGAGATCTATCTGTTCGATGGTCCACAAAAAAAAATATTTCAACCGGGTCTGGAAAATTTTAGAATATTTTTTTTATTTTTAACTCCTGAATCAAAGCACTTGTCATGATATAGATTATAATGTATTATCTAAAACATTATTACGCATGTGTTAACCCTACTCATGTACTGTAAATAATCGATTTTGAATAAAGGGGAGTTTTCCGTTTAGACTTGATTGATCAATAACAACACATGGCGCTGCGAACATAAGTGATAAGTCAGTCGAAAATTCGTAAAAATTAAAAACTGCAAATTCCGTAAGAAAATTCACACCTTTGAAATAACGCTGAATATTCAAAAATTCGAGGTGAAAAATTCTACAACTACAACTACATCAAGCTGAAGTTGATAAATTCAAAACGCTCCAATATGGCGACTGGAATCACGCCACCAACACATATGAATTTCAATGGTTCACTGGATGAAAATTGGACCTTCTTTAAACAAAAATTCGAGCTGTATTTGAAGGCCACAGATCTCACAAAAAAATCTTCGGAGACAAAATCTTCAATTCTATTGAGCGTTATTGGCGATGAAGCTTTAAAAATATATAATAATTTCACATACGAAGATGAAGATGAAAATAAAATGGACTATGAAACGATTCTACGCAAATTTGATGAACATTTCAAACCACAAAAAAATATCACATATGAACGATATATATTCTTCACGAGGAATCAACAAGATGACGAGTCCATCGATGCATATATTGTGGAATTGCGCCAACTTAGTGCTACATGTGAATTTGGTGACCTTCGTGACAGTTTAATCAAAGACCGACTGGTTTTGGGAATACAAAATTCGAAAATCAGGCAAAATCTGCTTCAAACGAAAGATCTAACTCTTGAAAAAGCAATGGAATTATGTAAGATATCAGAAAGAACGGAAAAACAAATGAGATCTCTTGCGAATGAAGTAGCTGGATCGTCGATACATAAGATAAACAAATCTCGAAATGACAACAATACCACACAGTCCAACAAATATAATCCAAAATTTCAGGGAGAGAAAAAATTCCACTTCAATGAACGAAAACACAAAAACAAATCGAAACCAAACACTGGACGACATCAAGGATCTTCGAACTACAGCAAAGTTTTCACATGCAGAAATTGTGGTAATAAACATTCAATAAACGAGTGTCCGGCTTATGGAAAGAATTGTGCAAAGTGTGGTAAAGTGAATCATTTCGCGAAATATTGTCGATCAGTGAAAGAAATTTCTCTAAACAATTCAGGCTCTACTGATGTAATTTCTGATGAATCATGTTCTTTTTCAGATTTTTTCGTAAATTCAATTGGTAAGCAGAATGAGAATTCCAACTCACAATGGAACATAAATTTAAAATTCGAAAATAATATTCTGCTCAACTTCAAACTTGATACTGGTGCTGAAATTAATGCCATACCGGCAAGATATTTGAAAGTATTGAATATCAATGTGAATAATTTAATACCATGTAATTTGAAAATCTCGACTTATACTGGTACTAGAATTGATATTTTGGGTAAGTGCAACTTACTATGTCATCATAACGATTTTCATGGATATGTTGAATTTCATGTTGTGAATAACAAATATTCTCCTGCTATTTTGGGAAAACAAGAATGCGAGAGAATGAAATTACTTAAATTCATTGGATCTATCCAACAAAAAATATTTGATAAAAAGGAAATAATTGGTCAATTCAAGGATGTATTTCAAGGGGTCGGAGCTCTTAAATGTCAAGAATATTCTTTTAAAATAAATAATTCTATTCAACCGGTGATAAATCCTCCAAGAAAAGTTCCGTTTTCGTTGCAAAATAAATTAAAGAACCAGCTTAATGATCTTGAGAAAAAGGAAATTATAGCTAAAGTCAATGAACCAACTGAATGGGTCAATAGTTTGGTTTTAGTACACAAACCGAATGGTGATCTCAGAATTTGCATGGACCCACAGCAATTGAACAAAGCCATAATTTCTGAAAATTTTCCTCTTCCTACAGTGGATGAAATAATTGCTTCTTTGTCACATGCAAAATTTTTCTCAAAACTTGATGCTAGTCAGGCCTTCTGGCAAATTAAATTAAGTGAGGAGAGTTCCTTCAGATGTACGTTTAATTCACCCTTTGGTAGATACAGATTTTTGCGTTTGCCTTATGGAGTCAAGCCTGCGTCTGAAGTTTTTCAAAAATACATAAAACAAAATTTCGACGATATGGAAGGCGTTTTATCATATGTTGATGATTTTTTAATTTGGGGATCCACCCGAGAGCAACACGATATGCGATTAAAAAAAGTATTAGAGAGAGCTCGTGAAATTAATTTGAAGCTGAATTTGGAAAAATGTGAGTTTGGGGTAGATAAACTAAAATTTATGGGTCATATAATTTCAAGAAACGGCGTTGAACCTGATGAGGAGAAGATTTGTGCGATAAAAAATTTCAAAAAACCAGAATGTAAAAAAGATGTCGAAAGATTTTTGGGTATGGTTACTTATATTTCGAAATTCGTACCAAAAATGTCATTTGAAACCGAAAATTTACGAATCCTTCTTAAAAAAGATGTTTTATGGCACTGGGGTCATCAGCAGGAAGAAAATTTCGAAAAACTCAAAAATATTTTAATGAATAAGCCAGTACTACAATTTTTCAATAACGAACTTCCTATTACGTTATCTGTGGATGCATCTCAAAATGCTATTGGTGCTGTTTTACTACAGAATAATTTGCCTGTTTATTATATTTCCAAATCATTATCAGATACGCAAAAGAATTGGGCGCAAATTGAAAAAGAAATGTACGCGATAACTTATTCATGTTTACGTTTCCATCAGTATATATATGGAAAACATGTTACAGTCGAAACAGATCACAAACCTTTAATTTCAATAATTAAAAAACCTCTCAATGCTTGTATGTATTCGTTTACAACGAATGTTGATATCCATTCAGCCATATGACATAAAATTAATTTATAAACCTGGTACAAAATTGGTATTAGCAGATGCTCTTTCTCGCGCCTATGACTTGAATAAATGTTCTTATGATAAAGATGGAACATTGTTGAATGAAAATATAGAATATCAAGTTCTAGCTATAGAAAAAAGCCTACCTATTTCTACTACGAATTTAGAAAATATCAAATCTGAAATTAAAAAAGATTTGAACCTGTTGAAGGTTCTTGGTTTTATGAAGGATGGTTGGCCATGTAAAAAGAAAATTCCTGATAATTTAAAATCATACTTTATAAATAGAGATAATTTATCATTCTCGAATGGATTGTTGTTTTTCAATAACAGATTAATTATTCCACAAAGTCTACAGAGAGATATGCTTTCAAAATTACATTTGAGTCACCTGGGTAGAGAAAAAACTAAATATCGCGCACGAACACTATTTTATTGGCCGAATATGTCGCTTGATATTGATAATTTAATTTCAAAATGTAAGTCTTGCATACTTTTTTCGAAAACTCCACAAAAAGAACCATTAATCAATCATGAAATTCCTGGGAGAGCATGGCAAAAAATCGGTATAGATCTTTTTGAATTGAAAGGTAGGTATTACATAGCTTTGTTAGAACTTAGAAATACACCCATTGACAATAATTTATATTCACCTGCACAAATCCTGATGCACAGAAATTTGAAAAGTATTTTGCCTGTTACTTCAGAATATCTTAAACCTAAAATAATAAATAACAAACATCACAGTACTAATTTACGTCAAAAACAAAAAAATTATAAACGATATTTCGACAGAAACTCAAAAAATTTACCTAAACTCGAACTCGAGCAAAAAGTGTTCATTAAGAATAATGGTTTTTATAATTTACCTGGAATAATAACAAATATTGATGAACGTTATAGGAGATACAGTATAAAATTGAGTGATTCAAATAAAATAGTAACTAGAAATCGGCATCAGATAAAACCCGATTTAACTAATTCTAGAATTATTGAGAACACAAATGCACAATTACAAAATCCTCATTACATCACAAGGTTCGGAAGAATGTCCAAACCTCCAGATAGATTTACACCATAGGGTACTAAAAATTTTAAGGTTTCAACATTGTAAATTCTCTGAATTGTAAAAACTTTTATATTTTGTAAATTTTCTGTCCATAGATTAATAAGCTTATAGAAATTGTTTAGAAAGGGAGATTGTTGGGATTTGAGAAAAACATTATTTTGCAAAAAGGGGAGATGTCATGATATAGATTATAATGTATTATCTAAAACATTATTACGCATGTGTTAACCCTACTCATGTACTGTAAATAATCGATTTTGAATAAAGGGGAGTTTTCCGTTTAGACTTGATTGATCAATAACAACACAGCACTCAGTTGCGAATTGGTATTCTTCAAATGATAACGAAGTTTGGATCTGTTTGCATGAGTTTTTTTTGATATTGCGAAACTAACAAAGACTTATATCTCCGAAAGTGAATATCGGATCGAATGGAAATCTTGAATATAGTGGTTGGATACTAATTCCAAGATCCCTGGAAATATTTTGATGATATCTAATGAACATTTTCCGAGAAAAAAAGAGATTTCAACAAAAATTCGAAAAGTTTTCGAATAAACGTTTTCTCGACATTTTCTCAATACTGAATTCACACAAAATTTTGCACTTAGTTGGCTTTGATATTTGCAAATTATCTGCAAAGTTTGAATCTGATCGAATGAGTATCTCATGAGATATCGAGGAATTAACCTCCAAATTTGAAATGGACTTAACCCCGAAACTATTCGACCCATTAACGAACCTAACCGAGATATTTGGACTCCTAACTTAATCCGTCAATTTCGAGTCGATAGGTCCTTTCCTTTGAGAGTTAGAACACGGACGGACGTTCGGACGGACTAACCGAGATAATTGAATTTGACCACGGATTCTCCTTCAGAGAGTTCAACCGAATCGTTTGAGAGCAATTTCAACTCGAAGTACAAACGCGTAAAAGAAAAATTTATTGAGACAGCTTATGGTAAATTAATTTGGCAGTAACTGGAAGGATGTCCAGAGGTTGCAGTAGTATAAAACCCTTCTGAATGATGAAGCGTATTAGCACAATAATTGGGAGGAAAGTATGTGCGATTGCCTCGAGGAGGATCAGTCCGTATTTACGTAGTTTGAAAAGCCGTACTTTTATTGAATATGAGTTAATTTTGAGTTACATTCGTCGACTTACTATATTCTCTCACTTATAAATATTTTTATCAAAAACTTCAGGAAACTTCTTCTCACGTGCGAAAACCTGCAATTACCATTTTTTTGTTAAAAATCGACAATTTTCAAAAAAAAATTCGCACTAAACGTTCTCAATCTGAATATTATCAATGCAAATGCTTCAAAGTTGGAAATCGTTAGGCAATTGATCCGTTTAAGTTTTTGGCCTTTTTCGAAATGAAGAGTGAAATTACCTATCTTTTTTGCATGCGTGTAAACTATTATTATCATTATGAACAGCAGCATGCAAACCACGTCAACATAAAGCTCGTACTACATTTACTTGACAATAATATTGAGATTGAGAAAGGTTTGGTTTGCTCAACTGAGAAAGGCATACAATTCATAACTGAAGATTAAAACGATAACAACATATACACTTTTGATAATATTATTGGAAAAATACATCAAATTAGAAAAAATAAAAAAACCTTTATTCGTTAATCATTTCACTAGAACCCAGAGAGTGTGGCATTATTCAATGAAAATATTAAAAATGCAAAAGTACTGATTCAAGAAATGAAAATTTTACAATCATTGTAGTGATAGAAATATTCAAATCCAAGATGTTACTGAATCATTTATTTATTTATTCATTTATTTATTTATTTATTGATTAATTCATTCACGGTCAAGCCATTTCACATATAGAAAGACGAGTTAACAATAATTCTAGTACCCATATAATAAAAAAATAAGAAATATCTTTTCAACTCAAATATTGAGATATGAAAAAGATCTATCACAACCGAGCCAGCACCTCGCAATATTCCTGTTAGCTCTTAATACTTTATTCAAATTATTGAATAACAGGATTGACTGCCCAGCACTGTTGGAGAAACTTCCAATTTTAACTCCACGTTTGGAGAGTAGAGGTAGATCTCTTTTTTACTTGAGTTCGGGAAGGACTAATTTGACCTTACAGTCGTCAAGTCATTATATGTGTGATATATATAATCAAATAGCAGATAAAGTTGATGTATTTGCTGATTCCTTGGATAAAATTCTGAAGGCGTATATAAGTACCGTCGAGTAAACTCATTTCAATTAGGGATTTATACAAATTTTTCATTTTTTTTTCCTGTGTTGGTTTTCTTTGTTGTGGGTACACTAATTTTTGCACTAATTTTTGCATTGTTTATATTTCCAAATTTATATTTGTATTTTTTTTTGTTTTGTAATTTTTCTCATTTATATTTAGGCTGTCATATGGATTTATAATTTTTTTTTCGAATAGTTACACTTTTCTTGTAATTGGGTGTCTTACCTGTTGGAAATAAAGGCTTATTATTATTATTATTATTATATTGTTTATTGAATTGTTCCCAAGGTCGAAGATTCCTCGGGGGGGACATTTAATTTCACCTTCTCTAGAATATAAGGACAGTCGATGTAGCTGTGCATAATATTATAGACAAGCATTATTTCGAAATTATGTCGTCAATGGATGCGAGAAAAAATTTGTTTCGGATGGCTTCGTATTGGATAATTTCAGTAGTCAATCCCCATTCGTACCCTTTCCAGCTCAAAAATTTGTTCTGGACCCTTTCAATGGCTTGTTTCTATACAGGTTAATGAGGTGACCATACTACACATGAATATTTCATAATACTTCTTACATGCGCTATATACATAGCCTTGATGGAGGACACATTGAAGTCCTGCATATTATCTTTTGAGAAAGCCCAGCATTAGGAAAGCTCTTGCTTGAATATTTTCGATATGCTCTGTAAAACTTTAATTAGTGTCAAGCAGGATTCCAAGATCTTTGACTGTGTCGACCAATTTTAGTGGACAAGTGTTTACCGAAAAGTTGAGCAAGATTATTGTGCTAGTTAGAAAAAATCGCATAGTCTGGAATTTATCTACATTAATGTCCAGCTCATTTAGGACACACAATTCAACAATACTGTCAATATCTTTCTGAAGTAATAAGCAATCATTTTGAGGCCGTATCAGCCAGAACAACTTCAGATCATCCGCAAATGGAAGAAAGTATCAAATCTTATAATAGTTTTTATGTCATTGATGAAGCATAAAAATAATAATGGTGAAATAGGAGATCTTAGAGGAACCCCCGAACTTACTTCAATTTCATCGGAGAACGTATCAGACACTTTGACGAATTGAATCAATACACTCAAATTTTCCGAAATCCACTCAAGTAGAGGTGATCTGAAACCTATCGCTTTGAGTTTGACAATGAGCAGCCAATGAGGCAATCAATCGATTGCTTTTGCGAAGTCTGTATAAACTGAATCGACTTGGAACTTATCGCTGAATGCTGACAGGGTGCAGTCAATAAAACAAAGCAGATTAGTTGTAGTAGATCTACCGGCAATAAATCCATGTTGCTCATTAATCAGGACTTCCTCGAGTCTCGGCGTTATTTCATTGGTAACTAAATTATCCAAAATTTTAGGAATATACGAGCTTTTAGTTACTGCTCTATAATTTTTGACTTGAATTTAGAACAACAATAAGCTTTCTAATCTGAGAACTCGTAAAGTTCAATTCACCGAGAAATATATTCAACAAATTTATGAACCACAGGTATTATCACCAATTAATTAGATTCTTCCCCACAAAATGTTAGATTTTTTAGAGAAATCTGTTGAGAAACGCATTGAATTATTAGTTTCGTCCTAAAATTCCCATCATTGAAGAATTTATCGCTGCTAATTCCTGACTATAGGTAGTAACCTCATACACAGCTACCAATATATATCAATTATTTCACCAAGGAAGTACGCAATGAAGATTCATATCTAAGAATATTCGAGGAGCGCGGTTACGAATCATTGTACCACCACTCAACACGTATCTAGTTAACATGATAATCGCAGGCAAATCAATATTGTTTACGCTGATTTCAGCAGAGCTTTCAACAAAGTGTCACTCAGCAGCCCTTGATGAAGTTGGCTAAATTCGGTATTTCAGTTGACATACGGTTTTTTTTGAGTTCCTTTCTAGATGACAGGCAATTAATTATCATATGTGGAGTATAAAGGAACAAAATCTTCTCAGTTTGTTGCTTCTTCTGGAGTTCCACAGTGTTGTAATCTAGGGCCTCTTCTGTTCCTTGTTTTCACTAACAACGTATGCAATGTGCTCGTGTTGTAAAAACTACTCTTTGCAGATGATTTGAAGTTTTATAGGGAAATAATAGGTAGTAGGATTATCAACTTTTGCAGGTCGATATCCAGCAGCGCTTGTCTGAATGATGCTTTTCAAACAGACTATCTTTAAATATCGAGAAATATAAGGTGATGGGTTAATGTAAAAGATTGCCGACAATACAATTCGATGGAAAAGCTTTGCAAAGGGTTAGTAAAGTTGGGAACTTGGGTGTACTGTTCGACCGCATGCTTTCCTTCTATCGAAAACATCATTTGCAGTTGATATAATAAGCAAATTTGTAATTTATACGTAGTACTTTGAAAACATTAAAAGTATATAGTAATATATCAATATCGAAAGACATTACGTGAAGGTATTACAGAAAAACTGTATCTTTTCTATGTCTTGTCATTATCTCATCTTCATCAGGAAGTACTTTGAACGTAAGTAAATCGTCGAAATTGATCATTGATGATAACATAGCAGACTTCGTATTATTGAAAATATACGAGTACAATATGTTCATTTGATATGGAATCGAAGAATTATACGAAATATGGAATTCTTTCTAAGAATTTTTTTCCGACTTTGCAACAACATCTGAAGAAACGAAAAAGAAGTGAAAATAAATGAATGCATCCATGAAGAACTCTTTTCATTTGGAAAGGTAATATGATGTAATATGCTGGCATATTCTTCCTTTATTCATCCACATCTTGGCATTTCTTTAAAGAATTGGAAAATATTGAAAAAAAATTCTTGTGATATAATCTTCAGAAAATATAGCGAACATCGTCTCTTTATATACTTTAGAACTGAAAATGGAGTTTCAAATCATTCGAATCGTTAGTTTTCGAGTTATTAAAAATAAGAATTTCTGCTGCCTATAACTCCGAAACGCTTAGAAGGATTTCGCTACCAACGAACTCAATCGAGATATTTAGGCTTTAAATCTATCCTGAAAATTTCAAGAATCAAGATATAGCACATAGGCACGTCTGGACGGCCGGTCGGTTAGAACTGACTCCTGACCATTTCATCTGTTTCCAATGAAGATACTATTATTATTTAAATAAAATAAGAAACTACCATCAAACAATCAAAGGATGTAACATATATTCAATTCGACCATTTGAAATGATCCGCTTCAATTGCTAATATATCATTTGGGAAAAGTCTCACTGAAACCGACGATGTCCGATTGTAGCAGTCCTCATAAGAATGACAATGACAAAATCAAACTACATCCATGCTGTTCTCGCCTTCACATCGGAAACCTGAAGAACAGATATAGATCAATAGCTTGGAATATAGTAATCAGCGAATTTTTAGAATAAATAACAATAATATGATAACAATTTTTGTCATGAAACGAATACTTAAGTATTGTACCACTCCCTTATGAACCATGATTGTACAAAGGTATGAAGACTCAATACATTTGTTGCACTCATAGCAGAAATCCATCTTGATCGTTCATCAGGATACGGCCATGCAAAATATGTGATTGAACGGTGATTCTCCAGATTCATCTCAACTAAAATGGTTTTTCAGTTTTTATAATTCCACAGTCAACCAATTTGAGGCATCTGAAATACTAACCTGCTGAATTTATGTGCTGTGTAGTATAAGAGTGACGACTAGATGCACGACTAAACATTTGAAATCTTTTGTTCATTTGAAAATAAGTCAGCAGTTCATAGGAATATTCGATACAATGTTAGTAGGACGTAGGTAGTTAAACAAATTGATTGGAAAATGTCCAATTCAATACCAGAAAGACGATTCACAACTTGGTCGTATCAATAAAAACTATTGAGTCATAAGTTGATGGGTTTCCCAGTTAACATCACAGAATGGAGACGTCACCACATCTCTTGTTGTTGTTAATCTCCAGTTAACCCTGAAGCTTTCTGAAATGACCAGAGTAAACTTGTTAGAACCAACAAGTAAATATGATTCAGGGTTTTTCTCCATAAACTGGACAAACAGATGATATTGAGAAAGTCATTTTTTTCTAATAACATATACTCCTTTTTCGAAGCATAAGCGAGATAGAGGGTGTTTAATATCAACTTTGAGGAATATTCTGATAATGGTGGTGAGTTATGCGTGACCTTTGAAATAACGATTTGTGGTCACATCTTATAACTTGATGCTCAATTCAATTGTGGTGAGAAATTCTGGAAAAACATATTCGAACTGGCGGAAAACCTCCAATGCTGGAATTTTTCATTTTCGATTGCTGAATTGGAAAGCATTATTCCTGAAGCTTTTGAATCTTTGCGAGATAGCTTCAACCCCTTTGGGAGGGTGTCACGTTCCGTCCCGGCTTAGTTTCGGGGAACCCGTCAGGGTATGCACCAAACTAAGCCGTTTACATGCCTACGTGAGCGGACACCCCTTGTGCGGATCATAAGGGAGTGTACCAGACAGTTGGGGATGGGCGTACTAACGAGATCTTGAGAGGATCTACCAGGGACAACGTGCGCGCTAGCGCCCCCTGTACGTTGACCGATGATGTGGTAGGTAACGTAGGGTACTTTAGAAGCAATGGATGGTACTGCGTGCGCGACTTAAGTAAGAGCTGAGAGAGGGCGCTCGCTACAGGACTCCCCTTCCAGCGAAAGCGATACCAGAAAGATGCATCTGGAGGAATTTGACCGAGGCCGAAAAGGTGTTCTCCTCTGAAACGCGGCTGTGAGCGAGCCATTTCATCATTGCTGCGCTGTTGAGCACGGGTGTACGGCGTTTGATGCATGATTGACCAAACCGTTTTGTGTTGAGCTGTATTGACTGTGTGCTAGAGCGCTCTGTCTCGTCGTTCGAGGAGTGTGACCGATTAAGAGGAGGTCAGCTTTTGACGGAATGTAGTCATGGCCGTATTGACCAGAAGATTTCCCACTAGTGCGGCCGTGATTCTACCGTGATGACGGCGTGATACGGAGCAGTTGCGTGCCTTTGAAATGTGAGAAACCCTGATTGAGGAAAGATGCGCCACATGTGAGTTCCTATACCACTCGATATCGTGTAGTGAGCTTAGTGCATTAGTGAGCACATCTTTGAGCTCTCGTGCTGCAAACGAGAGCGAAGTGGCGATGTGGAACCTCCTCGGGATGGTTGCCGAACCATCGCCGAGAGAGGAACGGATAGGATCACACAGTGACAAGCGAGTTTCTCACTGGAAGCGAAGATGATCGCGAAGGGACAGAAACTGTGACACCGTCGTTGAAATGAATTACGTCACCACTGAAGCTTTTGAAGGTTTGCGAGGTAGGTTCAACCTCTTTGGGAGAGTGTCACGTTTCGTCTCGGCTTAGTTTGGGGGAACTCGTCAGGGCATGTATCAAACTAAGCCGTTTACATGCCTACGTGAGCGGACACCCCTTGTGCGGATCACAAGGGAGTGTACCA
This sequence comes from Myrrha octodecimguttata, assembly GCA_958510865.1. Lineage (NCBI taxonomy): Eukaryota > Metazoa > Arthropoda > Insecta > Coleoptera > Coccinellidae > Myrrha > Myrrha octodecimguttata. The sequence continues at coordinate 16,039,670 of OY294058.1, read as the reverse complement.
GACCGTTGGGGATGAGCGTACTTACGAGATCTTGAGAGGATCTACCAGGGACAGCGTGTGCGCTAGCCCCCTTGTGCGTTGACCGTACTTGAGAAGCAAGGGATGGTACTGTGCGCGCGACTTATGTAAGAGCTGAGAGAGGGCGCCCGCTACATTCCAATGTTCTGAATTCTCTAAGATTTTCCGTCAAGAAATGTTTCTGAAATTCAGAGTCGCCAAAAATAGGCATGATGACACTAACTTAGAATCAATCACATTCTTTATGTATTTAATGAAATATGGAAATATATCAGAAATTGTAAAAAAGAGGAAGCCATTCCGAGTAAAATGTTTCATAATGAGTGAGTCGCCAATAACGGAGAGGAAATATGTGGATTGTTCGCGTCATTTTTCGAAAGTGTGTATGAACTATATCAACAACCTTATAATAGGTACAATCAATCCAATAATGTAGGTGTTGTTCACTCTCTATGTTTCACACCAGAAATTGTCTCTGATAAAACGAAATCACTCGATGTTAATAAAGGCGCTGGATTTGATGGTTACCCATCATACGTCGTACTGGAACTGTTGTCTTAGCTTATGTTATCCACTATCAAAGTTGTTCAATCAGTCCATCAAAATTGGAGAATTTCCAAATAGAGGGAAAAAGACTCTGTTGATACCAATACATAAGAATTCTGGTAGTAAAACCTCAGTTGAAAACTATCGGAGAGTAAGCAAGTTGTCGGTTTTGAGCAAGATATTCGAAGGTATTGTCTTAGATGGTTTATTTCATAGTTTGAAATCTTCGACTATTGGGTGTCAACATGGATTTTTCGCAGGGCGTAGCATTGAAACTAATGCAACTTTGTACTCTGACCTCGTATCGAAAGCTTCAGATAGAGGAATACAGGTTGATTCACTTCACACCGATTTAGGCCTTCGTCAAGGTTGATCACAATCTCCTTCTATCTTCTCTGGCTCGGGTCGGTGTGCACGGGGATTTACTGAGATGGTTTGCCTTCTATATATATAATAGAAGTCAATTAGTTTGTGTAAATGGGTACAAGTCTGCTCCATTTGTTGTGACCTCCGAAGTACCTCAGGGCTCGCATCTAGATCCCTTGTTAATTTGATTTTTATTAACGATGTGAAAGACTGTTTCAAATTTTCTGGGATGCTTCTTTAAGCTGATGACTTGAAAATATTCAAAGAGATATTGACAGTACTTGACTACATAGAACTACAGAGGGATCTTGATGCATTTGCAAAATACTGTAAATATAAAAAATTGAAATTGAATATTAATAAATATGTATGTATCTCTTTCACTAGATCGAGTTCCAATACTGTTTGAATGACGAACCAAAAGAACGGGTTAGTCAGGTGAAGGACTTGGGAGTCATTTTTGATTCGTTGAATGCTCGCTCATGTTGAGTACATAGTGAATGCACGTAACATGTCTTGTAGAGAGTTTGATGATGAGATGAGGCAATAATGGCAGTGTATTGTTATTTGTGTACAGTAAACTGAACTTTGCTAGCGAAGTATGGACTCCCCAGTATAGTTGTAATAAATTGAGATTAGAGAGAATACAAAACAGGTTTTTGAGTTTTTTCCATTTCAAGTTGACGAGAATTCCTGTCACTGAAGGCATCAGTAGTGTCCGTTCTCTTTATCATTTACATACATTAGAGCAGCGTAGTATTTTAACAGACCTTATTTTTGTTTATAAGATCATAACGAATTATTACGATTGTCCTGGGTTAGTATCACTGGTTGGTTACCATATTCCTAAGAGGTTAACCAGAAACACTTACTGGCTGCTTTGAATTTTCGAACGAATATTGGCAAAAGCTCTCTTATAACGAGAATCTGTGAACTTTTCAAAAAATATTGTGGTAATTTGGAGCCATTTGTAATGTCATTGTTTTCATTCAGAAGGAGGGTTGGAGAATTTTTTTGAGAAATGATTTTTTTTTCTCTTCATTTCGGTATGATCGCATCTCATATGGTAATTAGTTGCATAAGCCCCTATCTGTGCATGGTTTTTTGTTCTATATTTTAATTCTAAGTGATTTGTGGATATTGTTTTGGGATTTGTCCTGTTTATGTCCCTAAATTTGAATGAATAAATAAATAAATGAAATGACACATAGATTATGAAACACATATTCAATTTTATGTTTTCATCAAAATAAATTATAGTTTTGCTAAAATAAAACTACAGAAACCACCCATCCGCCATGACAGAACGAACGTCAACCAGAACGCATGACGTCACCGTTATATAAACAGTACCACGTGCATTGTAATGTCCCTTTAATCCTCGTCAATCTTTCATTGAAAATCGACTCTGTTCAGCATTTTGTGCACATTGAGAATAGTTCATTAGTTTCGTGGTTCCAGAATAAAATAATTCTAACCATGGAGCAAGGTTTTACCAAGGCAAATAGTTCCAATTTGCCAAAAATTGTTTTGATGCTTGGAGTACTTCTTGGATCGAACAATGGCTTAACTTCACTACTGAATTTAGAAGTGAGAAAACTTCCATGTAAGTATGTTGAAAATCTTCAAAAAAGCAACACATTCATCATAAAATCAACCAGTTGAATTCGTTTCGTTATGGATTTTGAGTTACTATTTACGTTATATTATTGGAATGAGATTTCGAGACTATACAGCTCTTTTGTTTTGTTATTTTAGGTCATCCAGGTCATCCTATGGCGATGATGCTATAAGTTTCGTGTAGCTCAAACGCGATAGAAATCTGTGTACTGTGAAATGTAAAATCGGCCCAGAACACAAGGTTCATGCAAAGTTATATGGAGTAGACGAGGAGGATGAAGCAGTCAAATCAATAGAATGTCATGATTCACAAGGAGTCTGCAAACATGCCATAGCATTTCTCATGTGGGTTCATCTCAGGAGTGAGGAGCCATCGTGTATATACATCGAATGCTACTGGAAAAAGTCTAATCTGTCTAAGATTGGAGCTACTCTGAAGTACATTACTTGTAAAGAATTTTCGAATGGTAAGCCGACCTTGCCATCAAATAATGAAGTATTCAAAAAATTTTTATGGGAAGGAAAAAACGAAATATCCGCAACTGTGAGTTAATAAAATTTCAAACTGATTATGTTAGTGTTGAAAACTGAAAGTTTTCGATGCATAAATTGGTGCTGAAATACAAAGAGCAGTCCTGTGACGCATTTTTGCAAAAAATTATATTAAGCGATGCAGTGTTAAGGATAGTTGAAAAAAGACAAGAGACCAACATCAGACTACCCTTTGGTACGAGCTGAGATATGGTAGAGTGACAGTCTCTAGAGTATTCGAATTCAGTTAGTGCAAATCTAATGATGGAACTCCAATTGAATTGATAATGGGAGGTAGAATTCCTGACACACCAGCTATGAAACGTGGTAGAACGTTGGAAGATGATGTAAGGAAAGCAGTACGCACGATACTGGGGGAAAAATAAACAAATGTGGATTACTGATTTCCAAAAGGTATCCCATTATAGCAGGATCACCTGATGGCGGCTGTGAAGGCAGCATTATAGAATGTAAGTGTCCCACAAGTGCAAAACTTTTAGGAACTATGTGAAAATGGTGAACCGACCCAGGAGTTTTATGTACAAATGCAGCTCCAGCTTCAAATATCAGCCATAACACAGATACCTGATTCCAAATATTTGATGAAATCACAGCTCTCAACCAAATAAGTATCAGTTATTTTACCACCATAGCCTGGTGAAATATAGTTCACTAAACCATTTGGTGTACAGGTCACAAGATATTTGATCGTGTTCGCCTTCTTGTATACTGACCAAGAGAAAGACTGATTCAACGCTTTCGACTGCTTTTGAACATCAATTTCTAAGCAATTACTTATACAATCGACTTTATAAAATCTATGCCTAGGCAAAAAAGTTTTTACACTATCTTCATTTGAATTTCTCTAAGAAAGGTTGCATTAAACCAGCCAATAATGGTTCATTTTTTGAGAAGATTTTGGAAGCATAACTTGACGTCATAGCAAAATCATCAGCAAGCTCTTGAAATGAGTTATTCAATCTAATTTTCTTCAAAGACATCAATATATTGTGACGAAAACGGCCCTGTCTATGTGAGAATGTTGCCGAAAGTTCCAGACATCTATGGGTCACCCGCTTCTCTAGAATCTTCTCGTAATCACTAGAAGTTCCACGAGTGATAAAAGGACGGGCGCGGAGCAGCACAAGGACTAATTCAGCAGAGTTATTCGTAGCGGAAAGTGATCAGTGAAAATAAATAGTGTGGAAATAAATTGTGCATAGACTTCGATAGAATAAGTTGTTTAGTAATAGAACAGTAGTATGTAAATAAATAGTTTAATTATTCTGAACGTTTTGATAAACTAAGAAAACGTTACATTGGTGTCAGGTGAGTGGTTCGACATCGCTCGAATTGAACAAATAAATTCTATCGATTCAAGTTTATGTCAGTGACCACAAGAATTCAGACAACAATGGAGACGCAGACAATCATGGAATTTTTGAGTAAAATCAATGAGAAAATGGAGAAAAATTCTCGAAAAATGGATAAAATGGAGAAAAATTTTCAGAAGATCAGTGAGAAAATAGATAAAATGGAAAATAAGGCAGGAGAAAATTCACGGAAAATGGAGAAATATTCTAAGAAAATAAATGAGAAAATGGAAGATAATTCTCAGAAAGTAATGGAAAACATCAACGAAAACGAAAAAGCCACAGCATTGATTATAGCTCTAAGAGGAGAGGTACTCAACATTCTGCAAACGATTCCGGAGAGCCAACAAGCCTGTTATAAAGTTTTAACATCGAAACTTCAGATGAGAAAGGGTGATGCTCATCAACAACAAGTTAATCATGCTCAAATCAAGAACCGGATGCAGAGGACAGGAGAGAGTCTCCAGGTGTTTGAAGCCGATTTGGCTAGTTTGGTTAGGCTGGCTAACCCAAATGCTCCAGACAGCTTCCTTGAACAGCTGTCAATCCAAACCTTCGTAGATGGAATCACGGACAGTGAAATACAACAAGCCCTGAGACTTGCACGCCCTAAAACCGTGGATGATGCTTTGGCTCAGGCTATAGAATTCGAGGCAGCGAAGCAGGCGTCGCATAGAGGACACGTTCGTGTGAGACAAGTCCAAGAAATAGACCGATCTGTTGAAGAAATGATCAGAGAAGAGGTCAGCAGATTATAACGTACTGAGAAAAAGGACGCTGTGCTGGTACTGCAATTAAAGTGGGCATATCAAGCGAAATTGTCCCGAAATGGAAAAAGAGCCACAGCAGGAAAACTGGAAAGGGTCGGTGATAAGGGGCATAAATCGACCCAAGCTATGGATGCCCCTGAAGTGATAATCCGAGGGATCATGTCTACGGATTCATCAAGCATAGTTGTTCCCGAAAGAATGAATGATCGAAATGTGAAAATCCTGGTAGACACTGGATCGACCAGAACCATTGTGCGCCCAGAAATAGCTAAAGGATATAAGATTCGTCTAGTTATGATCAAACTTCGAAATGCTTCTGGACAGGAAATACCAACTTATGGATCGGTCCTCTCCACTATTGAATTGGGAAATACAATAGCAAGGCCCGAAGTTCTAGTGGCTGAAATAACGAAAGGAGTTATCCTGGAATTGGACCTCGTTGGGAAACTTGGATGCCAACTGGATATGAAGATTGATGTTCTTCGACAAGGAAATGAAGAGACCCCGCTCAATGATGTGGATGACAAGATATATCGGATTCAATTGACCGAAGATATAACGTTGTCAGGTCGAACTCAAAGCATAGTGACTGGTAGATGTGACGATGTTACGAGAAATGGCTGCGTCAAAGTGATCGAGCCCTGTGACGATGCAATATTAGCTAAAGGAATGTTACTCGAGAAGACATTGGTAAGAATAACAGGCAATATTGTAGAACATGTTTCCAGTCACCCTAAAGAAGAACACCTTGGTTGGACACGGGGTACCAGTGTACCATATTTCTGGTGGGATAGGTACTGCAGGAGTTTCGCAGAACCAGAAGAGTACTGAAGAGTTGGTGACACTTCTCACCTCAAAATGTCAGGATCTTGACCTTAATGAAATAGCCGAAGTGAGAAAACTGATTCAGAATTTCTTCGACGTGTATGCCACCGACGAATAAACAGGAAAGACCGATATTGTGCAGCATAAAATCAATACTGGTGATGCACAACCAATACGACTGCACCCTAGACGTCTTCCTCTGGCAAAAAGAGAAGGGGCTGAACGGATTATTATAGACATGGCAAGAGAAGGTGTCATTGAACCATCCAATAGCCCTTGGACGTCGCCTGTAGTGTTAGTGAAGAAAAAGGATGGACCACCAGTTTCTGTGAAGACTATAGGCAGCTTAATCAAGTTACGAAGAAGGACAGCTATTCCTCACCGAGAATTGATGATACACTGGATACACTTTCAGGATCACGCTGGTTTTTCACCTTGGATTTGAAGAGTGGGTATTGGCAGGTTGGCTTAGATCCAAGAGACAAAGAGAAAACTGCCTTTAGTATTGGAACAGGCCTGTGGCAATTTGCAATGCTCCTGCTACATTTGAGCGTTCTATGGAGACTATATGGGTGGACTCTCCTGGAAGACTTGTCTGGTGTACTTAGATGACGTGATAGTAGTGGGAAATCATTCCAAGACCACCTACACTACCTATCCGAGGGTTTTCAGCGACTTCATGAATCATACCTGAAGCTGAGTCCAAAGAAATGCAATTTATTCCGAACAGAGGTGAAATATTTAGGACACGTAGTTTCTCGAGGGGTCGTGAAAGTTGACCCGGATAAGATCCGAGCAGTACAGGAATGGCCTATACCGAGAGACAAGAGTGAATTGCGAAATTTCTTAGGCTCATGCACCTATTAAAGAAGAGTCGTATCTGGATTCGCCAACGTTGCCAACCCTCTTATAAAATTAACAGAGGATGGACCAGAGTACATATGGTTCTATGATTGCGCTGAAGCTTTCGCACAGCTGGAGAAGGCTCTGGCCATAGCTCCAGTTTTAAGCTACGCAAAAATGAAGAGAAGTTTGTGCTCGACACGGATGCTAGTAATTTGGCCATCGGGGGTGTTCTATCACAAGTACAGGATGGACAAGAAAGAGTCATAGGATATTTCAGCAAGGTCTTGTCAAAACCAGAACGGAATTACTGCGTGACCAGAAGAAAACTTTTATCGGTCATCAAGTCTGTAGAACACTCCTACAAATATTTGTACGGAAGGAAATTTCTGCTGAGAACGGACCATGCTGCTTCGAAATGGCTACTGAATTTTAAGAACCCGGAAGGACAAGTGGCCAGATGAATTGAAAGACTTTGATACCGAACATAGAACGGGAGCTACTCATCGCTATGCCGATGCGTTATCAAGGAGGCCTTGCTCCGAGAATTGCAGCCATTGCTCACGCGTGGTAGACAAAGCCGATTTGAGACGGGCCACAGTAATTGAAGATGACTGGCTACCCCAAGAAATTAAACGAACCCAAGAAGAAGATTCGCACTTGAAAGTAATCCTGAGTTGGAATAAGGGTGGTAGACGACCTACTTGGGAAGAAGTATCCAGACTGAGTCAAAATGTTAAGTCGTATTGGGCACTATGGGAAACGTTGAAGATCGATAAAGGTCTTCTGAAGCGTTGTTGGGAGAATTACGATGGATCTGAGCAGAGGCTTCAGTTTATTGTGCCGAAGAGTCGAGTGACAGACGTTTTGACCAGACTACATAATGGAACTTCAGGTGGACATTTTGGGATTACTAAGACACTAGAAAAAGTCAGGCAGTAGTTTCATTGGATAAACTGCAAAGAAAACGTTAAACACTGGTGTAGAACATGTAAAGCTTGTGCTGCAGCTAACGGCCCTTATGGCAAAGGGAAGGCTCCAATGAAGCAATATAACGTAGGATCTCCCATGAAACGAGTAGTTATCGACATCGCGGGTCCCTTTCTCGAAACAGACCAAGGAAACAAGTACATTTTGGTAGCGATGGACTATTTTACCAAATGGGTGGAAGCGTACGGTATTCCTAATCAACGGGCTAGTATGGTTGCAAATAAATTGATCAAAGAATTCTTCTGCAGATTTGGAATACCTCTAGAGCTGCATTGTGATCAAGGCCGAAATTTCGAGTCGATGTTATTCCAAGAAGTTTGTAGAAAATTGGGGATCAATAAGACAAGAATCACACCTCTGCAAATCCAATCCGATGGCATAGTCGAACGAATAAATAAAACCATGGAAAAACATCTATCCAAAGTAGTCTACGATCACCAGCGGGACTGTGATGAGTATTCGCATCTATTCACCATGGTATATAGACCTTCGGTTCGAGAATCTAACGAGGAAACTCCAGCCAATATAATGTTCGGCCGAGAAATAAGACTACCTTGTGACCTAGAGTTTGGTTGTAAGCCTGGAGAAGATGTAGCCGGGGAGGACTACGTCAGTAAATTGAGGAGTTGGCTAGATTACATTCATGACAAGGTGCGCAATCAAATGCAGCATATAACAATAAAAAGATATGATTGTTATATTTAAACCTTGAACTCACTCAACCTATTTGCATGGAGAGGAAACTGAAAGACTGGATCACTAACCAATCCAATATATTAATCTTTCACAAATATCTACACATTTTTACAAACTATTTCTGAGCTCAGATTATAGAAATACAAGGAAAGTAACACTTATCTAACGGTCGACTAGAGCATGTGTATTGGTGGTCGAAGATCTCAGGTCGTAGGCCTTTTTAATCCAATTTTGGTTTGTACTCTTGAACTGCTCGGTATCACAGGTGGAATTGCAGGTAGTTACGCAAGTTGGTATGTCCTTGGCAGATAATGGTTATAAATCCGGTGAACAGGTACTCGGTATCCAAAAGATGAGGACCCAGAGAGTAAGGTTCCAAAAAGTTAGATTCCAGGAAAAGTCAGGTTCCGGGAAGTTAGATTCCAGGGAAAGTGCTAGAAAATTCGAACAAAATTACCACATGTTCATTTGTGTTGGCTTTACTCTCCAGTCTATCTTCCAAAATTTTAAGAGAAGGAACAATGACAAAATTCAACTAAGAAAAATATTTAGACTGGAAAATAATCCACTTGAAGATCAATAAGATATGAACAGATAAACTATATGAGTCGCAAAATCTCCTGGCCACAATCTCCCAAAATGGCGTTCCTACATGTGACGAAATATCGGAAAAAGCAAATAAAATTGATCTATTAGGTCATTCAGAACAGTTAAATTAAAAGTACTTACCCCTAATACTTAATATTAGAGCACACAGGTAACAACTTCTCAAAATCAATGAGAATACCAAACTCAATTAATCGATATTGACCGTTAATATAAAATCGATCTTTGCACCTTGAAAACTCTGCCAGAAAAGAAAGAAGGAAACCGAACGAAGGAACTCTCAGGCGCACCTTCGTCAGACGCGATTGCGCAACAGTATCGAGAACACAGAGTTCGATATGTGTCAAGTAAAAATTGACCTACTGAAGTGTTTAACTACTACTTCGTTTATATTATTGTTAAAATGTACTTTTAAACCGTTACAAGCAAGCAAGTGATCGGATGAAAAAGCAGGAGATCCGGTATGGTTGTATAACCCGCAAAGAAGAAGAGGATTTTCACCGAAACTGCAGAGACAATGGGAAGGACCATATGAAGTTATGAAAAGGATAAATGATGTAGTTTACCGGGTACGGAAGCTTTCCAAAGAAAAAATGAAGGTCGTTCCGGCGAAAGAAAATGGAGATTTTCAGGAATTCATGTTGCACAGTTTGGCGTCACACAGGAAGTTCATCAAGACTGAAGTCAGAGGGTCAGTTCATTTATAACGTAGTCACCAAACAGTACTCATATCAGAAGCCCACCTACCAGAATTTATGGAGAGCACTGCATGGTTTGAAAGAAAACTTTCAATGCTTTGGGGTTGGGAAATTAGCTGTTCCCAAGCCAGGTTGTGGACTAGATCGACTGAATTGGCGGGTTGTGCGAAGCATGCTTGAAGTAGTCTTCCAGAAGACAGGTATGCAGATCTTGGTATGCAATTTCAACCCAAAGCAAATCGAAAAGCCCAGCAAAACCGTAGACTGTTACTTCCATCAGAAGGGCTACTGTAGAAATGATGAAGATTGCAGATTTCACCACGGTCCTCCAAGGAATTCATGGAATCTGTTCTGGGACAGAAGAGGCTTAAGGAGGGGACAGTGTGACGAGTACGGCCTTGTTTATGCGAGAATGTCCCCGAAAGCTCCAGACGTCTATGAGTCACCCGCTTCTCTAGAACCTTCTCGTAATCGCTAAAAGTTCCACGAGAGATAACAGGACGGGCGCGGAGCAGCACAGGGACTAATTCAGCAGTTCAGTTATTCGTAGCGGAAAGTGATCAGTGAAAATAAATAGTGTGAAAATAAATTGTGCATAGACTTTGATAGAAAAAGTTGTTTACTTATGAAACAGTAATATGTAAATGAGTGTAAATAAATAGTTTGATTTTTCTGAACCTTTTGATAAACTAAGGAAACGCTACAATATGATGTTTCGAAACGCTTGTGTTGTCTCTGATCAAATCAATGATTTTCAGGAATTCATGTTGCACAGCTTGGCCTCACACAGGAAGTTCATCAAGACATGTTTACAGCTCCCGAGTAATACTCCCTTGCTCATTGTGTAGCAACGGATCTGAGGATGAGTAGGGGATTAGCTAGAGTATTCAGAAATAAATCTGGACGTCAGGAGGAACTGATGAGAGCAGCCCAGAATCGGAAAATGCCTGAGACTGAAGTCAGAGGGTCGGTTCATTTATTACGTAGTCACCAAACAGTCAAATCAGAAGCCCCTCTACCAGAATTTATGGACAGCACTGCATGATTTGAAAGAAGACCTTCAATGCTTTAGGGTTGGGAAATTAGCTATTCCCAAGCTAGGTTTTGGACTACATAAACTGAATTGGCGGGTTGTGCGAAGCATGCTTGAAGTAGTCTTCCAGAAGACAGGTATGCAGATCTTGGTATGCAATTTCAACCCAAAGCAAACCGAAAAGCCCAAGAAAACCGTAGACTGTTACTTCCATCAGAAGGGCTACTGTAGAAATGGTGAAGATTGCAGATTTCACCACGGTCCTCCAAGGAATTCATGGAATCTGTTCTGGGACAGAAGAGGCTTAAGGAGGGGACAGTGTGACGAGTACGGCCTTGTTTATCCGAGAATGTTCCCGAGAGCTCCAGACGTCTATGAGTCACCCGCTTCTCTAGAACCTTCTCGTAATCGCTAAAAGTTCCACGAGAGATAACAGGACGGGCGCGGAGCAGCACAGGGACTAATTCAGCAGTTCAATTATTCGTAGCGGAAAGTGATCAGTGAAAATAAATAGTGTGAAAATAAATTGTGCATAGACTTTGATAGAAAAAGTTTTTTACTTATAAAACAGTAATATGTAAATGAGTGTAAATAAATAGTTTGATTTTTCTGAACCTTTTGATAAACTAAGGAAACGCTACAATATGATGTTTCGAAACGCTTGTGTTTTCTCTGATCAAATCAATGAGGTAATAGCAGCTTTCTGGGTCACCAATGTATTAACGTGGATTTTTTTAATTTTAAGGAGTGTAATCTCCAAAATTTTTAATGGCTTTTGTTTTTTATCATCTTGAATTAAACGCTGCAGTCCGAAGGAGATTTCAATTGGAAAGATACAGATGATGAAGATTCTCTTTTCACTCCAGATTGTGTCAAAGATATATCACTATCAGAGCAATCTTTAACTGTGAATACTTTGCCGAAAGGGTTTGGTGAAGTTGATGTTGATGGCATAGTGGTGATGCATCTCTCAACTTCAAATGGTTATGTTGAAATAGAGCGGAGATGAGGTCTGAAGGGAGATGTCGTCTGATTCACCACTTTCATTTCTGTTTGGATATAGTTGCTCCTGAATCTGGGTGTCATATGTACTTGGACTGATTTATCCGCAGTCTCATGTTCTTGTTTCGTGATATTTTCATCATTTGCTTTGCAAAACTGAAAAAGAAATAAAAAAAATATCAAGTACTGAACTAAAACATATAATTGAGATATATTCATTAAAATATAGGTAACTCTTACCTTGCAATAGAATTTGACATCAAGATGAACTTTTTAAGTGGGTCAAGATATTATGATCAATGATATTGCCAATATATTAGTAATTTGTCAAGAGGCATATGGTCGATCGAGCGTACTGACTGAGAATTGGTTTGTTCAGAATATGTTGTCGGAATTAATAAACGTATGAGTCCCCCCATATTTTATTTTTGGTCAAAATGAAATGGAGACCAGCGGTCAATTCTGTGTTATTATTGATCAGGCAGGGTAACAGACTCGATTTCCACTTTACTTATGACTGAACTTCAAGTATCTAGTTACCTGAGCTTCCCGATGGAATATCTCCAGATTCCAAATGTCTTGCAACAATATTTCTCTCTTCAATATCTTTTTCACATTCCTCAATTACTGCCCTCCTTTGTTTTTTGAGAACATATGGTCTTTCTGTAGTAGTGGATGTTCGTTTCAATTTATCGGGTTGATATTCAAATTTTGTAGGAATACATCCTGGTTTCATGCCAACCTGAGACACTGATCCCATCACACGATACTTCATATAATTTTCCATATTATTTGGCAACTGAAATGAATTAACGAATCCATTGAAAAAAACAGTAATGAATATTTAAGAAAGCTAACCTCAAAACCATGTTTGAACTTAATGAATTTGTATAATTCAATCATGATTCAATATCATACATTACAAATTATGAAATGAAATGACAAAAACTTACGTCATTTGATCTTCGCAGAAATAAAGTACAGAGTTTGGAGATATTTCCTTAGAATCTCGTCTTGCCAAACTTAACCACTTATTCCTCAGTGTTTTATTTCGTGAAACGAAAATAAATACCTTGTCAGGAGTTTTAATCGTTGCATTATGGCACTGTGGGACTGCACAACACTTGTATACATTAGCATTTATCTTGAGCATACTCGAAATATCAATATTATTGAGAAATAACAGTTTTACCTTAGTAATCACGGGACTGAGTTGAACTGTGACGTCTTGACAGTCATGATGCCAGAATGAACCGTTTTGGCGCTAATTTTGACATTAATAAACCGTGGTTTTATAATGAAAACGGGATATATTTTTGGGAATAGTAGATAGTTTTAAACATTATAGCAGCGTTTTTAGAAATTAGTCATCATGCCTATTGCTGAGATCTTTCAAAGTTGAACTAATCTTCATTCTGAACACTGGTGTGAAAACAGAATACAAATATATCCATTGGTTTTCATATTGTAGCTTTCCAAAAATTCCACCCGGAGTACTCATATGATTTTCATTCGAAAAACTGGTGGCCTTACGGAGGCCAAAATTGGGCTGTAGGGCCTCCAGAATGACTTGGATAAAAATATGAATTCATGAACGAAAAAAATTTTTTCCAAAAAAGTTTTGGTGGGAATCGAACTACATTCGGACATAAGGGTCGAATTCGATCAACTACCGTTTCTTGGTATCGAAAATCAAAATAATCAGAGTTAATCACTATATACTTTTAATGTAACGTTACCCGACTGTCCTAAAGTGGAGCGAGTTCGATTCTCACCAAAGTTTTTTTGAAGAAATTTGTTTTTTAATAAATTCATATTTCTATCCAAGTCATTCCTTACGAACTTCGGCAAGATTTTGGCCTCCTTAAGGCCACCAGTTCTTGAATAAAATTATTTAAGTATTCCGAGCAGAATCTTGGAAGGGTACCAAATGAAAACCAAAGGGTAATTTTTTAATCCGGCATCCACACAAGTGTTTAGAACGAAACCTCGAAAGATTTCAACAATTTAGGGAACATTTTATTTTCACTGTTGTCATGAAAAACAATAATGAGTTTGAATTTTTCAGGACTTCTTCCAGGGAAATTCTCCAAAAATCGAGTACATTGAAATTATGATATCCTATTTGGCACTCGAAAATGAAAAATTCCAGCTTCACAGGTTTTCCACCATTTCGTTTTTTTCCAGGATTATACACCAGAATTGAATTGATCACCAAAATATACTTAGTTGTCACCAAAACCCGTTATTTCGAGGGTCACGCATAACTCACCACAGTTATCAGAATATCGCTCTAAGTTGACATTGAAAAACTTTCATCTCGCTTTTACTTTGAAAACGGGGTATATTTATGTCATAAGGCAAAATAACAATCCCATTGTCCATAAACTGGACAAACATAATCAGCCGTGTATCTTGAAACTTGTATGTCTAAGCGACGTCATAGTTTGCAATATGTAAGGGTTAGTTAGAACACCACAGTGGGCAAAAAAGGTCAAATACGAGTATCAATCTTTTTCCAATTTTGAGCCGAACATTTTCTTGAACGATTATGAAATTTCATTCTGTCCGGAAGCCGGTACGCATTTTAACTTCAAAATGAACATAACTACCGTACCTAAGTTTTGTTATTTTGGGTTGGGTTGAAAGCCTATAGGGGTGCGTTTTTATTTGCATCGAAATGATTAGTCGGTATATCTCCCTCTCCTGCTCCCTTTTCTTTCGTTCTCCACCAATGCAGAGAAAGACAGAGGTTAATCGATTAATCATTTCGATGAGAATGGAAATCCACAATATCTCTGTTTTTTTGTTCAACGGATCTAATGTAGGTACATTGATCACATTTCATGTGTTCGTTTCATCAGCGACTCTGAAAATGTCCACTTCACTGAAAACGGTTGTAAAGTAGATAATCATTTACCTGCCATCCACATCCTGTATACAAATGAAATTTAAAGAAACACTTTCCTGTCAAAATTAATTCCCTAGAAAATAATGATCAATCTCTGTGTTCCAGAAATCATATTCTGATGAGAATTTCAACGCAACAGTAAAATCGAAATTTATCAAATACGTTTACGATGCAGTATGGGCTATAGCTCTCGCCTTGAGAGGAAATAGGCTAATTACGTGCAGCACTTCGAAGTATTACCACCGCAGAGGAGAGATGGTTGCCCAATTTGTGGAGGTGATGGAATCGTTAAGTTTCGCAGGACTTTCTGTAAGTGGTAGTTTCTAACCAATTATTCTGGATCCCTTGGAATTTTGCATTCAACTAAGGGACTTTGATTCAGTTGCACTGAGAGAGAATTTGAAGTTTCTTATTTCGTAATGTTAAACCTAGTTGCAATTTCCACATCTAGAAGTCTGGAACACACACACCAAATTATCTAATTGAAAATAGAAGCATTGAAAAGTGTCAGGAGTTTCAGAAGATTAGGATAAAATTAGCAACAGCCTCACTTGTAATTCTTCCCCTACAAAATCCAAATTGTCGTTTATTGAAATCAATTATTTTTTCGAAAAAACTTAAAATCTGTGAAGACATAACTTTTTCTAGTACTTCAGCAGAGATAGATACTAGTGAAATTGGTTTTTAATTAGCAGGATCATCTTTATTATCTTTTTTGAATACAGGGATAACTTTAAAAATCTTCAAGCATTTTGATAACCCACCCGTACTAAAGCACTTTTTTTATTATATTATTGAAGTATTTTTTCAAGATTTTCATTGAAAAACCGTAGTAATCGTTGAAATTACTGTTTTTCATGTAATAAATTATATCTCTCACTATGTTCTGACTGACTTTATGGAAACTGAATTTTTCCCTCGATGGGATTTTCTTCGGAAAGGAGTCACTTAAGGAAGTTTTAGAGTGAGCCAAATTTTCTAAGGCCTCCTGTGCAATAATCGAGTGTACATTTAAACGATCCGCATCAATATTGACTGTTCTTTGTACGATATTGTCCTTGATATGGTCATTAATGATGCGCCAAACTGTTTGCGCCTTATTTTTGGAGTTTTCAATTTTGTTGTTGGAATAGTCTATTTTTGCTTTCCCTATCGATTTTCTGCATCTTCGGTATATTTCATGGAATTCTCATATAGGGATTCGTTCAAATTCGAAATCCTCATTCAAAACCGATTCATTTCTTCATCTTTCTCACAACATGTTATTACACCTTTACTATCCACATAGATACCATATATCTTCAATATAGGACTTGGATGATACTTTGCATCACAATTATCACAAGTTACTAATAAACTCATCTCTTCACTGCATTTATTACAATATTCATCAGGACCGACGTGACTTTGCGGACTACACCAACTATTTTGCGCTGGGAAGAACATTTTTTCGAACAAAGATTGAAAATGGAATACATGTCAAACATAGGTCTCAATCTCACCATCCATTAAACTTATTAACTCGCAACGATAGATAACCTTTCTTTGGACCGATTATTTCAGATGTAGGTGCCAAAAACCTCACAAAAGACATTTCGGAGTACTCAAAAGAAATAGGAGCCGAAATCTCATGTCCTTGAGTTTAATGGTTAGCTTTTACGCACGAACTTCTCTCAAAGATGTCGAAATGTCATCCGAATCGTTCACTTTCGGGTTCAAGCTCTCCACGATTCACATCTTACTTAAATAGTATGATATCAAATTAATAGTATCGTATGGAATTAACCAGATGGACAAGTGAAAGAAATTTGTAGACTTTCTTTTGGTGCTTATTGTGGCTCGATAAAATTTTACCAATTCTTATTTCCAATATGCGGCAGGCTGTTTTTCATACCCTGTATATCCCACTTCGATTTGAGAAATACGGCTTAAGAGAGTAATCAATATACAATTTTCGAACAGAGATGAGTTCCAATGGGACTTGGCACAACTTATTGACCTAAAAAATCCCGAGTGAAGAATATTAAAAAAAAATGTCCGGCTAGATATCTCGAAAAATGTTAATATTTTCGTTATGAAGTTGAGTATGAAGTGTATTGGATTTTATGTAGAAACAGATCACAGCACCACTGACACACATTAATTTTTTGCACCCATTTCTCATTTGTATTGACAACAGTTCTGAAATTCGAAAGATGTAGTAGGAGCACTAGTCGGAAATTTTTAGGTTATCTGAAACAAAGTTTTCGTTCTCTCTGCAAATGACATCAATTTTTTTCTTTAAAATGGGATAACCCCCCTTATTCAATAAGCTACTTTCTATTTAATATTTTATACTTTGCAACATCAATTTCATGTTTCCTTATTGAGTGTCATAACCACAGAAGTAATAAAGTATAGCAATCTGTATAGTGGGAAAATCAATGAAATGGTAGTATCTGACTGAAATTCTTAAAAATCATATGAAACGGAAATACTTAATAAAAAGCTCATAAGTGAACTTGTTTTGAAAAATTGAACAAATTCAACATATGAATTTAAATCAAATTCAATAAAATCTACTGTTAATAATGGGATATTTGTCATGCAAGATATTATAACATCGAAATTCTCCATAGAATTACAGAAATCATATTCTGCAATGTCTTCGTGTAAAATCTCAATGATGAAGGCGCCAAGTTGAGGGGATAAATTTTATTGCATTACAACAACTATATAATGAAAAATATAATAAATACTAGCTGCTAGTTTTTTCTAGGTTTTTTATGGGTTTTCACTCCCAATATCTGAAACAGAACTATTAAAAATCAAATAAAATTGTTTTTTTCATGAAAAACGCCCTCGGGGATTGCAGTATCAAATTATTTGTCGATGGCAGTTTCTTGCAAAAACAGATTGCCTAATGAACCATACAGGAACAATACAAACGATAGAGAAAGCAAGCTGTGGTGTTTCAGGGTACAAATCTGGCTCTTTCATCAGACAAAGCGGAAAATTTCAATACTTATTTTCTTTCTATTTTCCGTTTCCATTTGAGACCTTTGTCAATTTGACAAATTTTAATTCTTAATAGTTCTGTTTCAGATATTGGGAGTGAAGACCCATAAAAAACCTAAAAGAAATGATTCGAAATCCTCCCAAAATAAGCTTAAATCGATACAAGCAGCTAGATTTCAAATTGTCAACGTTGATCCAAATACTGAAGAGACAGATAAAGAAGCATGCGAAAGTTTTTTATTTGGTTTTCTACTTCACATACATGGTTCTTTTCAGGGTCCAGTGAGGTTTTCTGGAGCAGACCGTGTGGGCAACTCACTCTTCACGCAAGTTCAAGGTCTTTTCGAATTCAATTTCAAATTCTGCCTAATGATACACAACTTTTCTAGGTGGCGAAAAACTCCAGATAGCTGTTTATGAATATGGGTCAGATAAACTGAATGTCGAATGCATCAATTGTTTCGGAGTTATCTGGAAACATGGAAAAGTTCCAATTGCTCAGAGGATTATCAAAATTGTTATACTTAAAATGCCACTTCCTCTGTATTATCTTGTTTGCACAACAACCTGTATGGGAATATTTGCATCATTATTGTTCCTTTATTTCAACCTAAAATTTCGGGGTGTAAAAAATTTGAAATTATCTAGTCCCAAATTGAATAATGTAGCAGTTTTCGGATGCATGCTTGTTTATACTTCTGTGATACTTATGGAAATCGACAAAATTGTGGAGGTTTCTGCGAGTATCTTCACTGGAATTTGCACCGTAAGTTTTATATTTTAAATAATGGTAGCTATCCTAGAAAACAGCATGCTTCAATTCTGAACGAATGTCTATAATTTTTAATTTTTTCCCTAAAGTGATCTCGAACGACCAGGTTTTGGACTCACTGATGAATAATCTGATATCAGGTACGGTTCTTTCCGTCAGTAGGCACGATACCTCGATTACAGAGGAAGCTAGCGATTTGAAATTTCTAGGGTAGGTTCCGAATAATAATTCGACAAATGAGATCGTTAATGGGCGCAACCTACCGAGCAGTTGCGGAGATGTACTCATTTAAAATTTTCGGATTATTAATTCAATTTTTGAAGAATTACTGACGAAATCCGGTTGAAACTTCATAGTTAATTGTCAAATACAGACTTTTTCAGTACTTCTGTCAGTATCGTAAATTCAGAAATTTTCATTGGTAGATTTTTCTCCTATAACGCCCATCAGACTCCAATAACATTCAGCACAATCCTGGAAATTGATATCCAACAGAAGTCAACCAAGTTTTAGCTGGATCTGATTCAACTTTCTGAAATATTGGAAAAAAAATGTGCCTAAATATGTGAAAATTTGTCGATTCCTTAATATTTTCATTACTTAAGAAAAATATCAAATCGGCAATCAACTCGAAGATGCTCGCAAAAACTGTTCAATTCACGTCAGTCTTTTTAAGAATGTTTTGAATGAATTGTGCTTTTCAAAGCACCCTTCGTCCCGCCCATGGAAAAGCCGTATAAAAACTACATATTTATTGATTCACGCATGGTTTGTTTAATTTCTTGAGATACCAGATGGATCGCTTTGAACGTTTCACATGAGAGGAATAGGTGGAGTCGTGATGGGCTCTGATCATATTTTGTTCAGCCCTGTAGCTCCCCACTAGAAACCCTGAACCTCAAAAAACAAGTATGAGCTATAAAAATAATAATCTTTATTTAATAATAGTGATAATTTTTATCAAAAAATCTTACAGATAAAATTATAGTCAGGATAAGATATTCGTCAGAAAGAAAAGAAATCACTATCGTGAACAGAAAAACTCGTCCATAGTATATGGTTCAACTTCTAATAAAAATTCATGTTCTAATTCTATTTTGAAGACTCTTCGGTTATAAATGAATCTTTTTCTTGAGGGTGAATAATTGAAACATTTTATGGCGGAGTATATTGATCCTCCCTCATTAACACTTAGACTTTGGACAGGATATACATAAAAGAAACTTCGTCTATTATATGTGTATGTTGGTGAACTATCTCTGAAGTATTCTCTATTTTTCCAAATAAAACATTACAGATTCCTCAATATGAAGTCTTGTAATTTTCGAAATATTACTTTGTTTGAAAATGCTTCTATGAGATGATCTCAAGCTTGTTTTTTCCATAATTCTTATTGCTCGTTTAAGATTCAAAAATATATTTCCTATCTTTTAAGCTCCCAAAGTATAAAACACAGAGTTGAATTTTTTGTTCATCTTATCTACATGACATTTCCAGGAAAATACTTCATGCACTGTTAATCGTTAAAGTTTCGTTTCTTATTTGCAATAATTTTCCATTTGAATTGACTGTATTTGGACATTCCGAGTTGTTTTCGTCGGTTTGGTACATGACACAGTTTGTTTTAATCTCATTCAGAAGTAAACATCCATTGGTGACCCGATGCCCTATTGCTTCGAAATAACTTTTCAAATCAGTTACTTTTGTGAGCTACGTGCTGTGATTGGATTTTCTTATTGTCAGCACAATCGAGTTGGAAACTGTTAAGTAGTGGAACAATTTTTCGTGCATCATTTACATTACAAGAAAAAAAAATTACGTAGTTCGGTACCCATATTAATTGATTGCCTTAGTTTCTGATTTGAATGAGGCTCAATTTTATGTTATCACATTCTGTTGTGGTTCTCCTGACAGGTATAATTGGCACCTTTTCCAACAAGCCCACCACTAATTTTTTCCTTTTCATGACCTGTAAGATGGCTTCAATTAATTCGTACAGTACAGTTTGGGTCCCTCTTTCCTTTAGAAGCATGTTGACCTTCATTGAATACGTTGTTGTTCACAAAATTTTTCATTACTGTTTCACTGATGCATTTCTCAAAAACCTCAGAAAGTCTCGGTAGAAGACCATAGGACGGTAATTTGCAAACTTTGTTACACTTAACCTTATAACCCTTATACGTACAGACCGGATAGTTGCAAGTTTTCAGACTGTCTGAAAATATACCAGCGTTTATTATTCGAGAAATTTATTGCATGCAACAATTCAATTCCTGTTATAGGTCTGAAAACATATACCTGTCTGTCTGCTCCAAGTACATGTTTCCTTTAGATGATTTAGGTACTTAATCTGTTGCTCAGTTCGAAAAATAATCGTTGAGTTGGTTTGCATCTCCATGAATCTGTATACCTCTTGGGGAATCTGATCCAAATTTGATGGTTTTGATTATGGACCATAAAGTTTTTGATTCGTTGTCAGAGTTCTCAATTCTATGTTAAATCAACTTAAACTTTTTGTTTTCACAGCTATGGTACAAAAACAGTGTACGGTGTTGCTGCACTTAAAGTGCAGCGATGGTGGTGCAGTAATTGTATCGAAATGGACCGTATATGTCTCACAAAAATGCATCCAAACTGTACAGTTCGAACTGCGTTTGAAATGTAGCCACTGTACAGCAGTTGTGCAGCAGCAGCTATGTCACTTCGTAATGCAGTTCCGCAGTAATGATGCAGCAACAGTGCTACATCGTTATGAAGTTTCGGCGCAGTTATAATGTAGCAGAAGCTCGGCTGTATAACGAGACTCACAGGAATAAGGGTCACTCCGGAAAAATTAATTATTTTTTAGAAGATTCAATTGAAACTTTGCACATTGATACTAGATTATTTACCATCGACAGATGTAAAAAGAGTGAGACCACGACTTCGGGTTCATCCAGAAATATATCCGAATGAATTTTTAATTTCTCATATGATGAGATGTATATATTTCTAAAAATTCGAATTCTATGCTTTACAGTGGAAAAGTTATTGCAATTTTTTTCTTCGTTTAGATATTGCTCACTCTTGGAAGAAATATTCAATTCATATAATTTTCCACGATATTTCACCAACAATTCAGTATGTAATTCGAATATATAAAAATGAACACATCATTATACCAGAAAATCGAAAGTTCCGGCCATCCCTTCAAACCAGAAGACAAAGAATTCCCTATATTACCTCAGTCGAGAGAACACAGTCTGTAGTATGGATGTCCAGAATTTCAATCTGATACCTCGAAAAATATAGGTTTTTCGGAGGTGAGCCTGATTAACGAAATATATTGGCTGTCTCAGAAATCGGGCTTAACGTGTTTGTGATGAGCATATAACATAAAATATTGCACAAGCAACATGACTTCAACGGAAAAAACTAGAATTTATATATCATAGGGTGTCTCTCGCTTGGCTCTGTCAAGTTCATTCACAGACTCAGATGTTTTCTACTGTTGTCTATTCATTCCAGTTTCGAAAGAACTGGTATCACCTAAACATTAAACTGAGCCACACAAATCAGTCTTGTTTTCCTTATTTCGTTTCGTCGGGAATGCATCATGTCGATACACGAGATTTTCATACTTGGGACACAGTCAACTCGAAACAAATAGTCAGTTCGAATGGTGCAATTGACTTACAGTACGCTGCAAATTTTACTCGAGGGTTCATTATTTTCTCAGTTGAATAACCCAACCCCATTTATATCTCTTACAAAACTTATACAGCGTGTCAAAAAAGTATCGTAACTCGTCAATAACTCATGTACGAAGAATTACGAAGGAATATCCTCGCACCCGTCGATTTTGCTTTCAAAAACAATTTATCCTGTGGTTTTTTGAATTCGATATTTCTCACCCCACTACTTTATTTTTCCAAATGGAAATATATGGATTGTGATACATCAAATAAAATGTAATTTGATTACCTATTGTGCGATGTAGCTTGAAGTAGAATTGGTTGTGCCGTTTTTTTTTGGAAAATTAGGGTATAATTTACAATTTGTGATTGGGGAGTACTGTTATCAGACCATTATTCTTTTATTACTATTAGGGAAAATCCTCGAACCAATGATTTTGAAATTCAAATCGAAATATTAATTAACTTTTATTTTTGTTCACATAACAGAATTGGCCATCGAATGACCTTTGATGCGATATATCACATGCAATATTTTTCCAAAAAAAAATGTTGAGATTTGAGGGTATGAACCTCCAACTTTTACTGAATGCATTTTTCGAACTTCGGAAATAGAAATCAGCGGGTAGGAGAATATTTTTCAAAATTTCTTATTTCAAGAATGAGAACCTGATACCAATCACGAATTGTTAATTTTTAATAAAAAAAACCTAACCTAACAAATTCTTCCTTCAGCCACGCCGCTCAATATACAATCGAATGTCCCCTTATTTGATATATCACAACCCATATATTACTTTTTGAAAAAAACAGTATAGGGATGTGGAGCGTAAAGGGTGGGAGATTGCCAATTCAATAAAGCATTTGTAAACTTGCTTTCGGAATGACAAATCCATGGATTCGAGAATTTTCCTCAATAATAATCAGCAAAAGGATAATGATCTGATTGCAGTAATCTCCAATCACAAATTGTAAATTATTTCCTGATTTTTCATTGGAAAAACGGCACAACAAAAATTTTTGTTAGTCATATCGCTGAGTAGGTAATCAAATTTCCTTCCATTTGATGTATCACAACCCATAGATTCAATTTGCAGGGTTGGTTTATAATTTGGTTTTATGAAATAATAAACCAAAAGAATTTACCACACTAAGAACACAATAAAATTTCAGTTACAAAACAGCATGGCCGACGACGACCATTGGAAACGCTTTCCTCACTTACCTGACATCAATGGTAGAATGTAAAGACAAATTATAGCTTCAAAGACAGAGACAGCGTTGTCTCATACAGCATTTTGATTTTGTTGTACAAAATTTTTACAGCAGCTGTAATTAAAAGACTGCATTTCCAGGAAAGCTATATCACCATTGCAGTGACTGTGCAGTTTCAATACAACATTTTATGTATTTATGATGGCACTTGAATTGCAGAAACTGTTCAGTTGCTGTATGCTGTGTTTGTTGCGTTCTTTATACTATTTTTCAATGGTGGTATCAACTGCGCTTATCACAAGCAAAACATCCAATCGTCATCTACAATTTTCGATTTCTTAGTCATCCAAATGTTGGTTTGGCAGTCTCTTTCTTAATTTAATTCTTTCTGTAGGAAAATGATTTTGAACTGGTGTAATAAGGTGTTACGGAAATGATCTCGTACATTGGTACTGCTTGCCTCATACATCTCTGTCCTATCCTCCATTATGAGTCTATGACCTGAAATTACATTATCTCGTATTCTTTTTTTTGAATTGGTAAATATGTTATCAATTAAGGATTGAGATCCGTTATGGTTTATTATTTGATGGAATCAAAAAATGGACCTCATTGATCGACCAAAAACAAACTAACCTCCTGAAAGATTCACAGTTTACATTTCGAAGTATGTGGATTTGAGTGAACGAATAAACAAAACGCTGCAAATTTTACACAAGGGTTTATTATTTTCTCAGTTAAATAACCCAATATACCATTTATATCTTAAAAAACTCATATATTATGCATAACTCATTGGTTTCTCACAACACAGAAACCAATTCCATGAAACAATTCATGTGAACATTGCAATCTCAATAAATACACTTGTATAACTGAATAACATTTCCACATGCAGAACGCTAACTGAGTAGCAAAATTTAAAATAATATTTTGAATGAAAAGAGACGTTCCACAGTCGTTTCGCCTCTTTGAAAATCTAACTATTTTCCACAATTATTAAGTTTCGTGTCGGTATTCTACAACTGAAAATGAACTTCAAATCAGAAAGGGTTTGCCCTTTTTGAGATATTAGGGAAAAAACCTCAATATTCAAAATGGTCACGAAATTTTTTGCCAATATCTGCACAGATAAATATCGGTCAAAACTGAAATTTGAAACATTGTTTCATGTTGACTCTGCAACCTGTACCAAATTTCATTGAACTTTGATTAATATGTATTCGAAAAAAATATTTAAAAAAAATTTTATTTTTCCAATACAATTCTCACGAAATTTTGCATTAAATCGAGTGTCTATATTTTACAATTAGTCATGATGTTTCAATCCGAACGCGTTCGTATTTCTTGACACTGAGGAAATAAATTCAACCTTTCAAACTAACACCAATACGTAAAACAAAATTCAAGACTTTCCGCTAATTTCAAATGTGAAGATGTGTTTTCTTCTAGGATTCAACTTTGTTCTGAAAAATATTAGTGAAATGAAAAAAAACTCAACGTTCCTGTGCAATTGATCTGAAAAAAAATTTTTCACCACACAAACTGAAAACTAAAGTTATTTTCAATAACATTTCTGTAACAATTAAATATATCGTGAACCTCATCAGGTTGAATTCGAAAGAATAATTCTAGATTATAAATTTCTTTCGTTGTTATCGTTGTCAGATACACTCAACCAAGAGGGTGTCAAATCCGAAAGTCTGTTTGATGTAAAGACGTGAAATTCAAACAAGTTGTTTGCTGACAACCAGATGATGATACATGCGTTATATTTTTGGCTACGCTATTTCCCTTGTCTTAGGTCACGACCCGGCACAGACCCCATTCAGAACAGGTAGATAGATCATTGGCTCCTAACTTTAGTCTAAGGCTCCAGCCCTCAGTATTAAATTCTCGACAATCGACAATTGATGAGATTTTCGGTTTGTTATTGATTTTTTTGCATATTATATCCTCCAATTTGATTTATCAAGAAATGCTCATTATTTTTTATATTCACGCTTATTTCAAACTGTCAGTACGAAAGATATTGGATTTCGATTGAAAGCAGTAACGGATATCCACATGTTGACGATAATCGTACTACGCAAACCGAAATTGATGGAAACCTCCGATCAACCGAAATTTTGGGAATCTGCATTATTTTAAATTACGCAACTTGATCCACGTTCTGCATGCAAAAGTGTTATTCAGTTATAAAAGAGTATTTATTGAGATTTCGATGTTTCAAATGAATTTTTTCATGCTTTTTATGTTCTGAAAAACCAATGATTTATGAATGAAATAAAAGTTTTATTCAAGATATGAATGAGCTTCATGAAGAAATTTAATCTTGAATCCCGTAATCCGTAGGGTGATTTCTATAAATAATAATTTGATCCGATTTTCAGTAGTTATGTTTAAGATATTGGGAGAGAAAACCCAAAAATATTTAATCTGAACTACTTACGATTATGAAATTGTCAAGAACATCGCAGGGGCATTTGCAAATTGTGTTTATAAAATAATAACGCATCCATTGAAAATTTCTCGATATGTGTTGAAAATTTGGTAATCAATATTTTCATCAACTTTTAGATGTATAACTCTGGATGAAAAGTATACCGATTATTCCAGTGAATTCCAATCTTAGAACCGAATGCGATGATGTCATTTTCGACATTATTGGAAATTTGCAGCGTTTTTCTTTATAACTCAGGAGCCACTGGTTGGAAATCATCCGGGTGAAATTTTTTTGGTTTAGTTTTGCAACAGTAATCAATGTTCAGATATGAAAATTCGGTGATAAGTTTTCTAGAAATAATTTTTTTTTCCCACCAACCCCCCATTTTTAGCCTTTAGGGTACACTGATTCTGCTGAAAAGCGTGGAGGATCAATCCCGAGCAACACACGATTTTTCTACCAAGTTTCACTGATTTCGGTTCAGTACTTCCTCAGAAAAGCCCCGGACAACGGACGGTGGACGGCGGACGGACGGATTTTTTTTTATTAGTTTATTCAAATCTTCATACTCCAGAACCTAAACTGTGAAATTTTCAGGGGGGTTTAAAATTTTTTTTTTCTAGGTCGATCACTTAGGTTTATTATTTGATTTCATCAAATAATGAACCAAAATCCGTCCATCCGCCGACCGTTGTCCGGGGCTTTTCTCTGAAAGCACTAAACTCAAATCCGTAAAACTTGGTACAGAAATCGTGTGAAGCTCAAGATTAATCCTCCAAGCTTTTCAGCAGGATCGTATACCCCTAAGGGCTCGGAATTGGTGGTTGGGAAAAAAAATATTTCTCGGAAACTTACCATCGAATTTTCATGGGATTCTGAAATTTCATTACTGCCGCATAACTCAAACTGAAAATTCTCACTTGGATGATTTCCGACGAATGGTCCCTGAGTTATGAAGAAAACCGCTGCAAATTTCCAATTATCCCGAAAATGAATCATCGCATTCGATTCTAAGATTGGAATTCAGGGAAAATCGGTTAACTTTTCATCCAGAATCATATATCTGAAAGTAAATGAAATGATTGATTACCAAATTTTCATCACATATCGAGAAGTTTTCAACTGATTCGTTCATTTTTTTATAAGCACAAATGCTCCATCGATATTCTTGACAATTTCATAATCGTAAGTAGTTCACATTGAATATATTCAGGTTTTTCTCTCCCAATATCTGAAACATAACTTCTAAAAATCGGATAATTTATTATTTATAGAAATCACCCTGCGGATTATGGAATTTAGGATCAAATTTCTTTCTGAAGCTCATTCATATCTCAAACGAAACTTATATTTTATTCATAAATGTATGTTGGTTTTCAACAACAAAAAAATAAATACTATTGTATCACTGAATAACACATTTACATGCAAAAGGCGAATTAAGTAGCGTAATTTAAAATAATAAAGATTTCCTGAAAATTCGGTTGATCGGAGGTTTCCATAAATTTTGGTTTGCGTAGTACAATTATCGTCAACATTTGGATATCCGTTACTGGTTTCAATCGAAATCCAATATGATTCTTAGTGAGAGTTTGAATTAAGGGTGCCTATAAAAGAAAATGAGCATGAATATGATAAAAAAAGTTGAAGGATAAATGCAAAAAATCAATAACGAACCGGAGATCTCATCAATTGTCGAGAATCTAATACTTAGGTAGTTGCCTTAGTCGAAGGTAGGAGCCGATGATTTACCTGTTCTGAATGGAGTTTGTGCTGGGTCGTGACCTTAGGTAATGGTTATAGCGTAGACAAAAATATTCCGCATGTTTCACCATCTGGTTGTCGGCGAATTACTTGTCTGAACTTCCCGTTTTCACATTAAACAGACGTTTGGATTTGACACCCTCTTAGTTCGGTGTATCGGACAACGATACGGAAATTTCAATTCTAGAATTTTTCTTTGGAATTCAAACTTATGAGGTTCAAGATATATCTGTTATAATTGTTACAGAAAATGTATTGAGAATAACCTCAGTTTTTCAGTTCGCCTGTTTGATATTTTGTGAATTGAGTGGACTCGGATATATGTACCATGGAAAAATTTTCAATAGATAACTTGCACAGGAACGGTAAGTGTTTTTTCAGTTCATCAAAATTTTTCAGAACAAAGTTGAATCCTACTATGAATCACATCTACACATTTGATATTAGCGGAATAGCATGAAGTTTTTTTTACGTATTGGTGTTAGATTTGAGGGTTGAGTCTATTTCCTCAGTATCAAAAAATACTAACGCGATCAGATTGAAACATTGTGACTAAATGTGAAATATCGACCTCGATTTAATGCAAAATTACGTAAGAATTGTACTGGAAAAAAAATTTTCTTCGAAAACTTTTTTTTTCGGAAACATATTCATCAAATTCCAATGAAATTTGTTACAGGTCTTAGAGTCAACATTCAAGTTCCAGCTGGACCGACATTTATTCGTGGGGATATTGACAAAAAATTTTGTGTCAATTTTAAATTTTGAGGTTATTTCCCTAATATGTCAAAAAGCGCAAACGCTGTCTGGTGTGAACTCAATTTTCAGTTGTAGAATACAGACACACAATTTCATAGGTGTTAAAAAAGGTAAGATTTTCATAGAGGCGAAACGACTGTGGAACGTATCTTCTCATTTGAAATATTATTTCGAATGCTGGTACTCAATTAGCGTTCTGCATGTGAAGATGTTAATCAATTTCACAAGAGTATCTTTTGGGATTTCAATGTTTCACATCAATTTTTTTTAAGGAATTGGTTTTTGTGATGTGGAAAACCAATGAGTTAAGCATAATATATAAGTTTTGTTTTGAGACATGAGTGGTATTGGGTTATTTTATTCAACTGAGGAAACAATGATTCCTTGTGTTGAATTTGCAGCGTCTTTTGTTGTGAACTTCTACTAGCGGAAATAGATTGTAGGATTCAATAGGCGAACATAAGGCTTCTTCATCATGGTTTCTATTATTTTCATGCGTTTGTATGCTGAAATCACCCACTAGAAAATATATTTCCGTACAAGAAGTGATATGTTAAAACGCTCAAAAACGCAGCTACAAAACTGTTACGAGTATACACACACAGCATTAACACCTTCTGACCTCCGACGTCAAACACACATACACTGCACCCACATATGCCCACTTTCAACATAGCTGTTATTTGAGGTAGTTTTATACCGTTTTTAGCAAATATTGTAGTCATTTCATGTTGGAATTCAGTTTCTCGGTACACTTATTCAGCAAGACAGAAATAATGAATATCATAGTTTTCCAGTGTTCACTAACACAGAAAAAAAATCAGTCCAACAACAATTGTTTCAGCATATTTCCACAATTGCTAATTGACTGGAAATTTTGTTGGTTTCATATTCACACTGTATATTGTATTCTTTCTTACTTTCCTCTTCGGTGGTGTATCTCTTTATATGCTCATCATTCACTAACTCATTGTTGACGAAAAACGAGACACAGCTTACTCTTTGTGTTTAATTTCTTCACTTCAATGTTACCACGTCCTTCAATGTCTTTGAGGTAATCTGTGATATTTTTTTCGAAAGTTTCTTCTCCTCCAACTCGACCGACGTATACATTTATTACCTATCGTTTCTGTCTTTTCCATAATTTACAATCTTTCGTTCATAGTAATCGACTTCAATCTCATTAATATCGAAAGTTTTGCAATCATTTGTTTGTTTCTATGTAATTTTCATATTTGAGTTCATTAATGTTACCGTGAGAAATCGCCGTCTTGAGGTTATGTTGGTTGGGTTTGATTTTTCGAAAATTTCAATGAACTTGCGTAGGTTGATGTGGATCGCAGGTTTGAAGTGTCAGGTTGCTTCCCATAGTTCTTCTCTTTATTCACCCTTTTGGTTTATTATTTGATAAAATCAAATCATAAACCTTAGTGATCGACCAACAAAAAAAAATTTCAACCCCAACTGAAAATTTCACAGTTTACGGTTTGGAGTATGTAGATTTGAATAAACGAATAAAAAAAAATCCGTCCGTCCGCCGTCCGTTGTCCGGGGATTTTCTCAGAAAGTACTGCACCGAAATCCGCGAAACTTGGTAGAAAAATCGTGTGTCACTCGGCATTGATCCTTCAAGTTTTCTAGCAGGATCGGTGAACCCTAAGGGCTCAAAATTGGGGGTTGCAGGAAAAAAAATTATTTTTCAAAAACTTACTACCGAATTTTCATGAAACTTTCAACATTTATTACTGTTACATAACTCAACCAAAAAATTTTTACCCGAATGATTTCCGACCAGTGGTTCCTGAGGTATAAAGAAAAAGGCAGCAAATTTTGGGGTTGAAAACCAATGGGATATGAATAGTATACAGCGGGCCAAAAGAGTAACGTAACTCGTCAATAACTTTTGAATGAAGAATTATTGAGGAAAATCCTCGCACCTGTTGATTTTGAATGCCGAATGCAATTTATCCTGTGTTTCTTTGAATTCTATATTTCTCATCCCCAACGCCCGCCGCACCCCACTACTTTATTTTTTCAAATTGGAATATATGGGTTGTGATACATCAAATGAGAGGAAGTTTGATTACCTACTCAGCGATTTGACTAAAAAAGAATTTGTCGTGCCGTTTTTCAATAAAAAATCAGAAATTAATTTACCATTTGTGATTGGAGAGTACGGTTATCAGACCATTATTCTTTTAATAATTATTATTAAGAAAAATCCATCTAGTAATATATGGATTGTGATATATCAAATTGAAGTACATTCCATTGCATATTGAGTGGCGTTACTGAAAAAGAATTTGTTAGGCAATTTTTTCATTAGAAAATTAACAATTTGTGATTGGTTTCGGATTCTTATTCTTAAAATAATAAATATTGAAAAATATCCTCCTACCCACCGGTTTCTATTTTCGAAGTTTGAGAAATGTTTGTAGTTTTAGAGTTGGGGGTTTATAACCTTAAACGTCAACAGTTTTTTTTTCGGAAAAATATTGCATGTGATATATCGCATGAATGGTCATTCAATGACCAATTCAGTTATGTGAACGAAAATGAAAGTTAATTATTGATTCAATATAAATTACAAATCCATGGGTTCGAGAATTTCCCTATTTTCATTTCTATTTCTATTTTCGAAGTTTGAGAAATGCATTGTTGGGGGTTTATACCCTTAAATCTCAACAGTTTTTTTTTTTGAAAAATATTGCATGTGATATATCGCATCAAAGGTCATTCGATGACCAATTCAGTTTTGTGAACGACAATGAAAGTAAAGTATTAATTCAATTTAAATTACAAATACATGGAATCGATAATTTCCCTTATAGTAATAAGATAAGTTTCTGAGGCAAAAATTCATTTTAGAATTATACTGAAGTTAGGTTTTAGAGAACATTGTAGAGGGCCCTCTAAAGAGAACAATTTTTTAACATCATGTGGTCTAAACGTATATAAGGTACTCGTTTTCATGAAGGTACTTCCAACAAAATTTAAACTGTAACAACACTAGGCGCACAGATACACATACTTGTACCCACGTCACTCTTTAACCTTAATAGAAAAGTCGCGCTTGTACATGAGCCTAAGGCTATTTAATGCTCTACCCCAAGGGTTTAGGAGGACATCCAACCTGAAAGTTTTCTACTTTGTATAATGCAATTGTTGACTATGGACGATATCCTTAGAGTAAATTTTTTGATTTTTGTAAAAGTGAATTGTTTTGAGTTATGTATTCTGTTTTTACGAAACCAACCTTATTGTATTTTAATGAGCCTCTGATTCAATAAATATATTATTATCATCATTATTATCATTATTAATTAATAAAAGAATAATGGTCTGATTACAGTACCCTCCCAACTGAAAATTCTGAATTATTTCCTTATTTTTCAATGAAAAACGGCACAAGCAATTCTACTCCAAGCCACATCGCTGAAAAGGTAATCAGATCACTTTTCATTTGATGTGTCACAATCCATATATTTCCAGATGAAAAAATAAAGTAGTGAACTGAAAAATATCAAATTCAAAAAAGCACAGGATAAATTGGTTTTGAAATCAAAAATCGACGGGTGCGATGAAATTCCTTAATAGTTCTTCGTACACTCATTATTGACGGGTAATTTTACTTTTTTGGCACGCTGTATAAGTTTTATTTAAAATATCAATGGTTTTTGGTTACTTAACTGAGAAAATAATAAACCCTTGTGTGAAATTTGCAGCGTTTTTATGGTACCAGGTACCATGTATTTCGACACGGGCATTTTCATCCATTATTAAATTATTATTCAGCATTAGTATTCAGTTCTTCTCTTGTACTTCCCTTAGCAATTCTTTAAGGTGAAGAAATCATGTATTGATTTTGTAGTTTCATAAATTCGTTCAGAACCTCAGATTTAGCATTCATGCTTACAATTCGTTTATTTGAAGCTTTTGGATTGTTCCATGCGCTTTGGATAGAAGCATTCAAATCATCCTACACACTTCACAAAGTCCACCAGTTATTTTACAGTCAGCGCACTTTAGATTAATAATTCTGAAATTTTTCACGGAGACACCTTCCTCCGTCCGCCATCTTAACTTAAAAATATTCCATCTTATACCTATAGCCGATCGCAAAATTTTCTAATATTCGCTCGACTCGTGTTGAGCGTCCAGTTAAACATATAAGTGAAAAGTTACATTAATTCACAAGCATCTATTTTTCTCAAACAAACGTGTATCATTTGAAGTTACTAAACAGGAGAACCTCCAGCACATTAATCGAATTTATTTGCATCCACCGAGGAGAAATATCTACCCCAAATGCTGAACAACATGAATCTTTCTTGGCGAATAAATCCTCTGAAATTCCCGCAAATCACCAATAAATCCCCATATGTTGGAATAAATTCCCGATAAATCCTCATAAATCCTAGTAAATCCTCAAAAATCGTCTATAAATCCTCATACATCCCCGTAAATCTTCGTTAATCCCCAATAACTACTGTGTTTTTTTTTCTCCGTAAATCGATATGTTTCTATAAATGTCAACAAATTCTGAATAGCACTGACGTGGGGTCAGGAACTTTTACGCGTTTGTTCAAAATTTTCGCCAAATAATAAGTTAAATTTTTCCGAAACAAAAGTTTCAATTCGATTGCATCAGTATTTCTCGAGATATTCAGGGTATATCACCAAAATTCCCACCTGGGAATTTCGGCACTTTAGGTACTTCACTTCACTTGTCATAGCAGCTACGGACATAATTGAATTTAACACCGGATTTGTTTTCAAGGGAGTCCAACCTAATTAATCGTTCATGACCATTTTCTGCTCAAAATTCTAAAATCTCGGACGCTTTTCACTAGAACAAGCACCAAAAAAATTTTCATTTTGAAAAAAATTATCCGAATAATTATACTAATTATAAATATCTATGAAATATGAATTTGTCCGCAAATCTTATCGAATGAAGTTGAATGGCTGTTAACAAAAATTATTTCGATTTCCGAATTCATGTATTGAGACAGAAACGAAACCAGGGAACTGAAGCATATTATGAACATAAAATACATACAATAAAAATAGGCTGATTGAAAGTATTTCAAGAATTTCATAATGATGGATGAATACAAGATGTGTTCACCAGTTTCTTCAAAATCGTTCATTTCAGCTCATGTTCCACAACTGACGTTTGTTAGGAAGGTAAGATATACAATGAATTTCGATAAACCGATAAACAAATAGACATATTATTCTATTTCTCTATAATTCATAGAGGAACTCATAGAGTCTTGAAATTTTCTTCTCAGAGATATTTCGATTTTGAATTTGAATAATATATTTTCTGAAGCTCAATAAACGCCAATGCGATCACAATACAACCAGGTAATTATTTGAAGAATGCCGACGTGCAAATCCATGCAGAATTCAGTCAGGATTTAAACATGAGAAACTATGGTTGAAATATGGCTGGCGAAAAAAATGCGTTGCCGGATGTCTCCGAAAGAAATGATTGTGACGAACAATTTATGGAGTGTTGTCCTACAAAGGGCTGTAGATTGAACGTTTGTGATCGGTTCTTTCCAGTTTTCTGTGAAGCGTGTTCATAACGAAACACGAAAATAAAAATTCGAATGGAAACAACATAGTGTGCTGTGGAAGTGCTGATCTACAAGATGATAACTTCAAATCAAATGGATATGATCAAACGGAAAATCTTATTCTTCGAGTGAAATACCTTCAAGAGTTGTTAGATGAATCAAAGGACGAAAATAACATTTTGAAACAAAATAACGAAGTTGAAAAACCTGGAATGAACATCACATAAAACCCAGTAATCCTTGGTATGCCAATAGAATCAACAAACAAAGGTGATATAGAGTCCGTTACATACGCCGCAGTGAGTTCCAGAAATTCACAGGAAACAGGTAGAAATACTAACCTCAATGTCGACAAGAGTAGACAAAAACAAACAGTAAAAACGTTGCAAATTTGACACAAAGGTTCATATTATTTTCTCAGCTTAATGTGCAAATTCTTCAGCGATATTTATCACACTTCATCATAGCGAGTACCACAAGTGAGAAGTTTTACAGTGAAATGAAACAATGTTTAAGATTGTCCGCCAATATCAGCTTGTAAATATTATTCCCACAAGCGGGATTCAAAGTTTTCTGAAGAAATTATGGAATGCGAGCAGCCGTACTAAGCCTCTTGCATTTCGAAATATTCATTAATTCAATTTCTTTTTTCAATTCCTACCTGACTGGAAAAATTAAAGCTTTCCAAAATTGAATCAGAGAACTAAAAAAAAAATCCTAGTTAGACGGTAACGGCCAAAATTCATTGTTAGGTTAGTAATAAACAGTGCTATGTCAGGGTTGGCTTAAGGATGTTATTACAGTTTCTACCCAGAACGCTCCTGATATACTAACTTGAAAAAACTATAAGCCTTGGAATAATCAACATACAGTATGAGCAAATCTAACGAAAGTTTAAATCGAGTAAATAACACTGAAAGAGGAATTTCGTTACGTATCGTTGTCAGAAATACTCCAGAGTGTGTAAGGTGACCAAACGTAAACTCTTCATAGCGATTAATTTTTCCTTCAGTGACGTCGTGACCTATTCACGAGAAGGGTGAGAAATTGCAGAGTTAATTCTCCTCAATTGGTGTATTCCATTCCACGGATATTGCTCATTAAAATTTCAGAGCAGAATTGCTGAAATTACCAAACTGCTATGTACATGAGACTTGAAGTGTCGCATCATAAACGATATTCACAGTTTGCATTCCTTGAGATGACGTAAACTTTATCTTAATTTAGCTACGCCCCTGAGTATCGTCAAACATTCGGAAAGCGGGCTCTCCATAGTTGAAGTTGAGAAGATCGACGACAAATAAAATATTAAGGATGATATTCAATCCGAATCACCAATAAATGATAGGATAGAATTCAAGCATTCTCTATAATATTCGCATGGAATTATTTCGAAGAACCAATAATAAGTTCTCTGCATGAACGTGATCTGATAACCACTTCTATCTTCAAAACCAAAATCACGCATATTGAAGGAAATAGATATGTGTAGGGACTGTGTTAGACTTTATAAAATTTAAGGTCATTCTAATTCATAAGTCTTTTGCAGGCGGCTAATGAGTGAGTAGGGTAGGAAATCAACTCAAATTCATAAGGATATCTAGAATAAGATTAATTAATGTAACTAGATTACTATGAACTAACAGGTACACAAATTTTCAAACAAGTCAGGTAAATATTTCTCGATGTATTAAATTAAAAATTTTTTTGTTGGTCGATCACTAAAGTTTATTATTTGATTTTATAAAATAATGGGACTATGAATAGTGACGGAGGAAATCTAGAAAGAACATTGGAACGGGACAACAAAGCCAAGGTTTTTCTGGTCTCGAGATAAAAGTATTGCTGTACATTTACAGAGTGAAAAGAAATACAACAGCTGAAATTATTGAGGAATTTTTGTCAACAAAGTAGAAATAATGGTGAAGAATATACCATCAGAGGAAAACAAACTCAAGAGATTTGTTGTGTCTGCTCCATTTGAAAAGAACGAGGAGCTGTACAAACCAGAGTTTGGGCCTTCTGGGGTCTGCATAAAAAGATTCTATTTGGTGAAATACAAAAGTTTAGTGCAGAAGGGTGCCAATTCTTATAAATCATTCTGACAGAAGTATAGAAAATACATCTTTTGAAGAGAGAATAACGATAATTCATCAAAATGTGCAGTCGATTGGAAATTGTGTCAATAGACTAGAAAAAATCTTACAGGATTTCCCTGGATGCGATATGTTTTGAGTTACAGAGCACTGGAAAACGAAAATTCAGTTGAAAAATTATGGAATTGCTGGTTTCTGTTTCACTTAGGCGGTATCCAGTGGAGGCGAAAACCAACACCAGGTTGTGCCATTTTTGTTAGACACGGTGTATATTTCGAGCAACTTTCAAAGATAACAGCAATGTCAGAGACGGAAATTTGTGAGTGCAGTGCATGTGAATTTCACTCCAATGGTGGAAAAACTTTGTTTCTTTTCATGCATGGCAGCATAGTGGAGGCTTTTCTGAGTTCTCTAGAAAAAAATCGGGCGATGCACGAAAATGATAAAAACAGGAAAAAGAACTCCTGGTTTCCCTGTTAAGCCCATATAACATGTATCCGCTGATAAATGACAAGAATTACAAACACCTCAAGGTCTCTTGTTGATAATATTTTCGTGAATAGAAAAAAAATTATGAAGTGCTACTGCACAAAAATGAGATTCCTGATCACTCAGCACAAAGCATACGTTACCCGAGTCAAAAAATCAATGATTACATACGTAAAAGAATTTTCAATGAAAATAGTGGAGCAGATTTAAAGAATCGTCTGAATGAGACAGATTGGTCCAGCGTATACGAGGCTAATGATGCATATAAAGTTGGCAATGATTTCTACAACATCTTCCTACACTATTTCAATATGAGCTTTCCAGTGAAGAAGATAAAACTGAAGAAAAATCCTCCAAAATAGAATGCGATCGACTCTCAAATTCAGGAATTAAAAATACAACTGGACATTCTATATGTGATAAGCTCTGTGAATGAAGCTTTCAAACAAAAATATAAAGATTCAAAAATATTATATGAGAAAATTCTAGCAGGGAGGAAGTATAAATATATTTCCAACACGAAAAAGAGAAATCTGATAATTAGTCCAAAACTGTATGGTTCATCAAAGACAACCTAAATAAGATGCTCTTAGAGATATACAGGTGGAGGGCGAGAGAAAAGAAATTGCAGACAAATGCAGTAAATATTCTCTGCAATGAACCTTGTGCCAAAGTCTCGTGAAGTTTTGCATCCATGAAATCAGTGCACTATTAACACGTGCAATAAAAACATCTTTCAAATCAGGACTATTCCCAGATGCATAGAAACTGGCAACTGTCAAACCATTACATGAAAAATAAATGTTACAGAAATTGAAAATTATAGGCCAAGCAGTTTTTTGCCGAGTTTTTTTTCGAAAGTTTTTGGGAAATGTCTAAGCAACAGATTAATAGAATACTTCGCAATAAATGAAATGCTCCACAAAAGCCAACATGCATATTTGGAAGGGAAGGAAACACAATATTTGAATTCACGTAGGAAATTCTGCAAGCGTTAGAGGAGAAAAAACATGTATCAGTATTTCATTAGTTGACGGTACTGTTTCCTTCAAGAAAGAAGATGCAATAGAAATTCGATAAAAAACTATAATTTCGAAAAACTCCGGAAATAATTTCAACAGAATATCAATATGTTATTTGATTCATGTGTTTATATTTGTCAATTTATTCATGATTGAATGAGTTAACTGAAGTATATTTTAACTTTAGATGATTGTCATTAACAACATAATAAATTCATAAGATTATCAGGAAAAGTTTTCGAATTTTTTAGGACTTCTTAACGCTTCATTCCTCCTAATTTACGAGGTTTTTGAATTTTTTCCACTTGGTCCAAATTTATCCATTCATAAAAAAGAATCATGGGTCTCACAAGTTTAAGTGATACCTCGTATCGGGAATGATTCGATGCCTTTTTTGATGGGTACCTAAAACGAAAGTTTCCAATTCAATAAAGAAAGTAACATTTTCTCCCTGAACACATTGAATGGCGATTATTGAGACAAGCGATAAATTCAGCTCTAATGATGTTGAAAATATTTCGATGAATTCGAATACTCACCCTGCATATTTCTGGAGAAATGCAGAAACTAATATTATACTGTCGATTCGTCCTCACCAAGTCCTAGACTTCTTCTGTTAAGGGAATAAACAGTTTATATGGGATACCTATAGAACACTATACAAGAAAATCTAAATCCTAGACTAGCTCAAAATGTAATAGGCAGGGTGTGGAAGTATAATGGATAAGTGATCCACAAGGCATGGAATTACCCTATATTGTTTTACATGATGGGTATAACTTAACATGCAATGAATCAAACGAACCTTGTTCGGTCCCGCAGAAAACTATACAAAGTTCAATTACAATAACTAATTAAGGAGAAATATGGATATTTACCAAGCAACAAATAAGGAAATATCCCTAGTAAGTGAAAACGATAGGTGTTTGCCTATGCATGCTGCTTCTACTCTAGTGGGCTTCAAGGAAAACACACTCGATCCCCACCATTCTGGTTCAGGAAACCAAAAATTCCCTCCGAATGACAGGAATACTAACACTACGTGTACTTTGGCTGGACACGATAAAATTCCAGAAAACTATTTTACTTCTTAAGTTCTTATACAAGGAACTTTCAGAGCCACGTCAGTCCAAAACTACTTTATTTCTGTATTCGAACTTCGAAAGAACAACGTCCCATTCAAACACGCTGTATCAATATTAGTCTGATAGTCGGAGACTTCATGTACATATTTCATGAAGTCTTTGATTCGAGTTGAAATTTTGAATGAAGGTACCTATATATAGTCTGGGAGAGGATGTAATGTAATCTATTTCTGACATACTTGGGTACACTAGGTATTGCCCATAAAAAGAACTTGCGAAGAAATATTAGGCAAAGCAAGAATAACCCGATAATTTAGTGTTTGATTAACGACAAAACGAAATTATTCGACCACTTAGTTGCCATGGAACAGGAGAATTAAGAGAGCTTTGTTAATTTGTCAACTTTATGGCAAGTGAATTTTCGGATTTATCTTGTATCGTTCCTACTCAAACAATCATTTTGTTTTCTGAAAATCAAGGAAAGTATACTGACGTGAGGGTCAGGAGCTTTTACGCGCTCGTTTAAATTCGTTCCCAAAAGAGTCATGCACTTGTTTATTGATCCCCCCAAACGCAGCTTTACTTTCTAATAGGCTAATTCGGAGATTGTGATGCCCTGTCTCCTATAAGTAGTAATTTGACTATTAGGAAAAACAAATATTTTCAGGGTGAAATATAGGGGTGAGAGGCTTGTGATCAACTTCTAGGCTGAAATGCCGGTCATATAGGTATTCGTAAACTGATACAATCCAAAAATGATTGCAAGCCCCTCCTTCTCGATCTGAGAATAATTTTTTCCGCCTGTTCGGTGCCTTTTCAGAAATATATGTGTAATCACTGCCACAACGCCATAATTTGAAGCGTAACTGCTAAGTCTAACACTTTTTTCTGGATTATAATGAACTACAACTTCAGCCGACGTTAGAAATTTCTTTATATTTTTGATAGCTTTATCACAATTTGGTGACCAATACCATTGAACCTTATTTTTCAACAAATTATACAGAGGGTGCAAGAGTGAATATAAATTGGGTACGAATTTACCGTAATAATTGACAATGCCCAAAAAAGACTAACTGACCCAGCAAACACTAAAACGCAGCAAGAGTACAAAAACTGTACAGCGTTGCTGCTCTTGAAGTGCAGCGATGGTGGTACAGTAACTGTATCGAAACGGACCGTATACGTCCCGCGGAATTGCATCGAAACTGTACAGCTCGAACTGCGTTCGAAGTACAGCCACTATACAGGAGTTGTGCAGGAGCTATGCCACTTTGTAATGAAGTTTGCACATATGAAGTTTCTAAGCAGCAATAATGCAGTAGAAGCTCGGCTGTTAACGAGACTCACAGGAATGAGACTCACTGACGAAAAAATAATTATTTTTTAAGAGATTGAATTGAAACTTTGCACATTGATACTAAATTATTTAGCATCGATAAATGTGAAAAAGTGAGTATAGTCCTTCCAGTTTATTCGGAGATTGCCAAATAAATTTTGATTTTCTTATATGATGTGATGTTTATATTTTTGCACATCCGAATTCTATGCCTTACGGGTAGAAAAATTACTGCAATTCTTTCTGTATCTAGAATTTCACCAAAAATTCAACATGGAATTCAAATATATAAAAATGTACACAACATTATCTGAATAATCGTACGGCCATTTCTGGTTAGACCAAAAGACACAATCTGTAGTATGTAAGTCCAGAATTTCAATGCGATTACTTGAAAACAATAGGTTTTTTGGAGGTAAGTCGGATTTCTGAAACATACTGGTTATCTTAGGAATCGGGTTAACCTAGTTCATATTGAGCATATAACGTAAAGTGATTCATAGCAAATTCAACTTAATGAAAAAAATATTGCACTAGGAACATGACTTTAATGGAAAAAACTTGAATTTACAAAAATACCGACCATATCAAATATTATACATGATATAATATATTATTGGGTGACTCTCTCTCGTTCCTTTCTAAGTCCTCTTAAATCAGTCGATACATATTTCTCACTCATACCATGATGGTTTTTTCAATATCGGTTGGCGAATCATTTTTGCTCTCTTTGTTCTCTCGTACAGCAACTTGAAGTGGAGAAAAATGAGTTAATACACAAAAAAAGGTTTACCTTGTGTGAATATAATACCTAAAATACCTGCATTGATGTTTATGTACTTCGAAATTCTGTTTTCTGTTGACCCTGTCCAGTTCAGGTAGAGACTCAGACGTTTTCTTCTATTGTCTATTTATTCCAGTTCCAAATGAATTGGCATCATCTAAATATTTATCTAAGCCACTCAGATCAGTCTAATTTGCCTTATTTCGTTTTTTTGGGAATTGATCATACCGAAACATCAATTTTTCACACTTGCACCCAATCAACTCGAAACTAACAGTCAGTTCAAATAGCGCGATTCACTTAGAACCAAAAACGAATTTACTACACAACAAATAAATTTCCGTTACAAAACAGCATGGCCGACGACGACGATCGACAACGCTCCTCTAAGGTACCGGCTATCGGCACAGACAACGATGGCTGACTATTAGAACGAAATATATCATCAAAGATAGAGAAAGAGTTGTCTCATACAGCATTTTGATTTTGTTGCACAAAAGCTGTGCAGCAGCTGTATTTAAAATACTGCATTTTTAGGACAGCAGTATCACCAATGCAGAGACTGTGCAGTTCTAATACAACATTTTATGTACTGCATTCCGGTGGCACTTGTGATGCAGAAACTGTACAATTGCTGTATGTTGTGTTTGTTGGGGAGTAATATATTTTGGTATAGGCGCGTTATTAATCAAGGAAATTTTGTTTTCGCAAGTATGCAACCCTGTTCTATCGATTTTACATTACATATAGAATATTACCTATATAGAAATTCACATTTATATATTAAAACTTTTAAGCCTGCGTCATCTAATTTTTTAAAAACTAAATCTGATATTTCAAGATGCTCCTTTCGATTCTTTCCTGTAACTATTATGTCGTCAATGAAAATGCTCACTCCTTTTATCCCTTGGAATAAAAACTCCAGTGTTTTCCGAAATTTAGAAGGAATACTTGCAATACCAAAAGGAGCTCTCGTATAACGGTACAATATTTTAAGAGTTGTTATCGTGACAAGATTTTTCGAATCCTCAGGGAGACAAACTTGTGTATAGGCATTAGCTAAATCAAGCTTCGTGAAATATTACCCTCCTTCGAGATTCGCAAACAATTGCTCTATCCACGGTAATGGATATTTATCAATCTCAATGAAAGGGTTAAGTGTTACCTCGGAATCTCCGCAGAGTCTTACCGACCCATCTTTGTTTACGACGGCTACCACTGGTGTTCCCCAAAGGCTATAATCTATCGGTTCAATAACTCCTAAATTCTGTAATCTATTTTATTCTTTTTCGACCTTTTTCTTCA
The DNA here is from genome assembly GCA_958510865.1 of Myrrha octodecimguttata. Classification (NCBI taxonomy): domain Eukaryota; kingdom Metazoa; phylum Arthropoda; class Insecta; order Coleoptera; family Coccinellidae; genus Myrrha; species Myrrha octodecimguttata. The sequence continues at coordinate 15,997,507 of OY294058.1, read as the reverse complement.
TGGCAACAGGAATTGGTCGATCCCTGAAAAATTTTGAAGCTATATTATCTGATTTCAAATTAATTGAAATGGTTTCTTTCTTGAAAGTTCCCAAACCTGTTTCGAACAAAAACTAACACTTCTTTTTCAAACACTGAAAATCATGAGGAAGGTCTACAAAACTGAAACATGAAATACTCATTTTGAAACAATCAAAAAAATCACGACCTAAAAGGGGTGAGCCACATGCGTTTTCAAGTACGTAAATATCAATTTTATTTACTTTGTCCTGAAATGAAATTTCACATATAAAATATCCTGAAGAAGAAATGTGATCTCAATTATAAAGATGAAATTTTCAACTCGAATTCAAAAAAATTATTCCAATAAAATGATTCTGATATGACAGTAAATGTGGAACCTGTATTTAACGTGATTCCATACGAAACACCTTCAATCAAAATTTCGATGACAATCGGATTTTTTTCTGTTTTCCCAAAGTATATAACGAATACCTAGAAGATTCAATGAAATTTTATTTACATTCAGAATTGGAAAATTTCGATTTTTCACGTTTCTGCCTGCTTACAGACGCGAGATGCCTTTTTTCATTGCAAATGTAACAAAATCAATTTCTAAATGAATACGTATCCTTATTGTGATTTTTCCGTCCGCATACTTCGCATTTGTTTTGTTGTAAAATAACAACTGTTCCTCTTGATGACGATTCATATGCGTGCGTCGTGACGTATTGCACCTGCGTAAAGAACCCAGGCAACACAGAGAGGTTTTAAAGATATCCCGGCGATATCTTCTCAGAACATTGAGAGTACTTTTTCTACTTCTCTAAGAAGTCACAGGGAGTGCTATATTTCCTCCAAATGTCCGCCACAGCGATATTCTCGAAGAGATCCTGAAGATATCGCATGCGGAAATTCTCAAACTTCCCACAATGGGAGGTATATGGGAAATTCGCTCACACAGTCTCATGGCGAAGAGTTTAAGAAATTCTCAAATACTTCCCATCGCGAGATTTCAGGGAGTACGACATGCGATATTTTCAGGAAATGCCCCTAACGAAAATATCCAGAAGTACAAATATTAACTTGTGAATTATATTTCTGTGAAGATTCCTTGATTATAATTATATAGATTTTGTGTCGACTTGCTTTGTGAAAATAGCAGCATTAACACATAGCACTTTGCCTACACAGATCAAAAATTCTCACGAGTAATATCATTGTATAAAGAGGTTATACAATGGTAATATACCCAAGACAAGGATTTACAGATCTACTTTACCAGGGATCCGCGAGATGGCGAGCTCCTTGATCAAAACATCCAGGCGATATCGTAACATATGAGCGCTTGGATTGTCGGTTCTTACGTCTGGTGGTTAGATGACTTCGAGTATTGTTTAGCGCGGTCGAAATTTATATTCACTCTTCATTCGTATTTCGGATATGAATGAGATCCGCGAGATGGCGAGATCCGTGAATAAGATATACCAGACGAAATCGTAATATGAGCGCTTAGATTGTCGGTTCTTACATCTGGAGGTTAGATGGCTTTGATGAATATTCATTTGTATTTCAGAAATGAATGGAGATTAATTATCCGTTATTAGAAAAATATATCCATATTCCATAATACTATGATGGGTATATGGAAACAAAATATTTATTTGGAATCGCTGTCAGTATTTGAATGAGAAATGTGTTGATGATTTCTTGAGGAAAAACAACGGATCTCAGATTGGTCGATATTCTGACGAATCTGAGAAAAATATGAAGCAGTTTCGATTAAATTTTGGCTTTTCTGTTTTCTTCCGAGAATTCTCGAAATTCTTTAGATTTGAGAACGTAATTTCCACTCTCATAATGTTGTACAAGTTTGCCGTTGTCCAACCGATACTGGTGTTTAGTTTCAATACAGAAATATGATAATGTGAAAAAGAGAGCATTCTTTGCGCTGAATGAAGTCATAAATGCTACTCAATTAGGTTCGTTAGTTCGTTCGTTAGTTAGTAGACTAGTCGATAACTATAGTTTTAGTATAAAGCCATTGTATAAGGAAGGTCTTCATTCAATAACAGAACTATAAATTTTGTAGACACCTCTTACTTGTTGATACAGGTTTCAACCTGAAATGCATTTACTCCTCCACCGAATGTATAAAAACGCCGTGATTTTGTACCACAAAATTTTCCATCATAACCTTCCGGAAAATCCGGCACCATAAAAGCCAGTAACAAAATATGATAGAGTCAATGTGAATTATGGTTTAACTTATTTGTTTTTGGTATGTTTGCCGATTATCCTATTGGTTTCTAGGAAGCCTCTCCGAAGTTATTTATTTCGTTCGTATGAATCAAACACATATTTTGCCTATATGTTTAAATAGTGGACAACGAAATGAAATTATCTGTAATTTCTCTCTGTTCAAACTACGCACGAGGCATAACGTAAAAAATTCTGGCTCATGTTCGGGATAACTTCAGGAACGTTAAGACAATTTTCCATTGTTGTTACACTCGGGATGATCTTTGGAGCTCGCATCGCGAATTTCCTATTCTGGTTATGGCTGTGATAACTTTAGGAACTCGCATTGCGAATTTCTTATTCTGGTTACGTCTGGGAAGACTTAAGGAACTTGCATTGCGAATTTCCCTTTCTTGTTCTGTCTGTGATGACCGTAGGAACTCGCATTGCGAATTTCCTATTCTGGTTCCATCTGAGATGACTTCAGGAACTCGCATTGCGAATTTCCCTTTCTTGTTGTGTCTGTGATGAGTTTAGGAACTCGCATTGCGAATTTCCTATTCTGGTTACATCTGAGATGACTTCAGGAACTCGCATTGTGAATATCTAATTCTGGTTACGTATGCGATAACTTTAGGGGCTCGCATTGCGAATTCCCAAATCATGTAGTGTTTGTGATCACTTTGGGAAATCACTTAAGGAGTTCGCGTGAAAGCCGGATTGGGACTTCTCAGATATCTCGCCGGGAAGTTTGTGTTACTTGGGAAGATCTGGCTCTTCTTTCATGAACTTTTCTAAATTATTCGAGGATGAGTGAGATCCACTTTTGTTGATGGTTATTCCACCATCCATATTTTTTTCTTCCAGGAGTCGATCTTGAACGCTGCCTTTATTGTTATTCACTGTGAACATGTCTCGCAGCACCATGTTTAACTGGTCGTTATGAAACTGACAATGTGAAGCTCAATTTCTGAGTCAAGCTGCTAATTCTTTTGAAGCTTTCGAAGGCACCTTTTTCGCCGTGTAAAACTTGAAAGTGCAGCAAACACACATTCACTTGGTTTATAATGGTTTGTAATGGATTATTGAATATTGGTGGGGCCAAAGGTGAAAGAAGATATCGGGAGCAGCGGGTGGTGCCTTTTTCAGCGGGAGTGAACGATGTGCTTGAATTGGCGTATGCTGACGACTTCAAGTTCATCTGTAGAATCGATTCCAATGCCGATGGCTCTCGTTTACAGAGCCATGTTGCAGTGGTGTGACATAAATTTCTTTCAACTTAACATCTCCGAGTGCAACGTTGTCACATACACTAGAAAGGAAGTGTACATATTGAATGACTACCTTCTTGATGGTGTCGTGCAGGGCAGACAAGCAGAGTTCAGGGACCTTGGCGTAGTATTTGATCAACGGTTTCCATTTGTTCCACACATCAATTACCTGCTTGCTTCAACTTCCAAAATGTACGGGTACATTATACGAAACTGCAAATATTTTACTAACTCAAGGACGATAATAACGTTGTTCAATGAATTCGTTAGAAGTAGATTGGAATATGGCAGTACAGTTTGGAACCCTATCTACGAATGTCACAGGTATCACTTGAAGGCTGCTCAAAAGAGATTCCTCAAGTACCTCGTTTTCAGAGAAGAAGGTGTTTATCCATGTAGGGGCTTTGACCATACTACATTGTTGAATAGATTTGATGAAGTGGAACTACATGTCAGGAGAGGTATATCATGTCTCAAATTTCTTCATGGAGTTTCGAATGTTAGTGTTGATTGTTCCTTTTTACTAGCTGGTACAAGCTTTAATGTTCGTCGCCATTGTTCAAGATCTGTTCGATTGTTTGAGCTCGCTGTACCCAGAACGAACATTCTAATGCAGTCACCGTTGAATTTGATGTGCTCAACTCATCATTGTGATATACACTTCGAGCCGTTCTCATCAATCCGTACTATATATATTGAGATCTGTTGGAGTAGGCGTTGGAATCCAGCAAGTGAGATATTTATTTTTCTTGCATTTCTAGTTTTGGAATAATTTTTGTTATGTTCACTGTTCAGATTATGAAACTCTATTGTTATTAGTGTACATTGTATCTTGAGTTCAAGGCATATGTGTTATGTAATTTCCTGTAACAGGGTTTTCTACCTGTTGGAAATAAATCCTTATTATTATTATTATTATTATGTTAGCACTTCACTCAGGACAGTATATGATTTTGATTCCGGTTCATCCGGCGATGACATGTTGAAGACTAATTCATAGGTTTCTTCATTTAAAATATTTAACAGGATGTCTGCTTCACGATTTTCATCTGTAATCGCATTCGCCACAAAATAATTGTCTATTCTTTTCTCGAATATTGACCACTCCGAATTGGTCGGGTCGGACCCGTAAATGTCCAACATATGGAGGCTCGGCCATATTTCGAAGTGAACGATTAACGAAATCGATTCTTCACAAGAAAAACATTTTTTTATACTGTTCCAATTTGCGAACACCAAATATACTCGTCGCCACCTGTAATGTCATGCCTCCTATTAGTAGTAATTTGACTCTTAGGAAAAACAAATATCGCTACTTAACTTTTTATTGTTCCGTTCAACTGTAACATTCAATATATATTGTTTTTATTTCGGCATATGCAATTTAAAATCTAATAATATAAATATATATCCCATAAAATAAATATAAACTTCAATGATATATTGAATCAAGAGAATGAGGAGTGATTGGAATTGTGTATTTCAATCATTTTGAATGTTGCCTTATGATATTCCTTCGAAAGTTTTCTAGAAAACAAATTCATCAGTAATTAAAAGTTATCTCACCTGCATTTGATTATGGACGTAAGGAATAGATCGAGATCCACGAAAATCCTAGAAATTCTTTGAATTTGGATCGAATTGTGGCAAACAAAACACAAACTAACCTCACCTTCCTCAATGACACACCACAGTTCACAGAGTATAGTTGAGGGTGACAGTCGCCATTAACAGCACAAACTTGTTTCATAAAGAGTTTGAAAAAGGATAACTTAGGATAAAACCACTGTTTAAGAACATTTTTGAGGACTTAAACAATGATAATTCATGGTTCAATTAGGGATTAAATATCATGAACATTTGTCGAAGATATTTGGGATGTATTTAGTGTTTCTCTATTTAATGGCAATGTTGAAGTTACAAGCTACAGCATGAAAACTGTAGGGTAGTCAGCATTTTTAATTTCAGTAATGCGTAGTTCGAGCCCCTCGAAACTGCCTCTGACTGTATATTACCCTCAATTCAGATGACATTTTTCGAAGAATCTTCAAAAAAATACTTTCATTACGAGAAATATGTTATTCATCTCATTTATAAGAAAGAGAATTATGTACCTGAATTGGACGTAAAATGGATGTTATTCGTTTGATGTACAGTGGATGTCGAAAAAATGTAGATATACTGGCCTAATAAAATACTATTCATCATGCTTAATCTTTTGAAGATACTTAAAATTTTCATTTCTGTTTGAGTTAATATACGATTCTTAAGATTTGAACAGAGATTCTCATACATATTTTTTGACATTTAATGTATGTACAATGTACGTAAAAGTCGTACATTCAATATACGTCCATCTTCCTAGGAACAATGTACGTCCAGTCAATGTCCATGGACGTTTTGACTTGACATGGGCATAAAATGGACGTTCAATGGATGCCGCGTGCTGTATATCCACGGGACGTCCATGTTTTTACGTACAATGTACATCCATTCAACTTCCATGGACGTTTGGACATAATATGTACCTAAAATGGACGTTCAATGGATGTCGTGTGCTGTGTGGGATTACGAAATTTCGTTCATATTTACACATCAGCCGTTTCCAACTAGTTGATTTCAATTTTTACTCTTGTCGTCCTCAGGAAGTTTTGCATATAGTTTCTTGTTGGCATTCTTCAACTAACTAGGAAGTTTATTCCTCATCGCGCTAGTTCTTTTTGAGATATCGGAAAAATAACCCCAAAATTTCAAAAAGCCATGAATGAGAAAATATGACGGATCAAACTCGAACTCGAAGCACTGTGCCAAATCTGCTTGAAATCTGATGAATAATTTCCGAAAAAACTATTTTTTCGAAGAAATATTTCCTCCAGGTTCATTTATCGAAACGGACCGTACAAAATTCTCAAATGAAGAGAACCATATGTATTTTTCAACTAGTTTCAACGCGATTGCGATCTCTCAGTCCCTACTTAGGACACGCGCTCTACTTCATTGTTTGCGTCGGGAGTACCCCACATATGGCCACCTCTTGCAGGGGACGCAAGCGCTCACAATGCACCTCGTAGATCCTTTCAAGGTCCTGCAGCATTGCACGTCTCCGCTTCTGTGGGTTTCTGACACTCTACTATATCTTTATTACAGAATTACAGAGGTTGTGTGATCACGTAAAGGTCTATTTCGCATCATACTTTGATGATGTGGACTTCGCCAGACTATGAGGAATAAGGAATAGGTTAGCCTGACATCAATGTCTCACTTCAAGTCAAGACATTATGGTCGGTATCGGTGGACACTGATGAATTCAAAAACTACATGAAATTCTTGTCGAGCAATCACTTGAGATCAGGTCTTTCGTTGGTATTCTTCAACTAATTACGAAGTTTCAATCTGGTTGCATTCGTTCTAATTGAGGTATTGCTGATATATTGTAGAAATTCCAAATATAAACTGAATTCGGCCATATTATTTTCATCATATCCTCGACAGTAAATATCCGATCGGATCAAAATTTTAAACATTATTGTAGCGGATCAATCCAAATTTATTTAGTCAGTGGTATCTGTATAGGTTTTTTTGAAGTAATTTGGATTGTTCCACCACACAGATTTGGTGAAAGAATAGAATCAGACTTAATCGAAGTTTGAATCCCGAAATTTGAGAGGAAAACCCCAAACCGGAACAACAAAAACTGCAAGAAAGGAAGGCAAAAACAGGAAAAGGACTCACCTGGCCTGCCCGACTCCTTGTACTCTTAATCTTGATGGTGGTGGAACTTGAGACGAACTTAACTGTTTTCTTCACTTATAACTAGATGTGTGTCCTTTCTCACTTAGCTATGAACTAACTTAAAAACTAATAACCAGTTTTTTGTGCAGAACTGCGAACTTTTCCCTTTTTGATTGTGTCGAACCGTTGTAGGAGATGCGTGCGTTATCGATGCAGGAACCTAAGTGATTTTCAAGAAGTGGAGGGGATGGGAAAGCAAGAAACAAAGAAGGGATTTAAATATGGAAGTAAATCCTCTCAAATTCTTACTCCACATCAACGCCGAAAGAATTAATACAAAATTGAGAAATGAACTTATTGAAAATTCGATTTTGTATCGAACATACCCCCCACCCAAAATAAGTATTTTGTGACATATTACAAGATTACATTCTCCACTTCAACGCAAAAAAAAAAAAAAAAAAAAATATCGATCAAAGGTGTTCGAAGCTATTTCGATTCATTGAATGGTAGTAAGACCACCTTGTTAGTAGGCCGTGTTAAGACACCCTTGCGAGTGCGAATTTTCAAAACTCTCGCAACATTATCCGAACTTAGGCATAACTCCTGTACCACTCCAAGCGGCCATTCTGCAGGGGGAACCCCAGGTTCAAACCAAAAGACAACGTCGCCTATCTTTATAGTAGGCATCGGTTTAGTCCATTTGGATCTTTTAAGATTTTGATCGACACATTCTCGACTCCATTTTTTCCAGAACCCCTGAATTATCTGTTGTGTCAATTGCCATCTGTCCAGTAAATTCAAAGGAACCTCCGTCACATCTCCCTCTGGACGAGAAAGAAGCTCGGAGCCAATCAAGAAATGACCCGGAGTCAGTGCTTGGAAATCGTTCGGTGAACTTGACAATGCCCCAATCGGGCGAGAATTCAAAATGGATTCAATTCTTATACAAACAGTTTGAAACTCCTCCATTGTGAGAACCTGAGATCCGATCAATCTTTTCAAGTGATTTTTCACACTTTTTATACCCGCCTCCCAAACACCACCGAAATTTGGGGCGTATGGTGGATTGAAATTCCACTGAATTTCTCGCTTCGCTAAATAGCCCTTTATAACTTCACTGTCACTCTCAAGAAATCTGGAAATTTCTGAAATTTCCCGAGCAGCACCGCGGAAGTTCCTACCCTGATCGGAATAAATCTGTGATGGTAGGCCCCGACGAGCTATAAAACGATCTAATGCCGCCAAGAAAGCAGCTGTAGACAAGCTTGCTACAACCTCGATATGTACCGCCCGCGAAAAGAAGTAAACGAAGAGGACAATATACGTTTTTTCTTGTTTCGCATTTCGTCGAGAATTATATTTGGTCCAGAAGGGACCACCTTCGTCGACACCACAATGAGTGAAACTTCTAGAAGGTTTCACACGAGATGAGGGAAGATCAGCCATAGGTGGCTGAATAGGAGCTGCTTTAAACCTGTAACAAGGCAAGCAATTAAAAATTCTCTTCCTTATCAGACTTCTCGCCGACGGAATATAATAGGCTCGCTGCAAAAGAGATTGGACCAATTTTGGGCCACCATAACCACTGAGCAGATGGAAATGATCACACAATAATGTGGCCATATGTGATTCCCGGAGACACAAATAAGGGTGTTTCGAATGATAAGAAAGGTCAGAATTCCTCAACCTGCCCCCCACCAGCAAAAATCCCGTGGTGTCCAAAAAAGGAGAAAGTGATCTGAACCTAGGTGAACAACTTTTCTCCGATTCAAGAAGCGCTATTTCTCTTTTCAAATAACCCTGCTGAGTAAATCTGATGAAGAATTTCATTGCATCTCGATATTCGACGACCGAAATGGAACCCGTTTGAAGAGTAACGGAAGACCAGTGATGAACTCGCGACTTTAAGGAGTTCACAAAACGAAAGACATATGAAAACACTCGTTGCGCCTTACCCAATGAAGAGAAACGCCGCATAACTTCCAATATGTAGTCAGTTTCGATAGAAATAATGCAACTTACCCTAGGCATACTCTTTGTCTCAGGTAATTCCCCCTTGAATGGAGATGGCCATTTTGGCCAATCGTCAAGTGGAGTTCTCAGAAAAATGGGACCAGTCCACCAAATCTGGTTATTTAAAAACTGAGACGGTTTGAGCCCACGACTAGCCGGATCTGCCATGTTTCGCTCACCCGGTATATATTTCCAGATCGCCTCAGGAGAGGCCTCCAGAATCTGTGTAATCCGATTAGCGACAAAGGTCTTTAGCTTGTAAAGAGGAGTTCGGATCCAAGCAAGTGTAGTACTTGAATCCGAAAAACAAATTATTTCAAAATTTCGAAAAACATTAACGATTGGAATCAAAGAATGAATTAGTTTGCTCAAGAGAACGGCAGAGCCCAACTCTAAACGATTTATAGTCCAATTTTTCAACGGAGCGACCTTTGTCTTAGAACAAAGCAAATTGCAACAAATACCATCAGGTTGCTCCACGCGTAAATACACAACGGCAGCCATACCTAAAATACTTGCGTCGCAAAACCCAATGAGTTGGACTTTGGACGGAGGGCTTGAAATTATGCAACGGGGAATAGAAATATTCTTTAAGAGTTTGAACTCTTCCTCTATAGGGTTCCACATTTCCAACACCTCGGATGGCAAGGGATCATCCCAATCGATCCTAAGTATCCAAAGTCGCTGAAGGATCACCTTCAATGCAAAAGTGATTGGACTCAAGTAACCATTATAATCATAAATACGCGCTACACGGGACAATACTCCCCTTTTCGTGAGAGTGGTTGGAGTGATATCCACGGCAAAATGAAAATTGTCTCCGGAAGGATCCCATATCAATCCCAATACCTTCACTGCCGAAGAATCTGAAAAACTAAGCTCTTTGGGGTCAAGGGAACAAGCTTATGAGACAGATGGGTGAGAACTCGCCCATTTTCCCAGCTCAAAGCCTCCTAACCCGAGCAGAGCTATCAACCCCTGGCACAATTCCGATGCCTCGCTTACGCTAAATGCACCGAACAATAGGTCATTCATAAAGCAATGGGATTTCAAAATCTCAGCTGCTTTTGGATATTTTTCGCCCTCATCTAGAATGAGTTGTTTAATAGTGCGCTGCGCCAAAAACGGACTGCTAGAAATACCGAAAGTTACAGTTCTCAACTCCCATTCCCCGACCGGATCTTCTAATGAAAATCGCCAAAATATATGCTGATACTTACAATCCTCCGGATGAAGAAGTATAGCTCGATACATCTGTTTAATATCACAGGTAACCGCAACCGGAAATAGACGAAACTGTGTAACTATGATGCCTATATCGCTTTGCAGTTTAGGACCTGCCAACAACGTTTCATTGAGACTCTTTCGAGAAGAACCTTTCTCCGCAGGAGAAAACACAACCCTCAACTTGCTCTGGTCCGAATTTGCTTTTAAAACTCCGTGATGTGTCAACACATAATTAGCCTTTTGGGGAGCCGGAATTAAATGGCCTTCATTCAGATAATCTCTCAAATTTTCTGCATATAACGCATAATATTGTGGATCACGTTTGAACCTAGCTTCCAACTTATAAAAACGATTCAGCGATCTTTGTCGATTCGAACCCAATTCAGGACGAGAGTTATCCTTGAAAGGGAGTCTTGTGATGTACCTTCCCGTTAAATCCCGTGATGTTGTCAATGAAAAATACTCCTCACAAAAAATTTCCTGAGGGGATAGTTTTTCGTGAGAGTACACGACTTCCTCAACCTCCCAAAACCTTTCCAACGTGTTGTTCAGTGAACTTGTTACCATTTTGGTAAAAAGAGATTCCACGACAGGAGGATGAACCGAATGAACAGCACCAATGATCACCCAACCCAGTTTGGTTAGGATAGCAGACGGTTGACCCTTAATATGTCGTGGAGCGTCCGGTAAGAGGTCTAAGTAAGACTGTACTCCGAGCAACATATCTACTGATGAAGAGTGATCAAAATCAGGATCGGCAAGTGGGAGCCTCGAAAACCTTTGCCTCAAAATAGATGGCAGATTTATGGTAGGCAAATTTGTGGTTATTTCCTCCACAATTGCTGCATCCAGGTGAAATGTGTCCTCATTCGTCAAGGAAGTCAGCGAACATGGAATGATTCCTTTTACAGCTGAAAGCTGCGTGTTTCCAACACCTGAAATCGCAAAACCACATTTTCTCTTCGGTATTCCCAATCGTGAAGCGAGCCGTGAAGTAATGAAATTCACTTGACTACCAGGATCCAATACAAGTCTACAAGGATGCCAGACCCCACTGATATCGCGAATTTTAGCCCGAGCTGTCCCTAAAATGCAGGTTACCTCCGGAGATAGAAGTGAACAAGTGTTTACTAGTTTGACTTCTTCTGAAGATGGATTATTTACATGCGATGAACCGCTTACTTGAGTGACCCTACCCGAAAAGGAATTGGAATCGTCCGTTTGATTTTGAGAAAAGCAAATCAAGGTTTTATGCTTTTTATTACCACATTTACGACGACGATTATTCGATTGACAGGAGGCGATTGAATGGCGACCTAAACACGAGTAACACCGCCGGTGAATCTGTACCAATCTTTTTCTTTCTTCGATCGAGGAATTGAGGAATTGTGGACAGCGCGAAAACTTATGTGAACCCTCACAACATTGGCACAATGAATCAAACCTTCCTTTTGTTATGGCCTTGGACTCATCCTTGGCAGTAACAAGAGCCTTTTTAACGTTCGAACCCCTAATCACTTGACCTTGTGTATGGCCAGCAACCGGTACAGAAGATCTACTTGTGGAAACATCCCCACTCAACTCATTGATAGCACAACGATCTCGAAGAAACTTAATCAAATCCGAAAAATCAGGAAACTTTTTATTCAAAAATTTCGTTTCGAAATCTCTACGAGTATGGTGATCCAAAAGTTTCAAACTCCAAAACAGAAGAATGAACTGTCCCATATCAGGGATGTCAATTTTATTCAAACAATCCACATTTGCCTGCAACGAATCACACAATTCTTTCAATGCGTTTTTATTATTACCCTTTATTGAAGCCAAAGAGAAAATTTGATTGAGATAATGAGAAGCCACTACACGAACATTGGAAAACTCATTCTTGAGCAGTTGATACACCGTCTCGTAATTGTTGGGATCAAAAGTTACTGTTTGTGCTAGATTCAGAGCCCTGCCATCCAAGTATGAAAGCAAGTAAGCAAATTTTTCAATTTCCGAAAGTTTTGAATTATTGTGAATCACTTTATCGTACAAAGCTATAAAACCTGGAAAACATTCTATATCACCGCTAAATTTTGGTAACTGAATTTGTGGCATGAAACTGGGGAAAGATTTGGAGGTATATGAATTACCACCTGATCCCCCCTTATTCTCACTTGTGGCTGCTTTATGTTCCTCCCTCACCTCTAGAATCTTATAATATAAGTCATTGAATGCTCTCGCTAGTTTTGCCGTATTCAGACTTACTTCTTTACTCCGTGATCCCAAAATATCCACTTCTGAAAGAGCCATCTCATATTCCTCTGCTATATTCTCAACTTGAGCAGTTCGTATCATAAATGAATTTAATGATGAAGGAAAATTTCCGATGAGATCATAGGCTTGTTGAAGTTTCATCCATAACCTATCTAGTTTGCCTTTCCACTTTGTGAAAGCGCGTAAATCATCCGAACTGGTAGCCGGAGTTTTAGTTTTAGATGAACCCGTTTCATGTTCCATGTTCGAAGTTGAATACAAAACAAAACCTACGAATTTTATTGAAATGGAGAACGTATATCCTTATATGTTGATCAGCATCTATTTAATGCAACTATACCCAATGAATATAAACCTCCTAGTTCAATTATGTCGTATCTAATTAGATTAGACTACCTTAAAGGATTGCAAATTTTCCCGAGAATTAAAAGTAAACAAATCTGTTCATATGAGTACAACGCGTAGATATTCCAATATGCAATGCGTGAAGACAATTGTCGCGATAAGGAAATTTGCATATGGCGCTGACTGATTGTTTCCCGTAAAGTGAAATAACATGAATCGAATTTTCAATATGTGGCCCGAATGACCAATTATGTAGCGGATCAATCCAAATTTATTTAGTCAGTGGTATCTGTATAGGTTTTTTTGAAGTAATTTGGATTGTTCCACCACACAGATTTGGTGAAAGAATAGAATCAGACTTAATCGAAGTTTGAATCCCGAAATTTGAGAGGAAAACCCCAAACCGGAACAACAAGAACTGCAAGAAAGGAAGGCAAAAACAGGAAAAGGACTCACCTGGCCTGCCCGACTCCTTGTACTCTTAATCTTGATGGCGGTGGAACTTGAGACGAACTTAATTGTTTTCTTCACTTATAACTAGATGTGTGTCCTTTCTCACTTAGCTATGAACTAACTTAAAAACTAATAACCAGTTTTTTGTGCAGAACTGCGAACTTTTCCCTTTTTGATTGTGTCGAACCGTTGTAGGAGATGCGTGCGTTATCGATGCAGGAACCTAAGTGATTTTCAAGAAGTGGAGGGGATGGGAAAGCAAGAAACAAAGAAGGGATTTAAATATGGAAGTAAATCCTCTCAAATTCTTACTCCACATCAACGCCGAAAGAATTAATACAAAATTGAGAAATGAACTTATTGAAAATTCGATTTTGTATCGAACAATTATTTTAAAATACTGATTTTAAGGTTCGCGCGAAATTTCGTTGAAATTCAGTCCATATTTGTGGAGAAGAATAAATTTTCACCATAATTGGAACGACCAATATTACCATCTGCAGCTCAAGACTATCCACACAAAATTGTGAACGAACCCATTCCGTAATATCGGAGAATCTACTCCATTCTGCAGAGCTAACACGAAAATTTTCACGCAGTAATCAATAACAACATTTCGTGATACTGGGAAAATATTAAAATAAAGCAGAAATTCTTCGTTTAGATCAATTGCAAATGATAATTTCCATGAATGATTATTATTTTGCACTCCGAATGGTGCGGCGTCCGTGTTAGTGGCGACAGTATTCACTTGATTTTTTCCTCATGTCCCGAATGATCCAGTAGGATCTCAATCGAATATTGATCGAGATGTTTGAAAGAAGGTTTGAGCATTCGGAATCCCACCAACAGAGGTCGCCAATATCGAACTTCAATCAGTAATAACAAAAGTTCAAAAACGTCATAAGCTCCTTTCCATTACTCTTTGAGAGATGTCATAATTATAGAATTTTTTTCTGCCTTGAGCCTTAGTAAGGATGCTTCAAAGCAATTGAGATATGATTAATTTTTTAGGAAGTTTTTAGGGAAGTTGTTATGATAAAAGCTTCACTGTGCATTGTACGGTTAGTTCTGTTGGGAAATCGATGGAATGATGATATGTTGTACATTAAATATACTGGTAACTATATAATAACGTATAACTTGTGTCGATCATGTTTTAATTTTGTTTTCCTGTTCTTTCCACTTAACTCTTTCATTTCGTGTTCTTTTCACATTCGAGGTCTCATTCATTTTACTCTATATGTTATTGACGTTTTCAATGCTCGCCCAGTATATAAATGTTTTTTGTATTGGTTATAAGTTTTGGATGTCTTTCTGAAGGCTGATGGAGAAGAAAATCTAATAATCTGGTTATAATCTGATTTCGCGTTGATGGAGTGGAATAAATGCTGGACATGTGGAAGCATACACTACGGACGCAAAAAAAATCTAAAAGCAGTGTAGTGAATATTTCACAGTCAAGCCATTACTACCGGGACCGAGTAGATGCTTCGTGATAGAGTAAATGCTCCGAAGTAAATCCCCAAATGTGAAGCATTAGCATTCACTTCGATTTTATTCAGACCACCCAATATCCTTAAATTTCACAAATGTTTATGCACTGCTGACTTTTAATTCAAATCAATAATTATATTTTATATGATACGAAAATCACATTGAACACTCAATATGATTCGTAGTAGGAAACACAAGGTTCCATTGAAAATATAATGAACGAACGACTCGGCAACACTGATCTCATGGTATAAAATCGGGAAATTTGCCCGTTCCAGTCAACATCTCATCAAATATATCTATCTAACATTATAATCAAATTAATTCCAACAATTCTTCGCTTGATTGGAAATACTCATTTTCAGGCCAAGGCGTTCCTCCTCTCAGCCGGATTCTCTCTAGTTTTTGGATCGATCTTCGCTAAGACCTACAGAGTTCATAAGCTGTTTAACAACTGCAGAACAAGCGTTGTTAAAACGAGGTTTTTGAAGGATACGCACTTAATTGCACTTATATCGACTCCGGTTGTGATCGACGCAATTATCCTGAGTCTCTGGGTGGTAACCGACCCATTGGATCGAAAACTTCACAACTTGACATTGGATACTACCGGAAGAAGTAGCGTGGTCTATCAAAAACAGGTAATCAAATATATTTAACAATAGATTTGAATTCGCAGTTTTCAGCTGCTCATTGTTTCCATAAGTTGCTCAAGTCGAGAAAACAGAAACTTAATTAATAAACATGTAAGAGAAAATTATCTCCTATCAGATACTGTTAATAGCACTCTTTTCATGGTTCTTCGTACAAGCACGTCTTACGAATGGAGGATGTAGACCCGGGAAACTTCTACCTATTCAGAAAACTCTATATGAAAGTTTTTGTTTTCTTGGTATTTGCTTTGATGCGATTGTAACTGTAATTTTCGAATTTTGACACAGAAATAGTCTTATAGCATGCAAAAAATTTAACTCCAGGAAAACTACCTATAGTTTTTAAATTTTCCGGAGGTATGTGGATCCTGAATGTATTTATCGAGTTCGTTGATGATTAAATTGAATTAATGCCGCGAATGGTCTCCAACGATGAAAAATACTGCTGCGGTCTGAGTGAAATGTGGTGAAAATTTTCTTCTTGAGAAAATTATCAAAATTTGCCCGAAAAAATTTTATGAAGCATAGATCTGCGAGATTGTTCTGAAATTCTCTAACCTGCCATGTTACAACCGAGTACCGAGAATCGATGAAATATGCTTTTGGAGCTCATGTTCTAGGAAGCAGAGTGTTATCGTTTTCCTCGTCAGTTGCGGAATTCAGTTCGTGCAAGAAACTCCGCCCCTTGAGAGTCTAATACTGAAGTTTTTGTGTCGGGGCTGACTTCAATGTAGTTGCGCGTAGAAATGGTGAATTCTGACTAGTACAAGGAACAATAAATGATTATGGGGAAAATACGGGTGCTGATAATTCGTGTTATATTTGATGTTCAGGGGCTTGACTGGAATGAAGCTTTAAGCTTTAATCTTCAGAGTAGATTCGTAGAAATCAAGGATAATCGGCAAAATACAAAACAGATAGAACATTCTGAAAGTTCAGGTATCTATTAGGATCCACTCAAACAGCCGAAATTGGGGATTGAAGATTTAATGAGTTCAAAATGAGGACAGCGATATGAATTGCTTAGCTTGGGAATCATTACTTCAATATAGCAACATTTAAAGGTTGATTCCAAGTAATTTCATTCCTACGCCACTAGAAAAATCTTCAAGAAATTGTTTCGTTAGTTACCATGATCCATGTTTCGAAGTGGTATTCGGTTCCATTCAAATACAGAGAAAACTTTTCAATGAAACGCCTTATAATACTTTGTTTCGGTATGAACAGAATATTTCCCATTATTCTTTCGAGTGACTCATTGAAATTGAAAGAGATTTGCATTCAGAGGATACTGTGAAAAAAAATTATTCAGTATGCATCCATATTTTTTATTTTTGTTTTTTTTGGAACATAATATTTCCATGACAATTCAAGACTGGAAACGAAGTATCGATTTTCAAGAAGCAGGAGAAGAATCAGTTTGTTTGTTGATAAGCATATACCGTTGGCGGATGATGTGCCCACGAGATAAGTCTCATTTCCGAAAGTCTCGGGTCGGCTCATATCGAGGAGAGATGACACTTTTGTGATGATGTCCCGTGGATGAAATTTCGGCCCAGTCGAACCTTATGCACTTCACTTTTCCGCTATGAACTCTGAAATGAATATTCAATAAAGGAACCCAAGTGAGTCCGGGACCTTTTGCGCGAATTATGGTATGAATAAGGGAGTTGAAGGTTTTCAAAACTTAGATCTTTTTCTTCCGACCATATACCATGGATTGAATATTTACATTCGGACACAGATTCACGAAGTGATATCTAGACGGAAAGGGATAATCAGGATGAGACATCTAGAAATTCTACATTCCAGGAAATCAATGCCCCTTCCAAATTCTGGGGTCTCTAACTCACACTTGTTCAAATTCGAGCCAATTTTCTAAAGTATTTTCGTATGAATTCATCTCGATGAACCATTACTGAAAACTCAATTTATGTAGATGGCTTGATCACTATCTACCCTTTTCTCAGGTCCTAAAAGCTTATTTTCTTCCACCATCGGTAGACTCTTCCTGTAGGAAGGTAGGAAGTTCGAGATTGGATTCCTCGCCCACTCCTATAACTAAATTGATGCTTGGGAAACAAAGGGTTTCTCGTGTCCCGAGAATTCCGAGTATAATTTCAGCACCTCTCGTCGCTAACAATAACAATCAGTCAGATCGAAGGAGCGAAGACATCAACACCTCCGAGAACGTACTCGTTGATGAAACCAGGGGAGAAGTCCGATTGAGTCCCTGACGAAAGATCAACATTTCTTGATCATTACCCCAAGATCGGCACTGAAACGATAATATCAGACAGAAGCTTAAAGACATACATCAATGAAAGTTTACGATGTTTATCATACCGAGTTCATAATTGACAATATGTGGTAGGTTTCACATCACCAGTTATAAGGAGTTTGATGGAAATGTTGATGCAACTGAACGACCAGACTCAGCCGTTCTTATGGAAGTTCCAACTTTACAGATGCATGTACTGATAGATCACTCTGGGACATGATAATTCTATTGATCCTAACATCTCAAATTAACCTACCTTAGATTTACGAGAAAGTGCTACCTTGCCAGACAAGGCAATCGGAAGGTTTTCCGCTGTGTGCAGAATTGCAAATTCATTATTCTCACGATCAGGTGAAAAAGTCTTCGTTTGACGATCCGAATATAATGTGTAGAAATAGAAGAAATAGCCTGTGATTTCTTCATGAAGTTGACAAATTCCTTTCAATAATGTCTAATTGAAAATATATCTATTTATAAGGCTTGTGTCGAAAGGGTTGGCTTGAATTCAATCCTAACAATATTTCTGTTCACAGCAAGCATATATTTATGTTTTTAAGGGAAGAAACCATGTTTTTAAAAATCGCCTTCATCAACTATAGGAAGCGTTTACAATCTACGGCTATGCCTACTATACTATCTGATTACTATCCCCTCGAGATTCACTGGTTTATCGTATTTAATACATCGGTTTATCTGAAGAAGCAAAACTTCATGTGGGAAATAATATTTGCATATATGCAACTCTAGTGTTCTCATATGGAGATTCTTATGTGGAAATAAGTATTTTATACTAAAGGAAAGGAGCGTTGGTATCACCTAACTCCTCCCCATTTTGGTTAAAGGTATCACCTTGTGGTGTAGCTTTAAAATTGAAATTTTTGAATTTTTCGAGATATTTGAAAAATTAATAAATCTAAATTATTGTTATTATTGTTATCATAAAATAGAAAATATATAAAAATGCAATTGGTTGAAGACACCATTGGTCCAATTCTCCCAATTTGATATCTGGGATGTCTTCTTCCATCAATTCTTCTTTCGTGTGGTCCTGGGAAAATCGTGTGAATTTTGGTAGAATAATGAATTTTTCTTCACATATCGAAGTGGCTGGAACAATTTCTTTTTCATTGTTATTAATGGTACATTCAGTTCGTAAAATAGCTATTTCTGGTATGAAATGGTACTTCGTCTGTTGAGGGAATTTTTCTCTGATAGTCTCATTTTTGATTGAGAGAATACTTCCATCTTCCAATAATTTCAAGTCTCATAGTGGAATTCTTCTAACTCTTGGGCAATTTTCGGTGTGATTTTTGAGGATATTTTCTATTATTTCTTCTAAAGAGTCTTGATAGCATAGGTGGTCGTTCTCTACTGGATGGCAATGATTGGTAGACCATTTCAACTCTTCTTCTCATGAGAGCAAATATGGATTGGTATAAGGAAGGGATTCATTATTTTGTGGGATAAAATGAAAAATTATTGATTTATTTACACAGGAACACAAACAGGACAGAGTCCCAGAGACAGTGTTCACTAAATTACAAATAGAACCTCAATCAATTATATTAAGTTGTATAAATCATATTGTTCTTTATAAACTAATGGAATCGATATCAAAAAAAATAGAGCTTTGTTTTTGAAAATTACTTTCGTATGACACAATAGGTAGTAATCTTTCAGATGGTGATCTGTTATGATAATTTCTTTCTTCATCAATTCTGAGAATTTGGAATATGGTAGAACTGATTCATGTAACGAATGTAACCTTGCAAAAATTACGGCTGTCTGTATATCATCTAAAACATTTTTATTACTTACAATTCAAACATCAAAAGGAGCATTTGTTGTACTTCTTCTAATTGTGGTACAATTTGAAACAATTTGAGGTTTTCGGACATCATTTGGAATTTATTGATAAATTCATTTTTAAGATCGTTAACTATTACAGCAATCTGCTTTTGACTTCTAAACAATTTTTCTTCGTTATTTTTGATACTTTGAAAATAGCTTTGATATACGGCTTCATCGTCAGAATCTAATGTTCCGAATAAAAATTTTGAAAATTTTCCTCTTAGGTTTACCAATCCTCTTTTGAATCGTACCTCTAGATTCAAGAGCGTTAATGTTTATTTCATTTGAATATTTCAAATATCTATGATTTGCGGATTGGGTAAAGTAAAATTTCGAATTTTTGTTGTTATTCATTTCGTGTTGATAATTGCAAATGATTTCTTCTATTCTGTTGAGATCTTTGTGATAGACCAGTTGTAAATTCGTATGACTCAAATAAGCTCTTCCTAATAAAATGGGTAGTATGTTATTTTGGATTTGGATAATTTCTAGGGATATTGAAAAAGTGATAATTTTAGCTAGTATCAGAAGTATAATACATCGATCCATTTTGAATCTGTAACAAAATTTTGGGACTAGTTCTTTTTTGTTTCAAAATTTTCTTATGATAAATGTGTTTGTTTTTCTTATCTTGAATACGAATCTTATCAAATTCAGTTGCATCTATCTTTTTGAAAACAGGATCTAATATTCGGGTAGTTGGGTTTTTGATATAAGTAGGATTTTTCTCCAAAGGGTGATCTTTTTTTGCTGATCATTTCTCGTTAGTTTTTTCCAAACGTCCGATATTTTTTTGTCTGTTTTGTTCCAAATTTTTCGAATTATCGTTAAGGTTTTCGACGTAATTTTCGATATAATTTTGTTATTTTTCATTGTGTGTCTGTTCAATTGGTAATGAGTAATTCAAATCTGCTTTTATGATTCGCATGGGTGTCATCTCTAAACTCGAATGATTCGAGTTATTGTAACTCAGTAATCATTGGGAAAGTCTATTTTGAAAAGTTAAATTTTTGTCTGCAATTGTTTTCAATTGTTCTATTTATGTTGAATGAAATCGTTCTACTATGGAGTTGGAATTTGGACTATAGTTTGTTATGAAATAAATTTCGATTTTATGTAACTTACAAAAATCTTGAATAACGTTATTCTTGAATTATATACCGTTGTCACAAGTAATTTTGTTGGGAATACCATAATGGCTGAAGTAAATGAATAATTTATCTGAATTTTCTATTCCTGTTTTTTGAAATAAGGGGTAACATTGTCCTAGTCTGGAAAGGGAGTCAACGATACCTAAGCAATTAGTTTGATTAAATCTTATAGTATCGCAGTAAATGTGAGTAAATGGTTTTGATCTGATTGGGTTAGGTCCAAATTGTAATTGAATTAGGGTGCGTTCTTACTTACTTTTTAACATAATTCACAAGAGTTGATATAATTTCGAACATCTTTATCTATATTCGGCCAATAACACTTCTTTTTTAAACTTATCAAATTTTCTCGTAATCCGCGATAGATGGTTTTTGTTTCGTGAAATTGTTGAATGCGAAGAAGTTGTTCTTCTTTATCTTCTACGTCTTCTAGAAAAATTTTGGAAATTTTTAAATCGAATGTTTTATAATCAAACTCCTCTTGCAAAATTCTAATGAGAGGTTTTTCTAATTCCTCGGAAGCGAAATACGAAGTATACGATTTTTTTCTTTGAACGAATTCTTTGATAAACTTGAATAGGTCATTTTCAATTTGATTTTTGGAAACTCTGAATTCAAGTTTATTTCCACAAATTTTTGTTTTCATTACTCTATAATTTGGGGCTGTTTTCAAAATAATTCGAAGGGTTGCGGAATTCAAACTTCTTTCTGTAAATGGTAGTTCTAAAATAGGATTTTCTATATTACTGTGAACAGTGATGTTTTCCGTTTCAAAATCAATAATATTCTCGTTTTCTTGTTCATTCGGCTCTTCGGTTGGGTTATTTGAATTTAATAACTTTAATCAATCGTCTAATACTTCTGTTGTCACTTGATTAACAATGGAAACTAAATCGTCTTCTATACCGTTAATTTCAATATTGTTTTCCATGTCTTTAAAGCTACACCAGCATTTATGACACACTTCAAAAATACATTGCTCAGAATTTTGTACATATTTATTTCAAATTTGCGTCCCAGAGCAAAAATTTATTGCAGCTCCCGTTTTCCAAAAAAATGGCGTAGGCCAGCTTAGAATTGAAGCTGCACCACGCAGTCTGTATTTTCCAAAAAATACAATATTTAGTCACCGAATTGGCACCAGAATATCTTACACATTCATTACAGATAAATGACAAGCAAAAAATTCAAAATTATTAACCCCAAGAGGATAGACAAACCTAAATATTGAATATTAAAGTTTAGTACGCTTCCAAAAGGTGGACGGTATGAAATATTCATCATACTTTCTTAAACAAACATTAAACGACATCATATTGTCCGATGATGGTGATGAAGCATCCCCAAACAAATCGAAATTCCCATTACGTAATTATATCAGCAAGGACATAAACTGCGTAACGCAATTTCCCGCGGTCGGTACATATACTCGTATCTGTCGGGATATTTCAACTCTCGAGGATATCACCGATTTTTCTTCAGTTCAAAAATTTATTACAGTAGCCCACACTTCTTCAACATATGTTTTGGGGTTCAAACAGACTATTTCAATCAGAAAAATATGGAATAAGTATCGTGGTATGAGCAAAAAAAATTCGAAATATAATGATGGCGAATTTCGATATTCATCAATTTTTCTCGTTGTCACAAATTTATTACAGTAGCCCACACTTCTTCACCACATGCTTAAGGATTCTAGTGAACTATTCAATCAAGAAAAATAAGGGATTAGTATCGTGGTATGTAAAAAAAAAAAATCGGGATATAATGATGGAGAATTTCGATATTCATCAATTTTTCTCGTTGTCAAAAATTTACTACAGTAGCCCACACTTCTTTAACACATGCTTAAGGATTCTAGTGAACTATTCCATCAAGAAAAATATGGAGTAAGTATCGTGGTATGTGAAAAAAAAATTCGAAATATAATGATGGAGAATTTCGATATTCATAAATTTTTCTCGTTGTCTAAAATTAATAACAGTAGCCCAAACATCTCTAACACATGCTAACGGATTCTAGTGAACTATTCGATAAAGAAAAATATGGAAATAGTATCGGAGAATGTGAAAAAAAAAATTTGAAGTATAATGATGGAGAATTTCGATATTCGTCAATTCTTCTCGTTGTCAAAAATTTATAACAGTAGCCCACACGTCTTTAACACATGCTTAAGAATTCTAGTGAACTATTAAATCTAGAAAAAATATGGAATTAGTATCGTAGAATATGAAAAAAAAATCGAAATATTATGATGGAGAATTTCGATATTCATCCATTTTTCTCGTTGTCAAAAATTTATTACAGTAGCCAACGCCTCTTTAACACATGCTTAAGGATTCTAGTGAACAATTCAATCAAGAAAAATATGGAATTAGTATCGTGGTATGAGCAAAAAAATTCGGAATATAATGATGGAGAATTTCGATATTCATCGATTTTTCTCCTTGCCAACAATTTATTACAGTACCCCACACATCTCTAACATTTGCCCAAAGATTCTAGTGAACCATTCAATCAAGAAAAATATGGAATTAGTATCGTGGTATGTGAAAAAAAATTCGAAATATAATGATGGAGAATTTCGATATTCATCGATTTTTCTCTTTGTCAAAAATTTATAACAGTAGCCAACAATTCTCTGACGAATACTAAAGGATTCTTGTGAACAATTCAATCAAGAAAAATATGGAATTAGTATCGTGTTATAAGCAAAAAAAAATCGAAATATAATGATGGAGAATTTCGATATTCATCAATTATTCTCGTTGTCAAAAAATTACCACAGTAGCCCACACTTCTTCAACACAGGTTTCAGGATCCAAGTGAACTATTCAATCAAGAAAACTAAGGTATTAGTATCGTGGTATGTGAAAAAAAATTTCGAAATATATTGATGGAGAATTTCGATATTCATCAATTTTTCTCGTTGTCAAAAATTTTTTTCAGTGGCCCACACTTCTTTTAAACATGCTTAAGGATTCTAGTGAACTAATTATTCAAAAAAAATATGGAATTCGTATCGTGGTATGTGCAAAAAAAAAATCGAAATGTAATGATAGAGAATTTCGATATTCATCAATTCTTCTCGTTGTCAAAAATTTATAACATTAGCCCACACTTCTCTAACACATGCTTAAGGATTCTAGTGAACTACTCAATCAAGAAAAATATGGAATTAGTATCGTAGTGTATGAAAAAAAAATTCGAAATATAATGATGGAGAATTTCGATATTCATCAATTTTTCTCAATGTCAAAAATTTATTATAGTAGCCCACACCTCTTTAACACATGCTTAAGAATTCTAGTTAACTATTCAATCAAGAAAAATAAGGGATTAGTGTCGTGGTATGTAAAAAAAAAATCGAAATATAATGATGGAGAATTTCGATATTCATCAATTCTTCTCTTTGTCAAAAATTTATTACAGTAGCCCACACTTCTTAAATACATGCTTAAGGATTCTAGTGAATAATTCAATCAAGAAAAATATGGAATTAGTATCGTGGTATGAGCAAAAAAAAATTCGAAATATAATGATGGAGAATTTCGATATTCATAAATTTTTCTCCTTGTCAAAAATTTATTACAGTAGCCCACACATCTGAAACACATGTCTAAGGATTCTAGTGAACTATTCAAT
This sequence comes from Myrrha octodecimguttata, assembly GCA_958510865.1. Classification (NCBI taxonomy): domain Eukaryota; kingdom Metazoa; phylum Arthropoda; class Insecta; order Coleoptera; family Coccinellidae; genus Myrrha; species Myrrha octodecimguttata. The sequence continues at coordinate 15,972,886 of OY294058.1, read as the reverse complement.
CAAGAAAAACATGGAATTAGTATCGTGGTAGGTGAAAAAAAAAATTCGAAATATAATGATGGAGAATTTCGATATTCATCAATTTTTCTCGTTGTCAAAAAATTATTACAGTAGCCCACACTTCTTCAACACAGCCTTCAGGATCCAAGTGAACTATTCAATCAAGAAAAATGAGGAATTAGTATCGTGGTATGTGAAAAAAAAATTCGAAATATATTGATGGAGAATTTCGATATTTATCAATTTTTCTCATTGTCAAGAATTTACTACAGTAGCCCACAATTCTTTAAAACATGCTTAAGGGTTCTAGTGAACTATTCATTCAAAAAAAATATGGAATCAGTATCGTGGTATGTGCAAAAAAAAATTCGAAATATAATGATGGAGAATTTCGATATTCATCAGTTTTTCTCGTTGTCAAAACTTTATTACACTAGCCCACACATCTCCAACACATGCTTAAGGATCCTAGTGAACTATTCAATCGAAAAATATGGAATTAGTATCGTGGTATGAGCAACAAAAGTTCTTAATATAATGATTTCGATATTCATAGATTTTTCTCCTTGTCAAAAATTTATTACAGTAGCCCACACATCTCTCACACATGCTTAAAGATTCTAGTGAACTATTCAATCAAGAAAAACATGGAATTAGTATCGTGGTAGGTGAAAAAAAAAATTCGAAATATAATGATGGAGTATTTCGATATTCATCGATTTTTCTTTTTGTCAAAAATTTATTACAGTAGCCCACACTTCTCTAACACATGCTCAAGGATTCTAGTGAACAACTCAATCAAGAAAAATATGGAATTAGTATCGTGGTATGAGCAAAAAAAAATTGGAAATATAATGATGGAGAATTTCGATATTCATCAATTTTTCTCGTTGTCAAAAAATTATTATAGTAGCCCACACTTCTTCAACACAGCCTTCAGGATCCAGGTGAACTATTCAATCAAGAAAAATAAGGAATTAGTATCGTGGTAGGTGAAAAAAAAATTCGAAATATATTGATGGAGAATTTCGATATTCATCAATTTTTCTCGTTGTCAAAAATTTATTACAGTAGCCCACACTTCTCTTAAACATGCTCAAGGATTCAAGTGAACTATTCATTGAAAAAAAAATATGGAATTAGTATCGTGGTATATGCAAAAAAAATCGAAATACAATGATGGAGAATTTCGATATTCATCAGTTTTTCTCGTTATCAAAATTTTATTATCATAGTGAACTATTCAATCGAAAAAAATATGGAATTAGTATCGTGGTATGTGAAAAAAAAAATTCGAAATATAATGATGGAGAATTTCGATTTCGATTAATAATTTTGAATTTTATGCTTGTCATCTATCTGTAATAAATGTGTAAGAAATTCTGGTGCCAATTCGATGACTAAATGTTGCATTTTTTGGAAAATACAGATTGCGTGGTGCAGCTTTAATCTAAAGCTGGCCCACGCCATTTTTCTGGAAAACGGGAAATGTAATAAATTTTTGCTTTGGGACGCAAATTTGTAATAAATGTGTACAAAATTCTGAGCAATGTATTTTTAAAGCGTGCCATAAATGCTGGTGTAGCATTAGTGACATTTGTTTTCCTCAATTCTAATTTTCGAAAGGGCATCTGCGTTATTCATGGAACCTTTTTTGTATTCAATTTCGTAATCAAATTCCTCTAGTTCGATTCGCCATCTCATTAAACGTGAATTTTGTCTTTTTACAGAGAATAACCAACATAAAAGTTTATGATCGGTGTGAAAGGTAAATTTTCTTCCAAATAAAATGTGGTTATGACCAGACGATAGCTAGTAATTCTTTTTCTATCGTGCTGTATGAGCGTCGTTTAAATTTCTACTCGCGAATGCAATCGGTAGATCACTTGGAGGATTACCTTGAGATAACACTGAACCTATCGCGTAACCTGATGCGTCTGTCGTGAGCTTTGAATAAAGAACAACAATGTTCTTTATTCATAGGTCGTGAGAATGAATGGTTTGTTGAAGTCAGGATAACTTAATACGGGTTCAATCTTTCTTGAGACACGAAGTAAAAGGTTTTGTTAATTTCGCGAAATTTGGAATGAACTTTCTATAATAGCCTACTAAGTCAAGGAATGATTTAATTTCTCTTTGAGTTTTTGGAATCGGAAAATCGATTATAGCTTTTGATTTGTTTGGATTCGGCTTGATTCCGTCTGATGTAATTATGTCTCCTAAAAATTCTATTTCGGTTTAAAAAAAATGACACTTGTCTGGTTTTATTTTCAAATTAGCAACTATAAGTGCTTCTGAAATATTGTAGATATGGACTAGATGTTGTTCTTCGGTTTCAGAAAATATAAATACGCCATCCATGTAAACGCAACAAATTTTTCCTATATAATTTCTCAAAATTTAATTCATTTGTCTTTGGAAAGTTGCTGGGGCATTTTTGAGTTCGAAAGGCATTGTTAGAAATTCGTAGTGTCCATTGTCCACAGTAAATGCAGTTTTTTCGATTGCATCTTCATCAAGTTCAATTTGGTGAAATCCGGAAGCTCAGTCGATTGTGGTGAAATATTTTTTGTTATCAATTTGTGAAAAAGTATACTTGTCGTCTATAGTTTTGTTATTTAGTTTTCGATTACCTATAGCCATGCGCCTTTTTGTTTTTCCGTATAGGTCCTGTTCTTTGGGGACAATTACGACAGGAAAAGACCATGGGGAATAACTGGGTCTAATGATGTTTTCTCTAACATGTCTTCGATCTGCTTTTGAACCTCTTGTTTGTGTATTTCTGGGTATCTATGAATTTTGCAATGAACAGGGATTTCATCAGTTGTTCGAATTTTGTGTTTTGTCGTACTTGAGAATTCAAGGGGTTGCCCTGGTAACTGTAAAACATCTTCATTTTGTTGAAGTATTTTAATTAACTGACTTCTAATTTTCGGTTCCAAATGAGAGAGATTAATGAGGGGTTTCGGCAAACTTTTGGTATTTGAAGGGAATTTGGCAATATTCATTGGTTAATCTTTGATTTTTGAAATCTTAATTAAATCCTTTTTTATTTAAGAAATCTGCTCCAATCAATCCTTTGTAGTTTTTGTGAAATTCATATAAAATGAATGGATGAAAATCATTCACTCGAAATTCTCTAAATACAGACATCAAAACTTTTTCGTTTGATTTTTCTTGTTTCATACACGCGGTTAAAGTTGTCGGTTCATTGAAGATATTTTTTGGAAAATTATTATAGGTAAATTTAGGGTCTACAGAACATACTGAACATACGCTATCTATCAAAAGTTTACATCTGGGATTTTCGAATTTGATGAAGGTTAATTGTTATTCTCATGGGCAGAATTAAGGTAAATGAATCGTTCTGTCCTAGTTCTAGAAAATTTTCTTCATTATAACTATCTGGATCTAATTGTGAATTTCCAAAATATTCATCTGAATAATTTTGTGGTTCAATATAATCGGTATTTAATTGTTCTGGAGTAGGTTCATTATTATCCGTATAAATTGAATCTGAAGTTGGTTCAATATGAGTTAATTCTTCGAAAGTGAAATTGGGATTTTGATAATTATTTCTTTGATTGAAATTTGGGAATTTCTTTTGTGGATTAACTTGATATTGGGTCGCCTAATTTTGACGTTTTTGTGATCAGTTTCTGGTCTGGATAGACATTTTCTCAGGTGGGGTTTGTATTCTTCGATTATGGTTTGGTTCGAACAAGTTTGTTTGAGGTTTCGATTTACTCGGGCCAAAAACTAAAAAAAAATATCGATTTACTGGACGCTGTTGCAATTGAATAGGTTGTGAGGGGAAATTTTGATGGTTTTGATTGAATTGATTGTGATTTGAATAATTTATTTGAAAGTCTGTTGGAATTCATGGAGTATGACAGTCGTTGGTTGGGCTTTACGTTTATAATTCTGAATACTTTTTTTTGTGAAATTTGGTTTTTATTATGTAAGAAAGGTAAGTGGTAATAATAGAAATCTTGCCTGATAAAATTTACCATATCATCGTAGTTCATTATTCCGGGATCTCTAAGGGCTGTTCTCAATTCCGGGTTAATATTATATAAAAGAACTCGCGTTGCTTTCAGAGGAAAGCAATGTTTTTCTCTTGCTCTCTCAGGTATACTTAATTCTGACAATTCCACTTAAGAATCATATTTATGTTTCAAATTGACGATTTTTTCTAAGAAGTCTGAATCGTTTTCGTTTCGTACACGTTGGGCATTTTGGAAATCCCAAAATAGTACGGTGAAACAAATTTTTTCTTCGAATTTAGATTTTAGAAATTTTCCCAAATCTCTCCAATTTGAAGTAATTCATTCGTTGCTACTAACTATTTCGCTAGCATTTCCTATTAATTTACTTTTTATAATATCTATTACTGCTTCGTTCAAAATTGCATCATTTGATGAGAATCTACTATTGAATCTGACACAATGATTGATAAATAGGTTTGCAGAGCTACTATCAAATGGAAGTATTGATTGGGCAAAAAGATTTATTAGTTTCATCTTCTCAAAAACATTATTACCCTCCTGGGTCATTTGGGTTTTTTTAATTTTCAATTCAGATATTGAATCAATTAAAATATTCACGGGGTCAATCTTGATTGATTCAAAATTCAAAACTTATTAACTAGGTATTTACAAAAAAAATACACAAGTTTTACCCCCCAAACTGTAGGGAAAATAATGAATTTTATAGGTTTTAACTTTGGGCCAGGTTAATGCCTGGGGAAATAGAGTACAGGAAATTGCTTTTTCTCACCTCCCTAAAGTCCTTGAAGATTTTTTCGTTGAAATCGTCGAAGGGCGCTACCTGATCGATCGGGGCTTCTGGTTTCAGTTCCTTCGTTCGTGGTTGTACATTCGCAGTTGGAACTGTTAGCCTTCGAAGATTCTCGGTGGGTCTCTTGAATTTTCGGGTCACACTTTTTTTCTGTTCAAGACTGGCACAATCCCATCCTCGTCGCCAATTATGTTTTTAAGGGAAGGAACCGTGTTTTTAAAAATCGACTTTATTAACTATAGGACGCGTTTGCAATCTACGGCTATGCCTACTGTACTATCTGATCATTATCTCCTCAAGATTCACTGGATTATCGTATTTAATACATCGGTTTGTCTGAACAAGCAAAAATTCACGTGGGAAATAATATTTGCAACTATGCAACTCTAGTATTCTCATATGGATTTCTCATGTAGAAATAAGTGTTGTATACTGAAGGAAAGAAGGGTTAGTATTACCTAATCATATGTATCAGATACAAAACATATCTGACATTCAATAAGTTCAGCGTGTCGTCTAACAATGCCTCTTTCTCCCAATTCTATCGAAAACAGGTGACAGAGCATGAGATGTTTGTCTTTCGACTACCAAATCTTGGTATGGACTATATCATGTATGATTAAGATACTGAAGCATATCATGATCCAAGGTGCTGACCAGTTTCAGTCGTATCTGGTATATGGTTTCACAGTTGATCAAATTTTGGTGGGCTGGTTAGGGTATGAAACAGTGTTGGGATTCATGAAAGCTGATATATTCATACTGTTAAGAATAAATCGACTGTATAAGTCTTTTAAAGGTAATTTGGAAAAAAATTAATCAGAGATGCAACCAACCTTCAAAATCAGCTTCCAAGAACTTGGTGGCCACCTTGCTGTTTTTCTCTCCAGACTTGCACAATTTTCGTTCGTTTTTCACCTAATACGTTTTACGTCTCGATGTCTCGAAGTCGTTCGCGTTGATGATTACATCTCCTCGGGAACATATGGACATGATGGAATGAACAAGAAATACACAGCCGTTCCCAATGTTCTATGAAGGTTCAAGAAACAACCAACACTCTAAATTGTATATTCCTAACATTCCCCCCACCCAAATGCTTGATTTGCATTTAAAGAAAAAAAAATATCCGAAAAAAAATAAACCAAAGGAATTCCGCTAGAGGCTCATAAACGTTCCCAAGTAAGAAGAAGAAGAACAAAAAAACTGATAAATGAATGAGCCAATGGAGATATGACAAAAAAAATCCCAAAAAAAACGAACTTCAAAATGCATTTTCTTTCTTGTGAACAGTCTGGATACACTAAGGTGAAGGTATACGGGCTACCTTGTTTATAGCGCGTTTAACTACGCCATTCGACGTTTTCAATTCGACTACCCGAGCTATTCCATCTGCACTCTGAATAAGCCTGAGCACTCTTCCCAATGGCCAATGTGTTGGAGGGGCTTGTGGCGAAAACCAAAGCACTAAATCACCTACTTTCATTTCAGGACACGGGTCAGTCCACTTCGGTCGTTTCTGCAAACTCTGTATATATTCTCTTGCCCATTTCTTCCAAAACGATTGAACTAATTGCTGGGTCAATTGATATTGTTTTAGCCGATTAGTAGGTACCTTGGTCAAATCTACTTCGACTCTAGCAAGTAATGGACGGCCAATCAAAAAATGACTAGGAGTGAGAGGGTTTAAATCCTCATCTGGAGATGTACGCGAGTTTAGTATAGCTTCAATTCTGGTGATAGTAGTCAGAAATGGCTCTAACAGTAATCTAGAATTTCCCACTATACGTTTGAGATGGAACTTGAACGACTTGACTCCCGCTTCCCATAAACCCCCCATGTGTGGAGCATAAGGAGGATTATGGTGCCAACTGATTCCACGAACCGCTAAATAATGGGCTAACTCGTTAGTATTGGGCGAAAACAATTTTTCTATTTCCGAAATTTCCCGAGCTGCGCCACGAAAGTTTGTACCCTGATCCGAATAAATATTCGAGGGGAGACCCCTTCTAGCAATGAATCTGTCCAGGGCGGCAATGCATGATTCTGTCGTCAAATCTGAAACATATTCTAAGTGAATTGCCCGAGAGACCATACAAATGAATAATGAAACATAACACTGATATCTTTCATTCCGCAATTTTGAAGCCTTCACCGCGAAAGGTCCGCAAAAGTCTACTCCGGTGTGATTGAAACATCTACCTGGTTCTAAGCGATACGACGGTAAATCTCCCATGGGAGGTTGTATTGGATTAGCCTTGTATCTATAACAAGTCAAGCAGTGAAATATTCGTTTTCTAATAAGTCGTCGAGAATTCGGTATCCAATAAGTACGGTTAATTAGGGACTGTGTTAACCGAGGGCCTCCATGCCCGGAAAACTGATGGAAATAGTCACAAATCAACGATGCCAGCTGACTTTCGGTAGGTATCAAATAGAGGTATTTCGCTGAATTGGAAAGCTGAGAATGACGGAGCCTACCCCCCACCCTCAAGAAACCCTTATCACAAATGAAAGGTGAAAGTGCTTTATTTTTTTGGACCGTAGAGAACCAGTCCTCAATTCATAAAATTCTCTAGAAAAATATCTATTTTGAGTAATTCTTATAAGCAGTAATAAAGCGTTCTGATATTCAGTGGAACTAAGAAAACCTTTCAACCAACATTCTTTCGGTTTATTGAGAATTTTATTTCTGAGGTTTGTACAAAATCTAAAGATGTATGCAAATATTCGTTGCAGTCTAGGAAGAATGGATATTTTCTCTATCATACTCTCGAATGGTGTAGAATCGACCGATACCTGTAATGCTGTAAATTCACTTATTTCCTTCATTTCCGGTAACGATGGAGGAACATCCTCGTTAAAACGCCATAAACTTTCATCAGTCCTCAGAAAATGTGGCCCACTCCACCACATCTCACAAGTGAGTAGTTCTCTAGGAAAAAGTCCATGACTTGCTGGATCACTAGGATTTTCACTCCCAGGGACATAGATCCATTGACAATCGTACAAATTTTCGTGAATTTGGGACACCCGGTTTGCTACAAATGTTTTCAGTCGATAAGTTGGAGTTCTTATCCACCCCAAAGTAGTAGTTGAATCTACGAAGCATATCGGTTCCGTTAGTTGAACATAACCTGCCAAGAATTACAGAGTTATTTTCATGACCTTGGAAAGAAGGCAGGCAGCCCCTAGCTCAAGTCTTGGAATCATCCATGTTTTCAAAGGTCTTACCTTGGACTTCGCGGCAATTAAATAAATGGAAATATAATTCTGAAATTTTTGACGCAAGTATACAACAGCCGCCATTCCCAACTCGCTCGCATCAGAAAATCCGATTAACATTGAAACTAAAGCTCCGTTTCGGTGAATATTTCTTGGAATTTTGATATCTTCTAAAATGTATAGTTCCCACTTTATCTTCAACCATTTTTCCAGTATATTCGGCGGTAACTCGTCATCCCAATCAATATTCAACAACCATAATTGTTGGATAAGACTTTTCAATAAAAAGGTGAAAGGAGTTAGATAGCCATTAATGTCAAAGGTGCGTGCAACGCGGGATAATATCCCCCGTTTTGTCGGTGGCTCTTCAATTATTCGTTAAATTTTGTATTGAAACATGTCGGTTTTAACGTTCCAGATCAACCCCAAAACTTTAACAGTTGAAGGTATTTCACCCAAAGGTAATTCTACCCATTCTTCATCGAGAACTTCATTGTCCGAACAAGCCCATTTTCCCAACTCGAATCCTCCTGATCTAAGCAAGTTTATCAACTGTTCTTTTAATTCTTTGGCTTCCTGTGGAGTTTCAGTTCCAGTCAGAATGTCATCAACAAATGTTTGCTGGGTAAGCGAAGCCAAAGGGTACTTATGACCATCGTCCTCGATTAGTTTCAGAAGTATCCGTATCGCAAGAAGGGGTGAACTAGTTGCTCCGAATATAACCCTAGTGTGCTCATATTCAATTAAAGGATCATCTGCAGAAAAATGCCAAATGATATGGAAGTATTTCCTATCTTCCTGGTGCAATATAATGCATCGAAACATTTGCCGAATATCACAGGTTAAACCGATAGGAAACAAACGAAACCTAGTGATAATACACGCTATATCCTGATGCAGTTTCGGTCCAGCGTATAAATATTGATTCAATGACCTTCCCTTTCTATCTTTCTCGACAGGGTTGAAAACTACCCTAACCTTGGATCCCTCTGGATCCTGTTTCAATACTCCGTGATGCGTAAGTAAGTAGGAAGAATTGGCTTTAGCTGGTATTAAATGACCCTGATCAATCTAATCTTTCATAACATTTGAATAGAGTTCAAAGTATCGTTTATCTCGTTTAAACCGAGCTTTTAATTTGAAGAAACGATTGAGCACTTGATCCCGATTATCAGTAAGTTCGGGATTTTCGGTATTGAATGGAAGACGTACAATATATTGTCCCTTCTCGTTATGTTGCACATTAGATAAGTAATTTTCCTCGCAGTTGCGATCGTCTAGTGACGGTAAGGTAGGTATGGTGACTTCTTCAACTTCCCAGAATGAACGTAAAATTTCGTTCAATGATGGTTCCCGATACATTTCGGCGTTACTCATTAAACTAGTAATATTAGGGATCGTGGATTCCATATTACCTAGTACTACCCATCCCAACTCAGTTAAATAAGCAGACGGTTTTCCCTTCAGAATGGAAGGCTCGGTGGGCGAAACATCAAGTAAAGCTTGTACTCCTAATAGAACATCGATCGGTGAGGTGATATTGAAATCTGGATCAGCCAGTTGTACATTTTGAAAACGGTCTCTAATTTCATTTGGCAAAGAAACAACCGGTAAATTACTTGTTATTTTTTTGTAAAACCACTGCATTGAAGTTGTATTCGAAGTTTTTGTTATACAATGAAATTATTTTCATTGCACTTCCCCTTGAAATACTCGTTGATTTGTTTTGTCCTATACCAGAAATTTCATAAACACATCTTTTTCGCGGTAATTGTAATAAGTTGGTCATTGCTGAAGTTATAAAATTAATCTGTGATCCCGAATCAAGAACCAATCTACAAGGGTGCAATTTACCGCTTCTGTCCCTTATTAACGTTTTCGCAGTAGCTAGAAGTGATGCTGTCTTATTCTCAAATGCACAAGAATGAGACAAGGCCTTATAGTCGTTGGAAAAAAATTCAGATTTACTGGTAGACGGGTAATCGTTCTCAAGTAATAAAGTGTTATGTCTTTTACTTGAACAGTGTTTGCAAACTATTTTAACTCGGCAATTGGAAATATTATGGGGATAGAAGCAAGCGTAGCAAAGCCCCTTTTCTTTGATAAAAGCATGCCTCCTACTAGGAGTCCATGCGTTGAATTTTTCACATTTCGTTAACTTGAAATGAGAATCATCATTACAGCAAACACAACGTCCATTGAAAGTTTTATGTCTCAGATTCGTTGATGAATTGGCAGTATTTTCATTGGGTAACTCCTGTGTTGTCATAGCGATTTCTGAATATTTCAAAACAGGTACGTTAGATAGCGCATTTGTTTTGGTACGCTTAAAATCAAGACCTGTTCCGACTAATTGAGAGACTGAAAACTTATTACGCAAAAACTCAATTAAGTCCTTGAATGCAGGAAACTCAGTACCCAAGTGTTTCTCCTCGAATTCCTCTTTTAATCGATTATCTAACAGTCGCAAGGAAAATTGGAGGAAAACGAAATCACTCAAATCGGTTAATCTCATATCTTTCAAGGCGTTAACGTTCGTTTGTAAGGTTTCGCAAAGTTCTGAAATCGTAACTCGTAAATCGTTTTTCAAAGGCGTCAAATTGAATATCGTTTTCAAATAATGATTGGCAATAATACGTTTGTTAGTATATCGTTGAACTAATTGATTATAAGCCACTAAATAATTTTCAGGAGAGAAACGTATTGTTTGTGCAAATTTCAAGGCAGGGCCCTCTAGATGATTCATAAGAATTGTGAATTTTTCTATGTTCGAATAATTTACGTTATGCACCAAAGCATCAAACATAGAACGAAAGGCTGGAAAATTTTCCGGACGTCCCTCGTATTTCGGAAATTGTATATCTCGAAGCGACAATTCCCTTTTTTGACTTAATTCAGGCGATTGAGTTTGAGCAAGTGGTGCGTTATATTCGCCAGAAGCTGCCAAAATTTCGTAATAAAGAACATCAAAACTAGACGTTAACTCTACGACATCAACAGAGAATCCTTTATATTTATCGTTCGATAAGCCCAAATCGTCTAAAATTCCATCAAATTCAAGTTTAACATCGTGAATTTGCTCAACTCTCGCTTTAAACTGCGGCAATTTCCGAGGAAGATTTTTCGTTAAATTATAACAGTCCTGCAGTTTTCTCCACAACCTTTCTTTAGTTCCAGTTAGCTTGAGGAAAAGTGCTCTTTCCTGTCCACTCGGTTCCATTTTCAATATTTTAATTAAATTCCCGAAGGAAGAAAATCGAACAACAAAAATGATATCTATAAACAGCGTACACCCAGATGTTCACAAGATAAGAATGTTGACTATATGACTGTAATTTTTGCTTCCGGCGGAATAATAACTAATTCGTGAGAAAATTAAACTACAACAAACTAAAATGAAATTTGAATTAAATCCCATTAAAGAATTTTAATTATTTGAAATGAATCGACTATTTTCAGTCTGGTTAACCACGCTCTGCTACCAAATTTTTATGTTAAGAATAAATCGACTGTATAAGTCTTGTAAAGGTAATTTGGAAAAAAATTAATTAGAGATGCAACCAACCTTCAAAATCAGCTTCCAAGAACTTGGTGGCCACCTTGCTGTTTTTCTCTCCAGACTTGCACAATTTTCGTTCGTTTTTCACCTAATACGTTTTACGTCTCGATGTCTCAAAGTCGTTCGCGTTGATGATTACATCTCCTCGGGAACATATGGACATGATGGAATGAACAAGAAATACACAGCCGTTCCCAATGTTCTATGAAGGTTCAAGAAACAACCAACACTCTAAATTGTATATTCCCAACACATACTATTTCAAATATTTCATGATTGTGTGTAGCTGTAGTAGAGTCACATTCTAAACAGAATGCCAGAACTGAACAGTAAAATGGTTTCTGGGGTTGATTTGATGAGAACACTGAACGAAAAACGTACGTGAATATAATCATATTCAACCTTAGGATAATGTATTTGGACATTAATTTTCAGCCGATGCTCGAGTTCATTGATATAATGTCCTGTTGGTGATTAGTTGATGTTCGAGTGATTGTATCAATGACCAACGACATTAATACCTGGTCACGGGTACATCGATCCATCAACAGGAGTCCTTATATCGATGATGTCAGGGCATTGTATCAATGACCAACGACATTAATACCAGGTCACAAGTACATCGATCCATCAACAGCAGTCCTTATATCGATGATTTCAGGGCATTGTATCAATGACCCAGTACATTAATACCAGGTCACGAGTACATCGATCCATCAACAGCCGTCCTTATATCGATGATTTCAGGGCATTGCATCAATGTCCAACGACATTAATACCAGGTCACAAGTACATCGATCCATCAACAGCAGTCCTTATATCGATTATTTCAGAGCATTGAATATATGAATATCGGTCCTTGTATCAATGCATTTCGGACATCAACTAATCAATTTTAGCCATTTATATATTGAATGTGATATTTTCGAGGGATATATTTTGCTATTTTTATTCCACTGATACCGGACTGTTACTCTATCTGCTTTTTTTTTCATTTATATTTATGAGTTCATAGGTTCATACTTGAATTCTTTTTGTATCTAATAATAACGGTGAAGTTGCATATTTGCATCAAAATAATTGAATAAAATATAGATCAGATTAAAGAAAAATATTTTTCATTGAACAATCTTTATGGGGAACTCCAGTAGTGTTCAGAGTAAGGAAAATAATAATAAAACGATTGATATGATCTGGAAAATTTATCAAGCATTGGAGAGGAATTCACTTAAATTATGGGTTTTCGGAAATGAGTTCTCGGATTCGAGCGCAAACAAATGATTTTCAATAAACGACCATAGCATCATTCATTCTGAAGGATAGCTGAAGAGATAAAAAAATTTCAAACACACTTCCTTTGCTCTTACAATATCAAAAGACTTGTATCGTATACCGTCGAAATATGTGTACACTTCTTGAATTTGGGTGATATCGTCACCAATGGCATACACGAAGGGTTGGATCGATTGTTTTTTCGAATTTAAGAAGTGTATTCATTCTTCGAATTCTTGTATCGATCTTCCGAAATACAGGAAGGCACTTTGGGAGTCACGAATTGTAAATTTCGTTGTTAAGCTCCTTCCTGTGTTGTCCTTTTTTACAGTCTTGGATGTTGGTACAAAATACCCATGCAGTGCCCACAAGACTGCTGCATCTCGTCCATCTAGAAATAAACATAAATTACCATCTTGTATAAAAAAAAAGCCCTTGCAAGATGATCAAATGTGTATGAAATTCATTTATAACTCTTAGTTAATCTTAGTTGTTCGCCGCTTTAAATTAAATGAAAGAAACACGCATTGTCACCAATCAACTCCGCTTTACTTCCTGTTTACAATATTTGGCGATCTTCTATTCATAGGTACTTGAAGGTTTTCAGTTTGATTAGTGGAACCTGCAATGAAGGAAATAATATATGTTTTTAATTCTCATGTCATGTCAGTGAATGCAGATGATTAAACCAACAAATGCATGAATAAGTTCTTAAAATTTCAAGAGTCCATAGCAGCAAGGACTACCATATTTCGATAAATTACTTTGACCTATATGTTAAACGAAACCGTATGATGTATCTTAAGTTTGGTATAATGTAGAACTAATTTTTTCCGCAAATAAATTCGTTAGAAATTAATCTGCAAAGCTAGCGAAAGTTTCTATCTAAAATCAATTGAATGAAACATCGGTATGAAAACAAGAATACAGAAAAGATTCTATTCATTCAGTCGATAAATCATTTTCATATATAATGTACTCATCTTTTAAAATTCTCCGTTCCCAAAACACAAGATGTCGTCAACTTGAAGCACGAACGAAAAACTATCGTGAAATACATTCACTTACTGCACTTTTCCACTAGACAAATGAAACTAGACAAAGCTCGCGAAATAACCCTTCGATGGCTATCGCTTCTAGTCGCGTCCATCAATTGATGAACTCGGTGATTGTTATGAGGTTCGCATACATCAACTGATGCACACGGTGATTGTTATAAGGTTCGCGTACATCAATTGATGAACACGATTATTGTAATAAGGAATCAGGACATCGGGTGATGACCTAAAGCATTGATAATATAACTCCAGGGCATGAATCAATTACGCTGATACATTGATAAGATGTATACATAGCATGGATCCATTACAATAGGCATTGACACAAGGTTTCGTGATGATCAGCCGTGCCTAGTATTGATCACTTCCTGGACATTAATTCAATGTAATTTTTACATTGTCCTGAGGCGAATAACATCAAATGGATGTACTTTATCATCAGTACAATGTACTGAATACATTATAATAATGTCCTAGCGTTCATTATATCGATCACAATATTGATTAATCAATCACTGAAGTACATTATATTGATCAACTTCGGACATTGTCGCAATGAAAAATACATCATAGTAATGTCCAAACGGTCAATCACTTGGGGTGATTGATATCAGGCTCAGTATTTTTCTCTGTGAAGATATGAGAGTTTTCCAAGCTAATAAAATGCGAAAGTACACAGCGCATTTTCAGACAAATACAAGGGTCGGGTTATCCTCATATTGCATGTGTTGACATATGTAACTTATTTTGTGTTTTTCATGCCAAGGTATGTCATCTTGTCGCTTCAGTTTGCCTGATGTAGTGGGAATCTTCAATCTACTATTCACCGCCAAATTCAGGAAAATCGTCAGAAGAGTTTGATTTTCATTCTCTTCAGGTTTTTATTATTTTTTCGCTTGATCTCATTATATGTCATGATTCACTCATATGGATTTTCTCCATCCTCCTTCTACATCCTTTATATACCTTCTACTTACACACCATAGTAATGACTTAGTGAGGATTTCATGAAATTTCTGAATTCATCAGTTTCTACCAATATCTACCACAATATCTTGACCAATTCCTCTCTCTTCAAAATTTGGCGGTGTCCACATATCAGAGAATGATACGAATTCGACCGTTACGTGTCAACTTCAGGGCTCTTGTAGTAATAATGTACCAGAGTGCCAGACTCCCAAACCCAAGGAGACGAAAACCGCGTCTCACAAGATCTTGAGAAGATCTACGTGGTGCACCGTGAGCGCTAGCGTCCTCTGAACGAGGTGTTCAGAAGTAGGGTACTGCGGATGCAATGATAAAATAGAGAGCGCGTGTCCTAGGCAGGCTCTAAGAGATCGCGTTCACTACGGAAGAATAAAAAAGTGCGACTGTTGAAAAATAAGAAAAAATTCACGAGATATTGTCTGAACAGATTTTTTTTTCTGGAGACAATTGATTACATTTCCATGGAATTAGTAACAGATTTTTAAGTCAATATTTTACATATTGGAAAAATAAAATGCCAAATTTCTGTCTCATTAGAAATTTCGAGGTTGTTTGCTTTATAATTGGATCAGTACTGACGCGATCAGATTGAAATTTGTTGAAGAATACGGAGTTTTTTTTCGAGTTCCTTTCGATAAATGAACGTGGAGATAATATTTCTTCCAAAAACTAGTTTTTTCGGGAACTATTCATCAGATTTTAATGAGATTTGGCACAGGGCTTCAAATTGGAGTTTGATCTGACATTTATTCTCATTCATGGCTTTTTTGAAATTTTGATGTTGTTTTTCCAATATCTTCGAAAGAACTAACGCGACTAGAAATGAACTTTCTAGTTAGTTGAAGAATACAGACGAGCAACTATTTGCAAAAGTTTGTGGAGATGGTACGAGTAAAAAATTGAAATCGAAGACGATTAAAAAGTTTTCCAATTTTCCAAAAATAATTAATTTGAAAAATTTCTATCTGTTTTCAATAGAAAATCTAACAGACCCTAAAATCAGTGTTAAACAACAGTGTTCATTTTTAGTTTGATCCAATATTTATTCTCGGAGGTATGAAAACAAACTTTGTCCAATTCTTTAGTTCTTTGCTCGTTATCGCTCTCATTCATAGATGAACTCGAAAATTACTGATCCCATCATAATGAAACTGAGTAACCAGTTAGAAACTGCTGATGTATAAATATAATCGAAATTCCGTGATGTTCGTTTCGTAAGTGACAATTTGAAGAGAAATGTTTTCGGATAATTTATATTTTGCTATCCACTAATAATATGGTCCTCACAAAATTTTTTATGAGCCTTCAAACTCTTTTCTTTCAGTCAATTATAGGTCAATGTGATTCTATCTTTATTTTTGAAAAGGTATATCTGGGGAATCATTGGGTGGATTTCAGCAATTCGCGAATTCGGCTATCGAAATCAAACTCCAAACGTGCTCAACAATTATCTTGTCTATCGGCTTTTTTTTCAGTTATTGTGTTAACGATCCGTGGTGAAACCGGTCACAACCATATTAACTCCTGCGAGAAACGACTTAGAGACTCGATATTTGTAGAGAAGGTTCGAAGCTTGATTACGAAGGTCGAATTCGTGAATGGGTGAAATCGGCTCAATGATTTCGTAGATGTTTCCAATACACAATCTTCTCAATATTTCCGAAAACACAGATAAGATCCAATTCAAATCTGGCACTTGATGGAGAAATAATTGCTTGTAGTTTCATTGATTTGTGACTCAAATACGATGACCGCGATCGTGAATAGGTAAAATCCACCGCCTGATTCATAGATATACACATAACAATATTTCCGAAAATACGAATCGAATGGAATTCAAATCTATTACTCAATTGGGAAATAGCTTGGAGGTTCATGCAAAAGTTCATAGGACTATATGAAAAGAAGATCTCCAAATCAGTATATTGGAAAGTAAAACTGCGTTTTGAGGGATCAATGAGCAGGAGACTCGGGAACAAATTTGAACAAGCACGAAAAAGCTCCTGATTTCAAGTCAGTACTTTTCTAGATTTTTTTGATTTGAGGAAACAAATCGTCGCTGATATCAGTGGTATTTTCATTACGGAGATCAACGAATTAAAATCTATCATAACAAGTCAAACTAAACAGATGAATGAACTCTCATCAGAACTACATTCATTGAAGAAACATAAGAACCTTATAGCTGCACTACATGATAGCAATACATCAAGCAACCAATCGGTTCGGAACATTCCCGATGATTCATCCTCATCTTCGGCTCCGGCATCACTGAATATTACACCTGCTTGCAATCCGAATATGGACATTCCAAAGTTGAATGAAACCTTGACTGGCGATTTATGTGTTACTGGTAAGAAATCTTCCGAGTGGAATACTGTCACTAAAAGAAAAAAACAGAATAATCCAAAAAATTCACCAGCTAAAAAATACATTTCACCAATAATTCTGATTTCTAAAACAACGACAGTAGCTAAAAAAATTAATAGGCCTGTGGTTTTTATACTCAAGTCGAACAGCCTGCATGTAGCACCTAAAAAGCAATTATCCTACCTCCACGTATCACGGCTCAGCCCAGAGAGGACCGTAATTGAATTGCAAAATTTCTTTGAACAACATACACAAAATGTCTCTGGCGAAGAACTGAATTCGAAACCACCGAAGTTGTATTCTTCTATCAAGGTTTCACTATCACTGCCTTTGGAATACTTGAACACAGTCATGAATCCTGAATTTCGGCTAGAGGGAATTGCTGTGAATGAGTTTTTCATAAAGCCACATCAACCTGTGGTTACAAGCTGAACTGAACCGCTAAGAATAACCATTGGCAATTATAATTGCCCTGGTGCCAAAAATCCATTCAAATTGATACAATTAGATCTCCAATGTATTTCCAACGAGTTGAAAAATCTTGAAATTCTTTTCACCGACAGACGTCGTGATGTTGTCTGTATTTCTGAGCATTGGTGCTGTCCTGAGAGGATCCTAACAATGGATGGGTTAAAGTTCTCCCAAGACATGCAATTTGAGCTGAGTGGGACTATAGTGCTCGTCCAAAAATTTCGTTTAGTTGTTCTCAGAGTGTACCGACCATCCTCTGAAGATTTCAGAATATTTCTGGCTGCAACTTCTACGACTTTGGACTATTCTAGCAGTTCAATATCGATATTCATTCCCAAATGTTTGATTTATACGAAAAAAAACGAAAAAGAGTTCAACAAACATTCTAGCTTTCATAGCTACATAACGAAAAAAGGGGGATTGTAGTGTATATCACAGCATAATTGTTCTAGATTCGAATTTTCACCAATGTGTCACTGCATCAAACTTTTCAATCACTTATCTGAATCATGAATTTGAAAGAGCAATTGAAGCTATTTTAGTTAGTAGATGTTATTTCTCTGTTGCTGAATATTTTTCTGATTCTTGTGAGTAGTTTTCTATTTCGATTTTGTTTTTCTTCTGACTTGTTCTATTACTTGAATTACTGACTTGTATTATTGTTATAATTATTATTTTTTTATTATTATTTGGACCTCTGATACAAATAGTTTTCACTGTTATCTCTGTCGTAAAATAACCAATTCATTGCTTTGAATGCAACAATGCCAACTCATATCCATGCAACCTCCAAATTGTTTCCACCATAAGATTATGTTACATATTCATCATTGACCATTCTCATAGTAAAACTTCCACTCAAATTCCTATTTTCATAAAACTTAAAAGAGAATTATAGGAACTTACTCACAGTGTAACCATATTAATTGACTATGAATCCTCTGTAATATCTGGTCCTAAAATGGAAATGATACCCTTCGTATTCTGACGTCTATATAAACGTGACTGAAGAAAGTCGCCAATTTGTAGAGTAGGTTTGGACCTCGATTACAAAGGCCGACTTTGTGAATGAGTAATCCACCTGGGGATTTCGCAGATATACATACCGATTCGAATTGTTTTTTTCGCGATATCTACTGAAGCACAGACTGCATTGAATTTCAGTTCTTGATTGAAAAATGCTCGAAGTTCCATGCAGGATGACGTGAGGACAATTTGGTTGATAGGTCTCAAGATATGAAATATTTTGCATTTTTGATTTTCTAATTATCACGGAATTTGGATTTGACAAACAATAACCGAGTTTCATAATAGTTGGATCAGTATGATGCGTGTTCTTTCGGAAATAACAAGGATAGCGTAGAAATATACACGGAATTTGACATATTTTTCCCCAATATTCCTGAAAATAGATTCCTGAAAATTGATAGTGCTCTTGTATTCCCTTCGAAGCCTTAGAGTACGAACAGAACAAGTGGGTGTCCGTCGAGGTGGATAGGAGCTCGAGGTCGCAGTTGATGGCGACATCTATGTAAATCTCATACATTAGCTTTGTTTTGGTTTCGACTTCAGAACCAATTCAGGACTGTTTGGGATGGTTCGAGTATGCGCAATTGCCATTTTGAGTCTGAAAAATCACAATCGCGCATACTCGAACCGTCCCGAACAGCTCTGAATTTGGAACCAAAACATACCCATTGAAGTGGATGGAAGAGAAGCGAACAGATAAGTCGCGGTGGAGGTCTAAAGCGATGCCATCCATGAGGTTCACATCGATGATTTTTGAAATCAAATAGTTTCTTGTGCATATATGTGTATAGCGCGATCTACAAGAATGTTTACCTGTGATTTATGCGTTCAAGGCCAAGTAGCCATTTCCTTCAAAAGCAACTAGGAGAATTATTGCTTGATGTTTTTCTGGAAAATTCGGAATTATGCCAGTCAACCAGTTTGAATCTGTATATGAATACTATAGTACATATAATTCGGCTTTGCTGCAAGATACAAATATCAATGAGTGGCTCTATAAGAAGGTTATGGAACCCCTTCGGGAAATCTCAAAGGAGTTCAGGAAAAGTGAATATAGAAAATTTCATCTCCGAGCATTGCAAGGAAGGAGGCCTTTTTCGTGCACTTTAAAGGTTCATTGGTCTCTAATAGCTCACAATTCACTCAAATTAGGCCTTTACTCACATGCAATGAATTTCTTCGAATATCTGGGTAATTAATTCGAATGGTGAGCAATTTTGTTTTCGAATAGTCATGAAATTTGATACATTTTTTTTAAGATTTCCAAGAACAAAGATCAAACAGAAATTTGAAATATTTGTTTTTAATTCCGATTTTAAGGTTTGTGCCAATTTTTTTTGGAATGTAAGCTTCGGTTCCCAAAAAGAAAATTGCAAGAAATATTCAAAATAGCATTCTCGAACATTATTTTTCTTTTTCTACCCTTACAACCCTCACAAAATGTTGCTTTAGTTGTGCGTGTATCAGAATGGAATGAATTTGAAATTTAGATTACTGTTATTAAATGTTGGTTCGAAAACCGCTCTCATGGTAAACACATCTGTGCTGATATCAGTGATTTAAATTGCAATTTTATTGAATCTAATTCGCCGCGAATAAACTGAAAATGGCAGATGATGCCGACGATGACGATAATTCCATGGAATTTCAAACAGTTACTAGTAAGCGGAAACGTGTAGTGAAAAAATATTCTCAAAAAGAATTGAATCAAATTATTGGAACAACTACGGCGTCAGAGTCTGAAGCCTCAGATGCTAATCAAAGAAACAAAATGCGAAGACAACATTCAAATCCAAAAAACAATGATAATAATCCAACACATGCGTCTAGACAGCAAGCCCAAGATAACAACACCAAAATAAAGCCTGGTTCCAGGTCAACAACCTCCACCTTCAGGAAATATAAATATTTATTCCACATCAATATGGTCAATACAAACTTCTCAAGAATTGAAGTAGCATACATATGGCCACCAAAATTTCCAAACTCTTTAGACTGCATTATTAAAACGCAAACGGGTTTTCTGACAAAAAGTGATAGTGAAAAACAGAAAATTATAAATATGTTGGACATTCTGAAGCAAAAAAATATTGTTGCTAACTATAAGGAAACCACATACAATGCACAACACACAAAAAGATCGGTAGAACCGTCCTACTCTGTTGTCATAGGGCAAATGGAAATTAACATACAAGATAAAGACATAAGTGAGCACCTCAAAAACATCAATTTGGGACACAAACACTGTCAGAGAATAAAATCCCGTGCAACTTGAAAAATGACACAGATGATAGGAATAATTACAGACATGAAAAAACAACTGAATACCTTCCGAAAAATGGTTTATTCTACAAAAATTGTCAATACTCAGTTTACTCAAGTTTGGCCCCAACTGCAGCTCCAAAACCATGCATCAAGTGCCAAAAATTCACACATACAATAGAAGAATGCCAAGAAAACACACAATGCAATAAATGCTTTGGCTCCCACCCAACCACCAAGTTTACGTCAACTCTGCTGCCTAAATGCAAGGCCTGTCAAGCAGAAGACCACGAAGCCTGGTCCTTCAAATGCCCTAAACCAACAACACAACCAATAGAAGGAATTCCTAACATTCCAATAAAACCAATCAACGAAAAAACACAAAATCTCCCAACCAAACTGAAAAAATCAAGAATTCACTTCACAATAACGAAGCATGACTATATATAATTAATAATTATACCTCTACCCTAAACATGGACAAAAACTCTCAAATAAACAGAGATGAACTAATAAGGAAGCCAAAACAAAGATTTATAAGTGGACACCCACGTTTTATTCACAGGCAACCGTATGTATATACTTATGTTCGATTTGGATAGCCCTGATATCGACTCACCAACTCAACCAATGGAAGGAGACAATAACATCTAATTTGTACCAAATACTTCTTGATATTCTATATTCAAACATCAATAGTTACACCAAAAGAAAATCGTTAATAAACTACTACATCGAAAAAAACAATATACACTGTACTCTGTTGAATAAAAAACATCAATCAAAAGTAACGTAAAATACCGAGCCTGGGATATAGTGCACAGCCCTGGAAATATAGTGAACACCAATATAAGAGGAGCCGCTCTAATTCAAGCAGAACCCAAACTATTCAAAGGAAAGGCAAATTGCAGAAGGATGAACAGTCCGCTTAATGACTGTTTACATATCACAATACCATTCCAAAATGACCATCTACACATATTCCTAGTTTATATCCACCCGTCCTCAAAAATAGAAGAAACTATACTCACAAAGGCAACCCTTTACAAATACGCTGTCATTATAGGGGATTTCAAAGTTAACAGAAAAGAGAAAAAGCAAATTTACAGCTTCCTCCAAAATTCAACTTTTGTCCAGAAAAATACGCCACCCACATATCTAATGGCAGATAGCGCACCAGATTTAATATTGTGCATAGAGAATATAAGTCAGAACTTCATTAGTATAAATCTTATTCCGCACTTAGGAGCAAATCATCTTGCTATAGACATCAGATTTGATCTTGAAACACCCCCGAAATCCATTGTGAAACCAGCGAAATACAAGCTGAAAAAATGCAATCTGGACGAGGTGAACGAAGAACTGAAGAAATTCATTGAACGAGTGGAGATTGTAGATGAAGAATGCATAACAAAGTTCAATAACCTGTTTTCTGATCAGATTTTGAGAAATACGCCAACCTATTGCAAGTCCTATAGTACTCAAGAACTTCCACTATACATCGTGGGACTTATAAAGAATAAAAGAAGAATGTACAGAGAATACATGAAACTGGGAGACACTGGAATGAAGGAGAACATCAACCAGTACAATAAAAACAGCTAGCAAATGATCTACCACTACAAATGTCACACATGGGTTGCGGCATGTGAAAAAATCAATAGTAGGAAGGGCAAGAGCTTTTGGAGAGAGATTGGAAAACTGAGCAGGTTTAAAATATCGAAGATTGCCAAACAACAGATATCATAGAAAATGGCATCAGGTACCAAACTACAGAAGAGAAACTGGTAGCCTTCGCAAAGTACTATGAAAGTCAATACAGCACAGGAAACAAATCTAACTTTGTAATAGGACACTTCAACAATATAGAAACATGGATGGAAAACTTCAAAAAGCAGGAAATAGTAAAACAGGAGCAAAGTATTAACCCAGACACATATGATGAAATTTTAAAGAAGGGCAAAAACACTTCTCCAGGCCACGACTATATGATAAAATATATACTGAGAAAACTGGATCGAGACGTTCACGAATTCATCATCAAAATCAATGAATACTGCCTTTCAAATAGCTACTCTCCAAAAGAATGGAAAACAAGGACTATCATCACAATTCCAAAGAAAAAATCTGATCGGATCAAATTATCCAATTACAGACCAATCACGTTACTCTCAAACTTGGAGAAAATAATTCCGGAAAGACTAAAAACAACTCTGGATAAAAAACTCCTGTGTATCAATATGGCTTCGACAATCAACATTCAACCTTACACCCTTTGATAGTCCTAACAAACAACCAGCAAACAACAAAACAAAAGGGAGGAAAAACTGCAGCTCTCTTTCTGGACATGAGTAAAGCATTCGACAGCATATGGCATGCAGGTTTGGTCTACAAACTATAATAGGATGGATACTCCCGACTACCTAACACGAATAATAATGAACATGCTTGAGGATAGAACACTGAAGGTAAAAATCTGTGATCAATTATTAACAGAGGAATTCACACCAGAAAAAGGCCTACCCCAAGGATCACCACTGTCACCTACTCTATACAACCTCTACTGCGCCTATATATTCAACACCAACCCTAAGCTCATTTACCGTAAATGTTATCTGCTACAATTTGCTGGTGATACAGTATAAGTGAGTCATGCTAACAATTTACAAGAAACTATGGAACAACTACAAGCTCTTATGGACAGGACATCCTTATGGTTCAATAAATGGAGACTTCGTCCAAACCCAACAAAAAGTCACCTTTTGGTTTGCAATCATATATTAAGAAACACCCCCCAAAGGTGAAATTGTACAATCAAAGAATCCAACCTGAAAACAACGTTAAATATCTCAGTATAAACCTCGACTGTAAGCTGAACTTTAACCACCACGCAGGACTAATCAAAAAAGTAACAATTTCCAGAGCAGCACAATTCAGGGGACTTACATACGAGTAAAAAGGTATAAATTACAAAACAGCCAGTACCATCTATAAGATGATATGCTGACTCCTCATTGAGTATGGACACATTATTTTCCTCAACAGCAGAAATCCAGTACATCAAAGGTTAAAAGTGGCAGAAACATCTGCGCTGAGAAAACTCACTAAGTTGAGGCACTCATCAAATTCTCTCTACAATCCATCCAACAACCTTTTGTACGAAACTACCAACATTGTACCTATAGACGAGAGATTAACAGTACTGGCACAGAAATTCTGCAAGTCCAAAAAAAATACAGATATTTTGGAACACCTATGCCTTAAACGAGAAGATGACCACAGCCGTTACAGATATCCAGAAAAGACCTTATGGGAGACGCTGCAAGATATCAAGAAATAAGAATAACAAGTTTGAAAAATATATGTCTATAATAGTCAATATTATATTCATTTATTTGTTGATGAAGAAAATTATATTTCATGGGCTGAAGGACCTCGGTTAATGGCCTTTTGTGAGACAGTTCTTACAATAAAGTACTTTTATAATTATTAAATGTCGGTTTGATGATGCGTTCAAAATTTCGTTGAAATGCGTTGGACTGTTTCCGAAAAGAATAGTGTCAAAAATTTTCCTATTTACTGCCTGCACTTACGTTTTTCACGAAATATATTGCGCAGAATTGCATACATATCGGCAAACTACAACTAGCTACGCTGTTATTCTAATCGCGTTATAACTTCTCGATAAATTCAGGATTTCTCGAATATTTGTAGTTATTATATTCGTAAACTCAGCTTCCAATCCGAGTTGCGCATCATCTCTTGACGGTGCTGGAGAGATCTCATCAATTCATATATTGCATCACACATTTTATATATTCGATGCTCAAGAATCGCGAATATATTGTAAGTCAAATGTATATGAACGAAATATAAATATACCGTAACACAAAATAAATATATTTTTGCATTTCGTGTGTATATCGACTCATAAATAAATATATTCGCGAACACACTCTCGTCGTTAAACTCATCCGAATGCTTTGCTACTCCTTTAATCACTGCAAATTCAAAACTCAATCCATAAATTCGAGTGGAGTAAAGCTTCAAGCAAGATCCGGAGAAGAATCCCTCCAAGACCGCCCGACACCGGAATAAAATGAACTTTTTCGCACTCAATTGAACTAACAAAACACTGGTCTCCTTGAATTCGGAGATATTTTCCATAACGATCGAAGGCTTCATATTTCCAATTCGCACAGACAGAAATAGGGATTCTTTGTTGTTTTTAACATTCCTTTTTTTCCGGAAATTATTCAATCTCGAAAAGGTAGGCTGCATTCAATGTATGTCATATTTTGAATAAGCGTTTGATATCCAAGTTCAATTTCGTTACAGGTCTAGATCGTTGTTGTTGAATTCCACACGATATATAAACTGAAATAAATTGCATGTTTCGATATCATACGAGGGGTTAAATTGTTCACACTGGATAGTATGGTGTCAGATGCTTCTGTGTATCTGATGATATCCATTTTTAATCGACCTAATTAAAGAAGAGCTCTGATGTGATTGAGCTATCACGATCTGTTTTCAAATTCGTTACCAAAGCGATCATCATTCACCATTCTATAGACCATGCCAAACGCAGCTTTACTTCCAGATAAGTGGTGGTCTTCCTTTGATATGACCCCCATATAATTCTGCCTGAACCTGAAAATATAATTTTTCTATCAAGTTCAAAATTTCAATTCAATCTGATCTGTGTTTTGGAAATATTAGAATTATGAAATTTTGAATGAGAACATTTTCTATGGAATCATTGTGCGAATTTTATCGTTCCACGTCTCCCACCTTCCTAATCAAACCAGAAACCTACTCTCGGAATATAACTGACCCGTTTCTTTCTTGAGTTATGGTGTTCACGGCGAGCCTTACCGCGGCAAAATAATTTTCGGAAGAATTTAATTAGAGATTTGATAATTGTAGAGTAGGTTTCCAGGCAGAATTCTCCCTCATATTTCCAAAAATTAAAATCCAATCGAATTGAAATTCAGTACGATGAAAAATGACAGCTTGAAAGTTAGTACGAAATTTAGTGAGTAATATTTGGTTTCTAGATCGCCAATTAAAAACATCAGAAAAACTTATTTCGATATATTTTTTTAATTGATCAAGGTGAATTAAAACAATTTTTTCATTACTATGTCTCAATACCAACAATTATGAGATGTTTTATAAAATGTATGGTTTATATTTTTGTGTACGACCAAACGGATTTGTGCAATTCCCAAATTCTATGTGGTTTCAAATGATACCTAGGCCCTAATCATTTACAGAAATATTTTTTCACATCTGTTGCGGACAAAATCTCTCAACTGTCACTTTTATTATCACGAAGCCTTATCTGAATATGCATAAATACTCTGAACCATGTGCTGAGACAGAGGTCATCTGAACATAATATATATCTCACAAGTTATTCATTTTGCTCCCGATATTTTATCAGTTTTCAGTTTTACATAACCAATTATGAATATTGGGGACATGATTCTCAATAATAAGGGGTCTACAGCGTTCTTCGTACACCTGAAGATCTGAAATTCATCGCTTGAAAGACTAAAAGTTTTCTCCAACCCTGACAGCTATAAACGTCTGACTTTTTATCACTCGGGCACCTCTCTAAACATAACAGCCTTTGAGTTACTATTTTTCGAGATTTTGGAAGATCTACATTGTCATCCTAACAGGAAAATCTAAACTCATACTGTCGTACGGAATGTTCAATGGAACTACTCACAATGGAAAGTGCTCTGTCTTCTTCTTTCGATAGATTATGAAATTTTGTATGAACAGTGCCAAAATTTTTCATTTTCATTAAGTTCTTCACCAGTTTGTGTAACTTATCATCTGTGTCTTCACAGCAGACAATAGCTATTTTTTCATAAATTCTTGTCTGCCCCAAAAAACCATGAATTTTTCAGCCGAATTGGATAGCATAGGATCGATAGGGTGCGGTTAAATTCAGGTTGATTTTGACTTTAACTGTAACCTTTCCACATCGATTCCCATCCGTTTATTATATTATAACGTTCAAATGAATGGATTTGTACACACTATCCTTCCTGTTTACGTTCTGTTTCCTTGCTATGTTTGCCAACTGTTGATACTGACTGCAAGGATGCAGAAAGTATAGTGAGTATCATCCTTTGATTGCCTAGACACTATTGAATCAGCATTTTTTAGTCCGATCAATCATGTTGGATTTTCTTGAAGTCTAGTGAAACTTGTTTTATGATTGAAAATTCTCGAAGTATATATTCATCATCAATTTTTTGATCTGGTAGTTCGAGATCCTCGATAGTTTTTACTGTTTTTATTACGCGCTTGTTCTGAGGAACAGAGCGTTATCATTTCGTTACGATTTCTGTAAGTTTCTAATTTTGAGCCGAAAATGGTCTCAAACAACTAGGTTGGACTCACTGATGAAGAATCCGTGGTCAAAATTGATTCTGTCCGTACGGCAGTCCGGCAGGCCGTCCGGTCGTGTGCGCTGTAACTTTCGAAAGGAAGGACCTAGAGTCTTGAAATTTCCAGATTAGGTTAAGATCCTGAATATCTCGATTGAGTTCGTTAATGGGCCAAATCTGCTAAACGGTTTTTGTGCTACAGCCATTTTGAAATTTTGATTTTTCGATAACACGAAAAATATTCATCTGATCGGAATGAAACTTGGTTGGGATATGAACAAAGTCAATAAGAAGAATTATCCATGGAAAAATTCGAAAACAAAATTTTTTTTTGAAAATTTTTATATTTCATTGAAATGTCACTGAAATTTCCAAGTCATCATTTCGCAATGTTAACAAGTGCGTAAAAGCTGCTGACTTCACGTCAGTGCTTTTCCTGCATTTTTTAGGTCTAAATATGTGGTGGAATTTTTGCTGGCAATTGTTGTCTGTACTAATTGAGAACTTTCATCTGTCCATTCACAACGATGAGGTGTCATTAGGCCGCTCAATCCAATTTTTTCTACTTTTGTGGTTGAAGAATTCCCTTTATCCAGCAAGGACGAACGCACGAATTGAAGTGCAGTAAGGATTGACTTGCCTGATACATGCATTCGTTTCGACTATTATGTTAATCTTGTTGTTCTGGTTGTTCTTGGGGAACAGTGATTGATGATTTCCCTCTCAATTCTTAATGGTACAAGCTTTCTCCTTCTGGAATTTACCTGTATGATGTCGAAGAAAACAAAAGCAAGCATTGCGCTTTTGCACCAGTTTTCATCTTTGCTATACATACGTCAGTATTTTTTAGGTGGTTAGATTTCTCGGTAGGGTGTTCACCCTTGTTGCAATTCTTACAGGTTTTGCTAGATCGAGCTGGAGTTTTTTTGTCTGGGGTTGGCAATAACTAATGTCGACTGATCGAACTTCTTTGAAGTTGTGATTGAAACGAATGTTAATTTTGAAACTATATCGGAATCCTGGAGTGATTTTCTGAGATTACCAAACTTTTTTTTCACTTGATAACTCTTCCATTATATCAGCAGATACGTTGGAAGTTTATTGAGTAGACTAGCAAGTGGGTTTCGCTGATCAATAAAGTTTGTTGTGTCACATTGTAGAACATCTGCTATATTTCTGACGTTACCACTGAAATTCAAGGGCGATTGCATGCCTTCAATATTTGAGAGTGTGGGAGCTTTTGCAAATAACTCGTCCATTATGAGCTCCGGTCTTCCATACTTTAAGTAATTGTTTATTTATCCATTTATTGGTAAGGGATACAAACCGCTTTAACCCACAAGAATATCTAATAACACTTTCGAAAATATTGATATCATGTGTCCGTAAACCTGTACAGACAAATACTAACAGAGAACTGAAGAAGAATCTATAACTATTAAAAACGAAAAATATTTCTACAATTTTTTTTTGAAGGCAACAAAGACATGGCAAGAATAGTCATATGGTTGACATATGTATTAAACAAATCGAATATTCTGGTTATGGGAGAACTTTGTCCTATATTAGTGTTGAAAAAACTGCTATGGAGTAACTGTCAACTCCTCGTATTCCTCTGAGGTACAAGATGAAAGATGGATGATATCCACTCCGGCGAATCGTAGTCATTTAAAAGGATATTTAAAGCGAGAAGCAGATAAAATATGGTTCCATGTTATTATAGAGACAACAATTCCGGTCTGGAACAAAACTTATTTTGTTCCAAATATAACGTAGTTGTTAGATATTTTTAAATAAAGAACCTCCCGATTCTAGAGTATCCCAAAACGCAGTTCATGAACGTTGTAGTATAAACTTCATATAACACTGCCAAAATTTATTTTGTTGAAAACAAAGCTATAGTAGAGACTCTCAATTGTCACTTCGTCGTAAAAATCGAGGCATACATACTGAGAAAACCCAAAGTCTTGCTGATTATTTTCACGGCACTACTCCAGAAATCTAGAAAAGTCCTCCTGGATCTTCAAGCAATAATCAACCGATCTTATTCCACGGAATATCTCCAAATCATCCGCATACAAAAAATAACTGAATATTTGAAACAGTTTTGTATATCGTTGATGAAGATGCACACCGATTTCGATTAATTTTAGCATAAGTAAAATAGGGTCAACCTTGTCACACGCCTTGCTGAAATCTGCATAGAACTAATCGAGTTGAGTCATAACATCTATTGCTCTACAAGTATATTCAGTTGAGACAAATGAATAGGTCTCTTGAATCAATTTTTTTTTATCATTGGAATCGAATATTCTATCCATAAGACTACTAAAAAACTTTAACCGCCGTCAAAAATTTAAATTTTCAACGAGGATATGATCTTTCGAATTTAGCTCCGCATGTCGGCTGTTTGAGCGGACGAAACTTTGCGGCTTCTGTGACGTGCCGGGATATATCCATTCTCTCTCTCTCTCTTTCTTCTCGTGTATTTCTCTCTCTAGCAAGCCAATAGATAGCGTCAGCTGAATCGATCGGTGAATCTTGTAATATCGAGTGACGTAAAGGCGATCTGGCGTTCCTCCCGCTTCGACCTTGGGTCCCGATTTGACCATTTCCAATAAAGAAATATTCAAAATTAGCGAATTGTTGAAGTGTGTGATAGCACTGATAGCATACATTTTGACTTTGTATCGATATAGGTGGAATGAGAAAAAAATGGAAAGATGAGAATTCTTGTTACATGCAAAACCACTATTGGTTCATATATAACTGCTGACTGTCTAATATTGATGACCGCACACTATGAAACAAACTATCGTAAGTAATGCTCCCAAATATTTCACTGAAAACAGACATTCCCAAATTCCATCATAGTTTCGAATTGACTACTATCACCAGAGTTTTTACAGATTGGGACTAACAAAGCAATTTTCCAAGCAGTCGAAAATATTCCAGATTGCATTGATATATTGAATGAAATACTTAGAGAAACACGCAGAATAGTAGCGAAGTTTTTAACAGAATGAGATCGGTAGCCGTCAGAAGCCTTACCTTTATTATCATTCGATGATTTCAACTTATCATTCACCTACGCAGAAGTGAACAATATTGTATCAGTCAAGTTGGTGCAACATGCAAAAAAAGACCTTCACCTTAATTTCTTAGATATTTGAATTTCTCGCAATAACAGTGAAAATAATATTTTTTCTATTTCTGTAAATTTTGTTGTTCACTGAAAAATAAACTGAAAATTTCGATATTTCATTCTTACTCGAGGAAAAAATAATTCTCTATCCTCCTTCAAAATACAAGGAATAACAGAAGCAGCCTGCTATAATGGAAGATCAGACAAGATATTCCAGTTCTTCTTTTAAGAGAATGAATATAAGACTTTGTAATTTGATTTTATG
This sequence comes from Myrrha octodecimguttata, assembly GCA_958510865.1. NCBI lineage: Eukaryota > Metazoa > Arthropoda > Insecta > Coleoptera > Coccinellidae > Myrrha > Myrrha octodecimguttata. Next base: position 15,942,033 of record OY294058.1, on the reverse strand, counting down.
AAATTAAAAAAGTGAGTGATTTTTGTATTGAGTTTTTAAATCCTATTGCAATCAACATAGAACTCAATGAAGGGACTGTTTAAGTCTGGAGGAACTAGAGGAGTAACACTCTTTCTCGCATATCTCGCATGTTAGAGCAGAAAATTAGGCCTTGTATTCTATCAAAATAATTTCTAATATTACTTTTTTGAAAGACCTCACTGAATGACATTAAGTCGATTAGCGAAGAATAACTGTTATCAGGATACATGGGCATAAAAACATTAATACAGTCACTAGGAATCCAATCGATGCCTGGAAAATAAGTCTTCGAATAATAATCGCTTCATGTAGCGTCTATGATCTCCTGAAGTTTGAACCATTTCGGACTCTCATTAGAACTCCACCTCAGGATTTCTTGTTGTTTATATTTGCAGCACTTTCCCGATCACGACAGAATACCCTTTAACAGGACGAATCAAAAATCTCATCATCATCGATCTCACCAACCATATTTGACTCTGCAATCGAGAACAGGTCAGCATTAATGTTTAAACGTTCAACCCGAATTCAGATAGTTCAAAACTTAAACCGTTCAAATTTGGTCCGAATATCATTAGCTTATCCATCCCCAAACCTCCTCAAATATGTTCTTGTTATTACCAGGATTGCGAGTATTCGAAGAAAACGACACAAAAAGAGTAGGAGCATTTTCGTGACATCAAAGACTTTTCACTGAATAAAGAAGAACAAATTGCGATACTCAGGAAAAGTGTGGTGCAGGAGAGGAATATAAACTGAGCAATATCTTGCCAAGACTTCCCCATTATGAAATTGCTGAAATCGTTCAGTTCTGGAAGTGTTTCCACTTTTATTGTCTGCATGTGATGAATTGCTTGAGTGCAAACAATTTGACATGCATGAAGAACAAAATTAGGAGATATCATCATACTTTCTAGCTGGATACAAATTGTGACGAATATCACATAGAAATTAAAATTTGAAGGATGAATTCGAAGATTGGATGTGTGAATATTGGATTCTGAAATAGACACATTCTACTTTCTAGATGCCAAGTTGGTTCTATTCACAAGTTATTCAGAAAACTTGAAACGAACAGACCCAGTTTAGTTTCAATCAATTGTTGAGGTAACAAATGACCGTACCTACACAAAGAGCAAACATTACTTGACCTTAGTGATATTTCTTTGACACAAACGAATTTCATGCTTCAATAGAGACAAATGAATCCAATCTTGATTCAAGGTTTATTTGGAATTTTGATATCTAAGTTATTCAAATCAAACAACATATTTGTTTGAATAAAATAATCTGTTTGTTCGAATCCAACTAACAAATCAGTTCAAATGGAATAATACATAGTCTTGAAAGAAGTATAATGATTGAATAACACTAAAATAGTACTTGAAATGAGATGTGTTCGTTTGAAGATGAGTTCAAATATATTTCAGAGAAATATATATATTTACATTTTCGAAACAACATTCTTTTAATGAAACATAAATTTTATCAGTTCAAAAGGAGGCCTCATTTCGACTAAGATATAAAACCTCAAAAAAATTAAATATATTAAAAATTATAAATTATTGGAATGAACACTTGCGAAATAATAAGAGGACTTGAATGAATGTAATTTTCGTTCGTTTCATTTATAAAGTTATAATATTATAATCACAGACGTCATTTATCAGGGACGGGTCTCATAAATTGGAAAACAATTCTAGAACGCATCGAAAAAGTTTCTTTCAAACTTTATTATAATATCGATCCGTCGTATAAAGTGAATAATAATCATTTTTTTGGAAATCGTTTTTTCTCCATTGAAAGTGAAGAAAGTGCATTTGTGTGCATTGAGACGTTTCATCAAGTTTGTTTATTGTAGAACGGAATCAATTCTTTGTTTTGCAACAAAATGCCGTCAACACGCGAACAGACGCAGTAATAAAGGAAAGGTGTGAGGATAAATAGTTCATCGATATATATATAGTTCTTGAGGAAGAAGTGGGTACCTTGAATGAGCTTATACGTGATTTGAAGATTAGTCAGGAGAACGAGATGAAACACTCAATGACAAAATGAATCATCTGAAGCAGAAAGTTTTGAACATATCGAGAGAATCCCCAAACAATATGATTCAGGTACTGGAGGAAATTCATGAATTGAAACGTAAAGAAAATGTTCTCATTTTTGGAATAACCATGTAAAAGTTTTTCATGTTCTGATGTACGAACTCCTGCTCGAATGATATTATCAGAGTTAAAAACCATACTCAATTCATAAATAACTCTATCCTTCATTTATGAACCTTGCCTGAGATGAGACCATATAAGTGAAAAATTAGTTTATCGTATAACCTTTATGATAACAGACAGACATACCTCGAGCTCGGAAACCTTCAGTAGATCGTCCATTCTTGACGATTATCGACAGTTATTGCTGAATCTCAAACAATATGTCAGGGCACGGTGAAATCTACCAAAGAAAGAGGGGGGTCCTTGATAAAGTTTCAAAAGGTGACTCTGTTTTAGCTCCAGAATCATGCATTGTAACCTTTTTCTGTTCTGGTAGGTTGTCAACACGAGGAGTTAACTGCAGTTTATGTAATTCCGTACTGTTATTAGAGAGATAACTTGGACCAGTCCACCGAATAGGACTGTTTACCAAATTCTCAGGTGATAAACCTCGCGAAACCAAGTCAGCTGGATTTTGGGCAGATCTCAAATGAGACGTAAGCACTTGTATGAGGGCTTGTCGATTCGAAACAAGTGTATACCAGCGAGAAGGGTGAGATGCAATCCACGCTAATGTAATTTCAGGGTACGAAAATAAATGAGTTCCATCGTTCTTCATAGTGTCATGGATATGGATCCTTATATTAAACAATCTTGATAATAACGAGGCAGCATTCAATTCGAGCTTCGGAAGTGACAAAGTTTTTGAAGGAGCCACTTTATTTCGCGCAAACCAGACGGCTTGAAATAATATTAGAGAGATATTGCAGTGTCAAGTTTGTGTGACGTTATGAGCGCAAACGTTATTCTTGACATGTGGGCATGTCAGATTACGTTTCAGAAAAACGCGACGTTGATAGCGTTAGCGTCTAACGTTATTTACGGAAAATTGCGAGCCGCAATTTACGTTACGCTATTCTATATCGGCAGGATTCGTTAAGCTTCGGGTCCTTCCTGCTCCGATCACTGTCATCGAAACGCTGTTTGATTATATGTTTTCTCGTTTTTTGATGTTAATTTCACAACTTCCTCAGATTTTGAATCTATTTTATAATACACACAACTGATATTACACATTAAGATTCATTAGTGCTATCACAACAGTTTTTTTTTAAATATAGGTATTTGCTACTGTTCCAAGAATTAAGAATAGTTTGAACCATGCTAATCATATTGTGCAATATAACTAGTTCCACTTCTTGTGAAATAACATCAGCTAAAATTACCGATTCCCGTTGTCCAAAATCAAAAAACAAATGCAGAAATGCAAATGATTAAACTTCAGGAACGTGAGTTTGTAACACAAAAATCTGACGTCTTACATAACCTAACCAAACAAACTGATAACAAACGCAACGGTAACAAAAACGTGTAGCAATAGGTCCACTTTTGAAACGACCGTTAAAACCGAAACGTAATATTTAGCGTAACCGTAATAACATAACGTTTGCGCTATTCAACAGTTGCAATATCTCTCTATTGTTAGTGTAAGTAACGCGCAAATAAATGCAGCAACCAAAAGCTTCAGTACTAGCGTCACAATACCCAACTAAATAGTTCAACCTTCATAACCGGTATACTCAAATAGGGAATGCACGGAATTTTGAGGGTTCCAGATGCTTAATTTCTTTCAGATGAGATTGCACTCGACGGATAATTCGGAATTTAATTTGTCATCCCAATCTGACTTTTGGATGAATGGGGAAATTGACCCTAATGGATCGAAGAATAGCGCTATTTTAAAAAGGACGTGACGTTTTCTGAGAACATTCCTATTTTCGAATTCCGGCAAAGTGAATGAAAAGTCGTCATCTCGAGCGTTCCACATTAAGCCTTATTTGTGGGGTCTGATATTTTTATATTATAACTGATACCATTCTGGCCTTGAATAGATTCGAAAAATGTTTAAATTTCTTCTGAATTAGATTTCCATTCATGCAATGACCAATGTGCAGAGTTACAAAAATCTCGGAGTTCTTCATATATTCGTTTCAAAGCTTTACGCTAATGGGTGTGTGCTCATGTTTTTCACCGCTAATTCTTTCAATACACGAGTTGGCAGAAATGAAGACGAGTTTATACCGTAAGTTGCGGTGCATAGTTCAAAACATATCATCTCGTCGCTTGGAGAATTTCTCCAAACTATATTCCGAAGACGTCTCTGATCCACGCCATCGTTCACATTCACACCTCCCAAGAGGGTGCTCCAATCTGATGTCGAAAGATCAGAACTTATCGCATCGTAATTACCCCTTCTAAAATTAAAATTGAATGAGCAGGTCGCTTTCAAGTAACAAGTAACTACGAGCTCAAACATCACATAATAACTCTATTCTCGTATGATGGTCATCCTCTCTGACCAAAGGTGCGTCACATCGACTTATGCGATCACTTATTTTTTATTACACATAATGAGGTCTTATTCTCATTGAAAACATTACTGAATTGTTTTAATTCCAAAAAATTTTAGAATATCGACGGAATTCACATATTTACTTCCAACTTCTGCAGTAATTAGCACATTACATAGCGTTTGACACACTCACTCCAGGGAAGAGCAATTGAAGTCACTACAGATCAGAATTATGTCTTGTTCGCACAAATTCAAAATATTCCGTTCCAATTTATTTCCAAACGACCTGTAGGCCATTCCGATACCTGGTGCTATGTAAACATAGCAGATGTATATTCTTATTCTATTGAGGTTTATTACCACCTGAAGTTCCTCTTGATCACTGCTGAACTCCAGCACAAATCTAGCATTCAAGTTAACACGCACCAGCATAAGTTACACCACCCCCGTCTTTCTTCGATATTTGTGTTGAGTCTCCATCTCGCCTGAAGACGTTATGTTTATCATCAACTAATTTATATTCTTATATTCTTATATTCTCATTCAACCATTATTCAGTTAGAGCGATTGCGTCTAATGATCAAGCCACCACACTCAATCTGGAATCCTGCAGTCTTGTACTCAAGCCTCGTACATTTTGATATAAAACGTGTAGAGGTATTTCAACGGGAGATTTTCGATTAATGATCGTTCATTATTTTTCTTTTGTAGGACAGAGTGTCAGAATCAATTTCACTTTGTATCTGTGAAATTTAAGATGTAAGGTTTTTCTCTAAAACTTACTCTACAGATATCGAGTCTCTAGGTCGTTTATTTCGGAATTATTGTGTATAGTTTGAAGGTTCATAATGAGTTCCTTGAGAATGATATCAAAATATCACGAAATTTAAAAAAAATTCAATTTTGTTTCAAATTGTTCTAATGAAACGATCATCACGGAATTCTGCATGAAGTTGTTCATTAGCCTTTTCAAACCTGTTACTAAGTTTCATCACGATTGAACCCGTATTTTCGAATTATTCCGAAAAAATCTAGAAAAGCTTTGACGTGAGTTCAGTAGCTTTGTCGAATGGTATTATTCCAACTGAACGGCATGGATTTTTATCAGGTCGCTCTACGGTGACGAACCTCATTTCATGCGTTAATGAGTGGACTAGGGCGTGGGACCGGGGGGTGCCTGTGGATGTGATTTATCTGGATTTCCCAAGGGCCTTTGATAAGGTCCCCCACCGGTGGCTGCTTGCTAAGCTTTACTATCTTGGTATCAGGGGAAGTGTTTTATCTGGGATTGAGGCTTTTCTATCAAACCGTACCTTTCGAGTTAGAGTCAATCGTTCTTTTTCTTGTCCGGATAGACCTATGACGTCGGGTGTCCCACAGAGTTCCGTTCTAGGCCCTACCTTGTTCTTATTATACACCTCCGATCTCCCTAAACTTCTCCACTCAGATTGCTCAATGTTCGCGGATGACACTAAAATTCACAATTTTCCTTTGTCCAATTTCGAAACACTTCAACGGGACCTGAATGAGATTGGCGTTTGGTGTGAAAACTGGTTACTTCCTTTGAACGTGGACAAATGCTCTGTGCTACATATTGGTGGAAACAACCCGAGAAAGGAATACATCATCAATGGTTTCACGCTTCGCAGTGTATCAAGTCACTGTGACCTGGGTTTGACTATTCCCGAAGACCTACGTTGGTCTAACCATGTTTCTTCCATCACTACTAGGGCGAGACAGTTGACTTATGCCATCCAGAGGGCATTTAGCGAATGTGACATTGCCACGTGTAAACTCCTTTATACGAGTTACATAAGACCAATGCTGGAGTATGCTGGCCCGGTTTGGTGGCCTCCACCCGTACCGACGAACACCATCTTGAGTCAGTGCAGCGTTGGAATACACGCATATTATACGGAATAACTCGCCCTTCATACGAGGACAGACTCATTGTTTTCGGGTAACCATCTTTTTTTTAGAGGCAAACAGGCGAGCTTCTTCGGTGGTGAGCCTCTGCCTTCTCTTCTTCGGGTTTATTTGTGAAACATGAATATGAATTAAGTGTTTTTGTTTAATGATCAAATATACTTCATTATTATTATCGTTATTATTATTATTATTTCAATCACGACGGAAGAGGGGAGACTTAATATTCTCCTTCAAACCGAAATGGTGACTTCGGTGATCGTTTCGTGGCCTATTCACTGTAAACAACAACAATCTGAGAGGACATCAGTTCAAATTGTCGAAGGAAAACTTTCGAACATCCCAACGACACAGTTTTCAGACTAACAGAATTTTCGAGAGATGAAACTGTTTGCCGAGTATCGTGGTCAATGCTGGAACCGTCAATGCCTTCAAGAATGCGTTGGATCTTTTTGATGCAAGAACTTCTTATTTGTGAACTTTTTTCTGTTTTTGTTTTCTTTTTGAGTTTATAGGAATTTCCTCAACTCTGATTTTATGTTCAATAATAATAATAATAATAATATTAATAATAATAATGATGATAATAATAATAATAATAATAATAATGATAATAATAATAATAATAATAATAATAATAATAATAATAATAATAATAATAATAATAATAATAATAATAAATCCGCAAGGGGTAGTTTTTTATACTACTTGGTGAGTGACGACACCACGGATCCTAGTTACCTTTCGGTAGGTATAAAACGCGCCACCCATCTCAAATGGAGACACGAACTTCAAAAGCCTCGGAAACTTGGAACGGCGTCAACGGAACCGCTGATTCTAAGGTAAGAGGTGTCGCACCCGGCAGGGGGGTTAGAGGTACCCCAGGTCGTCACTCAGCGAAATCCTCAGCTTAAGACCGCGCCGAATAGGCTAATAAGAACCCGCAGAACTGCACCAGCGGGAAGTGTTGCTCAGGACGATACACCAGAGCCCACCCTCGCAGAGCCACGACGGAAAATCAAATGGAGTAACGATATGAATGAATTCATCGTCAGACATTACTTCCGTGTTTTGAAAGATCGTCATAACACTAGTGGATACGCTGAGGTTCTACGAAAAAATGTTGTCCAGAACTATCCAATGTACGCTCATGTGACAACACAGAATATCATAGATAGAAAAAATTACATTTTTAACGCCAGAAAACGAAGAAGACCACTACTAGAGGCGATAATAGACCAAATTCAGCAGGAAGTACAGAAGAAAATCAGGAGAAAATGGCACCAATATTAGAACAACAACTTCTGCTAGAATCGAACACAACTCAACCTGATGTAGAAATTGATCGGGGAAACCAGGGACAGGAGGCGGATGACGGCACATCGAACCCACGAGAACCTTAACACAATGGAACACCAAGAGAATCCCTACATGAAATACAAGAAACGAACCCATCTGACGAGGAGATAGATGAAATGAAGCAATTGCTATCTGCGAGTTTATACAAATATCAAAACGTTAATTTTGGAAATAGACCAACAATACCAAAGATCCACAAGTCGAAAAATCTTGCTGGGGTAACGAACTTCATGAATCAGCATATTTTACTACAGTATGACGAACACATAGAAGAGCTAGGAGATCTTCGAAATCTAACTTACTGTGCAGCCATTACGATATGTGAGATTTGCAGGGACAAACCTATCGAAATGTCACATGGAAATGGAAATGCAACTAAAAGACCTTATTGGATGATATGACTAGAGAAGAGAATCGAGACCATAAGACAAGACCTGGGACGAATGACTCAATATAGGAATGGTAATAGAGAACGCAGCGCATTCTTACATATTTACATATATGACATCTCCCATTTTTCAAATTATAAAAAAAAATACAAAATTTCATTAAATGCAATACAATCACAATAAACAAATTTATGATATTACTGATATGAAAATAGTTCAGGTTTTCTGATCTTCCTTCCATATCGAGTAGTTAGTGAAGGAGAAGAAGGAAGTGTTTTATTAGTTTCCCTCTCAATGACATGTTCCTCAGGCTCCCCCTCTATTTTACATTTAAAGTCATCATCAAAAGTTTCTGGCAATTTATCATCTTTCACATCTGAATTTATTTCATCATCATCGGTTTCATAATACAATTTTTTATTTTCAAACATTGGTTTCACGAACCATCTATTTCTTCGTTTCAATCGATTGCTATTTTCTTCCTTTACAATATATGAATTTGCATTATATTTTTGAACTATTTTTCCAGGTATCCAAATTTTATTTTCTTTCACAAAAACTTTTTGATTAATACTAAGAGGTGGTAAATTTCTTGTTCTTTTATCGTAATATATTCTTGAATTTAATTGTTTTTCTCTTATAAACTCGTTCTGTTTCTTTAAATTTATTCTCTTATTCTCAAACTGACCAGTGAATGTTGGTAAAAATCCTTTTATTTTTCTTCTGAAAAGTAGTTCAGATGGATACATTATTTTATTAGATATTGGTGTCAAACGATATTCTAAAAGAGCTGCGTTAATATCGGATTTATTATATTGACATTTCCTAATAATATTTTTTACAGTTTGAATGCTCCTTTCAACCATGCCATTCGATTGTGGATATAAAGGGCTAGAAAATTCATGTTTGAAATCCCAATCGATGGAAAATTGCTTAAATTCTTTGCTTGTAAATTGTGGACCTCCGTCGGAAAATATTATGTGGGGTATTCCATGTATATAGAATATATTTCAAGTGATTGAATATATTAACATTAGTAGTCGACATTAACTTTCGAATTTCTACAAACTTTGAGAAGTAGTCAATTAATATTAAGTAGTTTGCATCATTGAGTTCGTAAAGGTCTATACCAACTTTGATCCAAGGTAGCTTAGGAATTTCATGAGGATTCAATGGTTGCTTGAAATTATTTTTTGAATATCTAACACATGTTGAACAAGATAAAATCAAATTTTCAATATCATAAGATATGCCTGGCCAATATCATACATTTGCTGCTCTTAACTTGGTTTTAGTAATGCCAAGATGACATAGATGTTATCTAGAAAGCATTTCTTTTCTTAATACTTTTGGTACAATTATACTATTTCCTTAATATAAAACTCCATCAATTGCTACTATTTCATCTCTAAAATTCCAATAACGTTTAACATTTTCTTTACATAAGGAACGTGAGTTTGGCCATCCATTCAATACACAGTTTAAAAGATTTTGAAGTTCTAGATCTTTATTTGTTTCTTGCTTGAATTTTTCAAGTTTTTCAGAGCTGATTGGAAAATTATCATTCAAGAAGTTTATTTGAGCATTATATTCAGGTGTAAAAGAGAGATCATCATCATGAGATGAGATAGGAAGTCTGCTGAGTGCATCAGCTATATACATCTCCTTACCGGGTTTATATGTAAAATTTATATCATACATCTGCAAGTCTAGCAGCATTCTTTGAAGAAGCATTGAACATTGGGCTAGAGGTTTTCTAAAAAGACTTAATAGTGGTTTATGATCTGTCTCAACTGTTACTTGTTTACCAAAAATAAAATGATGATACCTCTTGCAGCCATATACAAGAACAAGCATCTCTTTCTCGATTTGAGCATAACTTATTTGAGTTTGTGTTAATGATTTGGAAGAATAGGCTACTGGTTTGTTGTTTTGAATCAAAGATGCACCTAGAGCATATTTACTAGCATCTACAGTTAAAGTTATTGGTACTTGAGGATTATAAATTTGCAATATTGGTGGTGAAATTAAAATCTGTTTAAGCTTATCAAATGCACTCTGTTGTACATATTCCCATTGAAAAACAGTATCCTTTCTCAAGAGTTCTCTCAAAGGCTTTGTTAAATCTGACAAATTAGGAATGAACTTATGCAAGTAATTCAGAATACCTAGAAATCTCTGAAGTTCCTTTACAGATTTAGGTATAGGATAATTTTTTATAACATCGATTTTAGAATGATCAGGTTCTATGCCATCACTTGTAATTATATGTCCCAAATATTTAATTTTATCAACATTAATTCTACATTTATTCTTATTAAACTTTATATTATTTTATCTAGCTCTGTCAAGTACTTTTTTGAGTCTCTCATCATGTTCTGATTTGGTTGATCCCCAAATCAGAATATCATCAATGTATATTGCTATACCTTCAATATTATCAAAACATTCAAACATTTTTTTCTGAAAAACCTCACTTGCACTTCTCAGGCCATATGGAAGTCTCAAAAAACGGTATCTTCCAAATGGCGTATTAAATGTACAGAGCTTCGAACTTTCTTCATCAAGTTGTATATTCCAGAAACCATTTGAAACATCAAGAACAGAGAAGAATTTAGCATTTTGTAAATTATTGATGGTTTCCTCAAAAGCAGGAATTTGATAATGTTCTCTATAAATAACTTTGTTCAAGTCCGAAGGATCCATGCAAAAACGAAAATCTCCATTTGTTTTGCTTACTATTACCAAGGAATTGACCCATTCGGTTGGTTCTGTTTCTTTAATAATTATTTTTTGTCTACATAATTTATCTAATTTTCTTTTTAATTTACTATGAATATTCATCGGGATCTTTCTAGCGCAGTGAACAACTGGTTGAGCATAAGGATTAATTCTTATTTTATACTGACCTGGAATACATCAAATTCCTTCAAAAACATCTCCATATTTGTTCATTATATTGTCTTCCACAGAAAGTACTAATTCAGCAATATTTAGATCCTCAATTGTTCCCAAACCTAATATACTTGGTCCTGAATTCCTAACAATGTAAAATTTAATTTTATGAGTATTGTTTTTGAATACACAATTTATATACGCATAACCTAAAATATTAAGAATTTCGCCAGTATATGTATGCAATCTCGATTTACATTTTTTCAATTCAATATTATTCAAGTGTTTACTATAAGTATCAAATGAAATCACATTAGCTTGGGCTCCCGTATCAACTTTAAATTGTAAAATTTTATCATTTATCATTAAATCTACAATCCATTCATCATTCTTATATTGTTCATTAACCATGCCTATAAATAAATCATCACAAAAACTTTTACAATCAGAATCTGAGTGACCTTCATTAACATTATGTATGTTTTGATTTCTAATATTTCTGCAAAATTTAGCGAAATGATTGCTTTTCTTACACAAACTGCACTTCTTACCAAATGCTGGGCACTGACCATAAGAATGTTTATTTCCACATCTACCACAGGGAAAGTTTTGTTTACGCCGCCATACTGGATTTCCATTCTGCGCAGTAGTACCTGATGAATTATGACTGCGCTCACGTGACTGCGCATTGAATCTTCCACCATTTCCTTCTACTGAATTTCTGGAAGGCTGTGGCGCCATATTGCTTCTTCTGCCGTTAAATTTTCTTCTAAGTACGGCCACTTGAGTGTCTTCTGGAGTAGTTGTTCTATTCGAGCCAATTGCTTGTATGTGTTTTTCAGCAGTTTCAGCAGATTTACAAATTTCCATCGCTTTTTCCAAATCTAGATTTTTCGTCCTTAGCAGTCTGTCCTTCACGGCAGTATCTTTGATTCCAAGAACTAATCGGTCCTTAATGAGACTGTCTGTCAGCGTGGAAAATTCACAGGTTTCACTGAGTTCTTTCAAGGATGTAACGTATTCATCAACGGATTCTCCTGTTCGCATTTCTCTTGTGAGAAATACGTGTCGTTCATAAGTCACATTGATGGTTGGTTTGAAGTAATCCTCAAATTTTTCCAAGACTTTTGTGTAGTTGGTGGCATCTTCTGGTTTTATGAATTTGAACGTATTGTAAATTTTTAAACCTCTATCCCCAATGTGATTGAGAAGCAGAGCACACTTTGTTCCATCGGATTCTTCTGATTGCTTCGAGGCCACGAGGAATAGAAGAAATTTCTGTTCAAAGAATCTCCATGCATGTGCATGAAATTCATCGCACCTGGTTTCACAAATTTTTCCATTTTAATATGGAAGTGTTAATTGTCTACTTTGTATTTCACTGTACTAATAATTATTTATTATTTTATAATGCGGGTTCAAACTACTGCGCCATGTTATATTCGTAACAATCTGGATCTGCATAGGTATCGATACATCAGATGTCTATAACTCAACTGAAACTTTATTCTTTTCAATCATGTACAATCAACATCCCCACCTGAATGAGGATGCGCATTCTTACATATTTACATATATGACAAGACCAACAGGATATTAAACAACTGGAACCTAGTGAAGTCTATAAGTACCTGGGCATAATGCAAACAAGACGTATAGAACAAAACAAAATGAAGGAACAGATAAAGAAAGAGTATAATAGAAGACTGAAAGCAATTGCAAAAACTCACTTAAACTCTAGAAACCTATCGACAGCCATCAACACACTCGTTATACCGATCTTAACATATTCTTTCGGCATAGTTAAATGGTCAAACACAGATTTGGATGTCCTGGAACGTAAAATCCGAATAGTTCTGACCAAATATGGCAAACACCACCTGAGATCTGCAATAGAGCGCATTTCCATACCTCCCACTGCCCCACAGAAAGACCTGAAAGAGAGGACCGAATAGTGCGCTGGCAAGTGAAATCCTTGCATGGCAAATACCCTCTACTCCTTAAAGATAGCAATATTAATAGAGACCAGTCACTACAATGGTTGAAAAAAGGTTACCTATTCCCAGAAACAGAGGCCTTCATTATTTCTATGCAAGACGGAGTAACACCGACAAGATATTATCGTAAAACAATCCTAGAAGAGTCTGTAGAATCAGATGAATGCTGTCGATGCCATCAAACATTAGAAACATTAGAACACATTATAGGCGGATGCGCACAACTAGCACCAACAAAATATAAAATGAGGCATGATAACATGGGAGAAATCATTCACCGAGAGATTGCTCTTAAATATCAACTAATAGCAAAAGACACTACACCAGACTACCACTACGAGCCGCAACCAATTCTACAAGATCAGGAAAACAGATACATTTCATACTGGGACCGTGCCGTCCTAACAGAATTGACGACACTAAGCAATAGACCAGATGTCATGCTCTGGAAAGAGAGAGAAGCCGGAGCATACCTTGTTGATTTTGCTGTCGTAAATGCCAACAACCTGGAAAAAAGTAGAAACCAAAAGATCTTGAAATACCAACAATTAGCATTTGAATTGAAAACTCTGTGGAATATTCGAGAAGTAGTCATTGTACCCGTTATCATCTCTACCCTAGGATTGGTACCCGAGTTTCTCCTGGACTCATTGAAAAAGCTAAACACTCACAGTAACGTGATCGGCAGAATCCAACACACCGTACTCCTATCTACAGCAAACATCACTCGGAGATTTCTGGACCTGAAATGAAATGCTTCCTAGATGCACTTGATTGGTAACAGATCACACAGCTAGGAACACACCAACCGAAAGGTTGTGAGACTGGAACCAATAATAATAATAAAAATGATAATAATAATAATAATAATAAACTTCAAAGTGAACACTCTTGCGTACAAGGTTGTTAAGCATGGTATCCATGAACCTAACTGAACACAAAACAACAACGCCGAAAAACACTGAACATAAAACGAACTCTCCGAACTACGTAGCTGCTGCTGAAATAATTCCAAGAATCAATTTTACTGCAAGAGAACAAGCTATAGTGCTACATGCAGAGGACAACTTTAAACTCTTCGATTACGTCTAGGCTATAGGTAACATTATTCAACCGAAAAATATCTGTTTCGCCTTCAGAATATCTAACAACAGAATCTGCGTATACTAAGCCAACAAATAACTAGTAGATCAAGTTATCAAAACCCACCCAACTGTGACTATAAGTAATACAAATGTGAATGCAAGAAGGCTAGTTTCACCAACAAAGAGGATTGTGATTTCGAATATTTCTTGACGCATTCCCCACGATCGCGTAACATAAGTCTTAACTGAACTCAGACTACATTTGGCTTCCCCCGTTTCATTCTTGAAAGCTGGTATACCTGGAGATGAGTACTCCCACATACTTATTTTCCGAAGACGAAGTAGTATATATTCTTCCCCCTAACAAGAATTACGAACTACAAACATCCACCTTAGTCCAATACGACGATAATGAATATATGAGTTTTCCTTTCAACAGTCGAAATGGAGTGCCTTGTTTTCCGTCAAACTGGCCACGTAGCATCGACCTGCCCTACAAACACAACACCCAACCGATACAAGCCCCAACAAACTATTCTCAAGCTGATCATCATCCGTCCACTACGATACCACAAGCGGGTAAGATTACTTTTCTCAAGAGGGGACTCTCAAAGATCATCTAGTGATCAAACCACTCAACATGAGCCTACCACCGAGTCTGACCCTGTGAGTAAGAATTCAATGCCGCCCTCGCAAACTTCAATAAAGAGGACGCCGGATAACAAAAGAGTCAGGAAGGAGCGGAAAATAGAGGTACCTGAGGACCACGCCCTGAGCGACTTCACCAAAACTGCAATTTCAACTGCTTATCAAGTGAACCCAGAATCCTTGTACCCCATGATAGCCTAATTGCGTGTCCAGAAAAATTCTTAAGGAAGGCCTTTTCAAGCTGAAAAATTCACAACTGATGTAAAAGCACTACTATCGGACCTACACAGCATTTACTCATACGTAGAAAATGCAGAAAGAGAATCGCCAGAATTTCAAAGAAAATCAGAGATAAATTCAAAGATCAAGAGATTGAAGTTGAAAACCCCAGAGACGACGACCCTTCTGACAGTTTTTCCCAAATGTCCTTCAGCCAAATACACATTTAAAATGATAACCATCCATCTTCAACTTGATACAATGGAATTGCAAAGGGTTTTATCCTAGACTAGAACGAATTCAACAACTTGTCTCCGATGCTCTCACCGATATTTTTTGCCTGCAAAAGACGAACTTCAAAACCAACCATAAACCATACCCAAAAAACTACTCAGGTCATCACTTCATCAGAAGAAGAAACACCAGAGCTAGCGGTGGTGCATCTATATTTATTTCAACAGAAATTAACTACAGAGAACTCACCCTCAATACCCTTTCCGAGGTCGACGCCGTCTCTACCTGTTCCCCCAAAAAATTACTTTTTGCAGCGTTTATATACCACCGAATCATAACCTCTCTTACTCTGAACTAACAGACCTCGTAAACCAGTTGCCTACCCCTTTTATCTTGGTAGGAGATTTCAATGCGCATAATATGGCCTGGGGCTCAGAGAAAACATTTGGTAAAGGAAAGGTGGTTGGAGATGTTATAACAGATCTTGACCTCAACATACTCAATACGGGAGAAAAAACGTATTTTGATGTACCAACCGAAAAATTTTCATCTATTGACCTCTCTTCGTGGGATCCTGTTACAGCAACTCATCTCTCCTGGATAACTCTGGATAGTCTATATGAAAGCGATCATTCTCCCATTGTTGTGACAGATAGCAAAAACCACCCACCAGATAACTCACAGAGTGGAGGATGACCAGTTCTGATTGTAATTCCTACGCGGAAGAGGTGAACTTCCAAGTAACATCTACAGAATTCATGAACAACATAGATCAAGCTCTCCACCAGAAACATCTTAATCTCAGCAGCAGAAAAACATATCGGACGAATCAAAATAAAAACAAACGAGAACATAGTTCCCTGGTGGAATGAAGCCTGCAAACTGGCCGTAAAACTATTTAAAAGTGAACTGAACCCTTACAGAAAAACAAGAACACAGGAAGACTTAGTAAATTTCGAAAAACCCAAGGCAGTCTCTAGAAGGGTTCTTAAGGTAAGCCCACGGGAAATCTTGGATGAATTTTGTATCTTCAATCTCTCCGAATATGGCACCTACTCAAGGTTGGACTAAAATAAAAACAAATAAAAGGTTGGAATACGACCTAAAGCATTTCTTCCATCCTTGACAAGAAACACCAACCCACCACTAAGAGTCAAGACATAGCAAATACATTGACATAACATTATTTTGAGAAAATACTCAATCAATATATTCCACAACGCCCCAAGAAGCACGCTATGAATATAGAACAATCTGAGGAGACACTTGATCATCCCTTCAGCTTACTAGAACTAAGATTAGCCCTCTTCTCTATGAGGAACACTGCAGCAGGTCCGGACGAAATTCCAGTGATATTTATTCCTTTAAAAACTGAGGGATGAGACACTGCCAGAAGTACTGAAGCTGTACAATAGTATCTGGACAGGCCATCAAGTTCCCAAACAGTGGCAACAATCACACATCATACCAATTGAAAAACCAGGCAAATCGAAACCCACTCCTAATGCATTCCGACCAATTTCGCTGAACTGCACACTGTGTAAAGTTCTTTATCTTATAATGAGGTTTCAGATAAAATCATAGCACGACAAATAACCCCATCATACTTCAGACAGAAATAGCTAACGTATTTGCAAACCAACAAGAACTCATTGCTGCACTGATAGACATCCATAGTGCCTTTGATACAACAAGTCGAGAAGCGATTCTGAGGAAGCTACATGACATAAAACTCCACAGAAATACTGTTTTCTGGAAAACTTCGTGACCGATAGATGTTTGAAGGTGTTAGTAAATGGCAAGTCTTTTGACTCTTTCGTCACCCATAAAGGCATTCCCAAAGGTTCTGTGTTAAGCACGACGTAAATTATACTTGCCATCAATGATATCTGCACCGTCATTTAGGCCCCAATTAAATTCGTCTCATATGCTGAAGACCTCCTTCCCTATTGCTCGGGCAAAAATACCAAAAACTTTTGCATATCACCATATGGGCCAAGACAATAGGATTAATTTCTCGCCTTCTAAATCCAAACTAACCAGGTTTACTAGAATACCTTCGGAAGTCCTACCACAACTAACGATATATGATGCACCCATAGAACTCGAATATCATGGAATGACCTTGGAGCAGAGGCTCGAGTGGTCACTCCATATCAAAAAAACCAAAGGCTCCTGTATGAATACCATGAAAATCCTTCGAACATTATCTCATCATCAATTGGGCCGTGACGAAGAAATACTACTCAAAAATCTATCGATCACTCATTCTTTCGAGACCAGACAACGGGAGCATGATTCATTTCACATCTAGCAAATCTAATTTGTAATTGTTCAAAAGCATACCTAATACTACTCTGCGCCTCTCCCTTGGAGCATTCAGATCCGTCCCATCAATAAGTTTACACGTTGAAGCACAAGAAATCTCGCTCAACTTTCGCCGACAGCAAACTCTCCTTACATACATATCAAAAGTGTCTGCTCTCCCATGGCGACACCTACTTGAAGCTTCTCAAGAGCCGCCTACTATGACGCCCATGACCTTGCTTTCATTTCCACACATTGCAATGCGAAACTTGAGGCCCATAGACGTCAGCTCGACATCCTCCAGTAAGTTTCCAAAACACACCCGAAGGAAGAAATATATACCGATGCTTCTAAAGATGAGCATGAAATAGCATGCTCGATCATCAATAAGTCGAATGTTCCAGTGACCTACAAACTTCCATCCACCTGCAGCATTCACACCGGTGAACTCTTTGCAATCTTAAAATCTCTTTGCAGTTCTCTTACCCCAGGTCGAAAGCTCGCAATACTAACAGACTCTTTTTCTTCAAATGAATCCATAGCCAACATACTCGAAGTCCAGCAAATTCAACAACGATGCCATACCCTTAAAGCGAAAAAGAATATTTCCAATACTATAATCTGGATTCCATCACATGTTGGAATATCAGGAAACGAAGCTGCAGATCAGGCCGCAAATCAAGCACGAACTTCTGTCCTACCTGTGACCCCAATTCAGCTTCATACAGACCTCAAAATTGCCATTAAGCTGAGATCCTCACAGGAATGGGAAGCCCAATGGAAAGGAGCTAGCACAGACCTACATAATTTTCGTGATTGTGTCATTAGAACGATTCGACAAAGATATTCCAACTTTTTTCTTTTCAAATATTCAATATTTTGAGATCTTCTAATCATACTATCCTCATGAAATTCTGTATAAACCTACAAACTGTCATATCTCGATGAAGTTTTGAATTTCAATTAGATTCAATCTGTTTTTTCGAAATATTCGAGAAATAAAATTTTTAATGGGTTCATCTGCGAAATAATTGTGTGGATTTTACCTATTCCCGAATTCGGCCTTCGTTATCAAGGTCCAAACCTACTATGCAAATATTAAGTTTCTAAGTTTTTCCTTGTGGAAGTTATTGTGTTTACCGTCCGCCGTTATATTAGATCGAATCGATGTCCAGTACTTTATCGAAAAAGTACGGCAGTTACTTAGTCAGTGCTGTGTTCGAAGCACTTCTCATCAGTACTCGGCATAGCTCTGAGTGTGTCCAGCCTGGACGTTTAACTCTAAGATATACGAGAAGTTCAAAAATTTCAGAGATTTGGGATAAATGATAAAGACTGACATCCAAGATCTTTTTTTTAAAGCGGCAACCTCTGGAAGTGATTAACTTCGATACATTATATCCATAACACGTCACCCCTTATAATAATAATAATAATAATAAAGTGAACAACAAATTCACAGTAAGTATTTTCAATTCAAATAAACTAGAGAAAAGGGACAGAGGCTCACCTCCTAAGAAACTCGCCTGTGTGTCCTATAAAAAAAATACAATTTTGATATAAACATAAACAAATTGAACACACACAGAAACCAAAAAGTCTTCGACCCCAACATGTCCTGACAGCATTCAAACTTTGAACAGACCGAGAGAAGCTGAGGAGTTTCAGGCACTTCATTGAACGCCACTACAGATACGAAAGCCAAAACTTTCGCCCGTTTAAAGCAGGTTTCCGTTTATTATGTCATGAACATCTTTCCTTCGTGTGTTGAGAAGCCATATAATTATCTTTTTTTTGAAGGTTTTACAGCTTATAATAGTTTTCAATTCATTAGGTAGTATCCCGTATAATTGAGGTGCAAGAACTTCAGACCTAGCAACAGAAATCGACCCCAGATATATTTTTTACAGTATCTTAATAGCGCAGAAGCTGGAATCGATTACTTACTGTATCGATTTCGAGATTTCTTTAAAAATACTCATAATCGTCCAAATATCATGTCCTCTAGTGCATTTTATATTTCAAGTTTCGCTCAGAAAAGCTCGAATGTCGTCCGGATTCTCTCCTAGTTTGAGTTCTGCCTGATATACACATGAGAGGCGTTCGTTCATTACCTCAGACTTCATAGACTGCTCCTGAGTTGTTCGTTAATTTTATTTCATTCAGATAGAGCATAGTACACATCTCAACCGTTCGGCAAACATATTTGGAGCGAGTAGATGACGATGTTTTTCGTCGGATTACTTTGATACAGTGAAGCGAATCACATCACTGAACACAGTTATCTTAAATTTGATAATTTCGTTCATTTCAGATTAAATCTGAAAAATCCATAATATCTATGGTGACGTGACCAAGAAATCTGGTGCCGCTCGGATGTAATTAGCGAATCCAGCTCTTATTCCAGTAGTATAGTATAGAGTAATCCAATACATCATTATTTTTATTTTCAGGTTCAAGTGTGTGAGTCTAACAACACTGCCGGATGGTACCTTGCATTGTATGGTTACAAAGGTTTAGCCTTCATTATGGGAGTTTTTGTTGCATGGAAAAACCGAAACGTCAAAGTGCCAACCTTGAACGATTTTCAGTATATTGGTATTTGTGTATATTCTGTTATTTTCACTGCGGCAATGCTCATATTATCGAATTTCATTGGAGAGTATGTCGTGTTGAGGTATTTGAGCAGTTCATGTAGCATCATTATTGCAACGTCTTTAACGCTGTTTCTTTTGTTTCTACCACAATTTGAGCTTCTTTTTGGTAGGATGAAAAACGATGATTTACTTATGCAGAGCACAGGACTGAAACTCGAGTATAACACCAGACGATTCGTCTACAGAGATCAGAAGGAACTTCTGAACAGACTCGAGATACAGAACAGAGTTTTTAAATGTGAAATCCAAGCTTTGGACGATGAAATCGAGTACTTGGAAGGTCTTCTCCACAAACCGTCTACGAGCTCTACTATATCTGCCTCTGACATTTATACGATAAGTAAGCCCTCATACCTTGATCTACCCGAACTTAGTTGTGGAAGAGCCTCATGGCCAACAAACAGCAACAGGTTAGATGGAACATCAACAAAGTTTTCTTCGGAGAATAAATTGAGCGACAGTTTTTTCGATAGAATTAAGATATTCGGAAAGCTGAGAAAGTTTTTCGGTAGTTTCTCCTCTATTGGGGATTTCGATTCTGAGAGTAATAATGGAGAATTGGATACAAGGTTGGGAGAAAAGAAAGAATTCACGAGTCTGGATACGGGAAGTGTAGAATCTCTTGAAGTTTGTCAAATCAAACCAGAATGTGTAATTTATCAGGTTTAGATACAGAATTATCGATGAATTCCATTAATGATCAATACATGGATAATCTTGAGTAGAATTGTTGCAGATAAATTTCATTATTCATTAGTATTATGAATGACCACTTTAAATTTATTATTGAATGAAAATAATCGAAGTTTGTTCCGAGATCTTTTCATAAAATTGAAGAGAATGTAGAAGATAAGATTTGTAGAAGTGGATTCATGAATTCTAGCAGACAATTTTTATTTCTGTTACATTCAGAGTATAGGTCTATGTACTGAAATACATTCAATATAATAATCTCCAGTGAGAAAATTTGACATTTGACCCACTATCACAGCTGTATTGTGATATACTCATGTCTCGCCAAACACATTCCTTATAATTTTGTACCAGATGTTTAACAAAGTAGTTGATTACCAGATCTGAAAAATATCAGGCGTGGCCATGAGATCAACTTATGAGCCACAATGGGGTCATATTGACTTTTTGGTACCCTGATTGTTGAAACACGACGTCTACAACATATTTATGGCAATGAGATACCACTCAGAGTTCTCTCAAAATATAAAATGCTGTATTCGGACGAAGAATACACCTCATTTTGCAGACAGGTGGTCTGGTCTATATCAGTATGCATATCATGATTTTATCTTTATATTCCAACTAAGTAACTACGAATTTCTGAGACCTATATTTTGCGGGTCCTTACTTTACACTTTAAAAAGAACTTTTAATTTTCAACCTAATAGTCAGCTTTCCCCAATTATTCCAGCAGCAAAAATTGCACCATTATTTTATTGAATAGTTCTTGGATATATTCAACTATTTCCGTTCAATCGTCCGTCAGTCTAACGGCCCATTAACACTCGAATTTCCAGAAGGAGGGGAGTTATTGCACTAGAAAATCTTCATATCGATTCTCCCAAAAACTGAATGGAAAATCTTAGAGGAGAAAACTTTTATGATATCTCAATCACAAGAAGTTTATGTTTTCATTTTAAACCCCCAAATAATGAAGGTCAGCGATTGAAGAAAGCGCGCAAAACTTTTCCGCATATAGTGCTCTACAATATCAAGAATTATATTACTCGGGCTTTCAAAGAACCCGTGAAAAAGCTAGAAAACTACTTCTCTCTTGTTTAGAGCTCTCGCAAAGACAACGTTGATATTTTTACTAACCAAAGTTAGTATTGAAAATCGTTATGATAACTCTGAAGAAAAATAAGGATATACATATGGATTCCACTAAAGGCATTGACGTAAGGTCAGGAACTTTTACACCCTTGTTCAAATTCACTTCCCTATGAAATACCTTGTGACGGGTTAAAATTCACAATAGGTCCCTCAGATATATCTACTTTTTCAAAATAGCAGTGAATGAGCATCCACGCATATAATTCGAAGAAGATTTCACAACATTCTCAAAATATTATAGATGTCTCATTAAATATTGATTTTATTGATTTATTTGGTGGTTGATAACAGTAGAATATTTTTGATTTCTAAAAAAAAATATCATAGTAATGGTTATTTTTTCACACCATCAGAAAAAAGAAATTTCCATGAACCAACTTTTTTCAAAAAAGAGGGTATTTTGACGTGATATTTTTCTATTGAAAATTAGGATGCGTTTTCGATATTTGGTGGAAATAAGGCGAAAAAATTTATATTTCAATTCGAAAAAGCTACAGTGTATTTGGAACATGAAAAGGTCAGTTTGTAGCAAATTTCGTGAAAAAAAATATATTTTTGTGAAAGATAAATATTAAATCAAAAACTTGATTATGTAAATTTTCACATGAATTTTCTGGATATGTGAAGAGAAGGTGAATGCAAAAGTAGTAGATTTTTTATAAGCCACATTTTTGCAGTTCAATTTGGGGAAAAGGGCGTTATCGTTTTGTCAAAATGTCTGTAATTTTCGAATTTCTAGCCGAAAATGGTCTCAAACGATTCGGTTGAACACCCTGAAGAAGAATCCGTGGTCAAATTTAATTTTGTCCGTCCGTCCGTCCGTATAAGCTCTAACTTTCGAAGTAAATGACCTAGTGACGTGCAATTGTCAGATTATGTTAAGAGTCCAAATATCTCGGTTGAGTTCGTTGATGGGTGAAATCGGTAGGATAATTTCGAAATTGGGCCCATTTGCAACTTGGTGGTTATTTCTTCATTACCTCATGAAGTACTGATTCAATCAGATCAAAACTTTGTGGATAGTTTAAGAATACCAGTGCGCAACTCCGTGCAGAATTTTATGTGGATCTAAAGGTGAGAAAATCAAAAAAAAAAATTATTCGTATATTTTTCAGATTTTTGTTGAAATTTTTTTTTCTCCAGAAATGTTGATCATATTTCAATGAAATTTTCTCCAAAATTTTGGGTGAGTATTTCACAACAATAATCCAAATTTCAATTCGATCCGATATTTACCTTCGGAAATAAAAACAGAAAATATGGCAAATTTCGTTGTTATTTGGGATTTTAACGTTATTTCCCCAATATCTCAAGAAGAACCGATGCAATCAGATTCGAAATTTGTAATCAGTTGAAAAATACTAACGTTTAACCAGGTGCAAAATTTTATCTATTTGTTAGAAAATGAAAAAAAAATATTCGGAAATTTTTGAAATTTTTGTTGGAAAATTTTTTGCTCCGAAAGTGTTAATCCGATTTCAACGAAAGTTGGCCCAGGCTTCGGAACTTGCATTCAACAACAATATTTCAAATTTAAATTCCATAAGATATTTACTTTCGTGGATATATGAACAAAAATATGTACAATCCTGTTGTTCTTTTAATTTCTCATGTTATTTCCTCAATATTTCAAGAAGCACAGATGCGAACAAATCGAAACTTTGTAATTATATGGAGGATTTTGAAACCTTTTCAGGGCACTGGAAATATACGAAAATAACACACCACAAGTCATAATGAAAAGTGTGAAGTGAAAATAAACGCACAATTAACAAGTTGATATCAGAGGACTAATTAAAGACGTAGGGAAACAAACCGTCTTCAACAATAGATAGAACAATTTTTTTTCTTTTCTTTCCATGAAGCAGATGTATTCTTACTAGATGTGTAACAGTGAAAGGAAATATAAATATAAATGAACACGTACATAACTAAGCTATAGGGTTTCTTTAGATAAACAAAATCAACCCTGCTAGGACGTAACATAAGGAAAACAATTCACACCAGAAATGCGCAGCAAGAAGTATCAACGTTGATCACATATTGTTTTCACGCGCTCGTACTGGGAAACATATATTATTTTCGAATTTTGAGCCGAAATTGATCTCAAACGACTGAGTTGGACTCACTGATGAAGAATCCGTGGTCAAAGTTGATTCTGTCCGTCCGACCGTCCGTCCGGCCGTGTGCGCTGTTACTTTCGAACGGAAGGACCTAGAGTCTTGAAATTTTCAGGTTAGGTTGAGATCTCGAATATCTCAGTTGAATTCGTTAATGAGCCAAATCTGCCGAATGGTTTTTGTGCTACAGCCACTTGAAATTTTGATTTTCAATAACTCGAGAAATATTTATCTGATCGAAATGAAACTCGGTTGGAATATGAACAGTGTCAATGAAAAAAATTATCCATGGAAAAATTCGGAAAAAAAAATTTTTTTTTTCAATTTTTGTTGAAAATTTTCCTATTTCATTGAAATTTCCAAGTCACCATTTCGCAATGTGAACAAGCGCGTAAAAGCTGCTGACTTCACGTCAGTGCTTTCCCAGATTTTTTATAATCTACGCGAACAATATGGATCGATCTTTCTTATTTGACCGAATAAGAAAGAAGGAACGTCTTAGAATATAAAACATCGTATTGAGATTTTCTATATCAGCTCTTTCGTTTATTGAATTGATTTTTTTTAATTTCAAACATCTCACTCAATAATATTTTTCTATACATATGTTGTTCGTCTATTATTTCAAAGTTTTTAAAATTAAAACTGTGATCCAACTAGAGGCGATGTTCCACAAGCGCAGTTGTATTAGATTTGACGAGTTTATTCCTCTGGTCATTTTTGTGTCATATCAAACGATTCTTCAACATGATGTTGGTCCACTTTGAAAAGGTGATTCAAAATTTTTGATATGCATTCTGTGAAATCATAAATGGAGGAAATCATTGTGATAAGAGCTGTTAAAGGCAACGTATAACAGTCATTATGGATATCGACTAATACATATCAAAAATTTCGAATCACCTTTTCAAAATGGACCATTATCATGTTGCAGATTCGTTTGAGTTTACCGTTTGAAATGACATGAAAATGACCAGAAAAATAAATTCGTTGAATCTGATCCAACTGCGCATGTGGAACATTGCGTCGAGTTTTTATTTTGAAAACTTTGAAAAATCAGACGAACAACATGAAAAAACAGCATTAAGTGAGATTATTGAAATAAAGAAACATTCAAATTAATTCAACAAAAGAAATCTCAATATGATGTATCATATTCTAATTGAAAAACTAAAACGTTTTTCTCTCAATCGATCGAATAAGAGTTCGAGTATAGATAATTACTAGTGAGCCCACCAATCTTCCTAGTCCATAAATTCGCATTTTTCATTGATCAGTTGAATCGGCACTTCAATTGTACCTTCAAATTAAATGATTATTCAATTCCGAGAAAATCGCCAGATAGCATCCAAAACAGGTGACTATCCCAAACACTGTAAATTAATTGGAAAATAAAAAGAATCTCCATTGCTTTCATGAAATCCGCTACATTCATTTAACTCTATACCTTGTGACTACCCCTTTTTCAAATATAAAATGGTCATACCAAAGGAAAACAAACGTCCTTTATTCTTATAATTAGCTATTATATCCAAAAACACAACGCCTATAAAGTATATATGAAAAACTCTAGCAACATTATTTGATAAATATTGATTCTTTAAAATCACATTTCTAGGAGAATCCCATAAAATTTCATCATTTCCATCATTAGGTATCATTAGATCCAATCTTTGAGTATAACCAGTGGTGGTTTATTACTAAGTGACTCATGACTCAATTCAACCCTAAGGGAAAGAAGAAATCATTCTCCATTTATCTTCACGCTAAGGAACTACAGAAACTCATCATTTTGAAACGACGATACCATCGATCAGCAATAACTGAAATCTTTGAACCTATCAGTTATTCATAGCGATACAAACCTTTTTGCGCGCATGTTCTAGGGGAACAGCGTGCTATCGTTTTGTCCAAATATCTGTAATTTTCGATGATTGAGTCGGGAATGGCCTTAAACGACTAGGTTGGACTCACTGATAACGAGTCCGATGTCAAAACCGATTCTGTCCGGCTGGCCATCCATTGCAAATTTCTTCAATTTAATATTGCTAGTTTCTATAGAATGAAATGAAAGAATTCTCAAGCCAAGTCAAATCTAAAAATCTGAAATATATTTTATACAGAAATTATTACTGAGCCTGATATCAATCACCACAGGTGATAGACCGTATGGACATTACTATGATGTATTTTACATTGAGACAAGGTTGAAAATTGATCAAAACAATGAACTTCAGTGATTGACCAAGAACTATTTTGATCATTGAAAAGAACGCTAGGCCATAATCATTATGTATTCATTACATTGTCCTGACAATACTAATACTAGGCACGCGCGATCATCACGAAACCTTGTGATAATGCCAATTATTGTAAATGGATCTATGGATACAGTCATATCAATGTATCAGTTTGATCGATTCATGACCAGGAGTTATATTATCAATGCTTTGGGGCATCAAACGATGTCTTGATACCTTATATCAACCAACTTGTTCATCAATTGATGTACACGAACCTGATTATAATCACTGCGTTAATCGATTCATATGGGTACGCGAACCTTATAACAATCATCGTGCTATTTTCTAGTTGTATTCAGTTTAATTCTGGTCTAGTTTTCTAGCGGATGCATATCGCGGATGATTTTTCTTTGTGCTTGAAGTTGGCCACAACTTGTGCTAGGGGTTCTGATGAGAATTTGTTCCAATGTGAGTAAGTACTTGTAGTATGAAAACGATTTTGTTGTCTCCACTGCATAGATATAATCTTTTTCATTATTTAGTTTCATACCGATTTTTCTTTCAACTGATTTCAGATAGAAATTTACGTTAGCTATTTAGAAGTTATAAGATTAAATGAAAGTTATGAATAAATTTCATATGGATTTGATAATCTTCCGGCAGTGCTTTGTTTTGATGTAAGTCGGTGAAAAATGCTTATTTTTGGATAAACGAGATGCAATAGTCATAAGGGCACTTCAAAAATGACGAAACAAGGTAATACAGACAGATCCTATACAACAGAATTTACAATTAGGGATTGCCTCTTCATACCTTGGAAGATCAACACAGGAAGTGGTGGAAGTGGAATCCAATTCTGAATTGGAAAAAATAAGCCATAAAACCCATTGTTCATGCCATTGGTGGGTATATTCCTCAAATTCAAGAAATAAACACGGTATGAGCTTCAAGTTTTTCAATATTGACCGAGCGATGGAAATGAACATTGTTTATATTTCAATTTTAGCTACGCTACAGGCTGTACACTGATTTGGTAATTCATTGAATTTTATTTTTTGCTTTGAAATATAAACACTCATATTAAAAAACCCATGATTCATGTGAATTTTAAACGAATGTTGTATACATTTTTCAGATATCAATTGTATTATTATTTCAGTGACTTTGAACAATAGTCATGTTCTCAATAAAGTTTGTTCAATGAGAAATATTCTATAATCTAAACTATTTTTTCTTGATTATTATGATGCAAATATGCATCTTTACCAGCAAAATTGGATACAAAACGGAATGGAGGTTTTTATTTGACCGTATATACGCGCAAACAAAAATATAAAAAAATTTAAAAAGGGGAGGCCACATGTACGCGATCGCCAACTGACAGGTTGCAGACAGATCGCGCTTTATACAACTTGCCGACATCAATGGAATCAGAAAATCATAATTTCCTCCTAAAAAATATTACATTCAAACCAAAATATAAAAATATTTCGTGAAGCTAGAAGATATTGCAGAATAATTCAGATTAAGCTAATTCTACCAAATTTCTTTCGAATCAGAAAGTCTGCAAATATATTAATATGGGTGCGTTTTTATTTTCATCGAACTGATAAATCGGTGTATCTCCCTCTCTCTCTTCTTTTGTTCTCCACCAATGAAGAGAAAGATAGAGGTTAATCGATTAATCATTTCGATGAAAATAAAAACGCACCCGCTATGTGTATTGAGACATTATTTCTTTCAATATTGTTTTATGTTGAAAAAAATTGTTGTTTAAATCTAAAACCCAACCAGTAGAGCACGCCTTTGGATCGATGTTTTATGGCATCACGTTGATGTACCTAAGCATTGAATGATGCGCTGAAAGTGATTACTTGATGTCCAAAATACATAGATAAAATGACCGATAAGCATGAATTCAATGCTCTGGGACCATCAATAAAAGGACTGCTGTTGATGTATCGATATACTCGTGAACTGGTATTAATCTCGTTCTTCATTGATACAATTTGAAAGGTCCTCGAATGCTGGTGATGAAATTAATGCTCTTGCGGGATTGATACAATCCCTCGAACATCAAAGCATGAGCAACAGGACATTGTATCAATGAACTCGAGCATCGGCTGAAAATTAATGTCCAAATACATTATTGCAAGGTTAAAATTGATCATATTCACGAATGCTTTTTTTTCTGTGTAGTTTCCAGAATTGTATGTTTTCTGTGATCGAAACTTGATGTTTCACGGTCAGCAAATGGTGATCCCCAGAACAAGCCCCAAAAATTGTCCTATTTAATTTTTTCTGGACTATATTGGTGAGCCACATATAAATCTCAATGAAAAAACATATAAAACCTTGAAACTTACTATTTCCTCTCAAAAGCATCTTATCTGATCGATTAGTTTGAATGGTCAAAAATCCGGGATTTGTAGGAACCCAGTTGTATAATTAACTGGTGGACTAATATTTTGTAAAAAAATCGAAAAAACACATGGTGAAACCAACAAACCTGCAAATTCAGGAACTCATACTCTCTTGCAAAAAGTACCTATGTGTAAATATGAAATTGGATTCATTATCCAAAGCAAATTTGTCTTTACTCTGGAAATTAATCTAGATACACTTCATCTCCACAAAATAAAACTTCACTTCATATTTCGTTAAACAACAATTGACTTAAAGTTTTTTTTAGGATTTCTCTAGGTTTTCACTTTTTTTTCTTTTCCTTTATTTTTACATAATTTTATATTCGGGTTCATCATTCATACGAAATGTTCTTATTTTTTTGTGGACCGAAATATGTTCTGCGATACGCAAGACCGGAGAACCATCAGTATGAATAGAGATCGAATGCCAAAATACAGCTATCAACGGGTTGTGCGACTCAAAATTTTCGAATATAATCCTTAGTTTTCATGCTGGTTCTGCAAGTTTGAAAGTGGATACAGAACTGATTTGTGCATTGGATGGTGAGAGCGCTCTCAATGATCACGAAACCATAAGCTGGGTAAGTCCATAAAATAAGGGAGCATTTCGCCTCGAAAATTGTTATCATTTATTGGTCAGACAATATTGTATTAGCTTCAATTATAGTCGTTCGAAAAGAAGTCTGATTAGGACCCCATACTCATTTACTCATAGTCGCGAAATCACACACATACAAAAAAAAAACGGAACGAATTAGGGTAGACTGGGTACAGAAGTAACAGCGGGTCGAAAGTAATACTAGCTGTATATAGTTGTCTAATGGTGGACACTGCGCATGCACCTGTTGAATATTTGCTAACTAAATCGGCTTTTCTTACAATCAATATGAGCGCCCGTGTCAAGCTTGTAGGGTGCATAAAAGGACTATACGGAATTTCACGCGATACAAGTAAGTTTTTTCATTTCCATTCATTAAGTATTGTCATGGTCCTAAAATGATGCTTGCCTAGTACTTCGCGATTAAATACTTTATTGAATATAATGAATTATTTGTGTGGATGATATTCAGTGTTGAAACACAGTTGATGATTGTCGTGGTTGTGTACAAAAGTATCACAATACAGCGAGGACAAAAGTAACATGTTACTTTGGCCCCAATCAATAATAATGTTCCATAAATGTCCTTTTCATATTCTCATATAGAGCTCTCATTAAAATATGCCACGGCATCGAATTAGGAAGACAAGTAGAGAAACAACTGAAACAACTGTCAACAAAAAGCAACAGATGAGCATTTCAAAAAAAATTTAAATGAGGGCATTGGCAAGAAAATACAACAATTGCTATGTCATATTACAAGGATACATAAACAAACTTAAATCAGGGAATATCAATGCTGTTGGGATACCGTTGCATCCAACGTGTCTTCACTGCCGAAGAAGAAAAAAAATTACAGGACTATGTGATTCAATACTCCAAAGTCTACTTTGGAGTGGTCCCCACAGAAGTACAAAAGTTGGTATACGAATTGGCTGTAAAGTATGAAAAAAAATATCCGGAGAAATGAAATGAAACGGCGGGCAAAGAGTGGTTATCTGGGTTTTTAAAACGGCACATAAGCCTATCTCTCAGGAGCCCACTGACAACAAGTTTATCACGAGCCTCATGTTTCAATGAGCAGAGAGTTGATAGGTTTTTTGATTACCTATTAGAAGTCATGGATGAGTATAAATTCGAGTCAAAAGATATATAGAATATGGTTGAGACAGGGGTGACAACAGTCCAAAATCCCAATAAAATTGAGGCTCAAAGAGGAACCAAGCAAGTGGGAGCAAAAACCACTGCTGAACGTGGAAGATTGATTGATTGCTTTTGCTATCAATGCACAAGGAGGAGACATACCTCCATTTTTCGTATTTCCATTAAAGCGATTTCAAGACCACATGATACGTGAAGGCCTTTTTGGATCGGCCGGTGCTGGAAATGCTAGTGGATGGTTGGAAGAAAATGATTTTTCAGTTTTTTTAGAACATCTCGAGAAACATTTCAAGCCTTTTATTGATAAAAAATGTCTGCTTTTACTGGACAATCACGTGTTCCATATATCAATTCATGCCCTCGAATATTCAAAAAATATGGAATGGTGTGGCTATCATTTCCTCTGCTCTGCACACATAAAATTCAATCCCTAAATAGGGAAGTTTTCGGACCATTCAAGAAAATGATTAACATTGCCATTGATAACCGGATGCGAAATAATCTCGGACGAACAATGACAACATTATATCCCTGGTATTGTCAGGGAAGCATTTCCCCTTGCAGTTACTGATATAAATGCTATTGCTGGTTTTGCCTGCACTGGCATGAGTCCATTCAATAGAAATATCTTCACAATGGTTGACTTTGCTCCATCTTCTGTGACGTAAAGTCCTTCGCAAAGTGATGACAGGATTCCACTAGCTGTTAATGAAGTTGTACGCATACCGTATGATCCATAATCGGCATCCGAACCATCAAATCACAGAAACGAATTTAAGACACGAACTTGCGCTGCTAATCAGATGGTTAATACTTCTATCTCAGATCCATTAAAAAGTCCACCACAACCAGGACCTAGTGGATAAACAAACAAGACACGAGCTGAAGCACGATCAAGGAAAGCTGGTAGAACACGAAAAACGGCGAAACTTACTGATACTCTCGAAAAACTGCAATTGAGGAAGCAAATAATCGGAGATATACAGCCAAGAAACCAATATTTTCATCTAGAAAAAATAAATCGAAATCTGCAAAACGGAAAGGCTTAGGAGAAGTCATCATCAACGCTAAAAGGAGGGAATAGAAAATCACAGCTAATCTTCTGACGAAGAAGATTGCTTCTGCCTGGTTTGCTTGGAACCATTCAGCAATAGTTTGCCAATTGAAAAGTGGGTGCAATGTATTGGGTGTAAGCACTTATGATGATTTCTTGTATATTTGCCATAATTGTGAATCTGAATAGAAAGTTGATCTTCATTTTATTCAAAGATTGAATGTTAACGAACTGATATTTTATTTTTGATATTCTACAGTTGGAATATGCATAAGTATTTATTTTATTATTTCTTATTTTCCAACAGATATTTCCAATAAAGAGTATTATTTTCATTTCACATTCAATATTGAAACACATTTGACTACTGTTACTTTCGACCCGTAGAGTGTTACTTTCGTCCTGTCACTGGGGTCGAAAGTAACGATCGAATTTTTTTTTTGGTTATATTATTTTATGAAATCAAAGTATATTGAACAAATACATATTGCATTTTTGTAGAGTATAGATGTAAGTTCTGTAGGGCTATATTAGTTTCACCAAAAATGTAACCGATAACTCAAAATTTGATTGAGAGTACAAAGTGTTACGTTTGTACCTGGTCGACCCTATTCCAAAACAAAGGTTGAACCACTTGGTTAGATTTTAGATTAATCCAATTAGGACTCGCCGCCATGGATATTTCACCATCATGGATATTTTCTGCATTTCCTTCACGCTGTTGTCCTATATATTATATAATTCAATAATTCAAATCACTGACACTTGGATAGATTTCGTTGATAAAATGAAAAATGAAATATTTTCACTAAAGAATCATTCTCAACCGATAGAAGGTTCTGTTTTTTCTCTATAGGTATACACGTATGTTTGTTCCTGAAAGTCCGTTTCATCAGCTTGAATGATAACATGGTAGGATATGTGGCAAGTCTGTAAGCATTCACAAAAAGCGGTTTCTATTCACCAAGTGAGAATTTTGATTCACCTTGTGTCAAT
This sequence comes from Myrrha octodecimguttata, assembly GCA_958510865.1. Classification (NCBI taxonomy): domain Eukaryota; kingdom Metazoa; phylum Arthropoda; class Insecta; order Coleoptera; family Coccinellidae; genus Myrrha; species Myrrha octodecimguttata. The sequence goes on along the minus strand of OY294058.1, from coordinate 15,909,287 downwards.
TCTAAGGGGAACGCCTCTCAGATATGGGCGGTAAAGGGGAAACGAAATACTCGGGGTGGACCAAAACTAGCACACCGCAGCGTCGGACTCAAAATGAGCGGCTGCTAATAGCATCTGTTGTCCACGTTAGGAGTGGCTGGAACACATTTGCCAACCCGTCTGGCCAGCGTGGCGAATTATGACCAAAACCCCCTATTCATGGCGATTTTTCAAAAAAATGGAAGTAAACTCCAGAAGGGTGGACCATACACTATGGCAACTCCCACACCCCTATAGGGGCCTACCTCAAGGATTATGGGGCGGGCAAAAAGTCGCTATCACAACCTATCATCAGGACAGAACCGCAGGAGAGCGCAAATACGAAAAGACTTAACATTATAACATATAACGTGAGAACACCACTCTCCGAACAAAATATGGCAGAGTCAGTAACCGAAACACAAAAGATCAAATGGGATGTTATCGGATTCGGCAAAGTCAGGAGAATAGGTGAAATCCTATTAACTCTAAAATCTGGTAACTTATTCTATCATGCCAGAAAAGATGATAAATCGGAGGCATCGGCTTTCTCATCAATAAGCCGGCAAAACAAGTTCATGGAATCATTGAACTTCTATGGTAATAAAATCGATGGTTTTGAGTCGAGGCTGGAAATTTTTGAAGATTTCAGTTCTAAATTGAAAAAACATAATGCCGAGCTAACGACTCTTGAAGCAGAGAATGCAGAGATGAGGCGAGAGAAAAGCAGTTTGTAACAACAGCTAAAGTCGGAAAATTTGGATGTCATCAGAGTACTTGAGAAGAAGCATGAAAACGTTCTAAATATTGTCGAAAAAATTGCATCTAACCTAGGCATTACCAATGCGAAGGATTTTATAGAAGGTTGTTACAGAATCCACTATATGCCAAAAAATGGTAACAGGTCTAGACCCATTGTTATCGACTTTAAAAGCAAATTTTACAGAGATGAATTTTTGCGTGCATGTAAGGGAGATGAGAGTAAAATTAAAACGAGTAATATTGGCTTTGATGGAACAGAGAAGACTATATATATCAACGAAAGTCTTTCTTATATTAATAGAGAGCTCTTCAACCTCACTCGACAGTTTTCGAAGGAAAATAATTTCCAGTTTTGTTGGATTTAGGATGAATGACTGTTATTAAGAAAAACCGATTCATCGAGGATCCCTTCACATCACGCTGGAGACTGATTTGGACAGATCACCTAAGGAGTAGTCTGCCTTTTTCTCATTATACTTTGCTTCAATAAAACTATAATATTTTTCGTTAGCGATGGCTACCAATCTCAATGTGGTCTACCAAAATTTTCGAGGCCTTAGAACTAGACGACAGAGTTTCTACCTTCCTCGTGGAATAGCACTGCTGACGTGAAATGTGTAACAGAATCGTGGCTAAAACCTACTTTTACGAATTCAGAATTTATGTGCAATAATTACAAAGTTCATCGCAAGGACAGATGTGACACCAATAGTTCAAAAAAAGACGGGAGAGGAGCGTTCATAGGAGTTGCTAAACATTTTCAGTGTGTCCAGATATCTGAAGGTTGTCATTCGACCAAAGTTGAGGATGTGTGGCTCAAGATTGAACTTTCTGGTAATAGGAACCTTTTTGTTGGGGTGTGTTATGTTCCTCTGAGTGTACCTGCAGATGATTATATCGAGTATTTCGATGCTGAAACGATTCTAATGGAGAATCATACTAATGAAGTATTTATGTTAGTAGGTGATTTCAATCTTCCGTTCTTTTCCTGGTCCAAAAATGAGTACGAAGAACTGGGGTGTGATACAGTCCAGAAGGACTCCTATACCTCTTTTTGGAACTTTACATCCTGTTCAGGGTTCTGTCGTCAGTAAAATTACTTCGGAAACAAAACGACTGTTTGCGTTACGTGATGGGTAGAAATAAAACACAGGGTAAAAATTTTCAGCTGGTTTATTTCTTAATTTCATTCGTGGACGTTAAGCTGATTCCGCACACAACTTTTAACAACAAGTGCCGAGAGAAATACCTCTCTTAACATTGGGGAGCTTGAGCATCCCCTCAAATCTCTTAGGTGGTAGGAATAACAGTTACGGGGGATGTGCGGCATTGTCACGTTGGAATATAAATCCTTACAAAACAACACAAACAAAATACGTTCAATATGCCGCCCCCCTTGAGGTCGGACCTTTCAATAAAACCAAAGCTACTCAAAATAAGCGAACTACTTAAAATTATTGAAATTACAAATCATAAACATCAATAGTAATCGGTATAATATCATATTGCTACAAAATTGAGTCCTGGAAACTCGTATGTGACTGATGCTCCTTATCTAGTTGTGATTTTGAACGAATTCTGCTTCATCAAAATTGAATATTTACGTGGCTCCGAGCAGTTCTTGTTAATGACCGAGTACTTAGACTATTGTTTGTGCTCAGTTCTGTTAAAGTAACTAAACTATGAAAAATGTCTTCCTGTGGTCACTGCAGTGAATCATTCCATCGTCGCAAATCTCCGCGCATATTGTGCTCTGGCATATGTGCAAAAACTTATGAGGCAAAATGTGTCGGAATCTCCCCCGACAACTTATTATGTTTGTAATCTCCTAGTTTTTGTTGGTATTGTCCCGATTGTTTCAAGATTAGGAATAAGTACGAGGAGCATATGAAAATTACCTTCGACGCCAAACTCAATGGTATGTTTGGCGAATTCAAAGTGATGTTGGATGACTTACTAGACGGAATAAATCGTCGAGCTGTGGATGCCTTCGCGAGTATTTCTTCGGTACCACGATCTGTTGACGAGGTTCCTACTTACTCAAACATAGTCAAGTCGCAGTGAATGGTGATCGTCAGGCCTAAGAATTCGGGGCAGCCTAATGCCAAGACTAAACTCGACATTTTGAAGAATATTGACCCTATCGACCTGAATCTCAAAGTCTCCCAAATAAAACAGATCAAAGATGGGGGTATTCTTATTGGATGTGATGACCCTGCTGGCGCCAAAAACTTCAAGAAACTTGATGATGAGAGAATCGCATCGCACTAATAGATATCTGATGTCAGAAAATATCACCTTAAGGTCAAAGTTGTGGGTCTTGTTGGAGGTTATTCGAATGAAGATATGGTTAAGTTCCTGAGAGGTCAGAATACTGTTTTCTCCGATGAATCCCATTTGAAGATAATGAAAACTTGGCCTACCAAGAAGAATGGGAACGTTTTCCAATCATTAGTTGAGTTGGATGCTGTTACTTATGGTTTGATAATGGATAGGGGGATGGTTTTCGTGAATTTTGATGCTTGTTATGTCTACGATGTTACGGGTGTTAAAATCGGCTATAAATGTAGTGGTTTCTATCATGGTCAGGTCAACTGTTCCCATAAGACAGCTTGTCCGAAGTGTGCAGGTAATCATACCCTGACTGAATGTACTAACTGTGTTCTCAAATGTATAAACTGTAATTTATTTTATAAGTTTAGCTGCTACTGCTAATTTTGTGTGGGACGCTGCAAAGTGCCCAATTTACAGAAAAAAAATGAATAATCTCAAGTCTTCTATTTTTGTGATCAAGTAGCAGTCAATACCCGAAAATACCGCTTGTTTTCCAGCGTCCCATAAAACTGAACTAGATTGTTTTTACCAGAATGTTAGGGGACTGAGGTCTAAGACCCACGGTATTTATGATAGGATTTCACACTGTAATTTTCATATAATATGTTTGACAGAGACCTGGCTTCACCTGACATTTTTTATTCTGAAATTTGTGGTGATCGGTATGTCTTGTATAGAAACGATCGTGATTTTGGATCCACGGGTAAGACGAGAGGGGGTGGCGTGTTGATCGCGGTGAGGTCAGACTTGTTGGTTTGTCGGCTAGATCTGAGTTCCGTTAGTGAAGCGATTTCCGGATTTGATATGGTTGGTCTGAAGTTGAGGTTGGGTGGTTCTGATTTTATCATCATAAATATTTATATACCACCGGATACAACGTTTCATCAGATGATGAAATATTCGATGTAGTGTCCAGTCTTCCAGATTTGCTCAATGAAGTCGATAATCTGATTGTGTTAGGTGATTTCAATATTCCTGATTATATTGGATTTATAGAGAACAATTTGCGTAATGTCCGACTTGAGGCCCTTAACAATTTTATGAACTTTCTTGCCCTAGCACAGTAAATTGCACCTTGAATGCCAACCGCAAAATGTCAGATTTTATTTTCAGTAAAAGTTCTATTGTTGTTCGAGAATCCCTATTTCTTCTTGTTGCTGTCGATTCACATCATCCACCTTTGGAATTTTCTTTGGGATCAGTATTGAGACCGGAAAACTTCCCTAGAGTTCGCCTGGAGAGTTATAGTTTCAGGAAAGCCAATTTGCCTCGTCTCTACGATCTTCTATCGCATACTAGCTGGGATTTTCTGGAGACATACGATGACGCCAACCTGGCTTGTGGTAGGTTCTATGAAGAACTCGATGCTATCTTTTCGGAATGTGTACCTAGATCATCCAGCTGAAAGTGTACCTACCAACCATGGTTCACGGGTCAAATCATCAGTGGGCTGAAGGCCAAGGATAGTTACTAACGTGAATATAGGCGTTTCGGGGATATTAACATCCTGAATATTCACAACGATCTCCGCAGGAACCTGAAAAAAGATATTATTCTCGCTAGAACTAACTTTGCGGTAAAGGCTGAGAACGATCTTTCGGCGGATCCATCTGAATTTGGGACTTACTTGAATGTCATCCGTAACGGTGCTTCCATTCCGGGTTGTATGAATGTTGGGAATCATCACTCATCGGATCCAAAGTATATCGTGGATTCCTTCGCATCATTTTTTCGTTCTGCCTTCGTTGAATCGTCTGATTTCTGTCTAAATGAATCCGCTTCCAACTCTTATGCGCGAGCATTGGGTGTTCCTGATGTTGCTGAGGATGCAGTTCTCAAGTCATTAAAAAAATGCAAAGCGAGTTTGACAGCAGGGCCTGATGGGATTCCATCTTTTCCACTGAAAGACTGCACAATGGTTTTTGCCAAACCGCTTGCTGTGATTTACAATCTATCACTTTCGAAGCTCTATTTTCCCAACATCTGGAAATAGGGACGGGTCTGTCCTGTTTTCAAAAAGAACGACCGCGGCAGCATTGATAACTATAGACCGGTCGTTATTCTGAACAACTTCATTAAGGTTTTCGAGAGAGTTCTGTATGATATTATTTATTCTCATGTACAGAGCCAGATATCCATTTGCCAACATGGCTTCATTAAAGGTCGGTCAACTGTGACCAATCTAACCAGAATAACTCAATTCATCAGTACTGCTTTGGATGAATCTTCCCAAGTCGATGTAATTTATACAGACTTTTCTAAGGCTTTCGACCGACTTGACCACGGTATACTTCTCGAGAAGTTGTCCTCTTTTGGATTGACTATAAATTTTGTTCTGTTTTTGAAGTCATATCTCAAGGACAGAAAACTTTGGGTTCAATGCTTGGGTTACAGATCGTTCGAGTTCATTGCATCCTCTGGTGTACCTCAGGGGTCCATACTGGGTCCACTGTTTTTTATCATATTCATTAATGATATTTGTTCTAATGTAATCTGTCTTTGTCTTCTCTATGTGGACGATTGTAAACTGTTTCGTTGTATCAAGTCAGCCACGGACTGCCAAGATCTTCAAGTAGACATTGACGGGCTGAATCGGTGGTGCAGTGAAAACTTACTTCCCCTCAAAATATCTAAATGTAAGGTGTTGTCCTTTGGTCGAGGAAGAGTGATGATCGATTTTCCATACAATGTGAGTGGTTCTGCCCTTGAAAGAGTGTCGGAATATAAGTACCTTGGCGTATTGTTTGATCAAAAACTTTGTTTTGTGCCTCATGTCCGCTCTATTGTAACGATTGCTTTTTAGACCCTTGGTTTCATTTTGAGAAATTCTAAATGGTTTCAGAATGCTAATACATTTTTTCTACTATTCAATGCTCTTGTGAGGTCGCGGATTGAGTATGGATGTGTGATATGGAGCCCAGGATATGCTCTCCATGTGGGTAGTTTGGAAAGTGTGCAAAGGCGATTTCTCAAGTACGTGAGCTTCAGAATTGACGGAGTCTATCTGAGCCGAGGTACTCCTCACGAACAAGCCTTAGGTAGATTTCAGGTTAAGTTCTTGAAGCGGCGTCGTGTTTATCTGGGCATTTTATTTCTACGGAAAATTTTGTGTTCACTTATCGACTGCCCCTATTTGCTAGGGTTGATAAATTTAAATGTACCAAGGCTTCCTGTCAGAAATGTTACCACCTTTTACTTATCCTTTCAACGTTCTAATATTCTCCTTTTTTCACCACTGTAGAGTAAGTCATGATTATATGTTGTATCAGAATAGTATTGATATTTTTCATTGTACGCCCTCCGATATAAGGAGAGTTGTTTTGAGTTAGCTGTCGAAGCTGGACGCAAGCTTTTTTTCATTGAGTTTTTTTTGGTCATGTCCAGTTTCAATTAATACTTTTTTTTCTTGTTGGAGTAAATTTTAATATGTATGTAATTTTTAGATATATTTTGTTGTGAAGCGATTTGTTATTATTCTCATTCTATAATTGGCTAATTGAATAAAAAAATAATATAAATTATTTCCCGTATCAGGAAAGTATTGTTCACAAATTATTCCTGCTGTGGCAGTAAACATAGCTTGGCTACAGAGCGTTTGAACATGGAGCACTTTGTTTTTACTTTCACCACACGCACAATATTGTCTCGACCAGGATAGACTTCGACAATTCTACCCATGAGCCAACACAAGGGAGGAACGAGATCTCCTTTCAGAAGGACCAAAGCAGCAACAGTGAGTTCAGGATCTTTCTGGAACTGCCATTTTGTAGGCTGCTGTAACGTGTGGAGATATTCCTGGACCCAACGGGACCAAAAGCTTTGAAACATCTGCTGCATAAGACGATAGCGCGTCAGACGATTGACCTCGGTGTCGTACAATTCTGCTTGCGGCACCGCAGTCATTGGTCGACCAATTAAAAAATGAGCCAGGGTCAGCACTTCTAACTCGTCCGGTGTAGTCGAGAGGGCTACTATAGGTCGAGAATTCGGAACGGCCTCCACTTACGTCAAAACCGAATGAAATTCCTCATAAGTCAACAATTGAGTTCCCATAATTCTTTTCAAGTGGTGTTTGCACGATTTCACGGCGAATTCCCACAAATCGCCAGAATGAGGTGACCGAGCTGGTATGAAATGCCAGTATATTTTGTTACTAGTCAAATAATTTTATATTTTGAATGGCCTTCAACTCGTTATTAGCTCCGACAAAGTAAGTCGCATTATCAGAATATAAATCAGAGCAAAAAACTCGTCTAGAAACAAACCGTTAAGTTGAAACGGTTTGTTTCTCAGAAATCCTTCGCTAGACAAATCCGAAATCAACTCGATATGAATGGCCTTTGTGCTCATACAAACAAAGACACACAAATAACCCTTGATTGTTTTGCGATTTCTGAGTTTACTATCGTTTGAGTCAAATGATGCAGCAAAGTCAACAGCAGAATGCAAAAATGGAGAAGATGGGTTGACGCGAGATTTTGGTAACTGGCTCATTTTGGTTGCTTACCTAGCTGAGCTCGAAAACATCATATACAATTTCTTACACAATTTTTAACCGCTGATTTGCCGTGAATGGGCCAAAATTTCTGTTTACCCACCATGCAAACAACGATGGTGTTCGTGCCTTATCAAAAGCTTCGTGAAGTTATGCTTGCTTGGCAGAATAATGGGATGCTTTTGGTCGACACTAATTCGACTATTTTCGAGACAACCTGCAACTCTTATCAGACCGTCGCTAGTTAAAATAGGGGACAACGATTTTAAATTACCTTTTGTCCGTATTGCTCCATCTTGCTGGAGACGATCTTAATCCAAAGGAAAGGCATCAGATTGAACTAATTTGACGAGCAAGATCAAACTGCTGTCATGTTCTTTGCTAGTTAAACCGCCGACCTTTTGAGAAGGCATTCTACTCGCTATAGAATTCTTAATGAATCTCATACAGTAGGCCACAACTCGGATAAGCTAGGAATAGCAAGCGTATATTCGGAATATATCGAAGTGCTGCCACTCAGTATTGATCAGGCAGGCTAGTTTTGGTACTTTGTATTTCGCTATAGACGCGGGATTTCGAGAATAATGTGACATATTCGTGATTGATGGCCATTCAGATTCAGGCCGAGATAAAAATGGTGGACCGCTCCACCATAATGACGAGGAACCTAGATCTTGGCAGCGTTATCCACGAGATATAATGTCCGCGGGATTTTAATCGGACGAAATGTAATGCCACTAGTCACCGCTGGTCAGCTGTTGAATCTCAGAAACTCGATTGGCCACGAAGTTTTTCCATGTGCGCGCTTCGCAAGCTAACCAAGATAAAACAATTGTGGAATCAGTGTAAAGATACAATTCGTTGACGCTGAGTTCAACTACTTCGAGGCACTTTTTCACTAATCGAGCCGAAAGAAGAGCACCGCACAGCTCTAATCGGGGCAGACGGATTATTCTTAAAGGAGCGACTCTGGATTTTGCAAACAGGAAGCGTGTAATAGTTTCATTATTTTTATTTACAGATGGTAAATATATGGCACAACCATGACCCTTTTCACTAAAATCACTAATTGCATGAATTTGGATGTTGATTGGATAATTGATCAGTACGTGACGTGGTATAATTATTTGGTGAATTTCAGCTAGCTGAGCTCGACCCAGAAGGTTTGGACATCCGGAGAAATTTCCTCGTCCTATTCGAGTTTACGCTCCCACAGTAACTGCCTTGACATTTTGAAACGGATAAAAATTGGGCCAAGCAAGCTCAACGGATCAAATATTTTCGCTATGAAAGACAACATGTTTCTCCTTGTGATCACCGTCGGTTCACTGCCTCGGTGTCTTAAGAAATGGCGTATTTATCCTCACTTGTAGGCCTTAGGTTCTGCAAAACCTCTGGCTTGCTCGCCTGAGACTTTCTAATTTCAAAATTATATTCGAATAATATCCGTGCCATATTTTGCAGAATCCTTGTCATTTCCTCCACGCTAGCTGCTCCGGTGAGAACATCGTCCATGTACATATCTTAAGATATATTGTCGCATGGAATTCATTGCGCTTTTCTAATGAAATTTGCTTCAAGCAACGAGTTGCAAGGAACGATGCCGGCTTCGTGCCATACGTGAGAGTCGATGAAGAGAAATGCTTCACTTTCTGATTGGGGTTTTCGCGCCAAACGATCCTCTGTAAGTGTACATGATCCGGATGAATTAAAATTTGACGGTACATTTCAGTCAAATCCCCCTATCAATACTACTTCATGCTTCCCGAAGCGAATTAGGATTGAAAACAGATCATTCAGTAACACTGGACCATACATCAACACGTCGTTCAAGTAAATGTTGGAGGTAGTTTTCACGGATTCATTGAATACTACTCGTACCTTGCTGATCGAGCTTTCTGGTTTGATGACACAGTGATGGGGTAGATAATAAATGGGCGTGATACTGGTTTCGTTGCGTGGAATTCCTCTCATGTGACTTAAGCTTCCGTTAGAAATTTCGTGTATTCCTCTTTTAGAATACAACCGTTTAAGGGCCAAATGTTCACAATCGCCCAATTCCCACAAGTTTTCCTTTAAAAGAAACTTCACAATGAAACGACCTCCAGAATTTCTGCTTATCGTTTTTTGGAGAAGAGCTTCGCATTCCTTCTCTTCTGAACTCAACAGGCAACTCTTCACCTTTGCGATTTCCTCAATTTTCCAGAACCTTTCTATGAAAACTTTTAAGCAGTTTTCTCCGAGAGAAGAAGAAAATTGTGACTCTTTCGCACTTTTGGCACATTTCCTGCAATTATCCAACCTAATTTACTGTTTTGAAGAGTTGGTAACCCAATGCCTAATTTGATATGACCGGACAATAGAAGATCAAAGAAAAGAGAACCCGATCAGCATATCAATCCTTCAAGCTACATTGAATTCTGGATCCGCTAGAGGTACTTCTGGAATATTCAAGGAGGAAATTTCAAAACTTTCTTGTGGGGAAAAGTTGGTTATTTTCTCGATAACAAGACATGGTATTTTAGTTTTGAATTCCATTTGTTTCGACGAAAGACAAATGTAAGTTTCTTTCAAGATTGTGGTTTTTATGTGATCGATTCCACAGATAGGTACCTTAGTTTTACGTGTGGGCAAATTCAACTTTTCCACCAAAGACTTTGTTATAAAGTTCGATTGTGAACCACTGTCTGGCAGCACTCGGGCGGTGAATTGCTTGTTGCAACTAGGAAGTACAATGTCAACCAAGGACGTTGATAATGAAACAGAGGATTGCGCCAATTTGTGAGTGTACAAATTAATATTTTCATTATTTTCTATTTCCAGATGGTCAACAGCGTTTCTACTATTCGGTTCACTATGAATCATATTCACGTATGTTGTGAAGGTGTTAAGATTCTGCGATTCATTCAAATCGGTTTTGTCGCAATGGAATTCATGCAGTTGTGTGTTGTGGCGTTTGTTACACACGTGACATCCCTTCGATTGCACCCCATTCGTTTGTGACCTGTTCTCAAACAGTTAGAGCGGAGTATCCATTTTTTAATTCTGCTTGACGAGCATCCAGAGATAAATCTTTGAAAGCCTTACAAAAATGAATGGGATGTTTTTGCTCACAGAGTTGACAGAACCGTTTCTTATCGATTTTTTGATTTGTGTAAAATATTTTAGAGTTTACATTGTTACGATTGATGTTAATGGTTTTACCGTTAAGAGATTCGAGAATGTTACACTGCTGATTTAAAAAGGTGATGAAGTCCTCGAGTGAAGCTTCCTCGATATGTTTTGAATGATTTTCCCATTCCTTTCTTGAATGAAAATCTAACTTAGCTACCAATGAATATATGAAAATCGTACTCCACTGATTTACCAGTTCTTTTGAAGATTGTAGTGCACAGAAATTTATCAAGAAAGTATCCAACAATTTTCCCAACGTAGAGTGAGATCCTTTTGAGATCAACGGTAATTCAAATATTTCTCTTAAGTGTGTGTTCACAATAGCCTTTCGATTTTCACATCGGTCACTCAATAATTTGAATGTTTTAGAACAATTGGCGTCCGAGACTGGTAACGATGTAATCAATCGGGCTGCCTCACCCTTAAGCGACCCTTGCAGGTAATTTTGGGGCACATGAACGCGGCCCTGACTCAGAGCTGACATCATTGTTTCTTACTGCAACAGACGGCGTCGAATGAGTTTTCAATATGTTTTTCGCTTGAGCTATCACTTCAAAATATTTGTCCTCGAAAGATTCTCGCTCCTTCGAAGACGCCTGTTCATCGAAGTTTTGTCTTGGGATAATTTTTTTCCGTGTTCGGATTGCACGGATTCAAATTCGGTCAATATATCGTTTATGCTTTCGAGACGAGTTTCGAGTTGACTAAAATTTCCACTGTCGAGTTGAAAGTCATTCAAATGAGTTTGAAATTTGGTCAGTTTGCCTTCAATTTGACCTGAACGAACTTTCAACCTGCTCATTTCAGTCGACATTTTGACATTAATTTACGAACGTGGAAACACAAGTTAAATGATTTTAGGAAAAATAATGATTTGAAAAATGTGGAAGCACAACTTGAAATGATGTTAGGAAGAAACTATTGCTCTAAAAATTTGACGCAAGTGTTGGCAAATTCATGAATCAAGAACTACAGTAATCCTGAATTGACTAACCTTTTAATTTTCACTTTCGGGAGTTTTTCTGTTCGTTGCTGAATTCGAGTCTGTAGCTGGTACAACTTGTTGAGTTTTCGTCTGGAGCAAAAACCAAGTGGGCTTTCGGTGATTTTCTTCCGTTACGACGTATGCGACTCGAAGGACCAAATGTGCAGGGTTCTGTCGTCAGTAAAGTTACTTCGAAAACAAAACAACTGTTTGTGTTGCGTGATGAGTATAAATAAAACACAGGGTAAAAATGTACAGCTGGTTTATTCCTCAATTCCGTTCGTAGACGTTAAGCTGGTTTCGCTCACAACTTTTAACAACAAGAACCGGGAGGAATTTCTCTCTTAACATCGGGGAGCTTGAGCATCCCCTCAAATCTCTTAGGTGGAAGAAATAACAGTTACGGGGGACATGCGGCGTTGTCACGTTGGAATATAAATCCTTACAAAACATCACACACAAAATACGTTCAACACATCGTATAATTCGTTAAGGCAGTACAATGGGAATCCCAATTTTAATGGTAAAATATTGGACTTTGTGTTGACTTCGAACATCGAGGTCCGATGTTTGCGTTCGTCTTTTCCATTCGTGCCTGTAGATCCGCATCACCCTGCTTTGTACGTGTATTGTAGCGAATTAATCCATTCCAACAAAAACGGAAAAAAGGGCGGAGTCGAAACACGAAATTCAAATCTCTGAAAAATCGTATAAATATATTTCGCTCCGCTCTCAAAAATCATTCGATTCTCCAATCAATCTGCATTCACCGCTAAGACGATATTCGATCCATACGCCGCATTCCTGACCGACATCTGCATTTAATCTTTATCCGTGTCAAGACGAAGGAATTCATTCAAGAAGCTCCAACACATCGACATCTGGTTTTACCCCCCTCGAAGACAGAAGCCTCCGACAGTACGACAGGCGCCTACGCATCCCTTGTTTCCAGCCGGCACCAACGAAGGACTACCTGTTGACCCCCAAGAATTGTTAGCCTGTGGTCCAACAAAAAGAATTTTATTGCCTTTCTAATTCACTTTTGTTGTAACACTCGACAGAAAACTAAACAGGCTAATCTCTTTCTTTTATTGCGTCTTTGATTTCACAGGACATGACCCCACACTATGTGACACTTAATATGAATAAGCTCAAACCAAAAATATCTGGGTCATTATTCAAGTTTTTTAATGCTGATTACTCTCCAATTAACAATGAATTATCTTTTGTCGATTGGAAGGCACTTATGAATGTTAAAGATGTTAACGCGAACGTTGAAATTTTTTATGATATAGTTAATTCAGTGATTGAAAAATATGTCCCCAGAAGGCTTGTCAAGGAAAGAGGTTTTGCCTGTTGGTTTTCTCGCGAGACCATTCAACTGATTAGGGAGAAAAAGAAAAAGCATAATAAATTTGAAAAATTCAAGAAAATTGACGACTATGAAACATTTTCCGCCCCAAGAAGAATGATTGATTAAACGGAATCATTCCGATTATATTTCGCGTATTGAAAATAATATATCCAAAAACTCCAAAAACTTCTGTTCGTATGTTTCGGAAAACAGAAAAAGTGAACGGATTCCTTGCCGGATGCCCCATAATGATAATGTATATGACGGCGGTCAAGATGTTGCAAATGCGTTCGGGGACTACTTTGCAGGTGTTTTTGACGATCCTAACAAACCAGTTGCTTACAAGAGAGATGATCATAAAATAAACGATTTTGATAATATAATTATTATGTATTCAGAGGGATGTGATGTTGAAAAAGATAAATGATCTTAATTCCAATGAAGGTCCAGGACCGGATTCAATTCCGCCGATATTTATTAAATCATGCGCTAAAACTCTAGATTTGCCACTTCAGTTGCTATTCAATCAATCCTTACGAACCGGTATTTTTCCCAGTCAATGGAAAATCACTCAAATAATCCCAACTCATAAAAGTGGTAAACTAAATATAATATCTAATTATCGACCTGTCTCTATATTGGGTCACTTTGGAGAATCATTCGAATCTATTATAACCGATAAAATCTATTCCTATCGTTGAGCTCCAAACTTTGGATGATACAACACGTTTTCGTTAGGGGAAGCTCAGTACCAACTAATCTAGCACCATATATAGATTTTATCTCAAGAAATTTTTATCAGGGTATACAGATGGATGAGGTTTATACGGACATCGCGAAGGCATTTGATAGGGTACAGCACGGAACGTTATTGAAAATATTGTCAGATTATGGAGTTTCTGGAAAACTTTTGCGGTGGATCGAATCATATTTGTTGGGTTGACTTCAGTATGTAGCTATTGATGGAATATTGTCTGTTTTTTACAACGTAGCATCGGGGGTAGTACAGGGGTCGCATTTGGGTCCATTTCTTTTTGATTTATATGTCAACGATGTGTCGAAATGATTTGTATATGTTGATTTCGAAATTTATGCGGATGACTCAAAAATGTACCAAGTAGTCGTCAGTTTGGATGATTTCGCTGAATTTCAAGATGATCTCTATAGATTCGCTGGTTTCTGTGTGGAGCGGTATCTGTCATTAAATGTTGAAAAATGTAAACAAATACAATTCACGAAAAACACTAATATTTTGGTACTTCCGTTGACTGTCAATGGTATCACAGTAGACAAGGTTAAATGCATCAGGGATATTGGGGTGTATCTTGGTTCTAGGCTGTTTTTTGAATATCATATAGGGAGCGTAGTCTCGAGGGGCTTGAGGATGCTCGGTTTTATTTCGAGGATCTCTAAGGATTTCAATGATGTAGACACTGTCAGGACTTTGTATTAAAGCTTTGTTCGTAATAATTTAGAGTATGCTAAACCGGTCTGGACTCCTTCCTTTTATAAATATATAAATAGATCAGAAATGTTTCAGAGAAAATTCACTAAAACTTACATTACCGTTTCGGAAACGAACGCGCTACTTGCCCATCCTATAACTCCCGGCTCAGAACAAATCGTATGGTGAGCTTAGAAGCAAGGGGAGTAATGTTCGATCAAACATTCTTGTATCGCATTATAAACAGTGGTTTTGATTCATCTTTAATTCAGGGTATTCATTTTAATGTACGTGTCTTCGGTGGCTGCTAAAGGGACCTGTTTTTTATACCGTAAGCAAGAACATCTCTGTATTATAATTCAATATTTTCGAGAATTACTCGTTTTTATTACTGGCACATTAGTGGAATAGATATGTTCAGTATGTCAGTAGTTGAATTGCTTCTGTATTTGAATGAAAATTATAATTAGTTGTTATCGGGTAGTGTGGAGAGTTCACTGTTTACGTTGAATGTATTCTAGGGTGTTCACCGTCTTGTATTATGTAGTGGGATATTGGTTTTTAGTGAACCCCTGTAATTGGGTAGTATATCCTGTTGGGGTTCCAGTTTATGCGATATTAAATTAAATTAAAAATTAAGAATAAAGACAGTACTGAACAAATGTCGAACAGGAAGCGATCACAGAATGGTACGCAGCAAGATCCGTATAGCCCTCGACAAGAAACGGTACAGATTGATAAGTAAAACATCCAAACGAAGGTAAATTGGACCAACAGTTGTCGAAGGATTTGAGACTTTCAATACAAATTCACTGGAAAACAATTTTCGACAAAGTACAGACATCAACGGCTCAAACTGTGAAATAACCTAGGCTTAAAAGGGGACCAAGACATATTTTTTCCAAGAAACGAAGAGGAACAGAAAATCAATCAAACTACAAGGGACTTGATCCTCGAACGAAACCGAATGAGAGAATCTAGAACCATCACCAGTGCAAAAATGAATGAAAAAATAAGGAAATCTCTAAAACAATCAGACGGGACATTAGGAACTATCATGTTAGAAATACTCAAGAAACAATAGAGAAGAATGGAAGTATGAAAATACTGCGCAAAAATCTCTCCGAAGAAAAATCTGAGATATTCATATCTGAGATAGTCCATGTGGCCCGATGTGGACATTCGAAATTCTATATTTATCTGTTTTCGAAAATATAGATCCGATTGAATTTAATTTTGCGTAGACTTGGAATATGAGGAAGTATAGGCTTCTGTGGAATTACGTCTTGGTTCGTATGATCAGAAGATTGGAAAATCAATTTTTCAGAAAATAGGGTTGCAAAGGTTGGCTTCAATACTTAGATGGGCGACCGCCGTCGATTCGAGTTGAAACAAGCGTGAAAGAGCTTAAATATATTTATGAATCTTTTCTTCTTTGAACTCAAATAAACTTTTACTATCTGTTATTTCTCGACAGTTGACAGATCTCAAAATGTACTCTAAAAACAACAAACAAGAAAAAATTTTTTATTCTCGCAATTCACCGTGAAATGAACCACTGACAATAGATTTACTCAAAGAAGTTGTCAGGAATTAAGGATCGGGAAAGAATAACAAAGCGTAATGTGAGTGAAATGATCCATATTGAATTAAACAATACAGTTAACAGTAGAACAGATAGTCCAAATCTGAGTTTGATTCACAATAATATTTTCCGCTGTTTTAAAAGTGCGAAGGACGGTGCTAGTTGATTGGGAGTTCTTCAGTCCGGAGTTTATAGGTGCTAACGTGCTACACATGTATAAATATTGTTTTATATGAGCATAGAGTGGAACTCGCGAATTTCTGTATACATTTGTCTTTCGCTGGTTGTACAAGTAATGTCCTATTCAGAACATTATTTTGGCTTGTTGTACATAGTTACACCCTAGGGAGAGCATAGTTTAGCTTTGGTAAGTTTCAGCTGATCGTAATATCTGAAAGTTGTTTCTGTCATTTTGAAATGTGATTAAAATGAAATTTAATGATTTCTTTGATTTAATTACTATTTAGTCTGATTAATGTACAAGTCTCCAAAAAATTTTCAGTTTGTGTTCGATTGTACTATGTCAGCTCTATTTAAGCCTTGAAGAAGCAAAAATATATTTGCGAAACGTCGACATTAGCTGAGGTTTTTTAATCTTTCTCGATTCCTAGTTCCTGTCAACTACTTTGAGTGAATAGATCGAGAAAGTTAGATATCTATTAATAACAGATATAATTCACGAGAAATATTCAGGTTTGTGTATGTTGAATTTCCATAATTCTGAGAATTTCCTTACTAGGAAAACCTCCTATCTTCAAAGGAACTTAAAAACTAGAGAAGCATATATTTGCAGTAATATGTGGGTACATAATACACGTCTTCCCAAGACAGTAAACATATCATGTAGACATACTATTGCTCCAAACTCGATCAACCCACCCGCTGAATACGGTGAAAAACATTTCATCATCATATCCAATTCTATACTTCATTTGGATTCATGTTCATTCGAGTCACGTATCAAGAGCTTTTTCACGGAAGGCTGGCAATTATGGATTTGCACATCCCATACATCGATGAAATATGATGCTGACATCATGACATGGCCACCACAGCTGATGGATGGACAACATTTTTAAGTAACGTGGACAACATGCATTCTTCTGATGTCTTTATCTGGAGTGTTTCTCTAGATTCTCATTTCCTCGTTAACTGAAGATCCAATGAGTGAATATTGTTACTGAAAATGAAGAATTGGAATAGCTATCTTGTTTCATCACGATTTGCAGGGTTTTCCGTGAAATTACAACTACGTTGACGGAAAACCACAAAATTTGACATGATTTTTCCTGATATCTACGCAAGTGAAGTTTATAAAAACGAATTTCAGCACCTTTTTGTCCAATGTGAACATCGAGGTCTGTGCTGATTTTTATCGAAATTTAATGAAAAAATTTAGACAAATTCTTCAATGAAGATTTGAAAAATCACCATTTTTTTCGGGTTACCTAAGGAAACGGTCCCCACGAAATTTTGCAAAGTGATGGGTGTCGGTAGTCTCTATCAGATAATCGACTTTCTATTCGTCCTCATGAGCAATTCACAGAATATTGAATGAATTAAAATGAATATTACACCAGAAAAGTTTAATCGATTTGGCATTTAAATAAACTCAGTCTCTAGATTTCGATAAGCTACCTTTCTTGAATGTTTCAAGGCTCTAGCTCTCCCTCTTCGCAAAGAATTGTGAAAATTCGGGAAAAACTTGAAAACCATAGACTAAATACCCTAAGCTATAGAACCTCGTTCCTGAGAATATGCTCGCAAAATGAAATGTATGTGGTGAATGAAAATGATCGAGAAAGTATTCCTCTCAAAGCATTAAAAACAGAATCCTAGTTTTTTTATGACAGTAAGTAGATGAAAGTCGGAGTTTTTTCGGAGTTTGTGGTTGTTTTCATGTGAATTCTATTACTTGTACCATATAACAAGTTTCAACTTTCTTGCACTGATGATTTGGTGCTGACTTCACACTCTGCACCAACATTTTCCACTTTTGGGAAAACTTTGATGCCAATAATTCGTAACCCATTTTTTCCAATTCGTTTCGTTGAAAAAATCTCAATATCTCCAGTAGATGCTTTTATATTAGCATTCATAACAGTAAGTGCCAACATCACACTGAACAGCAAAACTTTCTGGTTTCGAAAAAATTTCAATATCAATACTCGGTAACCAATTTGTTCTGTTAAAATTGCTTCAATATCTGTTTAAGTTTTCGAGTGATCCACTCCTGTTTTCAAAGAAGCGTCAAGTTAGCTAAAAGTGTTCACCTCCTTTACTTTTTTTCACTTTTCTGCGCCAATAATTTGTAACCAATTCGTTTCAATTTGTCAGAATGAGTTCAAGAACATCATTTTTTTGAGTTATTAATAATTTTGTGTGAAATATTTTTATCTTTATGAGTCGTGCAGAGTTTCCAGTGACAAAATACCTTCTGAAGAGGTTTTTTTTCTTCTTATCATTAGTGAATTCAATACCAGAAAATGCAATGACTTCAGTTCATGAAGAAATATGGGATACTCGAAGAATCAAAATACATATAACCTACATCGAGCAGTCGAGAATACAAAACATATTTTCAAGAAATAAATATCATTTCAATTTGCACTGTTTGGCTTTTCCGCCATTTCAATGAATTTTCTGCGTGAAAAACCTCCTTCATTCGAATTTTCCAAATCGCCAAATTTGTTTATCGGTCTGAAAACTGTCAATTGTATTACCAGCAGTACCAGTTAATGTTATCACGTTTCGAATGGAATTCAAGTAATCAAAATGAATAAATCACAAAATCAAATATTTTTTTAGTTTCTACATAAAGGTCCCATTTTCTATATGAAAAAGCACACCGCAATATTTCCTACGAGAATGCTGTTTACATAGAACTCAAAATAGAAACCTTAACTGCTCATAATTAAATGGTGAAGACGAGCAAAAGAGGGTTAACTGAAACATCCTTTCTCAAATTTTTAAATTTTTTTCAAATCATTATACTCTTTCTACTGTCCATCATTTCGCCTACAAAAGGAAAACACTGGCCGATCCCTTCGCCTGTCGTCGAATGAAATTGGCAACTTCTCTAAGGATATCAATTTAACATTTAGTAATTTTGGTAATTGCTTCGAAACAATCGATTTCCCACATCACAATGGACCAATAAAAATTAAGAATATTTGTCCAACAGCCTATTGGCCGAACGTAAACTCGATAACTTCCGAAAGTAAAAACTTAGAAACTCGATATTTGTAGAAAAAGTTCAGACAATTACGTCGCGTATGGGTAAAATTCACCCAATAATTTCGCAGATATCGCTATTCAAAATATTGTTTTTCCAATATTCACAGAAATATAGATGAGATCGAATTGAAATCCAGTACTCTATTTTAAAATGACAGTCAGAAGATCACAGAATATTGAATATTTGAGAAAAAATAATTAATTTTTACGCGCTTCTTCTGGGGAGCAAGCTGTTATCATTTCGTCACGATGTCCGTAATTCTGGAATTTCGAGCCGAAATTGGTCTCAAACGACTAGGTTGGACTCACTGATGAAGAATTTATAGTCAAATTCAATTCTGCGCGTTCGTCCGTCGGCCATCTGTCCGTCCGTATAAGCTATAACTTTCAGAGGAGGAGACCTAGCGACTTGAAATTGTCAGATTCTTCTGTGGAGCAAGCTGTTATCATTTCGTCACGATGTCCGTAATTCTGGAATTTCGAGTCGAAATGGTTTCAAACGACTAGCTTGGACTCACTGATGAAGAATTTATAGTCAAATTAAATTCTGTGCGTTCGTCCGTCGGCCATCCGTACAAGCTATAACTTTCAGAGGAGGAGACCTAGCGACTTGAAATTGTCAGATTCAGGTTGAGAGTCTGAATATCTCGGCGGTTTTCGAGTTATGCCCATTTGAAATTTGAAGTTGAATTCCTTAATATCTCATGAAGTAATGAAAGTATCAGATTAGAACTGGGCACATGGTTTCGAAATGCCAACGTGCAACTGCGTGCAAGATTTTATATGGATCTGGATGTTAAAGGATCAAAAAAAAATAGTTTTTCGAAAATTTTGTGAATTTTCGTTGAAATTTTTTTTTCTCCATAAATATTGACTAGATTTCGACAAGGTTTGGCACAAACCTTACAATCAGTATTTTACAACAACGTCCCAAACTTCAATCCGATCCGATTCTTACTCAAGGAGATATAAGGAAAATAATATGCCAAATTTCGTTCCTATTTGGAATTTTAACGTTATATCCGCAATATTTCAAAAAAAAACGAATACAATCAAATTGAAACTTCGAACCAGTTGAAAAATACCAACGCGCTACAAGTTGCGAAATTATATGTTCATGTTATAATTCGAACAATCACGTTGAAAGACCTGATATCTCATGTCATTTCTCCACAAGAATTTCATGTAGTTTCTGAATTCATCAGTGTCTATCGATACAGCCTACGTCTTAGACTCAGTTTTATAATGATCGGATTTCAGATCAGTAATTTTTGATGATGAAATAAGGGTGATAACGAGAAAAGAACTGAAGAATTTGACACAGTTTTTCCCGATATCTCCGAAGATAATTATCGGATCAGAAGAAAATTCAACACCGTTATTAAACACTGACTTTGTCTAAGGTCTACTATGTCTTGACAATGAGACAATTCACAGTGATGTTAGGCTAACCTATTTCTCATAATGTTGTAGTTCACATCATCAAGATTTGATACGAATTCGACCACTACATGATCAGACCTCATATGGGCTCTAGAACCAATCTAGAGTAAGAATCTGCTAGAGTCCCAGAGACTCAGAGAGACGAAGACTTACAAAATCTTGAGAAGATCTACGAAGTACAGCGTGAGCGCTAGCATCCCCTGCACGAGGCGGTATGCCCAGAAAGCACAACTAGATCCTGAGGATGTTCTTGGGATATCGAGCAGGGATATCAGTATATCCCAGGAATATCCGAATTCGTCTATACATTAACCTCGGGCTATCCTGAGGATATACGATGTTACTAAGTGGGAATCCCCCAGGTGGTGTTTCCATATATCCGGAGGATATATTCCACAGACCATAAGCTATCAAGAGGACATCCTGAGGATGACTCATTTAGAAAAGTGGGAAATCCCCCAGCGGTCTACGCATATAGTTCTAAGTTGACTATAGGACATCCCTAATTCAGAAAAGAGGGAGGGGGAAGTTTCACATTACAGGGTCATCAGACTAAAGCAATGCACGTAATTTCAATAATTTTCATTCTGAAAGAAAGCCTACAAAAAAAGGGATATTACATATTTCTCAACTTATCACATGGTTCAATCATCTTCTTACATCTCTCTAGCCAGCAACAGATTTTACCGTCTCTCTCAGTGTAAAAATTTTCGCAATTTCATCAGCGTCTGAAACAAACAATTGAAACAATAAATTAATTGCAGGCTTACTTTGAAATCTATCAATTTCATAATATTCAATCTCCCAAATTTCCCTTTTTTCTTCGCCAGTTAAACTGCATTGGGGTTATCACTGATTAGGGGAGTCATTGCCTCTCCTACAAATTCATAACTATTGTTTCTGCCGCATTGTGCAATCTCTTTGTCCTAAAATTAATAGTCAGCAAGTTACATTAATATTATAACAAATGACATTCAGACAGTCGCAAGTACTTATCAACACAAAATGTGATTTCAAGCGATGGACCAAAAGCTCCAGTTATGAAGCTATTTCAAGCGATGGACCAAAAGATCCGGTTATAGTTACGGTTATCCAAATTGACAGATTATCCTTCACCTATATGTCAGTTTGGATTACCTTAACTATAACCAGAGCTTTTGGTCTATCGCTTGAAATTGATTATAGTTACGGTCATCCAAACTGACAGATTATCCTATGCCTATATGTCAGTAGGAATAACCGCAACGATAACCAGAGCTTTTGCTCCATCGCTTGAAATTGATTTATGTTATCCCATTTTGACCATTTAAAACGACATTCAACCCATATCATCAAGGGTAAGATGACAATCAAATACTCAGTGACCAAGCAACCATCAATCAAAGCAATACATTTAATCTTATTTCCTAAAATACCTTTTTTCTGAGAAGAAATCATCATTTAAATCCTCATCAAAATGAATTGTCACTTCGGGCTCATAGATTGAACATTCTACTCATAAATTCATTCAAATCACTTGATGTACAAATTACTATTAATTGAACTAGATGAAAAATTTGCTCGTCACTTAAAGAAAATCTCAAATGTCTCCAGATCTGAGCTATTCATTGGAAAGGTTATATCCAAAGAATCATAATAATTAGTTGATATTATTTTTTATAATAATACCGTTCTTTATTATCTCTGAAAAGACCATCGACCGAAGTCCTTCAGCCTATTGGTTGATATTTCATCGTTTGCTGCTTTTTGGGCTACCTTTAGGGTTTGTTTTATTTTCTTCACATCTTGTACAATATCCTATACACAATACATAGGATAATGTGGCACTGCGTAATCAGAGTCTTACCTAAAAAGTTTCACATATTATAATGTATTATCGAACTGCACCTGACCAACTCACAACTGTTCAAATTATTTTGTGTGCAATGCTTGTTGCATACATTATTTCCATTTCCTTGGTTTGATTTGTTCCACTTACTGTATTTGATGCTGGAAATGAACAAACATATAAAACAATATAAAGTGCAATAAAATATTAAGTGAAATGAATAGAAAGAATCAAACATGAGTTTACAAAAAATTCAACTAGGAACAACACCAAGTTCATGGTTAATTATGATCTTCATGTTAGGTCTTATACCACATTTTATATCGCGATGCCAAACGCTATATGAAACAGAACTGAATTTATGAACGAGGCGTTCTTGATCGAGCTTCGACTCCGGTTCTGGTTCACTTTTGAATGCGATTTCGATTTTCCGATTAGCTGAGTTGCATCGACTAGCCAATCAGCAAACAGAAATCTCATTTGAAAGTGAACCAGAACCAAAGCTCAATCAAGAATCCCTTTTATGAAACTCCTGAAAGAAAACAGTTACCAAAACTTTCATGCATGTTTCCAATAATGTTCTGCTAATCATTTATTATACTGGCTACAGCATACGAAATACAATTTATAGCTAAGGTGAAGTGTTTGATTATACTATATATGTCGAAATAAGTTCTGCTGCTTTTTTTCATCTTTCAAAGCTTGTAGAAACAACAGTAAACTGCAAAGAACTAGATGAACTCGGCTCCTTGATGATTCGGCTAATGGTAATCCATCAATATCAATAAAAATTTTACTAACTGAGTACTTTCCAATGAAATGTTCATTATTTACTTATGAGTTTCGTAAACAATTGTATACCCCAAAATAAATAGAAGCCTGAACCAACAGGTACAGTTGGTACCACACATATTGTACCCGAAAGTGTTCAGGTATTCCTCCACATGTTTGAATGCATACCTATAAGTATACCATTAATTGTTTTATTCCCAACATTGTGATGTATCGCCCATCTAGCTAATGAAATAGAACAAATATCTGCTGTACTCACCTTAGAGATGTTAAACAATTTCAATCTTTGACAAACCATGGGTTACTAAAAGTCTCCTTCGGTATAGTATTTTTTGAAGAAAAATAGGAAAATGGAAAAGTATTGAACTCATTTATATTGCAGGAACTCATGAAATTCTCAGAAATGTCGGTTCCATAAATCATGCTACCTCCTTTTTCCATTCACTGTACTGACTGCCCAAAAGTATGTTTGATTAATTATAGATGCTTCAATCCTACACACTTGATCTTCAAGCTTTTGTATTGAATTGCTTATTTTTGTCGTTGGACCCCTATGTTAAATTTCTCAGATAGTTAATGAATTTTTTATACTTACATACCACAGGGTATAAAATGTAGAACAAAATCACTGCCGAAATCCACTCTCGATATTGACGAATGCAGAACGAGTTTACTGGAGACGAAAAATACACCATTTCATCAGTTTGTGTTTTGTGATGCCCATAATTAATATTCCGCCAAGTCAAGAAAAGAAGCAAAAAATATCGGACTCAAAATCTGTCGAATGTCAAGATCGCTGATCGATCGATCATAGATTATAAACCACAGAACATAAAGTAATATAAACTTATAACTTCCTAATCTGTGTGACCGATAAGCAATGTTCTAATAATATATTATTACATTAGTCACATTGGTAAATTGAATTTTCTTGTATTTTTAGATCATTTCCGATTTTTTCATAATCGACAAATGATATTCATTGATCTCAGCTTTCAGGTATGTACCCAGATATATCATATTCATTGGTACTCAATCCAGCATTCGCAGCTACTAGAGGACATCTTTGGTATATACGAATCCTAAATCGTAGGGATATCCCAAGTTGTACATCCCAAGTATGTCCTCTCAATGTCGAAAATTTAACGTGGGTTGCAGTTACTCAGAGGACATACTTGGTATGTACATACCCTAAATAATAGGGATATCCCCAACTGCACGTCCCCCGTATATTCTCCCAATGTCCTGTGTCCCACGAAAAGGATATTAAGAGGATATACTGGGGATATGGTGTTCTATCTGGGTAAGTAGGGTACTCTCGAGGCAAGTGCTAAAGTAGGACGCGCGTTTTCTTATGAGGGTCTGGGAGATCTCGTTCGCTACAGAAGAATAAAAACGCGCAACTAAGAGCAGTATTTCTGGAGATGCAACTGTTAAATCAAAAAAAAATAAATTTACGGAATGTTCTCTGAACAAATTGTTGTTAAACAAGCCTGTAAAAGCTCCTGACCTCACGTCAATGCTTTCCTAGATTCTTTTCAGATCGTTCTAATGACACGGTCATCACGAAATTCCACACAAAGTTTTCCATCAGCATTTTCCAATTAGCTGCCAAGTTTCATTATGATTTGAATATTATTTATGGAGTTATTCAGAAAACACAACGATATCGAGAATAAACCACGGAATTTGGCATATTTTTTCACAATATTTTCGAAAATTATCAACACCGTGAATATCCGTCTGAGGAAAAACCATAAAACTTTTCCTCCACAACGTTTCTGCCCTTTATTAGGCCTTCTTCAGGCTAAAAAAATATAATAACAGTGACACCTCGAAATTCAATACACTTGAAGCTACATGATCAAAAGTCGTGAATATTTAGCAAAATACTGAATTGCACTGTTCATGAAAATATAACACGAACAAAGGCAAGCAAAAAGAGAGGAAAGACTTACCGTCAGAAACCTAAAACCATTAATACTTCCAAATATAGGAAATCGTCATCAAGATAATGCAAATCTGCGTGAAATGTTAGTTCTACAATATCCAATAGCATTGATCTGTTTGCTTGAAACCTAAAATCATGACACATATAGAACGTACAGTTATAAATTACAGAAATAACAATCAACAAAGCAGCAAAAAAACGAAATACAACATGATACTTTATCACTGGCGTGACAAATCAACGGAATCCGGCAACACGTTTTCAACATTTCTGTATTCAATTGGAATACGCTACACTCAAGTTACTTATGCCATTGCGGGAATTTACTGTATTTTAGAATTTCCTGATATACACCGTCCTCTTGAAGCAATGCTTGAACCAATTATTTTCACGATTCATAATTTTCATGTTCTGAAAATCGAAGCTATGGCTAGATGCTGAAGTATGACTAGAAAGAGCAGTTGAATCTTTCTCATTCCTACATTGCATCTCATGCTGGGCCGATCTGTTACTCGAATATTGACCTGTTTGGCCAACAAGCCAAGCATTACAATCATTGCAGTTGATTCTATATACTACACCGTGAATGAATCTCAATCTGCGAATATATCAAACACAAAAGGCATTTGTCGATATGCCTCCTATTCAATAGAAGCAGCGGCAGCCTTGTCACATCTGATTCATGACCATATTTCTATTATTCCAAAATACATAGGTTTACGACATAGTAATCCTTTCTTTGGAAGAGCCGCTCTGATCACTGCCAAGGTAGGTTTTTCAACTCAGTTACGGATTGGATTTCATAGATGGCGTTGTATGTAAAACACAAAATTGTTAATAACTCGAAAGTTACTGATGTTCTGGAACTCATTCTAACATAACAAATTGAAACGACTTGGTTACAAATTATTGGCGCAATAAAAATTGAAAAAAAGTGAAAGAAGTGAACAATTTCCGCTAACCTTACACTTCATTTGAAACAAGAGTGAATAATTAAAATATTTAAACAGATATTGAAGAAATTTTAACGGAACAAATTGAAACAAATTGGTACCGAGTATTGACATCGAAAGTTTTGCGAAACCAGTTATGCTGTTAAGTGTGAAGTTGGCGTTATGAATGCGAATAAAAAAAGATCTCCTGAAGATTTGGGATTTTTTCAACAAAATAAATTCGAACAAATCCATTTCCATTACTGAAAAATGTTGGTGCGCAGTCTTGAGTCAGCACCAAATCATAGAAATGCGAATTATTCGAAAACTATTGTGTTGCATGAAATGTTGAATACGTATTGAATTGAAAGAACTTGGGAACTGAAAACTTATTGACCATAGTTTCAGAATTTTTCAAATTTTTCGCTAATTTCACGCGGCCTTCAGATACAAAATTCTTTGATTTTTCGTTATTTTGTGTTCGCCTATTGCGCGCTAATTTACGTTTGCATGCTAAATTTTAGATTTCTAGGAATATTCTTATTTGGTTCCTCCGGAGGGCAAGAAAACGACCATAAACATTGAGACATATCAATTCCAAGGAAAAAAAATGTGTTATTTTTATTCTCCCATGCGTCCCTCCAGCTATGTTAATGGCCTCGTTTATCTAACACCGATACAAGCAGACGTATATTGCAACTGCGTATGTCTCCACAGTGTCGATTAACTCTAGAAAAGGGCTTACATAAATCATGAACTGAGGATGAGGAAAAAGATGTAAGAGCTCTCCTCTATTTAACTTTTATTTTTTGAGAGGAAACGGGCTCGTCTCTCTTTCACCGGTACCGCTTTTCCTTCAAAGATTCGAGGAAAAGGAGCAGTATACAGGGTGTCCAGTTAACCCTAAATAATTCTTCAACTGGTGATAAGCTATGTCATGACCACTCGGAATATCGAAAATTTTCAGGTGAAATTCCCATCGTTCTCGAGATAATGGGCATTTTGGAAATTCGTGAAAAGTCATTTTTTGATGTTTGTTAACCATGTCTCTAAATTGGTACTGATTCGGAAACTTTCTTCACTGAATGTTGCCAATGGGTGTTTTTTTTGTACGTATCATACAATTTTCAAAAACTGAAATTAGGGATTTAATGAAAATTTCAAATTATACGTCTTTTTATTGTTGTAGCTCGGACCTGATTTTCTGAGAAAAATTATAATCACGTGAATGTGAACATTCACTACAAAAATATGCTCACTTTGTTGTGTCTTCAAAATTGTACTAAACATACTCTCATTATTTGTGAAAGGCGTGATTCTTCGTTGCAAGAGAATGCTTTCCTCAACTTTCACAATGTTTACGGAAGAAGTATTCTCGTGGAATAGTGATTGGTAGTGGTGAATTTATTGCTTAGGAGTTTTCAGAAAAATAAAAATTCCCTTCTATCCTTCCTCATGCATGATATTTTTTAAATGTTGTTTTGCTCCCTTTACAACGATTCTCTAATAGCATGTGGATAAACCGTCTTAGTTAATAATTCATGTCAGTTGCACTTGTTGCTTAAACATGTTCTATCAAATAGCTCAAGTGAAGTTAATCAAAAGAATTTAGTTCATTTACCTGGAGGACCTAGGATGTCTGACGTAAAACAATTGAGATCCACAGAACATAAAATGTCTACATGGATACTCAGAGTATGCTTGGTGCGGTGGTAAAGCATTGTTCAGCAGATTCCCCTTGAAATAATGTCGCATCAGAGTCATAATGGATTAAAAGCAATTCAATTATTATTTCAAAAGCTAGTTAGTGGAATTTATTTACTGGAACTCTGATTTGAAGATATTGTTTGAAATAAGATTTGAAATTGTATTGTTTTCATTTTTCTCAAAATTTCTAATAATGAATTTATTACTACCAATCATTATTTCATCATTTTATCCCGTTAAATTTGCAACTGAATATTTTCTGCGAAAATTGTGTAGGTTTACGATAGACCAGAATATTTTCCTATCTTCTTGCAGGGCCAATATCACTCCTCCCGAATAATGTATGTTTTATAAAATTTCGAAGACTAGAGAAAGTGCTCATATTTTTGTAGTCAACGTTCACATTCGAGATTAATTATTTTTAGAAAATCAAGTGAAAGTAACGAGAACGAAAATAGGTAGGATTCCATACCAGTTTTTCGCTGAAATATGTCAACTTTTGAAAACTGTACAACACATCCAAAAAGCATCACTCATACACAGATTTCAGTAAAAAAAAGTTTTCGATTTAGTACCAATTCAGAAACATGGTATGCAAAATATCAAAAAGGTAGTGGTTTTTCACGAATATTGAGAATGCCCATCATCTCAGAATCGATGATTATTTTGCCTAAAAATTTTTCGATATACATACAAGGTCTCTGACAAATCTTGAACAATATTCGAATTCTGAGTGGTCATGACCTAGTCTAGCCACAATTCGAATATTGTTCAAGATTTATCAGACACCTTGAATGTATATCTACCGGTATGGCTTCTAGTTCAAAGATCTCAAGGAGAGGTGCAGTCCATGGCAAAATCTCATTTGACAGAGTTACTACGAGCATCATGAAGTAAAATGTAAAAATGAAGTGGAATTGTGGTAAAAACGACGTTTGCTCATCATTGAGAATAGCTTGGACTAACATGTTATATTCACATGAGAGCGAACCTTACATTGTTGATAATCTTTTACCCTACAACCAGAGGTTTTGATGTGCTGATCAGTCTATCGGAAGATAAATTCTTTCAGGTTTTGATAAAAGCTACAGTATAGAAGGAAGCAAAATGCAACTCGTTGTGTCGTTACTTAAAGTTATCATGGGAACTCAGAAGAACTCAGAATATCCCAGTCCACCTTTTCCTCGGTACCTGTGTCCTGTATGCCACTTTCGTTTTTCTGTTCCATTTTTAACCTACTTGGTGATTTTTGAATGTTCCTCTATGACCCTTTCAAAAAAAGAAGAAAATTTTCCTTTATCCTTATAATGTTTAAAATTTTATTAAATATTGTGGATAATGAAAACTGAAGTAGGTATTTATATTCGGCAGAAACCATTATGTATTCAGGGAGATCAATTGCCATAGACAAAGTTCATTTCACTTGAAGAAAAAATAAACGTATATTTGATTCGGTTCCGAAATAATTAAAGTCATCTGAAAATCAGGAAATACTGACAAAGATAAAAAAAAAATTCGAAAATCCTAGTGAAAAGATGGAAGCTTCTGGAATTGTGAAATTTTTTTACCTAACTTACTTAATTAATTTTTTTCAATTCTCCTGAACCCGAATTATGAATATATCGTAGGGTGTAAAACGTATTTTTTCGTTCTTACCTTATCGTATCTTTATAATTTGTTCTGCTTTTTTCGATATATTAAGTAAAAAATAATTGCATTTTCAATACGAATATTCATTCAATAACATTGTATAAAAATCAAAAAAGTCGGTTCAAACAATTTCTACATCTGCATTCGTTTTATCTATGAATGTAGCATACTTATTTACAATTAGCTCCGCAAATATTTGTCATCGTTCCATGTATTCTCCATTAGATGCTGAATTCTGCAGAAAACTCAAGAGAAAAGGTGGCTTGTGTAATTCGTAAAGATAAAGATAAGGTAATTCCACACTATCTATTTGCATTCAGACTAAAGGTAGACAATTTCATATACGTAACCTGAGTGGAGGTTATTTTCTGCTGATAAACACAATTCATAGCCAAGTAGTTATATTTAGTTATTCGGTTTGATCAGACTGATTAGTCGAAGGAAACAGTATGGCTTTATTGAAATACAGTTTTTGCAATTTTGTCCTTAACTAGGCAATTTGCTATTCGGATTGCACACATTTTGAGGGGTTTCGAGTTCTAGATCGTTTCGAAAATCCGATTCAATTGAGAACAAACATATTCGGACCATAAACTAGAGAACGAACTTTGAAATTATTTCACAACAATTGGCAAATGATGAATCGATGGTGCTGCCACAACAGAATTTCTTTAATGGGGCGTAATACGCTTGCATTACCTCTACATCATATATACTTTTAATTTACATCAAAGCAGTATGGAAAACTCCGTTTCCTCCATTTTATTCATCGAAACCGAAGGTCCAATGATTAGATTATAAATTCATAATTCAAAGCCGCGATGTGCAAAAGCACGAAAACCATAATGGAGTTACTGAATCCACTTCAGTATTTCAACAATTCTCAATAATATTTGCTTCATAGGTTAGACCAACTTGTTCAGGGTCTCATGTTGTTTGCCTCCCAACGTGAAATCCTCTTTTCTTGATCCTTTTTGTTCTGAAAATTTACTTTCTATATTTTCACGATATATTTCAAAGCCACAATTCTGTTTGGAACGATAACATTTTGATGTCGGAAACGAATAGTTTCAATGCTATGGTGAATGAATTGCATTGGGGGTATTTTCCGTAGATTTTCGCCATTTCCGGAATTTTCACTAATTTCCTCTTCACTTCTCGAAGTTCTGAAATATTATATTCGAACATTGTGTTTCAGTTCGAAATTGATCCATGAGGCTAACCGTGGGTTTCACAAGGCTAGGCCATCGGATTTACGCGTTTATATTCTGTGGTATTGCTGAAGAAGAAGTGAAATTGAACATTGTCTTATTCAGAATAATCACGTGTATCAAAGCTTCTCGAAACCCGCTGTTAGTGTTGTAATTTCCCAGCAAATATGGACTTAATAGGGATCTGATACATTTTACGCGCTTGTAGGAAATATCGCGCTATCGTTCTGCGAATGTCTGTAATTTTCGAATTTTGAGCCGGAATTGGTCCTAAGTAATCCTTGGAAGAGAATCCATGGTCAAATTGGCTTATACCCTTCCTTCCTGCAATCCTACTGTAAGTGTATGCTCTAAAACTTTCGAAGCAACATAACTTGCCTTCAAATTTTCAGAGTAGGTTCGTAGCCCTACATATATCTCGGCTGAGAAATTTTCTAACTCAGAAATATATCGAAAACTGTTCGCTACATGCCGCTGGAATTTTTTGCCTTCATAACGAGCATCTATAAAATAGGTTATACGAAAACTCAGCTTCACAGCTCTGTCCAAACCACAACGGATCATCAACAACAAATTTTTGGAGGAGGTATTGTTTTATAAGGGGATATTCCAAATAGGATTAGGGAAATGCGCAGATCTGGATAGAATGAGAAAAGACGAAAGCTTTATTTCTGCCGAAAATATCACAAAAAACTACGTCTTTCTTTGAGAAAGTGGTGAATTAATAGAAATATATGGGCTTCGGTGGAAGACGTAAAAGTTTGATGCCAATATATAACTGTATCTCCCGGAGGGAAAGAGTCGAATATTTTACAGATGCATTCATTCATTTCTGATTTTCTTCGTTTCTTCATGAAAGTTGTTGCAAAGTTGTGAAAAAAACCATTTTTAGGATATTTTTATGAATATATAATTTTTCGATTTCATGATTACATAACCTTAATTTAATGTCGGGGTCCATCATTTAGAGTTTGATTGTTACAGGGTTCTGAAAAATCTTTCTTCTGATACACAAATCAAATATAACAGTAAAAAATGTACGGAATTTGAATTTAATCGCTGAAATAATGGTGAACATTAGTTTAGAATCTTTCAATGATAGGGGAGAGGCAGGCAGGATGGCATACAATCTCCTGAAAGCCGGTATCCCTTATGCGGATGAAAACTAAGAGACCCTTATGTATTGGGTCTCAAGCCAATAACGTGAACTTTTTATTTCATGGAGTAGAATTGAAAATTAAACATTAGAAACACCGGAAAAATTGTAATAATCAACAGCATGCAAAAAGCAACTTGCCCACCTGTGTCTGGCAAAATGACATCCCTTCGAATATGATACTTCTTGTAGTAAAAAATCAAGAATCTTTCAATGAAAACCAAATTCATGAATGAAGTAAAATTTTTATTGAAAAAAAAAAGAAAACAAATGCCTTTTTAACACAATCGGATAGTGAAATCAAAATCAATGCGAAAGGAAAAGTATTTTGCTCGCAAGGTCTCATCCCATTTGTTTCGCTTGCACTGCTCCAAAGGCTTTTCTTATGTTATTTTCAAACCAACCTTCTCTATCAGATTTCCTGTGATTGAAATTTACCTTCTGAAAAACTCACAGTCAGCAGGGTAATTAAAGACGGAGCTTACCTTGAAGTTCAACACTCACCCATCTCCTTTTGCCACCATATGTAGTCATTTATTGAAAGTTCAGGACTTTTACCTTTAGTGAGTTTTTCAGAAAGATATGTCATCAACTGCAAAATTTAGTAGCTTGAAAAATAATTTGCAATATTATAGCATATAGTGCTCCTAGTGTGAGAATGGATTCTCGATGAAGTTTCATCGTATAAAGATGGCCTTTTTTTGGAAAAATAAATATATAAAGCGGAAATTAGTTATTTCACTTCTTAATCATTAATAATTTTTACCTGAAAACCACAAAAACAATGAAAATTCAACCACCTTTCCAATATACTCGATCCCCCGAATGACCTATTCTTCAATGATTTTTCATATAAACTGTTATTGGATTTTGGAAAAGTTTCATTAAGCTCCTTAATAACTTCATTGGTTATCCTCATCTCCTGGCAAGAATAAATTTTTATGAATTATTAAAGTACGACGCAGAGGTTTTCTGGTGACAGCCTTCACAAGTATTTTTTGTTGTAAATTTTAGGAATATAACAATTCGAATGGGCTCATCTGCGGATTCATTTGGTAAAGATTTTTCCGCTCATAAAGTTGAGAATTATTCACTCTTATTATCTAAGTTGTTCCTTTCGGTAAAATAGTTTCAAGTGGGTTATTTCTGCAGAACTCCAGGAAAAACTGTGAAGAGATTCGAATTTTCTTCACAGATGTTTGATTCGATATGTAGGTGCACGCCTGAGCTGATGAATGTGGGGTCAAGAAGGGATGCTAGCCTCAGGCCTATAAAGAAAACTTTCGAGATCAGAGAACCGTGACTATTTGCTGAAGGTTCAAGGGAACACATCCGCACGAGATATTATTCGACACAGGACACAGCTCGCGAAGTTGAACGTAGTACGAGTTGAATCATAAGAAAATCCACAGAGTCACCGGACATATACATATTATTTAACAAAGCTGAAAATTGACTATACTCGTAGATATATGAAAAACTTTTTTTCGTTTTTTTCTATAGCGACAGTCAAGAAAGTCTTGGCATCAACTTTCAATACATATTTTTTATTTATATACAGGTGGATGTCCGGTCAACCTCAAACAATATGTAAATTGTTGATATACTAGGTGAAGCAAATTTAGAATATTGAAATATTTTCTGGTAAAGTTTTCGCCGATTTCGAGGTAATGAGCATTTTGGAAAGTCGGGAAAATAACTACCCTTCATCGATGTTTTGGATACCAGGCCTTCAAATCAGAACCGATTCGAAATTTTTTTCTAAACGTCTGATCAGTGTTGCTTTTTGGACGGATAAAAGTTTTCAAATGTTTGAATAATTTTTCGAGAGATGCGGATGAAATAATATATCTTAAATATTGACATGCACTTAAAAATATGTGCACTTTGTCAAGTCTCCATATTTGTATAAATATACTCTCATTGTTTCTGGAAGGGGTGATATCTCCGTTGCAAGAAAATGCGCCGATATTCTGGGGTATCCTGAACTTTCATAATTTTGACGACAAATGTATCCTGTTGCAAATTCAACGAGATGAAATGATGACTAATGTAAGGGATCTATTGCTCACGAATTGCCAGGAAAATAAAAAAAAAACCATTTTAAACGTTCTTCAAATTGATACTTCCAAACTAGAGCTTCAAGCATAAAATTTCACCAACTAGTATTTGGGAAAAATATTCTCCAATTCAAGAAAGGCATTCATTAGGCCACAAGTTGGTAGGCTGATTTATAAGCTCAAGAAGGATATTGTAACTTTTTCTCAGTTCATCAAAACGTTTAGAATGATTAAACTATTTATTTACACTTATCTACACACTACTGTTCTAATATCCAATAACTCTACAACTAATTCTCTCAAAGTCTATGCACAATTTGTTTCCACACTATGCATTTTCACCGATCACTTTCCGCTACGAATAACTTTGCTCAATTTGTCCCTGTGCTGCTCCGCGCTTGACCTCATATCACTCGGGGAACTTCTAGCAACTACGAGTAGATTCTAGAGAGGCGGGTAACTCATAGGCATCTGAAGTTTTCTGTAAGAAACTCGCTCAGACAGGGCCGTACTCGTCACACTGTCCCTTCCTCAAGCCTGTTCTGTCCCAGAACAGATTCCATGAAATCCTCGGAGGACCTTGGTGAAATCTGCTATCGTCACCATTTCTACAGTAGCCCTTCTGATGGAAGTAACAGTCTACGGTTTTGCTGGGCTTTTCGATTTGCTTCGGGTTGAAATTGCATACCAAGATCTGCATACCTGTCTTCTGGAAGACTACTTCAAGTATACTCCGCACAACCCGCCAATTCAGTTGATCCAGTCTACAACCTAGCTTACGGACAGCTAATTTCCTAACTCCAAAGCATTGAAGGTCTTCTTTCAAACCATGCAGTGCTGTCCCTAATTTCTGGTAGGTGGTGGGCTTCTGTTATGAGTACTGTTTGGTGACTACGTAACAAATGAACCGACCCTCTGATTTCAGTCTCAGGCATTTTCCGATTCTGGGCTGCTGTCTCATCAGTTCCTCTTGAAGTCCAAATTTATATCTGAATACTCTTGCTATTCTCTAACTCATTCTTAGATCCACTGCTACACAATGAGCAAGAGAGTATTCCTCGGGAACTGTAAACAGGTCTTGATGAATTTCCTGTGTGACGCCAAATCGTGCAACTCGTGTTCCCCCATAGCTATTCATGAATTCGTGAAAATCGTCATTTTCTATCGCCGGAACCTCGATGAGACATACTTCTTCTTCGTCACCCTGTGTTGACGCGTACGGAGCTAGTCGGTTGAAATGGACGACCTTCGGTTTTTCTCTGGGAAGCTTCCGTATCCGGTAAACTACATCATTTATCTTTTTCATAACTTCATACCTCCTTCCCACTGTCTTTACAGCTTCTTTACATATCTCCTGCGGTAAACCATCTTTCAATGGCCTTGAAGTCATAGCGCATTTTCATCCGATCTCTTGCTTGCTGCATTTGATTGCGCACCCTGTCATGAATGTAATTTAGCTTACTCCTCAATTTACTGATGTAGTCCTCTCTGGCTACATCTTCTCCAGGCTTACAACCAAACTCTAGGTCACAAGGTAGTTTATTTTCTTGGACGAACATTATATTGGCTGGAGTTTCCTCGGTAGATTCTTGAACCGAAGATCTATATGCCATGTTGAATTGATGCAAATACTCATCCCAGTTCAGCTCGGAGACTACTTTGGCCAGATATTTTTCCATGGTCCTATTCATTCGTTCGACCATGCCATCAGATTGGGGATGCAGAGGTGTGGTTCTTGTCTTATTAATCCCCAATTTTCCACAAACTTCTTGGAAAAACGTCGACTCGGAATTTTGGCCTTGATCACAATGCAGCTCCAGAGGCGTTCCAAATCTACACAACAATTCTTCGACCAATTCATCAGCAACCGTACTTGCCTTTTTTCTAGGAATACCGTACGCTTCCACCCATTTGGTAAAATAGTCCATCGCTACCAAAATGTACTTGTTCTAGTGATCTGTTTCGGGAAGGGGCCCGCGATGTCGATAGCTGCTCGTTCCATGGGAGATCCGACGTAATATTGCTTCATTGAAGCCTTCCCTTTGCCATAAGGACTGTTAGCTGCAGCACAAGCTTTATATGTTCTACACCAGTTTTTTGCGTCTTTATTGCAGTTTGTCCAATAAAACCGCTGCCTGACTTTCTCTAGCGTCTTGGTGATCCCAAAATGTCCACCTGAAGTTGCATTATGTAGTCCGGTCAAAACATCTGTCACTCGACTCTTCGGCACAATCAAGCCTCTGCTCAGATTTATCGTCATTCTCCCAACAACGCTTCAGAAGACCTTTATCGATCTGCACCGTTTCCCATTGTGTCCAATACTACTTAACATTTTGACTCAGTCTGTCAAGTAGATAGTCTACCACTCTTCTTCCAACTCAGGATTACTTTCAATTCTGAATCTTCTTCTTGTGCTCGTTGAATTTCATGGGGTAGTCAGTCATCTTCAATTACTGTGGTCCGTCTGAAATCGGCTTTGTTTTCCACGCGTGAGCAATGGCTGCAATTCTCGGGGCAGGGCCTTCTTGATAACGCATCGGCATTGCGATGGGTAGATCCCATTCTATGTTCGGTATCAAAAGTCATATTATTGCAGTCTTTCGATCCATCTGGCCACTTGTTCTTCCGGGTTCTTGAATTTCAGGAGCCATTTCGAAGCAGCATGGTCCGTTCTCAGCAGAAATTTCCTTCCTACAAATATTTGTAGAAGTGTTCAACGGACTCGATGACTAAAAGTTCTCTTCTGGTCACGCAGTAATTCCGTTCTGGCTTCGACAAGACCTTGCTGAAATATCCTATGAACCTTTCTTGTACATCATGTACTTGTGATAGAATGCCCGCGATGGCTGAAATACTAGCCTCCGTGTCGAGCACAAACTTCCCTTTAGCTCTTGCGTAACTTAAAACTGGAGCTG
Organism: Myrrha octodecimguttata; assembly: GCA_958510865.1. Classification (NCBI taxonomy): domain Eukaryota; kingdom Metazoa; phylum Arthropoda; class Insecta; order Coleoptera; family Coccinellidae; genus Myrrha; species Myrrha octodecimguttata. The sequence continues at coordinate 15,872,254 of OY294058.1, read as the reverse complement.
TGATCAGAGCTTTCTTCAGCTGTGCGATAGCTTCAGCGCAATCATAGGATCATATGTACTCCTGTCCATCCTCTGTTAATTTTGTAATAGGTTTGGCAACGTTGGCGAATCTAGATACGAATCTTCTATAGTAGGTGCATAAGCCTAAGAAACTTTGCAATTAACTCTTTTCTGTCGGTATAGACCATTCCTGTACTGCTTTGGTCTTGTCCGGGTCAACTTTCACGCCCTCTCGAGAAACAACGTGTCCTAAATATTTCACCCCTATTCGAATTAACTCAGCTTCGGGTTAGCATCACAAAAACGCTGGAAAACCTCGGATAGTTGGTGTAGGTGATCTTGGAATGATTTTCGCTTTACTACCACGTCATCTAAGTACACCAAGCAAGTCTTCCAGGAGAGTTTCCTCAATATAGTCTCCATTAAACGCTCAAATGTAGCAGGAGCGTTGCATAAACCGAAGGGCGTCTTTTCAAATTGCCACGGGCCCGTTTCAATAATAAAGGCAGTTTTCTCTATGTCTTTCGGATCTTAGCCAACCTGCCAATACCCAGTCTTCAAATCCAAGGTGGAAAATCAACGTGATCCCGAGAGTGTATCCAGTGTAATCAATTCTAGGTAAGGGATAGCTTTCCTTCTTCGTAAGTTGATTGAGCTCCTTATAGTCTCCACAGAACCTAGTGGACCCATCCTTTTTCTTCACTAACACTACAGGCGACGTCCAAGGGCTATTGGATGGTTCAATGACACCTTCTCTAGCCATGTCTTCAATAATCTGTACAGCCTCTTCTCTTTTTGCCAGAGGAAGACGTCTAGGGTGCTGTCGGATGGGTTGTGCATCACCAGTATTGTATGTATTCTGCACAATATCAGTCTTCCCTGTTCTTTCGTCAGAGACAAACACGTCGGAGAATTTCTGAATCAGTTTTTCCTCTTTGGCTAGTTCATTACTGTCAAGATCGCGACATTTTGAAGTGAGAAGGGTCATCAGCTCTTCAGTATTCTTCTGGCTCTGCGAGACTCCTGCAGTACCTATCCCACCTTAAATATGGTACACTGGTACTCCGTGTCCAATCAAAGTGTTCTTCTTCAGGGTGACTGGAAACATGTTCATATTCAGTAATCGTTCGTTCAGTCCTTTAGCCAGTATTGCATCGTCAGAGGGCTCGATTACTTTAACGCCGCCATTTCTCGTAACTTCATCACATCTATCAATCACTATGCTTTCAGTTTAACCTAGCAACGTGACGTCCACATCATTGAATGGGATCTCTACACTTCCCAGTCGAAGAACATCACTCTTCATATCCAGTTGGCATCCAAGTTTCTTAACCAGGTCCAATCCCTCGATGACTTTTTCGTGATTTTAGCCACTAGAACTTCATGCCTTGCTATTGTATTTCCCAATTCAATAGTGGAGAGGACCGATCCATAAATTGGTATTTCCTGTCCAGACGCGGTTCGAAGTTTGATCATGACTGGTTCTGGTCGATCCAATGCCTACCAGGATTTTAACCTTTCGATCATTCATTTTTCGGGGAACAAATATGCTTGATGAATTCGTACACGTAATTCCTCAGATTATCACTTCAGGAGCATCCATAGCTTGGGTCGATTTATGCCCCTTATCACCGACCCTTTTCAGTTTCCCTGCTCTGACTCTTTCTCCATTTTGGGACAATTTCGCTTAATATGCCTACTTTTATTGCAGAACCAGCACACAGCGTCCTTTTTCTTAGTACGTAATAACTTGCTGACTTCTTCTCTGATGATTTCTTCAACAGGTTGGTCTATTTCTTGGACTTGTCTCACACGAATATCTCCTCTATGCGACGCCTACTTCGCTGCCTCCAAAGCCTGAGCCAAAGCATCAACCATGGTTTTAGGGCGTGCAAGTCCCAAAGCTTGTTGTATTTCACAGTACTCGTTTCCATTTACAAAGATTTGGATTGAAGCTGTCTGGAACATTTGGGTAAGCCAGCCTGACTAATCTAGCCACATCGGCTTCAAACTGCTGGAGATTTTTTCCTGTTTTCTGCACCCGGTTCTTGATTTGGTCATGATGAACTTGTAGATGAGCATCGCGATATCTCATCTGAAATTTCGATGTTAGAACTTCATAACTTGCTTGTTGGCTCTCCAGAATCGTTTGCAGAATGTTGGATGCCTCTCGTAGAGCTATTATCAATGCTGTGGCTTCTTCGTTATCGCTCCAACTGTTTGCTAGCGCAGCAGCTTCAAATTGTTTTTGATATGTCGACCATGGGACTTTTCCATCAAATGTTGGAGGCTTGATCGTCAAATTTTTCGTCAACTTTTTCATGAACTTGGTAAAATTTTTCGTCAACTTTATAGAATTTTTCTTTTACTTCGTCAAATTTTTCGTCAACCCTATCAAATTTCTCACTTACTTCGTCCATTCTTTTCTTTTTTTCTCCCTTGATGGTTTCCATTACTCACCGAGAATTTTCTTCCATTTTCTGTGAATTTTTATCTGCCTTATTTTACATTTCATCCATTTTCTCATTGATTTTCTGAGAATTTCTTCCATTTTCCGTGAATTTTCTTCTGCCTTATTTTCCATTTTCTCATTGCTTTTCTGAGAATTCCCCTTCATTATCCGAGAATTATCCTCCATTTTTTCATTCACCTTACTCAAAAATTCCATTATCGCCTGCGTCTCCATTGCGCTCTGCAGTTTTGTAGGCACTGGCATAAATTTCAATCAATAGAGTTTATGTACTCAATTCGAGCAATGTCGAATCCCACTCCTGACATCGATGTAACGTTTTCTTAGTTCATCAAAACGTTCGGAATGATTAAACTTTTTATTTACATTTATTTGCAAACTATATTTCTTATAACCAATAAGAACTAATTCTCTCAAAGTCTATGCACAATTTATTTCCACGCTATTTATTTTCACTGATCACTTTCCACTACCGATAACTTTGCTGAATTAGTCCCTGTGCTGCTCCGCGATTGACCTTATAGCACTCGTGGAACTTCTAGCGATTACAAGCAGATTCTAGAGAGGCAAGTGACTCATATATATTTGGAGTTTCCCGGGAGATACTCGGACAGACAGAGCCGTACTCGTCACAATATCTTGAATGCTGAAATCATGATTGTTAACTGAAAGATAAAAAAGTTACATCAAAGTATTCGAGAAAGTGAAAAATATTTGTTCGTTCAGTTCCAATTTCTAATATCAAAAGTATTTCCAATAGTCAAAGAAAGTTTTCGACAAGTCATCAATCAACATAAGGAGAACCAATATAAGGAAATTCAACAATAGGTCTTTTGCATGTGAGATGAATAATCATAATTTTATGTTTTTCCTATTCTATATCGTTACAAAATCATGCAATCAAACACTCAAAAAAATTGCGAATTTTGAATAATTCGATATTAAAAATGGTCAAATCGGGACTCATGGTCGAAACGGAAGAAACGCGTCAGATCGCCTTCTACGTCACTCGATACTGCAAGTTTACCGGTCGATTCAACCGTCGCTGTATATTGGCTTGCTAAATAAAAAAGTACACAAGAAGGGAGGAAAAGTGTTTATATCCCAGTACGTCACGGCAGACGCGAAGTTTTGGCTGTTTGAATAGCCGATATGTAGAGCCAAATTTTAAAGATCAAAGACAAATTGCTTTCTATTCTCGAGATAGCTCTTTATCCACTTCAAAGGCTTACCACGTATACCTTATTTATTCAGTTTCCCAATCAGTCTTTTGTGATCAACCGTATCGAACGCCTTACTCAAATCACAAAAAAATCCCGCAGAGGTTGATCCTGCCTCTAAATTTTCCACAACACATTTCAAGAATGCATAAACTGCATCATTCGTTCTGAGATTACGGCGGAATCCGAATTGATTTTTATTGAGAATTTTATGAATCTCCAAAAATTTGAGCAATCTTTCCAGAAAACAGTATTCAAAAATTTCGGAAAATGTCGAAATTAATGATATGGGTCTATAGTTATTCATTATTTCATCGTCACCTTTTTTATATAATGGAATTACCTTGGATATTTTTAATTTTTCTGGAAAGGAGCCATTCGCAAATGACTTATTCACGAAAAACGTAAAAGGTTCTGAAATTTCCTTCAAACGCATTCTTAGTACATATCCCGAAGCATCATCAAATCCGGCAGAGCGCCTAGACTTAAGTTTTGTACTTATCAAATTGAAAAATTCCTCTACCATATATGGCATAAGAAACATTGAGTGATCGTTAGATCTAATGTGATATTAGAACGGAACTTTTCGCCAGATTTTACGAAAAAGTTATTGAATTTACTTGCAACATCAAAACTATTCTCAAAAAGTATGCCATCATCATTTATTTTCAGTGTATGTGATCTGTTCTTCGATCTGTTATTCAAGTCACTAACAACATTCCAAGCCGCTTTAACTTTGTTGGTCGAAATTGAAATTTTATTACGATAGAAAGACCTTTTTTTGTTTCTAATCAGAAGAGAGTGATGAGATTTACAATCACGATACTCCCCATATAAACATGGAAACCTCTTACTTAGGACGTAAAGATCCCTCACACGATTACTAGACTGCTTTACATCATCATCAACCCATGACCTATTTTGTCTACTATAAAATTTCTGCAATGGGAAATTCAATTCAAAATAAAATATGGACGCACTATAGAATGCCTCAAAAGCTTCACCAAAAGGAGGTGAATTATAAACTTCGTCCCAATTTTCCTGAGACAGTTGTACAAGGAAGCGTTCTATACTATGCTCACTGAAATTTCTACAGTAGTCGTAGTTATTCTTGTTAGGCTTCTCCGAAATCATATACATAAGAATTCCCTTATGATCAGAAAAATGAATATCAATAACATCAGTTGTGATGGAATATTTGTGAATATGTGTTATTTTATTATGAACTGTGTTTTTCATTCTGAAACTCTGAAAAATATTTGTAATTTTATGATAAATATTATTATCCCTTAAAGGATCAATATTGAGGTCTCCACACAGTAAAATATCTATGCCAGATTCGTATAAAATTCCAACAAGTTATTCAACTGATCACAGAATAAATTTGCGTCGGTATTGACACAAGAACGGTAGCAGCTCAGTATTATAGATTTTTTACCTGAATTTCTTCGTGTAATTCCACAAAATTTTTCAGATTCAAACATTTAGTATTTAATGTATTCCTACACCAAATACCAACTATCCCACCCTTCAGGCCTGATCTACAAAAGCTTGTGGCTCTGTAAAAATTTGGAAAGTGTATACTATCAAGATTGAGGTCATTTAACCAAGTTTCACTAATACAAATAAAATCTAAACTATTACCAACTTCGAGAAATTCAGATGTTAGGTAATCACCTTCAATAGCTGTTAAGCATTGAGAATTTAGTGAGAGTTATTTACACTCATATTGTTTTTTAATGTATTCGTTTACGTTTTCTCCTGGGTTTGGCTCCTCCTCTGGAAAAATTTTGTCACACACACACCTTCAGACCATGTCAATGGATCCATTACTTTTTCCAAGTTGTTTAGATTTACAATAACTTTGAAGGATGTATAAAATTCTGGATGCTTCGAAACAAGTTCTTCGCATTCAGTTTCAGTGAACTGCTCTCTGAGAAACTTTCTTAAATCTTCCGCCGTAGTTCCAGGTTGTAATCTGGATACATATAGAAAAGCCTTTTTGGTATTCACTTTTGAATTCGTTGAATTTCTACCACTTCCTATTATAGTTCTTTCTTCTCTTTTCTTCTTATGTCTTTTCCGTTTTACCTCCTTCCATTCAGGTAATGGATTTTCATCCTCTTTAACTTTAGAATCGGTCGAAAGTATTCTAGAAGTTTTATCTTTCATAACAACTTCATTGAACGGCAACATACCATCGTTATTTTTGTTTACATGTTTCAGTGCAGATGTACTTGCTTCAGATGCTACGTCATGTGTTTTCTTCAATTCCGGACCAACTTCTACAAGTTCTGGAATATCGTGATGTTTAATTTCGGGTTGTTTACCTTTTTTTGAATGAATGGTTTTTCGTTCTAAATTGAATATATTCTCATTAAGGATTTTATTGTTTTCCAGCAAAATGGTATTTTTACTTCTTGATTCATGAAGTAATTCATTAAGAAATTTTACCTGCATTCTTAGATATGCAAGTTCTGAAAACTCATCCCCACAGTTTTGATTTGATTCCATATCAGAGTCCTGTACATGAATACAAACAGCCTACTTCTTGAGGTTTGCTCTTTCTAGGCAAGCGGAGTGTAGATTTGCTTTACATTTAGTGCACTATACTATGTCAACCACTTTTTTATTGCAGTGATCGCAAATAGATATTTTCAATTCTTTAGAATTCAAAGTTTTTACGGAGCGATCGTTGCTCTCGTCCGCACTCGACAACATCTTGTGTGTGTATACTTACACCATCCTCTTGGTTAGTAAATTATAGTGATGAATTTATACCAGACGTAGTGAAGAAAATTTTTTCCTCAGGTCCAAAACTTGCATTGCCCCATAGTTGCAATGATTTTTCTATTATTGGAATTTTGAGTGTTATTGAATCGTTCATTAGATGTCGGAATCAGTGGCGGTCAGATGTGAAAAATAGTGTTAGATTGTCGTTATGTAACATAAACCATAATTTTTACAGAAGATTCAGTAGTTGTAGATGCACTGATAGATTTCGCAGAACACTGTTGCTTTGGTATGAGCAAACCAGGTTGCTTCTTGAGAACCATCCCGATATTTATGTTTTGAATTCGAATAAGGGTAACAAGACAATCATCCTCAGAAAGGGAGAATATCAAGATAAGTCAAAGCAGCTGTTATCTGACATAATATATCAGATAACAATATTATCTACGTAAAAGCTTCTGAGGAGTGATCCAACTAGAAGGATACAACTCGGTAGCAATAATTTGGTTAAAAATATGAATGCTACTCGATTTGTAGATGACAGAGAGAGTAGGAATATTAAACAACATAATTATCTTCCACCAAAAGTATACCTTTACGAAGTGATATAAACATAAACACAAATATGCGAGTGAATAAGCCAAGCAAACATGCCAACATCGCCATGTCAGAGGAATCCCGCAACGTTGTTGATCTGGAGGATACTGCAACGGCGGCTCCTTCGAAGTCGACAGCAACCGAAGCTAGTAGGAGAAAGACGCCTGAGGCGCGAATTCATTAAACAAATTTGGATTGATTTCTGTACAAGCTGAAATAGTGTCCCCAAGGGTCAATGAAAAGGAGGAGTTGGAATGGAATGTTGTCATTTGAGAAAAGTTCAATAAAAAACGTAATAGTATGCAGGTCACTGGAAGTGGTACAGTAGACACTAACGTCGAAGAAAGTTCAAGGCATTCCACGTGTCTAATTTGAAACCTGGAATAACAGCGGATAATCTCCGAAGTTTTCTAAGTAAAAAATTTTCTAATGTCAAATGCGAAAAACTTGTCTCAAGATATCCTGAGAGTTACTCGTCGTTTAAAGTTCTATTGTCCAGATCAGACTATAAAAAAGATATGGACACATTTAATTGGCCAGAAAGGGCTACTGTCCATCGTTTTTTTCAGCCGAAACCTGTGATAAACCCTACTCTATAAATAATGGTCTTTATGCGGTTATTCAAGAAAAATTGAAAATCATTCAACTGAATGTACAGAGCATCTCGAATAACTTGGATGCACTTGAATTTCTTTCAAAAGAAAAAAGACCCGATGTCCTATGTTTTGCTGAGCACTGATGTGATCCCTATAAACTATGACTTCACGTTTTTTCGAAGAGATGAAATGTGAAATAGAGGAATGTTAGTGGTGGCTTGTGATGTTAAAATAGCCATCATTAGTGTTGATCGACCTGGTTCTGAAGATTTCCAGATTTTTCTGGACAGGATTTCGGTTAATTAATTGATTGTAATGTTAAAGTTTTCAAACCTTACATCAGTGATCACTTGGCTATCACACTCGAGTTACAAATCGATTTTCCCCTGAAAAACCATAGTGCATCAAAGTTGGTTATGAATTTATGTGCTCAAGACTCAAAGGATTTTGAATATTGTATTTCAAATTGTGATTTCCAGGAAATGTATAAATATCCACATGTTGACGAATGCTTTGAAATATTTGTGAATTTGGTTCAGAATTTCTTCGAAAGTTGTTGTCCTCTCATCATAAGATGTGCTAACAATGCCAATTATGGCAAAAATGTCTTTCTCTAGAAATCATCTCGGCGAAGCGTGACTTTAGGAACCTTCATTTATTACATATGAATGTCAGGAGTAAATCCACTTATAATTTATATAAAATGGCAAACATTCTCAAAATACTCTGTTAAGAAATGCTAAATTAAATTTCCACAGTGACCTTATTGATGAATTTACCAGAATAATAGATTTGTGTGGAATCAGGTCAATACTACGACGGATGAAAGAAGCACTGATCGCGGATCAATAAAGCTTGTTGTTGACGGTGTTTATTTCAGTGGGGCCAGAACTGTGGTTGAAATGTCTGCGTACCATTTCACACCAGTTGCGAAGATAAACCTCAACCGTTACTGTAGCAATGCTTTGTCCACTTCGTGTATCACTTCATGTATACTGAGTAATAATTTTTAATTTTTTTGGAGCATGAGGTGGTTGATGTATTAAAAACTTTATTTTTTGATCTGTCTAGAGCTTTCGATAGTATCTCCTTTCAGTTCATCATGAAGAAGTGTTACAGTTTGAGATTTAGGGGGATATTCCACGACTCGATACAAAGTTATCTTCAAGGTAGAGCTGCATCCGTCAGAGTTCAGAATTCTTCATCTAGTGAACATAATTTTTAGTAAGGGGTGCCTCAAGGCTCTTTCTTGGGGTCGCTTTCATTTTTGATATTTATCAACGATCTTCCTGAGACTCTGATGAGGTTGTTCATTAATGAGTCTAATACTCGTTGTGACGACCTTTTTTCGGACTTGTGTGACTATACGGTTTAAATTCATTTTCTCGGGCGCCAGTTGCAAATTTTGGTCCAAGGTTGCTACTCCTTGTCGTACACTTCTCTGTCCTTCCCAGGTAGCCTTTACACAGTTGGAGACGGGTTCGGTGCAATCTAAGGTCTTAGCGATTGCTTGGTGGTAATTTCTCCGTTTATAGAGAAGACAAATATCACAAAAATAAGACTCACACTATATATGTGAAAATATATTATAAAACTTTCACGGTATGACCTACACTGTTGACCACAATTATATTTACACAAAGAGCTGTCTGATGTGGATTGTCAACGTGTCTTAACTAACTATGATAAGACCAAAATAATTATTTACACAGTATAGGAGTTGATCAAAGCAATAAAATAATATACAGTCAGGTGTTAACACAGCAAAAATATGTGAACTTGAAATAAGCAGAACGGTAAACGGTATTGAGAAATGAGATGAGCGAGCAGAGCAGGTGATAAAAGCGGTGAAAAATGTCGGTATCGGTAAATTGGTGAATGACGGACAATGAGAACATATAATGGGCAAAAAACAAGTGAGAAAGTAGTAAACGGACAGCGCCGGATTTGACTACAGTATAAACCTGTGTTCCAAGAAAACAAGTTGGTCCAAATGTCTCAAACTACGATGAGTGTGCGGCCTGAAAGGCGCACTCACTTCAATTCTAAAACGCCACGGCCAACTAAATTGACAATACTTCTGTATCCGTATTACCGGTTCAAACCCTTAATACTAGGTTGAATGGTTCGCCAGAGCTCAGCCCAGGGCGTTAGACGCAACCCAATGAAAGAGGAATATCCGGAAACAATGTCGACCCGCCCAAAAATACTGTTGAATATGACCAACCAAAATACAAGGCCGTGACGACAAAGCACTGCGTTAATCTAAATGTGACTTTCGGGAACGTTTCGCTAGTTCAAACTCGAATCACAGCTTGTTTTCTTAGCTCGAACTCAGTCCAGAGCGTCGGATACAACCAGATAATTCGAGGGTACAGTACACCTCAATTCAACCCCTATGGGAGGGCAATTGAACGAGAAGGTTGTAGGTAATGTCCCTCACAACGTCCTCGAAAACAATCTACAAATGACCTACTAAAATATTACACTAGTGCTCCGAATTACAGAATAAACAAACCGACTTTTTCAGGAACGTTTCGCTAATTCAAACTCGAATCACAGCCTCTATCTATCGCCCGAACTCAGCCCAGAGCGTCGGATACAACCAAGTATTTCGTGGATAACTTGAGAACAGTACCACCTCAATTCAACCCCTAGAGAGGGCAATTGAACGAAGGTTGTAGGTAATTTCCCTCACAACGTTCCCGAAAACACTCACTTCAAACCCGTATCACAGCCTGTATCTTTCGCCCGAACTCAGCCCAAAGCGTAGGATACAACCAGGTAATTCAAGGATAACTTGGGTACAGTACCTCCTCAATTCAAGCGCTAGAGAACTAAGGTTGCAGGTAATGTCCCCCACAACGTTCCTGAAAACACTCCAAAAATTATCTGCTAAAATATAACGGCCGTACTTCAACATACAAAATGAATAAACCGGATATTTCGCTAATTCAAACTCGAATCACAGCATATATCTTTCGTCCGAACTCAACCCAGAGCGTCCGATACAACCAGGTAACTCGAGAATAACTTAGGTACAGTACCACCTCAATTCAACCCCTAGAGATGGCAATTGAACGAAGGTTGCAGGTAATGTCCCTCACAACGTTTCCGAAAACACTACAAAAATTATTCACCGGAATACCAAATTAAATAGGTAATTTATTACTCGATTCGTATCAAACGGAAAATGGAAATGGAACACAGGAAAATATACAGAAATCAAACGGAAAGCCGAATAAAGCCCAAAGGGTTCTTACCAGGTAAAACACCACTTTCACTCACTAAATACGGTTGTCAAATTTGAAGACTTTATTAATTTTAAAATTTACTCGAAATAATTATCAGATTTAACACGATAAAATGTTAATAACTAATTATTGCAGAACAGTGAATCGAAAACGGTAACAGCAAAAGTCTAACGGCTCGGAATACTCTCAAAAAGTTGCCCATTTCGTCTAGACATGTCCTTTTATAACTTCGGAAAAGTGGGGATGTCACATGTCCAAAATTTCGAAAAACTTCCTAAGGGAGGATGCTTTACGGTTTCCTGATTGGCTCATTCAAATTTCTTTGTTCTCTGAAATAATTATACAGCAGGTCGAGTAAAAATGCATTCGGCCGTTTTTCATACAATTCAATCTCCGAGACCACCGCAAACATGTGAAAAAACTGCGATAAGCGATAAATCGCCGGGTACAGCATGGTTTTCATACATATGACGGGAACTGAAAATGCATCGAAATAAATATGATGGAATACTTCCTTTTGATAGGGAATTTCTCGAAACGAAATAAAATTAATTTGACGAAAATCACTTAATTAGAATACGTCGGAGGTTGAAATGCATCGGAATAGATTTGATGTAATAATTCTTTCATCCCTGCTAGAAAACCTCTCGAAATGAATGAAACAAATAGATTGAAAATTCTAAGTTTCAATTTATGGAATCAGTATCGTGACATGAAAGAGATTCGATTCTTTTTTCCTATGTCCTGTGTCTATTCTATAAATGGAATTCGAAATTTTATCCTCAATGATAAAAGTACCAGTCCTTATTCCATCTAATTTCTTCTTAGTCAATCGGTTTTCGTTTTCAACATAGACTAGATCACCTACTTTGAAATTATACTCCTTTTTATGCGCGTCAAATAATTTTTAATTATATTGACGGTATTTTATACTATTTTTCAATGGAGTCTTTCTGTCTTCCTTCAAATCATACTGCACATACTACTCTTAATTCTTCAGGTATCAATAAATTATCGAATCCTTTCATCAAGTATTGTGGGCTGAATTTGGTTACAGTGTGGATGGTTTTGTCGTATTCATGTAAACATTTGTATGCTACTGTTGCCCATGCAGATCTATTTTCTTGTTCATTCACCTTACATCTGATTTTATTTACTATAGTTTGATGTAGCCTCTCGTTTAAACCATATGAAAAAGGAGCAATTACAGCAGTGAATATCAGTGGGATGTGTTTTTCATCTGAAAGTTTTTTATATTCTTTTGAAATTATTCCTGGATATTGATCTGTTAAGATTTGTTCAATGTTTTTCTCTTTCAAAACTTTGTTAGTTTGATGAAATCTGAGCTCATTTGTGTTTTAGAAGTTAAAATGAATGCATATCTTGAAAAGTGATACACTTATAAATGCAGATACTTTTTTATTGATGTAGAGCCGCCAAATCCACCAATTGTATCTATGAATAGTATTTCGAATGGCTCTTTTGCTGAGCCTAGTTGGGAAAGCTAGCCATAGTTATTTTTCATTCTTGTTTCATTTTTTATACACGTCTCGCAGGTTGAACATAGGTTTTTTATGTTATTCACGAAATTTTTTAAAAATCATGGATATCATTTGAGTGATGCCAATATGGCCCATGTTTAGGAGTATCATTTTTAATAGATCCCTTCTTAATTCTTCCCTTCGAATAACTTTTGTTTTTGTTTTTCTTCCCGAAGAAAATACTTTTATTTTCTATTATATTTTTATCTCCGATCTTATTATGATTATGTCATCCTGACATAATACATGTCACAAGTTTTTCACTTTATTCCCGATATTTTATTAGATTTCTAGTTCGAAATGAACAATTATGGATCTATGGGAGATGATTCCCCAATAATGGGGCCTGTAGCGTTCTTCGTTTATCTGAGGATCTGAAAATCATCGCTTGGAGGACTGAACCTGGTCGAAAGACCCTCTCGGTCATGAGCAAATGTAGGTAATATTATTTACTGCTTCCTTCTGGTTTTCTGTCCCTCTTTCTGTTTCAGATATTATGTCAAGATATTTTGTCGAAATGAATTCAAGATGACGAAAAAATTATTTTCAAATGAAAAAGATGCCATCCATCTTTTATAAACAAATTACTACACTTATGCGGGGAGACAGAATTTTTCCTGAGGTTTTTATCTGTGCTCTTGTATCATACGCGCATATGTATGGTACCCCGTTTACATTTCCTCTGCTAACACTGTGATATATCTTAGAATTGTAATGCTCGTTCTCAAAAGAATATATATATATATATATATCTTCGATCTTAATAATCTTATTGCATTTTTGATTCATCATAATATCTTGAAGACTAACACAATTTACTGATCTCAATATTTTTTCTCGATTATTTTCTGCTTCTAACACTGCATTTTATTGAGACAATCTGCTTCTACATTAAACTTTCCAGGATTGTATTTTATCTGCATATCAAACGGTGACAGAAAGAGAGTGAGATCACCTAATTCTTAATCTGGTCTCGCTTTCATATTCAAATTCTGTGGTGGTTTGTGGTCTGTAAACACTTGCCAATGAAGTACTGCTTCTTTGACTGCTAGTGTTTCCAGATATATAGCTTTCTTCCTCTTCTGTGATTCATTCGACTTCTTTGGGAAATAGGAAGTTGGTTTTTCTCGATTAGATTCACTTGGTTGAGGTTGTTTCATTACTGCTCCAATACCTAAAATGCTACCGTCTGTATAAATGTGTATTGGCAGATTTGGGTTTATATATTGATAACACTGGTTTCGTACACAAAAAATTTTTCAGGTAATCGAGTGTGTTTTGACATTCTTCTGTCCACTCAAATTCTTGATCTTTCCTCAGTAATTTATGTTCATTATAAAAATTCACTTCACCTAAAAATTGTCGAATATTTTTTTGATATCTGGTGTTGTAAAATCTTCTATAGCTACTTAATTATCATTCATTGGGGTTATTGAACTATACCTGATTCCATGTCCCAAATATATAACTGAATCCATAGCGAACTTACATTTTGTAAGTTTCAGCCTGAACCCTTCTTTATTTATTGCATGGAGTAGTTTCTCTAAGTGAATTATGTGTTGCTCAAATGTCTCAGATAATATTATGATATCATCAACATATTTTTTTGTGAAATCGGATAGTCCATGATTCCTGATAATATTCCCTAATATTCTCTGGAATTTTGCAGCTGAAGTTTTCAGACCAAACGGCAAGCAGGTCCACTGAAAATGACCGTCTTGTGTGATGAAACCTGTTTTCTTTCTATCTTCAATTCGTAGGGGTATTAACCAAAAGGCTGAGTTAATATCCGATTTCGTGAAAAATTTACAGGTTCGAGTTTTTACAAGGATATCCTCAATTCTCGGAAGAGGCTGTGGTTCAGGTAATAAAATTTTATTGAGATCTCTGAAATCTATACATAATCTGGTTTTTATTTAATTTCTACATCATACATCACCACTGCTGTTTTCAAATTTTCAACCTCTATGTAAGATTTTTGAGTTCTGTTTGGGTTATTGGATGGCAACACATTGGTCGTTTCTTTTCGAGGGTGTACATTTTTTTGTTGTATAGTTTCCTTCTTCATTTCGTACAGCGTTTATGAAATATTTTTTGAAATTATCTGCAAAACGTTTGGAACGTATGGATTTCTCCATAATGAACTCTGTTGCCATCATAATACAACGTTTACTAATGGCGAGTTTTTCACGTTGATTCAATTAAATCTAAGAAACATTACATAAACTTTGAATATAAAACTATTCATAAACTCATGGTCTTGTCTACATCTGAGCTAGGTTTCACTAACTTTTGTTCTCACGTTTATTCAAAGTCATGAAATTACGCATTAGTTGCGTGGTATCAACTATATAAAGCCAGGTCCAGATGAGTGTAATCTGAACAGCGAATGCAATGAAATTTGACAAACGATTCTGCGAATAGTGTGGACGGCACTCGAGCTCAGCCTCAAACAATGAATGCATTGGAATGCCTCATTCGAGTCGAAAAATAATTAACATTATTCAGAAACTCAAGCTCTTGTCAACCTCAAATTCAGTAAATCATATTTTTGCGTTTAATTGAATCGCGAATCTCTTGCGTGGTATGAATTTCATGATAATTTACTCATAATTATTGTTACTTATCTTAAGAGCAAATAATACTTCGAATAAAACGGGGTGATTTTTGATGGCCATAGTTCGTTTGTTTAAAAAAAATTTTTGAGTAAAAATGGTTGAAAAAAATTGTGAGAATGCGCAATGTTGCCACTTCCTAATATTCAGGAATTTTCGAGGAAACAAAACTGAAATGCAGTGAAAAATAAAAATAACTTATACTGCGCTTTCTCATTGAAGAATTAAGTACATAAAAAAATCCCAAAAAATAATCACTGAAGCCTGCAGAACAACACACCGTTTTCTCCTAAATTTCACGCATTTCCAATATTTCTCGCAATTATTGGCAACGTTATATTAGGCAGACAGCGAGAAGGTATTGACCTTGAGATATAAACGAGGTTTAATGAAACTTGCATGTGGCTGTGCTGCCCAGCCGTATTTACTAACAAGTGGTAATGTTTGATCTCAATACTAATTTGTGTTGATCGTTCATTCTGCAGATATTCGATTAGAACCTATTATTATCGACTGTGCTTTTGACATATTTCAATACTCAAGATTTTATTGACATGACTATCAGTAACGAAGAAAAACTACTACTATTCATTTATTTATTCATTTTAATGGCAAAACCATTTAACATAGTCATAGACAAAAAAGATATTCATTCAAGAAAGATAAAAATGAACAGAAAGGCGTAGAGAAAAAAAATAATGCACCTAAAACAATTCTCCTTATGGCTGGTTGGAGAACCTCTCGATATCGAATAGGGATTCATTCGACAAATATAAATTGCTTTCTCTGGCTACTTTCATTGACCATGCTCGCACAAGCTTTAAGCTTCTGAGGGGTTTCGTTGGAGCCTAGGATATTCGAAAAAAAAAATATCTGTTATTTCCGATTTTTGAGCCCAGAAATGGTGTCAAAAGACTAAGGTACACCCACTGATGTCGAATCCGATGTAAAAAACCTATTCTGTTCGACCGGCAGTTGGAACAATTACGTGAAACTAAAAGTCCTATCAACTTGAAACTTTCAGAGTAGGATGAACTTCAGAATGTGAGGGTCTTATTTGGATTTTTGAGGCTATTTTTTCAGGAACTAGTTGAGCGATCCGATTGAAACTTGGGTTTTAGTTAGACGATATCACCACCTTTGCAAAATTCTGATGGAATCGTATGTTCAGAACATCGCGAGGAAAAAAAATTCAGGAACTATTCAACGGATTTCAAAAGAATAGCATACCTAGATACTTTTATTTCACAATAGTGTACCAATAATAGGTTCGATCCGATTTTGATTTTTGGATGTATTGAAAAAAATATGTCAAATTTGATATTTGTTTCTCGGTATCTTTGTTATTTCAAAAACTACTGATCCAATAATAATGAAACCCAGTTTTAAGTTGAAAAATTCTGATGTAAAACCTTGTGCAAAATTCATGATGTTCTCATCACTAGAAAAGATCGGAAAAAAAGTAAATTTTTTTCCAAGATTCTATATTCTGCGATCTCCTTCACATATTAATTAATGTATGGTTATCCAGCAGCCTACAAACTCTGAATACTGCCAAATAACAGTTTATTACGTTTTCCCTCATGGGGAACAATTGCCCAATTTCTCACACATCACTGTACATAGATCTGACAAATTCCGTTGTAATTGAAATTTTAACGTTGATCTAGTAGTTAGAAAATAAAAAAAATATGCGAAAATTTTTGAAATTTTTGTTAGAAAATTTTGTTCCCGGAAAGTGTTGATTCAATTCCAACAGTACAGAAGCGATCAGATCGAAAATTCGTTATTATATTAAAATAGCAATTCAAAACTTATCGCAGTATTTCGTATCGATCAGGTTGTTAGAAAAGTCTCAGAAACTGTTTATTCGAAAATGTTTGAAATATTTGTTGAACATTTTTTTTTTTCGGAAAATGTTGATCAGATTTCAACAACAATGTACGAAATTTTAATTCGATACGATATTCACTTTCGGAGATATATGAAAAAAATAAGCAAAATTTCGTTGTTTGAATGACATATGGAAAAAATAGGCAAAATTCCGTTGTTTGAATGATATCTCAACAGAACAGAAGCGATCTCATCGAAACTTCGTTGTTATTCGAAGAATATCAACGCGCAACATACCGCGGAGTTTCTTGTGTCTACAATCGTTAAAAATATTTGGGAAAATGGATTTTTCGAAACTATCTTCATCGGAGAAAATATTCTTTCTGAATTTATTGACCAGATTTCGATGAACACAGACCCTGAAGTTAGTCTTCCACAATGGTTTTTAAAATTTTAATTTGATCTGATGTTTATTTCCGGAGATATAAGGAAAAATTTAGTCAAATTTCGTTGTTGTTTGACATTTTCCCAATATCTCGATAGCTATCGACGCGATCAGATAAAAACTTGGGATATACCTTGAAAACAATTTTAAAAAATAATTCTTCAAATTTTAGTTCGATTCGGGTATTAAGAGATTATGGTTATTTCCCCAATATCTCAAGTAGAAAAGACGCGATCAGATTTGAATTTTGTAGTAAGTTGAAAAATACCAACGCCCGACTTGATGTTGAATTTCACGAGGATCGTATACAGGGGTATGAAATTGTTAAGAAGTATCCGAAAATTCTTGAAATTTTGTTCAAATTCTATACTGGCAACTATTCATCAGATATCAACACAATTGGCAGGAACCTAGAGTCAGTATTTTGAAAGAGTGCTTCAGAGTTCGATACGATATTTAGCTTCGGAGATTTTTGAAGAAAACATGTCAAATTCCTCAGTTATTTTCTCTGTATTGTTGCTTAAAAAAAAGTTACTCAAAAAATACTGAAATCATGAAACTTCGAATGGATATATATGTGAAATTATTGGATGATTTAACCATTTCTCCAATTCGGCTTATGTAATTGGAGCGGTTCAACAAATATCAAGTCTCTAAATGGATTCTCATTTTATGGTTGGCAGTCCTCAAACACAATCACATCCAAAAAGAAACGACTTGGAGACTCAATATTTTTATAGCAGATTCAGGGTTGATAAGGAAGTTCAAATTATTCGAACCTTGAACCCCCCCAAATGATTTCGAAGATTTATCCATTCAAATTCTATTTTCTCAGTATTACCTGTAATGCAAATATGTTCGAATAGAAATTCTGCATCTGGTTGAAAAATGATAGCTCTGAGGTTCATGCAACATGTCTTGAGGAAATGGTTTCGATTGTGAACAAGTGCCTGACCTTATGTCAGTGCTTTTCTAGATTTAAATGAATACGGTAGAAATAATGTTGAATTTATGGACCTTCTCCTTTATGGCATTTCTTCACTCTAAAATGCTTGATCGACAAAATACTGTCCTACTAATTAATTTTCGAAGTTATATCAGTGATCTACTGTAAGGAAGAGATAAAAAAGGCATTGGACCATAGTCTAAAATTATTGTTTCAATCTAATAAAATCATCACTCCCGATTCCCGCTTGTGTTTCGACCTGGCAACACTGGCCGGCACTTTATGGTTCCGTCACAATGACTGTAATTTTCGAATTTAGGGCTGGAAATAGTCTTCAAAAATTAGTATGAACATCCTGAAGAAGAATCCGAAATCGAATTCAATTCTGCACCAAATTTCGTTGTTATTCGGGATTTCAGCGTTATTTCCGCAGTATCTCAAAAAGTATAAAAAATGCGAACAGCTTAAAACTTCGTTATCAGATGAAGAATACCAACGCGCAACTAGGTGAAAAACTCTGAGTTCATCTAATAGTTCTTTTTCCTGACAGTTCTAGAGCTGTGAGTTAATGAAGCAGCTATATTTTTTTGATATCAAGAAATCTCGAAATAATTTTTCAATCTCGTAGTGTTTTCTTGTTTCAACCCGAAAAAAATGTTCCGTCTCGATCTCGTCTCGAAATCGGAACGAGACGAGACGAGAAATCTCGAATTTCGGGAGTCTCGCGAAATCCTACCACAAACTTATCATCAGTGACTGAGAAGAAGGTCTGCATCTATTTGACCGCTCAGGAAGTTCAGCAGAAGGATATTCATCATTTTATCTTGTCCATGATCTATGCATTAACTCCGAAACAAACAATGGAAATAAAATAGGCTTGTGAGGCGTTGAGTCACTGACTTCATGTTAGAATCATCGAAATCTTGCAGCATCCAATGCTGGTTCTCTGATTTCATGATTTTGCGTGTTCGCGCTATCATATCAGGATTCCTATCCCAGCAATCCTGAGCGGCTGAGCACTCAGTGAACGCCGGTTTCTTTTCAGGAGATGTTCTGATCTGCTGTGCAACTCTTTCGGCCGGAAAAGACCGCGAAACTGTCGAAAATGTGAATGTGCATCAAAGGAAAACTAATTCTTCAACTCCATCAAAGTGAGTTTCAGAATAACTTTCATTTCTTTCAACATAGAAAAAAAATCTCCGGAAGGTTTATAAAATTGTTTGAAGAAATCTCTTATAATATTTCTGCAAATGTGCGCCTCAGGACTTGTCAGCCAAGTTTAAAAATAATTCGGGAATGAATGTCGAATTATAAAATCATTGCAGATTTCAGAAAATTTTGTAACTTCTTTCTCGTTTTATATCGTACACGATTTGTCATTACAGAAATAATTATTTGTGAATAAGTGCTCAGTGAGGAGTAATTCAGAAATATTTTACAGGTAGAGTTCAAAAAATTCAAGAAAGTTGGAAATTTCCATAAATTATCAAATAATGTTCAATGGGAAAGGAAACTGATTTTTTTGGAATTCCACAAGATAGTGAAATAAAAACTGATATGTGATCTTTTTCTTGAATGAGATGTCGAGGATGAGTAAGTTTTCCCAGAAATTATAAGAATAAAACAATGATTTAGTGAATTTCCACCAGTGTAGATCTCCGCAAATCATTTCATCTTATCATTTCTCGGATGATTCTCTATGGAAAATCGAAATAGAAAAAAATACAGGACGACTATTCCACCTTAATATTTACCTGTCGAAAGGTATGCTGCAAGTTTTTCGACATCTCCGAGATTATTTGGTGAAAGAGCTCTCTTGTTGCACATCGTATGCTGCGAAAGGCAGCAGTTCAAGGCGCATTTCTATAAAGGTAGATATCTCGTTTTCGGAAAAATATTTGTCTATTTTTTTCGAAACTTGAGAATTTGTATTTGAAACGTTCATTCATAATATTTCTTCATAAACCATATGAGTGATTCCCAAATTACCATGCAACTCATTCTGAAAGGATCAAAATATTCTGGTAGTTATTTTATTCCTAGTGATGATATGTCTGCAAAAAAAAGTAAGCAAATCCAGTTCTTAAAATGAAATAGTTAATCTGAACTAAAGTGCAGTTAAAGCTCCGTTATTAATTATGGTGTATTTTTTGGGATATTGCAGAGGTTCACATGTGATAGATATGAAAGGAAAAAAATTTTTCAAATTATATTAAATTATGACTTTATCTACTTCAATGTCAATCCCCAGAGTTTCCAAACTGAATTAATCCTTGCGTGAAGGCTAGGAACGTAAGCAGAATCTGATTTTTTTATAACCTTTTCAAACCACTTCATATTAGATATCAAATATCGTGGTTAAACCAAATATTCCTTGTATATGTCATGCGATTTTTCCAGACTAGTATTTCCAAATCTTTCATAATAATAGTAACTTTCAAAATGATGAATTTAAAATAACTCGTACATAATACCGGTCACAAATACTGTAAAAAATATTTCCAAAACTTTATTGTCACATATATAGTTCCAAAAAAAATTTTTGGAATCAGCTGAAAAAATAAATATAACATGATTATGACACATCATTATACATAGAAAAATTTTGCCAGTTGGTATACTTTCAATTTTGTCATTAATTGGAGTCGTTTTTGGAGCATTGACGTGAATACTCGAACGTATTCATATCCTCAACCAAGAACTACTCATTCCTCAATTACTTCGAATGAAAGTCACATGAATTTGAACCAACTGTTTAGACTTCTAGTAAAAAATGTGAATGTAGAGGCTGAATGTGCAAATACTTAGGTCGTGGGATGGAATTTGTATAAGACTAAATTTCAAAGAAAATAATTACTCAATAGGTGATCACCATTTGAAATCAGTATTCAAATATTCTAAGACAGATGTCCCCCTTTTTTGAGCACCCTACAGACCTTTGACGCTTTGACCGCTCAAAACAACGTCCAGTCTGAAAAGAATGCCCCGAGAGCTACTCTAATCTGAGGGTTTCACGCAGCCCTAGATTTTTTCCAAATATATAAGAAATTTGAACACTATCTGCGTAGTTATCAAATGAAGATTTCAAGAACGACATGATTTAACGCAATGAAATGTATTAAATAGTTTTTATGGTACCTGGAAAAAAATCCATTAAATCTGACAAAGAAGCAGCAAGATGGGAAACATAATAATAATCAACTGATGAAATAATGAATTGAATTCGAAGAGATATAATATTATACCATATGAATAAAAATTTCAATCGTGTTTGAATTAATTCAACCGAAAACATCAGTAAACACTAAAAATCGGAAGGAAAATTAAAGACGAGATGAAATATTGGAATTTGTGAATGAAAAGAATCCACGTCTTCGGACCAGAAGTATACTGATTTGAAAATACATTTTTCTCAAAGTGTCCGACGAAACAACTGACTATCACGAATCATTTGGTTATGAATGTTTATCTCTTTTTTGATTCCAAGAGTATCAATAAAATTTTGCCCTGATGGAAACATTGATTATGTCAAAACTTTATCTGAATTGAAAGTGTCAAGTCAAGATCATTTCAAATATTCAAGGTTATGAAACGAACTTCTATGGAAATATGAAGTGAAATAATACTATACTACTCGAAATGTTTGTCATTTATTAGTTTGAGTTTTATGTATTCTACTGGAAATCAACACCCATAAAGAAACCTTCTGGAGAATGAATTACCAAAAAATTAAACCGCTTTTCATCTATATTTCAGATACAAAATACATTTATCCAACGATTGGAATACACAATTTCATTTGTTAATTGAATGATATTTCATTATTCCGGACAGAACTTCGACGGTATACTTTTAATATATTGAAGATCTTGAATATTTCGGAAACTGCTGCAGAATACCAATTGTTGGTTATTCGTTCATAACTGAACAATAGCGGTTTAAATGGAACAAATATCTTAATTCAGTTCCCTGTTTAGTTTTGGATGACATATGGGCGAGAATACACAATCTTGATAATCTCATCTGATTGTGATACTTTGAATTTTCCATACTGATAATGATAACCCACGTTAAGTTTCGTAAGTTGGCCATGAAAATTTATATCTTAGAAGAATAATTAAATTTTTGTCAACTGAAATTTGGAGAGGAATGATATTCGGCCTGGAATAAGAATAAAAAGAAAATTTTCATTCGATTGACAAGCCTACATAGAATTGACCGAGAAGTGGATAATTTGGAAAAAAAATTTTCTTCATGACTTGTATTTCTGGTTCCCAGCATTATCATGAAATGCCCGGAAAATTTAATTTGGGGTATTGAACGTTAAACATAAGGGTCTCCGCACTTCTGAACCAACATCAAAAACCTAGAAGAGCTCTGATGTGAAGTCAGCAGCTTTTGCGCGCATGTTCCATTCTGGTGTTATCCTTTGAACATGCGTGCGAAAGCTGCTGACTTCACATCAGTCGTTTTCTATTTTTTCCGGAAAAAAACACGATACCGAGGAAAACACTTCGAAATTTGTCGTATGTTCTTCAAATATCTTCGGAAATTATTATCAAATTGAAATTTTGTACACTACTGTGAAATATGAAGCTCGGAGTCTGGGCTAAATTTTTTTCAAATATGATGTTTCGGAAAAAAAAATGTTTTCTAGAGAAATTTCCAATTTACTGACAGTATGATCTCAACAAAATTCCACGAAAATTCTGCGTCGTTAGTCTCCAAATAACGGCCAAGTTTCGATCCAACCGTTCAATAATTTTCGAATTATCTCTAAAATAACCTCAAAATATCAGAAGGTCTTAACTTCGGGACAGTGTGGCCTATTTTAACCATTAACGAAAACAACCGTCACGTTTTGAAATGAAACCAACCCTGAAAGTTTCAGGCTGATATGATTTTCCGTACGACCGTAAGCTACCAGTGTGAAAGCAGCCACGAGTTTCGTAGCCACGCGTTCTCTCTCACGAGCTTTGGCGGTCGGCCGACCACGATAGGTTCAGTCATACAAACTCGTGGCTGGCTGTCGCAGCCGGGCTGTGGCTGCTTCTGATTCGAAAAAAAATTCGAATAGGTACTTCGAACTTGAGGAAAACGAGTTTTCTTTTCTTGCGAACATATCCGTGGAGGCTTAATAAGAATACATGCTTGCATACGGACGGCCGGACAGAATCGATTTTGACACCGGATTCGTCATCAATGAGTCCAACCTAGTCGTTTGAGACCATTTTCGGCTCAAAATTCGAAAATTACAGACATTTGGACAGAGCGATAGCACGCTGTTACCCAGAACATGCGCGCAAAAATGGTGAAATCAGAAACTGCTATGCGTTCTTTATATTATTATATTGTATATTATATTCAGTTGACCAGATGATCTTTCAAACCACGAATTTTCTCCTCTTCGAATAACCGATTGTATAGCAAATAAAAAAAACTAGGAAAGCATCGAACTGAGATCATGAGCTTTTACGCGCTTGTTCGAATTCGTTGCCAACGCTGTCCACTGATTCAGCATCGACCTCACCAAACATTGCTTTACTTTTTTATGGAGAGGTTTAGAGATCTTTTTTCATATGATCCTCACCCCCATCGTTTTTGAGTCAGGTACTAGATTTCAATTCGCTCCGATCTTCATTTTCGTTGACATCATATGAAAACATTTCGAGTTTGTACCTTTATCAATGAAATAATTTGGCGAATTCTACCCATTCACTAATTTGACCTTCAGAATTTAACCCCCATAAATATCGACTATTTAATTCGTTTCTTTACGAAGTCATTGTCTTTACTGCTGGTTCAACCACTGATAGTGAAATGAATAGTTTCCGGAAGACCCTACTCGAAGACGTGTGGGTATAGAAGAGTAGGTTTGGAAATTCATTACGGATTTTTAAATTCATCAATGCTACCGATATCGACTACAATGTCTTGACTTGAAGTGAGACAGTGGTATCAGACTATCCAATATTCCTCTTTCCTCATATTCTAGCGGTGTTCACATACCGAAAAATGAGTATTCCGATCTTAACGTGATTACACAGCTTCTGGGCTTTCGTTATAAGAATATACCAGAGTATCAGATACCAAAGGAGACGAAAACGCGCGGTCTTACGAGATCTTGAGAAGATCTACGTGGTGCAACGTGAGCGCCAGCGTCCCGCACGAGGCGGCCATATGTAGGGTACTGCGGACGCAATAATAAAATAGAGCGCGCGTGTCCTGAGTAGGGTCTGAAAGATCGAGTTCGGTATAGAAGAATAATAACGCTCGACCATAGAAAAAAAATTACGAAATTTTGTCTGAACAGATTGTTTTCTCTGGAGATTGATTACATTTTCATGAAATAAGTAACAGATCTTTGAGTCAATATTTGACATATTGGAAAAATAATATGTCAAACTTCGGTCTAATTAGAAATATTCAGGTAACTTCCTGTATATTTTCATCAGTTCCCACACAGCATTGAATATTTATCGAAAATTCATGAAATATTGGAAAACGAGATCTGAAATCTTCCATATATCTTCCACTGAAATATTCATGAAATACCACCGTGTCCAACTTTTCCCAAATTGAAATATTTCATGCAAAGTGTCATCTAGATTTCTGCACTAATTCCAAAAATATTGCTTGACAATTTTACTGAAGGTTGAAGGGATATTGCAAGAAATATTTGAAACCAGATCTGACACCTTTCGTATACTATTTTAGAGCAAGGTTTTATATGTATTTTTGTAATATTTGCAGAATATTTGGTAATAATTGCAATGAAAATTTGAAGAAAATTACCAAAACCATTCGGAAGCAAGATGTTAAACTCTCCGTTTATCTTCCACTGAAATATTTGTGAAATACCGCATGACCAAGTCATTTTCGAATCGGAATATTTCATGACAAGTTTGATACAGATATCTGCAATACTTGCAGAAATACTGTGTGGAAATTTAAACGAGGATTGCAGTTACAATATAACTGAGCGAAGGAGAAATAAATTAAATCGAAATGAAAGGAAAGAAAAAATTTTTTTCTCTGATCCTAATTTTATTGTTAACAATTCATTATTCATCTCCTTCTGCATTGGCTGTTAGGATTAGCGGAAACTGTAGACCATTACTGGAACTTCTGATATTAAAATATACATATACATGATACGTGATGTTAATCAATTATTATAGAGGAATTTTCGAAAAATGTAAGGAGATGAACATTCCCATCGTGCAGAATGAAGATTAGAGAATATACCTGACATAAAAATGTTGCTTACTACTACTAAAAATCATGTATTACATTATTATTAAATAACAGAGTATCCAATTCATATGTATTTCACCCGAATTGATACAATTCCACTGTAGGATGTTACTTCAGCTTAATAAATGCATTGTGTCGAAACAATTCTAACAAATGCCGATATTTATCAATAGAATTGGAAAAATTTCAAGGGAAATTTATTTTACCAGTAGAATGTGATTATTCTGGAAGCAGTTAAATTTTTAAAAACCTTGAAAAGAAAGGACGGGAAGGCAGCAGCATATGCTGGCATGTTCAATACGTGAAAAGATGACAACGAATTTGAACATGCGCGCAAAAGCTGCTTTTACTCCAAATTAATTTTGCCGATTTGGCCCATTAACGAATTTACCGCGGCATCCTGATGAGCTACCTACCCTGAAAGTTTCAAGTCGCTAGTTTGCTCCGTTCGATACTAATCGTATCATCGGCCAAAAAACAAACGGTTTTGACATCGGTTTGGTTAACACTTCGTCCAACCTAGTCGCTAAAGACCATTTTCAGAAAAAAATTCCAAAAATGCAGGCATTTGCATGAACAATAGCACGCTGTTTCCTAAAACATGCGCGCAAGAAAACAGAATCATGAAAATTCATATAACAAATACAATAATTGAAATATTAATTCTGTACTATGAATTTTGATGGAAGACAATATTTCAAGATAGCGACATGGTCCTTCATTATTCAACAAGTTTTCTACTGTCATAACCTGAACTAAAAAACGTTTCAGAAAATAAAGAGATTCCTGAACTTACTTCTCTTCTCGGTCAGCCTGTATTTTTGGGTTGTCCAACTCATTCTAATGCTAGTTATCATTTCAGCATCTGTTGTGTTTTCAAAATGTAGTCTCTGCAGCCTCTGCAAAACATTCACATTATAAGAGAGCAATAAAATGATGTATGCAAGAATTGAAGAATTTTTTGAAGACATCAAAAAAAGATTAGAAAACCTCACAAAGCCAGATGACTTCAAAGAAACAAGGGCACATTGACCTTCTCGAAAGTTCCATACTATAATATGTGAACCGAAACTACCTAATTTTAAGCACTTGTTCCGGACAAAGTGCGTTTTAATTTTGCCGTCCGGCCTAATACTACAATTCGGAATTATTTGGGACATAATATATGAAGTTTGTAGTTAATTTCCTCGATAACTCAGAAATATTGATGTGATCAGATTGGGACTTGGTTAATAAAATCTAGAAAAGCACTGACGTGAGGTCAGGAGCTTTTAGGCGCTTGTTTAAATTCTTTCCCAAAGAAGTCACCTGCTTATGGATCCCGCCAAACGCAGTTTTACTTTGTAATAGACTGATTTGGAGATCTCTTTTCATATAGTCCTATGAACTTCTGCATGAACCTCCAAGCTATCATTTCTCAATCGAGTGATAGATTTGAATTCGATCCGATTCGTATTTTTGGAAATATTTAAATGTGTATATCTATGACTCATTTGATGAATTTTACCCATTCACGATCACGGCCATCGTATTTGAGTAGCAAATCAATGAACCTACAAGCTATTGTTTTTCCATCAAGTACTAGATTCAAATTGGATCTAATCTTATAGGAATATTGGACAAATATGCGAATGGGTATATCTACGAAATCATTGGGCAGATTTTACCCATTCACGAATTCAACCTTCATAATACGGCCCCACTCCTTCTCTACAAATATCGAGTCCCTAAGTCATTTCTCTTAGAAGTTAATATTTTTGCTTCCGGTCTAACCATGGATAGTCAACACAATAATCGAAAGAATATGCACGTTGAGTATCATCTCGATAGCTGAATTCGCGAATTGCTAAAATCCACCCAATGATTTCCCAGATAATCTATTCCAAAAATGAAGATCGGATCGCATTGATATTGCTAATTGACTGAAAAAAAGAATTCGAAGTCTCATGAAGAATTTCGTGAGGACCAGTCGATTAGTAGATCGCAAAATATAAATTATTTGAAAATATTTTTCTTTCTTAATGTCACTTATGAATCGATCATCAAGAATTTCGCTCATATTTGCACATCAGCAGTTTCCACCTAGTTACTCAGTTTCAGTATGATCGGATCCCTATTTTTTGAGTGCGTCCATAAATAAGAGCGAAAACGAGAAACGAACGAAAGAATTTGACATAATTTTTCCCAATATCTCCGAAGATAAATATCGGATCAAATTGAAATTAAACACCGTTGTTAAACATTGACACCAGGTCTATGAGATTTTTTATTGAAAACAGATGAACATTTCCAGAATTAATTGTTTTTAGGAAGTTGGATAATTTTCTAATCATCTTTAATTTCAATTTCTCACTCGTACCCTACCCACATACAGAAATCTTCAGAAAGAATGAAGCAAGAAACATCATTCTGTACCATCCAAATCATTCTCTGTAACATTTTTGTAAAACACTACATCCACCATTGAATCTAACATAACGCCGACGTTACGACGAAGGCACATAGTATATCTGAATGCTGGCAATGCTACAAATCACAATAACAAAAATATAGGAATTGGTTAACGAAGAAGAAAGAGCTCTAGTATTAATGAAATCACGTAATCACAAGGACGAATATCTGTCGCTAAATCAACAAATATTCCACCTTGATGAGACTTCAAGCTGGAATATTTGTGGATCACTAGTTCAATCGCTAATTGATTGATTTTCGAATTCATTTGAAAATATTGAACTGATAGTCTATAGGGTGATGCTTAGGTATGTAGACCCTTTTTCATGCTCGGCTGTGTTTTCTCATCATACAATATTCTGATGAAACTTATATATTAACAGTGTGATATGAGTATGGGTCAACTATAAAATAATGAATATTCTTAAATATTGACCTAACGTTCTAGTTCTAGTGTCAGAATAATTCATTAATTTATACTGCAAATCGATTAAATCTTTTAGTAGCCAGTCTCTGAGAATATGCTGCATGGAAAGATTAAAGTGTGTTTAGCAGACTGATAAATGCTTGCCATCACACAAGTTTTACTTATAACATTTCTTTTCCAAGTTGAAGATTTTATGCTTCATTCACGTACATCATAAAAGTGAATACGTGAAAAATACTAGTTAACTATGGAAATAATCGGTGCAAAATCGAACAGAGTTAGGAAGGAAACAAATGTAGCGCATTCAATACAGAGCAGTAGAAATTTCATAAAAAAAGGAGATTTGAAAACAAAATTGAAGAACTTATTCAATTCCTTAATTGACCAACATGATCAGTTCATTTCATGTGGTTTGAAAAAAAATGTATCTTTGATTTCAAGTCTTAAATTTTTTTCAAGCATCTGTTTGGTTTCATGCTGAATTGCATTGAATCTTTTGGGTTGGCTATCAATCGCGTGTTAATCATTCCAGAAATGAAATTTTCACAATCATAATTTTCTTATAATGAAATAGCTCTTTCCCTGAGTTATACATTTACACTGAACTTAGCAGTATTTTTCTGAAAATTATTCCACTTATATGAAATCGAACCATAAAGTTCGTGTTTTTCAGGTGAACTAAAATAAACAACACATTCTTCAAGACCTATCACTATGAATTTAATTATTTGACCAACGCATTAGTTGGACTGATAGGTCCGTTTCTACAATGATTTGAGGTATATTCGATGTGTAGTGCTGACACGGAGTACGGCGAATTTACCACTAGGTTTGTTTGATACACTGCAAGAATTATCAATGAATGTGGTTTTTTCATCAACTTTCTTTACGTTGGGACAATTTACTTTTCGTTGAAGAATGAAACCATCTTACGTAAAGTTTTATTGTCCCAATGGGCCGGCGTTCATTAATTAATAGTTCAAATGCTGGCCTACCTTTCGATTGATAGGAACTTATCCATTTCATTAACCTCACGAACCATATTCGTTGATCCTGTGGGATGCGTGTGTCCTTCTTCGGTTAGTCTTCGCTGGCGCAGGGCTTCCGTCGTCGAGGGGGGTAAACCAGATGTTGGACCTTCTTGAATTTCTTCCTTCGCCTTGACACGGATAAATATGAAATGCAGATGTCGGTCAGGAATGCAGCGTATAGATAGAATATCTTCTTAGCGGTGAATGGAGATGGGTTAGAGAGTGAGTGATTTTTGAGAGCGGAGCGAAATATATTTATACGATTTTTCGGAGATTTGAGTTTCGTGTTTCGACTCCGCCCTTTTTTCCGTTTTGTTGAAGTGGATGAATTCGCTACACACTCCCCTGCCAGTGATGAAGGCACGAAAATCCTGCTTGAAGTCGGTCCGGAAAATGAACTTTTCTTCCAGAGCGAGTTCGTCTTTCCTGGCGATAAAGGTCCTGTGTTGTGGGTTGAATTGACCGTTCTTCGGGCTGGTTGTCTGGTTGATGTTCTGTGTTTTCATCAGTGATGATGTAGGCTGGTTTTTCTCTGTCGATAGTAACAGTCGTTTCCTTTCCATAGTAGTTGACGGTGAAAGTTTTTGGACTTTGTCTTACTACTTGGAATGGTCCATCGTACGGTAGATGTAGGCAGGCTTTTGGACAGTCGTGACGAACGAAGACATATTCTGCTGTGGCCAAGTCTTTGAAAACGAAACTTTTCCGTTCTCCATGTTTTGTTCCGTTCGTGGGCCTTATCTGTTTGATTTGTTCTCGAAGACTTTTTACGAATTCCGAAACGTCGTCAGTTCCAGTTTTCTGTTCGTTTGTTTCGAGAAATTCGCCTGGTAATCTTAGTGGTTCACTATAAACCAGTTCTGCAGAGGTGGATTTTAGATCTTCTCGCCATGCTGCTCTCATTCCGAGTAGGACTGTTGGGAGTGTTTCAGTCCATCGGTCGTTTTGATGGCATTTGATCGCTGCCTTCAGCTGCGGATGGCCCCTTTCTACTATTCCATTTGCTGCTGGGTGATAGGCGGTGGTTCGTAGGTGATTAGTGCTAGTCAACTTATTCGGTTCTTTGAACAAGCATGACTCGAACTGTCTTCCTTGATCCGTTGTTATTCTTAGGGGTGTTCCAAATCGCGATATCCATTGGGAGTAGAACGCTTGGGCGACTGTGGTTGCTTCTTGGTTCTGAATGGGGATTGCTTCTGACCATCGGGTGAATCGGTCGACACAGGTAAGGCAATACCGGAATCCTTCAGAATGAGGCATTATGATGATGTCCAAATGTGCATGCTCGAATCTTCTCGGAGCTTGGGAGAAATCACCAAGTGGTGCTGCTTCATGACGGGTGACTTTGGTTCGTTGACATGGGAGACAGCTTCTTGTCCATTTTCTGCAGTCGGAGTTGATTGAGGGCCAAACGAATCGTTGTTTGGCTAGTTTGACTGTTTCGTTGGTTCCTGGATGTGACGGACGATGGACGATATCAAAAGCAGATCTCCGAAATGGCTTCGTGATGAAGGGTCTAGCTAGTGGTGTGGAAGTAACGCAATACACTGCGACGGTTGATCCAAGCGGCTTGACCATCTTCAGTTGAAGTCCAGTGTTACCATGTAGAAGTTTCTTCAACTCGTCGTCGTTTTGCTGGGAGTTGGCCAATGCTGCGTAGTCGAGTGCGGTTGAGAGTTCCTCGACCCGTGATAGGGCATCGGCTACGACGTTTTGATCACCTGGTACATAGCGGATATCAGTGGTGAACTGCGAGATGAAGTCGAGGTGGCGGAACTGTCGAGGTGAGCACTTTTATGGCTTCTGTTTGAAGGCGACCGTCAGAGGTTTGTGGTCCGTGAAGATGGTGAAATTTTTTGCTTCTACCATATGTCGGAAATGCTTGATGGCGAGGTAGATAGCAAGGAGTTCTCGGTCATAGGCTTCATAGCGGGTTTCTGCTCCTGATAATTTCTTCGGGAAGAAAGCTAGTGGTTGCCATTCTTGATTGTGAAGTTGTTGCAGAGTTGCACCAACTGCTGTATCTGAAGCGTCACTCACTATGGCTAAGGGTGCATCGTCCTTGGGGTGTGAGAGGAAAGTTGCTGTAGCCAGTTTCTTTTTACACTCTTCGAATGCCGCTGAAGCTTTCGGAGTCCAGTTGATTTTGGCCTACCCTTTGAGCTTCGGTACCAGTAGGTCGTTGAGGGGTGATTGAGTGTCTGATATTCTGGGTATGAAACGACGATAGAAGTTTATCATACCTAGAAATCGGCGGAGTTCCTTGGCTGTGGTTGGTTGAGGATACTCCATGGTGTCGGTAACTCTATCTGGTAGTGGGCGAGTGCCTTCAGGGGAAATGAGGTAGCCTAGGAATTTGACTTCAGGCTGGCCGAAAACACACTTGGCTGGGTTTAGTATCATCGAGTGTTCCTGAAATCTCGTGTTCCATTTGTTCTTCTTCGGATTCTGAGGCGATCAATACATCGTCGATGTAGCTGAAGCAGAAGTCAAGTCCTCGTAGCACTTCGTCGATGAAGCGTTGGAAGGTTTGAGCAGCGTTCCTAAGTCCGAAAGACATGAATGGAATTTCGAACATTCCGAAGGGTGTCGTGATGGCTGTTTTGGGGACATCTTTTTCAGCAACCGGTATCTGATTATAGGCTCGAACAAGGTCCAGTGTGGTGAAGATGCTCTTTCCTTGCAGGATGTGGGCAAAGTCTTGAATGTGCCTGACTGGATATCGATCTGGTATTGTGCCGGCGTTGAGGGCTCGGTAATCTCCGCAGGGTCTCCAACTGTCGGTTGACTTTTTCGGTGCTAGGTGTAGTGGGGATGACCATGGACTTACCTAGATTGATCATGGCTTCAAATTCTTTCTTCGCTGCTTTCAGTTTTTCTGGTGCCAGGCGTCGTGGCCTGGATGAAAGTGATGGACCAGGAGTTGTTTGAATGTAATGCTTTTTATGGTGCTTGATATTCATCGGGACTCCCTCAGGTCTCGTTATGTTGGAAAATTCCGTGAGGAGGTCCTGGTATTTGGATGAACCGCTGATTGTTTTGATGACCAGGATGTTGTACTGTGTGGCTTCGCCTCTGGTGGTGAGCTTAGTGGTTCCATCTAGGAGGCGTTGGTTTCTCACGTCCACCAGTAGGTTGTAGAAGCTGAGGAAATCGACTCCAATGATTGGCTTGGAGACATCTGCTACGACGAATCTCCATGTGAAATTGCGGCGTAGTCCCAAGTTGAGCGAGAGGTTGATTGTACCATATGTTGCGATGCCTGTACCATTGGCTGCTGAGAGGGTGTAGTCGGACTTCCCTCGTCTTCCAGAAGTTGCACTGCGAGGAAATACGCAGAGATCGGCACCGGTGTCTATCAGGAACTGCCTCTTGGATTCCCGGTCGGTGATGAAGAGACGGCGCGGTGCTGGGCTGGGATCACTAGCAGTCATTAGTGATTGCCCCTGTCGTTTCCCGACTGGAAGGAACAGGATTGTGTGCACACTCTGGAGTTGCTTCCAAACTGTAGGTGGTACCAGCAAAATCCATTGGTGCGTTGTCTGCTGTGGCTTCGGGACCTGGAACGTTCTCGGTGCCGCTGTTGTGTCGGTCGTCTGCTGATGGCTGCCATTTCTGCTCGAAGTGCTGCGATCTCTTGGTTCAGTCTCAGTGTGAGCTGCGCCATGTGGACGTTCATCATCGCCTCGGGGGATTGCGTGGACGTCGTCTCAGCGATCTGGGATGCGGATGGTTTGGAGGCCTCGGCAATGTTGTCTGCGTGGGCTGCCAAGTCCTCTAGCTCGCTGTCCTTGACGATGGTGAGGGCTATCTGGATCTCTCTGGGTAGTCGGCTCAACCATAGGGTCTTCATCAAAGCGTCGGGTATGTTGGCATCGGCTGGGCCCCTCAGATGTCGGTGGAACTGGGATGGTTTGCGGTCCCCAATTTCTTCCCGTTCGAGGAGACGTGTCTTCTCTTCCTGGATGTGCACAGCCATCGGATCAGCTCTGTCTTGATTTTGAAGTAGGCCTCAGACGGTGGTGGCTTCAGGATGACGTCCTTCACTTCTGTTGCGAACTTCGCTGGGGGGGCCCCTACTACGTGTCCGAACTTCGTTTTGTCCGAAGTCACGCCGGCACTGGTGAAGATTCCTTCTACGATAGCGAACCATAATTCCGGGTCGGCGGAAATGAATTCTGGCATCCGGGCTGCGACTCTGGAGATTTGTGCTTCGTCGCTCTGCATTTTGCTGATTGAGGTACGTTCTTTATTCCTTCAAGAATTCGGGTCGGCCCTGATGTCGTCTACGCCACTGGAATTCCTTATTGCGGTCGTCGGGGTTCACCAATTTGTGGGATGCGTGTGTCCTTCTTGGGTGCTGATAGGTAGTCTTCGCTGGTGCCGGGCTTCCGTCGTCGAGGGGGGTAAACCAGATGTTGGACCTTCTTGAATTTCTTCCTTCGCCTTGACACGGATAAAGTTGAAATGCAGATGTCGGTCAGGAATGCAGCGTATAGATAGAATATCTTCTTAGCGGTGAATGCAGATGGGTTGGAGAGTGAGTGATTTTTGAGAGCGGAGCGAAATATATTTATACGATTTTTCGGAGATTTGAATTTCGTGTTTCGACTCCGCCCTTTTTTCCGTTTTGTTGAAGTGGATGAATTCGCTACAATCCCATGGATCTGTACACTGTACATCAACTAATCAACTGACCAACCATTGATATTCTGCATCAGAACGGTCAGTATTATTTGACTAGTCTTGAAACATGTTTTCGAATACCTCAGTTTTTCCAACTCGAAAATACCAGCTACCAGGGTAAGATGAAACAATTACTCATATTTGAAAAGAAAATTGAAATGATGATATCTTTAACAGGTACCTAAGGCTACATATTGTGACAAGGTCGGCCTTGTCTATACGAGATTGTTCTAGAAAACTCGCCTGGTGACTGGAACCTTCTAGCACTTGCTGAAAGTTCCACGAGTTAATATGGGCAGGCGCGGATCAGCACGTAGAGTCATTCATCGGAGCTATTCGAAGCGGAAAGTGATAGAATAAGTTGTTTAGTTATTTGTCATTAGTGTAAATGTGTGTGAATAAATAGTTCAATTATTCTGAAGTTCAATTGTTGATTCAAATTTATGCTAGTGACCACAAGACTGCAGATCGAAATGGAGACGCAGGCGATTATGTAATTTTTGAGAAAAAAAAATGATCGGAAAATCAATGAGCAAATGAAAGAAAAATTATCGTAAAAACAATGAGAAAATGATAGGACATTCTCGGAAAGTTATTGTGAAAAATGGACAATAGGTCAATTGGTCAATTGGATAAGAAAATCGAGACCATAATGGAAGAAATGAAGAAAGGAATGGACGAAGTGAAGGAAAAGTTTGATGAAGTTGATGAAAAATTTGAGGAAATAACAGGAAGTGGAAACGATTATCTGGCTTCATCACCCTATTGCATCATGAAAACGGAAAATAACAGCGGAAGTAGTAAAATAGAGATCAAGCCTCCAACATTTGATGGAAAAGTGCCATGGTCGACATATCAAAAGCTGTTAGAAGCTTCTGCGCTTGAAAACAGTTGGAGCGATAACTAAAAAGCCACAGCTCTACGAGTAGAGACACTCATCATTCCGCAAATGGTTCCGGAGAGCCACCAAGCCTGTTATGAAGTTCTAACATCGAAACTTCAGATGATATATGGGGATGCTAATCTACAAGTTTATCATGCCCAAATAAAAACTGGGTGCAGAAAACAGAAAAAAATCTCCAGGAGTTTGAAGCCGATGCGGCTAGATTAGTCAGGCTGGCTAACCCGACTGCTCCAGGCAGCTTCCATAAATAGCTCTCAATCCAGAACTTTGTAGATGAAATCAAGGACAGTGAAATACAATAAGCGCTGAGACTTGCACGACTCAAAACAATGCATGATGCTTGAGCTCAGGTTTCAGAATTCGAGGCAGCGAAGCAGGCGTCGCATCGAGGACACTTTCGTGTGAGACAAGTCCAAGAAATAGACCGATATTCAAAATCGGGTGTTCAGATTTTGTCAAATTAATTATCAGTGGACTATGACAGGTGATTGAGTTGGATTGAATTGTTTAAAAACGATATATTCACATATATACATTGTACAAAAACTGAAAGGCATAACCATACATAAAAAATAATTCAGAGTAGGAATTGTCAACAAAAAAACACAACATTCACAGTGGTGGATTCCAAGTGCAAATAAATCAGTGAGAAGGCAAATTCCACCAGAAAAATGGAAAGTTTATAGTGATGACCCCAAAAGAAAATGAAAAGACTGTAAGAGTACGGTTTAAACTTAGTATGCGTGCTTATGTGAGTAGACGATAAGAATGCAGCAAAAAATTAGTCTGTATAAATCAAAATGAGTTGAGTTTTGCAAATGGATACACATTTCGAAAATAACTGGAGATACACTATACGAATTATTATGGAACTAAATCTTCATAAACTCAAAGAAGAAGTTACTGCATTTCGACATAAAGCCATTTTGAGATATGAGTTGCTCATAATGAATTTACAAATATCAAATTTCAGAACACAACTAGAGCAAGAAAAATGAATAATCATGATTGAAATTAAAGCAATCATTAACTCAACTATCACCATCAGAAGTGAGACGTTATGAATAAATGGAAAATGAAACAAAATGAAATCACAGTAAACAAATATTAAATATGATAAATCTAATTGAGTAGGAAGTAACGAAAACTGAATCAATTAATTAAGGGAGGTCAATATTGAGTGTACAAATGTCAGTGCAATCATTGGTTAATAATTCAGGTATTCATTGGATAAGAAAATAGCAAAATTCACTGAGATCAGCGCAAACTCAAATTGATTCCAATTAATAGAATTCTATTTGAATTGAAAGTATAATGAAGATGAACATGTGTGATCAGCCATTTATCATTATTCGATAAGAATTAAATTACTACAATAATCCTACACGTGCTAGCAAGAACCGAATAATGCCCAATATTATTTTCGAAGGGGAATAATCCAAAGCAAATGAACCATATTCATGTGAAGGTTATAACAATAAAAAAGAGATAATGGTATAACAATAAAAAGATAAGGAAGGTAAGTTAACTTGTATGACAGAGAAAGAGGAAATGAATTGTTATATTTACGCCTTGAACTCACCCAACCTATTGCATAGAGAGGCAACTGAAAAACTGGACTACTAACCAATCCAATATATTAATCTTTCACAAATATCTACATATTTTTATAAACAATTTCTGAGCTCAGATTATAGAAACACAAGAGAAATAACACTTATCTAGCAATCGGCTAGAGCATGTGTGCTGGTGGTCGAAGATCTCAGGTCGTGGGCCTTTTCAATCCATCTTTGGTTATCGTTGGTTTGTGCTCTTGAATTGCTCGGAGTCACAAGTGGAATTGCAGGTAGTTACGCAAGCTGGTATGTCTTTAGCAGGTACTGGTTATCAGGTAGACAAGTCCCAAAAGTACGTAATAAATCAGGTAAAGAGGTACTCGGCATCCCAAAAATGAGAACCCAGAAAGTAAGGTTCCAAACAGTTAGGTTCCAGGAAGTTGGATTCCAGGAAAAGTGCACTAATACTTTATATTAGAGCACACAGGTAACAATTTCTCAAAATCAACGAGAATACTAAACTCAATTAATCGATATTGATCGTTAATATAAAATCGATCTTTGCACCTTGAAAACCCTGCCAGTAAAAGAAAGAAGCCGAACGAAGGAGCTCTCAGGCGCCACATTCGTCAGACGCGAATACGCAACAGTATCGAAAACACAGAGTACGATATGTGTCAAGTAAAAATTGACCTACTGAAGTGTTTAACTACTACTTCGTTTATATTATTGTTAAAACGTACTTTTATACCGTTACAAGGTGAATAAGCGATTAAGAGAAGAACCTAACCACTAATTGCACTAAATTAACAAGAGTTAATTAATGATACTTTATAATTTGAAGTGAGTGGAACAATTGGATTTTCGGAGAACGAAGCAAAGTGAAACAATGTAAGTTTAAACAAGACAAGAGCTAATATCGAGTCATGAATTCTTACGAACTAATAATTATTGGGGGATGACGAAACCAGAAAAACAAGTTTTTCAACAGCAGATTGCCACGCGACCTTCTTCGTGAATTTTTGACTGGTATTCCATCGTTCGTTGAAGCTGAGAGACAATAATTGTTCTGCTCAAGGCTATCAGGTTTCATGTATTCCAAAATATAGTATCGAATCTGCGAAAATCTGTAGGGCACAGATCAGGAGGCATATCCAAAAAGTTCGATTTGAACAACCGACCTGTTGAAGAAATCATCAGATAAGAATTCAACAGATTATTGCGTACTAAGAAAAATGATGCTGTCTGCTGTTACTGTAATAAAAGTGGGCATATTCAGTGAAACTGCGCCAAAATTGAAAGAAAGTCACAACGGAGAAACTGAAGGGGGTCGTTGATAAGGGGCATAAATCGACCCAAGATAAAAATGCCCCTGAAGGGATAATCCGAGGAATCATGTCTACGAATTCATCGAGCACAGTTGTTCCCGGAAAGATAAATAATCAAAATTTGAAAATATAGGTAGACACTGGATCGACCAGAACCATTGTGCGTCCAGAAGGAGCTGAAGAAAAGTTTGTGATCCACAGGATGTTAGTAATATAGCCATCGGGGGCGTTCTATCACAAGTACAGGACGAGCAAGAAAAAAACATAGGGTATATAGCCAGAACGGAAACTTTTAGCATTCATCAATTCCGGAGAATACTTCTACAAAGGAATTTCTGCTGAGAAAGAACCATGCTGCTTCGAAATGACCCCTGAATTTCAAGAACTCGAAAGGACAAGTGGCCAGATAGATCGAGAGACTGCAAGAATATGACTTCGATACCGAATATAGAACGGGAGCTACCCATCGAAGTGTCGATGCGTTATCAAGAAGGCGTGTGAAAGTCAAAGCCGATTTGATACGGACAACGGTAATTGAAAAAAACTGGCTACCCCAAGAATTTCAACGAGCACAAGAAAAAGATCCAGACTTGAAAGTTATCCTGAGCTGAAAGAAAAGTCGTGGATGACCTACTTGGGAAGCAGAATCCAGACCGAGTCAAAATGTAAAGTCGTATTCACCACAATGGGATTCGCTGAAGATCGATAAAGGTCTTCTCAAACGTTGTTGGGAAAATGGAGAGTTGCGTGACAGATGTTTTCACTAGACCTCATAATGAAACTTCGCGTGGCCATTTTGGGAAAGCTTAGACGCTGGAGAAAGTCAGACAGCAGTTTCATTGGATCAACTGTAAGAAAGACGTAAAAAACTTGTGAGGACATGTAATGCTTG
Source organism: Myrrha octodecimguttata (assembly GCA_958510865.1). Taxonomy (NCBI): domain Eukaryota; kingdom Metazoa; phylum Arthropoda; class Insecta; order Coleoptera; family Coccinellidae; genus Myrrha; species Myrrha octodecimguttata. Next base: position 15,833,472 of record OY294058.1, on the reverse strand, counting down.
TGTTGCAGTTAACGGCTCTTATTGCAGAGGAAAGGCTCCAATGGAGCGATATAACGTCGGATCTCCTATATGAGGAGTAGCTATCGACATCGCAATTCCCTTTCCCGAAAAAGACCACGAAAACAAGTACATTTTGGTAGCGATGAACTATTTTACCGAATGGATGAAAGCGTACGGTATTCCTCATCAAGAGGCAAGAACGGTTGTTGATGAATTGGTCAAAGAATTCCTGTGCAGATTTGGAGAACCTCTCGAGCTGCACTGTAATCAAGGCCGGAATTTTGAGTCGACGTTATTCTACGAAGTTTGTAAAAAATTGGGAATCAATAACACAAGAACTACACCTCTGCATCCCTAATCAGTTGGCATAGTCGAAGAAATGAATAGGATCACGAAAGAACATCTGGCCAAAGAAGTCTCCGATCACCAGTGGGACTGGGATGAATATTGGCATCTATTCCAAGATGGCATATAGATCTTCGGTTCAAGAATATACCAAGGAAACTCCAGCCAACAGAATGTTCGGCCTAGAAATAAGACTACCTCGTGACCTTGAGTTTGGATCTAAGCCTGGAGAAGATGTAGTCGGGGAGGACTAAGTCAGCAAATTGAGAACAAAGCTACATTACATTCATGACAAGGTGCGCAATCAAATGCAGCGAACAAGTGATCGGATCAAAACGAGCTATGACATCAAAGCCGTTGAGGGAGGATTCTCCGCAAGAGATCTTGTGTGGTTGTGTAACCCGCGAAGAAGAGAATTTTCACCGAAACTGCGGTGACAGTGGGAAGGACCGTATGAAGTTGTGAAAACGATAACTGATGTAGTTTACTGGATACGGGGGCTCTCCAGAGGAAAACCGAAGGTCGTTCATTCAACCGATTGGCTCCGTACGTATCAACACAGGGTGACGAGGAAGAAGTACGTCGAATCGATGATCGGGCGAAGGAAAATGACGATTTCCAGGAATTTATGAATAGCTATGCGGGAACACGAATTGTATGGTTTGGCATCAGACAGGTTGTTCATCAAGATCTGTTTACAGTTCCCGAGGAATACTCTCTTGCTCATTATTAAGCGGCCGACCTGAATATGAATAGGGGAATAGCTAGAGTATTCAGAAATAAATTTGGACGTCAAAAGGAACTGATTACACAGCAGCCTTGAATCGGAAAATGCCTGAGGCTGAAGTCAGAGTGTCAGTTCATTTAAAGCGTAGTCACCAAGAATCCTACTGTATCAGAAGCCCACCTTCCAGAATTTAAGGACATCGCTGCATGGCTTGAAAGAAGACCTTCAATACTTTGGGGTTAGAAAATAAGCGGTTCGCAAGCTAGGTTGTGGACTCGATCAACTGAATTGGCGGGTTGTGCGAAGCATGCTTGTAGTAGTTTTTTAGAAGACAGGTATTGGTATGCAACTTCAACCCGAAGCAAATACAAAAGCCCAGCAAAATCGTAGACTGTTACTCCCATCAGAAGGGCTACTGTGGAAATGGAAACATGAAATGAAAATTTGAAAATGCCATGAATGAGAATAAATATCCGATTAAACTTGAATTTGAAGCACTGTGCCGATTCTCATGAACTTTTGCTTCGACCAAATACGGACATCACAAAAAAGTTGTATAGAGTGGCCTGTCTGTATTTTTCAACTGGTTCCGAATTTTCAATATGATTGCGTCGTAACTTATCGAGGAATAAAGAGGAAAACCTCGAAATATCAAATAAGACCAAAATTTGACATATAACTTTTTCAATATTTCCGAAAATAAACAGAAGCAATGAAAGCCTCTCTTATTGGAGAAAATACGAACGCTCTTCAATCTATCCCTACAGCAAAGCATTATAACGGATCAGTGGCATGAAGCGATTACCAAACTTCTCCAAAAAAAAAGAGATAAAGCAAACCTGGAAAACTACCACCCAATAACACTCCTTAGCCACCTCCATATATTGTTTACCAGAATTATAACATCAAGTCTAGAAAACAAACTCGAGCTTTAACAGCCAAGAAAGCAAGCGGGTGTCCCCTCGGGCTTCCGGACAAATGATCACCTACAGAGTATAAAGACCCTCATTGAAATAAAATCTATACTAGACGCCCTGACCGAATGCCGACTGGACTACAGATATTCAAAACTTATCCATAACATATTGTGGCGACCTTTTCTCGGTGGCGGTGTAACCTGCTAATTTCAACCCTTAAAGTTTGCTCGGGCGCCAGTTACAATGGGTTTTACAAAGTTGTAACGCCTTGGTTGAATCGTGCACTTACGGTATTACCTGAATAGCCTTTAAACAGTTGGTGAAGAGTTCTGTCTAATCTAAGCTGGTAGCGATTAGTATGTAAAGGTTTATTTCTCGCAACAGATACTGACTCTGTTCAGGTATAGTAGTGAAACACACAAAGTCTATATACAAATTTATTACAATATGTACAGGTCTAAAAAAAAATCAACACTAATAAGAGCAGTACTCACACAATGGTACAGTGTCAGGAGAGTTCAATTGAATATGATCACTTGAATTATCAAAATGGTAAGACAAATATGAACACAATGTACAACACCTTGTCCGCGGCGTGTAATCAAATAACTCAATAATAATCAAAGCAGGTAAATATGAACAGTGATAATAATATGCGGTGAATTGGATGATTAAAGTGAACGGACAATGAAGCGATGCGGTTAATATGAATACAAATAAGCGGATTAGACAGAAAGGAATGTGAACGACAAAGTTCTATGTAAGTGAAATAAATAAGAGCACACAAAGTAGTATGGTAAGACGGTAAAGCAGTGAAAAGTGTTGTGTCCCAATATGGAACTATTTTGTGCCCGGATCAGAAATATTAAATCCACAAATCGGTATTTGCACTCGACAGATCTCGGGAATCCACTCTCAGCCACCGAGTCAAGCGATACACCTGACCCAATGGACTAAAGGGCACTGAGACACCAACTTACGTCTGACTCAAACTCCCAAAGCGAGGAGCCCCAACGGTGGGTAGTTTGAGATCAGCACTCCAAGTAAGCGTCTCGCGGAAGCGATATGATCAATAAATTAAAAACTCGAAAACGGCCGGACGGTTCGATATGTCCACTGAAAAATGATCGTGGGACCCAACCTAAGATACCAATTCAAGTGGTAAACTTGACCCAATGGACTGAAGGTCACAAAGGCACTAACTTACATCTGACTCAAACGCCCTAAGCGAGGAGCCCCATCAGTGGGTGGTTTGAGGCTAGCACCCCAAGTAAGCGCCCTTAGGAACCGGGATGATCGATAAAATGAATGAACTCGATGACGGACGGACAATTCGGGATGTTCAATAAGAATGATCGTGGAGACCCACCCTTAGACCTCGAGTTAAGTGATAAACCTGACTCAATGGACTAAAGGGCACTAAGGCACTAACTCACGTCTGACTCAAACGCCCAAAGCGAGGAGCTCCATCAGTGGGTGGTTTGAGATCAGCACTGTAAGTAAGCACCCTTGGAAATCAGTATGATCAATAAAATGAATGAACACGATGACAGACGGACGGTTCAGGATGTTCAATAAGAATGATCGTGGAGACCCACCCTTAGACCTCAAGTCAAGCGATAAACCTAACCCAATAGACTAAAGGGCACTAGGGCACTAACTCACGTTTGACTCAAACGTTCAAAGCGAGGAGCCCCATCAGTGGGTGGTTTGAGATATCAGCACTCTAAGTAAGCACCCTTAGGAATCAGTATGATCAATATTTTTTTCGGAAAATCTCCAGTCGATTCTTCGTTTATAGATAATTCTGGAAGGTATCATTCAATTCCGTTGAAATTTCAGAATAGCAAATTCAAAACTTCAACATTTTTCTCAAAACACAGTGATTTTATTGCGATTATTCCAGATTATTTGTGCAGAAAAAGACACCATTTACTTGCGGTTACAAAACTTTCAAATTTTTTTGGCACACTTCTGGTTGTCCGAGAAATTCTTTTAACGAAGAGTAATTTCGAAATCTCGCTCAAAAGCAATGGAAATATTCTACTCCAGGTGGTAACGCTGTATCCTTCAATGATGCAGAGTTTTTCAATTCTAAGATATTCCTACCAAAAATTCACATTCAATTATGCATATTTGGTGTAGAATCCTTCAATTCAGAAAATTACTGAATTTGATTTTTTTGCACAGCTCCGCTTTTCCATAAAAGTGTTCCTTCTATGAAACAGCGTACGTTAGTTAATTCCGTTCAATAATAAATTCATTTTAGCCTGTGAAGTTATTTTCTAAATAAAAGGATTACATTTAGAATATAAGATATAACATAAACTACCTTGTTCAGAATATTCTCACTGCTTTGAAGCGAAATTTCGATAATGATCTTTTTCACAATTTTTTTCTCGGGAAAGCAGAAGTATGCAAACAAAATGAAAACGCTTGAATGATGGCTTATTATTGGAAACGCAATGTACATAATTTAATGAGCCTTAGCAGATTATCAATGATAGTAAAATCGATTGTAGCAAAATTTCGATATTGATTTTTATTGACTATTTACCTCTTCGTAATTTCCACGAATCAGAAACAAGCAATTTTGAGTAACAAATGGTTTCTAGGTGGAAAAACTATTTGGCAGGAGCTGTCAGCAGTTCATTCGAGTTTACCCGTGGCAAAACTTGACAGTTGTTGTCACCAACAATTACAATACCTTTGAAAACCTATACATAATGCATGCAGAATAATCTGTTACTCATGAAATAGTCTTGTCAAATACCATTCGAGCATCTAATTTTTCCTGTGAAAAAAATCGATAAAACACATTGCAAAGTAATATTTTTTAACAAAAAGCATTCGTGCAGGTGCGAAATCATCGTCTTCGACTAAGATTTTTGTTGCCACCAGCACTCATGTTTGTTAAAATATTACTTAGCAATGTGTTTTTTCGATTTTTTTCGAAAAAATAAGATGGCCTTATGATATTACTCACGAAAATTTCATATAAATCGAAGGAGCCATACCAAAGTTATCAATAAAAGTGAATTCGATCGAATCAGACAAATCACCTTGTATGGTCTCATAGTCCGAACTGCTGAAATCTGAAGATATCCTCTGGAATTACCCTGCATACGGACATTCATTTCATATTTACCGAGTTTTTGTTGTCAACTTCGGAAATATGATTAATAAGTTAGCCCTGCAGTTTATTGAAAGCTTTACCATTCCAATTGTGAACAACCCCAATTACTGAAATAATAGGGTCACAATTATTTTCGAAGCACAGCATATTTAAGAAACGACAAAATTGATCTGTTTTTCCGCAGTAAGAATATTGAATGTTGAGTGTGGCTAGAAAAAACATGTTGCTCTCTGCTAAGTCGAGTTCCGTCCAGGTCTTAATCAAATGCCTATTAGATATACTCATTCATAGTTTGGACTTGGAATCCTATCCTTTGGTTTTCGTGAGAGGCTCTTTCAGGACTGATTTACCTATTGTAAGAATCAATAAGTTTTCCAAAGAAGAGGCGTGGATGACGAAATATACTCCGAGACTGAACCTTATACATGTCGATAGCAGCGAACTGTTATATGATTATCTATCTAATTTTTACCGAAGCAGATTCATGAAACCCAGATCCAAATTTCTCTTTTATGGAAATATAACGAGTGATTTAACTTCAGTTGTTCAAAAGTTTTACATAAATGATGCAATTTTTTTAAACTCATCTAATGGTAATCTTTATACATATTTTCCTCTGAAAAATAAAAATATTCGAAGGATTCATTTAGGTTTAGTACGTGTGCGCAATGTTTCTGAAGTTGCAAGACCTTGGTTAGGTTCCAATTATGAAGATTTCAGAGGATGGACGATTAACGTACGGAATATATTGCGGCAAAAGGATCGAATAGAAACTGATGTGATGCATTTAATTCTCGGACATTGGGGAGTTGAATACAAAATACATTATGTATATAGAGATTCGGAATATAGAAAAATGATGGAAGACCATGAGTTCGACTTCTGGTATAATAATTTTCAACAGATGTATTCTACGTCTGTTGACATATCATTGCCTCACTATTTCGATCGTTTCAATATTTTCATTCCATAATCACATCATTCAGTCCCATGGGATTATCTTACTTTCACATTTTCGGTTCCCGTGAGGTATGCTATAATAATGGTTTTCATATTTTTCCTACTCTGTTGGATATCTGTACGTGTGATTCTCCGTTATCAATATACTGGAAAAGATTTCATAGGAATGTTCAGATGTAACTTCAGCATATCTAATACACATTTTTTATCGGAAATTATTTTGGTATTTTTCCTTATCATATTCGGATATCTCATTGGACTTTTTTATCAAGGGAGGCTCTTTGGTATGGAACTAACAACAGGAAATAAAGAGGCCGTGCTTTTCAACGAGAACCCTTTAAAGGGGAATTTCAATATTTATTTTCCATCTGACTTACCATATAACATACAGAAGTGGATTCCAGAAAGCAGAAAAATTCAATGTTTGTGGCAGACATCCTGCATCAAAAAGGTATTTTCTAAGGAAAAGGCAAATATCTTGTTGTTAGAACATGGGTCACGAAGACTGCGTCAACTACAAAGAGAAAAAAATCAAAGGATGATAAAGGTGGAGCCATCTTTGGGTACTGCAATGCTTTGCATGTTATTCGCTAAAGGACACCCTCTACTCGGTATATACAATAAATATTTGAGCTCATTCAGAGAAAATGGTTTATTGTATCGTTTGATGGAAAAATATACTGAGATTCCTGAAGGTAAAAATATTTCAATCCACAAGTTAACCGCGAGAAATATGCAAGCAGCATTCTTTTTCTTGATTATCGGAATGGCTATCAGCCTGTTTGTTTTTGCTATCGAACTGAAAAAGAGGATTAAGTTTCGAATTAGAATTATTTAATTGATAGTGTACATCAAGTGTGCCATAAAGAAGATTAGATTGAGATGAAAATATGAGGTATCATTATAACTACCATTAGGTACAAGAACAAATGTTTTATTTCAGTTACATATTTTTCATTCGATGTTTCCTGTCACCTTTCCCATTAAACATTAAATAAAAATACGATGAATTCACTGACGTGTCTGTTCTTCTGTCTCTTCTCCCCTCACACTTACCTGAACTTTCCGCTTCTTTGGAAAAATGCAGCGCGAGTAAACGGAGTGAAAGAATTGAACAGTTAAATTGTGTGAATCGTTACCTTGCCATTATTTCCAAAAATACATATCTCATCGTATTCAGACCAAGTATATATACACTCTGAGAAATCCAAAGTTAGTACTCAATTGAAAGGTGTGGAATTGAAGATTTACACATCTTCCCTGCAGGATGTAGTAAAAGTATTGGATGTGCCCCTCTAGAATCTATCTGATATTGTGTGGTAATGGAGATCTCAGTTATTTTTGCAGGGCTTTCAACTGATGGTGGATTTGCTGGATGCCTGATGTAGTGACCACAGGATTTTTAATGGTCGATCAATTCTCGGATTCCTCATGGCTCAAAAAATTCCAGTTTTGCAGGTTAAATTGAGGACAGGGTCGTGATCTGGATGCTAAACATGTGCCAGAATCTTGTCTGGTTTTTGATCATTCGTGCCTCCTCAAGTATTTTTGTATCGAGAAATTAAATGGAAAGGTACTGTTACATTGATAAATCACAAGTTTGTGTATGACTGCCCCCAGTAGATTGTAGAAGCTAAGGAAGGCGACTCCGATGATGTGTTTTGAAACATCTGTTGCATGTGAAGTTGTGGCACAGGCCAAGTGTCAATCAGAGGTGGGTGGTATTATACGTCGCTATGATTGTTCCATATTGTTCCATTGGCTGCCACGTTAATGACATCTTTTTTTGTTGTGGGAATATAAGTTTAGGTTGGGGCCAGAACTTTTAAAGAACTGAATTTTTGATTTCCTGTTGATGACAAAGAGACGGTGCTGGGCAGGGCTGGAATAACTAGCTGCCATTTGTATTTTTTTTCTTTTCCTGATGGAAAGAAGGATAGCTTTATGTGCTTCCAGTAATTGTTGTCAAATTTCAGTGGGTATCAACAGAGAGGGTTGGCATTTATATTCGAGAACTGTGATCTCTCTATTCAACTTTAGGGTGAGTTTCACCAACGGACGAGCACCATGGTCTCGAGGGGCTGCATTGTCGACGTCTCAGCGATTTGGAGACGATAGGTCAGGAGGCCTTGGCAATGTTATCTGCGTGAGCAACCAAGTTATTTGGCTTGTTATCATTGAGAATGGGTAACTGATTTGGATGTGCCTGAATAGTCAGTCCCATCTTAGACTCTTCATCAAGACGTCGCGTTCGTTGGCTTTTGCTCAGTCCCTGAGGTGTCGAAATACCTGGGATGATTTTCGGTTCATAGTTTCTTTCCTTTCTAGAAGTTGGAATGTCCTCTCTTCTAAGGATGTGCACAACCTCTGGACCAGTTCTTTTTTGATTTAGTAAAATGCCTCGATGAAAAAAGGGCCCATAATGATGCATTTTACCTGGTTGCCTACTCCGACTGTAGGACGCTTACTACATGCCCAAACTTTGTTCAAGCCGAATCAGCCGAATATGAACTATTGCATTCGAACTTCTGCATTGCATTGACCGTGGGAAGTAATTCCCTCCTTCTTGATTTTTGATCGATCCTGTTGTCGTTATACCACTTATTTCTTTTTTTGCATTTGTTGGAGGTTGACCATATGTGAAACACACAATGAAAGGATTGAGTCGAAATAACAGTGAGCTTTTCAATGCGATATGCCAAAAAAATTAATAAGATAAAGCTTACTTATGCTTTTATTTTTCATCCATAAGAGAATATAAACTGAAGTAATATCGGAATCTACTCCTTTCTGAGGCATTACTCCGCAACAAGAGATCCAGAAGATTCAGTTTTTTCGATTCACCAAATAATACCTGATCACATTAAGAACCAGCATTGGTTCTGGTTCAGGAGCTATTGTGTGCTTCTTCTAAGAATTATCATGAATAATGTTTTTTCGTGAAAATGCTTTATTCTAGGATGGTTTTCAGCTCGAGCTTCAGTTACGCTCAATATTGATTGACTTTCAGATGGAATATTTCCAATATTCTTGCCCCAAAAAAATTTTTCTTGAAGACAAGGTTGCAGTATGGAAATGCACTGTTTAAAAGTTATCGACACCTCTCTCGATAGGACTATCTCAAACAATTTTGGGGGGCCAAAACAATGGGTGTAGTTTTTTGCTTTCCAACTTTTTGTGCCGATGTAGCCTGCAGTTTCAGTACCATTTATTCGACTGATACGGTGGTCACTACGCCCAAGTCTCAAAAGATGACCGATCCTGATCAGTCAACCTATTCTGAAGCATTACGCACCAGAATGAATGTCTATTTAAATAACAACAAGGGTTGGAGTAACACCTATAAACCCAGAAATAATAATATAGGTATGTGAAAATGAAAGATAATCCATGAAAACAATACATGAAATGAAAACTAGTGAAGAGACAAAAAAAAAGAATATGAACATATATTGTTCAATTCAGTGACGGGAAGACTGACATTCATCGAATCTTTTTTTGAACGCATTGACAGAAGGTAGCTGATTCCACAGGTTGAATATTCTGTTTGAAAGGAACATCTGTCGTTGGGTCGTCTTGAAATGTTCTTTCGACAGCTTGAAACGGTGCCCTCTAAAGCTGTTCTTATTCAATTGAAACATATTCTTTGACTTTTCGCCAAACTGGTCAGTTAGAGCCTTGAAAGCAAATATAAGGTCGCCGCGATCACGGCGGTCGGCAAAGGTGGGAATTCCAAACATGCTCAGACGTTCTTCGTAAGATGGTCTAGGGTAACCAAAAGGCAGACGAGTAGACTTTCGTTGAACGGATTCGAGTAAATTTTCATCCAATAAAAATCATTTGTTTCGCTCTTCCAACAACATTAGAAATGTGATCTAACCAGGTTAGATCAGAATTAATTGTAACCCCAAGGTCTGTATGGCTTGAAACCGATTTCAGCTGATGTCCGCTGATCTTGTAAGGTAGGTGAGGGTTATTTTTACCAATATGTAATACACAGCATTTGTCAATGTTAAGAGGCAACAACCAGTCCCGGCACCAGTTCGAAAGGATATCCAGGTCAGCTTGTAGAAGGTGGGAGAACTTTAGTGGTAGGTTGAAAAGCTTCGTATCATCAGCGAACAGGGAACAGTGCAGAGTCAAAAGGTACGGTAAATCTGATATGTACAAAAGAAATAGAATTGGTCTCAAGACTGAGCCCTGCAACACACCAGATGTTACCTCTCTTTCCCCAGATGAGTGAGCGTTTCCAACTCGTACTCGGAATTTTCGATTTGACAAGAATGATCTTATCTTCCCAACAATTTGCCCCTGATTCCAAGATGCTCTAGCTTTGCCAGGAGACGACGGTGTGGCACTCAGTCAAACGCCCTCACACAATCTTAATAAACTACGTCAACAGGGTTTCCGGAGTCCAATGCTGAGGTCTACTCTGCAAGACATGATAAAAGATTGGAAGTTGTAGAACGACGAGGAAGGAAGACATGCTGACTGTTAGGTATGATACCACTCGGCAAGCGGAACTGCACGATACGGTCACTCACTATTCTCTTCAGAACCTTCAAAACGGATGACAGGATGCTGATTGGTCGGTAGTTATGGGGATCGAGTTTGTCACTCTTCTTGAAGATTGGGGTTATTGACGCAGAAAGCCAACCGCTCGGGATGGATGATGTTTTTAGTGATTCCGAGAAAATAATCTTTAGTGGGATCGCAAACGCAGAAGCTTCAACGCTGAAGTGAACGCGCCGTTACTCCGTCATTTCCTGGTGCTCCGCCAACCTTCAGCTCGGATAGATTTTTTCCTACCGTCCGCTCGTCGAGCTCCACATCAGACAACTCTGCAGGAATGAGATCAATTCTAGGAGTCGGAGGTAATCCAGGTGGTTCAATGGTGTAAGATGAAGCGAAAACGTCTGCAAGTATGTCTGCCGACTCGTTGGCGCTTCTACATAAATCACCATTAGAGTTTCTAACTATCGGTACACTCACTTTGGAACTCATGGATGATCTGACATATTTGTATAACTCCATCTTATTTTTGGATGTAACCCCTTTTTTCGTATGAAGATTTCGATTGCTGTATCACCGTAGTGACATAATCGGAAAATGTACGGTGATTTCGATAGTCAACGGGTGCACCAGAGCGAGAATATCTTCGCCATAGTGTCCTCTTGTCTTTCACAAGTTTCATGATGCGCTCGTCTATCCTAGGTTTCAGGGTATTCTGCCCGATGGTTTTAAGTGGCTCATTAGCAGCTACAGCATCCCTTGTAGTATTGAGAAATATCCTCCACGTTGAATCGATGTCGGATGAGCCCAAAAAGCGTTTTCCCAGTTGATATTGTTGTATTCAGAAACGTTATCGTAGTCAATGAGTCTAAGAGTTTTCTCATTATTTCGGGAATTGGTAGTCATCTGCAGTTGGATCTCTGTCGTCAACACCGAATGATCAGATTTTCCGAATGGTGGTAGATAACTTATGTCAGAAGTTAGGTTGGAGTCTGATGCTACGAAAAGGTCCAGAAGGGAAGGGGTCTGTCCAGCTCTGAATCTAGGGGGGCGCGACACAAGTTGCTGATAACAGAATTATGAATGAACTCTGCGTAGGAATAGGATGGTGAACTAGGCGAAGGCAAGTGCGGCAGCGACCAGTCAATATCAGAACAATTGAAGTCTCCTTTGATGAGGACGTTTTTGGAACACGCGACAACATCCGAGAGGAACTGAATACACTCGGTGTCTGAAGGGCAAGGACCAGGTCGATAGACACATTCTATCAGAAAAGAGGTGTAGTGATTAGAGATCTCAACGAACAGATTATCTATATGGGGCCAAACCTGATGGTCCACATGCTCTTTGAAATTATCCGTGATCTCGTCGGAAATGTAAATACAAACGCCCCGATGTCCTGGGGTCTCAGAACTATCACAACGATAAAGGGGATATCCCGGAATGAAAAAAACAGAGTCGCTTATTGTTGGTTGAATCCAGGTTTCTGTCAAGCATATAATGTAAGGTTTGTACATATTAGTATACGTTAAGAGCTCGAGAAATTTGGATGATAAAGACTGAATGTTGGTGTATAATATAGGCCATATGTTGAGATTGTTCAGATTTTTGATCCTCCGGAAGACTTGCCACTCACAATCGTTGAAACATGCCTGATGTATTTTATCGTTAAATCACGCTCCCCACGGCCCTGTCGCCCCCTCAGCTCTTCTCCAAGTGCATTGAGTATGGCGATTTGATCCCTCGTTTTGTCATCCTGGATATTTACACCCCGATACTGAGGATGTTCTTTAAGGGACGATTTATTGCGTAGGATATTGGTAACAATTTCCGGATTTGCAAACGACAACCTCCATCCATCTGGGTCTGGATGTGTCTTGTGCTGGAAGTCCTACGACTCTCACCAATGACCTACTAGATAGCCTTTGTATATTATCTACGATATCTGCGGCCTTGAGCCGATCCTCCGCTTCACTAGCAGTCTCAGGTACATTAGCTATGATAATATTGCATGATCTACATAATCGGTCCAGAATCTCTGGAGTTGCGTCAGAAGTGACGCCACCTGGTGGACGACTGTCAAGACTGTTATGGACTGACCTTATGTCGAAACACTTCCGTTTTATGGATCCACAACTTGTACTACATCGTGAAGCCTCTCCCCAATTAGGGTAATAAATTATCGGAGAGATGCCTACCTAGAATACTAACGGTCGCCGTATTACAGTCCATAGAAGAATGTTTGCCTAGTGGTCAGAGAATTACCTGAAATGAGGTAAAACGAATCAGTTCGTTGCGAAACGCAACCGCAACCCCCGCAACCCTTGACAACAGTTACATAAGATTATTAATAATAAAAGAATAATCAGATTTTTTTAGTCCCTTCTTAATAACATTAAGGAAAGATTATTATTTGTTGGACTGGGTGATGATAAGACAAACAATCCTTTTCGATTTATCGATGTTTGGGGTAACCTACTACATCCTTTCAAGGCTTGAATCCAGATCTGTATTACACAATGTTACAAACGAAACACGATCAGGGCCAATGAATGAAAAAACATGAAAGATTGAGGGTCAACGCATAAAATTGGAAAAACTCACCGAATTAATGAGACTGTGTACTTAACACATTCCAGCTGTATTTTACTGAGGTCCTATTTTTACCGTCTCAATATATGTTCATTCAGTTGAGATCTTCATCGATGAATATGCCAAAGAGCTAAGTGAATTAATCAAATTCCAGTTTTCATTGAGATTTTGGTTTTACCGGTTCTTTTTTTTTAGGGCGTACGGAATAGAACTAACCGAGTTCTTTCCCCGCTCAGAATAAGGCAGAATAAGGTTTTTTGTACCAAAGCAGTGTTGCAGAGGGGAAGGGGGATAGGGGTCAGTCATTACAGCATTCGCATCATAGGTAAAGTTGATCAGCTTTTCAACCAACCAGGTGTGGGATTGAAGCTGCTCAATGCCTCGTGACGACCCTTCTTATGTGATGGTATTACCTGCTTAAATCGCCTTTCTATAACTCACTCGGGCGCCAGTTACAATTGGTTTTGCAAAGTTGTAACTTCTTCACGGAATCGCTCATTTATGTTAACTCCTCTGGATAGCTATTAAGCAGTTAGAGAAGGTTTCTGTTCAATCATAGGTGGTAGCGATGAACAAGTTCACTTTCTTTCTCGGACTGCACTGACACTGTACGGTAATGGTAGTAAACGCTCAAAATATATGTAGGTACAACGCCATTACAATATTTACTGATCACGGAATACTGACACTGAAGGCAGTGTCCAGACAGGTTTGCAGTGTCAGGAGAATAACTACAATATTAACAAATCAGTAAACACTATGGCCCTGAAAGACAGTGTCGACACAGGGATGCATTGTCAGAAAAATTCAACGATGTATTATCAGTTGAAAGGGGAGGAAATAAACCAACGTCTGTATCCATTGGCCAAAGCACCAAAACGGATAGCAAGCAATCAAATACAATGTTGATACACTATGCAAACAAATTTCGATTACGACAAAACGCGGAAAAAAAGCAATGGTCCGTGATATGGAGTTGCGTTCCAGATCAGATCAGTAACTAGCTTACATTTCGAATAGCTGTGTTCAGAATTCCAGTTGGTAATGGATTCCAAATATCCAAGAAAACAGACTACTTAGCTCGGAGAGCCCTAGAAAATGCATTCAGGAAAACTGCCTTCAGACACTGAGTCTGCCCTGAGAAGAGAAAGGACTAAAAGTAAAAGAACTAAAAGGACTCAAACTTGTCAAGGTTGGGTTGGGCTACTACCTTGGAGTCTACCACATAAGCATTTGCCCAAAAGTCAGCCAAGCCAAATAAGTATCCCTGGAAACTCACACAACCGTCAAGATTGAAAACGGAGACAGGTTAGCGAATCAACAGGAACGCACTCGGGAGAACCGCCCCTAGAGATCAAGTCTGTTCTGAAAAAGACCAGGATCCATGGACTCAATGACAACAGGACTCAAACTTTTCAAGACCTGGTTGGGCATCTAACGCAGGCTCAACCATATAAGCATTTGTCCAGAGGTCAATCTCTCAAGAGAATTTTTATGATCTCGCAGTCAGGAAGGAGGGACATATGCAATATTTCGGTCAAAAATCCCTCTCATTGGTCAATTACGGTCACCTGAGTGTTCTGGAATGATTTGCAATTTTTCGGAACAGACAACGGAGGGGACATCTATTACCCCTTTTTGCAGCTTTTGTCGCCTCAAGGAACCAAAATACAACTGAACAAAAGACCTCAGACGTGAAATTTCATGCGATATTTTTTGAACGGAAATTTTTCCATGTAGTAAAAAAACCTACACTGCAGGCCTTAATAAAAGGAAATATTGAATTTCCTTAAAACCGAAAATAAACTTATACGAACTTTCAGAGATCTCAAGGGAATTAGAGAAGCATGATTTCAAGTGAAATTCTATCTATATTCCTGATATAATTCGGTAAATGGAATATCCCGAGAAACAATTCAGAGACTATTCGCTCTCGGACAGTTTTAAATGAGGTTTTAAGCATATGTTTAAATATCTATGAACTTAAAAACCTCTTCGGTTCAGTTCAGTTACTCTTCAAGACAAGTTGATCTTATAACGGTATCTAATTTAGTACCTGTCTTTTAATATAACGTATAAAGAGAATTAATTCTTCAAAACTAGTTTATCTTGTGAAGGTTTAATTATAATCTAGAATGTGGTTGTCATAAAACTATTTAGTTTTTTAATTTTTTCGAAGAATATTCGGTTTCATTTGAGTTCAATGAAAAGAAAGTGAATTTATGACTTTTATGAATTTTGAAGTATTCTTGAGAGCTGCAATATAACCACTTCGTAAATGTAATAGATCTCATAATAGCCCTTGTGAATAGGTTCTTCAAGAACTCAATTCAACCCTCAATACATTCAAGCGGAAAGTGAGAAACGAGTATATTTCGATTTTCTGTAAAAGTATGGAAAACTTTCAATATCAAACACAAATCGAGTTGAAGTGCCAACTGGAAGCGACTTAGTATTCATTCCATTAGTACAAACTTCATAAAATAAATGAATATGAAATATGTAGAAAAATCGAAAATAAATGAGCTCGAAAAAAAAACAATTTTCTTCGTGAAAAATTTCAGTTACAGAATGCATTCCAATGTGAAATTAATAAAATATTTCAGGTGAAATAAGGGTAAAATTCAGCCCTTTTATAATTGTTTAATGCAGCATCAGATTCATCATAATTAGACGATTGGGGTGCTGATTCGAACGCCCAAAATAGAAAAAATCCTGAAGAGATACCTGAAGAAATATTCAGGATCAATTAAAAGAATTCAATTTTCAGTGAATATCCTTCAAGATTGTAAAATCACATCTCATCTTTTCAGAAATGTTCCATAAAACTTTAGGTCTTCAAATTAGTTTTGATATCTGTTTCCAAAAGTACTTCTTCAATAAAAAAAATAAGATTAGAAGGTTTTTACAATTACTGCAAAAATACTCTTGAAGACCTTCATAAACGGGCCAATCAGTGCTGAAGGGGTCTTCTTGATAGACATTGAGATCAAATCTAGAATGAAAAGTTTTATCGCTTGATTCATTTTATATTCTTAAAGCACCCTTTCAGATTATGATGAAACTGATTGTTTTTTGGGATGACCCCAATGAATTCAAAGAAATTTTTACGTAACGAAAAACGCTTCGTTACAGCCTTTGAAAGTTTCAGAATGTATCTAGCCGTATTTATTTTTCGTAAATATGTTCTGGGAAACGGCATGCGATAGTTTTGCCCAAGTATCTGTAAATTTCGAATTCTGAGTCACAAACTCCACTTTCATCCTTTTTTTCGGAAATATTGGGTAGAAATTTGATTGCACTATTCCCAAGAAAATGCTGCCAATTTTACACATACGTTGATTATATTCTCAGTTTAATAACTCAATACCATTGATATCTTAAATGAAACTTATACAGCGTGCCAAAAAAGTAACGTAACTCGTCAATAATTCTTGAACAATTATTGAGGCATATCCTCGCACCCGTCGATTTTTGATGTCAAAACCAATTCATCCCGTCCTTTTTTCAATTTGATATTTCCTTACCTATTCAGCGATGTGGCTCATAGTAGAATTACCTGATTGTCTCAGTCTTTACTTGTCGGAAATTCATCTTGATGATTAAAAAGTAAAATAACTTATTTCCGCTTTATATATTTATTTTCACAACAATTGTTTCGTCATGATAACATTACTTCATCAGGTGAGTATGGTAACTGACTACATTTTTGGGATACAGTTCTTTAAGTAGTTGAAAAAAAATATGGTGCGAAATACAAGAAATTATGGGAATTCCTGGGTTTCAAAAAAGGTTGAGTAAGGAAGATTTATTCAGGTCCGTTTGGTCGTTGAGGAGAATCTGTTTTTTATTGTACCTATTTATCTCCATTGCTTCCAGGAAGTTCAATTTTAGGGTCTTATTTTCCACGTGCAAAATTTCGAAATTGCTGTCGAAATCATGACCAGTCTCCAACAAATGTTTTGCATATGTTGAATTAGGAGCTTCGTTTACGTATGCTTTCTGGTGTTCTCCTATCCTAGTCCCAAATGATCTTCCCGTTTGACCAACGTATACATATAGGCAAGTACCGCAGTTCAACTTATAGACTCCAGACTTTCCATCTTTAGCGACTTTATCTTTATTGTTTTTTATTAAATTTCCTAATGAGTTTCTAGTCTTGAATGAAATATGGTAATTATTATAACGTATAAAAATGGCGTCGAATGAGAGTGACTCTGAAGCGAGCTCCCAAAAAGATGGGAAAGAAAACGGTTTCGAGTGTGAATACTGCGGAAAACCCGTTAAGAAATTTGTGAAATGTGGAAAGTGTTTCAATATTTTCCACGAATCGTGCCTAATCAAAGAGGGAAATATGAAAAATGCAAGCATGAGAGGTTAGGAAATTACCAGTCGTCATTAACGGAGAAGGAGGATCCAGTTGATACGAAAAATAAGATATTGGAAATCGAAAATTTATATCTCAAACAACTTATGAAGGAAATGACAGAGAAAAATCAGGTCCTTATGCAGAATAATAGTCTCCTATTAGAAAAAATCAAAATATTGGAAGGTAACAAAAAAATGAAGCGATATCCTTTGCAGAAACAGTAAAAAACTCTAATTCATCCATCAATTCAAACGTAAACAAAACAATCTCAATTGTCAACGATCAAAAACTACCAACAAAAACATCATCGAACCACAGAAACAGCAGTGATACATCTGAACTACCACATTCCGCAACTATGACATTGATCAACAAAACCAAATATAACCTAGAAAAAAACATAAACGCTAACACTTCGAAAAAGCAGGTATAAGAACAAGAAAATAATACTGCCCCTGAAGATACATCAGGATTTATAACTGTCAGATCGAGAAGAAATAGAAAGAGTGATGTAGGAACAGGGATCTTCGAGAATTCAAGTTTCAAGTCATCTAAAGCTATCAAAGATGAGAAGGATAGAAAGTTATGGCTATTTGTATCTCGAGTACATGAGAATGTTAAAGATGAAGACATCAAAGCATATATTGTGAGTAAGGGAAAATTTGAAGAAAACCAAGTTTATGCAGGAAAATTGAATACCAGAAACCAAGAGGACCTAAACTATAAATGTGTTCTAGTTGGTGTTCCTATAACCAGGAAGGAGGAAATATACAAAAGTGAATTTTGGCCATCAGGAATTAGATACTCAAGATTTGATTTCACCAGGAGACAACATTTTTTAGAGAAGCAGAAAGTATCGGTTTGAATATTAAATCTATTGAAGACGAAAAGGGGTATGACAACATCAAAATTAAACAGAAAAATGAACATTTCAGCATATTACACCAAAATGTACGTTCTTTAGGTAATGCAAGGGAACTATTGGAAGCAATTTTGACAGAACAGCTTGATATAAAAATCGTGTGCTTAACTGAGCACTGGAAAACCAAAGATCAACTAGAATATCATGGAATAACGAATTTTTCATTACGAACTTTTTTTTGTAGAGGGAAAAATGAGCATGGAGGGGTAGCCATTTACGTAAGAAATGAAATACTGACCAAAGAGAGAGCAGATATTAAAGAACAGTCGAGGAAAAAGAATTGTGAATGTACTGGATGGAAAGAAACATGTATGTATAGCAGTTTATAATGATGGTAATATCGAAACACTGACAGAAGCAATGGAACCTATACTGCATAAACTTATGGAGGAAAATATTACAGTCACCATAGTTGGGGACTTCAACATAAATATGTTGGAGAACTCAAAAAAAAGACAAACACTACTGGATCTTCTGAGATCATATAACTTACAACAGACAATTCATCAACCAACAAGGATAACAGCTACAACAGCCACATGTATTGATAATACTTTCACAAATGCTGGGGAAAACTGGTCAACCAATATCATACAAACACACATATCTGATCATACTGCACAGAAAATAACATTTACAGTGAACCAAAGACAAAAAAATTATACACTCAAACGTACATTTTCAAAGAAAAACGTTGAATATTTCAAAGAACTGATACACAAAGAAAATTGGATATCCATTTATAAATTAGCGAATAACAACGTGAATGCTCAGTTTGATGAATTCCATCGCTTATATCTAAAAAGTTTCAATGAAGCTTTTCCGCTAAAAAAGATAATGGTGCGCAGGAAACCAAAATCAATAATACCAGACATGGAAATAAAGGAAATGAAGAACAAATTAGACATACTGTTAGTCATGAGCACATATGAAAAATCGTTCAAAGACAAATACCGTGAAACCAAAATCCAGTATGACAAATTACTGAAGCAACAAAAGATGAAAAAATATGAAAAGCTAATTGAAAATTCTGACAATAAATGCAAAACTGTGTGGACATTGGTGAACTCCTTCAACAATGTGAAGCAGAGAAAAATTGAAGTAGATGGAGATCCACAAAATATTGCAAATGAAATGAATAATCACTTCATAAAGGCAGGTATAATTTCGACAGAAAGCAGGAATACTAATAATGATGAAAAAATTGAAAAATTAGATAAATCCATCCGTTTGAAGAAAATTTCCCCATCAGAAATCAAAGAGGTTATAAAATCTTTAAAAAATAAACACTCCAGTGGATATGACGAAATATCAAATCACATAATCAACCAAACAGCAGAAGAAATAATTGAACCTTTGAGCCATATCATTAATAACTCTCTCAAATATGGTATTTTCCCTGATAAATTAAAGATTGCAATTGTGAAACCAATACATAAAAAGGGCGATATAAATGACTTTAATAACTATAGGCCTATAAGTATCCTGCCAGGTTTCTCCAAGATATTTGAGATGATATACTGTAGTCAATTAATGGAGTTCTTATTGAGAAATGAAATACTCAGTGATAATCAGCATGGTTATACAAAAGGAAAATCTACAAAGACAGCAGTGTACAAGTTCATTAATAAAATAGTTGAAGCATTTGAAAGTAGAGACCTAGCTATGGGAATATTTCTTGACCTAACCAAGGCATATGACTGCTTGGACAGTGGAAAACTATTAGAGAAACTGGAAAGATATGGAGTTGGACCTGCCTTACAGTGGGTGAGGTCATATTTCACAATGAGAAAACAGATGGTGGAAATGGAAATGGAGGAAGAAGTTATAAGATCAAATATGGAGGAACTGCTTTTGGGTATTCCACAAGGAAGCATTGCTGGACCAATATTTTTCATAATATATATCAATGACTACACAGTAAGCGATGACAGTGAAAATAATAAAATAACAACAATTAACTATGCAGACGACACCAACCTACTTATTATAGAGGATTTATATCCAGATTTGAGGAACATATGTGAAAGTAAAATGGAAGAAACAGATGAATGGTTCAAAAGTAACAACCTCCTTTTGAATAAAGAAAAAACTAAAATCGTACTATTCACTCCAAGTAGTACAGGTATCGAAGAACTTAATTCCATAACACTTAATCAAAATAAGTACCAACTTGTGGAGCATACAAAGTTTTTAGGAGTTCACATAGATAGTCATCTTGACTGGAAGGAACATATTACAAATCTTTGTACAAAAATGCAGACAGCAATTTATGGGTTTAGAATAACATCGAAATACATTTGTCAACGCAACTTGAAGATGGTGTATCACGCAACAATAGAGGCCAAACTGAGATTTAGCATAATCTTCTATGGATCCGGAAACATAGAGCCTCTATTTGTACTACAGAAAAAAGCAATTAGAATACTGAATAACATGAGGTATGATCAATCATGTAGAGGTACATTCAAGAAATTGGGAATACTAACTATATATGCTGTATACATTCCAGAATGTGTTATTTTCATCAAGAAGAATCCAAATTTATTTCATGAATATGAAAACCAAAAAAGGTATTATGGCACAAGGAATAACAATTATATATACCCTAGGCATAATTTAACAAAAAGCCAGAAGCAAGCTGAGTACAGATGCTTAAAAATGTACAACTCTTTGCCAAAAGATATATCTATGATGTCTGATATAAAAAAAACTTAAAAAGCAACTGTATAAATATTTAGTTGAGTTAAAGCCTTATGGAAATGAAGATTATTTAGCATGATAGGATATAGTTCATATTTTTCCTTTCAGACACTATTCCATTTCGTTTTCATGTACTGAGCAATTTGTGATGAATATGATCTGAAATAAAGCACTTTTATTATTATTATTATTTTTCTTTAGATATCTTGCTATCTTGGTTTATTGGTATCGTTACGTAGATGACATTTTAACCCTATTTATCGGTACTAAGAGACAACTCGCGATATTTTTAGAATTCATAAATTCATTATCCCCCACAATAAAATTCACATATGAGGAGGAACAAAATAATAGTATTAATTTTCTTGACTTAAAAATCACGAAAATTAATAATAAACATGATTTTTCAATTTTTCGAAAACCAACATACACAGATCTCACAATTCATTCCTCCTCTAACCACCCATATGCTCAAAAACTGGCAGCTTATAATAGCATGATTTTTAGATTGATCAACATACCCATGACACATGAGAACTTTGATATAGAACTGAATACAATAAAGCAGATTGCACTTAACAATGGTTTCAATCCATCCGTCATTAACAAACTACTTAATCGAATGCAACTGAAAAAATCTATTTCACTTGTATATCCAACAATTTCACAAAATAATAAATATATTTCCCTTTCATACATCGGACATAAATCTGAAAAAATAGCAAGATATCTAAAGAAAAATAATAATTACCATATTTCATTCAAGACTAGAAACTCATTAGGAAATTTAATAAAAAACAATAAAGATAAAATCGCTAAAGATAGAAAGTCTGGAGTCTATAAGTTGAACTGCGGTACTTGCCCATATGTATACGTTGGTCAAACGGGAAGATCATTTGGGACTAGGATAGGAGAACACCAGAAAGCATACGTAAACGAAGCTCCTAATTCAACATATGCAAAACATTTGTTGGAGACTGGTCATGATTTCGACAGCAATTTCGAAATTTTGCACGTGGAAAATAAGACCCTAAAATTGAACTTCCTGGAAGCAATGGAGATAAATAGGTACAATAAAAAACAGATTCTCCTCAATGACCAAACGGACCTGAATAAATCTCCCTTACTCAACCTTTTTTGAAACCCAGGAATTCCCATAATTTCTTGTATTTCGCACCATATTTTTTTTTCAACTATTTAAAGAACTGTATCCCAAAAATGTAGTCAGTTACCATACTCACCTGATGAAGTCATGTTATCATGACGAAACAATTGTTGTGAAAATAAATATATAGAACGGAAATAAGTTATTTTACTTTTTAATCATCAGTAGAATTACCGTTTTTAATTGAAAAATTAGGAGATAATTTACAATTTTTAATTGGAGAGTACTGTAATCAGACCATCATTCTTTTATTAATCATTTTCAAGAGAAATCCTCGAAACAACGGATTTATAATTTATATTGAATTAATAATTTACTTTCATTTTCGTTCACATTACTGAATTATTCATCGAAGGACCTTTGATGCGATATATCACATGCAACATTTTCCCAAAAAAAAACTATTGAGGTTCAAGGGTATAAACTCCTCAGTTTGAAACTGCATGCATTTCTCAAACTTCGTATATAGAAATCGGCGGATAGGAGGATATTTTTCGAAATTTATTATGAAGAATGAGAACCTGACACCAGTCACAAATTGTTAATTTTGTAATAGAAAAATAGCTCAATAAATTTTTTTTTTCAGTCACACCACTCAATATGCAATCGAATGTTGTTCTTCCATTCAATCTAACATTATTTATATATAACCACTTAGTATCCTTCACTACATCCTTACAATGCAGAATCATGTCCTCAAAAAATCGTCATATGCAGGAAGTCGCGGGGGGCATTTTTCCAAAAACTGGCAAAAAATTTTTTTCCGTTCATCCTCATCTGTGTTGTGTGTTCTTCATTCAGACAAATATCTATCAAAATTAATGATTCAAAAATTTTTTGTTTTAATTATCTAAAAAGTCGGATATTTTGCGCTTATATGGAGTACGTTATGATATAATCGCCTGCCCTGAAAATGCATGTTCACAAGTATGTTCATTTCAATTTTGCTCCAAAACTGTTGGGAATATCGAGAAAATGCTCTGAATACGAGGTGTTAACAGATAACACAAGATTCAGATAGATTTTTCAAAATGTCAATATTTCAATTCTTCAATTTCAATTTATTCAACCATATGTCTCTACATTCATTACATCCATATTATATTTACATTATATAGTTAAGAACTTCTCTTGTAAGATAGGAAATAGCTAGGCAACTTAATACCTGTTTTTACCTCCCACCTCCCAAAAGAAAATATTACTAGTGAAGGATATAAACAACATACACAGAAGGTATAGAACAAATAACATTGTCATATTTCCTAGTAGATGATGAGTAGCAATAGCAGAAACAGAGGGAAAGAGCAGAGCAAGCAAACAAGTTCATTGATATCATTTTCTTTTATGTTGTTATCATAATAATATAAATATGAATATACAGTTAGCATGTTTTAGGCTTCGAAAAAGTTCATGTTGTTTATAATAAAATTCTTAATTTCCGCTTTAAATTTCCTGAAATTAACGATGTCCTTTAGATTTGAGGGAAGTAAGTTGTAAAACTTGGGACCGAGAAACAGTATTGATTTTTGAGTCAAAGTTTTGTGCATCATTGGAGGAAGGATCTGAGAGTTTGATGCACCTCTAGTTGGTCTAGGCTTTTGTGAATTTAGCTTGTTACGGTTTATATGTGTCCAAATTAAGCACTTATATGTGAAGATAGATCCTATGTTGAGTATTTTTGATTCTTCATACAGTTGGCAAGAGGAATACAATCTAC
Source organism: Myrrha octodecimguttata (assembly GCA_958510865.1). NCBI lineage: Eukaryota > Metazoa > Arthropoda > Insecta > Coleoptera > Coccinellidae > Myrrha > Myrrha octodecimguttata. Next base: position 15,809,407 of record OY294058.1, on the reverse strand, counting down.
TTTTTTTTAAAATTATCTTTAATATTGTATTTTGAGCAGCTTGGAGGGTATTCAGGGTAGTGGTAAATATGCCTCCCCAAGGTAGTATGCAATATCCAATAATTGACTCTACAAGAGAAGTATATAGAATTTTTAAATTCTTCCGCGTCAAAATATCTCTCAATATGTAAAATCTATTAATGAAAGATCTTACTCTCTTTGTTACACAAGCAATATGTTCATGCCATCTCAAATGACGATCGATAATCACTCCGAGGTATTTAATAGAGTCAGTTTGTAGTATATGAGGACAAGCGCATTGTACTAAATTCGAACAGGTAGGGTGGTGCAACTTCAGTTTGCTGTCATTTGGCTGATCAATTGTAGTAGGTGAAAATGTAATGTACCTAGTTTTAGATAAGTTTATATTTAAAAGATTATTATTAAACCATATCTTTACTTTTCTAATATTATCTTCGGCAACTCTATGTACCGCTTGCCAGGTCTTGTCTGTGAAAATTATTGCTGTGTCATCAGCATAGCAAATAATGTGACCTGTAAAATCACTTATGAATGATAGGCTATTAATGTCAACCAGAAACAGAATTGGCCCCAATACTGTTCCCTGTGGAATACCAGCAGATACATGAAGCTCCGAGCTTAAAAGATCTCCCACCCTTACTTTTTGAGTTCTTAGGTATAAATAATTAGAAATGAGCTCTAATGGTTTCCCCCTTACACCATAATTTCTAAGTTTTTCCAGAAGTACATCATGAGATACGGTGTCAAAAGCTTTGGCAACATCTAAAAAGACGGCCAAGCATTTTGTTGACTGATTCATTCCATTAATAATACTGCTCGTGAAGTCATTGATAGCGTTTTCAGTGCTAGAACTTTTTATGAATCCAAACTGTCGGCTAGTTATGACTTTGTGTTTATCCAAGAAGGAAACCAATCGTTTCTTAAGGGATTTTTCAAATATCTTGGCAAAATTATTCATTAATGATATTGGTCGATAGTTATTCAATAAGCTCGGATTTCCTGACTTGAATACAGGAGTCACAATGGAGTCCTTCCATTGTCGTGAAATGTAAACTGTCGTGAAGCATAAGTTTATTATATGTACTAGTAGAGCTATTACATGTTCTTGAATGTTTTTTATTAATTTTGACGATAATAGGTCTGGTCCAGGTGAACAATTATTTTTTAAGCTTGCTATCAAGTTAAATATTTCAGCTTCATCCACAGGCTCAAGAAATAGAGAAGATTCAACGGAAGATTCTTTTAGAAAATCTTCGGGTAAGATTGTCTGATTAATTTCGCTTCTCATTTTATCACCAACACTCACGAAATATTCGTTGAATATATTCGCCTTTGTATAATTATCAGCTACTGTACTATCGTTTTCAGTAGTAAGTATAGTATTCTCAACCTGCCCTTTTTTAGATTTATTTTCAGTTATGTCATCAACGATTTTCCATATTTGTTTGTAATTTCCTCCGGCATTTTCTAATTTACTTTTATAAAAATCATTTTTAGTTTTCCTTGTTAAGTCATTTAATTTGTTTTTGTATTTTTTATATTGCTGTTCCAATTCAGACGAGTGGTGCCGCAATAATCTCTCTTTCAAAAGATTTCTGTAATTTATTGAGGTGACAAGGCCTATCGTGATCCAAGGTTTTAACCTACTTTTGCTTTTATTTTTACATTTAGTTATGACCGTGCAGTCTGTGATATATGTACTTAATTTCTCAATGAAACTATCATACGATGTTTGGGTATCGTTGTTAGAGAGCGTATCAAGCCAATATTCGTTTGATAATTTATTATTAAGTTTCCTGTAATTTATAATTTTGTATTGATTTATGGGATATTTTCTCTTTATTTTCAAATTCAGGTAATTTCATATAAACAAATGGCGTGAAATGGTCTGTTATAAATGTACGTAATACCACAGACTTTATGCAAGTTTTCCCTATTAATCGTTTTTCCCGTCTGATAAATATATGATCGATCAATGATCTGGTATTAGCAGTAACCCTGGTGGGCTTATTTATATAGGATACAAAACCATTTGATTCGAGTAAATTTAAATAGCAATTTGTGTCATCTGATTTATCATCTAGTAGATTTATGTTTATGTCACCCAGGTGTACTTCTATGCTTTGCTTATTGATATTTGAAAAATGTGTCTCTAAATCCCGAATATAATCACTGGGTCTTGTCGATGGCGATCTATATGAAGCAGTTATACCCGCTTTACAATTCAACTCCCGAGTATTTACCGTGAAAATTATTCTCAAAAAATTATTATTATTGACAGAATTGACTGAAACTTCTGGGGCTATAGATTTTCTTATATAGGCCACTACACCGTCACATTTATTTGTTTTCGATCCATTGTAAAATATATTGAAATCTGGAATTGCAAAATCTCTCACGTTCTCCAACTCTCTAGTTTCCGAGAGGACTATGACATCGACTGCTTCCCCCAGCGAATCTATATGAACCAACAGTTCATCGAAATGTTTACGAAGACCTCGTATATTAAAGTGTAAAATTCCAAGTCCGCCACTGTACTCACTCCCTCCGCCTCCGACATATGATAAATTATCAATGACCTCCGTGTCCACTTTTTTGCTCTCATCTATCTCATCTAAAAATTTCAACATAAATACCTAATCAATAAATAAATCTAGAATCACATGTGGCATCCCCGGTTCATGATGAAATATATAACAAAAATTAACAAATCTGCGCAATCAGTGTATATAAAATAAATATTTTTTTTTCTTTTCTCTATCTTGACAAACGAATATATCAGAAAAATTTAGAAGATTAAATTGTGCCCCAAATTATAATAAAATTCTTTCCGAAAAGACGAAAGCTATTCTAAATCTACATAATATAGAATAAAAAAATAAGCAACAGACTTGTAGTCTCCCCTTTTATGAAATTCTTACATGAATAAGGTTCCTTATTCAATCTTTCATGAATAGTTTACTGAATTCTTCCATGGAATTGACAGTTATAACCCTATTGTTTATAGAAGCAAAAACTTTACCATCACTTGTCCATGACTTCCTCAAACCAACCTTCTCAATTACTTTATTCAAAATATCTACTCTAATCCTTGTTAAGTCCTCTCTAATCACTATACCAGTTCCTTTCAAAAGTTTTTTAGCATTGAATATTTTCCTCTTCACTCCATAATTCTCAAGTCTAAGAAATATTCCTCTGTCTTCCCCTCCTTTTTTTCCAATTCTGTAACAGTATTCTATTTCATTTGCACCTATATTTAGCGACATTTTTGAGTTGAGGAGTTTCAACACTTCTAGTTGGGTATTTTCGTTAGCCTTTTCAGGGAACTTGAATATTCTCAAATTTTTTCTTCGAGATTCCTGGTCCAATCGGTCATAGTTTTTCTCCTGACGCTTTTCTCGTTCAGATATTTTCGAAGCAGTGAAATCTAATTTAGTCACTTTCGTTTCAACCTCCATAAGTTTCAGCCTCATATCCGCAAATTCTCGTTCTAGAATTTCTAACCTTGCTTCCATGTTTTTTGTTACTGCACTCGATATGTTGTCAACAAGTGTTTTTATGAATGTTTCATCTTTCAAGCAATTATTTACTGCTAAATTCACTGCATCCTCTATTTCTTCTCTGATCTCTCGTTTCAAAACCATTTTCTCTTCTTCTAATTAAGGGAAATTATCGTTTCAAACTATAAACTAATAAATCAATAATCTCAATTATAATGGAAACGGGGAGCCAAAGTGAAACACGTTTACTCTGCAGCAGCCATATGCTGAATAGGAATAGGACCAATAGTTTTCTCAAAAATTAAGAAAAGATGTTGTTGTATGCCCTTCGCCGTGGCTGAACGTGAAGATGCGAGTAAGGCGCACTCTAGCGTGTAAACGGGTGTTGGATCAGAAATAAGCGACCTTATGCATCGAAGCGTTCATAAGGTTGAGTTTAAGGATCAATCAAGTAACATTCACGTTGTGCGCCCATTTTTCAGATGTCATTATTGAAATAATCTATTTCTTATATGTGTTCCAATATGTTTATACATATTTTATTCAGTTTCTGTTAACTTGTTGATAAATATAGTTATTTGCATAAGTTAACAAATCAGTTTAGTGGATGAAATTGATTTTTTCAAATTTCGCATATGTATTCTGAATTTGCAACTGAGATAATTGATCCTCGGCGTCAAAAAATTTCGTGAATAGTCAATTCCTACTGAGCAGATATTTTCCATTTCCTACATAACATAAGTTAATGTGTTTACGGCCAGCCTAACCACTGACAGTGAACAAAATAACTTCTAGCGAGAATCTACTCAGTAGCTTGATAATTGTAAAGTAAGTCTGGAGTTTAATTACGAAGGCCGAATTGGCGAATTAGTAAAAACTATCGAAAGATTCCGCAGATATATCCTTTCGAAATTTCAGTTTCCCCATATTTCCAAAACATAGATCGCATGGAAAAATGCCACCTCGAAGTTAGTATAGATGTGTGCTTTTCTAGGTTTTTTTTCTTTGTACCTCAGGAACCACTGGTCGGAAATCATCCGGGTGAAAAATTTTTTAACCATTTTCCTGAGATACTGACGATTTAAGAATGCTCTAGTTTCAGCAGAGAGATCAAGAAGCTGTTAGCATAAGGATGCTTGCGAAATCAAGATTATTAACGAAGTAAATAAATGATATTTTTATCTTCTATTATATCTGTGTGAAGTAGTCGATTTTAATTTCAGATGCCAATTATTGAAATATTTTTTTTTTGATTGATTTCGTCTCAACACAATATGTGACCTGTCCTATATATGTATCAGTTTTAGAGGATTGAATAAAATTATTTTTATTATTATTATGGTATCAGTTGTTATTGATTTTCTAAAGAAGCTGAATGAAAAATATGACTAACTTCAATCTCTTTGGAAAAGATCCATTTTTTATTTCTATTGTTAATTTAATATTTCAATTCAGGCTATCTGAATAATTTGAGAATTGTGATAGCTGCCTATGGTTTCTAGTCCAAATGCCGAATACGTCATCTACATATCTAACCCAGAAATGAATGATTTTTATCAACTCATCATTAATTGTCTACAAAACTGGTGACTGATGATTTTCAGAGTAAGATATCGAGATTTCAGCTAAGATTGGACTTCCATTAAAAGACCAGTCATCTGTTAAAAAAATTTATTCCTGAATTTGAAACAATTTTGTGATCAGATTGATTTGAGAAAATTATCGATCAGGAAGTAAAGCTGCGATCAATTCGTTCGATAAATGAGTAGGGGACCGCTCTGAATTTCAACATGAGTGCAAACGCTTCTGACTTCACGTCAGTGCTTCCCAAAGTATCCATTTTTCATATCTGAGAAAATGAAAATCGAAACAATTAGTTTATGAAGAAGAAAGCTCTACAGTAATGAAATGTCATCTTAATCTCAAGGACAAATATCTGTCAATAAACAGAAAAACAAATATTTCACCTCGATCAGAGCTAATCATCGAATCAACCAACACGTCTACACCGAAAAAGCGGCGACCAAGGAGAATGGTTACAGGTGTTCTACGGTCTTCACCGATCTTCAGACCACCTAACCTAGGCAATAAATAACTCTAGATGATATACTGCAGTATAACTATATACATCGCGTCATCTCTAACAGCATCTTGCGAATCCTATCGACTAATATTCGTTCTTGTGACTATAGTAGTTCATCATTACTGTGACTCTTCTTTCTCCATAAACTAATTCCTATCTTTGTTAGATGTTGAACGTTATCGTCTTATGGGAAACCAGAATGAATTAATTCCAATTCTTCGGATTCTTTTCTCATCTTAACTCCCATGAGCATCCAGGTTCTACCTGTTATCCACGACTGAATAAATTATGGGGTCCCATTTCAGCAATGGAGTGATCCCATAGATGATATAAGGCCCTTCATGTTCTGAGGTCTTAGTTCGACTGTTAGTACTGAGAAACCTGAGTTATGAGCACAATCACTTTCCAATTCATAGTACCATTACGAAATTGATGAATCGACCTGAATCTTCAGTTTCATGTTTTACATCAAACATTTAGTCCACAAAAAAATTATTAGCTGTTTTATCCACCGATCGACTTTCAGTACCCAATAGCTCAATTGAACTCTCACTACTATAGATTTTGATTTTTATGAAGATCTCTTAGAGGAATCTGCCTACGAGTAATATAGATGAAGAAACTTCTCAAAGAAGTACTTTAGAGGGCGAAATCCCAGACGCTAATCTTGTTCAAGACAAAATTTGTCAATTCTCAATTGGACATCGAGGCAATATTCTCACTAGCAGTCCTCTGATCGCAATTTTTATTCAATATAGCAACTTGTGTCTTGAGTGCAAAAAATTATTTATTGTCGAATGAAAGAGACAGTTGGCGTGCAACGAACGAGCCTGGCAATTTCCTGAAATCGACAATCAATTTGCGCCCGGAGTACACACAAGATTTTTTGGCTCGATTCTACGGACCGTGCTCGATTTCAATCCTGATTTTTTGAAGATGCAGTTTTTCATGAAATATCGATTGTTGCTATTTTCAACTCCGGCAAACTCCTAGTTGAGGAGATATTAATTTTTGAAAATAGCATTTTCTCTCGTATTTCGAGAAAATAGATACATTTTTTCATGGTTATGTTTATCAGAAATATATATTGTGGAATTTTTTATGGTTTGTATGAGACCCACTATAGAAAACAAATTTGAATACTCTCATAATGCCTAGAACTTTATGCACCTGAATCCTACTCGACACCTGATCGCGTTTATGTCTGGTCGTCATCTATTGTTTAAATTTTTGGATTGACGGTTTTTTAACCAACTTTCAAATTTGGCCCTAATTCTGATAGAGGAGACATCACGATTCCAAACGGAGGCACCTCTTCTGGTCGACTTTCGAAATTGTATCATAGAAGTGATCAAAAATTCAGATAATGTATTTCACTACGGAAGACGGTCGAATTGTGCATTTCACGGGCGTCTGAAGAAATGATGATTTCGATCAACTTTCCTGCTTAAATACACCAGCAGCATAGTAAGATTCTGATGGATACCTTCAATAATTTAATGTTTCCATTTCAAATTCAGTACAAAAAATTGAATTTCAAAAAATATCTTCCAAACTAAGATTTTGCCGGATCCGAGACCACTATCGATCGATATGTCTAGGAAAATTAAAAATATTTAAAAGCCTCGATCAAAATCGAAGCGAAAAATCAATTCAAGATTGTAAACCTCGAATTTCTTGTTATGAGTTGTTAATATACCTACCTACTTGGTTAGGTTGAGTTTGTTTAATTCAGGTTCCTGTTAAGGTTAGTTTAGTACTGAGCCAGTTCAAATCTGAGAAGAAAATCAAATATAAACTAGTGCCCTTGAATTTTTTTCTCTGAGTTGTTGAGGTTTTGGTTAGGTTAGTTTAAATGAGGAAAAGAAATTGAATTCAGGAAATGAAGTCTGTGGTTAGGTAAATTGAGTTGAATTTTGGACACTATTATTCCAAATCAGAAGTCGAATCCAATAATTGAATCCTTATGGTTTAGGAATTTGGAAAGTTAAGGCGGAGTTAATGTTGATTCTCACTATAAGTTTTGTAACCTTCCAGTATCCTTTCCGTAAAACATTATGAGTTGTGAAGGGGCCTTTTGTGTGAGGGAGATTCGACTATATGGGCAACCGGAAATTCACCCTATTGTCCGAGAGATTCACCCTGACGACAATCACGTGATCTTCGTCAGCCAACAGGGAGGAATCTCCGATTACCCAAATACCCGAATCTCCCTCGCGCAAGGGGTAACTTAAATGAATTGATGTATGCACACTATACCTCCCGTCGAGGGGTAAATATCTTCCCAAAATGTGGAACACTATAAACCCTTTTTTCCATAAAATCCTCCGAAATCACCGTAAATCCCCAATAAATCCCCATTGATCAGAATAAATCCCGGATAGATCTTTATAAATCCTCGTGAATCCTCATATATCCTCGTAAATCTTTATAAATCCCCGTAAATCCTCATAAATCCCCGTGAATCCTCATATATCCCTCATAAATACCATTAAATCCCTGTTAGTGGAAATTTGTATAGGAATAAAAAAAGATTTCTTATGTGAAAATAATAATTGACAGTTGCTGTAGATCTGTTAAATAATATTGGACGATAGTAGTAATGAAATCAATTGATTTTGGAATGAACATATTGAAACAGAAACGAAATCGGATAAGTGAAACGTAAATTAATACAGAAAAAGATGAATTATTTGAATTAACTTCAAGCCATATCAATATTATCTAATATCTGGTTATCAATGTTGAAAATAAAAGATTGAATTTCCTTCATTGGTATAGGTCCAAAAAAGACATTTTGTGTTTTCACATTGGATATGTCTAGTTTCACAGGCCATCTGAATTCGCATTTTTTTCTTCTGTTTTGTCTCAAGAATTTCATCTCTATAGTTGGATTTATCGGCATCATCATCAATAATTCTGGCAAATTTTCCTATAAACCAACATTCATCATAATAAACATCGTGGAAATTATTAAATTCTAATGAGATTGACACAGTTCAATTGCATTCTAGTTTTTCAGTTGAATCTTCATCCCTTGTGAGTTGCATCTCAGCGTCGTACTCTGAAGAAGTTTCTGTATTTGTACCATTAGCATACTGAACTTCTGTGTTCGATACAGAACTATCCAAAGTATCTAGTGGTATTAAGTTTCATTAGTTTCCCTTTTTCTTCGTGTTCATTTAGACTACGATAAATTTGGTTGACTGGTAGTATTTGTACAAGCATTTTCTTTCGTTCTGTAGATTTTGTGATAAATCTTTTCAATCTATCTGTACTGACCCTATTTTTCGTTTCCTCCAGAAGCCAACACAGAGATGACTTTCTGATGATTCTTGATTTGTTACCAACAGATAGTTTCTTAATATTAGGTTGTCGATTACTTCAGCACGAGATATATCACATAAGTCGTTATGCAAGTTATTGTACAGATCGTTTAAGTCATTACAATCCATATCTTCAGTTTCAATTGGTAGAGATGTAAAATGTTGAAATTGATTAGACGCACCTTTACCCATATTATCCTCAGAATAACCACAATCGTCTATTTGCGCATCTTCCTCAGCTTCTTGACTGTCGTTTCTTACAAGGTCTCTGATACACCTCAATGCATCTTGCAATGCATTCTCTACTGCATTGGTTATCATAGAGTCTGTAAAATTTTTCAAATCTGTAATTGACGGTGAATTCATTCCATTCATAATTTTTTCTCGTCGTTTTTGTTCCCTTGGAAAAACAATAACAACTTTCAAATCGAGCATAATATTATTTACTGTCTTATTTCTATCTTGACGTCTTCAAATATTTTTAACACTGAAGTTCATAACAGTCGAACAAGTAGAGGTCATGGATCTAGTAGTCCTAAACGTTTGTTCACTGTTCTGGCTTTCGAAGAGTAAGGGTACAAACATTTCGTTTGTCAATAGTGGATTATCAGGAATATTCATTATGATATTTATCAGTGAATGTGCATTCAATTGAATACAAGTATAGATATTAGTTGAACGAAATATAGTTGTCTACAAAGATAGTATTAACTTTTTGTTAGCCACTGACGCCAAATTCAAAGGAAGAAGACACAATACCAAATTGAGTATAGTCGTTTTTTTATATCCATTTTTGTGTCTAAATACGAATCCATAGCTAGACGCATCAATTTCAAGTAAGCAACAGTAGCTTTATTTCCTGGAGTCTGCTTTAACAAATTGATCACAAATTTCAGTACAAAATTTGGGATGATGGACCTTATATTGGATCATAGTAGTTGGCATTGTTCTTTGCAAGTTACCGAGATCAGTTTGTGTCCACTTGACAATTCGAAAGCTGTATGTGAGGACAGGGAAGGATGGTGAATATGTTTACAGCTTTTACCAGGTATTTGCCATTTAGTTTGGATTTTAATAACTTTTTCATGCCCGATTGTGCTATTCGCCTATGCTGAATCATCCCGAGGCAATTGTAGAGCTCATAAACCTCCATTCCTTGAATTGGTTCTGTTTCTGTTTAGGTTGTGATTCTGCCGGCTTGGATACCGAGTGCCTTATATTTTTTTAAACCAAACTCCATCTTGATATCACTGCTGAACCTCATAACGATGTGAATAAGATCTTCAAGTTGTTTCCTATTCGCAGCGTATGACTTCAGGTCGTCCATGAAGAGTAGATGGTTTATTTTATGGATTGTCCTTTTTTCTGATCTTATGTTGAATCCAATGCTTGTTGTTCGGAGTACGTTGCTTATAGGATAAAGTGTCATACACGACCACAAGGATCTGAAATATTCGCCCTGGAAGATGCTCTTTTTAATGGTTATAGGGTTGGTTCTAGATGCTTTACGAGTACCTATTGATGCTGGGCTCCCAGTTAAGTGAATAATCTACCTGTATAACAGTCTCCCAGTTTTTCATTGTGGTTTTGAGAAATTCTATGATAACTGGACTTATTCTGCATATGAACAGAATTTCCGAAAGCCAGGAATGGGGCAGGAAGTGGAAGCGTTTCTGATAATCAATGTAACAGGTGTGAAGGTTTCTCGAGTTTTCAGTTGTTTGTTCTAGTACCACTTGATCGATCATTAGTTGTTCTCTACACCACTTAGCATTTCTGTCACATCCTTTATGTTTTTCTGCCATTATGTGGTTCCTTGTCAGGTGGTCATATATGGCGTTGCTTTTGCATGATGTCATCAATTTGTATATTGTGTTCCGACATATGATAGGTTGTCCTTTAGATGGATCACTTTTTAATGTTATGGCTTTTGTTATCGAGTATGAAATGCCTACGGTAAGGTGATTTGGAAACATATTCGGATTCTGGAGACATTGAGAAAATAGTTCAGTCATTTTGTGGTGGATACATGTGAGGCGTTTATACCAAAAGTTTTGGATTCTGTCTGGTCCAAGGGCTTTCCAATTGTGATCTCTTTTGAATGCAGCTGATAGTTGTGGTATGGTTATTTTAGCAAATACCATTTCTGGTATATTTTCGTGATTTGCTTCTTTATCTTCCATCCATGGTGCGTTAGTGTGATTCAAGCTGGTAGACCAGAGAGATAACCACTATTTTTCTATTCGTTCTAAAGGTGGAAGTCTTTAGGGTCCAAGTACTAAGAATTTTTTTGTTTCAGGTTTCTATAGAATTTCCTCTCATTCAATTGGAAGAGTATGTTGTTTTTGTTTTCCTCAAGTAAGATGTGATGTTTTTTTTTCTGAACCTACACTGTCAGTTTCTGCTGTAGAGTGTCAAGTATTCTATGGGGTCTTTCGTTGTTGCATTCGTATTGAAAGTATGTATTGCATTTCTTTAAGATTGAGTTGAACTTATGCTTGATTCTTCGAGAAGGATTGTTAGTTTTGAAGTATTCATTCAATCTTGATATGTCACTGCTTTTTTCTTCTATTTTCTTATTCAGCCGACTAAGCTAAGGTGGATCTTTTTTGATTCGAGCTTGCTGTGGTTTTTGCTCATTATTCAAGTTTATCTCGACATCTTTTTCTACTCAGATGGCTACGGTGATGGCACAGTATTACACAAGGGTCTGTGAGCTATTCTATGTCATGGTGCGACACGACAGCGACTACCACACCGCTTCCAAGGAATTACACGCAAGACTTACCGATACAAGCAGCCGTGCAGCGCTGCTCAAATCGGTAAGTCTTGCATGTAATTCCCTGAAAGCGGTATGATAGTCACTGCCGGGTCGCGACGGCCAGGCACCTACTGCCAAGATCCGAATCGTACCTTACGGTATCTAAGCAGAGGCTGCTAAAAAAAAACGTATGTACGAAAGGCTCTCTTTATTTTTCTGCAAAAAATCACCTCTAATTTTTTTTACGCCTATCCATTTAAATCCTGTATATAGAAAACTTAATACATTGGCTTACGTTAAGGTCCGACCATCTTCGAAAGTAACAACAGAGACTAGAGGCCGACATATACAACTAACACATTGGTTTGTTTTTGTGTGCGAAATTGGAATAAAGGACGACTTGTGGATTCAATCATTAAAATTCAAGAATAATTGAAGTCACGGACTCAGGAAAACAGTTATATAATTCTTTATCTTACGTTTTAAAATCATCAGTAGTATCTATTCTATATTATATGTCCAAATCTTGCCACATAAATCTGACCATACTCGATCACAAACGAACCAAGATTGTACAGAATTACTGGCAAACTTGTTAAATGCATGCGCAAAGAAAAATTTTGGCAACAAATTCTATACCTTCTTCTTTCGCTGATGAATCGACTGCGGTGAAAACACTTTCAGAAATCTTTATAACTTCAAAAATAATTGACAGTTGATACTTTCCCATAGAACTCTAGTTTTATTTTAGATATTGAATTCGAACGAGTTCATTTGATAAATTTTATTGATACAATCATAAAACACAGATTTTTCTGTAATACCTTCACATAATATCTTTTGATAGTGATATCTTATAATATACTTTCATTGCTTTCGACGTATCACATCTTGAATGACAAATTTAATTATTATATCAACCGGCATAAAATGATTGAAGTCAAAGACTTAGGAATACGGTAACATAATGAAATACAATACAAAAATTGTAGTATACACACTGCTTCGTCTTATTCCTTTCGTTTCAGAATCATCAGAAGCATGTATTTTATATTATATGCCAAAATCTCACCACATGTATCTGATCACAATCTATCACAAACGAAATAGGATTGTAAAGAATTACTGGCAAATTGGTTAAATGCATGCGCAGAGAATAATTTTGACAATATCTTATATACCTTCTTCTTTCTCTGATGAATGGAATGCGGTGAAAAACATTTTCAAAAATCTTTATTACTTCAAAAATTAAATGACAAAAAAATGTATATTTTTAATGATTGTTTTCATAATCTTTATCAAGTAAACTCGTTCGAATTCAATATTGGGCCAATGTAGATTTCCAATATTGGACCGAAATAGATGTCCAATATTGGGCTTAGATTGATATCCAATGTAAGCCCGATATTGCGAAAGGTCAATATTCTGTATTGAGTCAATATTGGCATTCGATGTTGGGCCAATATAGATATGCAATATTGGGGCATGTTGGCCCAATATTAAAAAAAGTCAACATTCTTTATTGGGCCAATATTGAAAAACTAGGTTGGGTAAATATTTTCACATTATTGGTCCAATATTTGTGAGCTACTTGGGTTAGCCCACTACATGAATGAAAACGAGTTAAATATAATTCATTCTGATAATGCCCAGTCAATTTGGAGGTACGGAATCAGTTTTTGGCAAGAAAAGGGCAAAAATTTGGAAGGAATGGCGAGACCAGGGAGATACGAACTGACACACAATTCTCAATCAAGAAGAAAGACAATTCATAATCTTTAATAATTATCATACTTTAACCGTTTGTCCAGAATCCAATAGCATATCACCATATCAATAACTTCAATTCGTAGAATCGAAGAATCTGGACATCAACTGTCAACGCCACTTTTGAGGGCACATGAGCACACCATAATCGATTTCAAGCGATGGACCAAAAGCTCCGGTTATAGTTACGGATATTCACATTGACAGATTTTCCTACGCCTATTTGTCAGTTTAGATAACCGTTACTATAATCGGGGCTGTTGGTCCATCGCTTGAAATCGATTCATGATTTTGCATTGTGGTCTGAGATCAATTGAAAATGTGTCAAAAACAGCATCATAAACTACTCCACAGGGAAGCATCCAAGTTGAGAGAAAACGAAGCCTATGAGCAAAGAATACGAATAGAATCAATCAGTCAATATCCAATTATATCATTCAACGAAACGAAATGTACTTTTAGCTACCGCCCTTTTAAGAGTTAGGAACAATGCCCACAAGTACGAATATCTTCGAGCGCTTATTGATTTTGACTTTCAATCGTCCCTGATAAGACAAGGAGCTGCAAAATCAAAACAGCTACCTAGAAAGAAGATAGCGAAAATATCTGCTGTTGTAGAGAATATAGCATGTAGATAGATCTAGCTGCAAGTTTGAAATTATTTACAAACCTAGAATTTCGAGCAAATGTCACTTCTCAACTGAAGCTCTCGTTTTACCAAGAATAACAAAGTCACTTACAGAGCAAGACATCAAAGTCCCCATAAATCAATCGAAAATAACCTATTAGTCGACGCCACACCGAGCAAGTCTAATCCAATCGATTGACTATGAGGTGCAAATGAACACAAAGAAATCTTGAAAGGAATTAATAACACCAAAGATGTACTGTTAGATTAAAATACAGAATTCGGATGGATGAAATATCGAAGGTCAACTAAATCAACAAGAAAATTGTAATGATCAGTATGATAACACGTGAAAATATAAAATTGGAATTGTAAATATTTTGAGAATTTGCAGACGCAGTATTTCCTAACGAAATATTTCAGAGGAGCAAGAACTTTGTGAAAAATTTATGATCACAGCGTGGAAATAAACGCTGATAGCACAGTGCAAATTTCATTCAAGACTGATAAAGTGAACCTAGGTAAATCGATGTGAAGACCAATTTCCACCTCTGTGACTGAATGACACTGCAACGCATAGAATTACATGGGGATGGCGACAGCCGTTAGAATCAACTAAACTGGGATATCTGAAACTTGTCCACCCGTTCAGTTGGTTTCAACGTCTGATCTTAATACGCTGAAATCGTCAGTACTATGTCAATTGCAATATTGAGTTCAAATAGGAGTCATAGCGAAAGAGAACTAAAAATAAAAATATAATAGCATATCTGCTAGTATCCCTCCAACTCTGCAGGTATAAAAACACAACTTACGCCTATCTTGAAATTGGGTTGGAGTGAAGGCTGAAACAAAACCGTATCAGAAAATCCCCAGAGTGCACCAGAATTCAAGACGTTGACCTAAAGTGACGAAAAAATCGATTTGGTTTTTTAAAATTCTTCCTTCATCAATTTCACACCAAACAACAATTTTTTCACGAATATCCGTATCCGAACAACAGAAAAAGAAAAAGAAAATTGAAAGTGCTTCTCTTCGACGCAGATCTTAAGTATAAGAAATTCTCTTCCAGAGTTGCGAAGTCTATTATAAGAAATTCTGATTGGAAAACCTCATATAGATTTCCATTATGTGTCTACACGTTCGCATGCATAATCAGCCATAAATAACAACCAAGGTGAAGATGTTCTCCCAAATTTTTTTTTATTGGTTATATCATTCGGCACAATGAAATTAATGCAATAGGATTCAGTTTTCTCAGACGGAATATAGAATTCTCTCAACTGTATATAACATTTCAATTCTGAATGATTTCAATTATTCCAAAACTGTATGATCATGCTTCTGAAAAATCAACCTGACTAATCCTTCATAATCCGAATGAAGGGATATTATACTCAAATATGAATTGTTGCTAGAGCTTTCGCACTAATAAATTACCTCATTACTATTATTCACTCCGTCGATTCTATTTCAAGTTTTTTTTGGTTCTCAAACTGAGCTTCACTGTTATCATGTCGATTATACAGGTTGTAAAAGAGTTGATGAAAAATATTCGAGGATATGATAAAAGAATTCATTACCAACGAAAAAGCTTATATTTTTCTCCTCCAACCCCATGGTTTTTCGGGTATCACTCGTTTTGTCGTTTTTGGAAACTTTCCTTCCTTGCTCCAAAAAAAAAGTACATCTCTAGAACGACAAGAAGTAGAGCAATAAATTGAACCTTAATTGAAAGTGAAGAAGAGCATTAATTCAGAGCGTTCAGTTGTGCTCGAGCAAATTTGACCGGAATAGAAACAACACAGTTTCAGCTGGGAATTTACTTTCTCGAAAAATATTTCATCAGAAATATTTATTTCATAATTGTGAAAACTTCCCTCAGGTCTCAGATCCTCAAATATGTGGCACACTCATAATGAAAAAATTCCTGACGTAGGAAATTATTGTTCAGGAATCTGAATCTGAATCTGAATCTACTAATTGCCAAATGAAATTTCATCATTTTCTTCATTCTCGAAGGATGCACTCCTACCCACTAACCGCATAAATTACCTCCTTGTTATGACGTCTTCTAATGAGATTTGGTCTGATTTTAAAAGGTCTGTGAAAAATCGAATTTCGACATACAATATGTATGGATATATGCCCACGCTGTTCCAATCAGGTAAGATTACCAAGGGTACCCCATGATCAGACCGATGGAAGGATGTTCAAGTTTAAAGAGGGGTTGAAATTCCTCCTCGCTCTATCATTCCGAATCATATTAACTAATCATTTAGGTTCTGCATCAATAACCATTTCTCCCTTTGAAAAACTGATTCACTTCTACTTTTCTCTGAGAGTTTTCCCAAATGTCATTTACGAATTTTGAGCCGAAAATTTTCTTTGACTACTGGGTTGGACCCACTCATGGAGAATCTGTGGTGAAGATTCGATTCCATTTGGCCGTCTGGCTAGATGCGTGTGCTCTTTATTTCGAATAAAAGCACCTAGAGTCTTGAAATCCAGGCTTGGTGTGAAGCTTGAATATCTTGAGCAAGTGCTTAAATAAGCAAAATTTGCTGAAAGAGTTCGGAGTTATCCCAATTTGAAATTTTGAGGTGAGTTTCTCGGTATTCGCTGAAGCTGTGCTCCAATCGAATCGAATCTTGCATACCTACGGAATTATTGAGCGAAGTATACCTATTCAAGAATGCGACCTTGGTAATTAAGCACCCAACGTAACCGATATCGATTTTCAGTCGTTTCTTTCGAATGTTTTCGTGGTTAGGTTAGGTAAGGTTTATGGTGTACAGATCGCCAACACAATAATTTATGATGCATTTTATAATACCAATATTCGTAAGGTTGGTTGGGACTTCAATCACGAAGGTCGTATTCGACTATGGGTACAATCCACAATTATTCCGTACCCATTCAAAATATTATTTTTCCAATTTTTCCCAAAATACAGAGTGAATCGAGTTGGATTCTTTCATTTGATATGAAAATGATAAGTTGGAGGTTCATGCAGAATTTCACAAGGAGATCGCCAAATCTTTCCATCAGTATAGATAAAGTTGCGTCGGCGGGGTGGAAACATGACTGCTTCGGCAACGAATTTGAATGACACAATCGTCACGAAATTTTTCCTAGAAAATCGGCATTTTGCGATTAGTTGAGTAAGATTATGATCAGATCAGTATTTTTCCAGTTGTTCTGGAAATAGCAACGATACCGAGGGAAAACTCTCGAAATGGCAAAAACATTTTAATATCGAATTGATGAACTATTCTCGTTCCTTCCACAATTCAGAAGAAAAATTTCGGTTTTAGGAACTAAATAAAATACTTGGATTTCTAGAGCAACGTTTCGGTGATTATATTTCGCCTTCCTCAGGCTAAAACAAAATGAAACAGTAGTATGTGAGATTAGGTAGTATGAAAATAACTCATTTAAATTAACAAAGATTACATTCATTTTCTACTTTTTTTTTCTACTTTTTTTAATCAATGTTCGGATTGGTGACTGACTAGATCTTTACCTGAGAAATCCTTAATTCTTCCAAAGAAGAATATGTCAATCAAAGTCATGTAGATAAAATAAAATAATTAATTTTGATATCTCCAGAGTTTAAAATCTGATCGAACTAAAATTTGGTACACTCTTGTGAAATGTAGTTTTCAAGGTTTGTGCAGAATTCCTTCGAAATTTGATGAGCATTTTCTGAAGAAACTGCAAGATTTACCCATCAGCTTTTTTGTTGCATAAATATATTCATTTTGTTTGATGAGGTCCAAATATATGTAAATGTGGGTTCTAATATTTTCGAGTAGAGGCCACACATACGCCTTCACGACTACGATGGCGTTCACGAAAACGATGGCGATGAGATCATTGTTTTGAACTAGTGGAGTAGCACACACTGGTCGCAAGCTGTGTGCGACTTTGAAGCGTTCATACCTGGTATTGAACGATGGCATGACGTTGGAAGAAAATATGACAGTTGCTATGGATATTTCATTAGACACTGTGTCAAACGTTCGCGATCTGACGGCGTTTATATTATGTTCCGGCCAGAACGTGATTGCTATCGTGGACGCCATCGTGAACGCCATCGTGACCGAGATCGCCTATATGTGGTCTTCACTTTATCAATTCGATCTATCCTTGATCGTCACGAGGTGGCACCTCGAAAGAACTCTCATATTTACCAGCAATCCAGAAATTGATGTCTTGTTTGAGGAATGATTTGTGTATATGAATTATTATTCCTTAAAAATTAATGGTGGTCGCAGACGTTTTATCAGAATTTCTGTAAACTGAATACTGAAAACTGTATACTTTCGGCGTGTCATCTCTGGACGTTATCTGTATCTAATTATGAGAAATATAGGATTTCACATTTTATCCAAGTAATGAATATATTATGTTCGGTACAAAGAAATATTTCTGATCAAAAAATGAATGTTTATTGCAACTAATTAATACGTTGATTCAATAATAAATATAATTGCGAACTCACTTTTGGGCCAAAGGCGCCTGAAACTATATTTTCTTTATTTCTAATTTTTTCGGCGAGTACACAGACGTCTATAAATAGTTAAATTTTGGTTGCGGACCGGATTAATAGTCTATGTGGGCCTCTGAATGGTCAGACTGTTAAACACTCTAGCTATGGCTTGCGAGCAAACAGTTAACGCCAGCTTATAAAATACGGATTCTTGGATTTCGGCAACTCATCCACATTATAGTTTCAAAAAACCTCGTTAATATCTCAAGGTCAGACACCTGCCCACGGTCTGCATGCTTTAACGTTGCCAATAGCCGTGAGAAACATTAGAATGAGTGACATTCCGACGTTAATCGCAAAAAACGGGGTGTCGTTTTGCGAGCTTCAGTTATAATTTTCAGAAAATTTTTTTTTGGGTACTTAATTCTTCCATGAAAATGCGCAATGTTATTTAAGGTAACCCATTTTTACTCCATACCTGTTTTTATTTTCCCGAAAATTATTGAATATAAAATGTAGCAACATTGCGCATTCTTACAATTCTTCTCATCCATTTGCACCCAATTATTTATTCGAAAAAAACAAACTCTTGCCTCCACAAGTCACCCCGCTATATCTGAGGTGCTGTCTGCTCTTGAGAATAGTGAATCAGGATTTATCACTCGATTTTTCACCATTACAGAAGGTGTCCTTGAAAAAAGTAACAGGAAATTGCCTTGATTTTTACAGATTCACTTTTTCCGTAATCCACATTGTGCATGATCATTCCGTAGAAATGTATATTTCTGAAAAAATTAGTTCAAGTTATGGCCAACCACTATTTCGGTGCATGTGGTGTGGAATAGAATGAGTATTTCTCTCGACTACAGGTTTGAACACATATCCTCCATAACAGCCGTTCAGACAACGTTCGATTGAATTTCTGCTAAAAATGAGATGCTGGAGGATATGAGAAGTCTTGTAATACAATACAATACAATCATCCTTCGATGTTATCGAAGTATAAACACATACCCTAGTTCCGACGAGTTCTTTTTAAGTTCAAAAAATGTTTAATGGATCTGCTACTTTGGTAAGAGTTTTCAATGAAAGTTTAAAAGATAAAATTCCTGTTTCGATAAAATTTACACGTAGGAATTCAAATATTCTTGGGTGTAATTATGTTAAGGTGAGGAAGTTTTTGTCGCATATACAAGAAGCAATGAAAACAAAATATTTCTCATAAAATATATAGTATATCACAACAAGTTTCATAGGAAAAAAATATGGATGAATATATTATGTCTCCGTAACATATTCTCGATCATCTTTTTTAGCATCCTCTGCTATTCTCACAACAGATTGTGGTACCTCGTTCTTGGTCTTATCATCATAAATCAGCTTACTCAACGCTTGAGCATCATAATCATCTATCGCATTGGGTGCTTCATCAGTTGTTTGTTCGAAATCAAACATGCAGTATATTGCATTATATATTTCAGCTTTATTCTCCAGAATATCCCTGACGATATCTGAAAAAATTCAAATGAATCTCTGAAATTATGATAGTGATTTGAAATAAGTTTAAGGATAGGTGTGGTTCTTTATGTCCAAAACACGCTGAGAGCATCTCTGAACTATCCGAATACATTGAATATTAAAATCTTCAAGGAAGTAGAGTAGTGTGGTATGCCTCTGCTGTGAGTAAGAAACAACTTCCAAGAAATGTTGTTTTGGTATTTTAGTATGCATCATACAAAATTGAACAGTCTGATCAATGCTTGAGGCAACAATAAGATGAATTCAACTTGATTTTTATTTTGAAGTCAGTACCAGAGAGAGCTGATGATGATCGGTTCATGTTGTTCGTGATATTTTGAAATATTCTTATTATTTTTATATCATCTGGTTATTTACTTGAGCTACTTACTCAAGTAAACCAGATTGGTCAGTTTTTTCAGTAGAAAATTTTCAATACAGGATTTTGATACTTTCTTCCATTGAATCAATTCACATAATATCTTATAACTGCCAAAATATCCATGTTGTTAAAATACCGAAAGTTATTATTGAATATGGATGAAGAGTACGGGCAGCTTTGTGGGTTTCGCCCATTTTAGGCTCGATGTAAAGGTCCACTATTCGCATTTCGGTAGATAAGTTTGAGTCTACTGTGTCAGTGATCAATAAACCAACACCTGTACGATGATGAAACTCAAGATCTGTCGCTGTACATGGAAGTGTGCAAGAGAATTAGGGGCAATTCATTCTGCGGCTTTTCGCACACCACAACTGTGGATTTAACGAAGCGTTTGTAAACTAATACGAAATCCGATCCCGTTCGATGTATCCCGAAAAAGCCACTGTTCACTTCGGATCGGTCCAAATTTTTTGAAAACGATCTCTGCTTGGCTATCTCCGTCAACGGCCGATCGTGAATATAATAATTTCCGGAAGAAACAACCTAGAAACTCGATTTGTAGAGTAGGTTTGGACCTCAATTACGAGCACAAAATTCGTGAAATGGGTAAAATCCATCCAACGATTCCGCATATATAGCCATTCGAAATTTTATTTTTTTAATATTTCCAAAAATTCAGATAAGATCGAATCGACATTCAGTACTTGATCGGAAAATGACAGCCTCAAGGTTCAAACAGAATTTTGTTAGCATGATATGATCATTAAATCACAGAATATTGAATATTTGAAAAAAGTTGGAAACTATTATTGTTCAATTTGTTGTAATGATACGGTCATTACAAAATTTTGCACAAAGTTGTTCATTAGCCTTTCTAAACTAGGTACCAAGTTTCGTCGTGATTAAGTGAGTTTTTGCTGAGTTGCGGAACAAACAACGATACCGGGAAAAGAACACGAAATTTGTGTTCCAACTAACTGACTAACTAACAATTACGAGCGCAAAATTTGTGAAATGGGTAAAATCCATCAACGATTCCGCATATATGGCCATTCGAAATTTTATTTTTTTAATATTTCCAAAAATTCAGATAAGATCAAATCGACATTCAGTACTTGATCGGAAAATGACAGCCTCAAGGTTCAAACAGAATTTTTTTAGCATGATATGATCATTAAATCACAGAATATTGAATATTTGAAAAAAGTTGGAAACTGTTATTGTTCAATTTGTTGTAATGATACGGTCATTACAAAATTTTGCACCAAGTTGTCATTAGCCTTTTTGAACTAGATACCAAGTTTCGTCGTAGTTAAGTGAATTTTTGCTGAGTTGCGGAACAAACAACGATACCGGGAAAAAAACACGAAATTTGTCTTCCAACTAACTGAAAAGTTTGAATCCAATCGCTACAGAAGTGACATGACTATAACTCCGAAACCGTTAAGCAGACATTGCCATTAACTAACTTAACTGTTGCATTTTGAAATGCAACGTACGCTGAATATTTCAAGTCTTAAATCATCCATACGCCTGTTATCGTGCTCACAGACAGAATCGATTTTGACTCCGGATTTTCATCAGTGAGGCAAACCTAGTCGTTTATTGACACCATTTTCGGCTGGAAATTCGAAAATTACAGATATTGGGACAAAACGATAGCAAGCTGTTCCCTAGAACATGCGCCCAAAACAGGACGAATAATATTCGATAAATAAACAATACCTACTCTCAATCTGAATAATTGAAAGCAACTACAAATAAAAAGTGTAACTCAGGTTACCTTCGTACTACAGCTTAATGGACAAC
Source organism: Myrrha octodecimguttata (assembly GCA_958510865.1). Lineage (NCBI taxonomy): Eukaryota > Metazoa > Arthropoda > Insecta > Coleoptera > Coccinellidae > Myrrha > Myrrha octodecimguttata. Next base: position 15,787,117 of record OY294058.1, on the reverse strand, counting down.
AAATTATCACCTCCGCTTATCCATTACTGAAATCAAAAGCGTTCTAGCAGCTTATAACCTACTTGATGCCAAATATTGTGAGAAACAGTTCGCTTGCGCTATATAACGATACGAAATTTAACCTTCTGTGACACAGATATTTTGAGTAATGCGCATGACATACATCAATAGAGGACAGTGGACTGTAATTTGCAGTCTTCCAAGACTCCACTCCTAGACTTAAAAACTCTTGTTACATGTGATTCAAGCTCAAAGACCAAAATTAGAATTCATCAATCAAATGGCAGAGTTGGCGGAAAATGCTTCAGTAGTCCATAGTATCACAAATATAAGGTTGTTTCACTCAATATTGCCATCTAATGAGACAATGATTCCAAGAACTCTTGAGTCTCATCAAGAGATAAGCTGCTCTGATGATCGGTAAACATCATGCATAGCGCAGATTTCCAGGATGATATTTTCCTCTGGGTAGATTCTTGAAGTGGGGATGTCCCCACTTCATGTGACTGTCTATTAATATTCGTTTTCATTTTGGTAATATAACGATGCCTAATTTGAAAAGTATGCCCACTTCCTCATCTATTTTTCAGTCCAATATATTCGGTAGTAGAGTACGGCAAGTGTATTCACAAATGGTTCAAAACTTGGAATTGTGCAACCGCATACGTAATATCTATAACCTACCTGACAGAATGTCTCTGCTGCTTACAATATCTTCTAATTCATTGGTTACTTCTTTCATGAGCCACGGCATGAACGTATTATCAATATCCTGCTTGATGTTATCGAGTAGCACACCTTCCGATTCCAAGCCTTCCAATACTGAAGGAAGAAGGTCTGCCAAGTATCCTTGCATCAAAACGGAAGCTGCAATCCTCTCTTCCATTTCTTTTTGAACCTGGGAGGTTTGTGGAGTATGAGACTTCAAGTTATATTGAATTGAATGGATACTATTCATTAGAGTCAGACTGAGTAACAAATATCTAGAAAAGCACTGACGTGAGGTCAGGAGCTTTTACGCGCTTGTTCTGTTGCTAAAGCGATCATCTATACAATTATTGACCCTGCCAAACACAGTTCTTTTTCTTCATATGGTCCTCACGAAATTCTGCATGAACCTCAAGCTATAATTTTCAATCAACTACTAGATTGCAATTCGATCCAAAACTTTGAATGGGTATAACTATCTAACGAATAATTGGCGAATTCAACCCATTCAAGTATTCGACCTTCTTAATTTAACTGAAAACCTACTCTACAAATATATTTCCTATGTCGATTCTTCCTCAAGTTAATGTGTTTACGGCCGGCCTAACCACTGATAGTGAACAAAATAACTTCTCATGAGAATCTACTCAGTAGCTTGATAATCGTAAAGTAAGTTTGGAGTTTAATTACGAAGGCCGAATTGGCGAATTAGTTGAAACTATCGAATGACTAAGCAGATATACCATTTCAAAATGTAAGTTTCCCCATATTTCCAAAACATAGATCGCATGGAAAAATGCCACCTTAAAAATAGTATAGATGTATGGATGACCGCTCTGTCAACGGAACAAGCGCGTAAAAGCTCCTGACCTCACGTCAGTGCTTTTCTAGGTTTTCCTGACTACGACGTTTTCTAGAGACATTCTTGCCCGCCAGTTCGAAGTTCTATCACTCGGTCTGCGAAGTGATTGCACCAGGAATCTTTGTATATATGTTGGTTTCTTACTTGATTTTATGAATTAAATCCCAGTGGTTATCAAAAAAAATTATAACAGGGATGTTGGAATAAATTTTTCTAGGTTCAAAACCACTCTTAGAGTGATTCAGCTGCCTCAAGATGTATAGATGCATCGTTATGTAAATGAACCGAAATAATTTTTACAGTTGTGAGGAGGGAGGATGTAGGAAATGAAAAATAATTTTTTTACGCTGAATACCAATAATCTCAGTTGCAAATTTAGAATCCATATGCGAAATCTGAAAAAAAGAATTCGAAATTCTCCAGAATGTCCTTTGATGGACTTTCCAAATAAATTTGCATATATTTGTATATTTATTTGCAATCTAACAGGAATCGAATAAATACTTGAATATACTCAAAACATATTGAAGAAATTCTAGAAAAATTAATTTCATCCACTAAACTGAATGAGTTCAGTAGATGAGCATGATATGACAAATAGTCAACTCATGCAAGTAACTATATTCATCAAAAAGTAAACAGAAACTCAATAAAATATGTATAAAGATATTCAAACACATAAAAGAAATTAATTATTTGAATAATGACATCTGAAAATGGGCGAACAACGTGAATGTTACTTAATGATCCTTAAACTGAACCTCATGAACGCTTCGTTCCATAAGGTCGCTTATTTCTGGTCTAAGACCCGTTTACACGCGAGAGTGTGCCTTACTCGCATCTTCACATTCAGCCACAGCGAAGGGGATTCAACAACTCATTTTCTTATTTTTTGAGAAAAATATTGGTCTTTTTGAAATCTTGAAAAATCTGAATCTAGTGTTATCTGTTAACAACTTTTATACGACACATTTTTTCGGTATTACCATACGGAACTCCATATAAGCGCATGGTATCAGACTTTTTAGATAATTAAAATAAAATATTTCTGAATCGTATATTTCGATAGAAATTTGTCTGAATGAAGAACGCTCAACGTAGATGAATGTAAACGGAAAACATTTTTTTGCCAGTTTTTGTAAAAATGCCCCCCACCACTTCCTGCACATGACGATTTTTTGGCGACATGTTGATTTTGCATTGTAAGGATGTAGTGAATGATACTAAGTGGTTCGTACATTTTAGCAATGAAGTTCACACGAAAATCAGTTTTTAAATGAAACATGAAAATTTTCAAGAAGAAAATTTTTTTTTTCAAATTTTTCTGAGGAGAATTCTTCATATTGCTGCTGTCCATTTACCAACCAGGTTTTATTCATATCAGAAAAATATTTGTGAAAAATCAAAATTTCAAATGGCTTCAGCACAAAAACCATTCGGCAGATTCGGCCCATTAACGAACTTAGCCGAGATATTCGGGATCTTAACTTAACCTGAAAATTTGAAGACTCTAGGTTCTTTCTTTCGAAAGCGCACGGCCGGCCGAACGGACATAATCAATTCTGACCTCGGATTCTTCATCAGTGAGTCAGTAAATTTTAAAATTACAGACATCGTGACGAAATGATAACGCGATGTTCCCCAGAACAAGCGCGTAAAAAGTAAGGATAGTTCTATACAGAATATTATAACCTTTATTGTTTTTTAAGACGCTTCTGAAGAATCGAATATAGGGTGCTCCACGTGAAAATTGAGTAGTTCAATGGTTCAGTATATGAAATCACATATTTCGTACAAATTGGTCGAAGGAAGAATAGAACATAACTTGAAAACATGTAATATACTCAAAAATTCAGCTCTCTGCTAATACAAGCACCTCATAAAAGAATCTAGAAAAGCACTGACGTGAGGTCAGGAATTTTGCACTTTCGTGCGCGTTAGTAGTCCCCATCTGATTACTAAATTTCAATCTGATTGTATTTGTGCTTCTTGAGATATTTCTAGAGAAAAAAAAATTTCTTCAAAATTTCCAAAAAATTTTCGAATACATTTTTTTTATTTTCTAACAACTGGATCTACACGGAACTCTGCTCTAACTTGCGCGTTGGTATTTTAAAACTGTCCACGAAGTTTCAATTTGATGGAGTCAATACTTCATGAGATATCGAGGAATTAACCACAAAATTTCAAATGGGCTCAACTCCGAAACTATCCAACCGATTCCACTCATTAACGAACTTAACCGAGACAGTCGGACTTCAAACCTGATCTGACAATTTCACGTTGCTGAATCTTTTCCTTTGAAACTTAGAGCACATACAGACGGACGGACAGAATTGAATTTCACCACGGATTCTTCTTCAGGCATTTCAAATCAATCGTTCTTGACCCTTTTCAGCTCAAAATTCGAAAATTGCAGAGATAGTGACGAAATGATAACGCGCTGTTCCCTAGAACAAGCGCGTAAAAACGCAAGGCATAAGTGTAGAGACTTATTTCACATAAATAATCAGAAAGCTGATCACAGCGATAAATGTAACAATGCAGAGTCTCTTTCATTTTACTTGCGTGTTCTGGGGAACAGCGCGTTATTCTTTCACCACAATGTCTGTAATTTTTGAATTTTGAGCCGAAAACTAGGTTGAACACCCTGAAGAAGAATCCCTGGCCAAATTCAGTTCTGTCCGTCCATCTGTCCCTATGTCTCTAACCTTCGAAGGAAAGGACCTAGCGACTCAAAATTGTATGATTACTTTGAGAGTCCAAATATCTCGATAAATTGCGTTAATGTTGCGACACCTGTCAAATAGTTTCGGAGTTAGGTCCATTTGAATTTCTGAGGTTAATTCCGCGATATCTCATGAACTACTAATTCGATAAAAAAAAAATTGTAGATAGTTTTATGATACCAAGGCGCAATAAAGTGCAGAATTTTGTGTGGGTCCAAATGTTGAAGAAATTAGAACAATATTATTCTACAATTTTTGTTGGAAAATGTTTTTTCTCCGGAAATATTCACAGATTTCAACGAAATTCAGCAAATACCTTGAAATCAGTATTTAACAAGAATGTTTCAAGTTTCAATCCGACCCAATATTCACTTTCGAACATATAATATGCCAAATTTCGTTGTTATTTGGAATTTCAACCTTATATCCGCAATAGCCCAAGACGTAAAAATTCAGCTAGATTAAAATTTCGTAATCAGTTGAAGAATACCAACTAGGTGCGAAATTTTGTTTCAATCTAGTACTTAGAATTCGAATATTCGCGTAAAAATCCTGACCTCACGTCAGTGCTTAATAAACATTTCAGGTATTTTTTTTCACCAGTGTATACCATATACAACATCTTAGGGTGAGACACTGTCGTCCGGTTATCCCCTTCCTCAAAGTCTGGTGGAGCCCCCGTCAACGGAGTATGATCCGAATTGGACGTGAACACACAATCTGTGAACTGCTGTAATAAGAATGTACCAGAAAGTCGAAGACGTGCAGTGTTATCTTGAGACGATTTAGAATGTTTCACAAAATGTTGTCTGAACAGATTTTGGTCACCTGAAAGTATTGATTTCAATTCGATGAAATAGGTACGGATCTTCAAGTCAATATTTATCATTAATATTTTAAATTTCACTTCGATCCGATGTTAATTTGTAGAAATATTGGAAATATAATATAGAGTGTGTAAAAAGAGTAAGAAAAAAATTCATTATTTATAAAAGAAACCTCTTCGGAGATATCCTCGGACACGTCAAACTCTGTTTAAAGATGCGCAGGTTTTGAAGTTTCGATGTGATTGCTGACGTCATCAATATCGTGGATAAGGCGTCATCGAATTTTTTTTTTTTCAAATGACAACTTCCATTTCTGAGAGTGCCATTGAAAAGAGCATACTTTTCTGCACACAGCGCGTCAAAATTTCTGAAATGTTAGATAAGAAAATTTTCGGGAAAACTAATGTTATAATGGTTCAAAATTAAGTTATTTAATTCGGTCAGTTGAAGAAACTAATTAGTTGAGTGTTCAAAGTGAAGTTCTTCTCAGCTTTGAAAAGAATCTTCACATCACGCTACCAGAAGAACATTTTTTCTTAGAATTTATTCCTTACTTTATGTACACACTGTATACAATTTCAGTCTTATTTTTCGAGAAAATTTCCTTCATATTTCGATAGGTAGCGACGCGGTCAGACTGAAACTTGAAAGTAGTGGAAGAATGCAGACATACTTCATACAAAATTTTTGTTAAGTCCGTTTCGATAATTCAAGGTTAGGAGAATATTTATAGTTTCCTCGGAAATTATTCATCAGGTTTTAATTAGATTTGGTACAGTGCTTCAAATTAAGGTTTGATCATTTCCTCCTTCATGGCTTTCTGAAATTTTGAAATTTTTTTTCCAATATCTTAAGAAGAACTAACGCCATTAGATATGAACTTCCTAGATAGTTGAAGGATACCGACGAGCAACTCTATGCAAAATTTCGTGAGAATGGTACAAGTAAAAATTCAAAATCGAAAATGATCAGGAAATGTTTCAACTTTTCAAAAACAATTTATTCGGAAACTGTCCATCTGATTTCAAAAGTGAATATCACAGATACTGAAGTAAGTGTTTAACAACGGAGTTAAATTTCAGTATGATCCGATATTCATTTTCGGATATTGAAGAGAATCCCCCTATGAAAATTTCGAAGTTTACATTTTGAAGTATGTAGATTTGAATGAACTAATAAAAAAATCCGTCGTCCGCCATCCACCGTCCGCCTTCCGCCGTCCGTTTTCCGGGCCTTTCCTTTGAAAGTATTGAACCGAAATTCGTGAAACTTGGTAGAAACATCGTGTGTCGCTCGAGATTGATCCTCCAAGCTTTTCAGCAGGATTGATGCGCCCAAGTGATTTCCGACCAGTGGCCCCTGAGTTATAAAGAAAAACACTGCGAAATGTGTGGTGAAAAACCAATGAGTTATGAATATATTATTCATTCGAGATATCAATGCTATTGGGTTATATTTAACTGAGCCAATTATCAACCCTCGTGTGAAATTTGCAGCGTTTTTCCAAACTTTATTGCAGTCTGTCCCGTACATTTGCAATCACGCTACAGCAGAGCGCCGAAGTAATGTCTTGCATTTCACGGCGAATATTGTTTTGCAAGGCCTGAATTGTTCAGGGATTATTATTGTTTACCTTCGATTTGAGGTATCCCCATAAAAAAAATCGCAAGGCGTGTGGTCAGGCGACCGAGGCGAATGTCTCCGAACTTGTTTATTCGGGAAAATTGACCTTAACTTCTTCATCGACATCCTAGCTGTGTAGGTGTTGCACCACCTCGCTGAAATAGTGTTCGGTTATTGTAACCTTGATGCAGCTGTGATTGCGGTAACAGGTAACAGGAACTATTTCGATCATACGGCAATATACCGGAGCAGATACTATTTTCTTGGGTTAAAAAGATAAGGGCCAACTACTCCGCTGGCACACCGAACTGTAGTTTTTAAACAATTTAAACGTTTTTGATGCCGTTATCTAGGGTTGATGAGGGAACAGTATAGCATATTTTGCTCATTAACATATCCATTGATATGAAAATGTGCTTTATCACTGAACCAAATGTTTCCAAGCGTGTGTGCTGTCCGAAAACGATCCAGCATTGTTCTTGCGAAGGTTTGTCGCGAAGGATAGTCCCTGGCGTTGAGGCCCTGAATAATTCGCATTTTGTATGGATGGAGTTTTGATTTCTCTTGCAGAATAACATGCACCTATAAATTTTTTATTACTTGGATGCCGCAATTTTCCTCAGCGATTTACGTGGACTTACAATGATTCTATTCCGAAATTGGGACACATGTTCTGGCGTCGTTACTGACGTTGGTGCTTCCGGATGAATTCTGTCGGACATCGTCCTATCTTGTCTGAATCTTGTTACCCAGGATCAGATAAGTTGCTTGCTCGGCCCATCACTTAGTCGTCGAATATCAAAATGTTGGCAAATAACGCGATGCGCGCGAACCAAAGATTTACCACACTTCAAATAATGCTCGACGGCAAACACACGGTGTGCTTCCGACCAGTGACTTATGGCGACTCACAAATCCGCGAGTCTCAAGCTTCGAATGATACCCCAACCACCTACCTAGCCTTTCCAGTATGGCTATCCAAAGTTGAAAAAATCGAACAGCACATTGTTTATGTCGAATTCATTGGTTATTTCCTCGTAATCACTCTGATTTATGGCAGGACTCAAAAAATACTGATCTGATCAAAATGAAACTGAGTAACTAGTTGGGAACTGTTGATGTGCAAATTTGTGCGAAATTTCATGATTATCGTTTCATAAGTACAATGCAAAAAATGTTTTCAAATAATTCATATTTTGCTATCCACCAATCATATGGTCCTCACGAATTTCTTTATGAGCCTTCAAACTCTCATTTTCTTCAATATCAATTGGATCCGATCTTCACTTTTGGAATAGGTATATCTGGGAAACCATTAGGTAGATTTTAGGAATGCACGAATTCGGCAATCGAAGTCAAACTCCAAACATGCTCAACAATCATTTAGTCTATTGGCATATTCCTTCATTTATCGTGTTAACAATCGGTGGTTTTATCGGTCGCAAACAAGTTAACTCCTCAGAGAAAAAACTTAGAGACTAGATATTTGTGGAGAAGGTTCGGGGCTTGATTATGCTTCCAAAGATATACCCATTCATGATTCCATTTTCCTAATATTTCTAAAAATACAGATTAGATCCAATTCAACTCTAGTACTTAATGGAAATATGAGGTTTGTTCGTTGTACCTGCATAAACTACACTAACTACACCAACTCCACTGACTTCCGATTCTCAGTGCAGCTGAGTGTAGTTACAGATGACAGAATGAGTGAACTCAATGCAGTTAAATCTGTTCTATGATTCTCACAGAATACAAATATATGATTGATGATTTTACGCAAACCCAAAATGACAGAATTCTATGCTTCTTTTGTTTTCCCTATCACTTCGAGGTGATATAGTTTTGACGTAATGTTTCTCTAAAGTCGTCACGAATAAAAATTCCATTTCAAATAACCATATGATGAAAATTAATTTCGTCCAAAAATAACCACACATAGAGAACAAAACAAGTCCAACCAGGAACCAGAGACAACCACAGATGTCTATGATTATGAATTATATTTACGCATAACCACCACAGAAGATAACCTCACTCTATGCACTTCACACGTAATCTGTGACTACACTGAATCCCAATATTTCTGCAACGAACAGAGTGTAAGTTTACAACAAAACACACCGAACAGAATCAGTGGAGTTATTGTAATTATTGTAGTTCATGTAGGTACAACGAACAAACCTATTATAGCTTGTAGGTTCATCAACTTTGGACTCAAATACGAAAGCCGAATTCGTGAATGGGTATAATCCACCAAATGAATCATAGATGCACAAATGTGATTATATCCAAAATACGAATCAGATAGAACTCAAATCTATCACTTGAATGAAAAATGAAAAGCAGTCTATGAAAAACTCCTTCGGGAACCCTAATTTCCTAATTTTCCTAAATTTTTAATATCAAAGTGGTTGCTACTTTTCAAATAGGTTAGGCCGACGCTTAGCGAAATAAATTCCAAAGGAAACAAATTAGAGACTCGATATTTGTAAAGTAGTGATTAAGTGCTTATGTAAGACGAATTTGTGAATTGTCCTACTCTGCTCAATAACCTCATAGTATATTTATCAAGATTCCATGTTCCTTATATCTCCATAACCATATATCCGCTCAGATTGGAATATAGTACTATGTTGAAAATGACAGCGTGAGGGTTACTTATCATACACTAATTCGTCACTTTCAAGCTACATCAAATTTTTGATCTCGAGTAAAATATGAATCATGAAGCATTCATTAATACACACCATAATCGTGAATTGTATTTAAACCAACTTGGGCACAGGAAGGCGATGTTTTTGTGTGATGCAGGGAAGTAAAAAACAGTTATTTATGCTCTAGGAATGTTATATCAATATGGCATGGGATCTTTCTATCTATGATTTAAACGCGCTTGTTCTGGTGAAGAGCAGATAACTTAATACCAAATTTCAACTTTCGTTAGGATAGTGTCATCATAAAATTGAACAAAATTTCGAATTTTTGAAAAATTTTATTCAACTGGGTGTATCAAATTCAGGCTCGATTCGATATTCATTTTCGGAAGTCATGGTAAATCCTAAGTGGAATTGCGATATTATCTCCTGATTCGTTATATCCCCATTTGCTCGAGAAATAAAGCCGTGGCAACTAATTCGAAAGAGCACGTAAAAGCTTTTCTGGATTTCCTTTTTGGTCTCAGTATTTCACTTATTAACAAGTTTCACATACATTTTTATATTCATGGCTTAGCGGCAGATCTTGACAAAAGCGTTCGAAAGAAACAATTTATGAAATCAAAATGTATAGGGCAGTTTGGGGGATCAATTAGATCATTGAAAATTTAATTCTCACCAATTCCAGAAATTCAGATCTGATCGAGCTCAAAGTTGCTACATGCTAAATACCAGCTTTATGCAGATTTTGAGTAGGGTCTGCGATATTTTATCCGAAATATAAAACTACCGATCGGAATTCAAAAGAATATTGTTACGCTTAGAAAATTGTGATGGAACGGTCTTCTTGTATTCTCACAAGAATTGTTGCATCGGCATTGTGCAATTGATAAGCCAGTAATGCTGGTAATCGTATTGGTATTACATGGAATTTCAAATTCATATACCTTGATGCCATCTGCATAGTCCTTGATTCTTCTTTCCTTCTCCCTCTGTAATCTTCTCTCTTTCTCAATCAAACGTTGCGCCTCACAAGCCTCTGCAGCTCTTATCTCCAGGAACTTTCTTTGTTGTTCTTTTAGTGCTGCCAATTCTTCTTCCTCCAGCACTTCAATAAGAGCTTGTTCAACGGTTTTCCCAACTAAAACTTCTAGTATTGGTTGAACCTCCATATCGAAATCGAATAGATCTCCTGGATAAATCTGTGTTTCTGCGTCTATACCAGTCTTGGCAGGTACGTAGAATGGAGACACTGGTCTGTCCAAGAAGAGTTCAGTCTGCAATAGGAAACTAGTTTGAAAGGTTATATCTGATGATTTGAGCACATACAAACGCGAAGTATAATACCGGAGTCGCAACACCTACTGTCAGGGTATAACTACTTATTGCATTTTCAGCTACCAGCTACTTTACAGTGTCACGATGAATATAATCTCTATTATAATTATGATTTCTTCATTATATAATATTCAATTGCCTTAGAGGCTCCTTCGCCATAATGCATTTGAATCTAACGTCAGGGGATTATTAGCTCATAACTCCTAGGTGTCATATGCCCAATTGATAGGTCTCAGATATTAGCCCTGATGAAAAAGAAAATATGAAGATGTTGGTGCTTTGATAGTTCATTCGTGTATCGTTAATATCGACTTCCCTGTTTGATGTACGGTCTTTTCTCTTTATTAATTTCAAATAATTCAAATTCGAACCGAATCCCAATACAAGACGATCCGGAAAGCCTAAAATGAATTACAAAAATAAACAATTTTGAATATTTCATTTCAAAATTTGGCTAACCACTATTTTCTTCACTATGCCTAAAGGGATTGAAGGTGAATCTTTTTGAAGTTTTGCGAGGTAGATTCTACTTCCTCGGGGTATCATGCTTTGTCTTGGCATGGTCTGGACATATTTGTCAGGGCATGAGCTGAAATAGACCATTTCGTGCCTCTCTTTATGCAAATCACAAAGGAATGTGAGAGATCATCGGAGACAACCATGCTTAGAAGTCTTCAACGGGCCTCTGGGTGTAGCAGTAAGCGCTAACGTACCCTGCAAGTCGGCAGATGTGGCCTACAAATTCAGGCATTGTTGGGTGCTTAAGACACAAGAGATAGAGTGGAGCGTGAATGACTTGAATAAGAGCTGATGATGGGTGCTCAATACAGTAGTTCCCCTTCATTGAAAGCTATACCAGAAAGTTTAGTCTGGCGGATTGTGGCCGAAAACCGTAGAGGTGTTCTCCTCTACAGTGTTAATGTGAGAGATTGGTTATGCCATTTCTGTGCGGTTGAGAACGAGAGTGACATTGCTTTGCGTCACAACGGAAACTAGTGACTAAAGCTTTTGATGGTTTGTGATGTACCTTCAACTGCTTTGGGAGTATAACGATTCATCATAACTTAGTTAGGGGAAACTATCCAACGCCAAAATATGCCATTGCATATCCCTTGGTACGTGAGTGAACATCCTTTATGAAGATCACAGAGGATTATGAGAGATAGTTGAACACGAATACTAGGTAGAGGCCTAAGCTCTGATGCCATTGGCCGTTGCAGTCTACTTGGGCAGATAGCGTAGGATACTTAAGACATAAGGGTTAAAGTAAACCGAGTATTACTTGAGTAAGGGCTTAAGGAGGGGGCTTGCTATATACGATAGTACTTCCTCTCTTTCGTCTATGTTCCATTTCATGGTAATAAAATTGAAGAACTTATAATCATAAGAATTTATAGTATTGAACTTTATTCATTTTTTGAATTCATCAATCAAATTCTATATTCAGACGATGGTGTTCAAATTATTCGTTCCAAAATGGAAGAATACACATTTCTTATACATTATGCAAATCAGTTCTTATAGGTGGGACATAATCCTAGTAGGTATATTCACTTATTCCTCTCAACCATCAAAAATCGAAAAACATGTGTTTCCTAAATCAACCCACGTTTCATCAAAAAGTCCTGCTCCATTATTATTTTCAAGCAATCAATTCTAGAATATTTGTTGAAAAAAAACATTTCCCTGATGACCTTGATGACCTTTCCATGCCCAAGAACCAAAAGAACTCTACATTACTCGGCCAACCTTAACCAGAAAAAAAATTTAAAAAAGAATAATAACTCAGATAGAGTTGAATTCGACCTAGGATTCATCAGTGAGTTGAATCTTGTAGTTTGAGAGCATTTTTGAGTAGAATATAACAGCGTTGAGTGTTCAGCGAAAATATAACACTGTTGATTTTAGTGACATAACAAGGCACCAAAGTCCTGACTGCACTTCAACTTTACCATCTTTGCATTGGATATACATACTTGAGTGCACATCTCAGTTACAGGTGGACTGATGAAGATTTCTTCTAAATAGTGATCTGTTTGCACGGGTTCATGTTTTCGGCCTTTTATAGCTGGAGGTGAACCCAAACGAAGTTCTGCAGCTCTCACAGTTTGAGTCCTGGCTTTTTTCCTTGCAATTGCTCTTCGCCTAGCCACAGCAGCACGAGCTGCAGCAGATTCACCATCGCCAAGATGAGGCAGTGGTGGTTGAGCGTAATTACTGCCTGAAATTTATTGAGCGATTACAGCACAAAAAGTTCTTCACAAAATATGAGTATGAATGAGTTTGAATCCATATAGATGAATAATTTACTCAGTAATTGAATGAAAGGATTTAATGAATTCTGCTTGCCTATTAATTATTATATCCATTGAATGCTACATTCTGAATAGGATCATCAATGGTTGGTCGCATCTTAGCAGTTAAATCATACTTGAAGTGTCACATAACGATATTTACCGTTTCCATTCCCTACGATGACGCCACCTATATCGTAATTCAGCTACGCCACTGAGTATCATCAAACGTAAAAGCAGGATCTACATCTTTGGAATTTCGAAGATCAACGAAAAATTGAAAATTAACTAAGATATTCAATCCCAATCATCAATAAGCGATAAGATGGAAGTCAAGATTTCTTGACAATATTCGAATGGATTTATTTTGAAGAACCAACAATGAATTATCTGAATGGATGAGTTTTGATAACCACTTTTGTGATAAGAACAAAAATCATACATATTTCAAGACATATAATATGTACTGTAGTAGATGTTACTCATTTTAACAACATTTTTATTCATAATTCTTTTGCATGCGACTAATGAGGAAAAGGGTAGGAAAGTAACTCAAATTTATATTTCAGCTACAAATTTTCAAAGCAAGTATAAATTTGATGTTGAGAATTTCATGAGAATTCGTGAAAATTTTCAAGAAATAATTTTTTTCCTTCCGACCGCTCGTTTCGAGCCCCTAGGGCACAACGCACCTGTTGAAAAGCTTGGAGGATCCACCTCGAGAGAAACACGATTTTTTTGTTACGTTTCAGGAATTTCCGCTCAGTACTTCCAGAGACAAGCTCCGGAGAACGAATGGCGGACGGACGGATTGTGGTTTATTATTCGAGATAATCATAAACCTTAGTCATCGACTAAAATAAATACTTCCCTGAAATTGTCACACTTTACATTTTGAAGTATGTAGATTTGAATGAACTAATAAAAAAATGCTGCGAATTTTACATAAAGGTTTATTATTTCCTCAGTTAAATAACCCAATACCATTGATATCTCATATAATGTTCATGACTTGTTGGTTTCTCACAACACAAAAACCAATTCCACGAAAAATTCATGTGAAAAATTCAAATATCAATAAATGCTTTTGTATAATTGAATAACATTTCTACATGCAGAACCCTTATGGAGTAGCATAATTTGAAATAATATTTTGAATGAGAAGTTCCATAGTCGTTTCACCTCCACGAAAGAGGTGGAGTATAAGGCACGGGTGAAACTTTTCAGGTCGAGTTATGCAACAGTAATCTAGAGTTCAGAGTTCCATGAAAATTCGGCGGTAAGTTTTTGGAAAAAAAAAATTTTGCCCCCAACCCCAATTTTGAGCCCTTATGTAGGGTGAACCGATCCTGCTGAAAAGCTTGGAGGATCAATCTCGAGCGACACACGATTTTTCTACCCATTTCACAGATTTCGATTCATTACTTTCAGAGAAGAGCCCCTGACAACGGACGGCAGACGGAAGACCGCGGACGGACGGATATTTTTGCTCGCATGTTCTGGCGTTCTATCGTTTTGTTCAAATTTCTGAAATCCTCAAATTTTTTCCCGAAATTGGTCTCAAACGACTGGATTGGACTCCCTGATGACGAATACGAATACGGCCGGCCGGCATAACAATGCCGTAGTTGAGTTCGTTAATGGCCAAATCGTTCGAACACTTGCGGACTTACAGCCATTTGAAATTTTATTATTTATTTTGTAATTCAGAAACTACTGCAGTGATTGGATTGAAACTTGACAGTTAGGTGGAGTATAACGACGCGCAACTTTGAGTGAAATTTTGTCAAGATCATACAGTCAGTAAATTCAGAAACATTTTTTTTTCGAAATTCTTTTCGAAAAAAATTTGTTTTCGGAAACCATTCGTTATATTTGAGAAGAGTTCCACTAAGACTTTGAGCTTCATATTTTACAGCAGTGTACCGAATTTCAGTTCGAAACGATCATGAGTTTTGGAGATATTGAAAAAAAAATGTCAAATTTGGTGGTTTTCTTCTCGTTATCGTTTTTTTTTCGGTATAACTCAAAAAAGATTGATTCAATCATAATGAAACTTCACAGCTAGTTTGAAGATGCTGAAAGACAACCGTGATGATAGTGTCATTAGAACAATTTAAAGAAAAAATTTCAAATTTTTTTCAAATATTCCATATTCTGTGATTTTCTCATCATGTTTATCTCATTAAATTCTGTATGAACCTTTGAACTGTTATTTCTCGATAAAGTTCTAGATTTCAATTTCATATGATCTGTATTTTTGGAAATATTGGGAAAATTAAATTTTGAGGGTGAATCTGCGGAATCATTAGGTGGATTTTACCCATTGACGAATTCGGCCTTCGTAATTAAAATCCGAACCTTTTCTACAAATATCGAGTTTCTAAGTTGTTTCTTCCGGAAATTATCTACCCAATGATTCCATAGATATACCCATTCAAAATTTTATTTTCTCAATATTTCCGAGAATTCAGATTAGATCGAATTAAAACCCTGTACTCTGTCGGAAAAAAACCTAAAACAGCACTACGGTGAAGGCAGCAGCTCTTGCGAGCTTGCTCAAATTCGTTTCCAAAGCGGTCATCTCCATTGAACATGCGCGCAAAAGCTGCGGCCTTCACGGCAGTGTTTCTCTGGGTTTTCTAATTAGTTCATTCGAATCTTTATACTCCAAAATGTGAAGTGTGAAGTTTTCAGGGTAGATAATTCCTATTTTTTTGGGCGATCACTGAAGTTTATTATTTGATTCCATCAAATATTTTACCAATAATCCGTCCGTCCGCCGTCCGTGTTCCTCTGAAAGTACAGAACCGAAATCCGCGAAACTTGGCAGACAAATCTTGTGTCGCTCAAGATTGATACTCCGATCTTTTCAGCAAGATCAGTAGACCCTTGAAACTCAAAACTAGGGGTAAGAGGAAAAAAAATATTTTTTGGAAATTCACCACCGAATTTTCATGAAACTCTCAGCGTTGATTACTGTTGAATAACTTAACCTAAAAATTTCAACTTGATGATTTCCGACCAGTCGTCCCTAAATCATAAAGAAAAATTCTGCAAATTTCCAACAATCCCGCAAATGAATCATCGCATTCGATCCTAAGATTGGAATTCAGTGGAATAATAACTTTTCATCCAGCGTCATGATTCCAAAAGTAGATGAAAAGTTTGATTACCGAATTTTCAACACAAATCGAGTTTTTGTATTCGTGAAAAACCACCATATAATTTGATGAAATCAAACGATAAACCTTAGCGATCGATGAAAAACAATTACCCTCCTTCCCTGAAAATTCCACAGTTTATATTTTGAAGTATGTAGATATGAAAAATCCGTTCGTCCGCCGTCCCTTGTCCGGGGCTTTTCTCTAAAAGTACTGAACCGGAATCCGTGAAATTGGTAGAAAAATCGTGTGTCGCTCAAGATTGATCCTCCAAGCTTCTCAGCGAAAACGATTTACCCTAAGGGCTCAAGATTGGGGATAGGAGGGAAAAAAATATTTTTCGAAAACTTACCACCGAATCTTATAAAAACTCTCAACGTTGATAACTGTTGCATAAATATCGGCAACAGCCCGGACCACGGCAATTTGAAAACTTATTTCACTACTAATTCGGCGTGTTCAGAAGCGGTCAAGGGCGCGCTGTCCCATTCAATTATAAAGAAAGTATAAAATGTTGGTGCACCCTGCGCTGGACCATTGCTGATAAGTGAGCATTGGCCTTAACTCAACCTAAAAATGTTCACCCGGACGATTTCCGACCAGTGCTCCCTGAGTTTCAGTCAAGGTTGTGAAGAAAAATCTTCGGACTAACAGACATTATATTAGTTGAGTTGTCACGTGTGGCAAGTTGAGACTCATGGAGTGGTTTACTTCGAATGGTTTGATCATGAACGAGAGTAAGACTTATAACTTGATACTGCCTTTGAGGCCGGTGAACGTCGCGTTCGATGCGGTGGACTCGGTTAGATTCCTCGGTGTACATGTGGACGCTGCACTTACTTGGAGGTCACATGTTGATGGTCTCCTGAACAAGCTCAGCCGAATTTTTTTTGCCCTGAGAACACTGCCATTTCCCCTATCTGAGAATGTGTTGCGAACTGTTGCTCTGGTAGAGACTCATTTGAACTACGGAGTCTTGTTGTGGGGAAACTGCGCGTACCGTGAGGCCGTTTTTAGACTGCAGAGACGGGCGATCAGGATTTTGTAAGAATTGCTGTAAGAATACCTTTAAGATCTTGGTGAACTCACGTTTCCATCCCTATTTATCCTAGAAAACTTGATTTACATCCATTCCTAAGATTGAGTAAATCCCAATAGGGTCCAAGATTTTGTGCGGTGTTTCTGTACAATAGACTTCCTGGTGGGGTGAAAAATCTGCCAATTGTAAGGTTTAAGATTAAAATGAAAAGGATGTTGGCAGTCAATATATTTTATTCAGTTGACGCATTTGATGGTCGGATTCTTTGTTTGGATTTTGGCATTTTATTCTATTTATTAATATTTCTCGTGTAGTGTGAACACAATGCCATTTTCACCAATATATCTCTTTCTCTCTCTCTCTCTATGAAGAAAAACGCGGCCAATTTCGAAAAATCCCGAAAACGAATCATCGCATTCGGTTCTTAGATTGGAATTCAGTGGAATAATCGGTTAACTTTTCATCCAGTATCATATATCTAAAAGTGGGTGAATAGATTGATTACCAAATTTCCAACACATATCGAATTTTTGTGTTTGTGGAAAATCAATGAGGTATGAATAATATACAAGTTTCATTTAAGACATCAATGATATTGCGTTATTTAACTCAGAAAATGACAAACCCTTGTGTAAAATTTGCAGCCTTTTTTTTCATTTGATTATTCAAATCTATATACTTCAAAACGTACGTGTAAAAACCTCAGAGGGGCTGAATTTTTTCTGTTGGTCGATGATCAAGGTTTTTTTCATTCGAAAAACTTCAAGTCATACCATGGAATATATATTTCAAGGTGAGGTGCACCAAATTCAAATTCGATAGGATCATAATTTTCGAAGATATCGTGAAAAAATATGTGAAATTTCTTGGTTTTTTTCTCGATATAGTTTTTTTTTCAGAATAACTCAAAAAATACTGATGCAATCATGATGAGACTTGGCATCAAATTTCAAAATGCTCGTCTACAACTTTGTGCAAAATTTTGCGATGATCGTATAATCCGAACATTCCGAGAAAAAATTTCAAAGGTTTTTTCTTCAAACATTTGTAAAAAAAATTAGGTATACTTTTTCAATTAATCGTGTTGCTCTCTGTCAAGAGTTGCTATAGTATTGTTCCGTTGACTGTTTTAGAAATTGTTTGATTGATAACATAAAATGTCGTTTCTTTATTTCAGGGGAGATTCCGTTAAGAATTTGAATGTTTAAATAATAGAGGAAACTTTATTTCAGAGAAACTCAGTTGTGTTATTAATCTGCAGTTGAAATCCTAAATTAATTTATTATAACACGACATTTCTTGTAAATAACAAGGCAGGAAAATGTCAAAAACTGAAGTTCTCTTTTCAAGTTAAGCCAACAGAAGACGAAAAATCCAATTTCATATCCTTACCTTCGATTCAAACAGAAAAAAAATCGCTCTTGATACCTGAGGAGTATTAATCCACATCTTTTCACAGAGAAATATGTAGTTCAAACAATTTCACAAGAGTGAAAAATACTTTGAAGAAAGGATATCAAAGAAGGAGTGTTTGGATTTCCTTAACAGAAGATATGAAATAAGTATACTTAGACGACGATGGAAATATTATCTTTCTTGATGAGTTTCTGGGGGAAACATGTATGAGTAATCCAGACAGTGATTCAATCACTGAGTCAAATAATCCAATGGTCAAAATTTTGAGAAATCTAAAGGAAAGTCGTGAGAAAAACAAAAAATATAATGTTAGGAAAATAGCTGAGAGGTTTGTGCTCGAGAAATTTGATGGTAAATCGAATGTCATCGACACATACCAGTGGATGGAGTTTTTCGAAAGGGAATGTTCAAGATTTGACAACAGAGATGATGGAGAAAAGGTAGAAATATTCAAAATATTTCTTGATAAGTCATGTTCAGAATGGTTCAATTACATGATATCGAAATTAACTCTTGAATTTCAGTGGTCAGAATGGAAACGAATATTTTATCAAACCTTTGAAAAAAAGGGCTGGTCCGCTGGTAGACATACATTGGCTTTTAAATACCAAACAGGTTCTTTATTAGACTATGTCATAAGGAAAGAAAGATTTATGCTTGAAGTGAGTAACACTATCGATCAAGGTACTCTCATTCAGATAATTGCTGCTGGTATACCAACATTCACTACAGATAGGATGAAAATAGAAGATATTCTTGAAACAACGGATCTATTCAGTGAAATTGGTGAGTAGGAGCATCTTGTCAACAGAAATAAATTAATGAAATGCAAGAATAGTAAAAATCTGAATACAGAACAGAAACAGAAATGCAGCATCTGTAAAAACATTAAAGATGGGTGAGCGCTAGCATCCTGAATCGTTATGTTGGTTTAAGGATAGGATTAATAAATTTAAAGAGGAAACACAAACAAAGCTCGTTAACAATTCAGAATTGGAATGCGAAATACAAAATGAGGACACAAAAACTCATTGTGCCGCCATTAATCAAAATAAAGTTATTATTGAATGAAAAACTTGAAATTTTTGGAGTTTATGATTCTGGCTGAAATGTATCTCTGATAAATTCGAGATAACAAAAAATTAAAAATAAACACACAAAAGAGGATAATAATTCGAACCCAAAATGAAAATTTGAAAATAAGCCAAGCAGTTCAGAAGAAACCATTTCTGAAGAAATGAACAGTGAAAGTTCTGAAATTAATTTCAAACAATCAGAAGAGATGAATAAGAGTATATTTACTTCGAAAGAACTTGAATATATGTCAAAAATGAAGGATGATGAATACTTGATCAACTTCAATGAAGGCATAGAAGAAAACATTTCTGAAATTAATGTGAATCATTTGAGTTATAACCACATAATAACTATTGAGGAATGGATAGATTAAAACAGATCAATTCTGGCCAAAGACGAATATGACATCGGCACAGCTTCAGAATATAAGGCACACATTGATTTATTGGTCGGAAAGTATTGCTGTAAGAGACCATATAGATGCACGATAGATGACCGAAGAGAAATCGAAGAACAAATTTCGAGATTATTAGACGAAAAGCTGCTAGAGGAATCGTACAGCCCATTTGCAGCCCCAGTAACATTGGTATTCAAAAGGGAAGAGAATAAAAAATCAAGATTGTGCATAGATTTCCGAGATCTCAACAAAATTGTGGTTCCTCAAGCGCATTCGTTTTCCCTTATCGAGGATTTAGTCGAAAAAACAAGAGATTGTGAATTTTTACAACACTACACATAAATTCGGCGTCTTGGTCGATTCCGCTACGAGTAACAGATAGATACAAGACTGCTTTTGTCACACAGGATGGTCAGTGGACTTGCCTACCATTCAGTCTAAAAACTTCACCAGCGATAATTCAAAGAACAATGTCCAACATCATAAGGAAACAAAGACTGTCAAATTTCACTGTATGTTACATTGATGATCTCTTGGTCTATTCGAAAACCTTTTCTGAACGTATCGAACATATGACAAACCTATTTCAAGCAATTGAAGAAGAAGGCTTCACGTTAAAATTTGTCAAATGCAAATTTGCAGCTGATTCAATAAAATACCCAGGTCATATCATAAAAAACATTTCATTTAAACCCTTGAAAGATAACCTAACAGCAATTAGAAATTTCTCAGTGCCAAGAACACAAAAAAAACGTAAAACAGTTTCTAGGTAAGATAAACTTTTATCACAAATACGTTTCTAGTATGGCTTGGATGCTTCTCTGCACAATCTTCTTAGGAAAGGGACTGCATTCATTTGGACGAAAGAATGAAAAGAGTCATTCGGAAAGATGAAAGATTTATTATGCACGCAACCAGTACTGACAATATTCGACCAAAACTTACCCATGCATATCTATACCGATCTAGTTTCTTGGGTGTAGGAGGAGTACTAAAACAACCACAGGAAAATGAAGAGGAAAACCAGCGGCATATTTTTCAAAAAAGCTGAATGAGGTGCAGAAGGGAATTTATTTGGAATGCTTAGCAATTGAGGAGTGTGTGAAATATTGGCAACATAAATTGATTGGTCGAAAATTCATTGTTTATTCGGACCATAAACCTTTGGAGAATATGAATATAAATCAAGAACCGATGAAGAACTTGAAGAGCTATCATATTACCTCCCACAATATTACATTCAAGTAAAATATTCTCCAGGTGAATTCGATGCAGAAGCCGGCTGCCTTAGTAGAGAAACGGTTCTAGAACCAGAAGAAAAGGAGGACGAACAATTAAAAATCGTCAACTTGATAAAATAAGAAGATATATTAGAAGATCAGGAAAAAACTCCAGTTTAAAAAAAAACAGACTGAAAATTGTTGACTGAACATAATATATGTATACTAAAAGATAATTCGATAAACAAAATAACATTATCAGGAGCTTTCAGTATAAAATTTAGCGAAACTATACATAAAGATCTATGTCACGTAGGAATCAAGCAATTGCAGAATATGATCTGACAATTTCACACGGCAAAAAAAATTGACTTATAATATTAAACAAGTATGCAAAAACTGCACTATATGCATGAAAAATAAAACAAGAGGTAGAATGAAAATAGGATAGATGTCACATTTGGGCCCAGCAACTAGACATTTTGCAATTATATCGGTCGATACCATTGGCGGTTTTGGAGGATCTCGGTCAACAAAAAAGTATATACACCTACTAGTTGATCGTTTGAAAAAATATGCATACATTCTTACCTCCAAAACACAAAATGCAAGTGATTTTATCAAACTTATCGCGAACATCTCTAACACCGAAGAAGTAGGAACTATTCTTTCAGATAAGTATCCTGGCATCAATTCAAAAGAATTCAAGAATTTCAAAAGAAAAAAAAATGAATTTCATCTTCACTGCCACAGATTCGCCTTTCTCGAATGGTTTGAATGAGAGATTGAACCAGACACTGATCAATAAAATCAGATGCAAAATTAATGAAAATGAGAAGAGAGTGGCTTGGACAACTATAGCACAAGAATGTGTGCGGAAATACAATGATACGGAGCATACCGTTACAAAATATGCACCACCATATTTGATGTATGGAACTGACGTCATAATGTTACTAAGCGAGCTCAAAAAACTTAATTCGGAGAAGAACTGGCTTCAGGACAAGAAAATTTCTGTGAATAACACAATTATAAATCACAATTACAACAAGAAAATTTATGATGGAGGTGGAACCAATTATAATTTCAATGTTGGTGACTTGGTTTTTGTGGAAAATGGAAGGAATCGCCTTAGCCCCCACAGATCACACTAAATATCTTGGTGTTATCTCCGACCAGAAGCTCTCTTGGAGCCTACACCTCAAAGCAGCGATTAGCAAGGGCCAGAGAGCTCTCTTCGCATGCCAGAGGATGGTCGGAAGTACGTGGGGACTCAAACCGGAACTTACCAGATGGATCTATAAATCCATTGTACGACCAATCGTCAGCTACGCAGCCTTCATTTGGCTGCCGAAGGCGAAATCACAAACGGGACAAAAGACCCTGAACAAATTGCAAAGAACTGCATGTTTGTCTATAACAGGAGCATCTCGCTCCTGTCCGACTGCTGCCATGCAAGTTATCCTGGACCTGCCTCCTCTAGGACTATTCTTAGAAAGTGAGGCGGCTAGGTGGGCTCTCGGGTGGCGAGAGAGCGGAAGCTTAAAACTGGAGACTACAGAGGCCATCTTCGCGTTCTGAATGAATGTAAGGAGCCCTTAAATGTGGTCACAGATAAACTTACCCTGAAACACGAGTTACAGAAAAACTACAGCGTGACAATACCAAGTTGCGACCAATGGAGCAACGGCGAAGTGGTTTTCCCCTCAGGGTCTCTGCTGTTTTACACGGATGGCTCAAAGACCGGAGATGGACGAGTCGGAGCCGGTGTATACAGCCCCTCATTACAACTAGCCTTGCCAATGGGCTTCTGTTCATCGGTATTTCAAGCGGACACCTTTGCCATAAGGGAGTGCATCGCATATTGTGCGGGATGTAACTACCGGAAAAAAAGGATATTCATACTATCTGACAGCAGAGCAGCTCTACTGGCGCTTGATACACCGTCAATCCTGTCAAAGCTAGTCTGGGAATGCAAAATGTCATGGGTCAATGTCAATGGGTGCCTGGTCATTCTGTAATGCATGGTAACGAAATGGCTGATCAGCTAGCAAGGAAGGGAGGATAAACTTCCTTCATTGGACCAGAGCCATTTTGCGGCTTCCCATCAAGCCACCGAGCAAGGGCGGTTGAAGAATGGGAACAAAAGAGGAAGGCCAGATCCTGGCGAAGGATTGAAGGACAGAGACAGGCAAAGTCATTCCCCTCCTACTCAACGAGCTGGACTAAGAAAGCCCTCTCACTAAGCAAATTGGAACTGAGAAAACTGACAGGCATTCTCACGGGACACTGTCCTGTGAATTATCATCTTCGGAACATGGCGAAGGTTCCTGATGATACCTGTCGCTTCTGCTAAGGAGCCACTGAGATAGCGGAACACCTGCTATGCAAATGTGATGCTGTCCTGCAGCATCT
The DNA here is from genome assembly GCA_958510865.1 of Myrrha octodecimguttata. Taxonomy (NCBI): domain Eukaryota; kingdom Metazoa; phylum Arthropoda; class Insecta; order Coleoptera; family Coccinellidae; genus Myrrha; species Myrrha octodecimguttata. The sequence continues at coordinate 15,763,351 of OY294058.1, read as the reverse complement.
TGGCTCCTGTTTCTAAAACCGGAACAAATAATGTGTGTAGCACCCAGTAAGGTAGTAAAGTTTATCTAGGCCTTGCTACCTGACTGGTAAACAGCGCGGGGTTGTACAATAGATCTCTAGGTCAAGGTGTCAGTGAGGTTAAGCATAGCCTCATCGTCCCTCCTCTAATCTAATCTAATCTACAAAATATGCACCACCGTATTTGATGTATGGAACTGACGTCATAATGTTACTGAGCGAGCTCAAAAAACTTAATTCGGAGAAAAACTGGCTTCAGGACAAGAAAATTGCTGTGAATAACACAATTAGAAATCACAATTACAACAAGAAAATTTATAATAGAGGTCGAACAACTTGTAATTTCAATGTTGGTGATTTGGTTTTTGTGGAAAATGGAAAAGAATTCAATTAAAAAAAAATTGGATGAACTTAAAATTGGACCATTCAAAATTGAAGAAAAACTTTCCAACTAGATTTACAGAATAAAGAGACAGGCTACAAGAAATTAGAGTCAAACCTTTTTCATACATCCAATTTAACTTCAGTACCAGCGATCAAAGACAACGAATAAAGATTCGTGAAAAAATTCTCTGAATATTTTATCCTACAGGGTCCCTATTCTCGAATCGGGGAAGGGAGAAAATAGGCGTGTCGACGCTGTTGTTAAGGAAACGATAGAGAACGTTCATCCCATCACATTCAAGAATAGGGTCCCAGGAGGGGAGATGTAAAGGAGTTAGGAATATTTCTTTGATTTATCATGTTACACCCTGTCATGCGTTGCTATAGCATTGTTCCGTAATAAAAGAAACCTTATTTCAGAAAAAATCATTTCTGTTATTAATCTGCAGTTGAAATCCAAGAAAGAGAATTAATTCATTATAGATCAAATACTCTGTGATCTTAATATCTTCTTGATTTTCTGTACGAACCTTCCGATAAAGTACTGGTTTTCAATTCGGCCTATTCTTCTTGGAAATAATAATAATAGAACTTTGGATGAGTAGATCTGTTTCTGAGGTGTTTCTTTCGGAAGTTATTGTGTCTACGGAAGAAACGACTTAGAAACTCGATATTTATAGAGCAGTTATGGGACTTCATTACGAAGATCGAATTCGTGTATGGATAAAGTCCACCTTATAAATCTCCAGATAAATCCATTTAAAATTTCCAAACATACAGATTAGAGCGAATTGAAATCCAGTACTTCATCGAAAAAAAACTTGAAAAGCACTGAAGTGAAGTCAGCTGGTTTTGAGGATATTAACAAAAGTGAACATGCTTGTAAAAGATACTGACTTCACATGAGTGGTTTTCTATTTTATAAAATAAAATTCGACTTCAGCAAGTGTTTAGGTGTTCAACTGAAAATAAAGAAAAAAAATTTTGTTCTTCACGATCGTAACTTTGTATGTGGTATAGTATTTCAAATCATTATAAGAAATCGATACATAGATCAAATAAAAAAGACACCTTCTTCTTCAACTTTCTTGTGAACGATGCTCAACTCCTATGAAGTCGTTTATGTTGTCCACTTATGTTTTCTCAGAAATGAAAGACTTACATTTAAAACCATCCAATTGTGGAAAGCATTTCAATTGATTTATGAATATAAAGGAAAAAATAATCGAATAAAATCAATACAAAAAACTTAAAAAAGCATTGCCGTGAAGGTAGCGGCTTTTGCACTCATGTTCAATGGGGATGACAGCTTTGGCTACTACGGATTTGAACACGCGCGCAAAAGCTACTGCCTTCACGGCAGTGATTTTCCAGATTAATTCGATGGAGTACTTGATTTCAATTCGATCTGCCAATTCAAACCAGCTGCCAAGTTTCATCACGATTGAATCAGTTATTTTCGAATGATTGTGAAAAAACAACTGATATTTAGTGGCCTACTGCAAAATATGTTCAAGTCCTGAGCATAATTTTTCTTTCGAATTTAATGTATTGTTTCCGAAAAAAAAACATTTACAGAAAAAAACTCGAAAAAATTTGTTTTTCTACTTTACTAACAGCACGATCTCCGCGAAAAGTTGCGAGTTCTCATGTTCGAACCATCTGCCAAGTTTCGATCCAATCGCTTCAGTAGTTCTTGAAATATCAGGAGAATAACCTCAAAACTTAAACTGGCTATAATTCCGAAACCGTTCGGCCGATTTTGCCCGCTAACAAACGTAACTTTTGCATTTCGAAATGCAACCTACCCTGAAATGTTTAGGTATATAGAATTCTCCGTACGCCCATAATCGTGGTGACGGCCGGCCGGACAAAATCGATCTTGACACTGGATTTGTTACCTAGTCGTTTGAGACCTTTTTCAAAATACGAAAATTACAGACATTTGGACAAAACGGTAGCACAATGTTTCCCCAGAATATGCGCGCAAAAATTTAATATTCCAGGTGACCAAAATTACTTTCGTGTTTTCCCATCAGCACTTTCAGAAGACCTCCCATCTTTCATGAATATCGACAACAGTATATGTTTTCCTTACCTCTCACAATGCGCCTATCGAACATTAGATTTGCATAAGGCATAGGAACCTCCAAGCCTGCTATGAGCTTTCTGTTGGTGTACAAAGCTCTTGGAGAACTCGAGAAAGTATAAATCTGAGTTGGTTCACGTAACTCAATCTCTGGTTCTTCATGTGTAAATGCAATTATAGTTCTTCGACCAGCCTTCGGTTTTCTGATACTCAATTGTCTAGCTGAGATATCCATCATTTCTGTACTTTTGTTGGAAAATTTCGAAAACTGACAAAAGTTGTCTATATAGTCACATCACTAAAAAAAATATTTTTGACTTCGAAACGTCACTTTGATAATTCTGCAATCTGATTATAGAAATGTAAGATTTCGAAGTTCCGAACTGAGAACTGGTTTCTCGATTAATATCATCATTTCAATACTGAAATGTTTTTTTTGTTCCGTTATTTTGTGCAGTGTTTGTTATGAATTTCAGCTAGGTCTGATCTCATAGCTTACTTCGAGGCCTTTTACTGTGCTCTATCCAAATCCATACATCCATATCTTCTTCTCACTACACTTCTTACTTTTCATATCATAAAAACCGTTCATCAAAAGAGACTAGAACATTTCGTTATTTATTTCATGTCCACAAAGTCGCATGATTGTTTTCTTATATGATCAAAAAGTGATTTCAATGTTTATAGTCACTAGGGGCGTTGCTATCCAAACAAGATTGGGTGTCATTGGCGACGCAGCCGAAAACTTTGACCTTGATGTTAATAGAACCATGAATGTGGATATAAATTGTGCTGAATGTTTGGCTTCAATATGATGGAAATATTCCAAATACATCGTGGGGTTCAACAGTGATAAACAAGGATGGGAATTGAGGTTAGTTCCGAGTTGGGTGACTCAATGTAAATATGCGTCTCAATTGAATAGACAGATATTTTAACAATCCATCTCGCAAGACACGTAAACAGCTTGAACACAAACATACTTCCTCATTATTCGGTTCTTATGTAGTAGCTCTATTCAACGTTTCGAAGACAAACGGTTTTCCCGAAACAAAGGAAATTCAATAAATTTGCCCTTTGGTCAGTTGGTTTGTCGAATTTCATTATTTCGACATCGTGAAAATCATAACTGACTTGTAGATTAGAGCTTTTGGTATTTTTTAATGCATAGGAGCCCGTGTAATCGAATATTTTTGGAGAAATGAACGTGATTTCAAATAGTAGGTCTCAAAAAATAATCACACAAAGCATGAACTGGTATGACGTTCATAATCCGGTCAAAAAAGACATCTTTTTTGATTATTTTGAGGTGAAATCTTTTGAGGGAGTAATGAATTTCTTATAGTCACAGATAAGGAAGAATAGGTTTAATAAGTGTAGTTCAATCTGTTTTATGATTTTTGGGTGGATTAAATATGAAGGAATTCTATCCTACTTTCGTTTCCAAAAATGTTAATCCTTTGATGTCTGGGTTACCCATATCATATTACTGTAATTGTCACCAGAATTTTCCAACGTCAGTAAAACCTTTATGAAGTAAGAGACAAGTATATTCATATCAAATTACATAGCTCCACACCATTTCCTAGATTCTGTGCAACATTACCGAGTGTGAAGTCAGATCTCGATTATCGATGCTGCAGTAACTTCCAACATTTCCTCAAAAACAAAATGCAAGTTTACAACAACACACACACGGAATACATATGAGTTCTACAATATCTTCACTAATTTGGGTACAATAGCGTAGTTCATTGAAAAATAACGAAGAAAATAATATATTCCGCTGAAATTTCATGAGAGCTTTCAACTGAGTACTGAGTACCAGATTGCTACTCGATCAATTTTTTCGGGATTGTGACAATAATGTTCCAAGTGAATATATCTGAATAATCTCGTGGTGCATTCCAGGTATTCATGAATTCGGGTTTTGTAATGAAACTAGTGGTATCTTGGACGGATTCGTGAATGAGTGAATCCACCGCAATGATTTCGAAGATAGTATATTGATACCCAATTGAATTATGTCATTAACTCCATCGAATTGATATTGAGTAGGTTGGTTAAATACTTGGGTTAAAAATAATAGCTCGATTTTTTTCGAACATTCCTCTGAAGTCGACTGAATTGGCGATTTTCAAATCATCAATGATCCTCAAAGAATTTTGCATGAAATGTTTCCATTCTTAGAATACCACATTTTGCTTCGATGGGATATAATTTAATAGAAATATCTCGAATTGATATATTCACCTGCTTCAGAAAAATCCAGTCTCTGAATAGATTCCTTCGGAAGTTCTTCCACAGCCATCTTGATGGCCAACCTTGTCCGAAGAAAAAATACGACGTGAAATCTCGTGCAAAATTTTGTACAGATCATATGATGAGATGAGATGAAAAAATGTTTTATGATGAATTGAAGCTGCGTTAAAAGGTTTCATTACTAAAAATAAAGACTGCTCTGTCATGTTAAAGTTCCCAATTTCACGGTGTCGAATAGGTCTCTCGCATGTAACACGAATTATCAGATTTTTATGTTTTTCTCATTCTATATCGATACAAAATCATAATGTATGCTATCACACACTTCAACAATTCGCGAATTTTGAATATTTCGGTATTTAAAATGGCCAAATCGGGACTCAAGGTCGAAGCGGGAGAAACGCGTCAGATCGCCTTTACGTCACTCGTTATTGTACGATTCACCGATCGATACAGCCCGACGCTGTCTAATGGCTTGCTAGAAAGAAAAGTACACTAGAAGAGGGAAAGAGTGGATATATCCCCATACGTCACGGAAACCGCGAAGTTTCGTCGGTTTAAACAACCGATATGCGGAGCCAAACTTGAAAGAGCATTTTCTCGTTCAAAATTAAAATTTTTGATGGCGGATTAAGTCTTTCAGTGGTCTTACGAATAAAATATTTGATTCCAATGATAAAAAAATTCATGCAAGAGACCTATTGTAATAGGTTGTAGGGCTTGCTTTCTTATGGAATATGGCTTCTCGAAAAATTTCAAGCTGATAGGTGACATCTGATAATTTTTATTGAAATATTTTCAGGAAAATAATATATTCACACTTGACTTCTATACAGTCTTTGAGTTTCACATTAATTTCAACCATAGATTCCTCTCGTCAAATGTAAAATTTTTTTCATTCGCCATTTCTCCAGGTAAGGCTCAGGTAGAAAATTATAAGCATTCAAAAAGTTCTAAATGTGCGAATACACTCCTGAACTTTGTTCGCAAGTTCAACACAAATATCTCTTACAGTTATTCATATTGCAGGATTATCAATCCATTGCTTGAAATTCAAGGAAAAATGATTGGGAAAACGCATTCTTATGATTTGTTACGTTTTACGGTATTATTGTGAATAAAATAAATTCACTGCACTTGTCGATTGAAACTCTAATCTTCCACTTGACATTCGTGCAATTTCCAGTTGTTTCCATCATGAGATTCTTCACAATTTCAATCTAGCTCATTTCATAATTATTCCAATTTCCATTGAATTCATAAACGAATTATAAGAAATCACTCAACTATCCTCAAAACATTAACTGAACTGTAGAATTATATGGAAAGCCTGGTCCATGGACATGGACTATGTCTGTGGTCTGTTCACGAAATAGCCTAATCCATATATTTGGTATCGAATAAAGCTTATTTTTGCATTATTTTTTAGGTTTTTATGAATATTCGTTCCCAATATCTGAAACAGAACTATTAAAAATTAAATAAAATTATTCTACAATTAAATACAGATTTTTCTGTATTAACCTTTACATAATAATATCTTTCGATATTGATTTGATATCTTTCGATATACTTTTATGTCGTCGACGAACTACGTCTTCAATGACAAAATTATTATATCAACTGGCATATAATGATCAAAGTAAAAAACCTTAGAAAAGGGTAAAAAAATGAAATACAACCTAAAAACAATACTAGACACAGTGTTTCATCTTCTATCTTTCGATTTAGAATCATCAGTAGCATTTATTCTATATTATATATCAAAAACTTACCACGTGTTTCAACTAACATTTCACATCAACGGAAATAACCAGATTTAAGTCCATACGCATGCTTGTTAGAATTGTGCATAGAAAACAATAATGCCACAGATTTTACTTAAAACTTTTTCTTTCCTTGACAAATGAAATGCAGTAAAAAAACATTTTCCAAAATCTTTATAACTTCAAAAATTAAATGACAGTTGATATTGACCTTTGAAAACTATAAGTTTTCATTCAAAAATTAAATTCAAAAAAGTCTACTTGTTAAAGGCTATTGATACAACAATTAAATACAGATTTTTCTGTATTAACCTTTACATAATAATATCTTTCGATATTGATTTGATATCTTTCGATATACTTTTAATAGTATATCGAAAGATATCAAATCAATATCGAAAGATATTATTATGTAAAGGTTAATACAGAAAAATCTGTATTTAATTGTTGTATCAATAGCCTTTAACAAGTAGACTTTTTTGAATTTAATAAAATTATTCTTTTCATGAAAAACGCCCTTTCGGATTGCAGTATCAAACTATTTCTCAAGGCAGTTTCTTGCAGAAGAGAACTGTGACGTTTCAGAGTACAAATCTGACTCTTTCATCAGACAAAGCAGAAAATTACAAGAATTATTTTTTGTCGATTTTCGTTTCAAGTTGAGACTTTCGTCACATTAATAATGTGACAAAATCAAAAACAAATGGAAACGAAAATCGAAAAAAAATAATTCTTGTAATTTTCTGCTTTTCTTCATCACATTGAACATGTGCGCAAAAACTTCTGACTGTTCATTTATTCATTTGTCGAAGAATCAGCGTGTTATTTCGTTTACCTACAAAGATTTCCAATAGGTTATGAGCCCAGTAATCGTAGTTTACGCGAGTTTTGCGAGTTAATCGAGTTTTTTTCACTTCGCGCAGTTGATTCAGTTTTCGTGCGTAAAGTGTCTCTCGTTAGTTACATGAACAGTGTACCGAAGCTTCTCGGGCGTGAAAATTATGACGAGTGGTCGTTTGCAGTTGAGAACTATTTTATAATCGAAGGACTTTCTCAAAAAACTGATGGTACCGAAAAATATTTGGCTGTGATATCAAAAGCAAAGACAAAATTAATTCTAACAATTGATCCGTCTTTGTATGTCCACGTCAGAGCTGCAAATACGTGCAAAGATGTGTGGGATATGATAAGAAATCTGTATGCCGACATAGGTTTTTCGAGGAAGATTGGACTGCTGAGAACTCTAGCTCATATCTCTGAGATTAGATAATTGCGAGTCCATGGAAAGCTATGTCAATTAGATAATTGAAACAGCACAAAAGCTGAGAAAAACAAGATTCGCCATTACGGAAGAATGGATTGGTTCTTTGTCGCTAGCAGGTTTACCAACTAAATACTCTCCGATGCTGACGGCCATTGAGCATGCAGGCATCTCTAGAACCTTATGACGCTGCTGGTAGTAAAAAAGGTGCATTCACCACGAAATTTGGTAACTTCAGAAAAGGACCAACAAGTGGCAGTAGTGGTAGAAAGATAGTATCAAAACAGTTGACTGATGACAAGTTAAAGGACAAAACTAAATCAGTTGTTTCAAGTGCATTTTGTGTCTAAATGTCCAAATACAGTATGCCTTTAGTGCAGTTTTCTTGAGTGCGAAGTATAACAAGAATGACTTCTATTTAAACTCGGGTGCTAGTAAACACATGACTCCAACTGAAAGTAGGGTAAGAAATGTTACCAAACCAGTTATACGTGAAATCACCATTGCGAATCAAGAAAAACTTTCAGTGAAATGCTCAGGAAATTTACATATCGAAACTTTAGTAAATGAAAAATCTAACGATATAACTGTGGAAGATGTATCGGTTATTCCAGACCTCACCACAAACCTCATTTCAGTTAGTCAACTTATCTCGAAAGTTAACAATGTGTTATTTACCAACAATGGATATTACATTTAAAACCACAATAACAAATTATTGGCTACAGTAAGCTTAATTGACGGAGTTTATAAGCTTGACTTGAAAGGAGAAAATTGCATGTTGAGTACTTGCAATGATTCGGAAATATGGCACAGAAGGCTAGCACACATAAACAGTCAGGATCTAGTAAAAATGAGATATTGTGTTGATGGCTTGTCAATAAAATGTATGTCTAAGATCGATAGGAACAATTGTAGTTTGTGCTGCGAAGGCAAACAATCCAGACTGTTTTTTTCAAATGTTGGTACGCGGAGCACTGAAACACTAGAAATTATTCATTGCTGATGTATGTGGGCCGATGGAAGTTACCTCAATAGGTAGTTCAAAATACTATCTGCTTCTTATCGATGACTCCAGTAGAATGTCATTTGTCTAATTTCTTGAAGCAAGACGTTTTCGAGTGATTGAAGGATTTGAAAGCCATGGTATGGAAAATCAAAAAGACAAAAAGATTAAAATTTTTAGAACTGATCAGGGAAGCAAATTTTGCAGCAGAGCATTCGGGAATTTTTTGAAAGGAGAAGGGATAATCCACCAAAAAATAATTACTTATACCTCAGAGCAAAATGGTATGGCTGAAAGGTTTGACCGTGCCATTGTGGAAAAGGCAAGATGCCTTTTATTTGATGCTGGACTCGAGAAACATTGCTTGGTTGAAGCAGTCAACACTGTCAACTACTCAAGGAACAGGAGCATTTCAAGTAGCCTGAATGCAAAGACTCCGTACCAAATATGGTATGCAGAAAAACCAGACCTGTCATAGGTACGTATCTTTGGAAGTATTGTCATGGTACATATACCCAAAGCAAAAAGAACAGAGTTTGATAGAAAGTCGATCAATCACATTCTGGTTGGATATTCTAAGGAAATAGAGGGTTACAGGGTATATAAATCTGAAACTGATGATGTAACAGCAAGCAGTGATGTGAACATTCATTAGGATTTGAAGACCAAAATTCAAAATATCACAATTGTTGACAATCCAAATCCGATAGCAGATTCAGTGGGGGGCAATAATGAGCCTAGCAATGACACCAGTTCGACAGAAGAACTAGACAAGGATTCCAATAATACCTCCAATGATATGCACACAGCAGATGATTCACGTGAAAGCAACTATGAGCCAGAGCTGCCAGTCAAGATGAATGAAGCAAGTGCATGTGAAACTGCAGTATCAGGAAGATTTGAGCGATAAAAAAAGATTAAGATTATGTTACATATTCAACTCTGGTGGTTCAAACTGTCCCTGAGGATGCTCCAGAAACATTCTCTGAAGCGATGTGGAGATCAAATCGTAGTATGTGGAAGCGAGGCATGATGGAAGAAATGAAAAATCAAGAAGAAAATGATACATGGGATGTAGTGGACTCCTGTGGAGATGGTTCTTCAGTGCAGTCTAAGTGGGCCTATAAAATCAAAACCGATTGTGAAAATGTTAAAACGTATCGGGCTAAGTTAGTGGCAAAAGGTTTCACCCAAAAAGAAGAAGTGGACTATAATGAAACCTTCTCGCCTGTTTTTAGGCACTCAACCCTAAGACTGTTGATAGCTTTAAGCGTAGATATCGGATTAGAAATTTCTCATTTAGATGTAACCACAGCATTCTTGCATAGCCATTTAGAGGAATCTGTTTTCATCACAAAACCTGAGGGTTTTATAAAACCAGGTCAGGAAAACAAAGTGTTAAAATTGAAACGTGCCATTTATGGACTGACACAGTCATCCCGCGTTTGGTACAATAAAGTCGAAGATGTTTTGACTAAGTTAAAGTATCAAAAGTCTAATTTCGGACTGTGTGTATTCATCAAACACAATAAGAGTCTGATAACAGTGATTGCCTAATATGTCGACGATTTTTTTATTTTTTCTAATGTTATTCTCGAATCAAATGGTCTCAAAAAGGAATTGGCACAAAATTCCGAATGGAAAAATTTAGGCCAAGCTCAACAAATTTTAGATATGAATGTCTGCATTGACAAAACTGAAAATGTCATAACATTTGATCAAAGACAGTAAATAGATCAGTTATTGTATAAATTCAATATGGTATATTGTCAAACTGTAGAAACACCCATGGAGAAGAATTTAATTCTTTTGAAGGTGGATTAATGTATTAAGCGGTCATGACTCGACCAGACATTTTTTATAGTGTTAGTTACTTGAGCTAATTTAACAATTGTCACGATAACACTCATTGGTAAAGTGTTGAAAGACTGTTAGAATAGCTGAAGAAAAGTAAAGATTTATGTCTGAAGTTTGAGAAGAACTCAAAGGTTTACGTGGTTTTGTGGATGCTGACTGGGGCAGTAATTCTACCGATAGGAGGTCCTTCACTGGATTCTGTTTCACATCTTATTGTGCAGTATCTTGGGAGAGCAACAAACAAAAAACTGAGGCAAAATACTGAGGCAGAATATATGGCCTTGGCAGAAGCAACTAAGCAGGCTATATATTTGAGAAACCCACTGGGAGAATTACGAAGCTCTTCAAATTGTGTATTTATTGTATAGTGATAGCCAAAGTGCTATTAAGTTTTCGTCAAATCCAACGTTTCACAAACGTTCAAAGCTCATTGATGTGCGTCACCATTTCGTGAGAGGAACGGTGGCAAATGGGTTAGTCACTTTGGAGTATTTGCAGACAAATGACATGCCTCCAGATATTTTAACAAAGGCTCTAGGAGCCAACAAACACCATAAGTTTTCGAAACTTTTCGGTTTTTCAAATTTGTGAATAAATAACTAATAGGGGTGTTTTGAATAGTTGCAAATAGTCCCACATGTCTAATAAAACATTGTATAGATGTAGCATCATATTCTATTCCATATTGCGTATTTGGCACAAGTAAATATGAAGTTAGTTAATTTTTTCATTTCACGAAGGATCAGCGTGTTATTTAGCTCAAAAAATATATAATTCTGTTGTTTTCTCTCTAAGGAAATACCTGTTATCACAAGATATCAGTAGTTAAATATCAAATTTGTATAACTTAATGGTGAATTTTTGAAGTGAAGAATTAGAAATATATCAACCTGCGTCATATTCGTCATCTTATCCTCTCTGGGAGGTAAGATGACGAAGTGTGTAGGGAAAGATGTACGTATTTTAAGAAAAAAAAAGGAATCCTGAAAGTACACGAATGAAAGCAAAATACCTTTATTTTTGAACGTGTGCAGCACTTAAAACGTACATTTTCACATGCACAAAAATAAACAAATAGATAAGTAATTTTTATTCAACGTATATTTTTACATTCACCAATCACAACTCCATTGTTCTACCTCATTTTCTTTATTACCATATTCAATATCCATTGAAGATTCAGAAGAGTGTGTAAAATTTATTTTCTCTTGAATGTTCGTTGTTTGGCTTCATTCATTGTCGATTTCTTATTATTTTTTGTAGGTTTTAAGTCTTTGTTTCGGTTTTGTGTTTATTCCCTCTTTTCTGCTCTTTCATTTTCCTTGTCCTCTCATTTTTGAACTTTTTTGCTTTGTTTTCTTCTAAGACCCTTATCACTAGTTCACTGGAAATTATGAGAGACAGAGTCAGTCATCTTACCCGCAAGTGCCATTTTCAATCATGAATCGAAATTCCTTATTTATGGAATATGCTTGCTATAATTATGCTGTTCACAAAAGATATCAGTTAAAAAAAAAACAATACAGGAGTTTATCAATACTGACCAAAAACGCTGCAAATTTTACACAAGGGTTTATTATTTTCTCAGTTTAATAACCCTATACCATTGATATCTCAAATCAATCGTATATATTATTTATAACTCATTGGTTTTTCACCAAACGAAAATCAATTCCATGAAGAAATTCATGTGAAATATTTAAATTCAATAGTAACTACAAAATTATCCACGTCGAAACCAAAAGTACCTACATAACTCCTAGAGTCGTTAGAAATCAATAGGTACAACACCCGCAAAATCCTATTGAATGAACAAACAGATGTGAATAACTCTCCACTACTGAATATTTTTCTGTAACCTAAAAACTCTCATTTTTTACATACCTACTCTCACTTTTACGCTTTTGTATAATTATTTAGGCACGTTCCGGACCATATTTAAACCTTGTTGTACTGCATACCATCAGTCAGTAAAATGTAGATACCTGAAGAAGATTTTTAGCAACTTTCTTCGTGTTTTTTGTGATTCCGTAGTATTACTATGAGTGTTGTGAATTCCCCGCCAGATCCTAACGGTGTGTTCGGATCTGGCGTCTAGGAGGTTCGAAAGTTTTCAAAATCAAACTAAACGGTTAAAAAAAACAGACTTTAATTCGATTCCTAGTTGTAAAATGAATATACTAGACTAGTGCCGATACGAAATAATCGATCGTGTGAAAATATGAACAAAAACGTAAAAAACCTATTTTAAATATTTGAGCCGAGCCTCGGCGTTTTCGACCTCAAGCTTATCGCTTCCAATTCCGATCCCGACTGACTTATGTCTGGAATTTTCAAATATCCCCAAGGATAAATCTTACATGCCTAAATATGTCTATGTTTATAATAACGCACAAAACCACTTGAAGGGCGAACCGCCTTAGCTCGCTCGAAAAGTGAGACCAATGCAGGTGGCCGCACAGGGCCGTATTCCCTAATTATCTGGGGACAAATCTGTCGAGTTACGACAAAGAGATAGAGTTTTTATGTCTGACTGATCATCAGAATTATCACTCCTGTCACCGATATAATCAATTACTGTATCCATGTTGTCTGTCTCATCTAAATATATTCCCGAAATATGGTAGATAAACCTATCCACTAAGGTATCAACATATAACGAAAATTTGGCTGGAAAGAATTGAAAGAATCACTTTATAATCAAGCCTAGAGGATGTTATTCATACAAATCTTGAATATTTTTCATTCCAAATCACATTTCCTATGAAATATTGGAGTTGAAGAGAAAATTATCTTGGTGTTGAGTTTCTTAAAAAACTACTTTACAAAGGTCAAGTCACTATGTTGTTTCTTTCGTTAAAGTTAAGTTAAATTTCCGAAAAATATTTTTTACTAATATTTTGCCAGTACGATCTTCACGATATTACTTATAAAATTGCGTGTCGGTATTACACAAATAGAAATGAAATTCAAATCAGAAAGCGTTTGCGCCTTTTGACATATAAGAGAAATAACCTCAAAAGCTAAAATGGCCACAAAATTTTCCGCCAATATCTCTGCAGATAAAAATGGTTTCAAAATAATGACTAAGACCTGTACCAAATTATATTGAACTTTAATGAATAGCTTCCGAAAAAAATGTTTAGAAAAAATTCAATTTTTTTCCAATACAATTCTCACGAAATCATGCATTAAATTGAGCGTCGATATTTCACAACTAGTTATGATGTTTCAATTTGATCGCGTTAGTATTTCTTGAGAAACTTTCGGGAAAATTAACTTAAACTCTCAAATTAACAACAAATACGTAAAACAAAATTCTAGATTTTCCGCTAATATTAAATGTGTGGATGTGATTCCTACTAGGATTCAACTTTGTTCTGAAAAATATCAATGAAATGAAAAAAAACTCACCCGTCCTGTGCAACTTATCTGAAAAAAATTTTTCCACAGTGCATATATCCGATAAGAGTTCACTTGATTCACAAAATATCGAATACACAAACTGAAGACCTAAAGTTATTTTCAATAACTTTTCTGTAAAAATCAAATATATCGTGAACCTCTCAAGGTTGAATTCGACTGAATAATTCTAAAAGAGAAATTTCGTTCCGTATAGTTGTCAGATACACTCAACTGAGAGGATGTCAAATCCCAACGTCTGTTTAATGTAAAAACCTTCAATTCAAACAATTCTCGACAATTGATGAGATTTCCGGTTTGTTAATTGATTTGTTTGCATATATCCTCCAATTTGTTTTATCATATACATGCTCATTATCTTTTATATTCACCCCTATTTCAAAGACTTAGTACGAAAAATATTGGTTTTCGATTGAAACCAGTAGCCGATATCCACATGTTGACGATAATTGTACTAAGCAATCCAAAATTGATGGAAACCTCCGATCGACCGAATATTTTGGAAATATTCATTATTTTGAATAACGCTTCTTAATTCGCGTTCTGCATGTGAATGGGTTATTCAGTTACACAAGAGTATTTATTGAGATTTCAATGTTTCAAATGAATTTTTTCATGGAATCAGTTTTCGGGTTGTGAAAAACCAATGATTTATGAATAATATATAAGTTTTATTTAAGATATAATTGAGCTCCATGAAGAAATTTAATGTTTCATCCCGTAATTCGCAGGGTGATATCTATAAATAATAATTGTTATCCGAGTTTTCGTAGTTATGTTTCAGATATTAGGAGAGAAACCCCAAAAATATTTAATTTGAACTACTAACGATTATGAAATTGTCGAGAACATCGATAGGTCATTTGCACATTGTGTTTATAAAATAATTAACGAATCCGTTCGAAATTTCTCTATATATGTTGAAAATTTGGTAACAATCTTTTCATCTACATTCAGATATATGATTCTGGATGAAAAGTTAACCGATTATTTCACTGAATTCCAATCTTAGAACCGAATGCGATGATTCATTCTCGGAATTATTGGAAATTTGCAGCATTTTTCTTTATAACTCAGAGACTACTGGTCAGATATCATCCGGGTAAAATTTTTTAGGTTGAGTTATGCAACAGTAATCAACGTTGAGGATTTCACAAAAATTCGGTGGTAAGTTTCTGAGAAATAATTTTTTTTCCCTGCAACCCCCAATTTTAAGTCCTTAGGGTACACCAATCCTGCTGAAAAGCTTGGAGGATCAATCCCGAGTGACACATGATTTTTCTACCAAGTTTCACGGATTTCGGTTCAGTACTTTCCGAGAAAAGCTCTGGACAACGGACGGCGGACGGACGGATTTTTTTTTATTCGTTCATTCAAATCTACATACTCCAAAACGTGAACTGTGAAATTTTCAGGGGGGGTTAAATTTTTTTTTTGTTGGTCGAGCACTAAAGTTTATTATTTGATTTCATCAAATAATAAACCAACAGTGAAAACCGAATTATCAGAAGCACAAATATTTTTTCACCGGCACCCTTTCGGTGAGAAAGCATTTATTTTACTGAACTCGCGTCGTAATTTGCTTTTGATGAAATGATGGACCAATAGCTCCAAGTTTTCGATTTTGACCGAAGCTGCTCTTGCCAAACTAGTACGTTCAGGAAATATAGGGAATTCGTCATCTTACCGGATTTGTCATCTAACCCACCTTTCCGCTACTGCCTTATGATATTAATTTTCAGTTTGTGTTTGGAGCCAGAATATATTGTTGGAGTTCATGAATGAGCCAGTCACAGAGTTAAATTCATTAGGCTGTTGTTATTTCCTTGGTATCCCAAAAAATATTCTGATGCGATTTGATTGAGACTTAATAATTATTTGTTAGATGCTGAAGTTCTGTGGAATATCTTGTGAGGATAAGTAGTGTTGAAAGAATATAAAAATTATTTTCAATATCCAAAGCATTTGGAGATTACAATTCTCACTAAATATATGTATCTGCGATATCGTTCACTGAATTTTCCATTCATGACTCAGGCCTCCGTAAAACTGCACACACAATGAGTACCCTTGTTTTTTTTCTCGGAAACGCAAAACGCCTCAAAGACTAGATATTTTCGAATATGCTTCGGACCTAATTACGAAGGTCAAATTTGTGGATATGTGGATTCCTTCCAATGATTTCAACATACAGGGTGTCACAGGACTCTAAGTTACCCTCAAAAACTCTACAGTTTTTAAGATTTAATTTTTGGACATCGATACTAAAGATTCTTTGGCTAGAACAAAACTATTTAATGTTTGTCTTTGACTTCCGGTTTAGTAAGAAATGGACGTAACTGATGTATATTTTTCAAATTTGAATTCAAGGTTGAATTTTGAATGGAACCCCACTGTAATGCGTGATAAGGAGTTTTGCCGTTAAAGCAAATCGTTTAAATTTATTTGCAATAGAAAATGACCACTTGATCAAAATTTACATGTATTTTTTCCCGTCCCATGCAAGGAGTAAGCCTCCTGCTCTAACTCTAATTATACCGGTTCTAGGTAAATGAAGTTGTGCGGGCATATTCTCTCATTATTCACTGTTCGTACGTAAAAATAATATCATTTATTTTCCAACCATAGAGCGATACTGAAGTGGACTTTCTTGCACATTTCGATGGATCATTCGATTTTTACCTCTTTCCTTGAAAATATTATTCGGAAATTATCGAAATAATCTCTATAGAACTACTGTGCGCAATTTTATGGACAATAACCCAGTATAATCGAAGTTAGAGCGGCGACTCTCAAAAAAAAACTGAAAAAAAATATTTGCTCTATCTGCTCTAATGGCCAATATAGAATAGAAAGCTTTTTAAGTGATTTGTGATCACGGTCACGATTATTCGTAAAAAAAAACTGAAATATTTTAACACCTATTTTTTTTTCTCCATTTCATTTTTGTTTGCATGACATTCCACTCAGATTCCAAGGTATAATCAAAATATTCAAGAGGATGTTGAAAAGCACCGATGTGAAGACAGCAGATTTGCGCCCATGTTCAAATTCGCTGCAGTCATCTTTTTACAAATTAACCCCACAATACGCTCCTTTACTTCCAGATGGAAAGATTGGGTGAACTTCTAATCATGTTTTCCTCACCAAATGCTGCCCGAATCTTTAAGCTGCCATTTTTCGATCAAGCGATTTCAATTCGATCCAATCTCTAGTTTTGGAAATATTGGAAATTATAACGAAAGGAACAACATAGAAACTCGATAGTTTTAGAGTAGATTTGAACTTAAGTTACGAAGGCTGAATTCGGAAATCGGTAAAACCTACCCAATGATTCCACAGATGAAATCGAATTGAAATTCAGTACTACATTGAAGAATGCATGCGGAATTTTGTGGGGATAATTTTGATCATAAGATCGCAGAATACTGAATATTCGAAAAATTATCGATTTTTTCTTCAGATTGTTCTGAGGATACGATCACCACGGAATTTGCGACGAGGTCGCTTCGTTGTTTTTTAGCATTCTAAACTAGTTATCAAGTTTGTTATAATTCAATCAGTATTTTTTGAGTCAGGGGAGCAGCCAGGGGGGGGGCCCGAGGGGCCCGGGCCCCCCCCGAGATTTTCTTGCTTGTAAACTGCTCTACCTGTATCTCAGTAGGATTATTCGCACATCTTTAATTTTTTATTTAAAATAGCTGAATGGTATTTATGGATACATTTAATTTCCACAACCTAATTGAATCTGCTTTCCAGCAAAAACATAATGATTAACCTTTTGAAAATGAAACTAGGTACACATATATATTGGAAAGGCATTTTAGAAATGATCACCAGATTTCAGAAAAGAAAGTGTGAATAGGACATTTTTCATCGACCAGAAAGAGAAAGATAAAAATAACAGCAAATAAGAGGTATGGCAGATGATAATTTCATGGATATTTTCAAAAAAGCTCAAGATCTTCTTTCGGAATACAATATTGAAATTAAATTGCCTAGACTACCGCCAAGACAAACGCAAAGATTGGTTATTAAAACAGATTCTGCTTCAGAGTATTACAAAATAACGATTTTCATTCCGTTTTTGGATAGCATCATTACAAATCTCCAGAATCGGTTTTCAAAACATAAACAGATAAATACAAATTTTGAATGCCTATTTCCTGATGACGATCAAGACTTCGATAGCCAGTTGAAGTCTTTTTTGGAACTCCACAGCCTCTATAAAGATGTATTTATCGAGAAGTTCTGTAGCTACGTATCATTAAAAGCAGAACTTCAGCTGTGGTATAAAATTAATGCCAACAAGAATTTTAGAGATGATCTTCTTCAAAGGTATGCTGAATGTGATGCTTATATATTTCCAAATATAAAAAGGCTTTCACAAATATTCTTAACTTTGCCTATCTCAACCGCATCAGCTGAGAGGTCATTTTCAAATTTGAAGTATTTGAAGAATTATATCGTAACACCATGGAGGAGGAAATACTGAATAGTTTAGCCGTTCTTTATACCAATCAAGATGTAAATATAAATCTTGAAGAAATTTTGCACGAAATGGCGAAAAAAAAACGGAGAATTCCACTTTAAAATCTTTTCATAAAGGTTTTTATTTTAGTATGAGTATTTTATTTTGTAAAAGTCAATTATCTCAAATAGATGATTAAAACACCATATGTTTTTCTCTCCCTGAATATTTGTATCGGGCCCCCCCCAAACGAAGATTCTGGCTGCGCCACTGTTTTGAGTTATTCCGGAGGAAACATCGATACTGAGGAAAAAACAGCAGATTCGACTTCATCTCCAAAAATCTCCCATGATTATGATCGTACCAAACTGGAATTTGTTGCACTGTCGTGATATATGGAGGTCAGGGTTCTTTCCCAGATAATTGATAATTTCCGAAAAAAATCTGAAAGGCAGTAGAGTCCCAACAAAATTCTGCAGAAAATTGCGTATCGAAATATTAGAGGAGTTACCTCAACATTTTTTGGCCGATTAGAGAACCTAACCGTTGCATTCTGAAATGCAACCTACCCCAAAACTTTCAATTCGAAAGGGTTTTCTCTACGCCCGTTATCATGCCTCGATTTCGACACCGGATTCATAATCAGTGAGTCCAACCTATTCGTTTGAGACCATTTTTGGGAGAATTTCAAAAATAACAGACTTCCGGATGAACTGCTCGCAAGAAGCATCAGTTCATTTCAGAAAATAGGAAGATACGCCCATTTTTCGTTAAACCGGAAGTCATGGACACACCTTGTTCACCTCGGTCGATGAAAAATAGTATGTTGTGTCAATGTACCGAACTTTAATCCGATATTTTGTAGAATGAAGATTTTAGGGGGATTAACCTGATTCCTATATGGTTCGGAAATAAACTTCCCTAGTATTTTTCAAACAAAAACCGATCGAAATTCAAATATAGTACTTGGTCCTAAGTTGTCTTCATAAAGGTTCAGGCAATGTTTCCTGAGAAAATAGCTTAAACGTATTGAAACGAACTTTTGGAAGCCCGACTCTCAACCACTAGTAAGCTGGAAAAAAAGTAGAATTTGTTGATTTCATCTTCAGGTTGCAATTCAACTGAAACTGACTCACACGGGCATTCGTCGGACGCATGCCCCATGGCGCCAGTTGAAAGGAGCAATATGGAAGACGCAAGTTGAAAGCGAATGGGTCCGGACATATCTCAACATTATCATCGAATCAGGCAATTATAGTTTCAGATGAATAAAATCTCCCTTTAAATGAATTCACTTTATTTGTGCTGGCTTCTCAACCCCTCATTGAATATAATATAGACTAGCTAGCCCGTCACAACCACGTGCTGACTTCTAGTCGATTTCACCAAACTTCTATTGCCCGATCAAGGGCTGGACCGTCAAACAACCGTATGTTCTGTGCTCAATTATATATCTATTCTAATAATAATAATTTAATAATATTTATTCAAATTTCAAATGGCACAATTCCAAAAGATATAATTCACTAT
The DNA here is from genome assembly GCA_958510865.1 of Myrrha octodecimguttata. Classification (NCBI taxonomy): domain Eukaryota; kingdom Metazoa; phylum Arthropoda; class Insecta; order Coleoptera; family Coccinellidae; genus Myrrha; species Myrrha octodecimguttata. Next base: position 15,743,284 of record OY294058.1, on the reverse strand, counting down.
AAACAAACATGAGTTCTCCACAAAAACCAATTATTTCAAACTGACATAAATGAGTTTATGGGTAGTTGAGAGTTTTGTTGAACCGACCGTTAATATTTTATTTTTTCTCACGATCAGACAGTCGAAATATTCTTTTCACACTAAGCAGGTCTCTATAGGTACATTTAGCGTTTAAATGAAAGTTCTAATTGCAGGTGACTAACTCGATAAGCCAAGAATATCTCTTGAAAGTGGGAGTTGATTTTCATCAAACTGAACTCATGATTTATTCATGCAGAGCATGCAGGTTTTGAATTTCAAATGGTCTGGAGTAATGAGGAGGCGAGACTATGTATGCGATTCCCATACATGCAAGTCGAGTATCTATAAACCCGTGGAGTTTCAGTGAAAAAAGTCATAATATTATCATTAAAACAAGCAATTATACTTTAAGATAAATAAATCCTTCTCCGAAATAAATGCTCTTCATGTGTGCTGATCATCATTCACACATTCACAACTTCGTTGGCTACTCAAAGCCGGTTTTCCAAAACCATGATTGCCTGCTTTATTATAAATCAACCTTTAAGCCGTATGTTCAGGGCTCGTCTACAGTTCATTTTTAAGCAACGTTCGAATTCAGACTGAAATCAATGAGTTGATGTAATCGATCTTAGTCATTCATTGGATTCAAGCTGGAAAAGGACTAAAGAAAATTCTAACTAGCACAAGCATTAGTTTCTGAGGGGTTCCGCAGCGGAACCTAGAAGAATCAGCAACAATAAAATACAATACAATACAATTTACTTATTCCTCTGATATTTGCTAAAAAGAGAAATGATCGAAAACACATGAAGGTACACTGATACAGAAAATCGTGGAATTTTATTTCGTCACTAGCCTTTAGATTAGTGAATTTCAAGCAGACATTTCCTTGAAGGCTTTCACAAGTATGTCTTGCCCAAGTCCGCCTCTAACTTTATTTTGTATAGTCTGAAATGTCACTTTCCTTGGATTCGAGGATTACTGAAGGCAAACTAAGGTATCTATCGAACAGAATTGAAGTAAAAAGAAACCACAAGGCTGGGGAAATACTCAAGGAGCAACTATAAGTACGGTCCTTAATAGAATTATATTCTTATCAAGGTCAAATTTCATGGCTTGTCCTCGGTATTAGTGTTATTTTCTGAATAACTCAAAATACATCAATCCAAGCATAATAAAACTTGTTTTATCAGAAAAGCTTCAATAAAAACTTTCTATGAAATATGAATGAATAAATTCATAAAGTTAGAGATCCATTAGAAGAGTTGACTTTTGATTCCAATTCGGAAGCAGCACTTTCCGTGTAATTTGATGAGCTTCTTGCCGTAATGAAATTCATTGTTCTATTGCACTACTTATTTTTTTGAATGACAAACAGTTCGCAAATTCAATTGAATCATAATTGTAGAATAGAATTCGATATTAGTACTTGGTTGTTAGGCGGTTCATGTAAGTTCACAACATCTGAGGAATGGCGTGCTCTTAAGGAAGTTCTTTCGTCCCGAAGCCGTAGGTGGATTCATCTGATAGGCTTAATCCTCTGGCACCAAACCATGTCAACCGGCGGTCTAGTGAGCGGATTCGCAATAGACGCAATAGCCTTTTACGATGTGACGGGTCGGTGTGTAGATCGCGCGTTGGCGCCAACGGTTTGTCGACTCTGTCCTTCACAGTTGAAGAATGGCGGCGCCATCCAAATTTGTTGAAAATTGAAAGTCATTCCAATGTTCATTCAATATCGGAGGTATTGGAAAGAAATTGAATAATTATTTGTCATTTGGAAATTTAGGATTATTGCTTCAATATCTCAAGAAACATTGAAACGACCAGTATGAAACTTCTTCATTAGTTGAAGAATATTGATCTATAAATACGAAATTAAAAAAAACCTTGAATAGGATTTTTCCGCTAAAATATGCATCGAATTTAAATTTAATTTAACAGGGACGTTGACGTTGAAAAGTAAAGATATAAAAGAATCGAAAACATGTTTTTTGCCAATAGTCCAGGTTTTCGTTGGAGAAAATTTTTTTTCGAGAACTGTTCAAAATCTTACAAAATCGTTTTGCACAGGCCTTGAGATCACTGTTTAATGACAGTGTTTCAAATTTTAGTTTGAACAGGGATTTATCTTTTTATTGAAAAATTAATGTAAAATTTCAAAATAATGTCTTCGATGTGAATGATATTTCTGAATTAACACAGAAAATACTAATTTAGTCATATTTAAACTGGGTAACTGCTTTGAAAATGCAGATGTGTGCTTTGTGGAATAACTTGATAATCGTTCCATTGGAACAATTCGAAAAAAAAATTCTCTTTCTGCATAGTGTATCCTATTCATATCATTCTTATGTCAATGTGTGTAGACCTTTATGCTGACTTCCTCATTCGAGTAGTGGACTCAATCCGATCAAAACTATATTTCAAGAAATATTGTAAATATTAAATGGATCATTGGATGGACTCTACTATGTCGCGAATTAGGTCTACGTAGGTGAATAGGGAAAGATCATCATGGATTCGAAATAATAATTAATATACATTCGATTGCATTGTGCAAATAATTGGAGTCTGTCAATAGAAAATGTGTAAAATCTCCATTCCTTCATCCTTCTCAAACAGAAAAACCAACATAACAAGCTGAATGTAACTTATTGAAAATTAAGTTGAACAAACAGCACACTAGAATACAAAATGAAGGACTGGAAATATATAAAAAAAACCCTTCCTAAGCGGTCACCTGATGACCTAAAATACTTGCTCGCGGGAATTCAATTCCAACTCAATCATTTTTTTGTTAGCCTCCAAATTCTACCTCTCCTTTCCAACCTTCTGAAATGGTTAGTCACAAGTTGACGTGAAAAATTCAAATTTTCTCGTAACATGTCATTTTTTCATGTCAGTTTCAATTAATCCACTATGCTTCGATGGATACAAAATATTCAGAGGAATTAACGTGAAACTTTCCAGGAACATTATAATTACTATCGACCCAGGGGTAAACATTTCTTTCTGATTCCTTCAATTTCGTCGCCAGATCCAAAGTTGATGATGTTTTTCACGAATATCTGTGTGGATATCTAGAATGAGTTAAGCCAGTTATGAAATTATTTCACATCAGTCACATGAATCTCAAAATGTATTTTCTGCTGTTTTTTGTGTTTTCGTTTCAGCGGCAACGATCTGAAATATCGACATAAGTAGCCTATGATTTTCAGAAATAAATGAGTCTATATTGTGATCCTTAAAAACATATTGAGGAAAAACATCCTCAAATTGATGCTGTTTGATCTACACTTCTTGATCAAGATTAAACGTGCTTGTTCTTGGAAATAGGATAGTTTTCATTCCACTAAAATTTTTATGATTCTCCAATCCTGACCCAATTAAAGATCAAACTTTTAGGTTGGACTCACTGATAACACGTTTGTGGTGAACTTCAACTTAATAGTGAGAAGAAGCCATTGCCTCAAGATATTTTGCTGTTTGCAAGAACCTTCACTCCGTCATTTTTCAACCAAGTGCAGAATTTCGATTTGAACACATTTGTGTTATTGGTATACTAGGAAAACAGAATTTCGAATCGAAATATCATCGGAATTAATGGATGGGGTTTCAAGTTTACATGAATTCGACCTTCAATCAACCCACACACTTTGTTGTGAATTCCCCGCCGAAGTCCTACGCACCGTTAGGATCTGGCGTCTAGGAGGTTCGAAAGTTTTCAAAATCAAGCTAAACGGTTAAAGAAAAACACACTTTAATTCGATTCCTAGTTGTAAAATGAATATACTAGATTAGTGCCGATACGAAATAATCGTTCGTGTGAAAATATGAACAATAACGTGAAAAACCTATTTTAAATATTTGAGCCGAGCCTCGGCGTTTTCGACCTCAAGCTTATCGCTTCCAATTCCGATCCCGACTGACTTATGTCTGGAATTTTCAAATATCCCCAAGGATAAATCCTACATGCCTAAATATGTCTATGTTTATAATAAGGCACAAAACCACTTGAAGGGCGAACCGCCTTAGCTCGCTCGAAAGGTGAGACCAATGCAGGTGGCCGCACAGGGCCGTATTACCTAATTATGTGGGGACAAATCTGTCGAGTTACGACACACTTGCTATAAAAATATCGAGTCTCTAAGTCATTTATACAGCGTTATCGTTTTGTCACAATATCTGAAATATCCGTATTTTGAGCGAAAATGGTCTAAATCGATTGGGTTAAATTCCCTGAAGAAGAATTCATGGTAAAAATCAAATCGGCCCGTCCATCTGTCTGGCTGTCCGTCCGTATATGCTTTAACTCTCGAAGGAAAGAACCCAGCGACATATTACTTTTGGATCCAAATATCTCGGCTGAATTCGTTAATGGGTAAAATCGGTTGAATTGTTTCGGAGTTAGGCCCATTCGAAATTTTGAGGTTAGTTCCCCGAATTTCGAGAATACCAACGCGCAACCAGGTGCAGAATTCCATGTGAATATGGTGCTTAGAAAATTTTAAAATAATGTTTTTTCGAAAATTTCTCGAATTTTTCTTCAATTTTTTTTTCATTGGTTAGATTCCAACTATTCAACAATTATGCTTAAGATTTAAATTCGATCCGATATTTACTTCCGGAGATATAAAGAAAAAAATAAACCAAATTTCGATGGTCTTTGTAATTTTTAAGCAATTTCCGCAATATCTCGGAAAGCACTGATGCAAACTTCATAGTCACTTGAAGAATACTAACGAGCAACCAAGTGCTTTGATTCAGTAGGTAGAAAATTAATAAAATAATGTTAAATTTTCCACATTCTGTTTAAACATTTTTTTCTGGGGGACTATCGAACAGATTTCTATGAAATTTGGCATAAACTTCGAGGTGAATATTGAACAACAAAATATCAAATTTAAATGTGATTCACTATATATTATCGGAGATATAGAAAAAACTGTTGAATTTCGGTGTTTATCGAAATGTCGAGGTTAATTCCTCAATATCGCAAGATATACAGCTTCGGGATAATGTTTGGAACCAAGTGAATATCTTTTGAACTGAAAAGACAATATTTATAAAATTCTGCAGGTGAGTACAATGGCGCACAATGCATCTGATGTTTGAGTTTTTGTTGATAATATCCTTCTGGTTGAACCGTAAATACCCTCAACTTTTTTGATTTATATGGGACCTTCTGTATATTTTTGCCGATTGAAAGAGCCTGGGATTTCGAAAGCGCATATACAAAGTTTAGTATAAAAAATCTATAAAAGCGAGGAATTATCGCACGTTGATCAAGTCCTTTTGAGTTCTTTGTATGCATAGGTTAATGAGTAAAAAACGAGTACAATCTAGCGGTAACTGTTGGCCAAGTGTCAAATTCGAATTTACATATTTTCAGTTGTACAATAAAAACTTTTCTTCCACTTCTTTACTGTACAATTGAATTTATGCAAATTGGAATTTGACACTTGAGCAACAGTTACCGCTAGATCGTACTCGTTTATTACTTATTATACTATGAATACATACAACATAAATTTGTTTATCTAAACAGTTTTTCACGGTAATGTAAAAAACTTAAAAGGAATTGATTGATGTACCATAATTCCTCGCTTTTATAGGTTTCTCACACTAAACTCAGTATGTGAGCATTTGAAATCACATGTATTATCTACATCTGCAAAGATATTTAGGAGGTCCCATATAAATTGAAAAAGTTGAAGGTATATTCGGTTCAACCGAAGGTTTATATATCATGAACAAAAAATTGTACAACAGATGCATTTTTAGCCATTGCACTTAACTGCAAAATTTCATTAATATTCTCCTTTTCGTTCGAACGATATTTACTTGGTTCCATACTTTATCATAACGCTGTATAGTTGCCAACAGATTTGAAATTATTTACTGAGTTGGAGAATTTCTATATGCTACATTATACAAAATGTCACAGGAATATGGTCGTAAGAAATTTTTTTTTCAATCATTATTCAAAAATTTTTTTCATTTTCGTTGAAAATTTTTTCATCAGGGACTATTAAATGTTTCAATGAAATTTTTTACATACCTGGAAGCCGATATTTACCAACAATATTTTTAATATCGATAATGGTTTACGGTTGTAGATTATTGGATTCAAGGTCTGAGGAATCTGATGAATAGTTCACCAAAACTAAAACTTTTTCTAGAAGAGAATAGAACAGATTTTATGAATTGTTCTGATAACACAAGCATCAGGAAGATTCAAACGAACTTCTGTATCAGCATTTTTCGAGTAGTTATCAAGTTTTATCACGATTCCATACGAAATTCTTCAGCTGTTCTGGAGAAAACAACTATATACCGAGGAAAAAAAATGGAATTCGGAATATTTTTTCAATATCTCTACGAGTTGGTATCAGATCAAACTGAAATTCGGTGAAGCTGCAAGGAAAATCTCAAAAATTCTATTTCATACGACACGATCATCACAAAATGTTGCAAAAAATTGTGAATATTTTCCAACTAGCTGCCAAGTTACACCATGATGAAGTTGGTAGTATTTGCGTTAATCTTGAAATAACAACGATATCAAGAACAAATCACGAAACTCAACCTATTTTTCAATAATATCTCCAGGAAATGAATCCGTGAATTGAAAGTTAGAAGATTTATATGAAATATAAAGTTTGAGGTTGTCACATGCAAACCTCGCTAAGATTATTTTATTTTAACTCGCAATAAAAATGAATAGAAAATAGAAGAATTCTCCACTTGTTCACATGTTGCAATTAACTATTAAATATGACTATTCAGTTTAATGTTCACAATTACAATTTTCTCAACATATCTTATAATATGATGAACTTTCACAGTTCATAAACCTAAGTGACTGTTCTAACCTTTCTGTGAGAGAAAAACCCTTGAGTATCTGGACTTTTTCCGATCTGAGCAACTGACCCGGGTTACTATTCTGATGGACCTGTGAAACCAACCTATTAGACTGGCGCTGCAGGTAGGACGGAAAACTTACTGCTGAAATTTTCAACCTCTCATTAGTAAATATAAAACATCATTTACCTGTTCCTTCCGAAATATCCATATGAAAGACACAATGCGTTTGTTCCCAAAACGAATTCGCACAATTTAGAAAGATGAGTATACACCTTCAAATCCCACGCTTCGTGGATTCATCGATACAAATCAAAATGTCACTACATTTTTGCCAAATTATCGTACTCCACTACGTAGTAGGTAGCAGCTTACGATAGTTGGGCAAAAATATATCGACATGTCGATGCCTTCATCAATTTGGGAAAGGCAACAATGAGCTCTGTTTGTATATTTCCCAGGCATCTTCGGATCCACACATCTGAGCAATGCCCAGTCAACTTTCCGACGTTACAAGCTAGAGGGCAAAGTGCGTTGGAATCCAATGAATCATTACCGAGAAAAAATCGACGATATTATTTTTTCAATTTGCTGACCATACGAACCCAAAAAAATATTTCATTCGTTGCGCTTTAGTACGCTCCAACTAACTACCAAGTTTTAATACGATCGTTTTAGTTGTTCCTGAGATGAAAGGGAAATAATCTTTACAGTTCAAATGAGACTCTGACTCCGGAACTATTTAGTCAATTTGGCCCATTATCTGAGCCAACCACCGCGCTCTGATGCTGCTTACTTGCTTTGTTCGAAAGTTATCTGATCCTCGGTCGGACGGTCGAATTCGTCATCAGTCAGTGGAACCTAGTCGTTCGAGGCAATTTTCGGGAAGAATTCGAATAAAATTACAGATATCTCGACAAAACAATAGCACGGAGTTCCAGAGAACAAGCGCTTAAAGAAACAATTTGGCTGTTATGAATCAGAAAACCCAAAAAATTGTAAGCGCAGCAGGCACTCGTGTAGTGCAAGTGCAATGTCATTTCCGGGATATTCCATGGCCTCAAGTTTCTGTTGTACAGAATTTCGCTAATCAATAAATTTTTTTTTCAATTTAATTTTTACAATGAACATGAAAGTGATTAGATTTTTGAATGACGCGACCTGTCAAACGATGTATTACGAGCCCATAGTTTGCATTTTTACGGAGCAAAATTAGAATTTGAATTGTTTCGGAATTGTCCATGAATAGGGTCAGTAAACGAGATGATGAATTCATTTCATTTGGCTCCTCCACACTATACAGGGTGTAACAGAGTTGATGTTCAAATTCAGAAAGCGATAGTACAGAAAATGTGCTAATTAATTTTTCCTCAAACCCCTCGGTTATTCAGATATCAATTCTTTGGATTTTTTGAGAATCTTTCTACCTTGCCCCTGAAAAGAGAGTATATCTCCGTAAGGACAAGATCTACGGCAATGAATTTGCCCTTGATCGAAAGAATGTATTGATTCTATAATGGTGAAAACTTTCCAAATATGAGGCACATTCATCAGGAGAAAATCGTTGTTGAAGGGTAATGAATCAATCCTACCAGAAAACATGAGCTTCACAATGGAAATTATTGATGTAGATAATTGAGCAACTAAGAACACCTACTAATTTTCAGAACTCCTGTTGGTCTTCCAAGAAATGGAAAAATATTCGAAAATTAAAAATCAGGTTGGTTTTCAAGTATTAACAACCCTGTTCATGAAATAGTTGATGTTCAGAGGACGAAAAATAAGTTGGTCTTGTATCCTCTATCCATTCTTATGCAATGTTGAGATAGTTGCCAGTATACTTCCACTATATGTGATATGAATCCTCATAACTTGCATAGATTTACTCTCATTTCTGGAGAAAGTCAGGGAAGTTTCCAAAAAAGACATAAGAAATGTTATCTGTAAAACCGGGGGGTTCGAGAAAAAATTTATAAGCATATTATGAGATAGAAATGAACTGTAACATCACCTCCTTGAATATTGTACATAATCCCTGTATATGCAATTATGATATGATAATATCATAGATCTCCGAACAAAATTCAGTATCGGTTAGACAACGGCGAACTTGCACCATTTCAGGCGAATGGAAATTACATTCTGGAATATGAAATATTTCAAGAATTATCTGAAATTCCAAAATTCAATTGAAAATGTTCTATATTTTTCTGAGGAAATCCATCAAAATGTGTTCATAAGTATGAGATCGGACGTTTTTCCTCAAGAAACCTTCATAACCTTTTTCATCCAAATATAGGAAGAGATTCCAAATCAAAATTTGGTTCCATAAGATCCTTATGTAATATGGATACATTCTTCCAAGAACCGATCAATTGTCTCCATTCATTGCCGAAATACAGATGAATATTCAAGTTAGACCGTGCTTTACAGTGCTCAAACATATCTAACCTCTATACGTAAGAATCGCCAATCTTATGCCGCCCATAAACGTTAAGGTCCACCGCAGAGGTTGACCTGCTCAGGTCTGCCTGCACAGGTCAACCACTGCGTGTATTGGAACAAACCTGCGCAGGTTCTCCCACCTGCACAGGTGACCAGAGAAGAAGCGAATCTCGATTCTTTCTCGAAATACCCTACGGTAAACCTCCGATCATCCCATACATGTAACGGCGTCAAGCCTGAAACCAGCACAGGTCAACCTCTCCGGTAGACAGGTGCGTATGTGCCCGGCATCACCGCTTACCTTACTATACAGTCTGGTATATCTGATCCATCGAGCTCGGGAACCTCGAACTAAGTAGATCTTTGATTCCTTGCCTTGACTTTATTTCTTGAAGCTAAGTGTGAAGATTCATGAACTAAGTTGGCAGATGAGCTATCTGCTATAGTCACACAGCAAGTCTCGATGGGGACACTTCCTGAAATAGCATGGCTGCTGCACAGATTCTAGAATTTCTCAAACAATTCATCATTAGGCTATGTAAGCGGATTTTCCTCTCGACCTCCCATTGTGGGCAGTTTGAGAATTTTCACATGCGGTATTCTCAGCACCTCTTTGAGATTATCGCTGTGGCGCACATTCGGAAAAACAAACTTTGTGAGTAGAAAAATTCGAACGAATGGAATTTTAACGCGGAAACCTCTAAACTGGCAAAAAAGTCAACCGACGCAAACTAAAATCATATCAATTTATTGAAAATATGTTTCATATTTTTAATTCGACTATACGAAGTATTTCCATTATCCAATAACATGAACTGAATTGAATGCATTTTTTGGTATCGCTCATACCTAACAAGAAAAGAAAACATCTTCGGAATGTTTTTCGTCATCATATGGATGAAATTATTCCACATAATTTTTCAAAAAATAAGTCTGTAGGTAATCGAAAACTGAAGCCACAATGACGTTTTGAATCCTAAGAATCCGTGGATTTCTATCTGACTCTGTTACCATATGAGATTATTCTAATTTTCTTGTTCTATTTATAAACTTTTTCGAATTGACTCCATGAGATGAATAAAAGTTTCCTTTTATTAATCATGTCGTGATACCAGTGAAATGTGATCCAATTTTTTTTTGAGTTGATTGCTTCTCTAGGTTCATGAAAGGAAATGAAACAAATTGATTTTGTGGAAGCCAAATTTCAATCAGAGAATGTATTATAAAGAAAGAACCTTTGTCTGCAGGCTCTCTATAGAATGTAAGCAACGGCAAACTTTCCACATCTGATTCACGAGTATATTTGTATTATCACAAAACTATGTTTATGACCCTAATAACCCCTCTGCTGAACTAGTCTTCAGCTTTGTTTTGGTTCCGAAAATCAGAACTGTCCTAGGATAGTTCTAGAACTGCGCGATGCGCTATGGAGCCCGATTCTGAATTATTCTAGAATAGTTTTGAAAGCGATGAAAACAAACACGAATGAGGATCAGGTTCTCATTAGGATCGTGAAGGAAGAAAAGCTTTCGTTTGTGTTAGTAGGAAAGAGGAATGTTATTCACGTCTCATTGTTGTGGTATCATGAATGAATATGCGAAAGTCCCTGTCGTAGTTTTATATAAAATTTTCATATTTTTTGAGAAACATCGTGCCCACTTAAATTTTTTTGTAAAAAATCATTTTTTCGAGTTTTTCTTTATCCAATTTTATTACAAAATGAACTCACATTCTGAAAGAACGTATCTCAAATATCTGCTTTTAGGAGAAAAATTCATTCGAAACATTATCATTAGATAGGAATACGAGATTTATTCAAGAATATAGGTGAATATTTTGGGTGTGAATAATGATAGTGAAATCCTTTAAATTATTATGGGAGGTCGAAGCGAAGGAATTATCCCGAATAAAAAAACTTAAATTTAACAGCTGAGCGTTTCCTCATACAATAATCAAACACCAAATCAACACATGAAGCCGGAAAGGTCAAGTTAACCAGTTCATTCGTGGGCAGCCACTCTAGGCTAGTGCGAACTACATGAATCTGAATCAGTGCGGAACAATTCTGAAAATTAGCAAAATAGGAATACCCAAATCCTTAATCGGTTCCGGAATGAATCAAAACACAAAATCGCAATCGCGCATGCTCAAACCGTTCCGGAACAGTTCTGATCTCGGAACCAAAACGAACCTGATGTCAATCGGAAATGGAACCAGAATAACGCATTGGTTTTCACAGATAGCGTCGCGCATAAAACACAAAATTGTTCATAACTCAAAAACTACTGATGTTATGGAATTTAGTTCAATAAAACGAAGTGAAACTAATTATTGGCGCGAAAAAAAGTGAAAGGAGTGGGAAATTCTCTCCAATTTCACACTTCATTGAAATAAAGTGAGTTTATCGTAAACCATAATGACTGCAAGGTGATTTTAATGCAAAAAATTTGTTACAGTATATTGACATTGAACATTTTTCGGAAACTGAAAAGCTAAGGTGCTGAGTATGAAGTTGGCACTGAATGTTATGAATGCAAACAAGAAAAATTCAACTGGAGATATTGATGATTTTTCAGTAGTACAAATTAGAATAAATTGAGTACAAATTATTGGTATTAAAATGATTTCGAAACCTGAAAATGTTGGTACAAACTGTGAAGTCACCTCCAAAAATAAAATAAAAATGTGAATTACTCGAAAATTATGATTGTGCATGATGAGTTCCATACGGAACAAATCAGATACTGAAACAGAAATATCCCGAAAAAAGTCACAGAGACTCGTAACGCACAATACATGAATCAGTAGTTCTTGATTCAATGTTGTTTTGCACAAAAAACCATATAAAGCACGAAAACAGCCAGAATTTGGAAAAGTAACAGATGAGGGCTTCAAAATGGAGACCGATGGCAAAAACTCGAAATATCTCGAAAACTGAACGGGCACAAAATTCATAACATCCATTACCCAAATATTGGGCCAATCGGGTTGGTGACCCACTGGAAAAATCTTAATACCTCGAAAAGTACATTGGCACAAAATTCACACAAATTGGAACAAAATGAGCACAATTCAGTGGAAAAATGCGAATCATAATATACATGGTGTAACAAAGTTGATGTAAAATATTCAAGGAGGTGATAGTACAGATTATTTCCAACAGATTATGTTCTTATAACTTTTTCCTAAAACCCCCCGGTTCTACAGATATCAATTCTTATGTCTTTTTTGAAAACTTCCCTACCTTGCTCAAGAAAAGAGAGTATATTTCCGGAACGACAAGACCTACGGCAATAAATGTACCCTTACTCGAAAGAGAACAAGATGCTTCATTCATCATATACAATTTTACTCGAGCAAATTCAACAGGAACCAAAAGAACACAGATCCAATGAAAAATTCATTCTAATGAGAAAATCAACATGAGATTTCATTCGCCATTATCTCGAAAAATGTTCCAGTTAAGATATTGATTTTGTAATTGTGAAAACTCTCAAATCTCCGCTTCTCAAATATGTGGCACATTTATCAAGAAAAAGCCGGTGCCGTAGAAAAAATGAGGTATGTCTATCAGACATCGTAAGCGCCAAAGTGGAAAAAAAAAACATCGAAGTAGGTTTGTGGTCAGATACGTAGAAGCAACAATCTTCTATGAATTGTCTTATCAAAATAGAGAGCTTCACAGTAGAAATAGGGTTGAATTAGCGATTAAGTACCCATAGTTTCTTTCTCGTATTTCGTCGACAAATCTGATTTGTGTAGAATGCCTCTTGAGTATAGCAATATTGAGTATGCTGATATGCTCTACATGTACGGGTTGGCAGATGGCAAACCTTGGCTGCTGTTCGAGAATGCGAGCTTCGCTTTCCGGGACGCCGAATCCCACATCCTCGAACTTTTCAAGCTGCGCATAACCGTTTTCGTGAAACATGTAATGTGCAGAAAACCAAAATTGAAGTTGGTTCTGTACCCACTCTTCAATCTGGTGCAATAATAAGATCAGTCGATGGTAAACCAACTTTGAGTACTCAGAGCATAGCTTTAAGGATGGGAGTATCTCACATGACGGTGAACCGAACTATCAGGAGAGAAAGTATTCATCCACACCATTTGACAAAAGCGCAAAATTTATTGGAGCCTGACTACCAGCGACGGATTGAATTTGATTGGACATATTTTTTGGAAATGAAATTTTATGGACAGACGAGTCTACTTACTAGATTAACTACCATTAAACATAAGGTAGGATATATGGTTTCAGATGGATGGTTGTCCTGCTCATAATGGGCGCATAGTATCAGATTATATGAATGTAGCCTATCCTGGTAGACGGATTGGACGATTTGGTCCGATAGATTACACAGCAAGGAGTCCGGACTTAACTCCTTTCGATGTTATCTGTGGAGCAGGCTGAAGTTTGAAGTTTATAAAGGTACGGTTGTGTCACTAGAAGATTTGAAAATGAAAATTGAAGAAGCCTGCGATATGGTCCGCGGCAGTCCGCAGAAACTGCAGCGCGTGATTAACCCACTGAAATCTGTGTTCTTCCGGTTCCTTTTGAATTTGCTTCAGCCAAGCTGAAAACACTGAATGTAACCCTTTTTTCTCTTTAGATTAAGGGCACATTTATTGCCGTAGTTCTTGTCGTTACAGAGATATACTCTCTTTTCTGGAGCAAGGTAGGGAAGTTTCCAAAAACACAACAGAATTGATATCTGTAGAATTGGGGGGTTTGTGGAAAAAGGTATGAGCACATTTTTTATTGGAAATGATCTGAACTATCACCTTCTTGAATATTTTACATCAACTCTGTTACACCCTGTATACTAGCGATAGATTAATCTTGAATCTACTCTAACGATCGGTAGGAAGCTCCAAGATCTACGTAAAGGATAGATTTGTCTTTTTCGGTAGATCAATAGAATGGGTACTCGAGAATATTGAAGGATTACCCTGTATCAAAATGAAATTACCATTAAGGGGCCTTTTGTGCGAGGGAGATGCGGGGATTTGGGTAATCGGAGATTCACTCTATTGGTCGAGAGATTCACCTAATTGGCTGACGACGATCACGTGATCGTCGTCAGCCAGTAGGGTGAAATCTCCGATTATCCAAATCTCCGAATCGCCCTCGCACAAAGGTAGTTTAAACGTAACACTGTTCAGGGATAGATGTGGGCTCACATATAAACAACAAATCTGCTATCAAAAATCAAAACTCAATTTTATGTTATAACTTAAAACGACACACATTTTGCCGAATAGATATAGAATCACATGAATTGACTTACTTAAGGATTTCGATATAATTTGTTTTCACGCAAAAAAGATTGAATGGAATGAAATTATTCGTCGATATCGACTTTTCAGAAATAGGAATGTTCTAGAAATGCACTAAATTCACTTTCGTTCGACTTATACGAACAATTGTCACAATCGAAACATAAATCCTCACAAAAGACGATAGAATACCTACCTGAAAATAGTAATAATATCAATCGTACAATCGGTTCGAACCTAATTTTATATTAACTTATACAGTTCATTCAATTTCGGCAAATTTTAAGAAATTATTTTCATCTTGATGTTAATTCATTTCAACTGAGACTTGCTTTGAAGGAACATTCCACGTAAACTGCTTATTGTATCATCCAACTACTTGAAATTGGTAATTCATCCATATTCTTCATAATTTCATGCAAATTTTCGATCAATTCAGTTTCGAGATTAAATTCAAGGAAGCAGTCGATCATTGCGAAATGCGCGCATTTCGAGATTGAATGCCCGGAGGTATCCGAAAATTGCCGACAGGAAAAGTCCTTCGGGTTAAGAAATCCATACGAATAATGAATACTGAAGAGAGCATATAATTTGTATCAAAAGTATCACATTTAATCCGCAATACTTTTGTGGGTTTGTTCTGGCGGAAATTTGGTTTATTTGAATGTTTTGAATTCAAATTTTCTTATGTTAATCAAAATAATTTTTTTTTTCACTCATGTGACACTTTCAGCCTGTTATGATAGCTCCACTCTTTTCAACGTCTATGAGAAACATTAGGGAAACGAACGTTGAAAAGAGGGAAGTTCCCGATCATTGCTGACGGTCAAAGCCTACGATGCTTAAGTTTTTCGCGGAATCAATAGGAATTCACAGTTCGACGTTGACATAGATTCATCACAGCAAGAAATTCTGACTCCAAAGCGATCCCGATGGCGGCGGAGGTAACCGATCTCGTCCGAATTCACAGAAATGTCGAATTTTTACCGGATTTTCTTAGGAATGTCACTTTTCCCAAACATTCTTGCAAGAAAACGAATAAGACAATAGAAAAAAGAAGCCACGTTACGGATAAATATCGTTTTCGTCTTTTAGATCGTACCAGAACATTCAATCTAGCTTGAACCCAGTAGCCAAATTTTTCCCTGTAGTTTTGTACCTTTGGAAAACATCAATATTTGCGGTATTTTTAGAGAATTTTTTCTCCATTTACGTAAGATGAGATCAAAACGACAGCAAATTCGGAACTTTCTCTTTCCAATTATGGTCAGACATCACGCCAAGCCACCCTAGGAATAAAAATTTTCATGAAAATTACCATTTTTACCAAAAGTTTTTCTTGATCTCCTGCAGTGGTTCGACGGTGTTGCCTGTAACGCGTTCAGTATTATTGATGATATGGGTCACAGCGTCAAGCAAAAACTCAAAATATCTCGATAACTATACAGCCACACAATTCACTACATACGGTAAGAATTGGCACAAAATGAGCAGAATTCAATAGTGAAATGAAATTTCAAATTTCAATATATGAGTCACAGCGTCAAGTTGGTGACCCCCTTGAAAAACTCGAAATATCTCGAAAACTATACGGGCACAAAATTCGCTACATACGGCACGAATCGGCACAAAATGGGCACAATTTAATAGTGAAAAAAAATTTCAAATTTCAATACATGAATCACAGCGTCATGCTGGTGACCCACTTGAAAAACTCAAAATATCTCGAAAACTATACGGGCACAAAATTCACTACATACGGCACGAATTGGCACAAAATGGGCACAATTTAATAGTGAAAAAAAAATTTCAAATTTCAATATATGAGTCACAGCGTCAAGCTGGTAACCCACTTGAAAAACTCAAAATATCTCGAAAACTCCACGGGCACAAAATTCACTACATACGCACGAATTGGCACAAAATGGGCACAATTCAATAGTGAAAAAAAAATTTCAAATTTCAATATATGAGTCACAGCGTCAAGTTGGTGACTCACTTGAAAAACTCAAAATATCTCGGAAACTATACAGGCACAAAATTAAATACATACGGCACAAATTGGCACAAAATACCCATAATATTAAAATATCAAAGTTCTAGGTATGAGTCACCAGCTTGATGCACCTTTGTGACATATACCACATGAATAATTTTTTGGACGAAAAAAGGATAAGTTAAATTCTGTATTGAATATTGTTCTAAACATGCTCTCTGTAGCTTTTGTGTTTATGTCATTCATTTCGCAATGGTCTTCAGATAAGTTATACATTTTAGATAGATTTAGAGTTCCTGCTAAGTAGAGACGACTGGTTTTCTGTCTAAAATAATGACTTTCGATGGTTTCCAACATACAAATATGATTGCGTACTGACTGTTTTACGGACTTACCAAGCAATGCATTTTTGCAGACTTTTCCCCTACGATCTTCCTTGATAACTCCCGTAGGACCAATTTTATTGAAAGAAGTTCTAACTGTTTGGCCACTTATACTTAAGGTATTCAAAAAAAAACTTACATACTCGTTCTGAATTCCCAGTTTTATTTGGTAGGTAATTAATAAAATTGAACTTTCTTCTGCTGTCTCCACCTTCTTCAACTTCCTGATTATTGTTTATTTTCCTATTTCTTGCTTTCCCAACGCATTTAGCATGTTTAGTTATATAATCTCTTTGGCGATTTACATCTCCTAAAGCCTAAAAGTCACTGAGAAGCCTCTTCCTCCGATCCTCAGAGATTTTCTCAAAACATTTCAATCTACATTGGCACGCTTTTTTCAGAATTCTTTCAAGTTTTTGATGTCCTTTCCAATCAATATAAGCTTTTCCACTATTCCTCAATCTTTTTAGCTTATTGCACCTCCAGTCCTGTGAACGCCTGAGACGTTTTCTTGTTTTAGTTTAATTTTGTTCGAAGAATTTACTTTCTGAACTTGTACTATGTTCAGGTAAAATATTTCCCATTGATTTTTCTGAATTCACTTGAAAATCAGGATCTCTTTCATCATCTGCTTCGAATGGATCTGTATCTGAAGATAAAGCTAAATCTACGATATCCGGTCTCAAATTCGTTTCTTTCGGAAATTGTTATTATTACGGCTAGTCTTAGTACAGATCATAAACTCAATAACTACCGAAAGAAACTACTCCGAGACTTGAAAATTGCAGAGTAGGTTTGGAGTTCAATTAGGAAGGCAAAATTTTCTAATTCATTATATATCAGTTGTTAGTTGAACCTTGAGTTAAAATATTACAGAAAGAGTTCAATTCATTCTAGGAAATAAGGATAATAATAATTCACAATTTCAATCATAAACTCAGTATTATCCTACAAAATATTTTCCTTGCGTGAGGACGACATCGGGAAGGATTCAATCAATACATGGAATTATAAGATTAATGACAGATGATGCATGATTTTCAAAATCATGTTGAAAATAATAAAGAATTATATTCAAATCATTTCGTTATATTGAAAAGCCAGCGACATACGAACCTCTCGAACTTTCTGCTTCCATGCCAGATGCATGCGATCGAAACTCAAACGTACGTTTTGAAACGACCCGTGTGCGGTGCCCGCTTCAATTGCTTGGGTAGCCGATTCGAGAGACGAGACTGGATCGCGTCGAGTACCTCGGCTCGACCCGTGTGCAGACAACTGATGCGTGAATCGTGCAACCCAATCGAACCTTTAGAAACTACCCGTGTGCGGCGTTAGCTTGAATTGCATGGGAAGCCTAATCAAGAGGCTAGACTGGAAACTCGTCGACCGCATCGGATCGACCCATGTGCGGACGCTCTAATTGTACTATGCTAAGTTTTCGCAGCGATTCTGCCGATTCATCAGAGCATCTAAAAACAAATACGCACATTCAGCACATTAAAACAAACCCTAATTACACATCCCTGAATTACACAATGCTGTATCAATCAAAGGTGTTATCTGTGTATTCAACTCGGATAGACGCATAAGAATTCAATAATTTTTTTTGATATTTGATGGCATACCAACGCTAACCTCTGAAACGTCATTAACAAATCTGTGATCATAGAGACTACTTGGGTTGTCTTTCCCCCAATGATCGATTATCATATCGTTACGAATAAGTTATTTCGAAGTTGTTGAAGAATTTCAGCTGTTCCGAATTCAAGTACTCTTGTATGAGGAAAATAGATGGAACTTAGTTTATTGATGTCTGACCTTCTATTATGTAACCTAGGCACTTGCGCAATCCTGATCATTTTCAGCATTTACCTCGTCCTCTCACTATCGCATCTGTCTAGTATGGTGACTTTGTCTGCAAGCAGCTCTACATTATTTCCCTGTTGCAAGGCCTGCTGTGCTAGCGCACATCTTCCTCTATCCAATCTGTAATCACTTCTGTGGGCTGTGAGTCTGCCGTTGACGCTCCTTGACGTTTGACCTATATAGCATCTTCTGCAATCCCTCCATTCTATTCTGTAAAGTGTTCCTGTGGTAAGGTGTTTTGGAATCTTGTCTTTCAACCTCGAGAAGATTCGTGACCCTGTTTTTTGGCTATTCTGATGCCACATGCTTTTCTGAAAACTGTGACTATCTTATCTGTTAGGTTGTTTATCTTAGGCAGTATCACAAATCTGGTGGATGCGATGGTTCTGTTGCGCTCAAGGTTACTGGGTACATTAAACAAGATCTTATACACCAGTTTTCTCGGGTAGGCATTCGCAAGGAGAATATTGGATTAAACTCGTAGGTTTTTACTGTGAAAGATGTGGTGACTCAAGCTTGGTACTATGTTCTTCATTCCTGCTATGGATTCATTTATTCATTTTTTGTGATCGGAGTGTAAATGTATGTACCGTTCCGAGCTCGTACATTTCCTGTACCAATCAAGTCTCAGTGAATTGCATACAGTTCAGGCTCCCTATTCTTTAATCGGAGACGGGAGAAAATAGGCATGTCGACGCTGTTGTCAACGAAACGTGGTGAATTTTTTAATGGAATGATAGAGAACGTTAGTTGCATCGCTTTCAAGAATAGGGTCCCTGATTACTAACGTATCGAGAAAAGAAACAGCTCTATTCGTGTACTCTGTTTCCATAGTGAACTTGATATGTCCTTGGATGTCATATTCATTGAAAATTCGAAGCAATTCATCCTTTTGGAGAGTACGCTGCAGATAACATCGTCAACAAACTTCTTCAGGAAGGTTGGCTTGGAGATGTCAATCATCTGTCTGTAGAAATCACCACGATGGGAAAAATAGGTGTTTTCAAATATAAAGGTCAGCAGCTCCACGAATCTGTCCCTAGGTATATGACAGTGGGGTTCGATAGTGTTCCAAGGTTTATCCACAGTGTTGAGAACCATTTGAAGGGAATGATACTGAAAAGTGAGACAGCATCAAGACTCAAGAATTCCTCACTCGTTTTCAGCCTCAGATCATTGGCAAATGCTGCAAATCCAAAGGAATCCCCTTCATAGTATAGGTTGTTGGTATTATACGCTGTCCTTTCTGCTGTGTTATCAGTAGGTGCATTTATTGACGAGACGATTGGTCTTGGTGTTAGAAGAATATTCTGTGTCTCAAGAAAACCATAGAATGCTGGAGTTGTATTTACTGAGTTTTTTTTTGAAGGAGGTGCTTATGAATTTATTCCGATGTAGATACTGTATGTGTTTATTAGCTTTCCGTTCAATGCTGAAGGTTGGATCACTGTTCAGTCTGCTATAGTGGTGGTGTCTTTGAGAATGCAGCCATTCTGAAATATTCACCTTTTTCTTAGAGGACTGATACATTTCCCTTATCTGCCATTGTCAGTATCAAGTTATTATTGTGTCAGAAGCCACTCTGGGTGGGTAGCCTAGTTGTTTCTGCTTTTGTACATAATTGGTTATAACGTTGGTTATTTATGCTCATAGCACGTACTGTTTATGGGATTGAAATCAAATTCACTAGCTTGTCTGTTGAACTAGCTCAGTGATTTACTCAGCCAATTTGTTCGTTCGCACATAAAACATCCTTCTGAGTAAAATGCCTCATAGTGCGCCAGTGAAATTAAATTTACTCCTGAATGTATCCCCAGTCTTTAACCTGATGGCAAATATGCAACCTCTTACTCCCTATCTATTTATTTCAACTTCACAATTGAAATTGCTATTTACAAACACAAAATTTACAGTGGATCTGAGATCCGGGGTTCGAATGACCATTTACCTTAATGGTAGGTGTGATGGTGTGTAGTAGATGGTAGAGGATCCGGCGCTATGATTTTCCAAAATGTACGTACTAAGCAGGTCGTCTGGTTTTAGAGCTCCAATCCAAAGCGAGCTCCAATACTAAGATATTCCACAATTAAGGAAGTTGTCCAATTTGACTCCTAAATGAAGATATTTAAGTAACAATTAGATCCGGTACAAAAATATTCCTGTATTAATTAGCTCAGGTACAAAGGAATTTCAGCAATAAGCAGCTCCGGTACAAAGAAAATCCAGCCATCAAACTCTGGATCCGGTACTAAGATATTCCAATTAAATTCTGGGCCCGGTACTAAGATGTTCCAGTAAGTTTTAGCTATGAAACTGAGATGTTCCAGTAAGCGCTACTCCGGCACTAAGACTGCAAATTTCAAATCTACAGGTCTTATAGATTTCAAATTTGCAGTAACAGGTGATCTCATTCCCAGTAACTCTAGATATCATCGAAATAATCTACAAGGTCATAAATATGAGATGAAATATCTAAAACAGAATTCATAAATATAAGCACGTTATCCGATCGTGAGGATGGGACAATAAATCAAATGCACAATATTATACAAAGGACCTGTGTAACCTGCAGAGAATTAAATAAATCAGAAAAAACTATTTGGCATCTACAAAAGCAATAGTTTCCCGAAATGGATACTCGAACTAGATGGCCGTCACCGTCAAAAGATACTCGACGTCAATAAGGTCGAAAATCGCATGCTATAGTATCACAGGGCCGGCAGATTAGAGATTCTGAGAATCTTGGTTTTCGGGTAGGCAATAGCCGTTTGATATAACGAGTTCAGGCTTTAGTCCGTTTCTTTTCCGTCGTTTACTGTGAACTACGTACAGTTAATACGATTTTGAAGTTTATGGGCAATATTTTATAGATTTTGAGGTTTGAATGAGAGGAAATATTTCTTGCTTATCATTTCTAAGATAAAAATTATAGAATCTTGGATTTTGAGTAGGAAAATACCATTAAATAAAACGAAGTTTTTCTTCAGTCCATTTCTTTTCCGTCGCACACTGTGACCTTCGTATCGTTAAAATGATTTTGAAGTTCATGCATGGAATATATTTTGTGCGTTTCGAAGGTCGACAAATATTTCATTTTTCGCTAATCACCATCGAAATAAAAATTCTAGACAAGTGCTAACGTGAGGTAAGGAGATTTTGCCCATTTAAAATTTAATTTAATTTGTTTTTTCGAAAATAGAGATCAAATTGAAATCGAGTGGGTATTTGATTGAATAATGAAAGCCAGAAAGCTCATAAAAAATTTCGTGAGATTCATATTATTTCGATAGGAAGATAAATATATGATATTAAAGAAAAAATTATTTTACGCATTATTGTTTTCTCAAAATGTCTGTAATTTTCGAAGTTCGAGCAGAAAATGGTCTGAACGATTAGGTCGGACTGTCTATTCAGTTATATTATTATATATATTATATATATATATATTTATTCGGCTGCGATAGAGTATGGCACAGACCTTGAGGTGTTCAAAATTTGAGTTTGATTGGATATTTATATTCGGAGCTATTCGGAAAAAATATTTCAAATATTTTGCTTATTTCCTTCGTATCAAAGTTTTTTCCGGAATCATTTATTAATGCTAACCCGATCTTGATGAAACTTGAAATTCATAGACGAATGCTGATGCGCAAATTTGTGCAGAATTTATAATAATAAATATAGAGAAAGTTTGAGTTAATATACAGGTGGTCCAAGTAGTGACGTCAATACATTTTTTTTAGATTCCTCACACCTGTGGGTTTCCAAAATTACCCCATGTATGTTATGCGATTTTATGTAGTTTTCGAGTTATGAGTTTTTTGTGTTTTTTCCATTTATTATGCCACCGAGGTTTGAAAAAAATGTTCCTATGTTGTAGGAATTTTGCTGATTTTTGTTGTAACATGATCTTCCTGAATGTTGTTTTAATAACAAAAATAAATAAGCTTTCTGAAATCACTCAAAGCTACTCAAAAAACGCTTGAAAGTTAAAACTGTGGTTTTCACTCAAACATTCAACATCAATTTAAAAACACAAAAAGGAGTTTTCATAGCTTCTGGCTGAATTTAAAAACTGGGCACGGTCCTAATCTGTAATCTATCAAAATCAAAAGAAAAATAGTACTTTGAGGGCCTTATTTTGCTGTGATCGTATTGGCTTAAAATCATTGAAACACGATTAAAGTTATTTTTCAACTTTTCATCATTCTAATGGTAGATTGAACCCGAAAATGTGTTTCTTAAATTTGAATTGAAATTCCTGTAAACTAAGTGTAGCTCGTGTGATTTCTTCAATAATTTTGGTCTCACCACTGATTGAAAATGTAAGCATATATATTTCAAAATTGGTAGTTGAGAAATTACTTGCTTTTGGATGAGAAATAAGAGCACAAATTACTGAAATATTACCATTTACTACAATAAATCTTCGAAATGCCTTTCTTCGTTTCATTTTTCTTACCGCTTCTGAAAATTTGTGTCTTAATTCTGCTTTGTTGTTGCTAGTCGTCGCTTCCACCAACTCTTGACGACTTGGAAATCTACAAATAAAAAATCGATGGGGTTCAGGTCTGGCGGATACGCAGGCCATTCGATCGGCCCTTCACGCCCAATCCATCTTTATGTGAAAATTACACTAGCTACAATTATTTTACAGGAATTACAATTGTAATTTCTCTGAAGTCATATTTTTTAGGTTAATCTGCCATGAGAATGATAAAAAGTAGAAAAATAACTTTACTCGTGTTTCGATGATTTTAAGCCTATCCGCCTTCGATGGCTGGTTACAGCGAAAAATGGTCAAGTACTATTTTTATTTTATGATTTCGGTAGTCAACGACCGTGCAAAGTTTTTAAACAAAACCAGATAAGCGATAAAAACTCTTTTTTTTATTTTTAATTAATATTGAATGTTTGAGTGAATCCTAGCGAAAACTAAAGTTTTAACTTTCACGCCTTTTTGAGTACCTTTGAGTGATTTCACGAGGCTGATTAATTTTTAATTTTAATTTTTTTATTGAAACAACACTGAGGGAGATCATGCAAATGCATGCAATTATGCAAAATACCTACTACATAAAAAGATAACAATTTTTGAAACCTCGCTGGCATAATGAATTGAGAAAACACAAAAAAAATATAACTTGAAATCTAAAAAAATCGCGTAACACCCATGGGGTATTTTTGGATACCCCTAGGTGTGAGGAATCTAAAAATAACTTATTGAAATTACTAGTTGGATCACCGTGTATCTGCGAAATCATCGGGTAGGTGTTACCAATTCGCCAATTGTTCCTTCTTAATTGAGCTCCAGACAACCTCTAAGTAAATTCCATTGGTAGTTATTGCGTTTACGATTGGCGTTTCGCAAAGACTTAAACACAAAATTTCGAGATTCGATATTTATAGGTAAGAGTAGGTGTAGGGCTTAATTACGAAGCAGGGTTCCTGCGAATGGGTTAAATCCACCTAATGTTTCGTAGACATTCTTATTCAAATATTTATTTTCTCAATATTTCCTACAGTACACAGATCAGATCAAATTGAAATCCAGTATTGAATTGAAAAATTGATAATCGAAAATTGATTGCTCGCTAATCACTCGTTGAAACATTGTTATTATTAACAGGGTAAACGAACACACTTGACAATACGTTTCACAATTTTGATAGAAATAAAATATACAGTTGACACGCGTGTTTCGGGTTTTAACCCATTCTCAAAACTGAAAAATGATAGCTTGAAGGTACATGAAGAATTTCGTGTGGAATAGGTGAGAGGAATATCGTCAAATCTTTCCATCTGTAAGTAAAAAAAATCTTGAAAATTTCAATAATTTCTTTGAAATTTGGTTTAAACTTCGAAATCAATATTCGACAACAGCGTCAGTTTGTTCCGATATTTTCGGAATATTGGATAGAATTATTCATATTGAACAAGCGCCTGCAAGCTTGGTCTGACGACAACCCAGCAAACACTAAAACGCTGCAAGAGTACAAAAACTGTACAGCGTTGCTGCACTTGAAGTGCAGCGATAGTGGTACAGTAACTGTATCGAAACGGACCGTATATGTCCCGCGGAATTGCATCGAAACTGTACAGCTCAAACTGCGTTCGAAGTACAGCCACTATACAGCAGCTGTGGAGGAGCTATGCCTCGTTGTAATGCAGTTTGTACGTAGTAATAATGCACCAACTGTGCTACTTCGATATGAAGTTTCTAAGCAGCAACAATGCAGCAGAAGCTCGGCTGTATAACGAGACTCACAGGAATAAGACTCAGCCGAAAAAATAATTATTTTTTAAGAGATTGAATTGAAACTTTGCACATTGATATTTAATTATTTACCATCGACAGATGTGAAAAAAGAGGGTCTACGACTTCCAGTTTATTCGGAAATTGCCGAATAATTTTGATTTTCTTATATGATGTGTTGTATATATTTTTGCATATTCGACATCTATGCTTTACGGTAGAAAAAATTCTGCAATTTTTTCTGTATCTAAATATTGATTACTTTACAAATAAAATATTCAAATTATTCAATTTTTCACGACATTTCACCAAAAACTCAGCATGGAATTCAAATATATAAAAATATACACAACATTCTTTGAAAAAATCGTTCGGCCATTTCCAGTTGAAGCGAAAAAAAATAAAATTTTCTATTTACCCTCAGTCTATGAAAGACAGTCTGTAGCATGCATGTTTACAATTTCAATGCGATTACTTGAATAATATAGGTTTTTCGGAGGTGACCCCGATTCCTGAAACATACTGGCTCTCTTAAGAGTCGAGTTCATGTTGAGCATATTACGGAATGTGATTCATAGCAAATTCAACTAAATAAAAGAAATATTGCACTAGGAACATGACTTTAATTGAAAAAACTAGAATCTACAGAAAAAGCGGCGATATCAAACATTATAAATATAATATATTATTGGATGACTCTTTCTCGTTCCTTTTTAATTCCTCTAAAATGAGTACATATTTCTCAATCATACCGTGATGGTTGTTTCAATATCGGTTGGTGAATCATTTTTGCTCCCTTTGTTCTTGCGTGCAGCAACTTAAAGTAAAGAAAAATGAGTTAATAAACAAAAAAAGTTTTACCTTGTGTGAATAAAATACCTAAAACTCCTTCATTGATGTTAGTACTTCGAAATTCTGTTTCTTAGTTGGCCCTATCCAGTTCAGGTAGGAACGCAGGAGTTTTCTACTATTGTCTATTTATTCCAGTTCCGAAAGAAACGGCATCATCTGAACTGACTTAGCCACACACCTAATTTGCCTGATTTCGTTTTTTCGGGAATTTATCATGTCCATGCACTTGTTTTTCGCACTTGCAACACAGTCAACTTGAAACAAACAGTCAGTTCAAATAGCTTGAATCAAAAACGACATAAAGAACCAATTTCCGTTACAAAACAGCATGGCCGACGACGACGATTGACAACGGCTCTACTGTAGTACTGTGGTATAGCATCAAAGACATAGACAGCGTTGTCTCATACAGCATTTCGATTTTGTTGTACAAAAGCTGTTTTGCAAAAGCTGTTTTAGGGAAGCAGTATCACCAATGCAAAGACTGTGCTGTTTTAATACAACATTTTATGTACTGCATTCCGGTGGCACTTGTAATGCAGTAACTGCACAATTGCTGTATTTTGTGTTTGTTGGGAAGATCCTCACGAAATTTCGCATAATTTTACGCATTTGCCGTTATATTATGATAAGATCAGTTTTTTTGAGTATATTTCGTAAATAAACAACAATACCAAAGAATATGAATATTATTTTTTATTATCTCCGAAAATACAACTCGGAACAAAACGTTGTCGAATATTAATTTCAAGGTTAACACCAAATTTCAATAAAATCATTGAAATTTTCAAGATTTTTTCCATATATTCAAAATGATCGAAAAATATCGATGCCACGATGTCGTATTCATTAAGATTAATATCATGAGATAAAGTTTCCTTTATATGTGAAAGACTTGAACAATTTACCATGTGAATTATTCTGAATTAATAATTTCAAGAAATATTGGACCGAGAAGTAATCCAGAGCGATTGCTGTCATAACAAAGAAGGGTGGAAGGTATTTTTCTATTTACATATTTACTAGGCATACATCATACATAAACCCGTTCTAAGTACGTGCACGTGCGCTCAACGTGGCGTTTGTCAGATCCAAAATACTTCCAAAACACCTTACTCTGCAGGTATTAGACGCATGATATTTCTAATGGGGATGATTGAGGAAATCTAGAATATCTATTAGAAATATTGCAGTTTCGAGCTGTGAACAGAGAAAAATTATTATTTCTGTTTGAGGTGGAAAGACTAAGCCATTGAAAAAACAAGGCACCATCTTTCTTTTTTATATTTGACACATTTATCATCGGTAAATTGATTATTTCAGAAAGACCGAAGTCAAGAAATCATAAAAGAAAATCGATAAAATCACTTCAAAGTAAAATACGAATACTTGTAAATGTTTAGGAATATAACTTTGAGTACAATATTCCAAGAGTTGTGGTTGAATAATTGCTTGCACGAATGTATCCTTTCATTTCAGAGTTTTCAAATATTTTCGCTAGATGTCGCTTGAAAACTTATGAACTCGTTTCTCCATAGGGTTGACCTACTATGTTGTCTTTATACAATGGTAGTACTTACTGCCTTTTGAATAGACGCCTCATAAGAAACATTAAAACTTCAAAATTCCAAGATTTTTATGGATTACGAAGAACGTTAATTCGCTAAACTCTTGCAAGGTGTTGAAGCTTAAGTTTCTCCGTACCGAAAAGAAATATGTTCTCATATCATCATCCGGACTGTTGTCGAATGGTCGCGCATGCGAAACACAAACTCAACCGACAACGCGGAGAGCGTTCTTTAGAGGAAACATTAATTGTCTCAATTCCTAACCAATCAAATGCGAAGCGCTTCCGAGAAATTCCGAGAGCATTCGTGTGAAGTCGGTTATTGATCGGCTGCATCTTGGCGGGATTTCTCTCAACGCAATCTGTGTTTTGTTTACTAACCTTTAATCGACTCACGACTTGATACTTGCTACTGTTCTGTTATATTTTGAAGAATAATTAGCAGTGCAAATTGTCCAGACGTTTTGAAAAAGCAATTATCATTACTTTGCTACACAATTTGAGATTTTCCCCTAAATTATGGACACTGTAAGGTAGGTTTAATTTATGCATTATGGAATAGTTTTTTGATGAAATTTCTGGTTTCTTGCAGAATGAATCCACTAATTTGTAAAGAATATCGAAAGGAGATTACCAGCCTATCTAATAAAAACAGGCACCTCCGGAAAATACATAAGCATGATTCTCCATATGTGGAAAGGAGGCCGAATATTATGTGTTCTCTAAGTCCGAATGAATACAGAGAGAAGTTTCCATCCTTTAATGATTTGGATAAGCATTTTACAAATATCCACAACATGAAAATCACAGAAAGTATCACTAATTTCAGAAGCCATGAAGAGTTTGAAGCATGGCAAGGAGAGGAAAATAGACATGTTAATTGTGCTTGTACTAGGGCTGTTGAAAATAAGGAGGCGGATAGAATTGTGTACTACTATTGTAACAGAAGCAATTATAGAAGTATGTCGAAAGGACACTTCTGACCATTGAGAATCAACTGTGTTGAATTTAAGGATACCAAAGTTACTGTGTAAAATGTAACGTGAAGCTAGGAGGAAGTATTCATATTGAGGGAATATGCCCTTCAAGATTTTCATTTCAAATTTTGACAGATGGTAATAACAATTAACTAAGCATATATTCGTATTAATCTGATTTTATTACCTCTTATTACACTTATTTACAGTAACATTTGTTGAAACACACGTGGCACATGTGGATGTTTCGATAACAGCAGACTCTCAAAGTTACAACAGCGAGAAGCGAGTCAGTGTTTTAGTTACTCCACATTCAGATGAAAACGATACACTATAGCTCAACGAACCTACAAGAAGCAAACGTATTTTCCAAATGATAAATAAAACTTTGTCGCACGTTTTAAATTCATCATTTTCGGGATCTTTTCATATAGTTTTTTGTTATGTAAAGAATGTATATCTTTATCTTACAAAGTTGATGGTAGTTTCTGTTTTTATATAGCTTAGGTGTAGTTAATATTGCTAATGTTCAAGATGCTTAGAAATTGTGAAATATGTATGATGTTTTGAAGGTGAGGATTAATGCGATGTGTGTATAGTTACAGTTCTTAACATATTAAGGTGCAAATAATAATTATAGTTAACACTCTCTTAGCAATGCCTACTTTCTTGAAGAAACACAGTAAAAGTATTCAATTTTAGAATTTTATTATTTTGGATTGAAATGTACTCTGTATTTATACAAATATTGCATTTTGGTTCAGGTGTAGGGGAGTTGGGAGCGAGTTTCAGACAATCCCAAATGACATTCATATGCTAAGTTGGGATTTGAATCGATGATGTGAAAAAACTGTTTTCTCTTTGTTAGCTTTGGATTACTAACCCTGGAAGTTATCGAATATTAATTTTTTTAATCGTTGTGATAATTTGCTCGAAGTTTATAATAAAAACAATTTCAAATATGATTATTATGTATATTTTTTCTGTTCCTTATTCCTTTAAAGTAATAACCTACCATTCATTAACTATTTTATAAAAAGAATTAGGTGAATTTTAAACTGAATCATTGATAAAATATGGATCCTTCACCGATTTGCAGATAGAAAAGTGCTAAGTAGAATATTTTGAGAAATACTAATTATTTGGAAGTCAAATTAGAAAATACTATATATTTAATAAAATAAATGAAGCTTTCTTCTTTGGGACAGTGTTGCTCAGACAATAATTCAAAGAAAGTTGATTTGATTATCTTAGAATATATTAAGAACCTGAATAATATCTTTTTCGGGATATCCGGAAGATTCAGAATTCATCATGCATTGTGATAATTCATCGTGATATTCCTAGCACGTTCTCTACATCTAAATTTATTTATTAATAAAATGGTAATTGATACACAACGAGGCAAAAACATCTTAATTTTGGCCAATATACTGAATGAATAACATGTAGAAATACTAATGTAAAGCACAATGTACTTTACTGTTTGTTTATAATAATATACCTTATCAAATGGTAATATACTGAATTAATGTAATATTATGTTTATTACTATACATTCTGCTGAAATACAAACAGTTCAGTACAATTAACAGTACACAACATATACATTAACGTCTTGTGGACAACGTGAGATGATGACAGTTTTGTTCACTTCAGATACTTCCAAGCAGAAATTCAATTCAAACTGGCGCCAAAGAGACCACGCCCACATCGATTTTGATTGGTTAGGAATTGAGACAATTAATGTATCCTGTTCTTTAGCGATTGATATCAGAATCGCAGTTAGGCGTTTTTTTGCGATTGGAATTGAAATTGCCATTGTGGCGTTTTTTCTCCGATTGAAACTGAAATCGACAGTAGAGCGTTTTATAACGTTACAGGATTCCTGGCGGTCAATGATGACCTCACATTCTGATAACGATTTAGCTACTGAGAATAAATTTCCTTTGGAACCTGAACAGATGTTGTGTTACTAAGCCATTTTGGATTTACTTGTATCTTGTTTGTACATTCGGGTTTTCTAACTTCCTGATACTTCTGGCTTTGATTGTGTGGTTCTGTTATATGCAATCGCTTGTGGGCGTTTGAATTCCAACCAGACGCTCTGAGGCAGAGTCGGGCTTAACTATCTCTCATATTCAACCATGTTTCTTTTCTCATACTCGATGTAATAATGAGTTATGTCAATTTCGATTTCGAGGGCCTTTGCCTTGACCTTGTTCCCCAACATTCGAATCATTGTGCCTATCTCCATATTGCCTGGCTTAGTTAGAATGGCCATGTTGGCAAACATACCCGGTACATGGATTGGTGTTTTTTGTGTTTTATGTAGTTGAGGAGAAACATTCTTCTGTTTCTTAACGATGCCAATCTTATATTTGTGTTAGACCAAAGTTTGAGGTTTTTTGTTGTACTCTCACCATAGATCTCGGTGATTCTACTGTAGAACCTAATGTGTGAAATACTTCGTGAAATGTTAATTTGTTGCTGCATCATATATAGAAATTATAATTGGGAAAATAAGAGAAGCTGTAGAGTATTCCGTATACCATTTATTGTACTATGCTAAGCTTTCGCATAGATTTTGCCACTTCATCAGAGCATCTAAAAACAAATAGGCACATTTAGTACATTACAGCAAACACTATCTAATTACACATTCCTGACTTACACAATGCTAGATTATATCAATCAAAGGTGTTATCTGTGTATTCAACAAGAATAAACGCATCAAAAATTTGAAATTTCGGTGGAAGGCTGTAAACTTCAATGGAATTTTTATTGCACATGATCTGCGAGCTTCTTGCAGACCATAATTACCAAAGTATAAAATACTGATTCTGTTGTGTATTTATATGTATGAATGCCTCAGTTACGTGAAGAATAAAGAGTTAAAATATGTTTCAGTTACATGTGTAAATGCATTCACTTCCAGAAATTTCAAAATGTTGTGGAAAAGCGGCAAAAGAAGTGATGTTGAGAAAATCCTGCTACTGCACAGAAAGAGAATTTCAAATGATAATTGTCTGATTTAGTTCCTGATATTTCAGTTTACTCGTCCTTTATACTATAATTGTTTTACTGGAATACTAAAAATTACTTCTATTATTCCGAAATGAGTGATGTTTTATCTAAATCAACAGAATTGTCAACTGAGTGAGGAACTCTTGTCGAGATATTTCCTTCAATGAAGCTTCAAAATGAATAATTTCCCAAATATTCTTGTTTCGATGAAATTTCCGTGATCTTATTTCGCTTTTCAAGACAAATACTGAAATACTAACTAACTGAGATGTCAATCTTGAAAAATTACACATATGAACAGCGCAGTTCTTCCTGAAATGCGGTTGAAGTTTCCATTCCGTTCCATTTCCATCCATCTCGTTTCACAATAATGCATGGTTTGCTTGGCGATCCTTGAGTAAATAACAAATACGATTCGTACTGGGAAAGTGAAAAATGGTTTGAAAGGCTTCTTTGTATGGAATCAATTTGTCTGTATTCTCGATATACGCAGCTCACAAGAAAGCATGGATGAATTGCTGCTCATAAACCCGTCAAACATACTTCGATTTCGATACAGACTTGCAATCGAAAAATTCCTTTACTGTTATCGGTCTTATCTTCCATTTGATTGTATGATTTGAGATTCTACAAGTTTTTACTGATTTCTTCGATACCAACGATATACTTTCACCACAATAAGTCTGCTTGGCATCGGATATAAGTTGTGCTATTCACTCCGCCAATACTATATTTTTTTTAAGTTTCTGTTCTGGGAAACAGTATGTTATCGTTTGGTCCAAATTTTTTGATTTTTCACATTTCAATCCCAAAATGGTTATTAAGGATAAGGTTGAAAACCCTGAAGAAATTTTCTTTCTCAAATTTGAATCAGTCCGTCCACCATCCGCCTGTAGGTGCACCAACTTTCGACTGAACCAGCGACTTCTCAGATTTGGTTTGGAATCTAAATATCTCGGAGTTCGTTAATGGGTGAAACTGGCCAGAAGGTAAGGAAGTTATTCCCATTTATTATTTGAGGTTCAGTTCTTCAGTTTCTCTAGATTTACCAACTAATACTATCAATTTGATGCTTCAAAATTTGTCGAGGAATTTTTTGATGATCTATTAGCTGGGAAACAAATGTTCTCATTTTTGTCAAAAAAATTTATTTTTTCGGAGACTATCGAAGTTCCATTGGTTTTGCAGAAATTTCTGGACTAACAGTAATGCCACGACATACCTACTTATATTTATGCCGTCCACTCGATATCCTAACCTAACCACTATCCCCAGCGTGCCACGAGAAGTCTGCATTATGAGGTGCCGTTTGGGATGAAAGTGGGTTTGCAAATATATTCATTTTCGAGCCAATATATTCATGAATTTAGTTATTCATTTATTACCCAAATACACAAGTAACAATATAATACACCATGTGTGGCTCATAGAGGTAATGAAATTACCTCTTCGTGAGCTCGCTGTAGAAAGCCCATAAAATATTCCATATTCTAAATAACAAATCAATGAATCAGATGAAGTGGAAACCCACAAAATAACTGAGAATGAACACATCAAAACCCCACCCCTACAATCCCTCATCATGTGTACTACATTAATACGAATTTTGACTCCACCCTTAAAATGAATTTTTATCCTTATCACAAATCTGACAAAACCCATTTCTTCAATTTAATCTCCGGAATAATGACTGCTCAGAACTTTTAGTTCATTAGAAAGCAGGTTTAAGATACTAATTGATCTCACAAAGGTACTCCTACCACTGACCGTCTTGAATCTTATAGGGAATTGGATACTTTTTGAATTTTCAAATTCAATCTTCAGCACGTCATAATGGAAATCTCAGTGACTCAAAAGGAAAAAGCTGTTCCATAGTCAAAGGGCTGTTGTGAACGATATCACCCTTACTGATTATTTTTTAAAATTCTTTTTTGATGGTTTTTTCAAAAGATTCAGAAAGTGATAGTAAGCTCCCAATAAATTATCATTCATCAACTCCCCCACTCACCCCACAATACTCAACCACAACATTATCAAAATTCACCCGATGACATAATTTTTCTAAATATGAACTCAGAAGCTGATGAGCTCTACCTCTAATTCCATAGTTATTCAATTTTTCCAACAAAATTTTATAATCCACCGTATCAAAAGCCTTTGCCACCTCTAAAAAAGCTACAGCCACGGGCGCACTTCAATCGAGTCTTTGGTAAATTAGATAAGTCAATTTTTCATTGAAACCATACTGTCTTTTTGATATTAAATTATGTTTTTTGATGAAGTTTAAATCCTGGAGCTAATTATATTCCCAAAAATTTTCGCTAGAATAGATATTAATGAAAAAGGTCTATAATTCGACATATTATGCTTGTCCCTAGTTTTATGAATCGATTTTATAACAGCTTTTTTGAAAGCATCTGGCCATATTGCTTTATGAATGCTCGAATTCATTATATGGGCAAGAGATTCTGCAATGAAGTTAGCCAGTGCAAGAACGGTTTTTACATTTATGTCATTATCTCCACCACTCTTTATTTTAATTTTTTGAATTATATTTCTTACCTCGTACGTACCAACAGGAATATAGAATGGGGATTAAGCGGGAAAAATCTAATTTGAGTCATACTTGGCTGTCAAACACCATCTCCAAGTTGTCTACATACATTTGCGAAATAATTTCCCAAACAATTAGCAATCTGAAATGAATCTGAATTTTTGATCTCTTTCCATCATATATAAAAGTAACACAATAATCGTTCTTACTGGTTTTGCCGAGTTTTTTACGAATAAATGACTTCGAACCCTTGGATCTGTAAGTGTTCATCTCGACCACTTTTTTATCATAAATAATTTTTGCTTTTTTAAACCTTATCAAGAGCTCTTACATAATTTTATATTCAGTTTTCAGTTGTAGATTTCCAGGTGTCATTTTCCAAATGACAGAAAACATTTCTTCTCTACTACAAGACTTCAATATGCCTTTAGTCATACAAGGGATGCCAGGAGCAGATACCGATTTTTTCCTAATATTAATTTTAGCTAAGTTAACACATTCAATTATCAACTTGATAAGTGACTCAGCTGCCCGGTTAGGATGATCTTTTAGTAACACTGAATTCCAGTACATCCCAGAAGCCATATTTGTTAGCGCTAACAATATTAGTAACCCCTTCAATAGAATCCTCAACATATATCACAACACCGTCAGTTTTATTAATGTCTTTGTGATTATAATAAAACTTGTCCCGTGTTAAATGGAATGATTCATAATGGACCAGCATACTGGTGTCAACACATATTATTGTACTAGGTTTAACCCTGAGCCTGGCCGTCCACTGGAAGCGATTTGGGGCTTTTATGAGCTACGCGTTTTACGAGCGCCGAGGAGCTTTTACGACCGAAGCGGTCTCAAGCTTCGGGGTCGTCCACTGGCAGATTGTTCGCGAGGTTTCGGTTCGTTCTTGTTCTTGCGTAGCAGAGGATTTTTACTTCAGATTTCCGTGTTTATTGAAGAAATTGTGATACGGGATGGATTAAGAATTAATAATTCATTAATGTATATTTGTGTAGTCCCATATATTTTCGTTTCAGTTTCGATAATGGAGTAAAACCCAAAACATGCATGTCAACAAAATATTTTGAATTGAAAATTGTGAACGAAGTCAAGTGTTTTATTTGTTTTAATGTTAAGATTAATAATTAATTTCAAGGATAAATCTCACTTGATCAGGCATATGTTAGCTACGGAATGGGGAAAATTTTTGAGCTAAGGTAGATTCAAATAAAAAAAAAATGAAATTATCGGAAACAATTCACCATCTTGATAATGAATGATTATTATCGTATACTCATTTATAATACTGGAATGGAAGTTGAAGTGTGAATGTTGATGACCTGGGTACTTCGAAAACAAAGGATGTGGAACTTCGAAATTATGGCTGATTTGAATTTTATCTGTGAAAAGTCAGCTTCAGAAGGTGAGTATGTTATTAATGTATCTAGAACGTGACTTCAAAACTTTAAGAACTGCAAACATCGAAAGAAATGATGGTGACACAGATATTAAGAAATTCTTAAAATTTTGCAGAAGTGCATGTGTATTTTAGAAAACAGGTCACTAGTAAAAATCCGTAGCATTTTATAAAGAAAAAACTAGGTTTATTTTGTGATCGAAAAGATCGTTCTGCATATGAGATTGATTGAAACGTAGTTGAATCATTACAGTACGTATGGTCAAAAAACACTTGAGCATATAGAAAAATGTTCGGAATAAAATTGGTCGGAGACTAAAAAACAAATTGATAATAGATATTGAGATAATAAGAGCTATAAACCCGAGATAATGGCGAAACACGCTGGATTAATTATATTTGGAATGCTATACAGCCGATTATTGCCAAAGAGTCCAACTTCAGGTAGGCTACTATACACGTACAGAATTTCTGGATGTGAGTTTAATGTAAGAAAAAAGACAACATTCATTAACCTTTCAATCTGATCCATCTAAAATTCACCAACAATAAACAACGAGCTTCAACAAATATTCCGTTCACAAAGTATACATTCCACTATCCGACGGCTAGCTCCTCTTTTCGAGCGTATAGAAGCGGCAGATCCAAAGTGATCTGGATACGATTGCGCCGCTCGAATTCTCTCGAAGTCGCCCGTATGAAGTCGCTGCCAGTCGACGAGGGTACCTAGAATTCCATTCATTTGGATCTGTCGCGCAAATTCGTTCGTTTACGCTCCTATCGCGCCTCTCGAAATCGCTTGCAGTGGACGACCAGCCTGAGTCCCCCAATCAAAGTTTGTAATTTTTCAATATTAGCATTAAAGCTTCGAATATTAACATACATGAATAGATTTTGATCATGTTTAACAAGTTTATTGAAGGACTCCGGTCTATTACAAATTTGCTCTTTATTTACAATATCATACTATATGCCATCAAGAAGATCGAAACACCGATCAACACAACTCATAAACAGTTCAGAGATCTATAAGCCGTTATTCCCAGTAGTCTCTTAATTTGCAATTGATAAAGAGAACATACTTTGTCAAGTGCGGAGTGGTCAATATCATAATCTGTCTTGAACTTGTTATTCATTTCAAAATAGTTAACACATGAAATAGTTTTCGACTTACAGTCTCTATAGCAATGAGATGATGGACACTGGGAACACATGGTAGGTCCGTTAGGGCCACTTGCACCGTATTACAAAACCATAGATTAAGACCATAACCAAGGCTTAGGTAAAAAATTATCTAGCGCCGTCACGTAATCCACGTTTAATGGCCTTAACTGACTATTAAATTTAAACCCTGGAATTTGGGGGCTTAAAAGAAGTATTAATGGTAAGCTTCGAAATCTAACCCTACTTTCGAGCGATTTCGTACAAGTTTGACATTTTTCTGGACGTAACTTCCAGTTTGTTTACATTTTTTTTGTTTACATTGGACATTCATGAAGAACTCGTACGAGTTAATGGATTTGATAATCAAATTTTGATCAAAAGTTATTGAATTCCAGATGATATTTATGAAAAATTATATAGAGAGATAACGATATCAGTAGGCATTGATTCGTATCTTTTAAAGCATGAAGAATTAACATCAATATTTCTTTTGAGTTTGAAAACTCAATGGTATTTCTTATAAGCCTTCAACTATTTGAAACGATAAAGTTACAATGATATGCTTATTCATTAACAAAAGCGAATAGCAGAATGAAATCGAAGACATATTTGGAATGAAAAAGCATAGTTTCATGAGGATTCTTCAGTACTATTTTATTTAGTGATGTATTACGTGGAAAGCTATCATATACTACTTTATTATTGTGCAGGTGCTGTCTCTTTGCTATCATTATCCTCGATTATATATTAACTGGACTCAAATTAAAACTACAAACTAATTAATGTGAAAAAAAATTGCATCCTCGTGTCAGTCGATCTTCAAACGTACACCTCCGTCAATCCATCCATACAAGATACTTCAGTATTGATATGGCTTATATTTATATGCGAATCTCACATAAAAGTTTTCATTACCAAAAATTAACTCAATTCATAATATACTTATTACAAACAGAATAATTCAATGGAAAGTCTATCCTTGGGTAAGCCTTTCCTTATACGAAAGTTGTTTCGGATAAATCAATACTATTTATTCATTCATTTTACAAACGCCAGGATTGTAATTCCATGCAGAAGCTCAAATCTTATGATATTACAAAATATAAGTTTACTTGAGTATATAACTATAAATTTGAATAATGTTTAAAGCCTGATGCAGAAGTAAGAGCACAGGTCTGTAGTAAGAGATCCCTAGTCTTAATGATAATAAACAAGTCGGGAACATTACATGCAATATTTTCATGGAAGCTATAAACTCTGTCAGATATATTTTTTCGGTGGGTTTTTCGATAGATGCATCTTGATTTTTCATATCTTATGGAAATATGGTAGAACCCATAAAATGAGATTCATCTTTTGAGTTAAAATATTTCATCAGTTAGGGTTAAAATAAACAACATGAAGCTAGTCACAAGTACCAATTCATAAGATAGTAACCAGATTTGTAGATTAACTTTAATCTAGTTACATTCAGCCTCGGTGCAAGCCAAATATTTAAATCAGAGTTTAATAAGTTTATCGTCGCTTAACTAACTGAAGCTTAAGACGAAAACGGTGCAATTGGCCCTTATACTTTCAGTAATTATCCTCGTGATAAAAACCATAACATTTATGACATCTTGTGACTTTCAGGTTCTTCAGGACATCTTCTAAAACAAACATATATTTTGTCAGCTGAAATTAATTTCCTGAATGCTGAGCCATTGCAATCCAGGATTCTATATTGAGGTTCATTATTTCCATTAATTTCTGCGAAAACTATATCCAGTTGATCAGTCTCTTCGCAAAATGAGTTCTGGTTTCTAATTGCAACAAGATATCATACTCAGGGAATTCTTTATCTATATTAGTGACAACTATGCTTAGTTTGCGCATTTTTGTTTCATCTATGTCATAATTCCCACCCATTTTCGAAATGAGTTCATCCTTAATTTCACCAGTCGATCTATCTGAGTTACATTTGATCAATACAGAATCATTCTTCATATTCAATACTGCGTTAACTTTGACTGATAGCTGACATAAATTAAATTCATTCACCAAATCTCTTTCGTTATGGAGCAATCCTGTTTATTTTTCTGTTTCCACACAATGAAAGGAACATTAGGTTTGAATGCATTCCCGGATTTTCCCTCTGTTTACTCTCTCATTGAGGGCCTCTGCGTACGTAATTTGATAGCCTGAAGGTGTTACTTCGAAGTTTTCCAATTCATCATGAAGTTTCTTTATATTCCATTTCGTTTTTGCACGCTTGTTCTGGGGAACAGCACGTTATCATTTCGTCACCATGTCTGTAATTTTCGAATTTTGAGCCGAAATTGGTCTCAAACGACTAGGTTGGGCTTACTGATGAAGAATTCGTGGTCAAAATTGATTCTGTCCGTCCGGCCGTATGCGCTATAACTTTCTAAAAGAAGAAACTAGAGTCTTCAAATTCTCAGATTAGGTTGAGATCCTGGAAATCTCGGAAAAGATGTGCCAAATTTGACGAATGGTTTTTGTGCTACAGCCAATTGAAAATTTGATTTTTCAATAACTCGAAAAATATTCATCTGATCGGAATAAACCTGGTTGGTAGATGTACAGTAGCAGTATGAAGAATTCTCAATTGAAAAATTAAAAAAAAAAAAATTTTCTGTGAATTTTCATATTTCATTTGAATTTCACTGAAATCTCCGAACCGCCACTTCATAACCGAGTACTGTATTTCAGGCCAATCAGATCCCCTGATATTTCTGAGGAACAAATCGAGAGAAAAATTCACAGTATTCATTTCAGAAATTTATATATTTCAAAGTGCATATCTTCGATTCCGTTTGAATTTTATTGTGATCGACACCGGAAACTCGAAGACTCTGTTTCAGTCCAATCAAATCTATATTTTGAATTTTCCTCATAATAATTTCAAAATATTTGTTCCCATCGACCTTTCAGGGCATCTACTGGAGAATAGTAGAAGCATTCACACTTTTCACTTCATGTTCATGAGGTGGATTACCTGGAAGTTTTATCGGTACTTCTCCGTGACTTATGAGCAGTGCATCGGAAACGTCTATGATGCAGTAAATAGATACTAGACGATACAACTGTACTGGATCATATTTCATTTGTTTTTGTTATAAGTGTTAGGATATGATGGAACACATCCCTTAAAATAACTGTCTATGATCATGTACATAAACACAGAGCTGCGTCACATAACCTAGAACAGTAGAAGACACGTGAAGAAGCGTCCCAGATGTAAATACTAATAATTAAGAATAAAGTAATTTAAAATAAGTTGTGCTTTTATAAATATATCCACCCATATATAGAAAAGATAAGGGATAGGGTCTATAGAGTTGAACTGGAGAATGGGGCAAAGCTTTACAGGAACAGGAAATTCATAAAAATTATACAAGGTGATATATTTTCAAAAAAGGAAGAACAACATTCTCTGTTGAACTCAAAGGAGAATGAAGATGTTAATAAAAGTATTTCATATTATATAGATATAGAAAATAGTATAAACAGCCCGGAAAATACAAGTGTAAATAATAGAACTGTAACAGGAAATGATAGTCCAGATAATTCGAGCGTGAGCACAAATAATTGTAATTCAGACTCGATCTCAGAGTCACTAAGAAAAACATTATCAGGCAGAGTGGT
Organism: Myrrha octodecimguttata; assembly: GCA_958510865.1. Lineage (NCBI taxonomy): Eukaryota > Metazoa > Arthropoda > Insecta > Coleoptera > Coccinellidae > Myrrha > Myrrha octodecimguttata. The sequence goes on along the minus strand of OY294058.1, from coordinate 15,702,958 downwards.
CAAGCCTCCAAATAGACTGGATTTATGATTTGTTTTGTATGTTTAGTGATTGTATTTTGTTTATCTATTGAAAGGGGAGATGTTAGGATATGATGGAACACATCCCTTAAAATAACTGTCTATGATCATGTACATAAACACAGAGCTGCGTCACATAACCTAGAACAGTAGAAGACACGTGAAGAAGCGTCCCAGATGTAAATACTAATAATTAAGAATAAAGTAATTTAAAATAAGTTGTGCTTTTATAAATATATCCACCCAAGCAGTAAATAACTTTTACAATAAGTAAGGTGAAGTGGATTAGAATATTCATCGAAAAATCAATTGCTTTCGAAATCATATTATTTCCATTGAGTTATTCTTTTTTATGCGCTTGTTCTAGGGAACAGCGGGTTATCATTTCGTCACGATGTCTGTAATTTTCGAATTTTGAACCGAAAATGGTCTCAAACGACTGGGTTGAATTCCCTGAAGAAAATTCCGTGGTTAAATTCAATTCTGTCCGTCCGGTCTTCCGTATGTGCTCTAAGTTTCGAAGAAAACGACTTAGCGACGCACTTGGATTAGAGTCCGAATATCTCGGATGAGTTCGTTATATATATATATATATATATATATATATATATATATATATATATATATATATATATATATATATATATATATATATATTCGTTTGAGAACGAGCATTACATCCTAAGATATATCACAGTGTTAGCAGAGGAAATGTGAACAGGGTACCATACTTATTTGCGTATGATACAAGAGCACATATAAAAACCTCAGGAAAAATTCTGTCTCCCCGTATAAGTGTAGTAATTTGTTTATAGAAGATGGATGGCATCTTTTTCATTGGAAAATAATTTTTTCTTCATCGACAAAATATCTGAAACCAAAAGAGGGACAGAAAACCAGACGGAAGCATTATCACCCACATTTGCTCATGACCGAGAGGGTCTTTTGACCAGGTTCAGTCCTCCAAGCGATGATTTTCAGATCCTCAGATAAACGAAGAACGCTACAGGCCCCTTTATTGGGGAATCATCTCCCATAGATCCATAATTGTTCATTTCGAACGAGAAATCTAATAAAATATCGGGAATAAAGTGAAAAACTTGTGACATGTATTATGTCAGGATGGTCGGGTAGTTTCGGAGTTGGTCCCATTTAAAATTTTCAGGTTAATTCCTTGATATCTCCTTAAGTATTGACTCGATAAAATTGAAACCTCTGTGGCAGTTTTGGAATATTAACGCGCAAATTAGAGCAAAATTTCCTGTGAATCCAGTTGTTGAGAATTTCAAAGAAAAAATTTTTTCGAAAATTTTTGAAGAAAAAATTTTTTCCTGAGAATATTCATTAGATTCCAATTAATTTTGGCATAAACGTTGGAGTCAGTATTCAACAAGAATGTTAAAATTTCAATTCGATCCGATATCAACTTTCGGAGATATTATATAAGGAAAAAAATGTGCCAAATTTCGTTATTTGGAAATTTACGTTATTTCCGCAATATCTCAAGAAGTAGAGATGCAATCAGATTGAAACTTGGTAATCAGGTGGAAATTACAAACACGCAACTAGATGGAAAATTTTGTGTTGATCTAATAGTTAAAATTTGAACAAGCGCGTAAAAGCTTCTCACCTAACGTCGGTGCTTATCTAGATTTTTGTATTCAATAATATCATCTTTATTTTCTATAAGCCAATGGAAAATTTCGATGAATTCACCCCTCAAACAGGACTGACAGTAAAATTTCATCACAATTAAATTTTTTCTGACACAATTCTCACGAAATTTTCAATTAAATTGGGAGTCGATATTTGACAACTAGTCATGATGTTTCGATCTGATCGCGTTAGTGTTTCTTGATACTGAGAAAATAAACTCAATCTTTCTAACTAACACTAATACGTAAAACAAAATGCAAGAGTTTCCGCTGAAATCAATTGTGTAGATGTGATTTCTACTAGGATTCAACTTACTTCTGAAAAATATTGATGAAACAAAAAAACACACCCCTCCTGTGCAATTTATCTGAAAAAGTTTTTTCCACAGTGCATATATCCAATAAGAGTTCACTCGATTTACGAAATATCCAACACAGAAACTGAAAAACAGAAGTTATTTTCAATAACTTTTCTTCTTTTCCTTCTTCTTCTTCCTTTTGATAGGACTATGTCCTGTTTTTCAAACTTTTTATTCGATGTCCTGTGACGATGAAGTCCAGAAGTCAGCCCATCTTTTTGGTGGTCTTCCTAAGGGTCTGGTCGTGTTCGGTTTCTCCCTATATGCGGACTTGGCGAATCTATGGTCTTCCATTCTATCGACATGCTCTCTCCACTCTTTTCTGTAACAATTAAATATCCTGAACCTCATAAGGTTGAATTCGAATTTATAATTCCAAAATAGAAATTTCGCTTTTATCATTGTCAGATTCACTCAACTAAGAGGGTGTCAAATCTGAACGTCTGTTATATGTAAAAACGTAGAATTCAAACAAGTAGTTTGCGGGCAACCAGATTGTGAAACACGCGGAATATTTTTGTCTACGCTATAAACCTTATTTTTTAATATTTGGGGAATAAAACTGAATTTTCACAAATCATATGAAAAAAAGAACTGGTAATCAATATTTGTAAGCTTTTTCAGAACCAGGATTGCTGGATTGAATGGAACTATAAGCAGCTTTCGTCTTGCCCTCTCCTGACGTTGTTCGATGGATCGAATTAATAAATATATTGGCTTCCACACTTTACATATTTGCTCCCACTTAGTAAATATATTGTGTTCGGAAGAATAGAAATATATCGACACAGAAATTCCATATATTGGAGCAACTGATAAAAGGTATATTGACTCGATAAAGAATATATTTGCGAACACACTTATATCCCAAACGGTGCCTCATACTTCATAAAGTTGAAATAATATTCACATTACATATGTGAAAAATTATTTAATTTACAATTGTAGCCATTCGCATTGTAATTCCGAATTGAGTTATGTCAGGCAGATCACCTGAACTTGTGGACTTGTTGCATTTGTATGGTTGGTGTTACAGGTCGCAGGAGAAGATTTAACTATAGTTCTCTAATACTCCGTTAACTTCATAATTATTTCCAGAGATATTCGGTAAAGTCAAATTTTGGGGCTTGTTGAAATTTTGTACATTCATTTCCATACATACCAAAAAGTACTAATTAACTAACGCTATCAAAATTAAACTTCAATCAATCTCCAAAAGTTTGTTTCTTTTCTTGAATTTTTTATATTTTGTAAAAAAAAATTCAAGTGCTTGGATGTTGTCCACTGACTCCTACTGCTTTTTCGACAGCTCTCTCTTCAATCGGCAAAACAAGAATATTTGCCAAGGCTTGCTTGTAAAGGTGAGCGTCTATTAGACAGACGGGCCGGAGATCATGGCAGGCGGAGTAATCCGTCTGCTTGGTTTTGCGGAATCAACTGACGGATTACTCAGCGAGTGTTTCTCTGTCAATGCGACCCGCCCCGCCTCGGTAGACGCTGGACTGGAACAACGCACTGGAGGATTCCGGGTCATAAAAGGATAAAATAATTCAGTTAAAATCGAGAAAATGAATGAGAACCATCTAATTTCGTTGATAGAGAAATATCAAGAAATATATTATACTGGAGACGGTAGGTATCATGATGAGTAGTCCAAACAACGACTGCCGGATGTAATCTGTCGATGGGATGCTACCTGCCTTATTCAATTTTAATGGACGCAGTATAAAATAATGCTCGCCTCACTGTTGCGATCCGATCTGCCTTCAGTGTGACGCTTAACTTTAGAAGGCTTGGTTGTAATACCTGAGGTAGAAATTTTTAAATTTTTTGATCGTAACAATGTAAGAGCTTAATATCTGTGTGAAATATATTTCGAATTGAGATGTCTGAAAAGAGTTGATAAGGAGTCAAAGAAATGAGACGAAGTAGCTTCGAATATTGGTTCGTTTTTTGCTTTGTTCAGACGGCCGGATATCGTGAAAGAGAATATTGTTTTCAGGCCGAGTATCAGTTTTCGTGCAGACCGATATCGAAAGATAAGAGTATATTTTCCAACTTAAGTCCGAGATAAGAAAAATGTGGAGTTGAATTTTTGCCTAACCTACGTGGAAGAGCTTCCTAAGTGAAGTTCTCTTTTGAAAAGCTGACTAGGAGAAATTGTTAAGAGGGGCGAAAGCCTCACTTTTTGGTACGAAAGGCAGTTGCATATCGGAGATCGGCGGGAATAGCTCCAGAAAAAAAGATGTAGATAGTACCGCGAGAACGGGCGGTCCTTCGGGACAAAATAACGTTAGGAAATTCAAGGGCTGGGTTGATCAATAATAGTTTATAGTAAATTTGAAAAACCGATTCCTTCCTAGTAGACTAGCGTTTTTGGTGACAGTTGCGAGCTTAGCTCGTGAGGTTTTTTTTTGTTGTGCCGAGAAAAGTACGGAACCGATAGATTCGGTTATTAGAGGGTCCGAGCGAGGGACCAGCCGGAAGCTTGTGTTTTTTTGTGTGCCAAAGAGGGTACGGAACCGATGGATTCGGTCATTATAGAGTCAGAGTAAGGGACTCGTGGAAGTAGCTCGCGGTAAGAGTTCGAGAAAAGGGTTCATTTTATTCTTGGTAGGAGAGCCCTTTGAGTTCGCGGCGGAAGTGGTGTATTCATGGAATAGAGGTCACTGTCGGAGTTGGTGTATGGTCTTCAGGTACACCTATTGGAATAAGCTTTCTACTAGTGAGGAAAGGGTCAATCGTTTTGGAAAATGTATGTTAATACGATTAACCCATCGTGTTTCGATTTTCTTTCATTTTATTTTTAGTTAGACACAATAAGTTAAAATTGATAGGTTTTACTGATGTCTCCTCAATGAAGAAAATCTGATTCGAAAACCATATTTGAGAAATTTTTCTGTTGTTATGTTATGAACATGATAGCATGAAACCTCTCGTTCAATTAAATAATTTTATTGTATTAAAATATCGGTTCAAGTAAGTTTTTGATAAAATTGATATTTTTGTTTTCATTTTGGTGAACACCTCGATCTGTGTAAGTAAGGAAATTTGAATATAGTTTATAAGTGTATTCCATTTGGGTTTTTCTTTCCTGATTTCTTGTTCCTCAGAAAAATATCAAGACAAAAGACTCTATCCTAGTGCAAAGAGCACGAACTTTCATCCCTTTCGGACAATTCAAGTAGAATAATGTAAGATGAGATGAATAAGTTTTTGAATGAAATTCAATCCCATTATTTCGAATGGTGACAGTTGAGAAATTAAGTAGCTATTTGGTATTCTAGTTAGTCCTACAAGAAAAATCAAAATTCTACTTTCATAAATGGTGACAGAGATTACAGATTGGATTATAAGTCCAATAATTTTCAAAAAGCACAATATATAGACCTATCTACTATTACATGGTCACCACGAGAGCCCATATTTGGGTCGCGTAGTTGGTGCCGACCGATGACGTATAGTAATGGAAATGGTCTTGATGGGACATAGGCCTTTCACATTCGCAAACTTTCCAACGCTAAATGAATTGACCTATTCATCAGGATCTTACGACAATTACCTTCCAGCAAGACAGTTTTTTGGGAACATTCTTTCGAAGATCAAGAACAGAAAGAAATCTCTTTTAACAATTTGCTGGATTACTATGAACACTCACGACCTCCAACAGGCTCCAACCATAATTAAATCCACCTCCTTGATCTGTAAAATTTGTTCTACATTTATAGCAAATTCATAACGCACGATCAAAAACACAAACAAACTTGTTGACTTTTCACTATGGCGATGTTTTCTGAATATCCATATGTTCTGCGATTCTATATGCATCTTGAGCTCTAATACCGCTCATTTGTCGAGGGGGTCACGTGTACGTGCTTTCATCATCAGAACACGTTTCATGAGAAAAGATATTTTCGATCCGAGCGAACTGTGATTAGCTAAAATTTCTGAAGGTTAAAGTAGGTATGCTCTAGTTTGACCTATTTCGGTTCAAGAAAATTTATTTTAACAGGCAAACAACGAAATGAGTTGAGAATAGAAGTATATTGGTCAATTTCACATTACAATTTTTTAGGAAAGATTATGTAACTCAGGAATATGTATATATTTGATTTGAGTTAGCCTCTTTCTGTGTATACTGTGATTAGTTTTGAAGCATATTCCTATTACTTCCAAGTGTGGAATAAGTTTGGGAGGAGCTAGATATAAGTTTTAATTGGTCTCAGCTCGTTTTCTCACTATAGTTCCATATGTTCATTCTGAATGTGTAAAAAATTTACACCACATTCACTTCTTCGTTGTTTTACAGATTATAAGTTTCCAATAGGATCGAATCTGTTTTTTTTCGAAAGTATTGTCAGATTAAATTTCGAATGAATATATCTGATGAACCATTTGGTGGATTTTACAAATTCATTAATTCAACCCTCGTTTTTGTACCGGCTGTACAAACCTGGAGTCTCTGCGTTAATTCTCATTGAGTTCACCATTGGCCATTTACCAATGCAGATCGTAAGAATGAGTACATCCTGAATAATCGTCTTGATATTTCAAAATAAACTTTCCCATCAGTTTTCATCCTCAACTGTTTGTAGTTCGAAGTATAAATAATTTCAAAAAAATGTGCAGATTTTCATCATGAGACCAGATATGATGATTTCCTGTGTATTTCTAGGCACATTTCTACGAAATAAACACATTAGGTGGTTGGTTAGTTTTCACTAGAATCACATTTCACAGAAATGAAGGGAGATTGAGCTTATGTTATTCAACGAGTGTGGGAGAATTTTATCTGGCAAAATTCATTATTTAATCAACTCTGAGTTTTGTAATTTTATATTCTTGTTATGTATATTCTTAATTTGTCTGCGATTGCCTCGTTGTTGCTTATTTTTTTTTATTGTCTGACCTTCTGATCTTTATTCAACTTGTCCTACACATTGTTGAAATTCCCGGAAAATCAATAAACTATTTTTATTTTTATTCGATATTTCCAGAAATAAAGGTTGGATAGAAGTGGAATCAAGTGCCATATTGAAAGATTGTAAGAGAGCACTGACGTGAATTATAGAGGAGATTGAATTGAAATTTAGTACTCGACTTGAAAATTGAAAGTTCATGCAAAATTTCGTGAGGAAATGGTTTTGAATTTGAGCAAGCGTTTGAAAGGTTCTCACTTCACGTCAGTGCTATTATAGAATTTTTGTCTTCCTTAGATGCGGTAGTCAATTGAGTTCAATTAGATTTATTCAACAAAAAGAAATCACACATTCCAACAAAAAATGGTCTATTCAAGTTGCAGAACTTCCAGTCTGAGTAAGATAACTGTCTGATTGTCTCTGGAGTATAGTGGCAGAAATATTCATTGTCACATATCGATATAAATTTAGTGCACTTCTACGATATTTTTTGTCAATCGACTTCTCAACCATTTGTCTCTATATAAAGCATAGTTCATGAAACATTTATCAGCCCATGCGTTGGTTTGCATTCTCACTTTTCCTAAAGGAAGCAATATGCTTCATTAATACCTGGAATCTAATTTCTCGATTATATTCAGAATATCCAAAGTTTCGTGACGTTAAATGCGATAAGTCGGGAACTAATCATCGGATTGCCGACAAATTTCGACTTGCAAGATAGCTTATTCGAGATACATTACAATACGTATAATTTCTCAATAATGGCGCCATCACTGTTCCATCCTACGGATTTAATGAATGATAATATTTTTCCAGATGGGATTATCGAACCCTACGACTCAATCGATGAGTTGGTTCAATGAAAGTGACCTGTGGTTGTTCATAGAACAAATGAGAGGAACTCAACAGCAACCCCTGAGTACAGCTGTACCTCTTACCGTTATCAACAGTATTATATTCATAACTGGAATTGCTGGAAATATTGGAGTTTGCATCGTTGTTTACAAAAATTCCATGCTTCATACTGCAACCCACTACTTCTTGTTCAATTTAGCTGTGGCTGATCTTCTGCTGTTGGTTTTCGGTGAGTAAACATTTTATGTATTTTACAGAGGTAAACGAAGTAATGGTCCTCAGTTGTGCTCATTATGAAAAACAGCAATGTGAAGTCACTCTCTTTTTCAACTATTAAAAAGGTTTTACTGAGAATGTAATAGTTTGCGCATATGAATATGGGAATGACCCGCGGAAGCCGGTTCCATATGAGCGTCACTGCCCAAGTAGCCTTGCTAGTATAGTGCGGCATTATTATTATTATCAAGTGAGTACACCTTGGAATTTATCCAATCACGAACCGCACAATGATCGTCGTCTGCAAGATGATGCCTTTCACATCTGAAAGTGAGTATTTTCTGGTTTTTTATATTCCATAAATTATCTTTCTAATGTTTTAGGAACAATATCGACAATGGAAATGATAAGTCAGATGATACCCAGACTTTTCAAGATTGTTTTTCCGTTCTTTCGATGGACGCTGTGATTGTTAGGAATTGCTACATCAATGTGGTAAACGTTTCTGTTCGTTTTGTCTATGAGTGTAATGTCGGGAATATTATGCTGCACAGTTCTGTTGGATAATATACCCTTGTCCCAATAAATCTTGTATTCTGCATTTCATTTCACAGTATCGGATATTACAGCCTTTCCTCATGTTCGATGTTTCATCCCTTCAATAGTTCCAAATGCACTATTTTGGCAACTTGATTATGCCTGATGACATATTTGGTTTTATGTCAGTTTAGTGCATCCTTATATTACATTGTCTATATTCGCGGTTCTTCTCCACACAACATTTGTCATTCTGCACATATTCTTTCCAAGTGTATTTCCTATAATTCCTTGTTGTTACATCCTGGTTCTCTATTATCATAGCTCCTTCTGTTTCTAGATTCGAATATCATCTTGCAGGCATTCAGAGATTTCTGTTTATTTATATGATCATATTTTTATTATCATCATTTCATTATTGTAACGTTTTCCTAGCTTATCAAAACGTTCATAATAATTAAACTATTTATTTACACTTATTCACACACTACTGTTCTAATAACTAAACAACTTATTCTATCGAAGTCTATTTTCACTGATCACCTTCCGCTATCAATAACTCTGCTGAATTACGGAAAGATTCTGGAAAGTGGGTGACTCATACGCGTCTGGAGTGTTCGGGAACATTCTCGAATAGACAGGGCCATACTCGTCACACTCTCCCCTCCTTAAGCCTGTTCTGTTCCAGAACAGATTTCATGAATTCTTCGGAGGACCATGGTGAAATCTGCAATCGTCACCATTCCTACAGTAGCCCTTCTGATGGAAGTAACAGTCTACGGTTTTGCTGGGCTTTTCGATTTGCTTTGGGTTGAAATTGCATACCAAGATCTGCAAACCTGTCTTCTGGAAGACTACTTCAAGCATGCTTCGCACAACCCGCCAATTCAGTCGATCTAGTCCGCAACCTGGCTTGGGAACAGCTAATTTCCCAACCCCAAAGCATTGAAGGTTTTCTTTCAAACCATGCAGCGCTGACCATACATTCTGGTTGGTGGGCTTCTGATATAAGTATTGTTTGGTGACTACCTAATGAATGAACTGACCCTCTGACTTCAGTCTCGGGCATTTTCCGATTCTGGGCGGCTGTCTCATCAGTTCCTCTTGACGTCCAAATTCATTTCTGAATACTCTTGCTATTTCCCTAGTCATTCTCAGATCCGCTGCTACACAATGAGCAAGAGAGTATTCCTCGGGAACTGTAAACAGGTCTTGATGAACTTCCTGTGTGACACCAAACCGTGCAACTCGTGTTCCCCCATAGCTTTTCATGAATTCCTGATACTCGTCATTCTCCTTCGCCAGAACCTCGATGAGACGTACTTCTTTTTCCTCATCCTGTGTTGACGCGTACGGAGCCAATCGGTTGAAATGGACGACCTTCGGTTTTCCTCTGTAAAGCTTCCGTATCCAGTAAACTACATCATTTATCCTATTCATAACTTCATACGCTCCTTCCCATTGTCCCTGCAGTTTCGGTGAAAATCCTGTTCTTCTTTGCGGGTTATACAACCATACCAGAACTCCTGCGGTGAACCCTCCTTCAATGGCCTTGATGTCATAGCGCATTTTCATCCTAGCACTTGCTTGCTGCATTTGATTGCACACCTTGTCATGAATGAAATCTAGCTTATTCTTCAATTTACTGACGTAGTCCTTCCCGACTACATCTTCTCCAGGCTGACAACCAAACTCTAGGTCACGAGGTAGTTTTATTTCTCGGCCGAACATTATATTGGCTGGAGTTTGCTTGGTAGATTCCTGAACCGAAGATCTATATGCCATAGTGAATAGATGCAAATACTCATTCCAGTCCAGCTGGTGATCGTAAACTACTTTGGCTAGATGTTTTTCCATGGTCCTATTCATTCGTTCGACCATGCCATCGGATTGGGGATAAAGAGGTGTGGTCCTTGTGTTATTAATCCCCAATTTTCTACAAACTTCTGAGAATAGCATCGACTCGAAATTTCGGCCTTGATAACAATGCAGCTCTAGAGGTATTCCAAATCTGCAGAAGAATTCTTTGACCAATTTATCAGCAACCGTACTTGCCTCCTGATTAGGAATACCGTACGCTTCCAACCATTTGGTACAATCGTCCATCGCTACCCAAATGTACTTGTTTCCGTGATCTGTTTCAGGAGGGCGGCCCGCGATGTCGATAGCTACTCGTTCCATGGGAGATCCGACGTTATATTGCTTCATTGGGGCCTTCCCTTTGCAATAAGGGCCTTTAGCTGCAGCACAATTCTACACCAGTCTTTTACGTCTTTCTCGCAGTTAATCCAATAAAACCGCTTCCTGACTTTCTCCAGCGTCTTAGTAATCCCAAAAATGTCCACCTGAAGTTCCATTATGTAGTCTGGTCAAAACTTCTGTCACTCGACTCTTCGGCACAATCAACTGGAGCCTCTGTTCAGATCCATCGTAATTCTCCAAACAACGTTTAAGAAGACATCTATCGATCCTCGACATTTCCCATTGTGCCCAGCATGACTTCACATTTTGACTCAGTCTGGATACTTCTTCCCAAGTAGGTCGTCCACCATTCTCCTTCCAATTCAGGATTATTTTCAAGTCCAGATCTTCTTCTTGTGCTGGTTATATTTCTTGAGGTAGCCAATCATCTTCAATTACTGTGGTCCGTCTCACATCAGCCTTGTCTTCCACACGTGAGCAATGGCTGCAATTCTCTGGGCAAGGTCTTCTTGATAACGCATCGGCATTTCGATGGGTAGTTCCTGTTCTATGTTCGATGTCGAAGTAATATTCTTGGAGCCTCTCGATCCATCTGGCCACTTGTCCTTCCGGGTTCCTAAAAATTCAAGAGCCATTTTGGAGCATCATGATCCGTTCTCAGCAGAAATTTCCTTTCGTACAAATATTTGTAGAAATGTTCTACAGACTTGATGACTGCTAAAAGTTCTCAACTGGTCACGCAGTAATTCCATTCTTGCTTCGACAAGACCTTGCTGAAATACCCTATGACTCTTTCTTGTCCATCCTGAACCTGCGATAGAACGCCCCCGATGGCTGTATTACTAGCATCTGTGTCGAGCACAAATTTTCGTTCAGTTCTTGCGTAGCTCAGAACTGGGGCTGTGACCAGAGCATTCTTCAAACGTTCAAAGGCTTCAGAACAATCATAGGACCACTTGTACTCCTGCCCATCCTCTGTTAATCTTGTTAGAGGTTTGGCAACGTTGGCGAATCCAGATACGAATCTTCTATAGTAAGTACATAAACCCAAGAAACTTCGCAACTCACTCTTGTCTCTTGGTATAGGCCATTCCTGTACAGCCTTGATTTTGTTCGGGTCAACTCTCACGCCCCCTCTAGGAACTACCTTTGTCACCTTTGTTTGGAATATATTGCATTTCTTTGGACATAGCTTCAAGTTGGCTTCACGAAGTCACTGGAAAAACTTGAATAGATTGTGTAGGTAGTCTTGAAATGACTTTCCCACTACTATCACATCATCTAAGTAGACCAGGCAAGTTTTCCAGGAGAGTCCTCTCAATATAGTCTCCATTGAACGCTCAAAGGTTGCCGGAGCGTTCCAATACTGAAAGCAGTTTTCTCTTTGTCCTTCGGACCCAAGCTACCCTGCCAATACCCACCCTTCAGATCCAAGGTGGAAAACCAAAGTGATCCCGATATTGTATCAAGTGTATCGTCGATTGTCGCTAAGGAGTAACTATTTTTTTTGGTATCTTGATTAAGCTGCCTATCATCTACACAGAATCTAGTGGATCCATCCTTTTTGTTCACTAATACTACTGGCGATGTCCAGGGGCTATTGGATGATTCAATGACACCTTCTCTCGCCATGTCTTCAATAACCCGTTCAGCCTCTTCTCTTTTTGCCAGAGGAAGACATCTAGGGTGCTGTCGTATGGGTTGTGCATCACCAGTTCTTATTTTATGCTGCACAATATCTGTCTTCCCTGTTCTTTCGTCAGTGGCAAACACGTCGGTGAATTTCTGAATCAGTTTTCTCACTTCTGCTAGTTCATCACGGCTAAGATCTTGACATTGTGAGGTGAGAAGTGTCACCAGCTCTTCAGTATTCTTCTGGATCTGCGAGACTCCTGCAGTACCTATTCCACCAGAAATATGGTACACTGGTGCCCCTTGTCCAATCAAGGTGTTCTTCTTCAAGGTGACTGGAAACCTGTTGACATTGAGTAATCGGATGGGAATACTGTCTGTTATTCGTACCAATGCCTTCCCCAGTAACATTACTTTAGCTAGGGTTGCATCGTCACAGGGATCACTTCAACGCAGTCCTTTCTCGTAAGGTCATCACATCTACCACTCACTATGCCTTCAGTTCGATCTGGCAACGTAATGTCCTCGGCCAATTGAATCCGATATGCCTTATCATCTACATCATTGAAAGGGATCTCTTTATTTTCCAGTCGAAAAACATCAGTCTTCATATCCAATTGGAATCCAAGTTTCTTAACGAGGTCCAATCCCAGAATAACTTCTTCCGTGATTTCAGCCACTAGAATTTCGTGCCTTGCTGTTGTATTTCCTAATTCAATAGTGGAGAGGACCGATCCATAAGTTGGTATTTTCTGTCCAGACGCAGTTCGAAGTTTGATCATAACTGGACGAATCTCATATCCTTTAGCTATTGCTGGACGCACAATGGTTTTGGTCAATCCAGTGTCTACCAAGATTTTCACATTTCGATCATTTATTTTTCCGGGAACTACTATGCTGGATAAATCTGTGGACATAATTCCTCGGATTATCACTTCATGGGTATCTATAGCTTGAGTAGATTTATGCCCCCTATCACCGGCCCCTTTCCATTCACCTGCTGTGGTTCTTTTCCTACTTTTTGAGCCATTTCGCTTAATATGCCCACTTTGATTGCAGTACCCGCACACAGCATCTTTTTTGCCAGTACTCAATAATCTGCTGACTTCTTCTCTGATGATTTCTTCAACAGGTCGGTCTATTTCTTGGACTTGTCTCACACGAAAGTTTCCTATGTGACGCCTGCTTCGCTGCCACGAATTCTAAAGCCAGAGCTAAAGCATCATCCATGGTTTTAGGGCGTGCAAGTCTCAGGGCTTGTTGTATTTCACCGTCCTTGATTCCATCTACAAAGGTTTGGATTGACAGCTGTTCAAGGAAGCTGTCTGGAGCAGTTGGGTAAGCCAGCCTAATTAACCAAGCCACATCGACTTCAAACTCCTGGAGATTTTCTCCTGTTTTCTGCACCCGGTTCTTGATTTGGGCATGATAAACTTGTTGTAGATGAGCATCACCATATCTCATCTGAAGTGCCGATGTTATAACTTCATAACAGGCTTGTTGGCTCTCCGGAATCGTTCGCAGACTGTTGAGTGCCCCTCCCCTATAGCTATTATCAATGCTGTGGCTTTTTAGTTATCGCCCCAACTGTTTGCCAGCTCAGCAGCTTCAAACTGCCTCTGATATGTCGACCAGGGCACTTTTCCATCGAATGTTGGAGGCTTGATCTTAATTTTTGCACTTTCACTGCTATTTTCTGTCTTCATGATGTTATAGTGTGATGTTGCCGAATAATTTTTTCCAATTGTCATTATTTTCAGGGACTCTATCAACTTAGAATGCTGTTCCATTATTTCTGTGATTTCTTCAAATTTTTCGTCAACTTCGTCAAATTTCCTGTCAACTTTTTCATAAACTTGGTCAAATTGTTCGTCAACTTTTTTATAAACTTGGTCAAATTTTTCGTCAATTTTATCGAATTTTTTATTTACTTCGTCAAATTTTTCGTCAACCCTACCAAATTTCTCACTTACTTCGTCCATTTCTTTCTTCATTTCTTCCTTGATGATTTCCATTACTTTCTGAGAATTTTCTTCCATTTTCTCATTGATTTTCTGAGAATTTTCTTCTATTTTATCTATTTTTTGAGAATCCTCTTCCATTTTCTCATTGATTTCACTCAAAAATTCCATGATTGCCTGCGTCTCCATAGCTTTCTGAAGTCTTGTGATCACTGGCATAAATTTGAATCGAAAGAATTTATTTGTTCAATTCGAGCGATGTCGAACCGCACACCTGACACCAATGTAACGTTTTCTTAGTTTATCAAAACGTTCAGAATAATTAAACTATTTATTTACTCTTATTCACACACTACTGTTCTAATAACTTAACAACTTATTCTATCAAAGTCTGTGAACAATTTATTTCCACACTATTCTCACTGATCACTTTCCGCTACGAATAACTCTGCTGAATTTGTCACATGGCTGTTCTGCGCTTGCCCTTATATCGCTCGTGCATTTTCTGGCGATTACGGAAAGATTCTGGAAAAAGGGTGACTCATACTCGTCAGGGCGCCTATTCTTGAATGCGGGGAAGAGAACGAATGATCGAAAGGGGGCGTGTTCACGAGTTTTTCAGGGAAACGGTATTCTTGAAATGAATGAGTGCTTCACGGAGAGCGAGCGATGTTTCTCTTACGATTTGTGATGAAACGATACATAGAGGCCGCTAATTATGTTTTGGCTATTTGACAATTTTGATCTATTTGGCATTAAGTCTTAACAATCTCGATTACCTTCCACTTCAAGATTTCTGTTCTCACTCGAAGATGAACATGGCGAGTGCAATTATGTGGGAAGTACTGAATGAAGATGTGGAAGATGCAGAATTACAATACCAAATAGGTGTCGATGTGCTCTCCAAAAGGAACCGGTTTGATCTATCTGATCAGAAATTTATCAAAATGTTTGGATTAACTAAAGCTCAACTCGGAACAGTGTGATTTCATTTCAGTTTTTTTTCATATCCTCCCTTGAATAATCTGAATTTAACCGACCTATGTACATTTCAGGTCTTTATGTAATGTAGTCGGTGAGCAGCCCCTTCTATTTATAGTTGATTTGAAGTGATCTTTTTTTTTCCAAAATGATCCATTTTACAATTTTCCGAAATACGCTCCCAAATCTTATGACAACTGTATGATTTCAAATTTTAATTATGACAATATATCACAGAAATATAGTCCATGTCGATGCATTATACATAAAGTTGGCTACATGAATGAAGTTAGCTTCAAGTCTGTCGAAAATACTTGTTTTTGATTGGTTAGAACATTTGGCATAATTGTTCGTCTATGACCGCTCATTCGGACTGCTCCCCATCTTGCCTGCGATGGTATAAACGTTCTCTATCGTTCCATCATAAATGCTTGCGTTTCCTTGCCAACGGCGTCGAAACGCCAATTTTTCCACGATTGTTCTCTTCCCAGAATTCATGAATAGCGCTTCTTGATGTTCAAGAATACGGAATTGACGTTTTGACAAATGGGAGGAAGGTCGGACGGGGGATTGTGCCATAGAGAATGTTCTATACCATTGGATTTCAAGAATAAGGCCCCTGGAGTGTTCGGGAACATTTTCGAATAGACAGGGCCGTACTCGTCACATTATTTTATACAGGGTGTTTCTAGAAGAAGTGACTATACTTCTGAAATAGGTAAAAACTGGAAAATAATCGGGGTGCGGTCTCTAAAAAAACTGAGGTTTCTTGGTGTTCTTCTCGTTTCAAAACTTAACTGAAGGGAGCATACAGAAAATGAAAATGAAAATGACTTCAACTCACCTATCAGCTAGGGTCACGTCTGTCTGCCTCTTACATACTGTCTTATTGTTCACAAAAAATATATTCTGATATATTCTTGCAACAGAATAGAGCTATCCTAGCACTGACTGACACTGCATTTAGGGAGAGTTGTAGAGGTCATTTTATTCCAGAGAAAATACTCACCTTGTCGGGCTTATATATTCATTGTCCAAATTATGATTATAGACTGGTCAAAACCTTAGAAACAGGTTAATGTGGTTATAATACTTTAAACAGAGACGAACGGTCTATTCCATTTCATCGGCTCTCAGGATATACCATCTACAAAGATGTCTGGGGGCCTAAATTGAACAATGAGCTACCCCGAGAAATCATTGTTCTATCTGAGAAATTATTAACTAGATCAGTAAAACGGTTTCTCATCAACCTAGTTCTCAAACTGCGGAGGAGTACCTTACCATGAATGTTGTTATTGATTGATTTAATTTACCTTATTGATTATCTGTAATATTTTGTCATTCATTGTGTTATGTCTCTTATTTTTAACGAATTCTGCAATTATATTTGTATGGACACATATTTGTATTCTGTTTCACATTATAATTGAATATAGAGTACTAAATATACTATCAGTTCTCCGATTCCCCATAGTGATTTCGAGGCACGAAACAAGCATTGGATGGACATTGTACAATACTCTGATTAGTCCAAGGGTGAAGCACTGAATTTTATTCCTGTTGATAGTCAATATAGCAGCAGGATAACTTGCGGTTGTTCTTGTTAACTCCACTGAGTACTATCGAGTCTATAACAAGTAGTTTTTTGCATCCCTTGGTCTCCTGTTCTTCTGTCATTTTTCTTTGTTCCTCGAAGGGTACGTTCGAGAGTCTTATGATGCAGGAGGTCCTGTTTGTGAACATGTAATCCGGCGGTATTTAGTTGGGGGTTCTGAAATATTTTACCATTGGACAACAAGTAGGCGGCATTTTATCTAGATTCTTGATGAAGTCGTTAAAAAATCCGCTAGTATTATGTCTGTGAAGATCAATTTCTTGTAACAATAATTATATATTTTGTCCCTTCCTGGACTTTTAACTGTATTTGGTTCCATAACTCAGACCAATAGGATGTTATTTGGTCTTGACATGGCTGGTTGTCTGGAGTTTCAGAGTTTCAGCACGATCTTCTAATAATCCTTGTTTTAGTGTTCTGCAAAATATCTTGTCGCTTGTACTGATATTTCTGTTCGGTGTCTGCTCCTTATCCCATTTTGACTATCTTCTGATTCTGGCTCGAATGACACTCAGTTTTTGTTGTAGCTTGCCGAAGATCTCATTGGGTACGCCATTGAATACATCTCTTGATGTGGAGATTTCGTACATCTCTAGTATTTCCCTGGCTTCTTCTTTTCATCTGTTACTAGGGTTTCACTTCGTGTATTCTATCAATTTTGCCATCTCTGTTCGTTTTTTTCCAATCTCTGAAATAAGAAGTATTTTCTTCCATGGTAATGCTCTCTTTGCGTCTTTATTATTGGCCATCTTCTTGCTGATGAGTTCGTTTGCACTCATGATAATGGGGATTATGATAACTGTCTCCAAAACTGTATAGGGTTTTCAATTCTGCTGACAGTGTTGATTATTTGCTCTTTTCTTTGACTTGTTGTTTCTCATGAATTTATCGGTTTGCAATGTCCTATTTCAGTACAGTTTTGAAGTGAGGATTTTGAGGACAAGTGAGGATTTAAAGCTGTAGTATGGCAAGGCTTCTACATCTTGATTGTCTCGTTGTGGCAGTCATAGCTGAATGATTTCTCATGTAGGGTCAAGTCTGCAGCGATAGTCCATATTTGCCAAGTAGGGCGTCCTATGGTTATGTGTTGAATTGTCTCCCTAGTTTTACCACACATTCTGCATTTATCGATTTCCGTTACATGTCGTATTATGTGTTTTCTTTTTTTTTTAAGTTATCACTTTTCGATCCTGAGCCGCACTGAGGAATCTCTCACTCAGGATAGAGGTCACCAGAAACTAAATATTTAGTGCTCCCTGTGTCGTTTGTCTTTCATGATATTCTTTCACTTTCCACTCAGTTTAACTCATTTTTATTGGATTTGTAATATCGGGGTTGTCCTGCGTCGTCGAAAAATTGTTATAAGTTATATTATGTGAAAATTATAAAAAATATTTCAGTTACAAAAGAATTGGGCCAAGGGGGAAAATTTAAAATCGAAATGAAAGTTCTGCAAATTTAACTCAAAGGTTTATTATTTTCCCAGCTCAATGTGCAAGTTCCTCAGCGATATATATCACACTTCAATCGTCGCGAGTACCTCAAGTGGGAAGTTTGACAGTGGAATAAAACAATTTCCAACATTGTCCGCCAATATCAGCTAGTAAATACTATAGCGGGATTGAAAGTTTGCAATTCAGGATGTTCATTCAAAAAATTGCGATATTGGCCAGCAATCTCTTAACTATTCAATTTCATTTCCTATTTCAATTTCTACCGGGCTGGAAAGATTAAAGCTCTTCAAAATTAAATCATAGAACTAAAACTGGTGGATCATCGGCTCCTACCTAAGGGCCGTATTTATAGTTGCTCCTTGAAGCTTTCTTACTGAAGGCCGCCTTGAATTTGCTTTTCTATGCAAAAAAACTTGAATTTGTTTGCATAGAAAAGCAAATTCAAGGCGGCTTTCAGTAAGAAAGCCTCAAGGAGCAACTATAAATACGGCGCTAAGTCTAACCGAGGGTTTCACAAAACTGAAAATCGAGTCCTTGATCTGGCGATAAAAGTTTTGTGTAACCAGCCATAAGGCTCCTACCCTTAATATTAAATTCTGGACCATTGATTGATTGATGATTTATTATTGATTTTTTTTTGCATATAACCTCCAAGTTTTTTATCATATACATCATCTTTTTTTACTCAACCTTATAGCAAACTCTCAGTACGAAAAATATAGGATTTCGATTGAAACCAGTACCGGATCTCTACATGTTGACGACAATTGTACTACGCAAACCAAAATTGATGGTTAAAATCTCTGATCTACAGAATTTTTTGAAAATCTTCATTATTTTAAATTACGCTACTCAATTCGCGTTCTGCATGTGAAAGTGGTATTCTGTAATACAAAAGTATCCATTGAGATTTCAAATGAATTTTTTCGTGGAATTGGTTCTTTTGTGTTGTAAAAAACCAATGAATTATGAATAATATATAAGTTTCATTTTAGATATGAATGAGCTCCAGGAAGAAATTCAATTTTAAATCCCGTAATCCGCAGGGTGATTTCTATAAATAATAATTTAATCTTGTTGATGATCCGTTTTGATGATTATTGGAAATTTGCAGCGTTTTTCTTTATAACTCAGGGAACATTATTCAGGCAATCATCTAGGTGAAAATTTTTCAGGTTGATAGTCGACAGAAATAAACATTGGGAGTTTCTTGAAAATTCAATTGTAAGTTTTTGAAGAAATATTTTTTTCCTCCTACCCCCCATTTTGAGCCCTTAGGGTGAACTGATCCTGCTGAAAAACTTGGAGGATCAATATCGAGCGACATACGATTTTTCTACTAAGCTTCACAGATTTTAGTTCAGTACTTTCAGAGAAAAGCCCCGGATACAGAACGGCGGACGGACAGTTATTTTATTAGTTCATTCAAATATACAAACTTCAAAATGTAAACTGTGAAATTTTTAGGCGGTTATTCTTTTTTCTGATCGATCACTGAGGTTTATTATTCGATATTATCAAATAATAAACCAAAAGGATTTATTTATTCTCTGATTTTTAATAATTAATTAGTTTACTTCTTCTGCTTCGGCCGGATAGATTATCGAGAACCGTCACCCATTACTTAAATTCACGAAATTAAAATTAAAATAATTATGATACGTCATGTTATCAATCAATTAATATAGAGAAATTTTCAAGAAATTTGATGAAATACATATTCTATTTGAAAAGAATAAAATAAGAGAATAAATCTGGCAAAAAAATATTGCCAACTTCGTACAGAAAAATTGTGTTTTACGCGCTTGTTCAGGGAAACAGCGCGTTTTCGTTTCGTCACTATAATTTCATAATTCTGGTCTTAAATCCACTATCATAAAACTTAGTTGGCGGCAGACACCAGTTAACTCTCATTTTGGTTTATTGTTTGATGAAATCATAATGATATTTCTTGATGAAATCATAATGAGATTTCAAAATGTAAACTGTGAAATTTTCAGGGGAGGTTATTTTTTCTTTCTTCTAGTTTTATTATTTCATCGAATGATAAACCAAAAACGTGCTTTTTACTCTACCTCTTCGGTGGTGTGCAAAAGAGTAACGTTTTTATAGAGGTGAAACGACTGTGGAGCGTTTCTCCTCATTTGAAATATTATTGGCATGTAGAAATGCTATTCAATTATACATAAGTATTTATTGACATTTCTATGTTTTACATGAATTTTTTCATTGGTTTTTGTGTTGTGAAAAACCAATAACTTAAGAATAATATATAAGTGTTATTTGAGATGTCAATGGTATTGGGTTATTTAACTCAGAAAATAGTGAACCCTCGTGTAAAATTCACAGCATTTTTGTAAAGTGAAGCTGCGTTTGGCGTAAATAGGTGAATGCTTCGACATCACATTTGAACAGGCGCGTGAAAGCTTCTGACATACAACACTGCTTTTTTAGTTTTTCAGTAACTAACAGAGTAACTAATTGAGATGTAGTTGAACTGAATTGATACTATTCTTCTGTAGGATGTTGGCTAAAGCTTGGTTGATACCTGGTTGTTGTGTCAAAACAATAAATCTAAAAAATATCCATATTCATGAGTATAAGTGAAAAAAATTTCATACAAATAGAATGAGAATATACGTGAAGCAGTTCAATTCCTAAAAAATACGATTCATGAAAACTCGTATCAGCTCTTGAAAATAATTTCAAATATTATTTCTGTACTATAAATTCTGATGGAAACAAAATGTCAAGATAGCGACATGGTGGTGAATATTTCAATAAAATTTCTACTGTCATCAGAGTGAACTAAAATAATTCTCATAAAATGAAGTGATTCCTGAACTAACTTCTTATTTCGGTCTGCTTGTGATTTGAAGTGTTCAACCATATTCGAATGCTAGTGATAATTTCAGTATCTGTTGCTTTCTGCAAATTAAAACCTTAAGGCCTCTGCAAAACATTCACAGTATAAGAGAGCTATAATGTCACAACGAAATTATATCATATGCAAGAATTGAAAATTTTTTTGAAGACATCGAAACAATCTTTGTTGTAATTGTAGATTGTTATGAATTGCTCAAGGTTTCGGGGATACCCGTTTGGCTTGACTGACCTTTGGACAAATGCTTATGTAGTAGAACCCTAGGTAATTGCCAAACGTATCTTTGACAAGTCCCGTTGTCTCTTAAGTCACGGGTTCATTTCCTTCTCGGGGCAGATTAAGTATCTAAGGGTGATTTTCCTGAGTGCACTTCCGAGGTAACTCCGAGCTGAGTCTTCCGTTGTCTAAGACTTTCATAACTCATCAACAACTGAAGTTCTGAACACAGCTATTCGAAGTGTGTGCACGTTACTGATCTGATTTGTGACTTTAATCTGTATAACGTCCCCTAGTATGGTATACCTCTATGTATAACACTGTACTATATTCTATATGTATAGGTCTGTTTATATTACTGTTTGATTTGAAAATTCGTTTCAGTTCATTCTATACGACTTTTTCAATAAACTGATTGTGCTTACGTTTATAAATATTCTTGGAGCTTAATTCTCCGTATAATTCATTTTCAATCATCAACATTCGTGTGCATAATGAATTCGTATTGCATTTGAGTGCTTGCTATCCGTTTTTGTGCTTTGGCCATTTAGTTCTCAGTTTGTTATTTCCTACCGTTTACCTTACATTGAAAGATTCTCCTGACACTGAACCCCTGTGTGAACACTGTCTATCAGTGTCAGTGTTTATTGATTCGTAAGAAGGCTGTACATCAATTTCTAGTGTTTTACTGATATAACCGTACAGTTTCAATTCAGTCTGAGGAAGAACGCATACTTGTTAATCGCTTCCACTTCAGATTAAATAGAACTTATCTCCAACTGTTTAAATTCCATTCAGAGGTGTTAACATAAGTGAGCGATTCCATTAATGAGTTACAACCCTGTAAAATCTTTTATAACTGGCGACTGAGCGTGTTGAGAAAGGTAAATTAAGCAGGTAGAACGTCACCTAAAAAAGGTAGTTACAAATTGGCACCCTCGCAGGAATCTGTTTCTTTCAACAAAGATCAGTGAAGTAGAACCGGACACGAAAACTGTGCCAAACTCCGTTGCGTATTGGCCCAGAATATGCCGTACCGTAACATTCCTAGAAACTCTGATGAAAAGTTGGAGAGAGCCGATCAGATCCTGGAGTATCTTATAGAGGAAGTTCGTTAATTTGACGGAGAAAATACTGTAAATGAGGACATTGACACCCAATCCAACTGAAACATGTTGGGGAATGACTCAGTCAGATACAACCGTCAACATTGGAGATACAACCGTCAACAGGCTCGTTGACCTGAAGATCGTTCAGAAACAGACCCGTTAGGTGTTGAACGGTGGTTTACCTCTTCAAACAATGTTAACTTTTAATCCTCAATAAATAGCTTTCAATAATACTTCGGCTAAAACTCTAAACGCAAAACTGAAGCTGAAAGTCACCCTAAGATAATCTACGGAAACAAGTAAAATTAACGGTATCTAACTAAAATCTGAAAGGAATTTCCACGGAATTCTTATCCCTCTAAACAGATTCTTCATAACTTTGGAGTCAGGAAGGGGGGACATGCAATATTCCTGTTGAAACTCTCTTTCATTGGTCGATTAGTCCCTGATTGTTTTAGGATTTGGAATTTTCCAGATCAGACAACGGGGAGAACATCTGTCAATCCTTTTTACACGTAAGAACATCTGAAAAAACCGAATTGCAACTGAACAAAAGATCTGAGATGTGAAATTTCATGCGATGTTTATTGAAAGACATTTTTTTCATATAGTATAAAAATCTAAATTGCAAACCTTAATGAATGGAAATATTAAATTTCCATGAAGGGAAAAATTATCTATATGAGCTTTCAAAGGTCTGAACGATATTAGAAATACTTCATTTCAAGTGAAATTCTATCATGATTTCTGGTCCATTTTGGGAATCTGAAAATGACCGAAATAAACGGAATTGTTGTTAGGCAGCTCTATGGAATCCCGCCACGCGCTTAGGTAAAGTGAAGCTGGTGGATGAGAGGCTCAGATATTCCAGAGCAATATATGAGACAGCTGAGAACATAAGTATTTTAGACACTTTGATTCGCCATGAAAAAATGAAAATAAGGCAGTGTCCTGCTGCAGTTATAGTGCTGGCAAAAGCATTCGATACGTTCGATCGAGATAGAGAAGTATTAAACCGCATCGAGGACTAAGGGCTCCTTCCCCAATATCTCAACTCTTTCTTAACATCATGATGAATAAAACACTTGGAGTTACCTAAGGAGGTTAATTACGATCTTGATGGAGTTAAGATCTCCGCTCTTGCCTTTGCCATAGATCTGGTGATAGTGCTCCGCTCGGAGATTGGCATGACACAGGCCCTCCGAAGTTTGGTGGATACTGCTGGTCAACTTGGAATGGCACTTAATGCTGGACGAGACGCTATTGACGCTATTTGAAAGTGCCAATAGAAAATTATTTCGGATTCCAACGTATCCATGAAACAATTGCACAGATGTCTCAAACATAATGAGTAATAAGTTAAAAATCTTGTGATTTATTTATTGTTTCAAATAATAATAAAACGTGGAAAATGTATTTGAATACCTTACAACTGTACTTCCTTTTTCCGCGCATGTTCTAGGGGAATAGCGTGCTTTCGTTCTGTACAAATGTTTTTAATTTTAGAATTTTGAGCAGTAAATGATCCCAAACGACTAGGTTTGATTCACTGATTTCGAATCCGGTGTCAAAATCCATTCTGTCTGGCCGGCCGTACGCACGTTTAGGAACGTACGGAGGATTCTATCAAGGTGGAGTAAGTAAATAGGCCAAATCGGTCAGATGGTTTTGGACTTATAGCTATTTGAATTGAGATAAAAAGTTTCTCGAAATATTTGCGATATTTTTTTTTCTCGGAAACTTTTGAAAATTGTTGGTTTTTTCTTGATATCGTTATTTTTCTCCAAAAATGCTGATTCAATCACAATAAAACTCCCTGACTAGTTTTGAAATGCTGATGGACAACGTTGTGCGGAATTTTGTGAAGATGATGTTATTGGAACAATCTGAAAAAAAAATTTCAAGGTTTTTTCTCTCAAATATTCAATATTCTGTGATCTTCTGACCATATAATCCTCATTCAATTTTATAGGAACCTTCGAAATGTAATTTTTCGATGAATAACCTGATTTCAATGCGGTCTTATCTGTATTTTCGGAAATATCGGGAAAAGAAAATTCTGAATGGGTTTATCTGCGGAATCATTGGACAGCTTTTACCCATTACGAAATCGACCTTCGTAATTACGCCCCAAACTTATTCTAGAAACATCGAGTTTCTGAGTCGTTTGCGAAAATACAGATTAGATCTATTTGAAATCCAGTCATTTAGCAAAACAAAACCTAGAAAAGCACTGACGTGAAGTCAACAGCTTTCGCAAGCATGTTCAAAGAATATCACCAGAAGTGAACATACATATGCTCAAAACCTGCCGACTCCACGTCAGTGCTTTACCCGTTTTTACGCGCTTGTTCTGAGGAACAGCGCGTTATCATTTCGTCACGATGTCTGTAATTTTGGAATTTTGAGCTGAAATTAGTCCCAGTTGACTAGGTTGGACTCACTGATGAAGAGTCCATGGTCAAAATTGATTCTGTCCGTCCGACCGGCCGTGTGCGCTGTAACTCTCGAAAAAAAAGACCTAGAGTTTTGAAATTTTCAGGTTAGGTTGAGATCCTAAATATCTCGGTTGAGTTCGTTAATGGGCCAAATCTGCCGAATGTTTCTCGTGCTACAGCTATTTGAAATTTTGATTTTTCAATAACTCGAAAAATATTAATCTGATCGAAATGAAACTTGGTTGGAAGGTGAGAATTGTCAATAAGAAAAATTATTCATGGTAAAATTCGAAGAATTTGTTTTTTTTTGGAAAATTTTTATATTTCATTCAAATTTCACCACTCCGCCATGTGAACACGCGCGTAAAAGTTGCTGACTTCACGTCAGTGCTTTTCTAGATTTTTATAATCTTATGTCTAGGATTCTTAATCTATTGTGCAAAATTTTTCATCAATTGATGTACGCGAACATCATTGCAATCCCTTCGTTCATCAATGTTGATGTACGGAAACCTTATAAAAATCATCAGTCGGAGAGCTCATGACTACATCGTTTTATTTCATTAGTTTTACCTTGTTTAATTCTGTCTAGTCATCAAGCGTATATATATCTGCTTCAAGTTGCCCTCATCTTATGCTTTGGGTTCTGATGAGAATTTCAGGATGTTAGTTAGTACATATAGTATCGAAATGATTTCGTTTTTTATGTCATAAATAAAATCTTCTGTAATCTACTTTTTATGCCGATGTTTGGTTCAATTGTTTTTAGATAGAAGAGAAGGCTAGCTTTGTGAAATAAGTTCTAAGATTAATTGGGAATTATAAGTGAATTTCATACATTTGATAATATTGCGGTAGTGGTTCGTTTTCTCTAAAGTCGGTAAAATAGGCTAATTTCTAGATGGACGAGATGCAACAGTCAAATAGGCTCCTCAAACATGGTGAAATAAAGAAAATAAAATAAGATACCGTACAAAAAAATTCACAGCTCCAGACTCCCCGAGTGCATTTTCATACCTTAGAAGATTAACACAAAAAGTGGTGTGATATGAATACATTTCTCGAAATTGAAACAACAATCCATAAAAACCTTTACTCATGCCATGGGTTAGAATATTTCCCACATTCAAAAAGGATATACATAATTCGACGGTATAACCTTGAAGTTTTCCAATATTGTCAGAGCGGTGAAGATGTTTTTGAAAAAGATGAACATCCTTCATTGAACATAAAATTATTGTTCTGGCAACGAATAACTTTGGCAGGTGAAATCAACCAGCGTCTATTAGCATGTGAATAATCGAATGTGTTTAATTTCGATATCTGATACATGTGGAAACTGAAAAATAATTCAGGGTGGTTTTTCTGATGACGCTGATATTCTTTAAAAAGCGATATAAGGTTGTTGTAGATTTTCTTCAGATCTTAAGTATCACTTCTGTGATTTATGGTATCTTTTATGTTAATAAGCATCATTTCACTGACATTCCTTTTCTTCCAATTCTTTTCTACGTCAAACAGAAACACTCGATCAAAACCAAATTTATGACCTGTGTCAAAAAAGTGTAACACTTAAGCTCTTTTCTCGTTTCAATGTCTAAATTTTCCGAAGCAGTCATACTTATGTTGTTTAATTCTGTTTTTTTAGTGAGATACACTCAACCAAGAGGGTGTCGAATCCGAACGTCTGTTTGATGTAAAAACGTAAAATTCAAACGAGTAGTTTGCCGACAACCAGATGATGAAACATGCGATATATTTTTGTCTACTCTATATCCCTTGTCTAAGGTCACGACCCGGCACAGACTCCATTCAGAACAGGTAGATAGATCATCGGCTCCTAACTTAGTCTAAGGCTCCTGTCCTCAGTATTAGATTCTCGACAATCGACAATTGATGAGATTTGCGGTTTGTTATTGATTTTTTTGCATATATCCTCCAGTTTGATTTATCATATAAATGCTCATTATTTTTTATATTCACGCTCATTTCAAACTCTCAGTACGAAAAATATTGGATTTCGATTGAAACCAGTAACGGATATCCAAATTTTGACGATAATTGTACTACGCAAACCAAAATTGATGGAAACCTCCTATCAACCGAATTTTTTGGAAATCTGCATTGTTTTAAATTAAGCTACTTAACTGGCGTTTTGCATGTTGAAGTGTTATTGAGATTTCAATGTTTCAAATGAATTTTTTCATGGAATTGGTTTTTGTGTTCTGAAAAACCAATGATTTATGAATAAAATATAGGTTTTATTTAAGATATAAATGAGCTTCATGAAGAAATTTAATCTTTAATCCCGTAATCCGCAGGGTGATTTCTATAAATAATAATTTGATCCGATTTTCAGTAGTTATGTTTTAGATATTGGGAGAGAAAACCCGAAAATATTTAATTTGAACTACTTACGATTATGAAATTTGCATTGTGTTTATGAAATAATAACGCATCCATTGAAAATTTCTCGATATGTGTTGAAAATTTGGTAATCAATATTTTCCTCTACTTTTAGATGTATGAGTCTGGATGGAAACCGATTATTCCTCTGAATTCCAATCTTAGAACCGAATGCGATGATTCATTTTCGACATCATTGGAAATTTGCAGCGTTTTTCTTTATAACTCAGGAACCATTAGTAGGTATACAAAACGGGTTGTGGCTCAGTTCACCATCCACATGGTCGACTTGCCCAGAGCATCTTGACCCGGAGCCCTAGGGCTCCGTGGGGCCTCAGAGAGAGGTGACTCCTGAGACAGGTGCCCCCTGTCTTGGGGGCCTATGTGCCTTTTTGACATCCAGTGGCGTAGTGCCATGGGGGCCCCCGGGCCACCATCCGAATGCACGATTTTTCCAAACATCTTGACCACCATCCGGATGCTCGACTTTCCGCAGCCATCTTGACCACCATCCGGATGCTCGACTTACCACAGCCATCTTGACCACCATCCGGATGCTCGATTTTTCCAAACATCTTGACCACCATCCGGATGCTCGATTGTTCCAAACATCTTGACCACCACCCGGATGCTCGACTTTCCGCAGCTGTCTTGACCACCATCCAGATGCTCGACTTTCCCCAGCTATCTTGACCACCATCCGGATGCTCGATTTTTCCAAACATCTTGACCGGGCCACCATCCAGATGATCAGCTGCAATAGACATCTGCATGCGTCCTAGAACGAAAAAAAATCAGATTCGAACCCGGGATATCTTATTACCAGCCGAGATACCTTTGTACCGCTGTCTTCATTACCTGTCACATGAGGTGTTCAACGTGATCGCGCGCGCGCGAGCCAGCGATATTTTGTTTAGCGATAGTTATGATTAACGAAATTTTCGTTGCTCGAAATATCGAAATTTTCGAGTAATAAAATATAAAAATTTCGAATAATGAAATATCGATATTTCATAGCCTCGCAACCCTTCAACTATGCAGAGCTGCAGGTGTGTGATATATAAAAAATTCATTTTTCTCATCAAGGCGATGTTCAACACATTTGAGCAAATTCTCAAATACTTCATTCTCGTCAATTATTATTAATATGTCCTTTTAATATACTGGAAACGCCCTCGAGAATAAAAATTCATATGGAAGTCAATTGGTTCAGAGGTTAATTATGTATTATCGCTGATAAACATACTATTTGGAAATCTTTGCATGGATTCAATAACAGCGAATGTATTATTGCAATTATACGATTTCCTTATTTTGTGACAAGAACAACATGCCTGTTCATGACGGCAAATATGCAAATCTCATCGGAAAATTCCATCTACCTTGTTATTGTTGTAAGTGACAACGGGAAAGCTATGCTGCGGGAAATCACTTGCAAAGTTTTGTGTAATATGTCCACCATTATCCGCAAATATATCCACAAAATATCCGGAAATACATATCCCCATTAGGTTTTCAGGGTGAATGAAACAGAATATGTACCCTATATGATATTTATTATTCTTAAGTACATAATTGAAATCTTACATGCAATTATTTGAAAATCTCTGTTTATTTTCGAACACCTTCCAGGTATTATAATTTTTGGAAATCATCAGTTCCTGATACCTTATAGTCTTCTTTTTCATTGCTTCAAATGAAAAAAAAATTCTTTTATATCTTGAATATTGTTTATATGTTGTTCTAGCAAAACCATCTTTTTCATTTTTTATCTCGGGATGAATTGCCATTCACATATAATATTTCAACTCTTTCAGCCATGATACCAACTCACTTTCTCCGCAGATAATGAGGAAAAATCTACACAATAAACCTATTCGAGATTCGTACAATGACGTGTTATTTGAGGATAAATGTCTCCATGTCGAGCCGAGCTCATTCTACTGCAACACAATTCCTACGAGAGATGTATCAAATTCCATTGAATCCAATAATTTCAGAAAAGTTTTGATATATGGAAGGTGAAAAAAATGTAAAAAACTCTCAAGAATTATAATTCAGAAACGAAAAATCGATTGGTATGTTTATCAACAAATTGCATGATCATTGGAGGTCAAGATGTAATTAGCATTATCGCTTGGCGGTAAAACAAATCGTTGGTCAATTCACGAATTGATTCTATTCATCTATTCACTATTTTCCTGATTTGTGAATTATTATTTGATAACCCCGGAAGGACTAATTTTTACAAAGGCTCATCATATTTTTCTAATAGATAACTCCAGCCATTCGAAGTTGATCTATCAAATATTCTATTCTTTCAGATGTTTCTGTAGTGAATTTTTGAGCATACAGTAAGCGTAGTTCATCAACTGTATTATTGATATCAAGTGTGAATCCATTCTCATCAACTTTATGAAGACTTGGGGATGGATAAGTTTCATCTTTGTCTCGCGATCTCTCTTTGATATGAGGGCTATTTCCAAATATTATTCCTATGTGATCGATTCTCCTATGATCTTGAATATCACAATGTTTCCTGAAGATGTGTCTTTTCAAATTATCACTTTATGTCATCCTGACATAATACATGTCACAAGTTTTTCACTTTATTCCCGATATTTTATTAGATTTCTAGTTCGAAATTAACAATTATGGATCTATGGGAGATGATTCCCCAATAAAGGGGCCTGTAGCGTTCTTAGTTTATCTGAGGATCTGAAAATCATCGCTTGGAGGACTGAACCTGGTCGAAAGACCCTCTCGGTCATGAGCAAATGTAGGTGATATTATTTACTGCTTCCTTCTGGTTTTCTGTCCCTCTTTCTGTTTCAGATATTATGTCAAGATATTTTGTCGAAATGAATTCAAGATGACGAAAAAATTAATTTAAAATGAAAAGGATGCCATCCATCTTCAATAAACAAATTACTACACTTATGCGGGGAGACAGAATTTTTCCTGAGGTTTTTATCTGTGCTCTTGTATCATACGCAAATATGTATGGTACCCCGTTTACATTTCCTCTGCTAACACTGTGATATCATATGTCTTTGAAATATTATTGCCGGTACATATTTGAGCCCTCATTATTTTCGGCTGAAAATGAACGTATAAGACATTTCCAACAATTGCATATAGTATGATTAAATTCATGTTTTCGCATCAGTATGATGTTCAGTGTTTGAATATTTCCACAAATTATGAGAAGATTCACAAGTCTGGGGATATTTATAGTGATCCTCTAAGTCACAATATCCTTCTTCTTCCCAATTATGAATTCGAACTGAACAAGATAAACCACAATATGTCTTTTCAGTAAGTGGGATTTGAATCACCTGTCTAAGATCGTTTTTATATGCGAATCTTCGTTCGGAATACATATAATCAATACTAAGTTCTGTGCCCAATTGGTATTGAGTCTCCCCGTTACATTTGCAGCAGATAAAATTAGTGGGTTCATCTGAATCAAGACGAATGCTTATAGTTTATTTGTTGAATCGATCCAGGAATCATGAGATTTATCAAATCCCACTCATCGAACTAAAACTCTATCACCTTTTCGACGTAGGATTTTTTCCACCAGATATACATCAGGATGCTGAGTTTTTTGTAACTCATATTCATAAAAAGCTCCTAGAATTGGTCTACCTTGTTCATCTTCTAGAATATAAGTAACAGGATTGGTTATCTGAATTTTGATGATTTTGAAGAGTTCTGTAGTCCAGTTGGGAGTATATCCCTCTGAAAAAGTATGCTTAGCTTTGCTTATACGGACCATATCACCTATTGACAATTTAGGCAGTCCAGCAATTTTTATATGATTGAAAGCATTTTTCAGTAATGCACTTTCTTTTTTTTTAGTAACATCACAAGGTTTCATTTTTGTTATTCGATGTTTTGTTCGGTTATATTTGTGAACGATACTGGGTAAAATGTCGGTCCATTTATATGATCCGTTTGAATTGAAGTGTTTGAATAGTTTCTCTTTGATAGTCCGTATCACTCGTTCAACAATTGCAGCCTTTTTAACGCTATAAGTATTGTAATGATTTATTTTGTACTGTTTCATCAATTGTTGGAATTTGGTGTTCAAAAATTCCTTTCCTTGATCTGTGTGTAGGTTTTTAGGACATCGATTACTCTGTTGCAATGCTTCTGAAAATGCTTCAGTAACTTCAACGGCAATTTTCGTTTTCAGAGCTTTCACCCGTACAAATTTGGAGAAACAATCGATGACAACCAGAATAAATTTATAACTTTTATTTTCCCTTGCATATATGTCCATTTGCGCCAAATCGCATTGCCACAAATCATCTAATCCCTTAATAATGGTACGCCTACGTAAGAAGTTTTTTCTAGCAGGTTTATGTAGTTCATTCACCATTTGAATTTTCTCTCTTGAGTGTTGGTGCATTGTCAATGTCTGGAAGAAGATTGAATCCCGTTGATCCTATTTTCGAGTTCCTTCAATTCATTTGCAACTTGGTTGAATTTGATTTCAAAACTTCCTGTTAACGTCTGTCTGAAACCTTCAACAAATTTTTCGAAACCTACAGTCATGTTCTGATTAAATTCTTGGAAATTTTTTTTTGAGTGATTCGGAGATCAGCGAAAAATGTTTGCTATCTATCGTTATTTGTAATGAATCTGAAATGGCCTTAATGGTATTTTTTGATCCTTCAGCTTGTTTTAATAGCTCCATGTCTACGCATTCTTTATTCGCAGCATCCATACTTTCTGTAGGTATTTTTAGATTACATAGTTTACGATTTTCAAAATCATAATTACCATCTTCAGTCAGCGGAAACTTGGTTTCAGTCCGCGATCGTTTCTCTTGGCGAGGAAAAGAAGAACGTGCAAATTTATCTAGTCATATTTAAAATGCTGCTTCATCGATTGAAACACTCAATATATTATTATATATATTATATTATATTATATATTATTATATAATCAATATTTGGCGACTCTTCCCAAACCTGACTTATGTACTCTCTAATGATTTCCGGATATTGTTCAATGTATTCGCTCATAATAGCGGAGTCTTTCAATTTATCATAGAGTTGTTTGGATTGATTTAAATCCTCCTTGTTCTCTGCTTTGTCTTTTTCATCACTTTCCTCGACTTTTTCTGTTTCGCTCTCAGCAATTATTCGAGTTGGCAAATATTTCAGAACATTTGGGGTACTTTGAGGTTTTCGTGGTTTGAGAAACTGCATCATAGGTGTGAAGGAGGAACTAACAATTTCAGACCCCTAATCGTCCGTTCTTATGGTCACATGGGTGGGTTCTTTTCTAATAGGTGTTTCGAAAGGTGTAGGAGTTGCTCTGAATGGGTTCAATGGTGCTTTAAACGGATGTAGAGTTGATTGGATAGGTTTAGAAGTTATTTCTAACGGTTTATAATTCATTTTGATTGGTGTAGATGCTTCTTGTTTGAATAATGCAGGAATAGTTGTTGTTTTCAACGCAGATTGTTGAATTAAAGCAGCCGTTTGTTTGTCCACTACCCTATCCAGTCTATCTGTAATTGGTGCGAATAATCGGTGAATAGTCTCATCTTTTTCTGTTTTGCCAAGTTTGAGGGCTAGATATTTTTTTCAATATCTTGCATTAGTTGATGATTTCGTTGCTTTCGTTTACGATCCTCTGATAGGTTGTATCGAAACATGTTGACAACGGATTGCCGGTTATCCCATATGATCTCATTATTATATTATATATTTATCGAAACCAATTTTATAGCAGTCATTATTTACGAGTTAATCTAGAACTATAATAGAGAATATAATATCATAGTTTATTTCATGTGACATATGTTTATTGAATGGATGTCTGAAATACCTTTGTTTTGCATGTCTGTGTAGGTTTGACATACACTACTTCATTTTTCCACCGTTACTCTTCCGACACATCACTGTTGAAATTGACTCATTTTATTCAATATTTGTAAGGATATCTGCTTTCGAAATGTTAGTGCGAAAAAAATTAAAATAAACCCTCATACAGGAAGCCATAGGTCATGTGAGAAATATCTAAGAGGGGATGAGGTCTTCACTTGAAAAATAGAAACTCTCATAATTCCAAGCAGTGCCATGAGTGATTTTGAAATGATATAGACTCAGAATCGTTATTTAAGAAAGTATTTATGAATGAGAGAATTATTTCGATTCATAAGAATAAATATAGAAGCTCTCTACTTATTTCATCAGTCATTTCTGTTATTTTCACTCTTAAAGGCCATACTTCGACTTTGTCAACTGATTTCAATTGAGTTAGATCTCTATTGAGTTAGACTCGAATTATCTGTACGGTCATGCTTTATTTGGTTTCCATTCCTATAATACGATACCAAATATCGATGAAAATACTCAATTCTACTATTTGAAAAAGGACGGAGAAACAGGAAATATTCAAGTACCTACTGGAACATACGAAATAATTGATATTGAAGATTATCTGAAAAATTTTTTATTATCTGAAGAGGAGCGTAAGACTGACAGTGGAATATTTTTCTTGAGGCCAAATAATTACACATTGAAGTGTGAAATATATCATCGTTCGCACTATATCGATTCCACGAAGAAGAATTCTCTAGGAAAATTATTAGGATTTTCAGCAAGAGTGTTGAGTCCAGGAGTAGTGCACGAATCGCATCTACCTGTTCAAATAGTTCAAGTTCGGACCATAAACATTGGTTTTAACATAACTGAAGGAGCATTTCACAACGAGCAACCATCACATACTATTTATGAATTTGCTGTGAACGTTGCCCCTGGCTACGCTATAGATGAAACACCGAGTAATCTGATATACTTACCTGTAACGAAGAACAAAATTGATAATCTCACCTTAAACATATTGGATCAAGATTCGAATTTAGTAAATTTCAGAGGCGAAGAAATAATAGTACGATTAGAATTGAAAAGATGGTCCTAATATTTCCACAGCATATATATATAACACCACCACGACAAAGGAATCATTAGTGATCAAGCCATCGGCAGAGAAGGTCGTGAAAAAGATATCAATTCAGGATCAATTATTTTTACCAATTTTTATCAATTGGACATGTTGTCCGCCAAAACATTTGACATATACCAACCTCTGAATTCAGATGATTCTATTGTTAGAGTTGACTCTAGAACGTATCTATCCTACATTGAATCATTCCAAAGTAATGACTCTATCGAGATTGCCATCAATAGACCAGATATTTGGTTCCTTATGTCCGATTCTGCTGTTATTATCAAAGGAAAACTTGAGAAAACGGCTGGTATTGGTAAAGTTGAATAAGTGAATAACGCTGGAGCATTTTTGTTCGAAAGCTTAACATATGAATTAACGGGTACCGAAATCGAATGCGTAAAGAATCCAGGCATCGTTTCAACAATACGAGGATTACTCTGTTATGAGAAAGTTGACAACAGCATAGCAGGGTGGTCATTTCCAAATGCACCAACCGTGAATTCAGATGGTCGTTTCTATTTTCGTATACAAATGAAACATTTGCTGAATATTTTTAATGATTATCAAATGGCTTTATGTGGTGAACAAACTTTTCGTTTCGTAAGAGCCCGAAACGATAACAATGCTATGAAGATTACTGCTGGTACTGGAGAAGCAGTTGGAGTAACAAAGGGTAAAATTACGATCGACAGTATGGAACTACGCGTGAAACATGTGTATCCAAATGATCTTCTGAAATTGGAATGATTGGAATCAATTAAAATTGATAAACCTCTTTTGATTTCATTTCGTCGATGGGAATTATCTACACTTCCTGCTCTCACTACAGGCAGTACAAAAGATTTGGAATGTTGAAACAACGTCAGTAGTCGACTATCCAAGATATGTCATTTGTTGTTTTCAGACAAATAGAAAAGATGAGGATACGAAAGATTCAAACTATTTCGATAATATCAATATATCCGACGTTAGATTGTTGATGAATGGAGAGTACTACCCACAAGAACAGCTGAGATTGGATTTCAATAAAAATGATTTTACTGAGTCGTATTTCAACTACTCAAATTTCGGAACAAATTATATGAATCGAAAGAAAAGTGTTTTATTGGATTACGCTCAATTTAAATCAAGAAGTATATTCATAATTGATGGCTCAAGACGAGACGAAACCTTCAAGAATTCCACCATAGATATTAAGTTGGAAATGTATGGAAGAGATGGTTTTCCCGCTTCTACCACCTGTTTTTGTATCATCTGTCATGACGCTATCATGGAATATATGCCATTAAGCGAAATTGTGAGAAAAGTATGTAGGAATTGTTGAAAAACAAGAAATTTTGCATGTAATTCTAGAGGATTTCAATTATGTACTTAAGAATAATAAATATCATATAGGGCACATATTATGTTTCATTCACCCTGAAAACCTAATGGGGATATATATTTGCGGATATTTTGTGGATATATTTGCGGATAATGGTGGATATATGACACAAAACTTTGCAAGTGATTCCCCGCAGCATAGCTTTCCCGTTGTCACTTACAACAATAACAAGGTAGACGGAATTATCTGATGAGATTTGCATATTTACCTTTATGAACAGGCATGTTTTTCTTGTCACAAAATGAGGAAATCGTATAATTGCAATTATACCTTCGCTGTTATTGAATCCATGCAAAGATTTCCAAATATAATGTTTATCAGGCGATAACAAATAATTAACCTCTGAACCAATTGATTTCCATATGAATTTTTATTCTTGAGGGCGATTCCAGTATATTAAAAAGACATATTAAAAATAATTGTCGAGAATGAAGTATTTGAGAATTTGCTCACATGTGTTGAACATCGCCTTGATGTGAAAAATGAATTTTTTATATATCACACACCTGCAGCTCTGCATATTTGAAGGGTTACGAGGCTATGAATTATCGATATTTCATTATCCGAAATTTCGATATTTTATTACTCGAAAATTCCGATATTTCGAGCAACGAAAATTTCGATAATCATAACTATCGCTAAACAAAAGATCTCTGGCACGCGCGCGCGCGATCATGTTGAACACATCATGTGACAGGTAATGAAGACAGGTCCAAAGGTTGACTGACCGGTAGCGACGTATCGGCATTTACAACAGACTTGTCAGGACGCGCTGTAGCCTAGCGGTAAGTATCTCGGCAGATTCATATTGCAGCTGATCATCTGGATGGTGGCCTGGTCAAGATGGTCAGAAAAATCGAGCTTCCGAATGGTGGCCAAGATGTTCGGAAAAATCGAGCATCCGGATGGTGGTCAAGATAGCTGGGGAAAGTCGAGCATCCGGATGGTGGCCCAGATGTTTGGAAAAATCGATCATCTGGATGGTGGTCAAGATAGCTGCGGAAAGTCGAGCATCCGGATGGTGGTCAGGATGTTTGGAAAAATCCAGCATCCGGATGGTGGTCAAGATGGCTGTGGAAAGTCGAGCATCCGGATGGTGGTCAAGATGTTTGGAAAAATCGAGCATCCGGATGGTGGTCAAGATGGCTGCAGAAAGTTGAGCATCCGGATGGTGGTCAAGATGTTTGGGAAAATCGAGAATCCGGATGGTGGTCAAGATGGCTGCGGAAAGTCGAGCATCCGGATGGTGGTCAAGATGTTTGGAAAAATC
Organism: Myrrha octodecimguttata; assembly: GCA_958510865.1. Classification (NCBI taxonomy): domain Eukaryota; kingdom Metazoa; phylum Arthropoda; class Insecta; order Coleoptera; family Coccinellidae; genus Myrrha; species Myrrha octodecimguttata. The sequence continues at coordinate 15,665,869 of OY294058.1, read as the reverse complement.
GAGCATCCGGATGGTGGTCAAGATGGCTGCGGAAAGTCGAGCATCCGGATGGTGGTCAAGATGTTTGGAAAAATCGAGCATTCGGATGGTGGCCCGGGGGCCCCCACGGCACTACGCCACTGTATGTCAAAAAGGCACATAGGCCCCCAAGACAAGGGGCACCTGTCTCTGGGGGCCCCACGGAGCCCTAGGGCTCCGGGTCAAGATGCTCTGGGCAAGTCGACCATCTGGATGGTGAACTGAGCCACAACCCGTTTTGTATACCTACTACCATTGGTCGGAAAAAATCCGGGTGAAATTTTTTAGGTTAAGTTTTGCAATAGTAATCAACTTTCAGAGTTTCATAAAAATTCGGTGGTATGTTTTTGAGAAATAATTATTTTTTTCTCCAACCCCCCATTTTGAGCCCTTAGGGTAAACTGATCCTGCTGAAAAGTTAGGAGGATCAATCCCGAGCGACACACGATTTTTCTACCAAGTTTCTCGGATTTTGGTTCAGTACTTTCTGAGAAAAGCCCCGGACAACGGACGGCGGACGGCCTACGGCTGACGGCTGACGGACGGATTTTTTTTTATTAGTTCATTCAAATCTGAATACCCCAAAATGTAAACTGTGAAATTTTCAGGAGGGTTAAAATTTGTTTTTTGTTGGTCGATCACTAAGTTTATTATTTGATTTTATCAAATCAAAAAGAAGGAATAAAAAATCTACATGAAATATTACTACAGAATTCATATCCGAATAGTATGATAAAAAAACTGTTGTATTCGGCAAATGCAGTAAATGAAGAAAACCAAAACGAAAAATCTACATCAAAACAACTTTATGCATCCCTACCAAACATAAAAAACTTAACAAGAAAAATCAAAAATATATTCAAAGAAGAAAAAGTACAAATAGCGACATATAATCAAAAGACAGTTAAAAACCTAAATAGTAAGATCAAAGATCCAATTCCAATACCGAAAAAAAGCAACGTGATTTACCAGATAGACTGCCAGGATTGCGAACGAATATATATTGGCCAAACATCACAGTGGGTGAAAAATAGAATATCTCTTCATAGATCTGATATAAATACAGGTAAAGATAGATGTGCCCTTGCAGCACATGCGCATACCATGGACCATAAAATAGACTTGAACAACATAAAAATACTGAAAACAGAAAAAAACTACCAGAAACGACTGATACATGAAATGATAGAGATAAAAAAAAGTAATAATTCAATAAATAAAAAAAGTGACACACAAAATTTAAGTAACATTTACAGCTATTTGTTGGATGCAGTGACGTGAAAGAAGACGAGAAGAAGAAAAGTGACATTGAGAGGTGACAATCTTTGGGAAAAACGCAATTAGACAACTGAGATAGACAAATCAAAATAAAAATTTTATTATAGAACGTAGAAAGATAAAATTTGAGAATTTTAAGAATGTACAAATTGATATCCATGAAGTTCGAATTGGTGTCTTGCAATTTAAGTAGAATATTTAAGTGTTAAAAACGTATTGTGTCATGATTGTTGTTGCTGGTTTCATGTTTAACCTCACTTTCGGTAGGAACCATGCAATATTGTGAATGTTTTTTAATTTATTGATAGATGTTCTGTATTATAGAAACCCTGAAGAAGCAATAAACAAATTGCGAAAGCTTGGTTTAGAAAAAAGAGTACTTCCTTTTACTCCAACAACGAGAGTCGCTATACCCTGAAAAAAATACATTATCAATACTACAGACTCTGATACTCAATTTATATATATATATATATATATGATATATTTTTTTCATTTTCAGTATATTACTCAAACTTATTCGCATTCACTGAAAAGCCCACGACTGCGCCATTATTTTACATTGAATTTATTTAATAAGTGCTTTCAGTTCCATATATGAAATGGCTTCCATCAGATATAGGGATGAACTCTTTATTTTTATTCACGATGTCACATTATTATCTTCAGACAGACTACTTTTTACATAAAGGTTATCATACACTTCAATATCTTTGCATTTAAAAATATAACTTGTTGTTTGATACTTATTTGTTTTCATACGTGAAGCAATGGGTATGGACCTCGGAGGAGGTAGACGCTGTGCTTTGTTCATCGAATTCAGTGAGGCTTTGATGAAATTGATCACTCCATCAAGATTTCAAAGTTGAATGGTGTTGGTGTGCATTGGATTCTCCCCTGAAGGTTTGAGATCAATGTCCAACGAAAAGGTCAGTTTGGTTCCAGAAAATTTCGGGTACATCTAATTTCCCACAGGGTTCATATCTGGAACCATTAATTTTTATTTCATACTTATACGTGAACGTTTCTTTGATAATTAGATAGGCCTTTATCGTTTTGCTTTTAAAAATTATCGAACTTACAATCCAAACTGTAATCTCTGTCACCATTTATAAAAGTAGAATGTTGATTTCTCTTGTAGGACTAACTAGAATACCAAATAGCTACTTAATTTCTCAACTGTCACCATTCGAAATAATAGGATTGAATTTCATTCAAAAACTTATTCATCTCATCTTACATTATTCTACTTGAATTGTCCGAAAGGGATGAAAGTTCGTGCTCTTTGCACTAGGATAGAGTCTTTTGTCTTGATATTTTTCTGAGGAACAAGAAATCAGGAAAAAAAAACCCAAATGGAATACACTTATAAACAATATTCAAATTTCCTCACTTACACAGATCGAGGTGTTCACCAAAATGAAAACAAAAATATCAATTTTATCAAAAACTTACTTGAACCGATATTTTAATACAATAAAATTATTTAATTGAACGAGAGGTTTCATGCTATCATGTTCATAACATAACAACAGGTCTAACTAAAAATAAAATGAAAGAAAATCGAAACACGATGGGTTAATCATATTAACATACATTTTCCAAAACGATTGACCTTTTCCTCACTAGTAGAAAGCTTATTCCAATAGGTGTACCTGAAGACCATACACCAACTCCGACAGTGACCTCTATTCCATGAATACACCACTTCCGCCGCGAACTCAAAGGGCTCTCCTACCAAGAAGAAAATGAACCCTTTTCTCGAACTCTTACCGCGAGTTACTTCTACGAGTCCCTTACTCTGACTCTATAATGACCGGATCCATCGGTTCCGTACCCTCTTTGGCACACAAAAAAACACAAGCTTCCGGCTTGTCCCTCGCTCGGACCCTCTAATAACCGAATCTATCGGTTCCGTACTTTTCTCGGCACAACAAAAAAAAACCTCACGAGCTAAGCTCGCAACTGTCACCAAAAATGCTAGTCTACTAGGAAGGAATCGGTTTTTCAAATTTACTATAAACTATTATTGATCAACCCAGCCCTTGAATTTCCTAAAGTTATCTTGTCCCGAAGGACCGCCCGTTCTCGCGGTACTATCTACATCTTTTTTTCTGGAGCTATTCCCGCCGATCTCCGTTATGCAACTGCCTTCCGTACCAAAAAGTGAGGCTTTCGCCCCTCTTAACAATTTCTCCTAGTCAGCTTTTCAAAAGAGAACTTCACTTAGGAAGTTCTACCACGTAGGTAAGGTAAAAATTCAACTCCACATTTTTCTTATCTTGAGCTTTAGTTGGAAAATATACTCTTATCTTTCGATACCGGTCTGCACGAAAATTGATACTCGGCCTGAAAACGATATTCTCTTTCACGACATCCGGCCGTCTGAACAAAAAAAACCAAACAATATTCGAAGCTACTTCGTCCCATTTCTTTGACTTCTTATCAACTCTTTTCAGACATCTCAATTCGAAATATATTTCACACAGATATTAATCTCTTACATTGTTACGATCGAAAACTTGAAAAATTTCTACCTCAGGTATTACATTTCGCTCCTAACTGCGAGAAGAATCATTTGCATTCTTTAGAAACAAGAAAAAAAATGAAGAGCATACAATTTTGTTTCACAGCAAAGACTTAAGTGATAATGTTGAAATTGAGCCCAGAAAAAATAAGTTCGAATCGAGGAGCGAAAATCCTTCATTTAGTATCGTCTATAAGTCTGTTCCTACACACTCTGGGACTAGTTCTGAATCGGGCGGAGTTTGCGCATATCGATATTAGCGTTCCAACAAATTTCGAACTGGTTAGGAATTGCAAACCAAGTGTTCCAACGTGAAAAGAATTTGTGTCAGACCAGTTCTAGAACGGTTAATTCAGTTCTTGGGTTTAGGCAAGAACTGAGAAGGAGGAATCGAATCGGTCATCTGTTTCGTGCCATTCGAATGCAGCAAGGGGCAATAAAACCACATCTGGCAGAGACGGGCTGCATTTTTCGGGTGACAAACAGCCCTTAGGCTATGACAAGGGAATTTCTAAGAATGATGCGTTTCCAACACTTTCGAACTATCTATTCAGAATTAGTCCCGAACTAGAATGAGCGAAGACGTGTCAATTGATTCAGTTCTGAACGAGTTCAAGACAGTAACAGAACTGGGTGTTGGAACAAACAAATATCATCAGTTTTTAGTGCATAACCCTATTCATCAGGATCCGCAAAATTCTGCAGAATAAAGACGTTCGTTAACAGCTTTAATTCGATTATCATGTTAAATTTCAAATAATCTCGCGAAAATGATCGATTAATAAATATTCATTTTCCCCCAGGTCTTCCAAATGACGTGGCGCTCTACTGGCATCAATATCCTTGGATACTTGGAGTTTTCTTGTGCAAATTGAGGGGCTTAATATCTGAAATGTAAGTGCACTAACTTGTTCTCTCTTGTATTCGATTGTCTGAATTATTGAATATTCAATTAATTCTATTATTGATGGAAGAACATCGGCTGTCAAGGCGTACAATGAAGATGAGAATAGAAGAAGCAATTCGAATAATCGAAATTTTGGATGATATCGGATGATTCCCCTTTCACATTCTGAAATTCGAGGTCATATAATATAAATTTTTATTGATAACGTGAGTTTTAAGAATCTGTCATTTGGAGAATATTTTGAGGAGAGCCTACGCTTTTTTTACGATTCATGAATTTTCTCTCCGAATATCTGAAGCGGAAGTAACAATAATTATCAACAAAAATGAAGGTCTTCCATGAAGACTTCTATCTATACTTTTATTTTACTACATTGTCGGGGGATTTTTGCGAAACAAGGTTGCTCTATGAACAAAAAACTAATATGACAGAAGGATGAATATCTGTCGATAATTTAACAAATATTCCGCCTTGACCTTACATTAAACTGGATCTTTTTTTTCTCCATGATCCATTCCTTTAATCTATGAATAATGTTAAAACAAAATGAATGATTTAAGAATGCAAACAAATTGAGGAACAAACTCTGAAGATTTTTAATAGATTCATTATTTCTAGTTATGAGTGAAACCGTGAAACTGAAGTTAACGAACTCCTACTTATGTGTAGAAGAAGCTTTGGTTGATGGGATGATTCACTAAGATCAAGATGAAGTATTCATTGATTTATCGACAAGTATTCGTTCTTGTATTGATGTCAGTTCAATACTTCAACTAAAATTGCTAGAATTTGAATCCATCCAAAGCCGTCGCTAGACCAAACACAATTCAAACTCGCCTAACGTAGCATATTTACTCAGTTATGAAATGATCTTGCGATGTTCTCTGATTACATAATCTACACGATATTCGTAGGAACCTCCTAGCCATCAATTTCCAGTCAAGTTCTCCATTAAAATCCGATCAAATTGTATTTTTGGAATATTGGAAAAATTTTGATTGGTAAATTATACTGATGAATTCATTCCAGGTGTAGCAAAGAAGTTTTTGTCTTTAGGACCCAAATTTGCATTGCCCTATACTCGCAATGATTATTCTATGATAACATTTTTAAGTGACATTCAGACCCTATTCTTGAATGTGATGGAATGAAAGTTTTCTTTCGTTCCATCAAAAATGTACAGGGTTTCCTTGGCAACAACGTCGACACGCCTATTTTCTCCCTTCCCCGTTTCAAGAATAGGGGCTTCATTGAAAAACTTATTAGTTGTCAGAGTTAGTGGCTGTCAGATGTTAAAAATAGTGTAACATAGTCCATAATTTTTACAGAAGGTTAAGTAGTGGTAGATTCACTGATAGATTTAGCGGGACATTGTTGTTTTGGTATAATCAAACCAGGTTGTTTCTTAAGGACCATCCTGATATATATGTTTTAAATTCTGATAGGGGTAACAAGACGATCATCCTCCCAAAGATAGATGATTTTGTGTTGATAAGCTTCGACGTGATTTCTTTATTCACAAATATTCCACAGAGTTTGATAATAGATCCTACTTATTATTCTTAAACATTAGGATGATATGAAAATCTACATATAGATTTCAATTGCGACAATGAAGAATATTGTGTTCATTTTCACGAACAGTTACTGTACTCAAGATTGTAAAATTGACATCCAGATCAAAGGTTCCGCTATGGGTAACCCAACCTAACCTGTCTTGGCTGAGATGGTCATAGACGAAGTTGTTTTGTTTGTGTTGTCTATCGTTGACTTTTTGATCCCTTATGTTTATGTTGATGATTTTATCATGTCCATTCCTGCGAATAGAGTTTTACAGGTCCTTCAGGTTTTCAATTCTTTCAATATTGACCTCAAATTAACATATTAATTGGAAAGTTATAACCGGCTCCCTTTTTTGGATATTCTTTTAATTAAGGATAAGATCATCACTGATATTTATCGTGAACCGATTTCATTCGGTACAGTTCTGCATTATGATTCGGTTCATTTTCGTGTACGCAAATTCATAATAGTTAAATGTATCAAAAAAAAGATTACGAATTTGTCACATGAATCCTTTCAAGAAAAAATTTCTAGACTGTGTTTCTTATGAAGAATGGTTACCCTCAAAACTTGGTACACAATATTTTTATTCCTCGAATAATGACCCTCAACCTACACATATCTTGGATCATGCTGACAATTTCCTGTATATGGAAATATTGATGGTTTTATTATTCTGACAGTGAGTTATTTCTCTCTATCCGCTTGTTTTATTTTTCTGTTCTGTTTTCATATACAGTACATTTCAGTGTTTTGACAAACAGTCATTTTCGTGAATCATATGTAATATGTATATGTAATTATTTATAGTGTTTGGTTTTATTTTGATTGCTTTCAGGTGTAATTTACTGTAATTTTTTTATTTAGCTCCAAAGCTGTAGATTAAATATCGAGTCAATATATGATTCTTTCAGAGAGTTATTATGCTCACTGTCGGTCCCTTCGTGAGTTCAGTAACTCCTAAAAAGAATAACTGAAAGACTCGCCATTTGTAGGGAAGGAATTCTAGAATGGGTAAAAGCTACGTCTTTCTCGGTAAATCTATCAAGAGCTCCGAAATAATAACTTGGTATGGTTTCTTTACAGGACATCCGTCTGATTTTGGAGTACACCGGACAGGTGAAGTGGTTATCAATTGAGTTCGAAGAGATTTTCGACAATCAGTTCAATGCGGGACTGCTGGACTATTCTTCTCATATCAACGATAATGCTATGTGGAGCAACTTTTAATCTTTGGTCTACCCAGTTCCGACAAGTGTCGGAGCGGAAGGATTTTATATTGATATTTTGAACATGAAGTCAGAAACATTTATAAACTAAACGCGAACAGTTTATGACGGCATCCATATACATTATCGAAGGAATCCTTCAAATAGATACCACACCACATGTTCCTTCACAACAGTGTTTAAAGCATGGAATCAGCTAGCGGTATATAGGTTGTAAAGGCTTCTTCTATGAATGTTTCAAAAAACCGAATAGATCAATGGCATCTAGGCTCATTCGGCTGCTTCACTCGTTATTTACGCAAAACATTCAATTTGATCGATTGTTCAATCCTTTGAATATAATTTCCTGTTACGTTTATAAATTTAATCTCGGCCCTCATCATTGATTGAATGAATGAGTGATTCTGCAGAAATAACCATTTGAAATATTATTCACCCGAAAGTCAGAGAAAAACATACCGGAAAGAATTGAAAATGAAACACTTGGTTGAAAAATGATGGCATGTCTGATAATGTACATAAAAAATTTCATGAGGAACATATAATGAGAAGAATATCAGAATGATAGCTGCGTTTATGGCAGGACGATCACTTAAATGGGTGGCCGTTTTGTCAACGAATTTTAACTGGTGCGGTAAAGCTCCTGAACTTACATCAGTTATTTTCTACATTTTCTGTCGAACATCCTCGTAAACTTCCTTTATCTATTTGTCAATATTTTACACCTAACTTTCATTTTGATCTGAGTGGTATTTTGTCAGTTAATGAAAAAACGAAACTGAAAATTCCACCTGGGTATCCGCCGTGGCGCTCCTGCCAAGGTACAAGTGATATTATTATATGAATACGTAGAAAACTTTATTACTTGTCTGTCAACAGAATTCAAAGTCGAAAATAAAAGAATAAAAAATGGTTCTAGTGACTCCCACCAAACATTCTAGCGTCAATGCTACATACCCAAGTTTTATTTTCGCGATAAGTCAAAATATGAATATCAGGTCAAGCTGAAATATTTTCCTTCATTATGACATGGTGTCTAAAAGATATATGCAAAATTTCAGCGGTAATATTTCCCGGAACCTTTTTTGAGTTCTCTACAATTGTTCTGGTTGGACGATTCTTACGAAATTTCGCATAAGATGAGGGGTCGACAATTCTCGAATTCAAACGAAGTTTCAATTCATCAGGGTTGTTATTTCCTTCATATAAATTCTTCGGAAAAACCTAAAAGAGCTCTGACGTGAAGTCAGCAGCCTTTGCACGCATGTCCAAAGGATATGACCGCTTTGGCAACGAATTTGAATATGGGCACAAAAGCTGCTGACGTCACGTCAGTGCTTTTCTATTTTAGTTATCACGGAAAACGCTGGAAATTTTACAAAAGAATTTATTATTTGCTCAATTAAAAACCCAATATCGTTGATATCGTGAATAAAACTATTATCATCAACTATTATTCATAACTGATTGTTTTTCACACCAAAATTTTCATAAGAATTCGATGGTGAGTTATCGAGAAATGATTTTTATTCCTCCCACCCCCTGTTTTGAGCCTTAAGGGTGCACCGATCCTGCACCCTGCAAGTTCAAAGGATCAATCTTGAGCAATACACGATTTTTCTACCAAGTTTGAGCATAGGCATTGGGAAGTAACAACATTCCATAAAAATGTTTGCTAAAACGTTTTCTATGAGGTGAGTGCTCTCGAGCTATTGTAGTACTGTTGTCATAGTAATTGTAACATTAAGTTGTTGAATATTTTATGAAAACACATAGTTTTGTCTTCAAAACGACGAGTTCATCGAAATATTTCCATCAGGATGGTGACTTAAAGAGAGTAGAGCATACGTATGAAACGAGAAAATCTATGGCAGGGCACTATGGTTGTGATTCAGAGAAAAAGAATGAGTTGGAAGACAGCATTGTTTGGAGGAATCCGAAGAAATTGAAGAATGTCTCATTTTTACCGAAAACATTTCTACAGTCTCATTCAGGAGAAGGTTGGGTTAGGTTGTCAATATGCTATCGTTGGGCACATGATGAGTGTGCGGGATTCGACTATAATTAGTGTGATCCATATTGTTGTGACCAGTTTATTGACCATTCAAAAGTGAAAAAAGTGCGTTAACGGTAAAGAGATGACTCGTGAAGTCAACTTCTTTTGCGTTCTGGTTATTTTTTGTATTTTATTGTTTCTAAACCTTTGTGAGTATTTACATTACTTGCCTCGAAAACTTACTTCTGACAATTGCTGAAGCAACATTCAGGTACAATTCTTCAGCTTTGTTTTGCTTTTTACACTTATTTGTAGCTTGGAAGGATCATTTTGGGCCACTGTCCCTACAATAGAAACAATTCCCTTATCAACCGATCGCTAAGTTTGTAGATATAATAACATGATATATCTGCATTATAATCCCACATTCCTCATAAATTTTTCCTTTTTTTATTGAAATGATTTTGCATTTTCACGTTAGCTTTATGTTCCGGAAAGTTGTATCTGATGTCGTTAAAAATATTTCCAAGGACAGCGTCCTTACGTGTCCCAAATTTAACTTAATTTACGTCTTGGCCTTGAGCACCTTCGACAAAATGTATATAATCAAATTCACACCATTCATCTGTCACAGGGTCTGCTATCAGCAGGTGACTCAAACAATCTGCGGAAATATGATCTTTCCCAGAAATCAGCCTGAATTTATACCTAAATCAAGATAAGTGAACAGACCATCTTAGCAGCCTTCCTGCCGACATTTGGGGTAAGGACTTATTTTCGCCAAACATTACCGTCAGCTGTTTGATATCAGAAACAAGCTGAAAATTTCTCATCACAACATATTGAGGAGATTTGTTGACAGTCGAATCATTCTATAATTTTGTTCGCTTTCAGAAAATACACGAGCGGTAAAACATATTTGTGCTTTTGAACCATCTTCTGAAATTTTTCCATAACCGCTCGAAGACCTCTCTGGCTGGCCTCACAAGTTAAACGCAATCTTTCACTTGAGTCATAATGTGCTCGAATTTCATCTGAAATTAACTCATTTTTGCTGCCTCGAACGCTTTCTCACAATTTTTGCCCCACATGAATTTAATGCCCTTCTCGACTAAATGGTAAAATAGTACCAATGTTCTTGATAAACTGTGCATAAACTTCCCATAATAATTCACCATTCCACGAAATGCTAACTTCGCTAACATTAGTAGCTTTTGGAGTTTTAATAATTGTCTGTAGTTCCTCGGGATCTCTTTGCATGCCTTAAGCACTTATTATTGCCTCTCCAACACCGCATATAAATTCTCCAAGTGCTCTTTATCATGGCTCGCGGAAATAATTGTGTCATCAATGAAGGTAACTACTCCCTTCAGACATTGTAGTACCTTTTCGATTATTCGCTGAAAAATACTACACGCTGGTTCAGTTCTGTAACTTAAACGATTTACTTTGTGTATGCCATAAGGAGTATTTCACGCTGGTAAATTTCTTCCATACAATACTAAATTGTTATAAGCGTTTTAAATTTTCTGAGCTGTTAATGATTGAATAATAAGCTCAGATCAAGGTGAAGTATTCGTTTATTTATGGCAGATATTCATCCTCGTGTCATGTTTGTTCAAAATTGAATATGTTTCACAGTTTTCAATTCAGTCCACATGCGGACGAGCCCAAATTCTCCAGAGAGCTTGTCAACATTGCCGAGATTTACTTGCTAAAACCCGAATGAGAGTAACACACTACAGATCTCATCGCGAGAAACTACACCTGAACTTAACCTGAAGACATGTGACTGAACTTTTCAACATGCTACCTAATATAATTTGGTACAAAACTATACTTCTAAAAATTGGTTCGTTCGTAATAATTTTTTGCCAGGATGTTCCACCCATAGAAAAAATGTATTGAAATATGTATCACTTTTTTTGATACTGAAGTATTATGACACTTTTGGGAGAATTACGGTAGGATCAATTCGAACGGAGGATTTCATTATAACAGAAGCTAAACATTGTTGATTTTCATCAACTTCATTACTTATTACTTCCATTTCCTTGTCATCTTGCATTTCCCAGTTACTCGATTTCATTGAGGACCTCCATCCATCATCTCGAACATTCCATTTCATATAAATTCTTTCCATGAATGCGAAACGATTCTAACGAAATCTCTTCTCCGATCGTACTTGAAATATCTTCACTTTTTCAACGAAAGAAATTCAGGATCGATATGCAAGGGAAATTAATGATCTTGTTTGTTACATTCCGGGGACCTGTAAGCTGCAATAATGAGAGTTACACCACTGAGAGTTCACATCTTTGAATTCAAAAACAAATATTGTATGAGATATGATCGAAACTTTTCATTTGTTTGAAAGTCGTATTTATGGTTTTCATTTCGTATGGCAAAACATCTTGCAAATATGTTGCTTCGATGGCTGGAGCACACCCTACATATCCAATTCTCTTTGACTGGAGCTTGAATCTGCTTTGAGGGCCACTGTTCGTTGAGCAAACAGCAGAGTTCTTGCGGTCGGAGGTATCGCATTCTTGCTCAGGTTCACCTAGGGTGCTTCGAGAAAAAATCGGAATTTGCTTCTTCTCTGGTCGCCTGCAAAAGTCGGAAAACCTGCACAAGTCTGTTCCAATATACGCACTGCTTGACCTGCGCAGGTATACCTGCACAGATCAACCTCTCCGGTGGACAGTATGAAATCAAATTAACTCCTGAATATATCCCTAGTCGTTATTCTGGTGGCAATGATGCAACCTCTTACTCCCTATCTATTTATTTCAACTTTACAATTAAAATTGCTACTTACAAACACAAATTTAGGTACAGTGAATCTGAGATCCGGGATTCGAAGAAGCACTTATCTTAATGGTATGATCCTCCAAAATGCAGGTATTATGCAGGTAGTCCAGTTTTCAGAGATTCCATCCAGAGTAAAGTCCAGAATTAAGATACTCCAGTATTAATTAGCTTCGGTATGAAGGCATTCCGGCCATAATCATCTCCAGAACTAAGATAATCCAGTAATTATTACCTCTAGTACTAAGATAATCCAGTTAAACTATGGGTCCGGTAGTAGGATACTCAAATGGGCGTTAGTCCCGGTAAAAAGATAAACCAGTAGTCGGTAGTCCCGTTGAAAATATGGTTCAGTGGGCGTTAGCCCCGGTAAAAAGATGATGCAGTAGGCGGTAGCCCCGGTACAAAGACGCCTTTTGAATAGACGTCTTAAAAGAAACAATAAAACTTCAAAATTCCACGATGTCAATGGATTACGAGGTACGTTGATTCGCTAAACTCTAGCAAGGTGTTGAACCTTCAACTTCTCCGCACCAAAAAAAAGAATTTTCTATCAGCTGGACCGAGTTTGAAGGGTCGCGCATGCGAAACACACACTCAACCGTCAAAGCGAAGAGCGTTCTTTAGCGACCGATCATATAATTTCAGTAAGGCGTTTTCCTTGCGATTGGAATTGAAATAATTAGTACGACGTATTTTCGCGATGGAAACTGAAATCGACGGTGGAACGTTTTGTAACGTCACACACACCACTTACCAGGAAAAAAAAATTTTGAAGAAATTTTTTTAGAAAAATGTAAAGCCAATAGGTTTCGATTTATTTTGAAAAATAGAATAATTACTATGAGGAAGATAAAGTTCTTTAACGTTAAATGTCAAATTGAAAGTTAAGCCAAATGGATGAAAGGGAAGCTAATCTTGCAGGTCACACAGCATAACTGAATCATAAATTTACATGAAGTTCATAGGCAAACAAAGAGAGATCAAAATTCAAAAAAAAGTTTAAAGTTGTAGAACCAGCAATGGGTCGACAGTTGTTCGTCACCCAAGTCGAGCAGTGCGATTAAGCGCAATCCAGATAAGCAAAATCCTCGTATATTTGACCTGAACGCACCTACCTGTAACAAAGATAACCGACACAAAGGAAAAAGTTAAAAGTGCCGTTTAGACGCTGAAGGCCATTTCCAATGGAAAAGGGTCGAGAGCGTTGTGCAGTATACGCTGTCGGCCGACTAAACGTCGCACATGCTCAAGCTAATTTATCTGAATGAAAAAGTTGAATGTGTATGTGTAGATGATCTAACTCATAATATCAAGAGACCACTTCCCAACCCAGCCTCTCCTATGAAGTGATTCTTAATATTCGAAAATAATGAAAGTAGATAATACATTGGAAAAACAACCCCGAAAAAACTTAGGAAAGAAAAGATGAGATTGGGCGCCAGCGATTAGAAATCGCAAAGTAGGTTCGTTATAAGGTAGCGGAAATAGGTAACAGAAATAGATAATAGAAATAGATAATTGGGATAGCTAACAGAGATAGATAATAGGAATAGGTAATAGGAATAGATGATAGGAATGGGTAACAGTAAAAAATACAAACAACAAGTGAGGAAAGAGAAAGAGAAGTGTCCGCCTGTCGGTACAAATAATAACTGCATCTAAAGACACAAGAAAAAGAATCTTTATGAGACTCACAGATTAAAGAAAACTACAAAGTTTGGAAAGCCGCTTTAAACTTCAAAATATTAAAAGATACGGTAATTGCCCACAGGCATAAGATAAAGATACGGTAGGTGTCGGAGACACAAAAGATACGGTATTTGCCAACCGGCATAAGATAAATTGTCATAAGACACAAAAGATAAGGTAATGCCAAATCGAAGAGAAAACTTCAAAGTAAATCGCAGACTACGCTCAAATTTCCAATCAAGGTACTGCACAGCTGCTGTGAACTTCAAAAATTAATATTTCGAAATTGCCATACAAAGAGAAAGAAAAACATATATATTTGTACCAACTGGGAGGACACTTGCCCTACGATAGGAAAGCAGGGAAGGTATTAGGGACACAAAAAAAACGACAAATCTTCACCTCCATCCTGAGCCATCACCACTTTCCACACTTTGTGTAACGTCCAATTTAATATGCTTAACGTGAAAATCACTAAAATCATTTCCCCTAAAGTCTTTCAAATTATAAACTAATGGAGACACAACTCTGTTTACAATGCAAGACACAAACTTAGGAACGAGCTTAGCGGAGAAATTCTTAGTAGCGTCTGAAAGTATAAAATTCTTTTTCCAAACCCTGTCTCAAAATGAAAATGAATATCACGTTTTCTCAAGTTATATCGATGAGAATTTCACTTATGAGCCTGAAATATTTTCTGCTGGACAGAATGATAGAGATCAGGTAATTTTCTTAGCAAAAGTGGATCCAAAACTTCATTACGGATTTCAATTGGGTTATTTGCATTTTCTGAAATTTTACCGTGAAAAGCGCCGTCAGTTGCGACATTTCTTATGAAACATAGGTAGGATGGAGAAAATCCAGTGACTTCATGTATGTTCTGATCCCAAGTTTTGTGATTTTCATGTATGAAAGATCGTATAGCCGTTGTAATCGTTCTATTCACACGTTCTGTTTATTTGTGGAAAATACCTCGAGTTGTACCAAATCTTTTGGACATTATATTGTTTAGCTAAATTCTTGAATTCGTTGGAAATGAATTGTGCTCCGTTATCAACTACAATTATCTGAGGGACACCAAAAATTAGAAAGACTTGAGTTTCAATGAACTTAACGATTCCTTTGGCAGTTACTCCAGCTATGGGATGCACAAGCACAAATTTGGTGAACCAATCTCTAACAACTAGTACATACTGGTTTCCATTTTTTGATCTGGGATATGGTCCCAGCAAGTCGGCCGGAATCAACTGAAATGGAAAGTTGATGTTCCTGTATTTACGTGTCAAACCCGCTTGAGGAAGGTTATCTGACTTGCATGAAGCTCATACTTTACATTTTCTGACATAGTTCCTTACTGAATTACGCATCTTTGGCCAATAATAAAGATGAGATAAACGGGATAGTGTCTTAGACACACCAAAGTGCGCTGCAATAGGATCATCGTAATATTTCCTCAACAACTCTAATCTATTATCAGTGGGAACAACAATCTTCCATTCAGTAGAATCATCAGATAGTCTGGACTTACAAAAGATATGTTTATACAACAAGTTACCATCCACTCGGAAATCAGGATAGAGATGAGGATTACTAATTACGTTCTTCAGCATCTCACGATACCACCTATCAGGCTTCAACGCACCAAGGTCCAAAACGGAAGTCTGCACAGACTCAGGAATACGGTATAATGAATCTGCAACGTTATTCAGCGAGCCACTACGATGTATTATCTTGAATCTATGACATGATAATCTGATAATCTATCTAGCCAGTCGAGGAGAAGGGTTCTTCATTGAATGCAGCCACTGTAGAGAAGAATGATCAGTTATAACAGTGAATTCAGTACCTTCAATATAAGGGCGAAATCGATCTATAGATAGCAAAATTACAAGGCATTCCTTTTCGGTGGTAGTATATTTACGTTGGCATTTATTCAAGGTTTAACTAAAGAAGGCGATGGGATGTTCTAAACCGTCGGTTTCCTGGAAAAGTACTCCACCAACTCCTACATCTGAAGCATCACATGCTAGAAAAAACTTCTTAAAAAAATCTGGGCTAGCCAGAATAGGAGTGGACGTCAGGATCTTTTCAATACTGACGAAAGCTTCATCAGCCTCCTTAGTCTAGGTAATAGGTTGTCCCTTCCGTCGTCCTTTTAATAAGTCAGAAATAGGGAAGCATACTGAGGCGAAGTCTTTCAAAAACCGGCGGTAATAGCCTACCTTCTAATCCGATTAAACGTCGTATTTGGGTCGTATTGGTTGGTACAGGATAATTTAAAATGGATTCAACCTTTCCAGGGTCAGTTATCAGACCTTGTTCATCGACGAGAAAACCTAAGAATTTCAACGAAGGACGGCAAAATTTGCACTTGTCGAAATTTACGGTCAGGTTAGCTTCTTTAAGCCGCTTGACTAGCTCCCTCAAGACTGTAAGATGGATCTCAAAATCAGGTGTCACGATGATAACGTCATCTAGGTAACAAAACACAAAGGGCTCCAATGAAGGACCAATGACTACGTCCATGAGTCTACACAAAGCTTGGGCGGCAATATTTAAGCCAAAAGGCAGCACGTTGAAACGAAATAGTCCTCTACCTGGGACTGAGAATGTGGTTTTGAGTTTGGACTCTTCATCGAGCGGAATTTGAAAGAAAGCAGATTTTAAATCAATGGATGATAAGTATGAAGCATTATTCACTTTACTAACGATCGTATTGTAACGTTTTCTGGTTTTATCAAAACGTTCAGAATATTTAAACTATTTATTTACACTTACTTACTCACTACTATTCCAATAACTAAACAACTATTTCTATCAAAGACTGTTCACAATTTATTTCCACACTAATTTATTTTAACTGAACACTTTCCGCTACGAATCACTCTGCTGAATTGGTCCCTGTGCTGCTCCGTGCCTACCCTTTTATTACGTGTGGAATTTCCAGCAATTGCGAGAAGATTCGAGAAAGAGGCGGGTGACTCATAGACGGCTGGAGCTTTCTGGAATATACTAGCACAGACAGGGCCGTACTTGTCACAGTATCTATTAATGGCATGGGATATGAATCTTGTACAGTTACCGAATTTAACTTTCTACCGTCAAAACAGAGCCTGAACGTTCCATCTTTCTTGCCGATAAGCTAAAGAGGAGATAACCAGGGAGAACATTCAGTGACTGGTCGGATGATATCTAACTTTAGCATCTCATCGATTTGACCGTTCAAAACGGACTGAATAGCGGGCGATAGAGGATACTGCCTTTGTCTAATCGGAGGTCCCTCAGTCTTGATTGAATGAGTTAAAAGATGTGTTCTACCGATTTTATCTTTAGGCCCAATAGCCCTGAATAGATTTACTACTTCCTGCAGTTTTTCCATTTGCAAGTCCGAGAGATTATCTGCTGGTTTGATAGCATGTAGTGCAGCTGTCGAAGTTACTGAGGAATCAAAAGAAAAATTAGAAAAATCCACGGCGATATTGAACGTTTTAATGAAGTCCATTCCCAGTATCATACAATGGGAGATTGTAGGGACCACAAGAAATTTCAAAGTCCTAGCTGAGTTGTTAACTTTAATAGGTAGCCAAACATATCCTAATGTACTTTGTAACTGGCCATCTGCTGTAGTCAAATGGATAGATACGTCGTAATTCAAAGGTAAATTAAATTTTTCAAAAGGTATAGAGAAGGGGAACCAAGAATAGAGACATTGCTTCCGCTATCGAGCAGTGCTAACACTTTCTCTTCAGAAATATCAACATTAATATAGGGTCTATTATCATCACGTTTACGCAACAGTAAAGGGCATGTGGAATTAGTTTTAACATCCTCATAGTTAAGTTCATTATTACTAACTGGAGTATTGCTCGAGGGTTTCGAGAGAGTTGTTGTAAAAATTTCCGATTGTTCTCGAAAAGTCGTCCCATTCGTCTTTCCAGAAACTGTTTGTTGTCTCTTGTTCTTTTGAGTGGCAGTTGGTCTTGAGGTACTTGGCTGAGTCACCTGCCCTGCCAACTGATGACCAGCTCCCACGTTTTTTGAACAAAAATGACACCCTGACTTTACAATGCCTCGCTTACCACAACCGTAACAGAAAGTGACTCTAGGCTTCCTGCACACACTATATTTGTGTCCTGTAACACCACAATTCCAACATTGAACCTGAGAGACTTCAGCAATCGATCAACTTTTGGGAAATCTCTGCTGGAGATCACCCAGTCGCAAGATACCCTCAATCCTTCTACACAATGATGTTAATGAGGCTACTGTGGCTATGTCCCGAAGCACTAATGCTTTAACAAAATCTGGAAGCAAGTTGCTTCTAATGATCCCTTCCATTTCTTTCTCGGAAGGTTTTGTATTTAAACGGTAAAACTTAGCTTCTAGTGAAGTAATAAAAATTGTTACATTCTCGCCTACTCTCTGTTTACGAGACTTAATTTCGTTCATAATTCTTTCGTCATTGTTTGAAGGTAAGAAAGCGTCCTTCAAACCAACCACCAGGTCTGACCAGGATTTTACGGTACCACGAATGAAATGGTTATGCCATCATTCCAAGCGTCCAACTCGAAGAGATCTGAAGCTGACTCGGAGAGGTCAGCATCAGTACAGCCGCTCGAAACCTTGGGGGTATCTATTAGTTCTAGAAAAGGATTCAGTGATTTACTACCAGAAAATTTTTTGAAAGTCCACTTATAATAATAATAAT
This sequence comes from Myrrha octodecimguttata, assembly GCA_958510865.1. Classification (NCBI taxonomy): domain Eukaryota; kingdom Metazoa; phylum Arthropoda; class Insecta; order Coleoptera; family Coccinellidae; genus Myrrha; species Myrrha octodecimguttata. Next base: position 15,647,140 of record OY294058.1, on the reverse strand, counting down.
AATAATAATATATATTTACCATCAATCATTACATGGTTCGTCATTATAAAACAATACCTTATATAAGACTAAAACAAAAAAATTCTTCTAAAGAATAAAATGCTCCCCTAATTAAAATTTCATGTATCTTCCTTCTGAAAAACTTCTCTGGTAATTTCCTCAGTTCGTCGGGTAACTTGTTGTAAATTTTAATGCCCCAGTAGCTCGAGATATTCTGAGTGTTTTTCTTTTTATGCAGTGGCGTGAGAAAATCGTTTTTGTGCCTGGTGTTGAACATGTGGTAAGTTCCATTTTTGGTATATCAGTTCGATTTTGGTATACGTATTTCAAGCACTCTCTTATAAGTAGGGAAGGAAATGTGAGTATACCGTGCATGCAAATAATGATTTACATGAATCTCTACTAGCCACATCATATATAATGCGCATTGCCTTCTTTTGCAGGATGAAAACTCTGGAAGCATCCGAAGCAGTTCCCCAAAGAAGTACACCATATAAAAGTACGCTTTGAAAATTTGCAAAATATGCAGTCTTTACCATGTCATGAGTACCAAATTTCTTCAATCTTCTCAAAAGATATAAGGTTTTAGATAATTTGGCACAAACATGATCAACATGCACAGTCCAGTTCAATTTATTATCCAGGATCACCCCCAAGAACTTCGCACTGGCCTGATTCTCTCTTCCTCCAAATTATATATATATAAATGGTAACCTTGCTTGAGGAAACGACAGAATCACCTGAAGAGAGAGTTTCCGTCGGAGTGGAAGTTACCAGAGCTGCTGAAGGCATTTTACACTCGTCTAACTGTGATTCTAAGGAAATAATTTGGAAAAACAATGATCTTTTCTGTTTCTCATCAGAAACTTCCTCCACAGAAACCCTTTGCAACCTGGCTGAACAATGAGTCAAACGGTCTATGATCCGTCTATAATCATTCTCTGAAGATGTAACAGATATATTAGAAATCAAGGTAGATATTTCAGTAATTGACCTTTTTAACTCTGTAAAACTGGTTTCTAAGTCATAATCTTCCCTTAATTCTATAAAACTACGATCGCCCTTCTCTTGAGTAATTAAGCCTCTCAGAAGCTTACGTTTCTCCTCTACAGTTGTTGGTATCTCTTTGCCTATCCGAATGGTCAACTCATAACTCAACTCGTGAGACTTCAGGTTATTGGGATTCATGATTCAGTTAATCAGAAAACACTAATACAAGATAACGATAAGGTGAAAGTCGAAAAAATGGTAATATCGAACATTCAACCTCGGAGCTCAGACTCACAAAGAAGTCACCTTCACAACCAGAAAAACGAAAGAGACACACTCAGGGAAAAAATTTTACTCAAAAAAAAGTTACTCGGGCCCTCGTTACTTGCGCCAGTGAAATCAAATTAACTCCTGAATGTATCCCTAGTCGTTGATCTGGTGGCAATGATGCAACCTCTTACTCCTTATCTATTTATTTCAACTTTACAATTAAAATTGCTATTTACAAACACAAATTTAGGTACAGTGAATCTGAGATCCGGGATTCGAAGAAGCACTTATCTTAATGGTGAAGGATCCCACGGTATGATCCTCCAAAATGCAGGTTTTATGCAGGTAGTCCAGTTTTCTGAGATTCCATCCAGAGTAAAGTCCAGAATTAAGATACTCCAGTATTAATTAGCTTCGGTATGAAGGCATTCCGGCCATAATCATCTCCAGTACTAAGATAATCCAGTAATGATTACCTCTAGTACTAAGATAATCCAGTTAAACTCTGGGTCCGTTAGTAGGATACTCAAATGGGCGTTAGTCCCGGTAAAAAGATAATCCAGTAGTCGGTAGTCCCGGTGAAAAGATGGTTCAGTGAGCGTTAGCCCCGGTAAAAAGATGATGCAGTAGGCGGTAGCCCCGGTACAAAGACGCCTTTTGAATAGACGTCTTATAAGAAACAATTAAACTTCAAAATTCAACGATGTTAACGGATTACGAGGTACGTTAATTCGCTAAACTCTAGCAAGGTGTTGAACCTTCAACTTCTCCGCACCAAAAGAAAGAATTTTCTATCAGCTGGACCGAGTTTGAAGGGTCGCGCATGCGAAACACACTCAACCGTCAAAGCGAAGAGCGTTCTTTAGCGACCGATCATATAATTTCAGTAAGGCGTTTTTCTGGCGATTGGAATTGAAATTATTAGTACGACGTATTTTCGCGATGGAAACTGAAATCGACAGTGGAGCGTTTTGTAACGTTACAAGTAACGTATGCCCGTATTACATTCAGAGGAGAACATCACTACAATTTCCGTTACATTTCGTCAGAGGCAGAGAACTTTCTGGTTTCGCTTTTACTGGAATGTCCCGTATAGTCCTTACTCAGTTGGGGGTGCTCGACTATATCTCTTGTCACTGCCTGTAACGTCTGGACACATCATTCAGAGTACAAGAGGCGCTATAGCTCAAGTTGTAACCGCTAGGTCGTCTCAAGATCCTTTTACTCCTTCTAGACTAGTAGTATCGGTACCAACCGTCGAGGATCTATTGTCAACACCTGCCGAGATTCACGCGACGGATTGTTAGCTTTAGTTTTTCGAAAAACAGAATTGACGCCTTTGGATCTCTGTTGATATTTATACTGTTAGTAGAAACATGAACCAGATTGATCATTATTCTTCATTGCGTGTTCAGTTTTACATTGAAAGTAAACAGAGGTTTTTTTCAGAGAAGAAATCAATATTTTTGAAAATCGTCAAACCCACCAATATTATTCTTGGGGGAAAAATTCATTTGCATAGAGTCCATAATCATATCACTTCATCCCTCTGCACGTCAACCCCATTTCTCAACATCTAAATTGGAAAGATGTATTTTTGGGTATGTTGTTGAAAGAGTATCTTCCCATTCGTTTACGTAATATTCGACTCGGCAAATGTTATATTATCCAATTTACTTGGAGCATAAGATCATTACCAATTTTAAAGGAGAAATGCAAGAGGGGACAATATGTTCAGAACAACGAAATATATTTCCTGTATGGTTCAATGTAACAAACGATTGAACTGAGCCCCATTAATTTCCATATAATGTTGTAAAAAAGTAAATTTTTCTTCCTCATATGACAGATGAATTGTTTTTTAGATTTGATCATTTGCTCACCTATTATTTGACTTCCAAAATGAAATATTACTCAACTTACCTGTACTTGAGAGGTGGAAGAGGCAATTCAGGAAGGAAAGATGTGTGCAGATAAACGGGAAATTGCCCCAAATAGTTAATTCCCAAAAGGGTTCTTCAACTTCCATACCGAGTGCAAATTATGCGCAATCTTCCGTCCCACATTCTGGAGCATTTCAGCATGGGACAGACCTGTAGGTTTGATTGGTCATCACTGCGACAAATACACTGGCTGAGAAAGTTTATATCTATAATCACAAAGGCCTAATGAGGCAGAGCTCCATCTCAACCATTTCGTGGGATCAATTAGCATCAGTACTAATGAATTTCATTAGTTCTGCAAGAATAACGCCAGCGAATTATCGATGAAAGCAATCGAATTCCCCTCGAAGTGCTCCAGAATCTTAGACGGAAGTTTAGGCAAAATGTATATCAATATTTGGGAATTTGAGCGTTCGTTGGATTACACTATTCAAGACACATATCTAGTTTTCCTGATTTTATATTTCTCTCCTGCATTGCTTCTTCGAAATGGATAATTATCATATGCTCCATGGCTAACTTCAGTGATATTACATAAACGGATGATCAAATGCGGCCAGACGTTACAGGTAGGTAACGTAGGGTATCTAAGACACAAGAGATGAATAAAAATAGTTTAAATAGGTCAAAAGGTCTCGAACAAGAAAACTACGTAACGTAACGTATGTTCGCTTTCAAACCGCAAATTGTGTCGAACTCTTCAGTTACTGTCAGTCTCTCACCTGGGAAATATGTTCATGATTTCTTTGCGGTGTTATTGTTTGAATGTATCTTTTTTGAGAATGAAAACTTCATAGTATTGATTGCAAATTCAACACTGCACCTTTGTATTCGTAATTGTTGGTGACAACAACTTCGTTGGAAGATTGTCATTGTTTTCACGTAGCAAGTTACATTTGATATTTCGATTAATTTCATTCCAGTCGTTCACTATCATAAAGCATAAATAACGAATATAAGTATTGCTTTATAGGAATTTCTCTATTTGTTGTCAGTGTTGATTAATTGTTTCGATTGAGGGAAATTCTGAATACGAAAAGTGCCTGTTTTTTACTGTAAATTCTGTTTTATTGTACAATGATTTCACTCTATCTACATTGTTTCTCTTCTAGTGCCCTGAAGAAGTTTTTATATTAAAAGCTTAGTAAACAAGTAGTTTTCTTGTTCGAGACCTTCAAACCTATTCAAACTATTCAAGTCATTATTAAAGTTGTCAGCAATACTTTACAAAAATGAAATCAAGCACCCATGACGAAGTTAGGGCTCTTTTTCCACTTGTTGATCCGATCAAGTAGAACAATCAACCATGGTTCGTTAAATGACAAAACATTTGTCATGATTGAACCATTTATATTCAACTTATTAGGTCCTTCAGTATTAATTCAGTGTTCAGTTTATAAAATTCAGCTATCCGAACCAACTCCAAGCTCCTTAAGCCAAGATTTAGTCAATGTATATTTTTAGGAGATGACACGCAATCTATGCTCAACAACTCGTAGCACAAACAATTATTTGAAATTTCGACGGCACTTGGTGAATTTTGACAGGTTTATGACACGCTGACGCCACTGTAACAATATATTCATATTTCAGTGAATGGGAAACTATAAAATTGGGTCTGGTGAAGTGTGACCGAAATGGTGAAGGAACCGTTTTATGTGTTCTAGAGAACGCATTTCCTTCGCGTTCGAAATGTGGAGCCGGTCGCTTTAGAGGAGATTAGATGCCGACGAAATGAAGTCATTATGACCGCATTGACCAGAGGATTTCCAACAAGTGTGGCTAGATCGAATCGTCTTGGCGGCGTGATGAGAGGCGGTTGAGTGCTTTCGAAAAGTGAGAAACCCAGAATGAGAAAGTCTGCGTCATGAGCGGCATGTTGCAGCTTGAGACCAAATAAGTGATTCACAATCTTTTCAGGATTGTTTTCGAATAATCACCATCGCCAAGAGTTAGTAATAACACAAAGACAATTTTCACAGGAAGCTAAGATGGTCGCGGGGAGGAAGAAATTGTGACGCCATGCTTTGAAATGAATTCCGTCGGGATAACCACTGAAGCTTTTTTGAGGGTTTGCGACGTACCTTCAATCTCCTTGGAGAGCGTCGCGTTTCACTCTGGCTTTATCTAGAAAAATCGCAAATTAGGTCAAAATTTTATTCGGATCTATTTTCCACACATTGAAAATACGCTGCAGATTTCACACAATTGTTCATTAGTTTCAATGTGTGAATTCCCCAGCAAAATTCGTAACAATTTCATCGTTGCGAATGTGGTACAAACTAGAAGTTTAATAATCAAATGAAACAATCATCTGAATTGACTGCTGATATTCTCTAGTGAGTATCATTCCCACAACAAGTTCTCAAAGTTTTTCTGTTGGAAAATGCTGAAATTCGAGCAACTACAGCAAGCCCTTTCCTCGCATTTCAGAAGTTTCATTACAATACCAACAACTGCAATTCATATTAGGGTTGGCCGCATTTTGAAATTAACTCATATTTGAAATGTTAGATTATAAACGACATTCACAGTTTCATTCCTGACGATGAAACCACCGTCATCGAGATAGAGCTAGGGCAATGAGTATCATCAAATATTGAGAAAACGGGCTTTTTTTCAATAGACGTTTGAAGATAAGAGGAAAATAGAAATTCAGACGTTTCATCCCAATCATCAATAAGAAAACGATTTCAATAAGCGATAAGATGAATGTCAGGCATTTTTGATAATATTAACTTGAAATAATTGTGAATAACCAATGAAAAATTCTCTGAATGAATGATACTTGATAACCACTTCCATACTAAAAACCAAAACCACGCATATTTAAAAAAAATCAAGGGATTACAGGGATTTACGGAGGATTTATTCATGTTTACGGGGATTTACAGAGATTTACGGGACCTATTGAGGATTCACAAGGATTTATCGGGATTCACGAGGATTTACGGAGGATTTCCGAAGATTTACCGAAGATTTATCAAGGATTTACCGATGGGTGGATCAGCTGTTCAATCCTGACGCATGCGCACAACATATGATTCAAGCTATCTTCACCTACGATTTATATCTGTTGCAAACAAATCACTGATAATAAAAGGTCTTCTTTCTGCTGGCTTCTAGAAAAAGTGCTCAACTGATTGAAAACTGGCGAAAGAAGCAAAAATACCAGTTCATTCATTAAAAGTCGATGAAATTCAGCGAAGTCTAAAGGTACATACAGAATACGACATTTCAGCGTTTTCAATTCGATTAGGAAGTTAGGTGAGCACTTTGGGCACACCGATTATGCTGAAAAGCTTGGAAAATCCATCTAGTCTGACACGCAATTTACCATGATTCATGGTACTTTGGGTGGATGGAAGAAGCTTTTCATATTCGTACATTCAAATCTACTAGCTTAAAAACTTTAAATGTAAAATTTTCATAGGGATATTTTTTTTTCCACTGGTCGATCACAAAGGTTTATTAATCGATAAAAACAAAAAACACCAAAATCAAACGTTCTCTCAGTAATAAAAATGCGAATATATCATTCTTTAATTTGAAGGCGGTAGGTATTTTATCATCCACAGCAACTTAGAGGGTATAAAAATAGTGATCAACTTTCGGGAAACAGTCAACCAACTAGTGGTTTGTTCCACACTTTAGAGAATGATAACTCTGTGAAATTTTAATATAAGTGGGAATAACATTATAGATTTGTGGTAATCTAGAAAGAGACGAAGCTTTTACTTTCTCCTTGGCAACTCTGAATCCTCTTACCATCAAACTCTGTGTTTGCCTTGTGTTGTGAGAACCAAGAAATTAGATATTATTTTTTTTTAATTTAGAATATCCGCATCAACCACGAAGGTTATTAGCGGCAATACAGTACAGTATATACATTGAGAAATTCTAGATATCGTGAAAGGTGTAAACAGATTTCAAAAATGTCAGCAGCGTATCAAGGTTCTTTGGATCCAAGGCATCTTCAAGGTTCTCTGGTAGTCCTGCGGATTGCCGATTCTCCCTGAAGTCGGGACACTCTACTGTTGCTGAATACTAACTTCAAGGGATGTACCAAATTTCATTAAAATTTGATGAATAGTTTCTATTGAAAATTTCGGAAACGAAATTGATTTTGCAATTCAGAATTTCACGCATCGTTATTCTACAACTACCTACAACGTTCGTACTTGACATCCTCATTTTTTCTTGAGGATATAACTTCAAGTTTTCAATGTTTTTCAATATATACCGAAATAAATATCAGATCGAACTGAAAAATGAAGCACTCTTTTCGGAAATTGACTTGAAAGTTTGTGTAAAATTTCATTGAAATCTAGTAAATTATTTACAAAAAACGGTTTTTTCCAAGAAAAGTTTGAAAATGTTTTCTACAGTTTACACCATCGCGAACATCAAGCCATTTCGCATAATTTTGCGTGGCAGTATTTTTCAGCTCATTACGAAGTTCAATCTGATCGTGTCAGTACTGCTTGAGAATAAGGAGGAAACACTTTCATATTAATGATAATAATAATAACTTCATTCAATCCTTTGTGACAGAACATGGTGTATAGGACAAGTCAGAATAAGAGTTTTAATAAAAAATAACATAAAAAATTAATCATCCAAAGAGTCACACAGATATTCTTGTACAGAGTGGGTAATAACCTTTAACCGAAAGAAGGTTCCTGATTTCTTTTTTGAACATTTCAGAATTCAGGGATTGAATAGGAGGTGGTGAACATAATATGATTAAACAATTTGAGGCTTCGATAGATAGGAGATAATTCAAATCTATGAGTCGTATGTTTAGTTAGTAATAAAGTTCGAGAATTTCCCGTTTTATAGCCATGATATTCTGACAATTTCTTCCATTTGCAGTTGTTATTCTTTGCATATAGCCAACACTTGAAAATATTGATACAAGGCAAAGTTGAAATTTCATTTTCGACAAAAACTACCTTGCACGAATCCATCGAATTCAGCTTGAATATTGCACGTATGATCCGTTACTGTGCTTTAAATACTCTGGAGATGTCAGTACAGCTACCCCAGAGCAAGATGTTATACGATAAATGACTATACACCAAGCTAAAATGAACAGAATAACACAAAAATTTGACATATTTTTTTCACTATATCTCTGAAAATAAATTCTGAATCAAATTGAAATTTGGAACACTGTTCATGAATATTGAGTCCGAGGTCCTTTTCGAATTTTGTAGTATTATGATCTATCTGGGGAAATTTTTTTTTAACGAAAATTTTTTGAATTAATCAATAAAAAAAAATTTCTGTCTATTCTAAGGATCAGATTCTCACAAAATTTTGCACTAAGTTGCAAGTCGAAAACTATATACAAAGATATAACCTCACCTCATTACTACTCCTGGAGATATTATATGTCCGAAGTATGTTTCGAATTTCGTCGTAATCTGATCAATCTGGGGAAAAAGTTTTTCAACGTAAATTTTTTGACGTGATCAATAGAACTTTTTTCTCTTTATTCTAAGGAACAGGTCCACACACAATTCTGCACTTAGTTGCAAGTTGATAACTTTATACAAAGTTGAAATCTCATTTCCCCACCAGTTCTTGAGATATCGAGAAAATAACGTGAAAAATTCAACTATCAACTAAATTTTATATATTTTCTCACTATATCTTGGAAAATGAATATCGAATCGGATTGACTTCGGGCTCTACTGGCAAATGTTAACTTCGAAGTATGTGCCGAATTCGATCATAATCTGATCAATATTTTCTGAGAAAAACAATTTTTCCACGGAACTTTTGACAATCCTTTCAGGAATTTTCGTAATGACTAGATCCCAAAAATTGTTGCACTTAGTGGTGTATTGGTATATTCCCAAAAAAATCTCTATCTGATTGCATAAACCCTTCTTGAGATATCGAGGCACTAACCTCAAAATTCCAAAGGAATATCCTAAACCGCCCACCAACAAACTCCAAGCCTAACCTGACAATTTGAAGTCGCTTTTTGCTCTCTCCCGGATTTTAGAGCATGGGCTGGAGGAATTGTAAACACTCATTTACGCAAGCCCGAAATAACACAAAAATGGATTCTAAGGATCGTCTTCAACAAAACTTATCGTTTTCCACCTGACGAGCTTTTCAGGATGGCTACTGTAATGGATGTGAGGCAGTTGTTTTTCCTAAAGCTTGCAGTCCACCAGAGAAAAACCATAATGACTGCTAGTTTTAATGAACATGGACATGATACAAGAAATAGAGGACAACTCATTCTATGGCCGCCCACAAGGGACAGAGATCACACCAGTTCTTGGCGCCTCGACTTTAAAATAGTATCACACAAGTTTTGAAAATGCCTGGTATCATGGGTGCCTTCAAGAAGAAAATGAAATGTTGGATCCTGAGTCAATCAAGACATCTAATTGCCAGTATAATCTACATATAACCACCCTATAATTTGCCAAATCAGTATCCCTAAAATCATCAGTTCCTACATGTAGCTCGTAATCTGCTTAGCATTTGTGGAAGTGAGACCTAATCCCTACAAACTTGAGAATACTTTGTTTTAATTCTCACTCAAGGTTTAATCCTGCGGGAGTTCACCTTCGAGAATATTTGTTATCTGTTTGTTTCGTTGATGTCACGATTCATTCTTCAATATAGTGTATTCTATGCAATTAATGATTTTTGATTTCTAAAGTATTTACTCTCGAAATGAACATTATTATTTTTATTATTATTATCATTATTATTATTATTATTATTATATAAGGCCCGACCGTCGGAGGAACCGACAGAATTCAATTTGACCACGGATTCTTCATCAGTAGTAGATATGCAACACCGGTATTTCGGTAATTTCGTCGTTGGAAAGAATATTCTGTTTTATTTTTGAAGGAGCGTTCTGACTGTTTTTTAAAATGAACTTCGGTCTTTTCAAATTTAATGGGAATTTTAAAATAATCTAGAAAAAAGGTGTCCACGGTTGTGTAGGGGGAACATACGACAGATGCAAACTTCAGAATGGGTCTTACAAAACTGACATAGAGATACTGCAGTGTATCGCCGCTTAAATCTTTTGTAATTTTCTGACAAATCCCAGAGTCTTTAGAGATGCCGCAGAAATGGCCCGGATATGTGATCTGAAGGATAACTCGCAGTAATATGAAATACCTAAGTCCTCGGCAATGAATTCCCTCTGAGTGGGTGTACCCCCAATGGAATAGTGAACTCCCAACAAACACAACATACAGCAATTGAACAGTTTCTGCATCACAAGTGCCACCGGAATGCAATACATAAAATGTTGTATTAAAACTGCACAGTCTCTGCATTGGTGATACTGCTGTCCTAAAAATGAAATATTTTAAATACAGCTGCTGTAAAACTTTTGTGAAACAAAATCGAAATGCTGTATGAGACAACGCCGTCTCTGTCTTGGATGCTATATTTCGTTCTAATAGTCAGCCATCGTTGTCTGTGCCGATAGCCCTTAAGTAGATATGCAACACCGGTATAAACCAAATACTAGCCCAAACACATGTAAATTCCCATAAGGAATTTTGAGGTCCATTTTGCAGAAATTGTACCATTTCGTAGACGTGTATGAGGGGTTTTCAATTTCATTCAGATTTCGCAAAGTCCGAAATGTATGAAATTTTTCCAAGTCCGAAATGTATGAAATTTTTCCAAGTCCGAAATCTCTAAAATTTTCGTATTTCCATTAGGATTCGAACCCGCAATTTCCTATAACCAGCCAAGATCCTTACCGCTGGGCTACGATGCATCTTTAACAAGATGCTGTGAATGTTGATACAGCGCTACCGGTCAGTCAACCTTTGGACCGCCTGTCTCCATTACCTGTTGTGTTACATGACGTGTTGATCGCGCGCGCACGCGTGCCAGCGATATTTTGTTTAGCGATAGTTACGTCTAGCGATATTTTCGTTATCGATATTTTCGAATAACGAAATATCGAAATTTCGAATAATGAAATATCGATATTTCGTAACCCTTCAAATACGCAAAGCTGGAGGTGTGTGATATATAAAAAATTCATTTTTCACATCAAGGCAAATACTTCACTCTCGTCAATTATTATTAATATGTCTTTTTAATATATCGCCCTCGAGAATAAAAATTCAAATGGAAACAATTGGTTCAGAGGTTAATTATGTGTTATCGCCTGATAAATACTATATTTGGAAATCTTTGCATGGATTCAATAACAGCGAAGGTATAATTGCAATTATACGATTTCCATATTTTGTGACAGGAACAACATGCCTGTTCATGAAAGTAAATATGCAAATCTCATCGGATAATTCCGTCTACCTTGTTATTGTTGTAAGTGACAACGGGAAAGCTATGCTGCGGGGAATCACTTGCAAAGTTTTGTGTCATATATCCACCATTATCCGCAAATATATCCACAATATATCCGCAAATATATCCCCATTAGGTTTTCAGGGTGAATGAAACAAAATATGTACCCTATATGATATTTATTATTCTTAAGTACATAATTGAAATCGTCTAGAATTACATGCAAAATTTCTTGTTTTTCAACAATTCCTACATACTTGATACTTTTCTCACAATTTCGCTTAATGGCATATATTCCATGATAGCGTCATGACAGATGATACAAAAACAGGTGGTAGAAGCGGGAAAACCATCTCTTGCATCTATTTCCAACTTAATATCTATGGTGGAATTCTTGAAGGTTTCGTCTCGTCTTGAGCAATCAATTATGAATATACTTCTTGATTTAAATTGAGCGTAATCCAATAAAACACTTTTCTTTCGATTCATATAATTTGTTCCGAAATTTGAGTAGTTGAAATACGCCTCAGTAAAATCATTTTTATTGAAATCCAATCTCAGCTGCTCTTGTGGGTAGTACTCTCCATTCATCAACCATCTAACGTCGGATATATTGATATTATCGAAATAGTTTGAAACTTTCGTATCCTCATTTTTTCTATTTGTCTGAAAACAACAAATGACATATCTTGGATAGTCGACTACTGACGTTGTTTTAACATTCCAAATTTTTTTTGTACTGCCTGTAGTAAGAGCAGGAAGTGTAGATAATTCCCATCGACGAAATGGAATCAAAAGAGGTTTATCAATTTTTATTGATTCCAATAACCTCAATTTCAGAAGATCATTTGGATACACATGTTTCACGCGTAGTTCCATACTGTCGATCGTAATTTTACCCTTTGTTACTCCAACTGCTTCTCCAGTACCAGCAGTTACTTTCATAGCATTGTTATCGTTTCGGGCTCTTACGAAACGAATAGATTGTTTACCACATAAAGCCACTTGATAACCATTAAGAATATTCAGCAATTGTTTCATTGGTATACGAAAATAGAAACGACCATCTGAATTCACGGTTGGTGCATTTGGAAATGACCACCCTGCTATGCTTAGCTCCCTGTTGTCAACTTTCTGATAACAGAGGAATCCTCGTATTGTTGAAACGATGCCTGGATTCTTTACGCATTCGATTTTGGTACCCGCTAATTCATATGTTGAGCTTTCGAACAAAAATGCTCCAGCGTTATTCACTACTTTAACTTTACCAGTACCAGCCGTTTTCTCAAGTTTTCCTTTGATAATAACAGCAGAATCGGACATAAGGAACCAAATATCTGGTCTATTGATAGCAATCTCGATAGAGTCATTATTTCGGAATGATTTAATGTAGGGTAGATACGTTCTAGAGTCAACTCTAACGATAGAATCGTCTGAATTCAGAGGTTGGTATATGTCAAATGTTTGGGCGGACAAATATCCAAATACCTGTCAGTCTTATGCTCCTCTTCAGATAATAAAAAAATTTTCAGATAATCTTCAATATCAGTTATTTCGTATGTTCCAGTAGGTACTTGAATATTTCCTGTTTCGCCGTCCTTTCTCAAATAGTAGAATTGAGTATTTTCATCGATAAGTGGTATCGTATTATAGGAATGGAAACCAATTAAAGCAAGACCGTACAGATAATTGGGGTCTAACTCAATAGGTATATTGAAATCAGTTGACAAAGTCGAAGTATGACCTTTAAGAGTGAAAATAACAGACATGACTCATGAAGTAAGTAGAGAGCTTCTATATTTATACTTATGAACCGAAATAATTCTCTCATTTATAAATACTTACTTAAATAATGATTCTGAGTCTATATCGTTTCAAAATCACTCATGGCACTGGTTGGAATTATGAAGTTTCTATTTATAGAATACCTCATCCCCTGTTAGATATTTCTCACATGACCTATGGCTTCCTGTTTGACATACACTGGTTCATTTTTTCCACCGTTATTGACTGATTTTATTCAATATTCGTAAGCATATCTGCTTTCGAAATATTAATGCGAAAGAAAAAGAAATGAAAATAAACCCTCAAACAGGAAGCCATAGGTCATGTGAGAAATATCTAAGAGGGGATGAGGTCTTCACTTGAAAAATAGAAACTCTCATAATTCCAACCAGTGCCATGAGTGATTTTGAAACGATATCTATCATGGAATATATGCCATTAAGCGAAATTGTGAGAAAAGTATCAAGTATGTAGGAATTGTTGAAAAATAAGAAATTTTGCATGTAATTCTAGAAGATTTCAATTATGTACTTAAGAATAATAAATATCATATAGGGTACATATTTTGTTTCATTCACCCTGAAAACCTAATGGGGATATATTTGCGGATATATTGTGGATATATTTGCGAATAATGGTAGATATATAACACAAAAATTTGCAAGTGATTCCCCGCAGCATAGCTTTCCCGTTGTCACTCACAACAATAACAAGGTAGACGGAATTATCCGATGAAATTTGCATATTTACTTTCATGAACAGGCATGTTGTTCTTGTCACAAAATAAGGAAATCGTATAATTGCAATTATACCTTCGCTGTTATTGAATCCATGCAAAGATTTCCAAATATAGTGTTTATCAGGCGATAACACATAATTAACCTCTGAACCAATTGATTTCCATTTGAATTTTTATTCTCGGGGGCGATATATTAAAAAGACATATTAATAATAATTGACGAGAATGAAGTATTTGCCTTGTTGTGAAAAATGATTTTTTTATATATCACACAGCTGCAGCTCTGCGTATTTGAAGGGTTACGAAATATCGATATTTCATTATTCGAAATATCGATATTTCATTATTCGAAATTTCGATATTTCGTTATTCGAAAATATCGCTAACGAAAATATCGCTAAACGTAACTATCGCTAAACAAAATATCGCTGGCACGCGCGCGCGCGCGATGAACACCTCATGTGACACAACAGGTAATGGAGACCGGCGGTCCAAAGGTTGACTGACCGGTAGCGCTGTATCAACATTCACAGCATCTTGTTCAAGATGCATCGTAGCCCAGCGGTAAGGATCTTGGCTGGTAATATGAAATCGCAGGTTCAAATCCTAATGGAAATACGAAAATTTTCGGATTTCGGACTTGGAAAAATTTCATACATTTCGGACTTGAAAAAATTTCATACATTTCGGACTTTGCGAAATCTGAATGACCTTGAAAACCCCTCATACACGTCTACGAAATGGTACAATTTCTGCAAAATGGACCTCAAAATTCCTTATGGGAATTTACATGTGTTTGGGCTAGTATTTGGTTTATACCGGTGTTGCATATCTACTTAAGGGCTATCGGCACAGACAACGATGGCTGACTATTAGAACGAAATATAGCATCAAAGACAGAGACGGCGTTGTCTCATACAGCATTTCGATTTTGTTTCACAAATTTCGGACTTAGAAAAAATTCCCGAAATCTGAATGACCTTGAAAACCCTTCATACACGTCTACGAAATGGTACAATTTCTGCAAAATGGACCTCAAATTCCTTATGGGAATTTACATGTGTTTGGGCTGGTATTTGGTTCATACCGGTGTTGCATATCTACTTAAGGGCTATCGGCACAGACAACGATGGCTGACTATTAGAACGAAATGTAGCATCAAAGACAGAGACGGCGTTGTCTCATACAGCATTTAGATTTTGTTTCACAAAAGCTATACAGCAGCTGTATTTAAAATATTGCATTTTTAGGACAGCAGTATCACCAATGCAGAGACTGTGCAGTTTTAATACAACATTTTATGTATTGCATTCCGGTGGCACTTGTGATGCAGAAACTGTACAATTGCTGTATGTTGTGTTTGTTTGGGAGTTCACTATTCCATTGGGGGTACACCCACTCAGAGGGAATTCATTGCCGAGGACTTACTGCGAGTTATCCTTCAGATCACATATCCGGGCCATTTCTGCGGCACCTCTAAAGACTCTGGGATTTGTCAGAAAATTACAGTAGACTTAAGCGGCGATACACTGCAGTATCTCTATGTCAGTTTTGTAAGACCCATTCCGAAGTTTGCATCTGTCGTATGTTCCCCCTACACAACCGTGGACACCTTTTTTCTAGATTAATTCCCATTAAATTTGAAAAGACCGAAGTTCATTTTAAAAAACAGTCAGAACGCTCCTTCAAAAATAAAACAGAATATTCTTTTCAACGACGAAATTCTAATTCGTGACTAAATTGATAAACGTCTAAAAATGCACGAGAGAAAAGTTAATAGATTGGATTCAGAGATCATTCACCCTTCTGATTCAGCTAGATCATTTCAAGTTATGATGAACAAAAGTAATGTGGATAAATCAGGGAATGAAGAAAATTTTCAAAAACTTCGAAAAGTCAAAAGGTACCACTATAAGAAAATTCAGTAAGAAATCGAGTCAAAATCGAATGTTTGGAAGAAAATTTTATGAACGATCAGCTACTTACCATCCTAAACTTTTCAACGCTGATAAGAAAGGAACTTCTTGTGAAATCCCGTGTTGTATAGCAGATACGCAAGAAGAAGACATGAAAAACAAATATCTTCACCATAAAAATAGAACTAAACAGTCGATGGATTTATTTTAATATTTTCCACATTTACGCAGTTGAAACTTCCATGCTTTTTATGCTGATAGGCTTCCTCATTCATTTTTTTATTAAGTTTATTAGATTTTCATTGAATCAGATCAGAACAATTCAAATTTTCTACAAAAAAAAATCAACTACATCGCAGATCATGCTTAAGATTTAATATCTCACTTTGATCTAAGGAGTTCATCGCAGTTGTCTGAGTAAAGCAAAAAAAAAATTTTGATATAGGAAATAGTTTCAATACATCTCTTTTCAATAAGGCTAATGCTTCAATAATTAACAACGAAGATAGTTTAAAAATATCATAAAACAACATCTAGGAGGAAAACGAGGATTCTTAAATTATCGGTGGAAAGATTGCAGAATATTTTTTCGAAACTTTGAATGCTGAGGATTAAAGAATTCACAATGCATACTTCAGTACCATACAATGTAATGAACGAATTATTTCAGTCAATCAAAATTAAATTTTGTATGAAATTAACCTTGACACGTTTAACGGATTATTATACGATACATTAATTATCAAAAATGCACTTTTGTTTGTGGTAAAAATGACTTATGAACTATGTCACCTCCATAACTTAACCTTCGAAAACACCCTCATACCAAATCTTATGTTCTCATGAAGAAAGACACAATGGGAAATGAAGTCAGTCAAGAGATAAAGAATTTTATATCACATTGTAAGAAGATCTTGGTTACACCAATTCCAAGAAGTAATACTAGAAACTTTGAATGAAAACTGCATTCACCATCCAACAAAAACCGATCTAATTCCAATGGAACCTGGATCAGTAATTTCAGTACAAAATAAAATAATAATGGAAGAATGTCCAGAATGAAGAATTCGTCATCGAACTGCTGGAGTCAACCAACTTCAATCCAGTTCTGCAACCACTAATCAAATGAATAGCATCCTATCCAAAATTATGAAGAGTCTGCAGCCACCAGTTAGTACCTTTAGAATGAAAATGGAATGGAGAAAACATCCCTGACCTGCAAGGAACTCAAGATGGGAATCCAACGACAGTGTATTTCAGTGTTGTGAATTTAATGATCGTTTGTGAAGTGACAAGAATCATGATCATCCTATAAAAAAAAGTGTTAACTTTCGTTTTTGAACTTATGAAGAAGATTACAAAAACTCTCAAAATCGGAAGGAATTACGTGAAATGGCCGATTTCTCTAGCCTTGAACTGATACGAGTGCAACAACCATTCTAACTTGCGCTGTATCATGTTACTGAAAATCTCTGAATGATATTATCTAGAACTACACAGGATGTGAAAGAGTAATATTCCTCTCCTTTTTCTCGCACTTTTCGTGGAGAAACATGTAAATACTTTTTCTATAAGATGCTGCGACATCAAAATTCAAGAAGTAAAATAATTTGGATTGTAAGGTCTTTATGAGGAATCAGTTCTGTATGAGACTTCGTACAATTCACTTCTAAGTTAATCAAATGAACAAATTGATTTTCAAAGTGTTTCTATCGCTTAAAAACAAAATTATATGTATAGACGATAAAATGTTGAAAATTTGTTCTCTTTAAAATGCCCTCTACAAGATTCTCTAAAACCTAACTCAAATATAATTCTCAACATGAATTTTTGCCTCAGAAACACTTACCTTATTACTAAGGGAAATCCTCGAACCCATGGATTTTTAATTTGAATTGAATCAATAATTAACATTCATTTTCGTTCGTTCGTTGTTGAGGTTTAAGGGTATAAACCCTCAATTTTAAAACTGCATTCATTTTTCAAACTTCGAAAATAGAAATTTGCGGATAGGAGGATATTTTTCAATATTTGTAATATAATTTTGTGTCCTGAAATATGTATTTTATGTTATCTGTTTGCGCAGTTGCGCAGTCTCGGAACGATCCTCTGTAGAAATCATTGTGTTAATTATTATGAGATTGATGGTGCTTGTATACATAGTTGTAAGAAGTTAAGATATAAATTTATAGAGGAGAATTGGCTTATTGTTTCGATTCACTTTTGCAGGTAATGTAAATGATTATTTGTTGTACATTTAAATTGAATAAAACACTTTTGCAGTGCATCGAAGATAAGTTTTTATGAACCAAAGAATTTGAAGTTGAAAAGAAAATTATAAATCGAAACAATCTTCATGTCAGATCTCAGCTGTTCAGGTTGTTGTGCGCCTTGTCGTAGCCGCTGAACCAGATGGAAAAACAATGAAGATGAGATTAACAACGATAGCTGAAATTAATAACTCTATGAAATACTCATTTCCGTATGAATATCAGCCGATAAATCAACATACTGAATTTCTCGAATTGAAAACAATTAAAACAGCATGCTCATCGTTGAAAAAGAAAAATCAATTCAGGAATGTTAAGGTTACTTTACCACCTGAAATTGTACCCTTATACATGGATGCCGATGGCAATTTTGTTTCTAGAAACTTTTATTTGGAGGAAGAAAACTTGGATGGAGAGTCCAATGAATCGATTACAGATTTAATGAAACAATTAAATCTGACACAGAAAAAGAACGACTTGGGATCTGTAACCTCTTCTTTTGTATTGGAAAAATTTAGGGGTAAGTCACAGAATGCAGAATATTGGCTTCAAAGTTTTGAAGGGGAATGTGATCGTCATAATATTACTTCGGATGGAAAGAAGATTGAAGGAATGCGTTTATTTCTGGAAGAAGGAGGAAGAGATTGGTTTTCATCAGCTAAGGTAAAACTTACGATGACAGAAAATTGGGATTCCTGGAAAAAATCATTTTTAGAGACTTTCGCAGATAATGGTTGGAATAATGTTAGAATGGCATTTGGTTTCAAATTCTTGGGAGGTACTTTACTGGATTATGCGTTAAAAAAGGAAAAACTTTTACTGGAAGTTGATCAAAAAATCTCTGTGAAAACTAGGGTAAATTTGATAGTATTAGGACTACCAATTCATGTTCAAGATAGGTTAGATAGGGGAAAAATTAATACAACAGAAAACTTAATGAGCTACTTGAGAAACTTAGAGTCATTAGTAAACAAGGAAAAAAACACTATAGTATATAAAAATAACAATCCTTATAGCAAATCAGAAACTAATTCCATGAAGAGTATTGGTGAGAAAAAACCTTGCACTATTTGCGAACGAACGGGAAAACCAGGACGTTATCATCCACTAGAGCTCTGGCGTAACAATAATAAAAACCTTAAAATTAAATCAGTAAATAATTTGGAGATGGAGGAAAAGTTAAATTTCGAGGTTACTGATGAAAAAAACTAGATTTGGCACCGCTGATCAAACTAAGTGTCCTTGTAGAGAATAAAAAGAATGTTATGGCTATTTATGATACAGGTTCCAACATCACACTTATTAATAAATCTATTGTTGATAAAATTGAACAAAAGACATTCGAGCATAAAAGTACGTTTAGAACGATCGGTGGTGCTCAATCCACTTATGGTATTGTGAATATTAATTTGAAGATAGGGAATATTAAAAAACTTATTCGAGCTTTCGTAGTTAATGATCAAAATTTTTCACACGATATATTACTGGGGTTAGATTCTATAAAAAAATTTAGACTGTTGCAAAATGAAAATTTGGAAATTCGTCAGAAAACCGGAAATAAATTGATTAAAATTGAGAAATGTTTGAACGAAATAGTGTTTCCCAATGTAAATTACAATGAAAATATAGACGTGTCACAATTCAGGGCTGATCTAGATCATTTAGAAAATGAAAAGAGAATTGTCCTACAAGAGTTAATTGAAAAATATAATTCAATATTCGCAAAAAATAAATTTGATATAGGAAGAGTTAATAACCATGAAGCTCAAATAAAATTACTTGAAAATAAATATATTTCAAAAAAACCCTACAGATGTTCATGCCCAGATCAAATCGAAATTGAAAAACAAATCCACGAATTATTAAAAGCAGATCTTATTGAAGAATCGAGTTCTCCATTCGCTGCGCCAGTCACGTTAGCGTTCAAAAAAGACGATGGAAGAAAGACACGATTATGCATAGATTTCAGGGAATTAAATAAATTAGTTGTCCCTGAATCACAGCCTTTTCCTTTAATAGATGACATTATTTTGAAGACTAGAAATTGTAAGTGGTTCACAGCACTAGACATAAACTCTGCATTTTGGTCCATTCCAGTTAGGGTGAAAGATAGAAAAAAAACTGCTTTTGTTACGCAGGAGGGACATTGGCAGTGGAAGTGCTTGCCATTCGGATTGAAAAGTGCCCCAGCTATTTTTCAGAGGATTTTAAATAATGTTATCAGAAGAAATAATTTGCAACTCTTTTGTGTAAATTTTATAGATGATCTTTTAATTTTCTCTGAAACATTTGAAGAACATCTTATACATCTGGAGAAACTTTTGAGGGCAATATATGAAGAAGGTTTTCGGTTAAAACTTGTGAAATGTAGTTTTGCGAAAAATTCAGTCAAATATTTGGGTCATTTAATTAGGTATAATTCGGTCAGTCCGTTGAAAGATAATTTGAGGTCTATTAGGGAATTTCCTACACCAAAAACGAAAAAAAATGTTCGTCAGTTCTTGGGAAAGATCAATTTTTATCATAAATACATCCAGAAAAGCACGATAATTTTGGAACCTCTTCATAATTTGTTGAGAAAAAATACGGCTTTCATATGGAATGAAAAGTGTGAACAATCATTCCATGAAATTAAGAACTATTTATGTACTGCACCTATTCTAACAATTTTCGATAGAACGTTGCCCATTTTTATTTACACGGATGCCAGTATCGAAGGCATCGGAGCTGTATTGAAACAAAAACAAAAAAACGGAGAAATTCTACCGGTTGCTTATTTCTCAAAAAAGCTGAGTGCTGCTCAAAAGAAAAGGAAGGCGATATATTTAGAATGTCTTGCTATAAAAGAGGCAGTAAAATTCTGGCAATACTGGTTGATTGGTTCGAGATTCGTTGTGTTTTCGGATCACAAACCTCTAGAAAATTTAAATGTAAAATCCCGTACTGACGAAGAACTGGGAGATTTAGTTTATTATTTATCTCAGTACAACTTTGAGGTGAAATATTCCCCAGGGAAAACTAATTTGGAAGCTGACTGTCTTTCCAGAAATGCAGTGCACGATTTTTCTGAAAATTCGGAGGATGCCTTGAGAACTGTGAACATGATTGAAATAGGCGATATTAAAAAAGATCAAAAACATAGTGAATCATTCATTAGAAATCAAACAAAGGTTGTAAAGAAAAAAGACATTTTTTATAAACAGTTGGGAGGCATAGAAAGAATTTTTATATCAAAGCACTTAGGAAAAACACTGGTAGAAAAAATTCACAAAAGTTTTGGTCATATAGGAAGTCATCAAATTATTCTAAAACTTCGCCCATTCTATTATTTTAAAAATATGGAGATAATAATTAGAAATTTTTGTAAGACATGTCAAATTTGTTTGAAAAATAAATCGCGCAGGGAACAAAAATATGGTCTTCTCTCTCATTTGGGACCGGCGAATAAGCCTTTCCAAATTATGTCTTTAGACACAATAGGAGGTTTTGGTGGTAGCAGGTCCTCTAAAAGATATTTGCATCTACTAGTGGACCATTTCTCTCGGTTCGCCTTCATACACACTTCAAAAAATCAGACATCAACGGAGTTCATTCGGTTGTTAAACAAAGTATCCGAACAGATCGATTTATTACTTACTGACCAGTATAGCGGAATTAACTCAACAGAATTCAAAAATTACATAAAAAAAAGGAAAACGGAGATTGTTTTCACAGCGGTCAATTGCCCTTTCTCAAACGGTTTGAACGAAAGGTTGAATCAGACTATTGTAAATAGAATTCGATGTAAGGCGAATGAAGAGAAGAAGAAGAGAGCATGGTCAACCATTGCTAAAGAATGCGTTGAAGAATATAATAATACAATACATAGTGTCACGAAGTTTTCTCCCCAATACTTATTATTTGGATCAGAAAAATCTGTAGTCCCCCAAGAATTGGAAGTAGAAAGAAACCTAGAAAATGATAGATCTTTAGCTTTAAAGAATTCCCTACAATATCACAATAAGAACAAACTCAGAATTGATAAAAAAAGAAAAGTTGCTAAGTTTAAAAATGGAGATTTTGTGTATATAGAAAACAGTAATAAGCTTTGTAGAAGGAAACTTGATGAAATACGTTGTGGTCCTTATTGTATTTCAAAAATAATATCTAACAGCATTGTTGAAGTTAACTGTGGTCATAGAAAAGACGAATCAAATCTGTATCATGTCACAAAATTATTGCCATGCACGAATGTTACATTTTAAAAATTTTATTGTAAATAAAAAATTGTTGCTAGGGGGGGGGGATGTAATATAATTTTGTGTCCTGAAATATGTATTTTATGTTATCTGTTTGCGCAGTTGCGCAGTCTCTGAACGATCCTCTGTAGAAATCATTGTGTTAATTATTATGAGATTGATGGTGCTTGTATACATAGTTGTAAGAAGTTAAGATATAAATTTATAGAGGAGAATTGACTTATTGTTTCGATTCACTTTTGCAGGTAATGTAAATGATTATTTGTTGTACATTTAAATTGAATAAAACACTTTTGCAGTGCATCGAAGATAAGTTTTTATGAACCAAAGAATTTGAAGTTGAAAAGAAAATTATATATTTATTATTTCGAAAATAAGAACTTGACAACAATCACAAATTGTTTATTTGCTAATGAAAAATAGCTTAAAAAATTCTTTTTTCAGTCACGCCACTCAATATGCAATGGAATTGATATGGCGTTCGATATATCGCAATCCATATTTTTCGTTTAGAAAAAAACAGTATGGGGGTGTGGAGCGTAAAGGGTGGGAGATTTCGAATTCAAAAAAGCATACGGAGAACTGCTTTCGGAATTATAAATCCATGGATTCGTCGATTTCCTCTAATAATAATTATTAAAAGAATAATGTTCGGATTGCAGTACTCTGCAATCACAAATTGTGAATTGATTCCTCATTTTTTATTGAGAACGGCACAACAAATTCTATTTTTTAGTAGAATTGCTGACTTGGTAATTAAATTACCTTTCATTTGATGTATCACAACCCAAATATTCTAACTTGAAAAAATAAAGTAGTGGGATGCGGATCGTTAGGGTGAGAAATATAAAATTCAAAGAAACACAGTAGGAATTGCTTTCGAAATTTAAAATCGACAGGTGCAAGAATTTTCCCTAATAATTCTTCCTTCAAAAATTATTGACGAATTACGTTACTTTTTTGGCAAGCTGTATACTATTCATAGCTCATTGGGTCGGAAATCATCCGAATGAAAATTTTTAGGTTGAGTTATGCAACAGTAATAGTTGAAAGTTTCATGAATATTCGGTAGTAAGTTTTCGAAAAATAATTTTTTTCCCTCTTACCCCCAATTTTGAGCCCTTAGGATGCACCGATCCTGCTGAAAAGCTTGGAGCATCAATGCCGAGCGACACACGATTTTTTCACCAAGTTTCACGGATTTCGGTTCAGTACTTTCACAGAAAAGCTGCGGACAACGGACGGACGGATTTTTTTTATTAGTTCATTCAAATCTACATACTCCAAAATGTAAACTGTGAAATTTTCTGGGGGGATAACCTGGTGGGAAAATCGTGCGTCGCTCGGCACTGATCCTTCAAGCTTTTCAGCAGGATCGTTGTACCCTAAGGGCTCAAAATTAGGGGTTAGAGGGAAAAAAAAATAATTTTTCGAAAACTTACTACCGAATTTTCATGAAACTTATTACTGTTGCATAACTCAACCTAAAAATTTTTACCCGGATGATTTCCGACCAGTGGTTCCTGAGGTATAAAGTAAAACGCTGCAAATTCTGTGGTGAAAAACCAATGAGATATGAATAGTATACAGCGTGCCAAAAAAGTAACGGAACTCGTCAATAATTTTTAAATGAAGAATTATAAAGGAAAATCCCCGCACCTGTCGATTTTAAATTTCGAAAGCCATTTATCCTGTGTTTCTTTGAATTTGATATTTCTCACCTCCAACGCTCCGCATCCCACTACTTTATTTTTTCATGTTGGAATGTATGGGTTGTGATACATCAACTGAAAGGTAATTTGATAACGTACTCAGTGGTTTGACTAAAAAATTTTTTCGTGCCGTTTTTCAATAAAAAATTTGGAATCAATTCACAATTTGTGATTGGAGAGTACTGTAATCAGACCATTTCGGTTTATTATTCGATAAAATCAAATAATAAACCTTGGTGATCGCCAAACAAAAAAAAATTGTAACCCCCTCTGAAAATTTCACAGTTTTCGTGTTGAAGTATGTAGATTTGAATGAACGAATAAAAAATATCCGTCCGTCCGCCGTCCACCGTCCGCCGTCCATTGTACGGGGTACAGAACGGAAATCCTTGAAACTAGGTAGAAAAATCGTGTGTCACTTGGGGTTGATCCTCCAAGCTTTTCAGCAGGATCGGTGTACCTAAGGGCTCTAAATGGTGGGTTAGGGGTAAAAAAAATTATTTCTCGAAAACTTACTACCGAATTTTCATGAAACTCTGAACGTTGCATAACTAAACCTAAAAAAATTCACCGGATGATTTACGACCAGTGGTTCCTGAAATATAAAGAAAAACACTGCAAATTTCCAATAATATCGAAAATGAATCATCGCATTCGGTTCTAAGTTGTTTAAGATATCAATGGTATATTGGGTTATTTAACTGAGAAAATAATAAACCGTTGTGTGAAATTTGCAGTGTTTTTCTTTTGTTAGTAATTATCAAGGGAAATTCATGAATCCATGGATTTGTAATTCCAAAAGCTAGTCTTCCTATGTGCTTTTTTGAATTTGAGATCTCCCAACCTTCATGCTCCACACCCTTATACTGTTTTGGTTTATCATTTGATAAAATCAAATGATAAACCTTAGTGGTCGACTAACAAAAAAAAAAATTTTAACCCTCCCTGAAAATTTCACAGTTTACGTTTTGGAGTATGTAGATATGAATAAACTAATAAAAAAAAATCCGTCTATCCGCCGTCCGTTGTCAGGGGCTTTTCTCAGAAAGTACTGAACCGAAATCAGTGAAACTTGATAGAAAAATCGTGTATTGCTCGGGATTGATCCTTCAAACTTTTCAGCAGAATCGGTGTACCCTAAGGGCTCAAAATGGGGGGTTGCGGGGAAAAAAAATTATTTCTCGAAAACTTAACACCGAATTTTCATCTGGATGATTTCTGACCAGTGGTTCCTGAGTTATAAAGAAAAAACTGCAAATTTCCAATAATGTCGAAAATAACATCATCCCATTCGGTTCTAAGATTGGAATTCACTGGAATAATCGGTTCACTTTTCATCCAGAATCATACATCTAAAAGTAGATGACAATATTGATTACCAAATTTTCAACACATATCGAGAAACTTCTAATGGATGCGTTATTATTTTATAAACACAACTTGCAAATGTTCTTGACAATTTCATAATCGTAAGTAGTTCAGATGAAATATTTTTGGGTTTTCTCTCCCAATATCTTAAACATAACTACTGAAAATCGGATCAAATTATTATTTGTAGAAATCACCTTGTGGATTATGGGATTTAAGATTAAATTTCTTCATGAAGCTTATTCATATCTTGAATAAAACTTTTATTTTATTCATAAATCATTGGTTTTTCAGAACACAAAAAACAATTCCATGAAAAAAATCATTTGAAACATTGAAATCTCAATAAATACTCTTTCATAACTGAATAACACGTTTGCATGCAGAACGCGAATTAAGTAGCGTAATTTAAAATAATGCAGATTTCCAAAAAATTCGTTTGATCGGAGGTTTCCATCAATTTCCGTTTGCGTTGTACGATTATCGTCAACATGTGGATATCCGTTACTGGTTTCAATCGAAATCCTAAATCTTTCGTACTGACAGTTTGAAATAAGCGTGAATATAAAAATAATGAGCATTTATATGATAAATCAAATTGGAGGATGTAATATCCAAAAAAATCAATAACAAACCGCAAATCTCATCAATTGTCGATTGTCCAGAATCTAATACTGAGGATTGGAGCCTTAGACTAAAGTTAGGAGCCGGGTCGTGACCTAAGAGAGGGGATATAGCGTAGACGAAAATATACCGCATGTATCATCATCAGGTTGTCGGCAAACTACTTGTTTGAATTTCACGTCTTTACATCAAACAGACTTTCGGATTTGACACACTCTTGGTTGAGTGTATCTGACAACGATAACAACGAACGAAATTCATAATCTAGAATTATTCTTTCGAATTCAACCTGATGAGGTTCACAATATATTTAATTGTTACAGAAAAGTTATTGAAAATAATTTTAGTTTTTCAGTTTGTGTGGTGGGTACTTTGTGAATCAAGTGAATCGGATATCTACTGTGGGAAAACTTTTTTTCAGATCAATTGCACTGGAAGGTTGAGTTTTTTTTTCATTTCATTAATATTTTTCAGAACAAAGTTGAATCCTAGTAGAAATCACATCTACACATTTGATATTAGCGGAAAGTCTTGAATTTTGTTTTACGTATTGGTGTTAGTTTGAAAGATTGAGTGTATTTCCTCAGTGTCAAAAAATACGAACGCGTTCTGATTGAAACCTCATGACTAATTGTGAAATATAGACACTCGATTTAATGCAAAATATCGTGAGAATTGTATTGGAAATATTGAATTTGTTTCAAACATTTTGTTCTCGAATACATATTCATCAAAGTTCAATGAAATTTGGTACAGGTTTCAGAGTCAACATTTAGAAACAGTGTTTCAAATTTTAGTTTTGACCGATATTTATTTGTGCAGATATTGGCAAAAAATTTCGTGACCATTTTGAATTTTGAGGTTATTTCCCTAATATCTCAAAAAGGGCAAACCATATCTGATTTGAAGTTCATTTTCAGTTGTAGAATACCGAAACGAAATTTAATAATTGTGGAGAATAGTTAGATTTTCAAAGAGGTGAAACGACTGTGGAACGTTTCTTCTCATTCAAAATATTATTTTAAATTTTGCTACTCAGTTAGCGTGCTGCATGTGGAAATGTTATTCAATTATACTAGTGTATTTATTGAGATTTCAATGTTCACATGAATTATTTCCTGGAATTGGTTTCTGTGTTGTGAGAAACCAATGAGTTATGCATAATATATAAGTTTTTTAAGATATCAATGGTATATTGGGTTATTTAAATAAATGAGAAAGTAATAAACCCTTGTGTTAAAATTTGCAGCCTTTTTTTTGGAATGCCTCTCACTGCAGGTACAGATGAAAAGCGCTGGTATGATGACTGTACTGACCGGCAATGCGTAATTCCTGGAATTTCGGGAAATTCTTGATTTTCTTGTTTTCCAAAATGAATCTTTCTTGGAATGGATTCCGGTTCAACAGGATCAGACTTCCTCCAGGACATCTAAAGGTCCCTAGTTTCGGCACCAAATTTCATGTAGCGGGTTTCACTTCGCACATAAATGAGAGAATAAAAAATGTCTTCTCAGTGTGATAATAGTTGAATTTAACGGGGTAATTTTGTTACTAGCGCAATATAGAGGAGATGGAATATAACTTATATGAGATTTATAATTTATATGAGTAAATCTTTTTCAAAACATGAGACGCCAGCTAGACAATTTTCAACTGACTTCTTTTTATTACACTCATTTAGAGCGTGTGCGCACTGCATCCGAAATCCTCATTTCGGTGAAGCGGGAAATTCGAACACCCTTGAACCTCAACAGTTTTTTCTTCGGAAAAATATTGCATGTGATAGATCGCATCGAATGTCATTCGATGACCAATTCAATTGTGTGAACGAAAATGAAAGTTTATTATTAATTCAATTTAAATTACAAATCCCTGGGTTCGAGGATTTCCCTTAGTATTAAGGTGAGTGTTTCTGAGGCAAAAATTCATGTTGGGAATTATACTGAAGTAGATTTTAGACAATTTTGTAGAGGGCATTTTAAAGAGTACAAATTTTCAACATCATATGGTCTAATTATATATATAGGGTACTCGTTTTCATGAAGGTTCATCCAGAATACTTCCAACAATATTTTAACTTCAACAACACTAGGCACACACACACATACTTGTACCCACATCACTCTTTTACCTTAAAAGAAAAGTCGCGCTTATACATGGACCTAAGGCTATTTGATGCTCTACCCTAAGGGTTAAGGATGACATCTTTCTTGAAAGTTTTCAAAATTACTCTGTATAATGCAATCGTTGACTGTGAACTATATTCTTTGAGTGAATTTTTTGATTTTCGTAAAAGTGAATTATTTTGAGTTATGTATTCTGTTTTGACGAAACCAACTATATTGTATTTCAATTAGCTTTTGATTGAATAAATATATTATTATTATTAATCTGTAATCTGGTCTGATTACAGTACCCAAGTTCGAACTCTAAATTATTTCCTAAGTTTTCAATAAAAAACGGCACAGACAATTCTACTTTAAGCCACATCGCTGAATAGGTTATCAAATTTACTTTGATTCGATGAATCACAATCCATATATTTCCATTTGAAAAAAAAGAAGTGGAGTGAGAAATATCAAATTCAAAACAGTACAAAATAAATTAGTTTTGAAATCAAAAATCGGCGGATGCAAGGATATTCATTAATAATTCTTCTCACAAGCATTATTGACGAGTTACATTTCTTTTTTGGCACGTTGTATAAGTTTTATTTGAGATATCAATGGTATTGGGTTACTTAACTGAAAAAATAATAATCTCTTGTGTAAAATTTGCAGCGTCTGTAATCTATTCTTACCTTTTTCTAATCTATCATAACCTATTTTTAATTTATCGTAACCTATCTTGCTCTACACTACCCTACTCGACTATTGACTAACCTATCCTAAAACTACCTATGCTCAGTTATCACTAGGAAAATCCTGACTGCTATCATAGTGCCATCATAAGATTATGAAGGACGATTAATTATGCATCATGAACGCAAAAAAACAATATCGAGGACGATAATTTGAATCCAATCAATTCGAAGAAGTCACGAACGTGAAACATCGGAATTGGAACCGTCATAAGGTTTCAAATCCTTAATATGCCATTCACCATCAGGTAACCCATCAACATCTTCTGAGCTGTAACACCCGAGAGGGTGTTTTCATTGACCCAGGCTAGCGAAATGAAATTCAAAACGGGGTGGTATCTTGTGGCTACCTTGCCAGTTTCTGATTCATCTAAAAGTTATGTTTCTGACAAGTGTGTTAGAAGCTGTTACGTTATTTACTTGTGCGACTCAACTGTTTACTGTATGTTTCGAGATGGTAACACAAATCAAGGAAAATGAAGCTCGCGGCTTAGCTCTAGTGGAGGAGGAGGTAGATTCTTATTCCACTTATTTTCTTTCCATAAATTAATTCAGTAAAAATGGGCGCCAGATATTTTTTATTTAAGATGACTTTTCTCCAAATTCTCACCAAACTACCAAAACAAATCATAGGAAATTGAAAATCTTACTAAAGAAAAGGATTATGTTTAATAAAACATATTGATCATCATATATTACACGAGTTGTTGTTCTTCAAGAAAATTTGCACAAGGAAAGAGTATAAAATGATATGAATGCCGGCTTTCATGTACAGAAACTTCATACAGTTTAAAATTTTGGTGGCATAAACCTCTTTATGATTATTACCCAATTATTCATCCAAATATAATTATTCACTAAATGACAAACTTTAGTTGGATAATATACAATATGTGATCTCAAAATTACTTGGAATGAACGATAAGTACGTAAATGCAACAGGAAATAAACGGAATGAATGATACAACCGAAATAAATGAAATGAAATGGTCCAATGTTATTCAATGCAATAAATTGTTCAATTTAAGAATTTTGAAGCACTTTTATAAAAGGTACTAATGAAAAAAAATGTACTCATCCACAAATAAACATCCTATAGGCTTCACGCTCGGTTCTCCTTAACCATATAGACGTGGATAAGGGATCTCAACCACAAGTTCACAAAGGGTTGTTAATTCGACGAAAGATTGCATACACCAAAACGTCCCATGTGAAAATAAGGAAATCCAGAATAAACAGCCTGAAAGTGTAATTATGAAGAAAATGTCGATAAAGATAATTTTCACATACCTAAGATGGTGGGTGGCTTCTATGAGAACGTCCCTCAAGAGTGTAGGTTTAATCCCGTACAAGACGGAAATTTTGCTGAATTTCAAAAATCCAAACCACACAAATCAGCAAAATTCTAAATCCTCAACAATTTTCCAAAATATCCAACAAAAGGTTTTACGAAGAAAATCCGTATAATTATTGGAAAAAAACTTGTTGATTATCATTTATAATGCTCGAGAAAGAATGAATAAAATTTCACACCAGACAGTTGGGAACGAGTGGAAAGTTGTCGAACCAGTTTTTCTCTCAGACAGACCCAAGCGAATTGTTGGTTGCCTATGACACAGGCGTGAATTTTCCAAATATTTCCGACAAATTTATAGACGAAAGTGAACAACAAAAACCCACCAAGAAATAACGCCCTAGAGCATTCACATCACAATAACAACAATTATGTTCATTACTTCAGGACAACACAGATATATGAATTACGTTACACTCCCCTCTTAGTAAAACGGGGAGTTAAGAATTTAACTTCTCATCGAATCCTTCCTTCAGGTCATTCACATGCCAAATTCCCTGAGATTTCCCCGAATCATTTTCGAATTCATACGACCAACGACCAAGTTTCGATTTCACCCTGAATGGTCCTACATAACGAGGGCTTAGTTTAGCAGAAAAGAATTTCGATTTATCAGATTGGGCATGATTCTTATGCCATAAAATATTACCAATATGATATTCAATTGGGCGCTTTCGAAGATTGTACCTCTTTTCCGAAGCTTTATATGCTCTATTCAAATTATCCCTCACTTTATTGTACAACTGCTGGAAATGACCTGACCTCTTAAGATCGACATTATCACGGGTTATATTGACATTCTTATCAGAAATTTCGAAACTATGTAAATCTCCGCTTATAACATGTTCACGCCCAAAATTAACAAAATACGGAGTGAATCCCGTTACTTCATGAACTAGCGTACGAATAGCGCAACTTGCCGAAGGTAGATATAAATCCCATTTTCTGTGATTATCCTTAACATAACAGGATAGAGTAGTCTTCACAACCCTGTTCACTCTCTCCGCTGGGTTGTGTTTAGGGTGATACAAAGCATTGAACATCATTTTAACTTTATATTTAGTCCACAGTTCGGTAAACTGTTTTCCTTTTAATTGACTACCATTGTCAGCTATAATGTACTTAGGCACGCCAAACAAAAGAAACACATCATTCTCTAGATGTTCACAAATTTTCATCGCATTTGCTGATCTTAAGGGGAAAGTTAACACAAACTTAGAAAAATAATCGGAAACAACAAATATAAAAATATAACCTTTTGTACATCGAGGAAGAGGACCCATCAAATCTACGCTAAGCATTTGGAAAGGCTTCGTTATAGTTGGTCTACTTCCTAATAGACCAGCTGGAGCTTTCTGAACAACTTTATGTCCTGTACATACTTTACATTTCTTCACATAGTTACCAATGTCATAACGCATTTTTGGCCAGAAATATCGTTCACGAATCTTTTTATATGTTTTAAAAACACCGGGATGACCACTTGTCGGAGTAGAGTGAGTAGAGTGGATGATAGCAGAACGATGATTCTTGGGAACAACGAGTTTCCAGTTTGAATCATCACCTAATAAATCAGAAAATTCACATTTGACATATTTGAATAATTTATTCCCTTCAATTCGCCACTGTGGAAAATTCAAAGGCTTATCCAAAATTTTGGTTCTCATTAATGAGCACCATTTATCCTTTTCCATGTCCTCATCAAATTCAGGAAATCCCTCTGTCTGCTCAATGCTATCAATTACCGGAACTGAACGAGAGAGACAATCAGGGACTACGTGATTTCTACCTTTTCGGTGAACAATTCTGAAATCGAATTGTTGCAAACGCACAGCCCATCTGCAAAGTCGTCCATTAGGTTCTTTTAAGTTTTGGAGCCAGATCAAGGAATGATAATCAGTCACAACAGTGAAGGATGTTCCCTCCAAGTAAGGTCAGAGCTTTTCAAGCCCATACGACACACAACAGTTCCCTTTCCGTCGTGGAGTACATTCTCTCCTGTTTAGTCAGCGATCGGCTGAGGTAACAAATTACTCTTTCACCCTGATCGGACTCTTGTGAAAGAACAGCGCCTAATCCGAAGTTACTCGCATCCGTCTGTACAATAAATGGTAAGTTGAAGTCAGGCCACTGCAATAAGGGAGCGCTCATTAAGTATTCCTTAACAGCAATGAAGGCTGTTTCGCATTCCGATGTCCATTGCCACTTATAATTTTTCCGTAAAAGTTGGCACAGGGGATTGATAACAGTCGAAAACTCAGGTATAAATCTTCTATACCAAGAAGCCATGCCGATAAATGATCGGACATCTTTAACACATGAAGGTCGTGGAATTTTCAAAATAGCGTTAACCTTTTCAGGGTCAACCCTAAGACCAAATTTGTCTACTACGTAACCTAGATAACGAAGTTCTGATCTAGAAAACCAACATTTTTCTTTATTTACAGTTAGTCCGGCCTCGAAAAGTCTAGAGAATACTTTTTCGAGTATTTCCATATGTTTTTCGAATGTTTGAGATAGTATGATTATATCATCGAGATATACGAAAACGTAAGGTTCCAAATCGGCGCCAATTACCCGATCAATAAATCTCTGCCAACCAGCTGGAGCATTCTTCAAACCGAAAGGAACACGTTTGAAATGGTAATGTCCCCTTTTGGGAATCGTGAAAGCAGTGTACTCTCTACTAGATTCTTTTATTGATATTTGCCAATAAGCTGACTTAGTATCGATCGAAGAGAGATACTTTGCCCCCTTAAGGTTATCTAAAATCCTAGAAACAAAATGTAAAGGATAGGCATCCGGTTTTGTAACCTTATTTAATTTACGGTAGTCAACGCAAAATCGATATCCGCCATCTTTCTTACGGACCAAAATAATAGGCGAAGACCACGGACTACGCGATTCCTCTACTATTCCTAAATCTAACGTTTTCTTCAATTCCTCATCTTTATGTTGTTGAACCACATGAGAAACGAGGTAATACCGTTGCTTTATAGGTTCCGATTCTGTTTCTATTTCAAACTCGAACAAATTTGTACATCCCAAACGATCTCCCTGTAATTCAAATTTTTCTCTTATAAAATTATCCAAAATTTCATGCTGCACATCAGTTAAATCATACACATACTGAATTTTATCTTCGCCTATTTCCGGAATTTCCACTTCACCGCAGCAGAATTCCCAGCAATTCTTATTCAAATTCGGAACTATACCCATCGTTTTCCAAAAATCGAGACCCAATATCAAGGAATGCTTCAATGATGGCAAAATCAAAACGTTTATACGTTTAATTCTACCTATAAGTTCCATAGGGATCCATATCGAACCGAGACTTTCACAAACATTACCGTTAGAAACACTACAATTTGGCGAATCATTACTATTCAAAGTCACACCGAACGATTTCAGCGAATCCCAACTATTCTTTCCCATAATGGTTCTTGAAGCACCCGATTCCAACAAACCAAGGAAATTCTTTCCAAACATTTTTACTTTGAGATAAGGTCTTTCATCCTGACCTGAGTGAGAAATTATATAATCTAAAATTACTCGTTGATCCGAACTGAGATTAGAAGTCAGATTTAAATCGTTATTGGCAGAATCAATATTATCAAAGGGGCTCAACCGTCTACCTTCAGATGATCCCCTTAATTGTTTTCCGACGTTGAAGTGGGACGAGAACAATTTTTACAATCGCGGACAATAACATCCGGAGCACCACACTTATAGCAATGCTTAGTCTTAGGAGCTCTACAAACACGAGATGAGTGTCCAACTTGTTTACAATTCCAACATACTAGCGACGATACTCGTGGATTCGACGGCCCCAAAGACGTAGATGCCTCGATATAAGCTAAGTCCGGTTCAAGATCTGTCTTTCTACGCATAGGTTTCGAATAATTTTCAACTCCTCTCCTCAAATAGACGATCATCGTAATCCTGCGGAAGAAACTGATTTTTCAAAGCGACGCGAATATCGTCCCAAGTATTGAATTTCTTTTTATTTGCTCTGAACCATGTTAATACTGAACCACGAAAAAGATCCGAAGCTGATTCAAAAAGTTCAGATTTTCCCACATGACTTGACAATGATAACTCCTCTACACGTTCAAGAAAAGCAGATACCGACATATCTTTACAATCTCCAGAAAATTGGAGATTCCATTTGACAACTGGAATTGATTTCATATGAGTCCCGTTAAACTCGACTGTCCGAGGTTCTGTTGTGTTATTTTTCGGTGTTGATCCATGAAAACTAGTATTACCAATGTCTTCTTCAGATGAAACCTCATCATCATCTTCTAAATTAACATTCAATAAACTCGCGTGAAGCATACTTGCCTCCTGACTCTGTAAAATTCTTATTCTATTTTTCAATTTCGGCATCAATGTCAACGATTGAGTGAGAAGATTACTTCTCATCTTAACTTTATCTGACTCGGTTGGTAGTGTCCTATCTATTCTTTTTACGACATGAGCTAGTTTTGTCAAAATCTTTCTATATAAACTACTCTTAGTGTATCCTTCGAAATTTTCAATAATAGATATTATATCCTTGATTTTATTCTCAACTATTTTGAACTCATCTTCACATTGCAAACTATAAGCGGGATAAGTCAAAGACTGACCAGACCTTTCCAATTTCAACACGCTTCTTAGACAACTGCGCATATTTTCTACATTCCCTACTTCTTCAAAACCTCTTATACTCAACTCATACTCAAGTTCATCTTTAGATAAACGATTACAATCGAATTGTATCTCCATTTCGACCTCAGATTCAACCCAAAAGAAAAAAAAATTAACCCTCTGAAAAGGCAATATAAAACCTAATAAACCTAGAATATCCCAATCTAATTCAAATAATCAGTACCAAAACAAAACAATTAACTAATTCCGGAAATTTTCAACATATGTGGAGAATGGTGTATGCAATCAGATAATTCACCGAAACAAGATCTTCAAATCAACCGACAAACCAAAAAAACTCGTTCCATATATTGACGATATAGACGAAGGATAAACATCTAATAGAAAGTATGATATTATGGTCAGAGATTCAACTAAATTCAAAATAAATCAGTTATAAAAAAAACCATGGACCATCTATTTAAAAAAAAAACATCCCACGTTCGGGCGCCAATTATTTATGTTACGTTATTTACTTGTGCGACTCAACTGTTTACTATATGTTTCGAAATGGCTTAGCTCTAGTCGAGGAGGGGGTATATTCTTATTCCGCTCATTTTCTTTCTATAAATTAATTCAGTAAAAATGGGCGCCAGATAGTTTTTATTTAAGATCACTTTTCTCCAAATTCTTACCAAACTACCAAAACAAATCATAGGAAATTGAAAATCTTACTAAAGAAAAGGATTATGTTTAATAAAACATATTGATCATCATATATTACACGAGTTGTTGTTCTTCAAGAAAATTTGCACAAGGAAAGAATATAAAATGATATGAATGCCGGCTCTCATGTACAGAAACTTCATACAGTTTAAAATTTTGATGCCATAAACCTCTTTATGATTTTTACTCAATTATTCATCCAAATGTAATTATTCACTAAATGACAAACTTTAGTTGGATAATATACAATATGTGATCTTAAAATTACTTGGAAAGAACGATAAGTACGTAAATGCAACAGGAAATAAACGGAATGAATGATACAACCGAAATAAATTAAATGAAATGGTCCAACGTTATTCAATGCAATAAATTGTTCAATTTTAGAATTTTGAAGCACTTTCATAAAAGGTACTAATGAAAAAAAAATGTACTCCTCCACAAATAAACATCCTATAGGCTTCACGCTCGGTTCTCCTCAACCATATAGACGTGGATAAGGGATCTCAACCACAAGTTCACAAAGGGTTGTTAATTCGACGAAAGATTGCATACACCAAAACGTCCCAGTTGAAAATGAGGAAATCCAGAATAAACAGCCTGAAAGTGTAATTATGAAGAAAATGCCGATAAAGACAATTTTCACATACCTAAGATGGTGGGTGGCTTCTATGAGAACGTCCCTAAAGAGTGTAGGTTTAATCCCGTACAAGACGGAAATTTTGCTTAATTTCAAAAATCCGAACCACACAAATCAGCAAAATTCTAAATCCTCAACAATTTTCCAAAATATCCAACAAAAGGTTGTACGACGAAAATCCGTATAATTATTGGAAAAAAACTTGTTGATTATCATTAATAACGCTCGAGAAAGAATGAATAAAATTTCACACCAGACAGTTGGGAACGAGTGGAAAGTTGTCGAACCAGTTTTTCTCTCAGATAGACCCAAGTGAATTGTTGGTTGCCTATGACACACGCGTGAATTTTCCGAATATTTCCGACAAATTTATAGATGAAAGTGACCAACAAAAACCCACCAAGAAATAACGCCCTAGAGCATTCACATCACAATGACAACAATTATGTTCATTACTTCAGGACAACACAGATATATAAATTACGTTACAAAGCTACTCTTGTTCATTGGGCGCCAGAATTTTTTTCATTTTTATAAAGGAATAAAAACATTCAAACTTCCCTATCAAATCAACAAATTTATTCAGACCACCAAACAAAAGTCACCACACTTGAATGTGATGGCTTAATCAGCCACAAAGGTAAGTAATATCCTCGGGTGGTGTAAATTACAATTAAAAATCAAACATTTATGTAACACATATAATAATCTCTTTCCGTATAAAATTCAGAGCTGAATTGGTATCAATATAATCAGATCTAAGAAATAGGTAAATGGTTATGGTTCGAAAAGCCTTATCAAAATTTAACCAACTGTATGACAATCTCTACTTCAAAGTTCACCTAAAAAAAGATTTGCAATTACATCAATGCCCTTGATAAAATTCTCCACATATGGATGAACTGACCGTTATCAGACACAGGACATTCATATAAGAAAGGTCCATCAAATTTATAATTTCTGGTCTACAACCAAACAAATTAATTGACCATGAAATGAAATTACAAATCGTTGGTAACTGTGCATTTGATCAATTTCTTATCAAAAAACAACTTTAATTCTGAAACCGGCAATAACGAATAATATAAATTCAACTTCATGATCTCAGGAATCCACAATAAAATTATAATGATTTTTAATCATAAATAACTTAATTCTCAGTCAGATGAGTCAGGATTATGAGTTTTCAATTACTGCAATTAAAATAATTAGATTGACACAAGAATTGACCAAAACACATTCAAAGAAAAAAACGAACAGATATAAATCCCAATTTGACGAAGAAATTCAATGAAGTAGTATGATTGAAACTGTCGATATCACTATAGCAAATGCAAAATTCAGAAATAAAATGATTTCAATACTTGCGATGTTTCCAATCAATTAATTTTCCTATTCCGAAGGGTAATCAATCCGACATTACGATCTTCAATTGAAACTTGTATATTCGCAATTCTTATTACTGACTCATCCGGAAGCTCCACATATTTTTCTCAACGAACAACCCCAAATATATCGCCCTGAAAAAGAAAATAATAAACAAATTAGTGATCTGATCAACTCCACTTCCAGATTAACTTCAAAACTCAACGTCTCTTTAACAGCCTGCAGCTCTTCTTCCTTATGTTTGTGACTTTTGAAATGGCACACCTCATGAGGAAAAACTTTTTAAACTTTTTAATTGTGATTGTAGAACTGTTTACATATGAAACAAACTGTATCTGTGATGTAAATTTAGTTGTTTTTAATGCAAGTTTTCTCCCTTCATTTGATGTTCTTTAGATCTCACATTCGCTGCCCTGAAGAAGAAACAAATTGTTTCGAAAGCTTGGCTATGAATAAAGAGTAAAGAAAAGTAAAGAAAGCAGCAAAATTATCGAACCTACAATCCATATAGGAATCCATGAAAATTATTCCATATTATATCATGAATATTCCAGAGATGAAAAAAATTTAAACACTAGAAAACAAATTTCACATAATCAGTACAACAATTCAGTGCTTCAGCAAAAAATTATAGTTAACCAAATGATATTAAGCAGGTCCCACGTTGGGCGCCAAATTAGTGTAACGTTATTTGCACGATTTTTTTTTAAAGTTCATTTGAATGAATTTTTGACAGTTACACTGCGATCGACAACTGTTCACCGAAGAGCCTTAAAAAGAGAAGCATGGGTCTGCTTCTTTTTTTTAACTGATCCTGAACTGAACTGACTTAGCCTGATACTATAAAACTGGAAAAATCTTTTTATAATGGCGCCAATTAGTTTGAGCTATCTAAAAGTGATTCAATTCGTGGTAAACTAAAAACCCATGAACGACAAAAAAATGATGAGGAACAAAATCTTCACACAAAAAATATATTTATTTTCCTGATGTTCGGATACAGCATCGGTACTCACTTTTAAGAATATAGAGAGTTGATAGAAATGCCAACTTGGAAATGATGGTATCGTTGTCAGATTCTAGAGTCGACGTAGCATTCAACCAATGTCTGGGATAAGCGGAATACTCGAAAATGTTCGGTGATGAAAAATACAAAAAGAACCTGTGAAATGATTCACAAAGAATTAGAAGAGAAATATGAAAACTCTTTGTTAAACTCACCTTTTAAAAAGAGTTTTTTTTCGGAGCTCAATTTCAAAATGAAAATAACGAGAAACTAATTCTTACAAATCCTCTTTGAAGACTTTCATACATTGCATCTATGTACTATGCAGCCTGTAAATGAATTCTTGTGACATAAGATTTCATGTACCAGATACGCGATAAGTTTTCATATTCCTTTCGGTTTATTATTTGATGAAATCAAATAATAAACCTTAGTGATCGACCAAAAAAAAAAAAAATTACCCCCCCTGAAAATTTCACAGTTTACATTTTAGGGTATGTAGATTTGAATGAACTAATAAAAAAAATCCGGCCGTCCGCTGTCCGCCGTCCGTTGTCCGGGGGTTTTCTCTGAAAGTACTGGACCGAAATCCTTGGAACTTGGTAGAAAAATCTTGTGTCGCTTGGCATTGATCCTCCCAGCTTTTCAGCAGGATCGGTTCACCCTAAATTGGGGGTTGGAGGAAAAAAAAACTATGCT
Source organism: Myrrha octodecimguttata (assembly GCA_958510865.1). Lineage (NCBI taxonomy): Eukaryota > Metazoa > Arthropoda > Insecta > Coleoptera > Coccinellidae > Myrrha > Myrrha octodecimguttata. The sequence goes on along the minus strand of OY294058.1, from coordinate 15,607,669 downwards.
TCGAAAACTTACAATCGAATTTTCATGAAACTTTCAGTATTCATTACCGTTGCATAACCAAACCTAAAAATTTTTACCCGCATAATGTCCGACCAGTGGTTTCTGAGGTATGAAGAAAAACTTGGGGTGAAAAACCAATGAGTTATAAATAGTATTCAGCGGGCCAAGAAAGGAACGTAAATCTTCAATAATTTTTGAACGAAGAATTATCAAGGGAAATACTTGCACCCGTCGATTTCACATTTCGAAAGCAATTTATCCTATGTTCTTTGAATTTGATATTTCTCACCCCCAACGCCACGCACCCCCCTACTTAAATTTTTCAAATTGGAATCTATGGGTTGTGATGCATCAAATGGAGGGTGTTTTGATCACCTGCTCAGCGATTTGACTGAAAAAAGAATTTGTTGTGCCGTTTTTCAATGAAAAATTAGGAATTAATTCATAATTTGTGATTGGAGAGTACTGCAATCAGACCATTATTCTTTTGATAATTGTCATTATGGGAAATCCACGAATCCATGGATTTTTAATTCCAAAGCAGGTCTTCCTATGCTTTTTTGGATTCGAAATCTCCCACTCTTTACGTTCCACACCCCCGTAATTTATTTTTTTAAATAGTAATACATATATGGATTGTGATATCTCAAATGGAAGTACATTCCATTGCATATTGAGTGGCGTGACTGAAAGAAGAATTTATTGAGCTATTTTTTTCATGAGAAAGTAAACAATTTATGAGTGGTGTCAGGTTCTTATTTTTGAAATAACAAATGTTGAAAAATATCCTCCTACCCGCCGATTTCTGTTTTCGAAGTTTAAGAAATGCATGCAGTTTTGAAGGTGGGGGGGTTTCATTTTTCAGGTTTTTATGGGTTTTCACTTCCAATATCTGAAACGGAACTATTCAAAAGTAAATAAAAATTATTTTTTTTTGGTGGGGGGGTTTCTACCCTCAAACCTCAACAGTTTTTTTTTTCGGAAAAATATTGCATGTGATATATCGCATCAAAGATCATTCGATGACAAATTCAGTTAAGTGAACGAAAATGAAAGTTAATCATTAATTCAATTCAAATTACAAATCCATGAGTTCGAGGATTTACCTTAGTAATAATGAAAGTATTTCTGAGGCAAAAATTCATGTTGAGAATTATACTGAAGTCAGATTTTAGAGGATCTTGTAGAGGGCATTTTGAAGAGAACACATTTTTAACATTATATGGTCTATAGGTATACATATAGGGTACTCGTTTTCATGAAGGTTCATCCAGAATACTTCCAACAATATTTAAACTATACCAACACTAGGCGCACAGATACATACCATTACCCACGTCACTCTTCAACCTTAACAGAGAAGTCGTCCTTATAAATGGACCTAAGGCTATTTAATGCTCTACCCCACGGGTTGAGGAGGACATCCAACTTGAAAGTTTTTGAAATTACTCTTTATAATGCAATTGTTGACTGTGAACCATTTTCTTTCAGTGAATTTTTGATTTTGAACAAGTGTATTGTTTTGAGTTATGTATTCTGTTTCGCTGAAACCAACCTAATTTTATTTCAAAAAGCTTTTGATTGAAAAAATATATTATTATTATTTTCATTACAGAGCGATAAATTATCGACTATACGTTGAACTTCAAAAATTATCTATCGGAAACACAGTTACTGATGATAATGTCAACAAGAAACAAGATACCAACAAATTAAATAATATATATTCATATGGTTTACAGTACATCAAAAACAAAGCCAATATAAATAGAAGGAATGGAATATAAAGAATTCTCTGTGCACCTGAATGTTGAGGAGTGCATCGTTGTCCGTGATGTCTGTGTTCTAACCTTAATGTTTTTCTGTAGTAAATTGGGTGTTTTCAACAACAGAGAAAAGATCTATTGGCCAATTTGAAGATTTGTATACTGAATGATTGAAAGATCTGTTGATGATGAATTTTTAAGTAATTTGATGAGTGTTGTCTATATAATTTTTAAGAAACGGACATTGATGATGAGGATTTATTCTGGTATAGTTTTGATATGGCTAAGCTGTCATAACCTCGACTTAAACGTGAGTGGTCTTGTAAATTTTGGTTTGTATGTTACGCAGTACCATGTATGATTTTTGTAGGTTCCTGAAGAAGCTGATAAAATTAGCGAAAGCTAGAATGATTTAAAAAGAGTTTTCGGATTGCCCTTGACCAGACTGTGTTCCCGATAGTTTATTTTTGAAATATTATTATTACTATCAATTAATAAAAGAATAATGGTCTGATTACAGTACCCTCCTGACTACAAATTCTAAATGATTTCCTAATTTTTCAATGAAAAACGGCACAAGCAATGGTTCTTTAAGCCACATCGCTGAATGGGAATTCAAATCACCTTTTATTTGATTTATCACAACCTATATATTTTCATTTGAAAAAATAAAGTAGTGGAGTGAGAAATATCAAATTCAAAAGAGCACAGGAAAAATTGGTTTTGAAAGCAAAAACGACGGGTTCGAGGATATTCCTTAATAATTCTTCGTACAAGCATTATTGACGGATTACGTTATTTTTTCGCACGCTATATAAGTTTTATTTAAGATACCAATGGAATTGGGTTACTTAACTGAGAAAATAATAAACCCTTGTGTAAAATTTGCAGCGTTTCTTGTTAAATAATCGGCCACCTCAAAATAGGAATCTCCGCAACAGTTGTTTGTACAGAACACTGTAGTACAATTTTGAATTATAATTTCAATTGGCATTTCCCAGTACAGTTGGGAAAACCTACTTCTTGAGACAATACTGGAGGAATTTGATTTGAATACTAGAAAAAGTCGTTCAATATATTCGATATTTTCTAAGCGTTACAATGTGATCTTTTTTGTATATTGAAAATGGTTTGTAATTTTGGTGAAAGGTTCTGCACCATTCATTAAATAAATGAAATCAATAAAATAGAATCAAATAATTCTGCATCATTTATATGAAAGATATATGCTGCATTTAAAATGTAAGCACATGATGAAATCTTTGTTCAAGGGCCTCCTACGTATCAGTCATGACCATAGTTGTGTTCTCAACAGAGAGATACTTGGCAATTTGTCATCCACTTCATATCCAGACGCTCACAGGGCTACCGAGAGCAGTCAAAATCATTGCATCCCTTTGGCTCATAGGCTTCATAACAGCTATGCCGTTTTATCACTTGATGGATGTGCATTATCTGACATTCCCGCCGAATGATACCGATGGTGATGTAATAAAAGTGAGTTTAATTCTTCTCCGATATCTTTTATTTTTCAATCATAACATTTTATTGGTAAGATTATGCCGATGCAGCCGAGAGCAAGTTCTGAATGGGGCAAATCCCATCGTTATTGATAACTGAATTCAAACTTATTTCTGAATAGCAAACAATGTTTCGTGTTAGGCAAGACCAGCGAAAGACAATTCAATACGGTTAGCTGTGGAGTGACTCTTCTGTAGGTATATCCTACCCGTTTCCAACAGGTTCTCTAGCCTTCAAAGGCTAAAATTTGTACCTAACAGTGCGGAGGTGAACAAAAGATGGTAAATTCATTGATTGTAGTGGAATTTGCAAGCTAAACCATATCATGGCGAATATAAGTATGACAATGTGTGTTCAATTCCGTTTGAAAAAAGCTCGAGCTGAAGCGTTCAATATAAAGTTCGTTGCTAACACTCTCCCGCCATCTGAGTTCATTAAATTTCGTGGCACCCATGGCAATAGAATTTAAAACTGAACAACGAATATTGACTTCTCATATCAGAGACTGAATAGCTCATACTTTGCATTTAACAGAATCAAGGACATTCTTCCTAGGAGCTGTTTGATGAATGATGGATGTTCATTTTGGCATGGTTTATGGTCATCTATTGTATAACATCTTGTTCTGGTGAAGCTGCACTGACATCTCCAGAGTACTCATAGCAACGAAACGGATCATACGATTCATACGTGCAATATTCGAACCAAATTCGGTGGAATCAAGTCCTTTTCATTGAAAATAAAATGTTGACTTTGCCTTGTATGTATTTATATTTTCAAGTGTTTGCTTAAATGCTGAGAAAAAGAACTGCAAATGGAAGAAATTGTCATAACATCATGGCTTTGAAACGAGGAATTCTCAAACTTCATTACTTCCTAGGCATAGGACTCATAGATTTGAATGCTCTCCTATAAGTATTGGAGCTTCGAATTTTTTAACCATCTACAACCTCCTTTGAAACCCATGGCCCGGACGTGGGGTCAAGAACTTCTGCGCGCTTTTTAAAATTCGTCGCTAAATAATATTTCGAATTTTTCCGAAACAAAAGGTCTGATATGGCTAAAGTTTGGTAAATGGTAAATGCTGTTGTATATTTCATTCAAAGCCTCTGCCACATTTCATGGAAATCTGATATATCGTTCTCAAAAAAACACATTTTTTCAACGAAAATTCGCAAAACTTTCGATCTAAGATCATCAAGATTTTTTTTATGAGCTATGAATTTTTAATTCGATTGCATCAGTATTTCTCAAGATATTCGGGATATATCCTCAAAATTTCAACCTAAGAATTTCAAGACTCTAGATCCTTCACTTCGAAAGATAGAGCAGCTACTAATTAAATTTAAAACCTAATCGTTTAAGACCATTTTCGGCTCAAAATTCAAAAATCACAGAAATATGGTCGAAATGATAAGGCGCTGTTCCCCAGGACAAGCACAAAAAATGGTCAATGCGAATAAAATCATCAGTATAATTATACTAATCATGAATAATATGCATGAAATATAAATTTTCCCGTAATTAAGAATTATTTTGATTTCCGAATGAATCTATCAACTCAGAAAGGGTACCATGTGACTGAAGCATTTTATGTACCTACAATGAGGATAAGCTGATTGAAAATATTTCAAGAATTTTATGATGATGAAAGAGTACACGGTGTGTACACCAGTTTCTTGAAAATCGTTCGTTCCAGAGCATGTTGCACAAATGACGTTTCGTAGAAGAGTGAGGCTGAATGCAATGAATGTCGATAAACAAATATGCATATAAATCAATTCCTTTAAAATTCATACGAGAACTCGAAGAACTTCAAATTTTCAGGGTTAGTTTTTAGCTTAAATGTGTCACTTATGTTCAAAAATGAAAAAATCCGCCCAACCGTTTCAGAGTTATATCAATTTGTAATTCAAGAAATAAATATTTTTTTATCTCAATAAACGCCGATGAGATCAGATTCCAACTAGGTAAGCGGCTAGCTTGATCGCAAACAACATAACTTCTGAAACGAATTATAGAATTATTATAGCATCTCAATTTCTGTAGAGTTACTCGTAAGAATCATTATGTGGCATGTGACCTCTCGCGTATTGGGCCTCTGCAATTAAGCTCCAAATCTGCTATACAAATATTTTTCGTCAAGTTTTTACCTCATGAAGGGGTTGTGTTCACAATCAGAGTTAGATCAACCGTTTAGAATACCTAATACAATAACATACGATAAAAACGACGTAGACACTCGATATTTTTGAACAAATAGGTTTGGAGCTTAATCACAATTCGTGAATGGGTAAAATCCGTCCGATAATTCTCTGGATGATCTAGATCTGAAAATAATAATTCGGACAAATTGAAAACTAAAATCTTGTTAAACAATGACGGCTTGAAGGTTCATGCAAAACTTCGTGAAAAATGAATATGCGAACCATTTTTTGCCTTTCTATTTCATCCCGCATTAGTTAGATGTCAACATAATAGTAAGATTTTTTTGTACTGTTATCATATTCAACTATTATTTCGTTGTCTACAGAGCTATTCGCGCTACTTGATATAATTGCGATTCCAATAATATGTCTTATTCTGTATGTCCCTTTAGACTCCGCTGAATTCCATTGACTATCGCTTTGCACCGGCATTTTTGCGTCATTCCCCATTTTTTCAGCCAATTTCCAACCTGTTCAACACTTTTCTATAAGCCAGCAGAAAGAAAACTTTTATCATTATCCCTTCACCCTTATAATGCAGAATCAGCTAGTCGTCAAAAATTCGTCGTGTGCAGGATGTAGTGTACGGCGTTCCTCCAAAAATTGCCAAAAATTTTTTTTTCGTTTATGTTTACTACGTTGGATGTCTTTCGTTCAGACAAATTTCTATCAAAATAAACGACCAACAAATATTTTGTTTCAATTATCCCAGAAAAGCACTGTATTAAGGCAGCAGTTTTTGCCCACATATGGAGAAGACCGCTTTGGCAACGAATTTGAACATGCGCGCAGAAGCTGCTGCCTTCATGACCGTGCATTCCTAGATTTTTTCGATAAACTACTGGATTTCAATTTGACGAAATCTGTATTTTCGGAAATACTTGAGAAATAATATTTTGAATGGGTATATCTACGACATTTTTAGGCGGATTTTACCGATTCACGAATTTAACCTTCGTAATTAAGCCCTAAATCGACTCTTAAATATCGAGTTTGTTATTCTTTTTTTCCGGCACTACCCTGAAATTATCAAGTCGATAGATCCTCCGTTAGCCCGTAATAGTGGTGACGACCGGCCGACCAGACAGAATCGATTTTGACACTGGATTCGATATAAGTGAGTTCAATCTAGTCGTTTGAGACCATTTTCAGCTCAAAATGCGACAATTACAGAAATTTGGACAAAACGATAGTACGCTGTTCCCCTAGAACATTCGCGCAAAAAGTCTGATACCATGCGCTTACATGGAGTTTCTTATGATAGAATCGCCTGTCCTGAAAATGCATGTTTACAATTGTTCATTTCGAGTTTGCTTGAAAACTGTTGGCAATATCGAAATATTGCTTTCCATAAAAGGTCTCAACAGAAAACATAAGATTCAGATGGCATTTTCAATATTTCAATGGGCCGAATAGTGTTCTCAAGAAATAAGAAATTTTGTTGTTGAATCCCGTTCGCCGTGGCTGAACATGGAGATGCGTGTTGGACCAGGAATAAGCGATCTCATACATCAAAGCGTTCGTAAGGTTCAGTTTTAGGATCATTCAACATTCAAATAACATTCACGATATTCGCACATTTTTATTCTTTAAACCGTCAACACCATGACTCCGAAAGAATCGACAAAGAGGCTCGATATTCATAGAGTGTGTTCGGGGATTAATTATTTTGGTCGAATTCGTGAATGGGTGAAATCCGTCCAATGATTGTTTGAACCAATTGAAATTGAAAAAATACAGATCGAATCAAATCAAAATCCACTACTTGATCGAAAAATGATTACTTGTTACTGTTACGGAATGTCGTTAGAACAGAGGAAGATCGTAAAATCTTTTCATCAAGAAGTAAATTTGGGTTGGTCGGGATCAGTATGTTGAAAAAAACGACTCGTTTTTCCTCTGTTCGTTGCAATGCCATCATCACATTTTAAACGGCAAACTACCATATATGTATGGCATGTTAGGGCGGGCTACTTTCTCTATGGATTACCAACATCTTTACATTTTCAATTCGAATGTGATGCAAACTGCATGCATGCATCCTTTCATTATCACCAGCTGTTTCCCACTTTCATTTCTGTAATAAATAGCTTAGGAACAACTGTCTGAAAAATCAGTAATGTAGGAAAAATCCGCTTGAATATTTTGGAATCCAGTATTATGCATCAAACTTATCAATATTATAATAACTGAGCTCCTGCGATATTTCGATTGGTAGAACATTTATCTTTGTCCATTGACAACTTGCTGAATTGCAGTCGCCAGTGCAACTGCAAGGTAGGAAACCTGTTTCATCAAATTGAGAAGGTCGAAAGATTTTATCCGCCCATGAACTGTTCTTATACTCAATTGCGTTTTACAAAAATTCACGAAATATAACCATATAGTCAACAAAATCCAATTCGTAGTAGATATAAAATTAGGTGATCATTCTTATGAAATTTCTCGATTTTTTGATAGCTCTTGATTTTCGAATTGATCAGACATCAAATATACGCTAAGTGGAGTCCGAGAATTAGTAAATGGCCGGTAAATGGTCTTAAACGATTAGGTTGTACTCGCTGATAAAGAATCCATGGTCAAAACTGATCCTATCCGGCCTTTCGGCTGACCATATATTCTCTTACTTTCGAAAAAAAAAGGTTGAAATTTTTCAGGTTTAGTGTTGATCCAAAATATCTTATTGGCAAAATTGTCTGACCCATTTAAAATAATGAGTTTAGTACCTAGATATCTCGAGAGGTACTGATACGATCGAGGCTGTCTGCCAAAGTTTGTGTGAAACTGGGAGCCAATTCTTAAATCTCGATCAAGAATTGAAGATTATGACAATTGCCATATGTTTACGTCGATTTTCTGAGTTGAATATAAACAGCAAGTAAACATAACCTGCGCATGGAACCGAATGTCAGTCGAACAATCGAATTTTCATGTCTATATTCCGATTTGAAATTTCTCAATATCTTGCATTCAGTTTATTTCTTGAATATTTGCTTGAAAACAGTCGAAATGGCGAATAAAACTCTCACAAATTTTGCAGATGCTCGAGAAAACTGAGAAAATCGACATAAACATATGACAATTCTTCAATTCTTGATTGAGGTTCACGAATCGGCCCCCAGATCGTTAAAATTTGGAAGGAACTATTATTCGGAAATTTTCCGAGTATTCGTTGAAATTATTTTTTCGTGACAGCTAACCAGATCTCGATAAAATTCGACGAGAACCCTACATCTTATTTTTCACAACAGATTTTCAATTCAATTCGATATTAATTTTAGGAGATGTGGGAAAAATGTGTCAAATTTCATTATTATTTGGAATTTTGAGAATATTTCCTTAATATCTCAAGAATTACTGACTAAGATTCAAAGTAGTTGTAGAATGCCGACGCGTAACTTCGTGAGGATTGTGACGATGAGAAACTTTCCATCTGAAGATGAGACAAACCTCAAGATCAATATTCAAGTACGTCTCAAATTCTGAGATTATTGACCACATTTCGATGAAATTCTGCACAAACATTGAAAGTGATATAAAACATCAGCGTTCCAAGTTTCAATTCGATCCGAAATACCTTTTCGGATAGGTAGGGAGAAAATATATCAAACTTCATGGAATTCGAAATAGTAGAGTCATTTTGAACCTTCTTAATAAGTAGAGAAATGCCAACACACTTTATCTGAAATTTTTCGCGGACATATTATTTGGATGATTGAAAAAAATTCGGAAATTCGATCTGATGTTATATGTCAAATTTCGTTTGTAATTTGAATTATTTAGGTTATTTCTACAACAGTACTGAAACGATCATATTGAAACTGCGTAATTGGATAATTAAAAAAAAAAGACAATTCTCCACATTTTCCTCAAAACTTTTTTTCTCGAGTACAATCGATTAGAATTCAATGTAATTTAGTACATACCTTGCAGTAGATATTTAGTTCCGGAGAAATAGGGAAAAAAATCTCAATTTCCGTTATTCGAAATTCTGTGACCCTTAAACCTATTTTCGAGATATTTCCAGAGAAAAAACTTATTCGGAGATGAATCTGGTGATCCGAGGGCCATTTGATCGTGCCATTTGTAGAAACGACACTGTCCGAAAAAGTCGTTCTCTGATATTTATGACTTGGACAGCCATACTGTTGAAACCAGACATCATTAAATTAATTGGTAGCTGTCAAACTGTCGGAATAGTTTGATTCTATAAACGCTCCAGATATTTGGCAGCGTTTAGGTTACTATTGATGACAAATTATAATAATACTTATAATAATCTGGATTTATTTCCAACAGGTAGAAAATCCAATTACAGGAAATTATATAAAATATATGCCTTAAACTCAAGATACCATATATACTAATAACAATCAAGTTTCATAATCTGAACAGTGAACATAGCAAAAATTAGTCCAAAACCAAAAATGGAAGAGAAAAAAAATCTATTCTGCTCTATTTCAGCGCCTACTCTTACAGACCTCAATATATATCGTACGGATTGACGAGAACGTGTCGAAGTGTACATCACGAAGACTGGTGATGTCATTATAAGTTGAGCAAATCAAACTCAAAGTTGACTGCATTAGAATGTTCGTTCTGGGTACAGCGAGCCCAAACAATCAAACCGATCATGAGCAGGAACAACGGACATGAAAGTTGATACCAGCTAGTAAAAAGGAACAATCAACACTACCATTCAAAAGTCTATGAAGAAATTTGAGACGTGATATACCTGTCCTGACCGGTAGTTCCACTTCATCGAATCTATTCAACAATGTAGTATGGTCAATGGATATCTTGGTTTCTCCCATGCTGAGAAATAAGAATATTTATGTTTTGTTTTCCTTCAACGTTCATCCTCATGGAACAGTATCAAGAATTTATTTTTACTTTAAAGTCATAAACAGGTTGTAATATAATTCACCTCTGTGATGTATCATGTTTATTTTCCTAAATAAACTATATTATTATTATTATTAGAGCACCTACATGGATAAGCACCTTCTTCTCTGAAAACGAGGTACTTCAGGAATCTCCTTTGAACAACCTTCAAGTGATACCTGTGACATTGGTAGATGGGGTTCCGAACCTCATTGCCATATTCCAATCTACTTGCATTGAAATGCATTGAACATCGTCATTAACGTCCTTGAGTTATCAAAATATTTGCAGTTTCGTATTATGTATCCATACATTCTGGAAGTTGAAGCAAGCAGGTAATTGATATGTGGAACAAATGATAACCGTTGATCGAAGACTACGCCAAGGTCCCTGTACTCTGTTTGTCTGCCCAGTACGACACCATTAAGAAGTTTATCATTCAATATGTACTTTTCTTGCTAGTATATGTGACAACGTTGCACTTCGAGGTTTAAAGTTGAAGGAAGTTCCTGTCTCACAACTCCAACAAGGCGTCCAATACACGCTGTAAACGAGAGCAATCGGCATTGGACTCGATTTACAGATGAACTTGAAGTCAGTGCTTTCAAGCACAGCATTCATTTCCGCTACAAAAGGCACCACCTGATGCTTCCGTGATCTTCTCCTACCTCTGGCACCACCAATATTCAATGTCGATGAGGTGTTTCTACCGTTCACCAACGTATCGTGAAAAAAGTCATTGATAAATAAAATGAAAAGTAAAGGACGCAGATTTCAACCCAACGGCACATCAGAAGTGGAAACATAAATAACAGAACAGCAAACCCCAGATAAACAAACTGCAGACGATCCCTCAGATAAGATGTAAAAAAATGTACAAGGTCATCAGAGAAACCAAAGTGCGTCCTTAGTTTATGTACGGGTACTGCATGGTTGACCTTATCGAACACTTTCTGAGAGTCAGTGAAAACAACCTGAACTTGGCCAGCAGCGTCCAGAATTTCAGAGACATACTGCCAAAACACAGCAAGATTTGTATTACATCTCCTCGACATAAAACCATGTTGTTTAGGACTAACTAGATGTGGCACAGCAAGATATTCTCTGATATAATGTGATCTCAAATAGTTTTGCGAAGTTCGAAAGTATGGAGATGGGCCTGTTGTTCTACAAGTCAAATGGACCACCCTGCTTCAAGATGGGTATCACCTTCGCCATCTTCCAGCACCATGGAAACTTGCAATTTCTTAGAGCCATGTTGAAAATACAAAGAATTGGGGCAAATAATACATCGATTGAATCCTCCACAAGGAAGCTGGAAATGCCATCAGAACCAGCAGCCATATCAGTACTTATGCCCGATGATGCAATTTCCCGTTATTCTCTTCCAAACATTAACTTTTTAGGATACTGGGTACGCACAGGAATACCTAGATGCTTATTCTCCCTAGACCAATATCTTTCTACTGATGGGTTATGTTTTCTATTCAAAGAAAACAGTAAGTTATCGGTGAATAAGATATTGCTTAGAAATAAGCTATTTTCATTCTCTTTTTCCATAATGGTTTCACAAAATGCCATCCTTTTGATGTGGTCTTCTGGAAAAATTTCGTGATTCGTTTCAACCTTATAACATCGGTACCCATTCATTTTCGAAATATTCCGAATACTTATATCGCTCATATTGACTCGTTCAGCAATTCGTCTACTCGAACAAGGTGCACTTGTTTCAACAGAAGCCCACACATCTACTTGTAACGTTCAAATTTGAACATACTCGCGCGAACATGCGCAAAGATCACCGATAATCTAGCGCAAGTATCGAGTTACCAGATCGAAACCTTCATCTCGGTTCATTATTATTTTGGATGCTGTTCGTTGTTCTCGAAATTCAATAAAACTGAAGGAATTTTCCTCAACCACAAGTGTGGGATTTGATAATATTGATTTCAAGGAAGTATGAGCTCTGGAAGGTGTTGAGATCACCATATATCGATTTATTCGGATTTAATAAATAATGAGGTAACTGAAGTACTTGATATTTGAATAGAGTTTCCTGTAACTTGTATAATTTTAGCGCCAAGAGGGCGATTTCCCCGTTTTGGAAGCACCAGTCCGATAGCCCGATTTTCCGACATAGCAACCACTTTGTTACACAGCTGGGGCGTTTGCCATCCCGAGGGCCTAGTGAGCCTCATTGGTCCAGAATTTGTGCCATTTCATAGTACACTAACTAAGTACCTTTACCACATAAATTCGATTCAAACTACACCTACCTAAAGTTCAACGCTTACGTGTATTAATTTGTTTTTTTTTTTCATTATTGGACGAACGAGAAAATTTGAGCAAGCCGGTGTTCTAGCGTTACAATTCGTCTTTATTCAGACGATTTGCACTGATGGTTTTTGGTGTTTTATCAATCTTGAAATTATACTGCATGTTTGTGAACAGCCACATTCCTCAAATTTTTCAATATTTTGAACTTGAAGATAGTTATAGGCCTACCTCCAATGGCAACAATAAATGAATTTATTGTCTCTTGATTGAATGACTACCGGAATACCATTTTATGATTTGAATTTTTTTTACGCTTAACATTTCGATTCACGAGGAAGCTACTTTATTCTTAACCGATATGGTCTGACGCAACTCAAGTTTGGAGTGCGACTGGAGCAATTCTTACTTAGATCGGGGAACTGGAGACTTCACAGTAATCTGCGCAAATGAACAGTCGTTTATTCGATATGGCATGGCGCATAGGTTTCAGTTCTTTCACTGGTGTACTCTATTCTCAACTGATATAGATTAACGTGGAGTTTCGCATGCCGAGTGTCTTGGCCAGACCTGTACAGTTTTTGTCTGAGTTTAAAGTATGGAGATGTTTTAGAGAACATGAACTGATTTCTCTTATTACCCTCATTTTCCTCCATGCAAAAACCAGACGTGTCTTTCATTTAAATCTTAAATTGTAGTATATCACAGTGCACTTTCTTCTGAAGAAGGACTTCTCATTCCAGGAATCTGCTGTGTGTGGCATGATGGACCAACCGAAACATTTTCCTCTCATTGAGATTAGTTTCGCATTCTTCTTCGTTCTTCCCCTCATCATAATCACCATTCAGTATATCAAGATGTCATCCAGCATTGCGAACAGCGACAAACCCTTGGACGGCATAAGCGGATCAGTCAATGAGAATCGATTGAAGAGGAGGGCCCAGTCCAATAGATCGATTATACGGATGCTTCGTGAGTTGAATTTATATCCTATTTAGATATGTTTTCATCGATGAAGGTTTTCATTTCATTTATATCTCCAACGAAGTGCCTTTCTATTCTTGAATCTGATATAGTATGGAGGGAATGATGGGGTACCTGTTACCAACCCAGAAAGAGGCGAAGACATAAAATTTCATGAATATAACGATGAATCGGAATATCTTCACATCTTTCTCGTATCCACGAAAAGTAGGTAGAGAACATGTGAAATGTGATAAATGAATTGAATGAAAATTCTACTACTCCATCAGAATATAAGCAATGTGTAGGCTGTAACCTTCCTGCTCTTGCTCATGATTATGGATCCAATAATTTAATCGGAAGCTTGAAGAACCATGAAAAGGCGCAATGCCATGAAATTCATTTCTGAATGCCAGACAACTTTTGTTTTCTGTATTTTAATTGTTTCAAAATAGTTACGATTTTCCAGTAGCGAATACACAATGAAACATATTTTTATTCCAATACATTATTCTGCAATTTAAAAAAAGAATCATTGGAAGATCTGCGGAGACATAATGTCGTTTCCAACTGACAAATAGTGGACGCTCTAAATATTCTAAGATGATATAATGAATTGTCTTGCTCTTGCCAACACAGCTAATTTGCACGGCAGTCCTAAGTTCACGTTTCACTTTTCGATTGAAATATAATTTCAACGGTTTTCGATGATTTTCAATAGAAAAACAACTTTTAATTTTAATCATTCGAGATTCGTATCTAAGTGGTGCCGTACTTAAATAGAACACGATGTCGTAATATAGCAAAAAATTTCACACGTAAGCCTAAGTGATGTTGAACGTGGAATGTTGAGTTAAATATCGTGTAAAAATGGTTTATCCTCTTAATAATGCACTCTGTAAGGACATGGAAGTTTTCGTTCTGGTTCGACTGTCAAAATCCATATGTTTGTTCACTCCAAAACAAATGCTCGTAAAATCATATCATCAATATGGATGATAGATTTTCAGATGAAAATAATTTAAATTTTTTTCGATTACCTGGTGAAAGAGTAACCAGCATAGTTTGCAGTTTCATGAAGCAGTTTTTGACCTCACCCATAATGGGGTGCAAGTAATAAAAAGCGTTAATGTGGTAGCACAGTAGTGAGTTTTAAAATATTATTCGCCTGAGAATCAGAGCACTATGCTTATCGAATTTCAAAAGTCAGAACCCAGAACGGAAAGATGTGATTCTTACAAGATGTCGCTACTTCCAATACTGCTAATGCTAAGCTGACTTTGATGAGGGAAAATGCTGAGGTTAGTGAGCGTTTCACGACGAAGATTTGTGTGAATTGTCGACCTAGGTGCCTTGAATCGACAATAGCTCTTGAGCTATGTGAGAGCAGACGTCTATGTAAACGAACTAGATGCTTAAAATCTGTTGAAAGTGAATTTTCGAAGAGTTATTGGCGAAATATGGTCGGAATTATCACACGAAGTGGTCAAAACTTGGAGCATTCTGGTTGTGTACATGAAGTCGATGTGAATATTTGAACAGAAGCTCATTCCAAACATAACTCCGATGACAAACTTTTTCTAATGGTGAACAATAATCCACAATTAGAATTATAGTTTCCTAGATATGCATGTTGCTTGAAGTGAAAGTTTCATAATTTTTTTCTTAACCGCCCTCTAAGTGACTGCTGCATGGAAAATCCACGAAATCACCCTATATTCTCAGGACCATTTTCCGTGCTTTCTTTCCTATGGTGTAGAATGAATACACATTTGGATAATGGCATTTAAGTTATGCTACGTTTCTGGTGAAAAAATTGTTAAACATTACAAAATATAAGAATTTTGAATAACTCAACAACGTAAAATAATTGGATCATACTTAAAAACAATAAGAACTTTTTGTTTCAAATTGCACGTAGAATCACTCTGCGAAATTTTGCCAGATATAACTTGCATACCCTGTATAGTACCGTTTGACAGACTGCGATGCAAAATTTCATTGAAAAAAGGTACCTGATATTTTTACATACGGAAATCTGCGAATTCAGTAAGTATTTTTTTCTCATGCTTATATCTGACCTTCGCTGTTAGTATTGTGGGTAGCGTCTGTTCTGTGGAATCAAACACACAATAAAGAAAACAAATTAGCCTGTTTATTTTTCTGTCGAGTGTTACACAAAAGTGAATTCGAAAGGCAATAATTCTTTTTGTTGAACAGGCAGAGTTTAACAATTCTTCGGCCTAGGTCCCCTGGGGTGCTGATAGGTGGCTGGCGCTTGAAGGGTCGATGACGTCAAAAAGGGCTGCTGTCGTCGAGGATAGAAAACCGGATGTTGGACCTTCTGGAATTTCTTCGTGGCGCCGGATAAAGTTGAAATAATACAGATATCGTCGAGATCGAATATCTTCTTAGCGGTGATATGCAGATGGATCGGAGAGAGTAGTCGAGTCAAGTGAAGTTTGGAAGCCGAGCGAAATATATTTATGCGATTTTTCAGGGATATGAATTTCGGCTTTCGACTCCGCCCTTTTTTCCGTTTTTGTTGAAGCGGATGAATTCGCTACACACTCCCCTGCCAGTGATGAAGTCACGAAAATCCTGCTTGAAGTCGGTCCGGAAAATGAACTTTTCTTCCAGAGCGAGTTCGTCTTTCCTGATGATTGAGGTCCTGTTGTGAAGGTTGAATTGGCCGTTCCTCGGGCTGGTTGTCTGGTTGAGGTTCTGTATTTTCGTTGTTGATGATGTACGCTGGTTTTACTCTGTCGATAGTAACAGTCGTTTCCTTTCCATAGTAGTTGACGGTGAAAGTTTTTGGACTTCGTCTCACTACTTGGAATGGTCCATCGTACGGTAGTTGTAGGCAGGCTTTTGGACCGTCGAGACGAACGAAGACGTATTCTGATGTGGCCAAGTCTTTGAAAACGAAACTTTTTCATTCTCCATGTCTCGTTCCGTTCGTGGGCCTTATCTGTTTGATTTGTTCTCGAAGACTTTTTACGAATTCCGAAACGTCGTCAGTTCCAGTTGTCTGTTCCTTTGTTTCGAGAAATTCGCCCGGTAATCTTAGTGGTTCACCATAAACCAGTTCTGCTGAGGTGGATTTAAGATCTTCTCGCCATGCTGATCTCATTCCGAGTAGGACTGTTGGGAGTGTTTCAGTTCATCGGTCGTTTTGATGGCATTTGATCGCTGCCTTCAGTTGACGATGGCTCCTTTCTACCATTCCATTTGCTGCTGGGTGATAGGCGGTGGTTCGTAGGTGATTTGTGCCAGTCAACTTATTCAGTTCTTTGAACAAGCATGACTCGAACTGTCTTCCTTGATCCGTCGTTACTCTGAGGGGGGTTCCAAATCGCGATATCCATTGGGAATAGAACGCTTGGGCGACTGTGGTTGCTTCTTGGTTCTGAATGGGCATTGCTTCTGGCCATCGGGTGAATCGGTCGACACAGGTAAGGCAATACCGGAATCCCTCAGAATGTGGCATTATGATAATGTCCAAATGTACATACTCGAATCTTCTTGGAGCTTGGGAAAAATCCCCAAGTGGTGCTGCTACATGACGGGTGACTTTGGCTCGTTGACATGGGAGACAGCTTCTTGTCCATTTTCTGCAGTCGGAATTGATTGAGGGCCAAACGAATCGTTGTTTGGCTAGTTTGACTGTTGCGTTGGTTCCTGGATGTGACAGGCGATGGACGATATCGAAAGCTGATCTCCGAAATGGCTTCGTGATGAAGGGTCTAGCAAGTGGTGTGGAGGTATCGCAATACACTGCGACGGTTGATCCAAGCGGCTTGACCATTTTCAGTTGAAGTCCCGTGTTGCCATGTAGAAGTTTCTTCAACTCATCGTCGTTTTTCTGGGAGTTGGCCAATTCTGCGTAGTCGAGGGCGGTTGAAAGATCATCGACTCGTGACAGGGCATCGGCGACGATGTTTTGCTCACCTGGTACATAGCGGATATCAGTGGTGAACTGCGAGATGAAGTCGAGATGGCGGAACTGTCGAGGTGAGCACTTTTCTGGCTTCTGTTTGAAGGCGAACGTCAGAGGTTTGTGGTCCGTGAAGATGGTGAAATTTCTTTCTTCTACCATATGTCGGAAATGCTTGATGGCGAGGTAGATGGCAAGGAGTTCTCGATCATAAGCTCCATAGCGGGTTTCTGCTCCTGAAAATTTTTTCGAAAAGAAAGCTAGTGGTTGCCATTCTTGATTGTGAAGTTGTTGCAGAGTTGCACCAACTGCTGTATCCGAAGCATCACTCACTATGGCTAAGGGTGCATCGTCCTTGGGGTGTGATAGGAGAGTTGCTGTAGCCAGTTTCTTTTTGCACTCTTCGAATGCCGCTGAAGCCTTTGGAGACCAGTTGATTTTGGCCTTCTCCTTCTCCTGGGTATGAAACGACGGTAGAAGTTTATCATACCTAGAAATCGTCGGAGTTCTTTGGCTGTGGTTGGTTGAGGATACTCCAAAATGTCGGTAACTATCTGGTAGTGGGCGAGTGCCTTCAGCGGAAATGAGGTAGCCTAGGAATTTGACTTCAGGCTGGCCGAAAAAACATTTGGATGGGTTTAGTGTCATCGAGTGATCCTGGAATCTTGCGAAGACGATTCTGAGGTGTTCCATGTGTTGTTCTTCGGATTCTGAGGCGATTAGTACGTCATCGATGTAGCTGAAGCAGAAGTCAAGTCCTCGTAGTACTTCGTCGATGAATCGTTGGAAGGTTTGAGCAGCGTTCCTAAGTCCAAAAGACATGAATGGAAATTCGAACATTCCGAAGGGTGTCGTGATGGCTGTTTTGGGAACATCCTCTTCAGCAACTGGAATCTGGTTGTAGGCTCGAACAAGGTCCAGTGTGGTGAAGATGCTCTTTCCTTGCAGGATGTGGGCAAAGTCTTGAATGTGCCTGACTGGATATCGATCTGGTATTGTGCGGGCGTTGAGAGCTCGGTAATCTCCGCAGGGTCTCCAACTGTCGGTTGACTTTTTCGGTGCTAGGTGTAGTGGGGATGACCATGGACTTTTGGATGGACGTGCAATTCCTAGGTTGATCATGGCTTCGAATTCTTTCTTCGCTGCTTTCAGTTTTTCTGGTGCCAGGCGTCGTGGTCTGGATGAAAGTGATGGACCAGGAGTTGTTTGGATGTGATGCCTTGTATGGTGCTTGATGTTCATCGGGACTCCCTCAGGTCTCGTTATGTTGGGAAATTCCATGAGGAGGTCGTGGTACTTGGATGAACCGCTGATTGTTTTGATGACCGGGATGTTGCATTGTGTGGCTTTCCCTCTGGTGGTGAGCTTGGTGGTTCCGTCCAGGAGGCGTTGGTTTCTCACGTCCACCAGTAGGTTGTAGAAGCTGAGGAAATCGACTCCAATGATTGGCTTAAAGACATCTGCTACGCCATGTGAAATTGCGGCGTAGTCCCAAGTTGAGCGAGAGGTTGATTGTACCATATGTTGCGATGTCTGTACCATTGGCTGCTGAGAGGGTGTAGTCGGACTTCTCTCGTCTTCCAGAAGTTGCACTGCGAGGAAATACGCAGAGATCGGCACCGGTGTCTATCAGGAACTGCCTCTTGGATTCCCGGTCGGTGGTGAAGAGACGGCGCGGCGCGGTGCTGGACTGGGATCACTAGCCATCATTAGTGATTGCCTCTGTCGTTTACCGACTGGAAGGAACAGGGTTGTGTGCACTTCCTGGAGTTGCTTCCAAATTGAAGGTGGTACCAGCAGAATCCGTTGGTGCGTTGTCTGCTGTGGCTTCGGGACCTGGAACGTTCACGGTGTCGCTGTTGTGTCGGTCGTCTGCTGAGGGCTGCCACTTCTGCTCGGAGTGCTGCGATCTCTTGGTTCAGTCCCAGGGTGAGCTGCGCCATGTGGACGTTCATTATCGCCTCGAGGGATTGCGTCGACGTCGTTTCAGCGATCTGGGGTGCGGGTGGTTTGGAGGCCTCGGCGATGTTGTCTGCCTGGGCTGCCAAGTCCTCTAGCTCGCTGTCCTTGACGATGGTGAGGGCTACTTGGATCTGTCTGGGTAGGCGGCTCAACCATAGGGTCTTCATTAAAGCGTCGGGTACATTGGCATCGGCTAGGCCCCTCAGATGTCGGAGGAACTGGGATGGTTTGCGGTCCCCAATTTCTTCCCGTTCGAGAAGGCGGCGTGTCTACTCTTCCAAGGATGTGCACATCCGTCGGATCAGCTCTGTCTTGATTTTGAAGTAGGCCTCTGACGGTGGTGGCTTCAGGATGACGTCCTTCACTTCAGTTGCGAACTTCGCTGGTAGGGCCCCTACTACGTGTCCGAACTTCGTTTTGTCCGAAGTCACGCCGGCACTGGTGAAGATTCCTTCCACTATAGCGAACCATAATTCCGGGTCGGCGGAAATGAATTCTGGCATCCGGACTGCGACTCTTGAGATTTGTGCTTCGTCGCTCTGCATTTTTGCCGATTGAGGTTCTTCCTTCCTTCAAGAAATCGGATCGGCCCTGATGTCGTCTACGCCACTGGAATTCCTTATTGCGGTCGTCGAGGGTCACCAATTTGTGGGTAGCGTCTGTTCTGTGGAATCAAACACACAATAAAGAAAACAAATTAGCCTGTTTATTTTTCTGTCGAGTGTTACACAAAAGTGAATTCGAAAGGCAATAATTCTTTTTGTTGAACAGGCAGAGTTTAACAATTCTTCGGCCTAGGTCCCCAGGGGTGCTGATAGGTGGCTGGCGCTTGAAGGGTCGATGACGTCAAAAAGGGCTGCTGTCGTCGAGGATAGTAAACCGGATGTTGGACCTTCTGGAATTTTTTCGTGGCGCCGGATAAAGTTGAAATAATACAGATGTCGTCGAGATCGAATATCTTCTTAGCGGTGATATGCAGATGGATCGGAGAGAGTAGTCGAGTCAAGTGAAGTTTGGAAGCCGAGCGAAATATATTTATGCGATTTTTCAGGGATTTGAATTTCGGCTTTCGACTCCGCCCTTTTTTCCGTTTTTGTTGAAGCGGATGAATTCGCTACAGTATCTTAAAAGCTGCTCAAATCAACAAAACAGTGTGTAAGGTACTCTCTATTCCACTTACACTTTCTACGTCTAATCCACGTTTCGGAAACCACGTTTCCTTCTTCCAGAGATATATCGTTACTCAAGAATCAAGAACTCTAATTTGAAGCAGTAGTAGTTAAATGTCACGGTACGAAGGGAACGTGGTTTCCGAAACGTGGGTTGGACTTAGATTGTGAAATTGGAGGCGGTTGTTAGATATAGTGGCACAGTCTATCCTGCCAAAATCAGTTGATATTGATGTGTTTTCCACTAGATGGTGCCACATGCCATACACTACTCAAAGCCATTAAGTGATTGTCGTGATATTTGACATCCTATTTTATGGCATTTTATCTGAAGACGGAGTTGTATTCCGAAAAGCCCACAACCACCGTGAATTACAGGGGGAAATTAAAAGTGGCTCATGCTCGTTGACAGGATAAAGTCAGGTTTTTATAGCTGAACTTATTTTATTTTATTCAAAAATCATATTCAAAGCACCATAATAAAAAACGCTGCAAATTTCACACAAGGGTTCATTATTTTTTTAGTTAAATAACCCAATATACCATTGAAATCTTAAAAAGCTTAAATATTATGCATAACTCATTGGTTTCTCACAACACAGAAACCAATTCCATGAAAAAATTAATGTGTAACATTGAAATCTCAATAAAAACTCGTTTATAATTGAATAACATTTCCACGTGCAGAACGCTAACTGAGTATCATAATTTAAAATGAAATTTTGAATGAGAAGAGACGTTCCACAATCTTTTCACCTCTTTAAAAATCTTACTCTTTTACGCACTAATTTAATTTAGTGTCTGTATTCCACAACAGAAAATGAACTTCAAATCAGATAGGGTTTGCCTTTTTGATATATCAGGGACATAACCTCAAGATATAAAATGGTCACGAAATTTTTTGTTTGAGTTTGCCGACAACTAGATTATTTAACAAGCGGAATATTTTTGTCTACGCTATATCCCATATCCTATAGGTAACGACCCGGCACAGACTCCATTCAGAACAGGTAGAGAGATCATCGGCTCCTAACTTAGTCTAAGGCTCCTACCCTCAGTATTAGATTCTCGACAATCGACAATTGATGAGATTTCCGATTTGTTATTGATTTTTTCGCATATTATATCCTCCAATTTGATTTATCAAATAAATGCTCATTATTTTTTATATTCACGCTTATTTCAAACTCTCATTACGAAAAATATTGGATTTCGATTGAAACCAGTAACGGATATTCACATGTTGATGATAATTGTACTACGCAAACCAAAATTGATCGAAACCTTCGATCAACCGAAGTTTTTGAAAAACTGCATTATTTTAAATTACGCTACTGAATTCGTGTTCTGCATGTAAAAGTATTATTCAGTTATAAAAGAATATTTATTGAGATTTCAATGTTTCAAATGAATTTTTTCATGGAATTGGTTTTTGTGTTCGGAAAAACCAATGATTTATGAATAAAAAATAAGTTTTATAAAGGTTATAAATGAGCTTCATCATTGAGTTTTCAAATATATTTGAATGTATTTAAATGTATTTGAAAACTCAACGACTTCATGAAGAAATTTAATCTCAAATCCTGTGATCCGCAAGGTAATTTCTATATAAATAAAAAATCCAAATTTTACACAAGGGTTCATTATTTTCTTAGTTAAATAACCCAATATACCATTGATATCTTAAACAACTTAGAACCGAATGCGATGATTCATTTTCAATATTATTGGAAATTTGCAGCGTTTTTCTTTATATTTCGTGAACCACTGGTCGGAATTCATCTGGGTAAAACTTTTCAGGTTTTAGTTATGCAACAGTAATCAACGTTTAGAGTTTCATAAAAATTCGGTGATAAGTTTTCAAGAAATAATTTTTTTCCCCTAACCCCCCATTTAGAGCCCTTAGGGTACACTGATTCTGCTTAAAAGCTTGAAGGATCAATCCCGAGTGACACACGATTTTTCTACCAAGTTTCAAGGATTTCCGTTCAGTACTTCCAGAGAAAAGCCACGGACAACGGACGGCGGACGCACGGATTTTTTTTATTCGTTCATTCAAATCTACATACTCCAAAACGTAAACTGTGAAATTTTCAAGGCATTTGCATATTGTGTTTATAAAATAATAACGCATCCATTAAAAATTTCCCGGTATGTGTTGAAAATTTGGTAATTAATATTTTAATCTACTTTTAGATATATGATTCTGGATGAGAAGTAAACCGATTATTCCACTGAATCCGACCTTAGATCCGAATGCGATGATTCCTTTTCGTCATTATTGGAAATTTGCAGCGATTTTCTTTATAACTCAGGAACCACTGGTCGGAAATCATCCGGGTGAAATTTTTTAGGTTTAGTTATGCAACAGTAATGAACGTTTCATGAAAATTCGGTAGTAAGTTCTCGAGAAATAATTTTTTCCCCCCAAACCCCCATTTAGAGCCCTTAGGATACACCTATCCTGCTGAAAAGCTTGGAGGATCACCCCCGAGTGACACACGATTTTTCTACCAAGTTTCAAGGATTGCCGTTCAGTTTTTCCAGAGAAAAGCCCCGGACAGTGGACGGCGGACGGGCCGATTTTTTTTATTCGTTCATTCAAATCTACATACTCCAAAACGTAAACTGTGAAATTTTCAGGGGGGGGTTAAATTTTTTTTTTGTTGGTCGATCACTAAGGTTTATTATTTGATTTTATCAAATAATAAACCAAAACGCAGCAAATTTTACACAAAGGTTTATTATTTTCTCAGCTAAATGTGCAAAATCTTCAGCGATATTTATCACACTTTATCCTCGCGAGTGCCACAAGTGAGAAGTTCTACAGTGGAATAAAACAATTTTCAAGATTGCCCGCCAATATCAGCTGGTAAATATTATTCCCACAAGCGGAATTAAAAGTTCTTCCGAAGAAATTCTGAAACGCGAGCAGCCGAATCAAGCCTCTTGCTCTACTTCAAACCCTAACTGGCTGGAAAAATTAAAGCTTTCCAAAACAGAGTCATACAACTAAAAGAGAAAATTCCTAGTTAGACGGTAAGGGCCGAAATTCAATATAGGTCAATAATTAACAGTGCTATGTCAAGGTTGGCGTAAGGATATAGTTACAATTTCTGCCCAGAACGCACCCGATATACTAACTTAAACAAACTATGAGCCTAGAAATAATCAACAAAATGAAGTACCATACAATATGAACAAATCGAACGAAAGTTTAAATCGAATGAATAACACTGAAAGAGGAATTTCGTTGAGTATCGTTGCCAGAAACACTCCAGAGAGTGTCCAAATGTAAATTTTTCCTCCAGTGACGTCGTGACGTATTCACGAGAAGGATGAGAAAGTGCAGAGTTACTCCTCAATTGGTATATTCCCTTTCACGGATATTGTTCATCAAAATTTCAGAGCAGAATTGCTGAAATAACCAAACTGCGATGTACATGAAACTTAAAAAGTCGCATTATTAACGACATTCACAGTTTCCATTCCTAACGATGACGACACCAATATCTTAATTTAGCTACGCCTCTGAGTATCATCGAACGTTCGGGAAGTTGAAGTTTTGAAGATCGGCGAAAAATTAATTCTCTTAAAACCAAAATCATGCAAATTTCAAGAAATAGGTATGTGTAGGTTCTGTGTTAGATTTTATGAAATTTGCAATCATTCTAATTCATAAGTCTTTTGCAGGCAGCTAATAGGTGAGTTGGGTAGGAAATTGACTCAAATTCGTAAGGTTATCCAGAATAAGATTAATGTAAATATATTCGTATAAACTTACAGGTATGCACAAATATTCAAACAAGGTGAATATTTCTCGATGTATTAAAAATTTGTGGATAAATCTTTTCATCTGATTTAAGATATATGATTCTGGATGAAAAGTAGTCACATTATTTCACTGAATTCCAACTGATTTGAATCTTAGGACCAAATGCGATTGTTTATTTTCGGGATATGATTATTTCCAGAGTTCTTCCTTACAACTCGGTAACCGTTAGTCGTAAATCATTCGAGTAAAATTTTTTAGTTTGCGTTTTTACATGTTAATCAATGTTGAAAATTTCATGAATATTCGATGATAAACTTTCGAAAAATAATTTTTTCCCCTTTCAACCCCTCGTTTCGAGCCCCTGGTGTAAACCGATCCTGCCGAAAAGCTTGAAGGATGAAAACCGAGAGACACACGATTTTTGTACCAAGTTTAAAGGATTTTCGTTCAGTACTTCCTGAAAAAAGCCCCGGCCACGGACGGCGGACGGCAGACGGGGGACGGCGGACGGAGGACGGACGAATTTTTTTTTTATACATTTATTCAAATCTACATACTTCGAAACAGGGGGGGGGTGAAAAATTGTTTTTTTTTTGTCGATCCTTGGGTTTATTATTTGATTTCATCAAATAATAAACCAAAATCCGTCCGTCCGTTGTCCGGGGCTTTTCTCTGAAAGAACTGAACTGAAATCCGTGAAACTTAATAGAAAAATTGTGTCGCTCGGCATTGATCCTCCAAGCTTTTCAGCAGGAGAGGTGTACTCTAAGGGCTCGAAATTGGGGGTTGGAGGGAAAAAAAATAATTTTTCGAAAAATTACCACCGAATTTTCATGAAACTTTCAATATTCATTACTGTTGCAAAACTCAACCTAAAAATATTTGCCCGAATGATTTCCGACCAGTGATTCCTGAGGTATGAAAAAAACGCTGCAAATTTTGGGGTGAAAAACCAATGAGTTTTGAATAGTATACAGCGTGAGAGAATTATTGAGAAAAAGCTCACATCGCCCATTTTAAATTTCGAAAGCAAATTATCCTGTTTTTCTTCGAGTTTGATATTTCTCACCCCCAACGCCCCTCACCCCACTACTTAATTTTTTCAAATTGGAATATATGTGTTGTGATACATAAAATGAAAGGTAATTTTATTACCTACTCAGCGATTTGACTAAAAAAAGAATTTGTTGTGGCGTTTTCCAATAAAAAATTAGGAATTAATTTACAACTTGTGATTGGAGAGTACTGTAATCAGGCCATTATCCCTTTGATAATTACGAGAAAATTCGAAACTTCCTCTTTCTAATCACATTCAGATATCACGCCAAGTCTCCCCGGAAATATCCGAATAATTCTCATGAAAATAACCCTTTCTTAGCAAAAGTTTTTCTTGATCTCCTGCGGTGGTTTCGGCGGTGTTGCCTGTAACGCGTTTAGTATTAAAGATCACTTAGGGAAATCCACCAATCCATGGATTTGTATTTCCGAAAGCAGATCTCACTGTGCTTTTTTAAATTCGAAATCTCCCACCCTTTACTGTCCACAGCCCATACTGTTTTTTTTTTAAAGAGTAATATTTGGATTGTGATACATCAAATGGAAGTATATTCCATTGCATATTGAGTGGCGTGGCTGAGGAAAGAATTTGTTAAGCTATTCTCTATGAGGAAATTATCAAATTGTGATTGGTGTCAGGTTCTTATTCTTGAAATAATAAATATTGAAAAATATCCTCCTACCCGCCGATTTCTTTTTACAAAGTTTGAGAAATACATGCAGTTTTAAAGCTAGTAGCTTATACCCTTTAACCTCAACAGTTTTTTTTTTTGGAAAAATATCGCATGTGATATATCGCATCAAAGGTCATTCGATGACCTTAGTAATAACGTGTCTCTGAGGCAAAAATTCATGTTGAGAATTATACTGAAGTTAGGTTTCAGAGAATCTTGTACAGGGCATTTTGAAGAGAACAAATTTTGGTTTATTATGTGATAAAATCAAATAATAAGCCTTAGTGATCGACCAAGAAAAAAAAATGTTAACCCCTGAAAATTTCATAGTTTACGTTTTGGTGTATTTAGATTTGAATGAACGAATTAAAAAAATCCGTCCGTCCGCCGTCCGTTGTCCGGGACTTTTTTCTGGAAGTACTGAACGAAAATTTTGGTACAAAAATCGTGTGTCACACGGGGTTCTTCCTCCAAGCATTTCAGCAGGATCAGTTCGCCCCAGGGGCTCGAAACGAGGGATTGAAAGGGAAAAGAAATCATTTCTCGAAAATTTTTCATCAAATTTTTATGAAATTTTCTACATTTATTACTATGTCAAAACGCAATCTGAAAAATTTTACTCGAATGATTTACGACCAGTGGTTTGCGAGTTGTAAGTAAGAACGCAGAAAATTGTCCTATCCCGAAATAAATGATCGCATTCGGTCCTAAGATTCAAATCAATTCGAATTCAGTGAAATAATTCGACAACTTTTTATCTAGAATCATATATCTTGAAGCAGATGAAAAGCTTGATTAACAAATTTTCAATACATCGAGAAATATTCACCCGACTTGTTTGAAAATTTGTGTACCCGTAAGTTTATACGAATCTATTTACATTAATCTTATTCTGGATAACCTTATGAATTTGAGTTAATTTCCTAACCTACTCACTCATTAGCCGCCTGCAAAAGTCTTATGAATTAGAAAGATTTTAAACATACCTATTTCTTGACATATGCAGGACTTTGGTTTTAAGCATAAAAGTGGTTATCAAATCTCATTCATTCAGAGAATTTATTATTGGTTCTTTGAAATGATTCCATGTGAATATTATCGAGATTGCTTGACTTCCATCCTATTGTTTATTGGTGATATCTTCGTTAATCTTTCATTTTTCGCCGATCTTCAAAACTTCAACTATGAAGAGCCCGCTTCCCGAACCTTTTCGATGATACTCAGGGGCGTAGCTAAATTAAGATTCAGGTGGCGTCCTCGTTAGGAATGGAAACTGTGAATATCGTTAATAATGTGACACTTCAAGTCTCGTGTACATCACAGTTTGGTAATTTCAGAAATTCGGCTATGAAATTTTGTATAACAATATCTGGGAATTGGAATATACCAATTGAGAAGAATTAACTCTGCACTTTCTCACCCTTTTCGTGAATACGTCAAGACGTCACTGGAGGAAAAGTAATCGCTATGAAGAGTTTACGTTTGGATACTTAACACCTTTGAATAGAAAACAACAGGAAGGAACATCGATCTTTTATTCGAAGTAAAAATTGGCGACGGAAACGGAAATATTGCTCAACCACTTTATGACTCACCAGTTTGGTATTTCTGTTACGATGTTGTAAACAAACCGTAATTTGTTCAGTTTCAGTCGTAGGAGTACATCAATAGGGCCGTTATTAAGTGTATTTTTTTAAATACTGCCATTATCTACCAATATTTTCGAATATGGCTATAAGTTACCGAGTTAAATTCAGTAAATTACTTGAAAAAACGCTGCAAATTTTACACAAGGTTTTATATTTTTCTCAGTTAAATATCCCAATATACCATTGATATCTCAAAAAACTTATATATTATGCATAACTCACTGGTTACTCACAACACAGAAACCAATTCCATGAAATAATTCATGTGAACATTGAAATCTCAATAAATACACTTGTATAATTGAATAACATTTCCACATGCAGAACGCTAACTGAGTAGCAAAATTTAGAATAAGATTTTGAATGAAAAGAGACGTTCCACCTCTTTGAAAATCTCACTTTTTTCGACAATTATTGAATTTCGTGTCGGTATTCTACAACTGAAAAAGAACTTCAAATCAGATAGGGTTTGTCCTTTTTGAGATATTAGGGAAATAACCTCAATATTCAAAATGGTCACGAAATTTTTTGCCAATATCTGCACAAATAAATATCGGTGAAACTGAAATTTGAAACACCGCTTCTAAAAGTTGACTCTGAAACCTGTACCAAATTTCATTGAACTTTGATGAATATGTATCCGAAAAAAAATGTTAAAAAATTTTTTTTTATTTTTTCCAACACAATTCTCATGAAATTTCGCATTAAATCGATTGTCTATATTTCACAATTAGTCATGATGTTTCAATCCGAACGCGTTCGTATTTCTTGAACTGAGGAAATAAACTCAATCTTTCAAACTAACACCAATACGTAAAACAAAATTCGAGACTTTCTGCTAATATCAAATGTTTAGATGTGATTTCTACTAGGATTCAACTTTTTTCTGAAAAATACTTATGAAATGAAATTTATTTTCATTAACATTTCTGTAACAATTAAATATATCGTGAACCTCATCAGGTTGAATTCGAAAGAGTAATTCTAGATTATAAATTTCGTTCGTTGTTATCGTTGTCAGATACACTCAACCAAGAGGGTGTCAAATCCGAAAGTCTGTTTGATGTAAAGACGTAAAATTCAAACAAGTAGTGTGCCGACAACCAGATGATGATACGTGCGGAATATTTCTGTCTACGCTATATCCCTTATCTTAGTTCACGACCCGGCACAGACCCCATTCAGAACAGGTAGATAGATCATCGGATCCTAACTTTAGTCTAAGGCTCCAACCCTCAGTATTAGATTCTCGACAATCGACAATTGATGAGATTTGCGGTTTGTTATTGATTTTTTTGCATATTATATCCTCCAATTTGATTTAGCATATAAATGCTCATTATTTTTTATATTCACGCTTATTTCAAACTGTCAGTACGAAAAATATGGGATATCGAATGAAACCAGTAACGGATATCCACATGTTGACGATAATTGTACTTCGCAAACAAAAATTGATGGAAACCTCCGATCAACCGATTTTTTTGGAAATCTGCATTATTTTAAATTACGCTACTTAATTCGCGTTCTGCATGTGAAAGTGTTATTCAGTTATAGAAGAGTATTTATTGAGATTTCAATGTTTCAAATGAATTTTTTCATGGAATTGGTTTTTGTGTTCTGAAACACCAATGATTTATGAATAAAATGAAAGTTTTATTCAAGATACGAATGAGCTTCATGAAGAAATTTAATCTTGAATCCCGTAATCCGCAAGGTGATTTCTATAAATAATAATTTGATTCGATTTTCAGTAGTCATGTTCAAGATATTGTTAACCGATCATTCCAGTGAATTCCAATCTTAGAACCGAATGCGATGATGTCATTTTCGACATTATTGGAAATTTGCAGCGTTTTTCTTTATAACTCAGGAAGCACCGGTCGGAAATCATCAAGGTAAACTTTTTTTGGTTTAGTTTTGCAACAGTAATCAACGTTCAGAGTTTCATGCAAATTCGGTGGTAAGTTTTCGAGAAATAATTTTTTTCCCCGCAACCCCCCATTTTGAGCCCTTAGGGTACACCGATCCTGCTGAAAAGCCCGGAGGATCAATCCTGAGCGACACACGATTTTTCTACCAAGTTTCATTGATTTCGATTCAGTACTTTGCCAGAAAAGCCCCGGACAACGGAAGGCAGACGGACGGATTTTTTTTTATTAGTTCATTCAAATCCACACACTCCAAAATGTAAACTGTGAAATTTTCAGGGGGGTTAAAATTTTTTTTTTTGTTGGTCAATCACTAAGGTTTATTATTTGATTTCATCAAATAATAAACCAGAACAAAAGCCAAAATATGGTCAGTTGTGCATCGTGTGGTTATTCCATGTCTCCAAATCACAAACATTCTGGTGTCACATTCCACAAGTAGGTAAGTGTTTTAAATCCTCAATCCAGCAATATTTAGAAATATGAAGGTATTTTGTTTGAAATGAATAATGAGGTTAACCGTTGAATCATATGGTGTGCATAGGCGTAACATAGGACATATAATAGGGGTCAAGAATGGTTTCGGTTTTTAATACAATATATATTTCTAGATTTGTGGTTTCTGTGTAGTATCACGTTATTAATGATCATTTTATTTTTGTTTGTACGAAATCTATCAAACACTTCATTTAATTTCATGATGCTGATATTTATCTTTGTTCTAGCTTTCCTAAAGATGAAAAGAGGAGAACATTATGGATTCAGTTCATGAAAAATACTGAATTTATTCTGACTAGTGTTTTATATTCTGATCATTTCATTGAAGACTGTTTTGATCGAACATCTAAGGTTGTAGTGAGACTATTTCCAAATGCTATACCAACGGTTGAGGTGGATGTTAGTTTTTTTATCTTTCATTCGTAGTTGCACATTTACATCTATATAAATATATATTTATCTGTGATTTTTTACAGTTTTTTTTCTGTTTACGGACATTAATGCTACAACATAATATACCAGAATATGTATTTTATATAAGCTTATTATTTTATTTCAGGATTGGACAAATAATCCAGTAACCAGGGGACCCTCATCTATACCTGTGGAAAACACATTGACATGCCCTGAAATGTCATTTATTGCTGGCCCTTCATCTAAGCCTAGACTGTTTATTAGAGAACAGACCCGTCCACCTTCTGCAGATATACAAAAGGTCTCTTGCATGATTTTTTTATCATTGGAATCAGATATTCCATCCGTAAGACTACTGAAAAACTTCAACCGCCGTCCAAAATTTCATTTTCAACGGAAAAATTATAATTTAAATTTGGCTCCGCATGTCGGCTGTTTAAACGGACGAATCTTTGCGGCTTCCCAAACGTACCGCGATGTATCCACTTTTTCCCTCTTCTCGTGTACTTTTCTCTCTAGCAAGCCAATAGACAGCGTCGGCTGTATCGATCTGTGAATCGTATAATTACGAGTGACGTAGAAGGCGATCTGACGCGTTCATCCGCTTCGAGTTTGAGTCCCGATTTGACCATTTTCAATATCGAATTATTCAAAATTCGCGAATTGTTGGAGTGTGTGATAGCATACATTTTGATTTCATATCGATATAGAAAGAGAAAAACATGAAAAAATGATAATTCGTGTAACATGCAAGAGACCTATCCGCTTGCACTTTTTTCGCCTAAAGCTCACAATTGTGTATAGCAAAAATTTGTAAATTGCCTTCCACATCCAAAAACATAACCTAAATGGTATTCTTCAGTAGATGCAGAGCCTGGGTTCACTACCGAAGCTTTCAACTTTTTGAGACTCAAAACCCAAAATTCCACTTAGCTTATTGAAGAAAATATAAAGATGTATTGAAAAAATATTAAGATTTACTTTAGGTAACCCTGATATATTGATTCACTGTCCATGCCATCTTCATTTTATCAAGATCAATTGTGATTATATGCTGAATAAATTTTATTAATAATTAGTGTGCTATTTAAGCTTTCTTCTTTCTTTTTTTATGTTTCCTGATAATATTTCTAGATTGAAACTGTCCATTCCACATATATAAAGATAATTCAGTTTATCCGTATTATTTATTATATAAATCCCTCTATTAAATTAGGCTCACTTCAATTTAATCACTATGGCTAAAAAGTTCATTTTAATCAGATAGATCATTCTTTTTTATTTAAAACTTGCTAACTGCATCATTCCGAAATAAATTAAGCTTATAACCTACTCAAATGTACTACGACAGTGCAAAACGGAGGCATAGGTCGGCGCTCTATTTCATCACTTGCGTCGGGAGAACCCTACGCGCAAGCGCTCACGCTACACCTTGTAGATCTTCTCAAGATCTCATTAAACTGGGTATCTCTTACCACCTGGCACACTCTTAATATAATACAGAAAATCAGAGGTTGTGTATTCACTTGTAGTCGTGTTGAAGTGGTCACTGACAATCACCTTGGAGGTAGGGGATAACCCGACACAGAGTCTCACTAAAATTGTATTTGGTAGACACTGGTTAATTTAAAAACTACATGAAGTTCTAGTTGAGTACTGACATGAGGTCAGGAGCTTTATGCATTTGTTCAAATTCTGGATAGTTCATTTACTCAAATTTTTGCACCTAGTTGCGCGTTGGTATTCTTGAACTGATTACAACGTTTCAATCCGATTGCAATTGTATCTCTTGAGAGATTGGAGGAGTTTCGTTAAAATTCCAAATAACAATGAAATTTGTCATATTTTTTCCTCATATCTCTGAAAGTTTATATCGAATCGAATCGAAATTTGTAATATTGTTGTTGAATACTGATTTTGAGGTTTGTGCCAAATCTCTTTGAAATCCAGTCGATAAATTGGAAAATTTTCGAATAAATATTTTTCTGAATTTTTTTGTAACTTGATCCACACAAAAATATGTACTCAGTTGCGCATTGCTATTTTGAAACTATACATAAGGTTTTAATCTCATCGAATTAGTACTTCATCGCATATCGAGGAATTAACATCAAAATTTCAAATGATCGTAACTCCGAAACTATTCGAAAAATTTCTCCCATTAACGACCATAACCGAGATATTCAGACTTTGAACCTTATCTGACAATTTCGAGTCGCTAGGTCCTTTCCTTCGAAAGTAAGAGCACATACGGAAGGACAGAATTGAATTTTGCCACGTAAACGTAAAAATATGACTGACTTCAACTGATGACAAAGGTTTAGGAAATTCGGAATTGTTTGTACTCCATGAAATGAAGGATAGAAACGGTTCAAACCCTGATTACAGACATTTTCTATTATATTTGAATGGAGTCCATAAACGAATTTTTCAAATTTTTCGGAAATCACTTACAGTTTTTGAAAATGGTCTTAATCCGGTGTCATTGAAAGATGACAACAAATACACCTCAGAAAACAACGACAACGATCAGGAAATTCTTGGATCGTTCGTAATAATTATCGTGTATCGTAACCCGATTTCACCAGTTTCAGTTTCTTTGTTTGGTTTGTAGCAATTATAGAATATATGTTTACGTTCATGACCTCACCTTCTTTGATTTTTAATTGTGCTCTTTCAAGAAGTAGTTTAGTTCTGAAAACCTGACCGTCATCCTGTCAACCCACATCGTCGAAGAAAAAAGGTCTCAAATCAACACTCGCATCTAATATTGCATCAAAGAAATGCAGCCACCCTTATGAAGAATGCTTATGGAATATTTCGACAGAAGAGTAATATCAGCCTGATGTGGTATTTAATAAATTACTCTATCCTAAGTGCTTTATGATCTAATAAACAACAATCTGAAGACCATAAACTATTCCTTCCAATCGATTCACATCTCGCGCTAATTATGGGACACCTCTATTCGACCACGCAACCTTCATCAGTGAAAACTTCATTGCAACATAGTCGTAATTGTATTCACAATTTGAGTTGATAAATATTTTTTTTTCAGTTGCAGTTGTGATCGGCTTTTTCTGCTGTTGGGCCCCATTCCACGCCCAACGCCTGGTTGTGATCTATGCGTCTGAGTGGGAATATATTCACGAATTCAATGTTTGGATGTTCTTCGCCACAGGAATATTTTACTACTTCTCGTCTACCCTGAATCCTATTCTGTATAACCTCATGTCGATAAAAATGAGGAAGGCTTTCAAATACACTTTCAGATCGATGTGTTCCAAACATAAGATATCAAGAAATTCTGAGTTATCAAGCACGACATTTCATGGCAGGAACTCTAGGAGTTTCAGAGAAGAAACGCAAATTATTTTCGGTGAAGGCAGGTTGTCAGTCAAGAAAAAATATAATATCGATAATGATATGGGACATTGCAAGAGATACGACTTGATTCGACTACACAGCGAAAGTGATGTATGAGAACAGTACACCACACTATTACTCTTCCTGATCTCTAAATTTATGATATTTTTTTTTCATCAGTGTGTAGTGAAATTTTCAAAAATCAATTATTCATGAAGAATTAAGTTATC
This sequence comes from Myrrha octodecimguttata, assembly GCA_958510865.1. NCBI lineage: Eukaryota > Metazoa > Arthropoda > Insecta > Coleoptera > Coccinellidae > Myrrha > Myrrha octodecimguttata. The sequence continues at coordinate 15,573,393 of OY294058.1, read as the reverse complement.
GATAATATTTATATTTTCTGATACGTAATTTATATTTTGGCTGAAAATTAATGTGATTTGTGTTACAAGGCTTTGCCCTTATATGAAGAATTTCGAATGTCATGAGTTGTTGATTATGATTCAACGTGTCCTTGTGGACAATTGTGGCTCATTGTCTAAGATTAAGTGTACATAAATAAAATGTTTTACATGGTCAAAAGGCTCTTCCTTAATATTATCATTATACGACTTGAATTTGAACAGATAATGTTTTCCGCCATATGTTATATTGATAGGTATTGTTGTTTGAACTAGACTGACTACACTGAAATTTCTTCGACTGACTCTCATAACATTTTCCCTTGGGAATTGATAAAAAGTTATATTTTAAATGAGAAATCAGACACCTTGCTTATTATTGAGCTCCAAATGTCATCATTCACATAGGTATATCTTTTAGGACATGAGCGCGAAAAATGTTTCAGATAAGTTGTTCTACATATGAAATTTTGCATCACGTAACGACAAAACTATTTTAGGAATTTCATGAATGGCACCCGGTCAAAGGCTTACCTTAGAGTCGTGAGAAAGGACTTCTTCGGTAGCTAATTTCGATTGTCAAATCAGGACACAAAATGTAACATAAATAGAGAGAGGCTGCCAGATCAGATATGACAGAGTATCGCAGCGAATTACGTCAAGAACGTCCACTATAGTTTCAAAAGCCATATCAAAAACTGCATCCTGTCTTCGCATGAATTATTCTGATGGGCTAAGGGAACTTTGGTAAGATAATTTTTTCCCTCCTTGTATGGTGAAATATTCGACATTTATTGTTCAATCTATAATCTGTATCTGCATGTAATCTGTAATCTATTCAACTAGCTACTCTTGTACTTATATTTTCGTAAATATAATCAGCGCATATTATCTCGAGTACAGCTCGAACGATTTCGATCAAATTTGGTATTTAGAGACGCATATCTAGTATTTGTTTCGATTCTCATAGGTTTTATTAGGAAGTCCTGCAAAAGCTGCACATTAGTTTGTGTGAGTTAGGAGACCAGGTGTATTATGTGAAGGCTAAATATGGACATTCATTCAAGATTATGTTTAGTCTAAGAATAACTTTGTCAACAGATTAAGAACCAGCATGGTGGTTTTCCAAGAACCAATCATAGATGCTTTCCATGATTCCTTCATCAATTGAATCGGTGGGCATGCATTTTAAATGAAAGTCAATGATCAGTATCCATTATGTGTTAGTGTACTACTGTATACTAATGATGTCTTCGTGATGCCTATTTCTCAGGTAGCGTTGTCACCTGCATACTTCATCTTTCTTCAACTTGTTCGGGCCACAGTTACAAAACGTTTTTTAAGATTGCAACTCCTTGAGGGAATGGCTCACAGACTTATATACCTGCCTGTAAATTATAAACAGCTAGGGTAGGATTCAATTTAGTCTAGGATGTAAGCGATTAACAACTGTGAATTTTTTTGCGCGCATGTTCTAAGGGAACAGCGTGCTATCGTTTTGTCCAAATGTCTATAATTTTCTACGATTGAGCCAAAAATGGTCCCAAACGACTAGGTTGGACTCACTGATGACGAATCCGGTGTCAAAATCGATTCTGTCCGGCCGGCGGTGGACACTATAACTTCCGAACGGAGCCCAAATAGCGACCTGAAACTTGTAGGGTAGTTCGCGCATCCGAATTCCGCGGTTGAGTTCGTAAATGGGTCAAATCGGCCAGATAGTATCGGGGTTATAGCGATTTGAAATTTTGAGTTTACTACCCTCATATTTCAGAAATTACTGATGCGATTGGATCGAAACTTAGCACTTAGTTGGAGCATAACGACGCGCAACTTTGAGCAGAATTTCATTGAAATCTTATGATCACTGAATTTTAAGAAAAAATTTTTCGAAATTTTTTTCCGAAAAATTTTTTTTTTCTGAAACCATTGTTCATATTCGAGAATAATTCCAGTTATACCTTGAGCTTGATATTTCAGAGCAGAGGATCAAATTTCAGTTCGATACGGCTATTAGTTTTGGAGATATTGGGAAAATATATGTAGAATTTCGTGGTTTTCTTCTCGATATCGTTGTTTTTTTCGGTATAACTCAAAAAATACTGATTCAATCGAGATGAAACTTTGCAGCTAGTTCAAAGATGCTGAATTTCATTATTGTGCAAAAGTTCGTGATGATCGTATCATCAAAACAATATGAAAAAAGAAATTTCAAATTTTTTTTTCAAATATTCAATATTCTGTGATCTTCTCATCATATTATCCTCATTAAATTCTGTATTAACCTTCAAACTGTCATTTTTTGATGGAGTACTGGAGTTCAATTTCAACCAATCTGTACCTACTGTATTATTGGGAAAATGAATTTTGAATGGATATATCTGCAGAATCATTGGGTGGATTTTACCCATTCACGAATTCGGCCTTTGGTATCAAGGTCCAAACCTACTCTACATACGGTATCATAAGACCTGATTACCAAAATCGGCTTTCACTTATGGCTCTGGATACGTTTGCCAATCGTAAGCTGAGAGGGGATATGCTAACTACATTTAGAGCTTTGAAGGGTTTTTTTGGAGTGGATATGTCGGGCCTGTTTACTCTTAATAATAACCACCTGAGAGGGCATGATTACAAGCTCAGTAGAGAGAAGTTTTTCACAAGGAGCAGAGAGAATTTCCTGAGCAATAGGGTCTTTCGCATATGGAATATGTTGCCTAGCGGTGTAGTCAACGCAACTAGTGTAAATGGCTTCAAAAATAGATGGGACTCGTGGAGAGCTGGTGGTCCATTGTGACTGGTGATTGTTTCCTTGTGTTGTGGTGAATGGAATTTTTTTTTTGTGATATTGAGTTTATTTTTAACAATTGTTTCTTCACACTGAAGTAATTCATTTAAGTTCTATGAGTTATATAGGTTATCCTTAACTCTTATATTGTAAATAATAATAATAATAATAATAATATCAAGTTTCTAAGTTGTTTCTTTCGAAAGGTATTGAGTTTACGGTCCGGCCGTTAGGTAAAATCTGCCCAATGATTCCGTAGATATACCCATTAAAAATTTTATTTTGCCAATATTGTCGATTATATCGAATTGGAATCCAGTAATTTATCGAAAAAAAATCTAGAAAAGCACTGCCGTGAAGGCAGCAGCTTTTGTTGGAATGTTCAAATTCGTGGCCGAAGTGGTCATTTACATTGAACATTCCAATAAAAGCTGCTGCCTTCAGGGCAGTGCTTTTCTAGATTTTTTTCTCAATAGAATTAGTATGAAACTTCATTAGAATATACCGGTTATCAAATATGGTGTCAAGAAAGTTCATCGATGTTATTTAGTAGTGAATTAATCAAAATAGCAGAATCAGAATGAGAATATATACCATGCGCCTACGAGGTGCAATAAGAAAAATCTCGAAAAGCACTGACGTGAGGTCAGGAGAACCCGTTCCTAAAGAAGTCAACAGCTTATTGATCCCTCCAAACGCAGTTTTACTTTATAATAGACTGATTTGGGGATCTCCTTTCCATGTAATCCTACGAGCTATCATTTCTCAATCGAGTGGTAGATTTAAACTCGATCCGATCGGTATTTTTGGAGATATTTGAATGAGTATATCTATGAATAATCAGGCAGATTTTACCCATTCACGAATGCAGCCTTCGTATTTGGGTCCCAAGTCAATAAACCTACAAGCTATCATTTTACGATCAAGTACTAGATTTTAATGGGCTCTGATCTGTATTTTTGAAAATATAGGAAAAATAAAATTGAGAATGGGTATATCTTCGGAATCATTAGGCGGATTTTACCCATTCTTATTAACCAGCAAATAATGATTGAAGTAAAAAACTTAGGAAAACGGTAACATAATAAAATACAACAAAATTGTATTAATTTTGTTTTATATTTCATTATGTGATCGTTTTTCCAAGTTTTTGACTTCAATCATTATATCCCAGTTGATATAATAATTAAATTTGTCATTCAAGACGTGATACGCCGAAGGCAATGAAAGTTTATCGTAAGATATCAATATCGAAAGATATTATGTAAAGGTATTAAAGAAAAAATCTTTTTTTTTTAATGATTTTATTCAGGACCTTCATCAAGTGAAGTCGTTTGAATTTAACACTACAATTATAACAATAATTGATCGTTCAAGGATGTGAGAAATCTGCTTTGAAAGGTGGCCTATGAATGGTGAGGAGTTGTACATCACAATAATGACAACAACAACATCCGAATTTTATGCCACAGTGCCTATGTGTCTAATTAATATGTTATTCTCAATATTATTAAAACACTCAGATCAAAGCCGATATTCAGAGCTATTTGCCTAATTATGTTGAGCTCCTTGTATATTTTTTTCTTCAGACAAAGGGATGTTGAGGGCTCTATAAACAAAGCAAACTAAAGCTGTTGTAGTTTGTAGTTTCAGGAATGGCAAGAGTGGGTTGGGATTATATGATCTGTATGTGTACTTTTTCTGTATATGTCGAATACCAATAAGCAGTCGCAAACGATCTTGCGATAGATCTCGAGGAAGTTGATATGTTTGTCAACTTCAACTTCCTGTGGGATCTGAATAACGGCTACGATTCTAGTAATCAATAAGATCAAGAAAACCATATCAATCAGACCCAGAACGGCTTAAGCATACAATTCGGACATTGTTGACACCACAGTGAGGTACTGCTTCGTATCATACATGGGCCAACTTTCGGAGCAGATTTCTCGGATCGTTGATAGGTTGTAGATCTCTCATTTAGGTGTACGGCATTCGGCTCCTTCTAGTTGAAATTCAAAGACAAAGTCAAGAAACGTGACCGAAACGGTGTTTATAAGCTAAGCTGTGGCAGTTGTGACACATCCTACGTGAGCCTGTCCAAACAAAAACTCGATTTTAGAATCAAGGAACATCTAAGTAGACCTCAAACATCCGAATTTGGGCATCATCCGAATTTTCCTCATCACCAATACAACAGAAATCAAGATTCTAAAATATTCCACACCATATTAATCAATAAATAATACGACATTAAGATTAACTTGTCCGAAGATTTTGAGATTGTTCGTGAAATGGACTCCAACAGCAATGGGGGTTTTTCCTTTAAACGAACTTGCAGTAATTTTCATGAAAAACCCTTTAAACATCACATTTCAAATATATAATTGCAATATTATATTCTTAAAAAAATGTTTGATCACCTAAAACTGAAAAATAAAAATGGGGATTTGCATTTAAAGGGATTTGTCTTGAGTGCACGATATGGCAACGTCGAATTCAGCTTTCTCGGAAAGAAAAGGACGTCAAATGTGATACTTTGCTCAGGAAAACAGAGATAGCTATACTTCGATCTCGTTAGAGTAGAAGACAACAACCAAGGAATAGAAAAAGAAGTGCACAGACTGTCATACTGTCATATTACCGACAAATCGCAAAACGGAAATTGTTTGGTTATATTGACAAAGAACACGTGTGTACCACAGAATAGGAATAAATATTTCATTATTCTATATATCATATAGGTATTCTATCTATTCCACTAAACACCGTTTTCACTTCGTGGATGCCTGGCAAATCCCAAACCCCAATTTTGAAATCTGATTTTGAATACTTTGTGAAGCTAATTTGCTAAAATGATGAATCAAACCCATAATAATTATGTTCAAATTTGCATTTGCAGTAATAACTCAAATTCAGGAAAAACCCCTGTGTGAACTCTCGAGTCAACATCAACAGTAGTTTTACCCCTTTATTCAAGAGACTATATATTCCTGAACTTCGGGTTCTTTGTCGCGGGTTCGAGAGTTGCAGTTTTATCTGTTGAGTGTTATTTTGTTTTTAGGACAGCATCTTTCTGTTTTCTCATCGCTGTGTCCAATATTCTTAAGTTTTGAATTGTGAAAATGATTTATATTTCCCGCTTCAACGTTACGATTCTGGTACTAGAATAAAGGCGCTGTCCGTTCGCCTGCTTGTCATCTGTTGGCTATATTTCTCGGGTAACCATCAAATAATGTGAATAATTAAATTCCTCTAGTTTCTTTCTTGCTTTCTTTTGACAATGGTTGAGGAATAAACGTTGTCTCGTTCATTTTGTGAATTTTTAAATGCTGATTCATAGATTTGTACCTGGTCTCATGCTTCTGGTGGTATAATTCCTGAACGTTTTTATTATCATTATCCAAACACTCTGACATCCATATCAAGAGAATTGATTATTTTCACGGCATTGAAGGAAAAACACCTACGGAACCTGGCCGTCTGATGAGTTGGAATGCACAACCTGTACGGGTACGGGTTGACAGAGTGAACATCAGATCTAGGAACCAGTCCATCCATTACACCACTATCTATCTTCATGGAGGTTATACAATGAAACTGCTTTGAAGGTATTCATTGAAAGAAGATCTGAACTTGTATACTTTTTTCTTCCTTATTACTCCCAAGCAATGGATCTATTACCAGTGAACATTTTTTCGTCCTTTCATCTCGATAAATCAGGAACAGAATCCTTTTTCCGTCAGAATTGTGAAAATTGAGACAAGACCAGAAAACCCCTGCATTCTTATAGAATTCTTATATTGCTCAATAGAATATTACATACCATCCAAATAGACAATGTGTGCATACTTTTGTTGCATATGTTCACATTCATATAATGTTTATATGAATGTTATGTTATAATGTTTTCAGAAAAAATAAAGATTGAATCGACCTGAAATCCAATACTTTATCGAAAAACTAGAAAAGCACTGCCGCGAAGGCAGCAGCTTTTGCGCGCATGCTCAATGGAGATGACCGCTCTTCTGGCAACGAATTTGAACATGCGCGCAAAAGCTACCGCCTTCACGGCAGTGCTTTTCTAGGTTTTTCGATAAAGTACTCGATTTCTATACGATCTAATCTGTATTTTTGGAAATATTGGAAAAATAAAATTCTGAATGGATATTTTACGGAATTATTGGTCGGATTTTACCCATACACGAATTGAACCTTCGTTATTGAGCCCCGAACCTACTCTACAAATATCGAGTTTCTAAGTAATTTCTTTCCAATTTTTCTAAAGATAGAGATCAGATCGACTTGAAATTCAATACTTTATCGAAAAATGATAGTTCGATGGTTTATACAGAATTTCGTGAGGGAAATATGATCAGGAGATAACAGAATATTTAATATTTGGAAAAAAAAATTTTAAATTTTTTTTCAAAATGTTCTGATGATACTACGAAATTTCACATGAATCAATCAGCATTTTCAAATCAGCATTTTCAAATCAGCTTCAAAGTTTGATCATGATTGGATCAGAAGTTTTTGAGTTATTCCGAGAAGAACAACGATTACTCAGGAATCTAGAGTTGAATAAGATGACGTATCACCAATGCTAGATTCTCCTGCATATGTTAAAGAAAAAGCGACGAGAATAAGCATTGATGACGATAATGGAGAAAAAAAGAAGTCAGATGACAATGATTTTAAGGTGGGCAAGAGAACACGAATAGAAGTGGAAGTGAATTCAGCTCCTACGCCTACTCCGATGGCAGAAGAAAAGAAAAAGAAGAAGACTGAACCGAAAAAGATATCGATTGGGCGAAGATCCAGCAGTGAAGACAGCGATAATTCTTGTCAAGAAAAAGGAGAGGTGAGTGAGCATGAGGAGCACCACGAAGAAATACAGTTGCAGTTTAAAACAGATCATGAGTTTTCGCCTGAGAGTGACTTGAAGTGCGAAAAACCCCTGCCTTCGAAGAGAACAAGGACTGTTAGAAAAGGAGAATCTGACGATGAGGATCCGGAAGAGTTAACCGTTCAAAATGTGGCAAATCGGATCACCCTCAATGTTCTTGCCTACGTGCTCTACTTTCAGACTGTCACTGTCCAAGAGGTCAACATGAAACCCTGGTGGTGAGACTCAACGGAAAGCTTGTAGAGCCCGACGAACTGATGGTCAAGAAGGAGATGGAAGATCATAGAAAAGAAAGACTGGCCTATGTTGGATTAAGTTTGAACAACGTCCTTCCTACCAAAGACAAAAAAAAGAAGAAATCCTACAGTGTCAAAGAAGTTCGAGGGAAAACACGACCTATAGTTCAGATTCTGAAAGTGATAGCGATGAGCTCATTCATCAACTCAAACGAATCCGGCAGGCCCACAGTTACAAGTTCCAGGATAACGACGATCTGATGAATTCTGCTTTGGAGGAGGAATCCCCACCATTAACTAGAGGTGGTTTCCGAGGCAGGGGTGGTTTTGGTAGTGGAAGAGGTGGACCTAGAGTACCTAATCGAAGTGACTTCAGTGGCCGTGGTGGATGATTTCTCCCAGGAGGTGGGGTTTAAGGTGGACCAGGTGGTGATAGTAATGGTCAAGGACGGTACGGAGGCATGATAGGTGATCCACGTTGTGGTGGAGGTGATTTCTGTGGCAATCGTGGTGACCCAAAAGGTAGTAGAGGAGGACCAAGCGGTGGTCATGAGGGACCAGGTGGGCCTACAGGGGGTCCAGGGGGATTCCGTGGAGGTGAAGGCGGTAAAGGTATTGGACGTGGCAGTCCGGTAGGCCCAAGAGACGGTGATAGAGGTGTATTTTCAGAGCTGAAATCTGGTTTTTGATCGGGACGATCAAGATTAGAGGAAGGGCAGTGTTACGAATTCAATGTAAGCCGTGCGGGGACTGTCAGAGAGACAGTTCTAGAAAGTGATATTAGAAGGGAGATATGAATTGGTGAATTGTACTGTTGTATGGAGTAATCATTTTAATTGAAACGAACCCCAGTTTCGTAACAATATTGTAAACGTGTTGGGCAAAGATTTCATAGTCACCTGCTTCAGCATGTTTATGATGTGTTGCCAGTTGAGTTGGGACAAGAGAAAAAACTGACAGTGTTCAAACGCAAAGTATATGGATGGCTTTTGGAGTTTTGTAGAGAAAAATTGCGTCATGTTCTCAGCAGTTAGCAGGTCGAATTACGTAATTTTCTTTAACAAGAGAGTCATTACTCAGCCAGATTGTGCGAGCGTTGTTGGATTCAGTTCTCCTTGTAAATTTCGATAACACATTCTACATGGATGAAACGGAGGTTTATTTTGCCTCACACCCAATTTGTTTCACCGTGATATACTGATGTTTTTTTTTGTCACTCATAGATGTAATTTTGTAATATATTTTAGAAATGAACGTTTGGTTATTATTATTATTTGAGTACGACACCACACTGGCATCGGAACTTAAAAAACCGGGTGTGTTCACCGGACCATACGGTCTGAAGTACTCTGCATCTGATAGGAGGATGCACACGTCTGGCACGTTATTGCAACGTTCGATTTCGCTTAGCAGTATCCTCTACCCCGCAAGGTCACCGCAAGTGGTACTATGGTCTATTAGTTCGTTCTTGTATATCGAACCGTTCACACATCCTACCAGCGATCGGAAACACACTGGTGGTATTTGAAAAGAAAACGATCAGTTAACTTTGTTGCTCTTCAACCAAACCACATTCAAACCACATTTGTTGTTCCTTTTACATACAATAGAATGACTCCGAATATTTTTGATTTATTCATTCCGCTGAAAAGTTATTGAACAATTCGAATTCATAGTTTTCATTATGATGTTTGACTATACAGGTTTATAAAAGAGTCCAGAAAATGCGAAACCCTAAGTTAATCTGGATGATCTGAAAATCCTATCCACCAGTGAAAGATTCAAAACCTCATCGGGATGCATATCGAATACTGAACTGTTCTTTTGCAATGGCAAATGAAATCGATGGAGGGGGCTTCAGTTCACGATACGCGATCGAAGAAAGCGCTTGCCATCAGCTCTCCAAACGTGTTGCGCGTAAGACCATATCGGTTGAAAATAGATTAGACGACTCGTAAATTGAAATATTTAGTGCAAAAAAAATTCAAATCGTAAAGTGGAATTTTGGAGGAAAATCAATTCAAGAGACAATTATTTTTTGTTTTTCAATTTCTCACCTTCGTAGAAGTTATTTTATTTTCCTACCAGTTATGGCGAAAACGAAAAAAAGGACTCATCATCACAGAGGAAATTATTTGAGTCATTCATTGTGGCGAATAAATTCGTCTCATTCAATGGAATAAAATTGTCATCGTTATTTTCAACCGATATGGTCTAACGCACCTCACGTTTGGAGAGCTAAGGGCAATCGCTTCCTTTGATCGCGTATCGTTGATTGGAGCCCCCTCCATAGATTCCATTTGCCGTTGCAAAGGAGAGTCGTTTATTCGCTATGGCATCGCCCTGAGGTATCAATTCTTCCACTGGCGCATTAGATTCTCAAATCATTAGATGAATGCAGGGTTCCCCGTTATGCTGGCTCCTCTTCTAAACCTGCATATACTATAACAAGAACTGATCAATTAGAGAAATGATGAATATAATCTATTCGTGAAGTATGAGTATTCTCGAAGCCAAATCTTAATTATCTAGGGCTATATCGCTCATCATATTCCGCCCCAACACACTTTTATGTCTCGAAGAGATTCATTACTCGATCGTTTTCTTGCTTTAATTTCAATTGATAAGTGTTTTCCAAGCCACGAGAAGTTGAAAACGGGATAATATAAGTTTTACTCATATGGACCTATAAAAAAATTAAAAGAGGTTGGGCCACGGACAAATGAAATATGCAACGTAGAAGTAGACGGCGTTATTCGTTGGAATTCCCTCGATATTTTAACGTGTCTGGTATGCATCAACAAAAGTGAGTGCCTAAGGGAAGGTAAACAGAATGCACATCAATTCTCAGTTTGCCCTCAAGCATATTTTGAGTTCAGCTTCATTACTTTCTACCTTCACGCATTTTCTCGGATTTTTTCTGAAATATCAATTTGAATCTGTCAGGTAAGAGCAACAAACAATAACCTGAATAATATTCCGAATCTCTAATTAACATCACCAGACCTTTGTTGTGATGACGTAATTGTAATACCTGCTTTCCGATCGGTATGTTATCAAACGCTGTATATTTTTCAACTTCAAAAAAAGAAGGTTCTCAATTCGAGAGACAACTATTTTTGTTTTCTCATGTTTGTTCAGCGACAACCTCGTTGCTCATGAACCAATTTTGATAATTCTTTTTGAGTTCGATTCAGAATTCTTTCGTTTAGGTCCCATTTCAAAAAAAGGCACGGGTGCTCCAGAAAAGGGTAATAATGGGATCGATCATTTTTCGTAGACAACTACCAATTTTTTTAAGAAAAATTGAAAACTACACATTTTTCTAAATACAGCGAGATAATCAGAGAGAAAGGGTGTTTCGAAAAAACCAATAGGCAAAAAAATCGCCATCAATAACTAATGCTCTGATGCATTATTGATGTGATATATTCATCTTCGATCAATAATTATTCTTTTTAGTTACTAATTCCGGAGTAAATTATAAGAAAATTTTCTCTGCCAGAATAGACAGAAGGATTTTGTTTGGATAAGAAAGGAAGGGAGTAATTATTGGAAAGTTTTCCCCACCAGAATAAACCGAAGGATTTTTTTGGATTAGAAAGGAAGGGAGGTTGTTTCTCCTTCAAAAAAGAATATACTGGTTTGTGACAAAATATAATTTATTAACTTATGTTTGGTTGTATTTATATAAAAATCATCATTAATGAATGAGAATACTGATAACAGATGCCACATAAATAATGATACAACAGTAATATCATTTATTGGTATTAATTCACGATATGACTACAATATTATTAGCACCGTCAAATAGAGGATTTATTGCTTTGAGCTACCTTACAATTCTGATTTCTTCTTATCTTTATTCTATTTTGGAGGGTGGATAGTAAACCTCCCAAAACATCATGATTTGGAACTTTCTTTGCGAATAATAATCTCTTCACAGAATCATCGTAGGTTAATAAAGCCACCATATTTTGCATCAGAAATCCTTGACAATATTCGAGCAACTGCATGGCGTTATATACTTTAGCATGAATATACATTGAAACTACATTATCAATAGCTACCATCGAAGCACATCTACTCTCACAATAACAAAGGAGTCCATCCAACTGAAAGAAGTTAGCAGCTGCCATAAGTTCTAAAATATCTTCTTGAGGAGGTTCCAGAGATTGGCAACCACCTTGGTAAAGAAATTTCATGACAATCTGAAAATAATCAAGATATGGCATAATCAAGATATGGCATAATCAATACCTCATACTGTGGACGAATAATATCACAAAATGAGACTAATCGATGAATACCAGGAATTATTCACTTCAAAGAACGTATTTTATACGTATGATCCATTGATAAGTGGAGGCATAATTGAGTATTTTGGTAGATGGAACCTGGACCTGACGGCTGATCATGTACACTATATAACTTCAGGAGGGGAGAGAGATTCCGAATTTGTAGAGCAGATTTTAAGCCCAATAATAACGGCAAAATCCATGAAAGGATAGTGATTCACCCAATGATTCCTCAGATAGGTTTATCCATTCGAAGTTCTATTTTCCCAATATTTCGAAAAATACAAATTCAATAGAACTGGAACCCTAGTACTTCGGCTTCAAGTCCCAGTTTTCAGTCTGAAGGCTTGCCATTCGCTAGAAATTTTTTGGAGTTTTTCTGAGGTCGACAGACTCATTGAATCAGAAAAAACTTCACGTTTCCGCGTAGGATAGTTTTGAATCTGACTTTCTTGTTACTATCGATTAAAAATTTGTCAATTTGACAGTCAAAAACGAAAAATCGAAAAACATGAATCGATTTCAAGCGATGGACCAAAAGCTCCGGTTAACGTTGCGGTTATTCAAACTGACATATAGGCAAAGGATCATCTGTCAATTTGGATAACCGTAACTATAACCGGAGATTTTGGTCCATCGCTTGAAATCGATTATAATTCAGCAAATTTTCTCGTTTCTGTTATGAAAAAGACAGGTTTGTACTCTGTGCTCATCAGATTAAAACACAAGGAAATATATATTCTGTGCTTTGAATTTGAATGAAAAAAGTGACGTCATCATTTGTAAATACGATCACAGAAGAGCAGATGAGCACACCATGTTTTACTTACATCATGTCTGAAACGTTACCGTTCGCTTTGTTTTTCATTTGCGTTGTTCGGGTATTGATAATTGAGCGACTTTTTTCCTAGAAACGATCCTTGCGAAATAGTTTAATCCTGCCAAACACGAGTGCGTTATTCATGAAAAAACAATTTTATTAAATTTCCAATGATTCTGTTTTAGATATTGGAAGTGAAAATTCAGAAAAAATCTAAAAAAATATTTTTGTAACTCATTTATACATGCTCTTATTCTGAACACAATAATTCAGCAGCATAAAGTATTCAATTTCTTTGATATCTGCGCTCTTGGAAATCATTTATTTTGAATTTTCTCACTATCTGATCCATATGAAATTCTGCATATATCGTAGGGTCGATACTCCACAACTGTGAGCCAGCTTTGAATTCGAGAGGATCAATACTTTCAGACTTATTGAGAAACCAGAATTTCAAATGGCTATAAGCTGCAAAATCGTTAGGGGGATTTTGCCCTTAAATAAACTCAATCACGGTCCTGGGGCTCTCCAAACCTAACCTGAAAATTCTAACTCTTCTGGCGGGTTTCACGAAACTTTCATTGTCCATTCAAGGGTACAATTGGTAATTAACAAAACATTGCATTTCATTTTCAACCCAACTATGGAAACTGAAATCAACGGGTTGATAAGCCATTAATTATTTCGTAAGGAAGATCGTAGGTATTGTACTACCTACGACACAGACATAAAATTTACGCATAAATTTCCAATAGCAGGATATCCTTCTGGATTCGATATTTTTGAACTCACCTCAAATATATGATACCTGATATCATTGATTTGTACAATGGGTAACCCTCCTTCACAAAGTTTTGAACTTAACATTGCTCGAAGTCTCGGACTAGCAGTTACCAACACTATCTTGTGGGCATAGAATAATCTTCCCTCTACTCTGAAGGTTACATCACTCAGTTCAGGATTGTTGACATATTTGGGATCGATTCTTGAACCACTTGTTGTCACTGGTGCATTTTCTTGCACAATTTTGATTGGTTCCCAACCATAGCAAGTAGAGAATATATCTGCTAGTAACAATGTGGTTCCCTCCTTCTGGAAAAATGTAGCAATATGAAATAGATATTCCATATTGAAAATATTTGCAGATTTGCTCAAATAACGTGAGTAACTGTAGTGTTTGAATTTGGTAGAGTAAACTTTTGGGTAGTCGTCTTCAAACCGAGTGGTGATTCAAGGTTGAATAATATTTCGATGGAAACTTGAGTTCGTCTAGAAGATACATGCACCACCAAAATGGTGGAAAATGAAGAGTACCCAAAATTAACGCAAGATTCAAATGGCATATAGAACACACTATATCTTCTTACTATTTGTTCATTGAATCATATAGTTAGTACCTACACCGTAGATAGAAGAAAGAGAAGATGAAGTAAACAACACAGAAAAACGTGGCAAACATCTCTGTGTTTATATTTACATTTCTCCAAAACGTCAAAATTGTTTATTCAGTTATTTGTGATATTTAGACCGAAGTAGTTGAATATTTTCAAGTGTAATACAATTATATAGTATTAAGGATGCCAGTAAAGTGTGTAGTGTGTGGTAAATATGCTGAAAAGAAAAATAATCGATCCGTGCATAGGTTAGTATTTCGCTTTCCTCGCCATTGGCGTACGTCGTCAATATTTTGGATGCAGATATTATTCGAACATCAATAATATAACTATTTATTCTTAAACCATCCCTTATGTATAATTTTTTTGCATTATATTTTTTATATTGATATGTACTATTCGTTTCCAATAAACAATTATATCTACTATGACTGTATACATGAGAGAAAATTGTTAACATTATTTAAGAACCTGCTGCTGAAACATACAATTTCATCCAATACAAAATGATACCGATATTTATTTATTCAAAGATTTATTTATGATTCTGAATCAGCATATTATTTTGGATCAATAGGTCTTTTAGGAAGTTTTCCTAACAAGGTATGATATACGGAAGATTTGGCGCTATTAATGAGTTATTCAATAGGTCCTTGGATCTTTTGTTCAAAAATAAAGCAAATCTTCTCATAGCACCAATATAATGGACTATTCTTGTGGTTCGATCTTCACCAGGGGAGGATTTTCCTTACAATTTTTCAATAATATTATGGATCTCTTCCGAATCTGTAGACTGAAAGGGAGAAGTTAGCATAGTCTCTTCCTCGGTGAATTGGACACTTGGTTTTTATTGAATATTGTATTGTCCAAGCGAAGAGTTCAATACTTAAAGGTATTCTTTATTACTTGGATATCAGCTCAAAGGATTTTCCGTATTCAATATACCTATATTAATACAAGAAACCATACAATTATCTTTTTTCAAAAATAAACAATATAAGACCATAAAATTCATCTAGAAACCATTCAATTATTTGGATGCATTGATATAAGACGTTATCCAGCAATCTGAATATAGTTGCTTATTCGATACACTTCCTGAATTTTATTTATAGCAATGAAAATATTTTGGTTTCAGAAGAGAAACTCATTAGACTCTTAGTTTCGTCTGAAATATTAACCTAAATATCCGATTCTGAAGCTTACTTGAAGTATTTTTTTGTAATTTGCGTGAGAAAAGCAAGTTTCTGGCTTGAATACCACCAAAAAACTGCTCAATATTATCACTGTATAAATCTCTTTATACAATTATATTATCATTTCGTTAACTAGTCCGATCCCTTTCTACCTTATGATCGGACCGCCAATGATCGCTGTGGAGAAATGTAAACAAATATTTGACAACAAACACAAGAGATGTTGGCTGCAAACATTGAGTGAAGGATGAAGGGGAATGCGGTATCTTCTCTTTCCTGTATCTATGACCTACACAGGCTGTGGATATTTTTCGCAGTGCCGGCTTGGCCACTGGGTGCATGGGGCGGGCTGCTAGGGACTTGTAGCCCAAAGGGTCCCGTAAGTATATTTCTACAACTGCTGGATAATGAAAACGATATACAGGTTCTCACTGGTGACTTCAATGTAAAAATTTGGAACAGAGGTAGTCCAAATTGAGAGGTGTACTTGTATTGTCTAAGTGAAAAGGCTTTTCACCATGTAGTTAATCTGGCAACCAGAATTGATACAAGTAGCTCTACAAGCCTCGACACTTTTTCGTGAGGTTTCGGGATGATTTTATTGCTCGTGGTGTAGTCCTTGCTTCAGGGTTTTCGTATCACTTTTCGATACTACTAAATATAATCCTGAAAAATAATTCCGCAAAAGGTTAAGTAGAAGAATGACCTACAAGGGTCAATTCAAGCCAAACAGAAGTGATTCCAGAAAAGAGTGGAATTTGTTAAACGTCCTCGTGCAATTATGTGAAAATGATGCACAGCGTTAGGAGTATAATAAACAAAAACAATCAGAAGCTATATTATGAATTAGTGATAGCAATATGGTTTACTGTACCAGGTTTCAAATCATAATATTTCCCTATATTCAAATACTATGCATATTTTCTAAACCGTGAATCTCCCAATCTTAGAAGGAAACGTTGATTTTTCAATGGTCGAGAAACTAACCTAAAAGTATATAAATGAAACGCCGGTAATGATTCAGTCTGTTTGAAATTCACAATGGAACAAGAAAGTCGAGACAATCCCTCTTCGAAATTAAGATGAACAAAGGATGCAATCAAACTCAGCCATCTTGGCATAGTGTACTTGTTCGATATTCGCTTTTAACCACGTATGTCTTTGTTACATTATCACAATTACTACAAGCTTGTTCATATTGATTGCCATTATTAAATCTCAACTATTATGTAGTGGCACCAGGCATTTCAAAGTTATAATCAAAATTAATATCGGTCATCCTGTTCAAGGTGTTTCTACGATCATTAAGGATTTCATCAGTTTTCATCATGAGTGAATGGTTTGGGCTATTTGTCTCGAGTACTAAACAATCCACTGTCGATCCAAGGTCTGGTTAGTCTCTAGGAGCCGGCAATATTTGAGTTGCTCAACTTTTCCCTATCGACTACCATTAATATACCTAATATTATGTACGACTTAGCTGTTATTCATCTCCCTTTCATTCTGTTTCTTTGATGATTATTCAAATGATCAATTACTACAATGTGTGGTCTTTGGCTTGACACTAACTACTTTCCTGTCTTGGATTAGCGCCCTATGGCGGGTTCAATACTTATCCGATATGTAACTATTTTCACTATGTATCTGTTTGATATATCCTATTCATTGAGGTTATTTATACGAAGGTATATTTGGCTATATGTTTCATTGGAATCTAGGAGTACCGACAGTTGAGTATCTTCTCATGAACCTGTTATGCATCTACCTTTACCATTTATTGGCGCCTAAATGGCTCATTTTCCAGTCATATTATAGATTAATCCAGTTAGAATGCTGTGGAGATGTAGTTTATAGTATTTATGTCGACGATACGGCTATAATGCTTAATGACATGTGATCTTGTATATGGAGGAGCAGAGTTAGCTGTGAGCAAAGTTAAATCGTGGCTGGATGCCAATCTTTTGACACTACAATTTCAACTCTGAATATGCGCTCCTACCCTTCAAACACTTTAATGAAGAAGCACCCAATAAACGTTTGCAAGGCCTTTAAAACTCTTGGAATTTGAAATTTGGTATAATAGCCTGGTTTAATTCTTGTAATTGGAGTCAATGATTTGAATGTGTTATATTTTATGTACTGTTGTGTTTTTTCAACATGCTTATTTGAAGCTTTTATTTCTGTATTATTCCACATAGTTATATTTGTATTGTTACACCATTTTTGAAGAGTTTTCATATTTCAATTCTTTTGTATTTTCAGCTCGAAAAGGCCACAGATTGGCCGAAACATCACAAACAAAATATAATTATATCCTTTGACATTGTTCTTTGGGACAGATAAATCCCTCTTATATCCGAATATATCCAATTGAAATTTGGTTAACTGCTGTGAAATATAGAGCTTGAATAGGAGCGGAATTCTGTCGAATATGATCGATAATTTCTGAAAAAAATTTTTTCGAGAAAAATTTTGAAAAACTTTTTTTTCTCAATGGGGGTTTTTCCTTTGAACGAAAATGCAGTTATTTTCATGAAAAACCTTCAGAACCTCACATTTCAAACATATAATTTCAATATTATATTTAAAAAAAAATATTTGATAACCTAAAACTGAAAAAGAAAAATGGGGATTTGCATTTGAAGGAATTGGTCATGAGTGCACGATATGGCAACGTCGAATTTCTCGGAAAGAAAAGGACGTCAAATGTGTTACTTTGCTTAGGAAAACAGAGATAGCTATACTTCGATCTGGTTAGAGTAGAATACAACGATCAAGGAATAGAAAAAGAAGAGCACAGACTGTGATACTGTCATATTACTGACAAATTGCAAACGGAAATTGTTTGGTTATATTGACAAAGAACACGTGTGTACCACAGAATAGGAATAAATATTTCATTATTCTTATATCATATATTCTATCTATTTCACTAAACACCGTAATCACTTCGAGCATGCCTGACAAATCCCAAACCCCAATTTGAAACCTGATTTTGAATACTTTCTGAAGGTAATTTGGGAAAATGATGAATCAAACCCATAATAATCATGTTCAAATTTGCATTTGAAGTAATAACCCAAATTCAGGAAAAACCCCCATTGAGTGACGATAGAATCCGAACGAAATTTCGTTGAAAGTTGCGCGTCGTTACGCTCCAACTAACTGCCAAGTTTCAATCCGTCT
Source organism: Myrrha octodecimguttata (assembly GCA_958510865.1). Lineage (NCBI taxonomy): Eukaryota > Metazoa > Arthropoda > Insecta > Coleoptera > Coccinellidae > Myrrha > Myrrha octodecimguttata. The sequence goes on along the minus strand of OY294058.1, from coordinate 15,554,545 downwards.
ACTTCAGTATTTTCTGAAATATCAGGGAAATACCCTCGAAATTTCAAATGGCTATAACTCTGTAATCATTTGGCTGATTTGGACTATTAACGAACATAACCACGGCATTCCGATTCATGAACACCTACCCTAGAAGTTTCAAGTCACTATCTTGCTCCGTTCGACGGTTATTGTGTCTACGGATGGTCGGACGGAAAGAATCGATTTTGACACCAGATTCGTCATCACTGATTCCAACCTAGTCACTTGAGCCCATTTTTAACTCAAAATTGGAAAATGATAGACATTTCGACAAATCTATAGCACGCTGTTCCCTAGAACATGCTTGCAAAAAGTGGGTTTTGTCAATTCAGAATCAGTACCAGTTCAGAATCATCGTATCCAAACCATCGTGGAAAGGTGGCGATTTTTCACGGATTTCCAAAATGACCATTATCTCGGAAACGGTGAAATTTTATCTGAAAATTTTTCGATATTCTGAGTCGTCATGATCTGTATATTGTCACGTCCTTCAGCTTATTCTCACAATTTACTAAACTGAATCAGCCGACTAGCTATATGAGGTAGAAAAAAAATTCAAAAAGCACTGCCGTGAAGGCAGCAACTTTTGCGCGCATGTTCAATGTAGATGACCGCTTCAGCAATGAATTTGAACTTGCACGTAAAAGCTGCTGCCTTCACGGCAGTGCTTGTTGTTGTATTTTTGGAAATATTGGAAAAATAAAATTTTGAATGGGTATATCTACGGAATCATTGGTCGGATTTTACCCATTCACGAATTCGACCTTCGTAATTAAGCCCCAAACCTACTCTACAAATATCGAGTTTTTAGTTGTTTCTTTCGGAAGTTACCATGTTTACGCAGTCGGCCGTTAGGCTGACCGTTAACACAATAACTTCCGAAAGAAACAACTTAGAAACTCGATATTTGTAGAGAAGGTTTGGACCTTAATTACGAAGGCCGAATTCGTGAATGTGTAAAATCCACCCAATGATTCCGTAGATATACCCAATCAAAATTTTATTTTTCCAATATTTCCAAAAATACAGATCAGATCGAATTGAAATCCAGTACTTCATCGAACAATAACAGTTCGAAGTTTCATACAGAATTTAATGAGGATGATATGATAAGAAAATCATAGAAACTTTTTTTTTCAAATTGTTCTTATGACACGATTATCACGAAATTTCTTATGAAGTTGTCTTTCAGCATCTCATAACTAGCTGTGAAGTTTTATCAGGACTGAATCAGTATTTCTCGAGTTATACCGAAAAAATCAACGATATCGAGAAGAAAACCTCGAAATTTGACATATTTTTTCCCGATATCTCCAGAAGTTATGGTCGTATCGAGCTGAAATTTTGTACACTGCTGTGAAATATGAAGCTCAAAGTGTGAGTAGAATATTTTTTGGATATGATGAATGGTTTTCGAAAAAAAAAATATTTTGGAAAAAAATGTTGAAAAAAATTTTTTTTTAATTTACTGAGAATATGATCCTGACGAAATTTGGCTCAAAGTTGCGCGTCATTATTCTCCACCCAACTGCCAAGTTTTCATTCAATAGCTCTAGTAGTTTCTGAAATAAAAAATATATAACTTCAAAATTTCAAGTGCCTATAACTCGGAAACTATTCGACCGATTTGCCCATTAACGAACTTAACCGCGGCATTTTGATGCGCAACCTATCCTGAAAGTTTCAAGTTGCTAGCTTGCTTCTGTCGACAGTTATTGTGTCTACGGCCGGCCGGACAGAATCGATTTTGACACAGGATTCGTCATCAGTGAATCCAACCTAGTCGATTGAGACCATTTTCGGCTCAATCATCCAAAATTACAGACATTTGGACAAAACGATAGCACGCTGTTCCCCTAGACCATGCGCGTAAAAAGGGCGCCACTTGCTCTGGTAAATAAGATCTTCCAGCTGGCTCAAAGGGCCGTGGGTGTGTTCGACTGGGAGCAAGACCTAGAGTTCCCGAAACAAAAGTTTCCAAAGGACGGTGCATAAAAAAGGTAAAGAATTAAACACACACTCACTCCAATCGATCTAACCTATAATAACCAACCACAAGAAATCACTCGAATGTGAATCGGGCGAATAGATCTGATTTTCGGTCTTGTTATATTACTGGAATAATTTATGTTCTTCTACGATATAATATTGGATGCAATAGACATGAAGAAAGTTCAACTTACTTTGCTGTATCTAAATATATTGAACAGAAGGGGTAAGCATTCATTGACGAATTGCGAACTGTAATCATCAGGACAAACTTGAAGAAAATCTTGGAGGAGTTGGTCAATAACGCAATCAAGTCTTGCTTCGTGAGCTGCTCTCAGGGAGTGCATCCAGCAGTGCAGAGTCCAAGGTATTCCAAGTGATCTTATTTCGACCGTTATATCCAAATGATTATTTTCTGAGCTCTGATACATCGCTTCTTGTAAAGCCCTCACTTGTGTCTTGCTAAATTGTGGACTACTGGAATTATTTGTCTGATTTGGTTGAGTTCCTAGAAAACGGATGAAATTAAATCTTATAATTCACAGTGAAATGTTTTACCTTCAGCTAACATTTCTTCTAGGGATAGAACTTCTTTTGTTATCGAGGCTAATGGTTGACTCAATAGTTTTTGCAAAATTCCCCTTTGTCCATGAGCTGCCGCAACTGATAATGCACTATAGCAGCCCCTCTGTGTTGCTGCTGAATAGCTCAGGGAGTCCTTGATCTGAGTGGACAAGAATGGATGTGCTCCATGTGCCAATAGTAAGTTTACCATATCTGTATTACCACTGCCACATGTTACCTACAAGGAAATATTCTGTTAGATTTTATCTTTCACTATTCCAATGAAGCGAGCTCAGACTTGATGATCCCAAAACAACGAAATCATTAAGCGATGATTTGCTGTTCCTAAATCCGTTGACAGAATCGAGGGATCGATTTTTCGCCGCGTATTTATATCATTTGAAAGAATAATTATCAGGAAGCACCGACTTTTGTGCGCAAATTTGTTATCAATGCCTTCAGTGATTCTTTATTTACTAATTATTATGGCTTTGCTAGTGGTTTTGATAAATACAATTGAAGTTTCGATTTCTGGTAGTAATATTTTTACTTAGTACTCAGTGGTTTCATATGAGCCATGGATTTGATTTTTAAATGGGTGCTCATGTTGATCACATGGTCGATCCGATCGTGTTCGCATTTTTGTAGATATTGGGATGACGAAGTTTCGAATGCTTCTATCTACTGCAGCGTTAGGCGGATCTCATCTCTCTGTGCGCAATCTTCATATTTAAACATTAAAGCTATCCTAGAAATTTCGAGTCTGAGAGCGCACTTAAAGACTAAAAATTTTCGGGGTATAGCTTGAATGTCTAGCTTGAATGTCAAGTTCACGATTTACAAAATCCGCCAAACTGGTCAGGAGATAAACGCATTTGAAATTCCATCACCTCAATATTCACGATACTGACAGGATCGAGTCGAAATTCAGCACGTGGATATATATGTTGATTATGAGCTCGCATTCGAACATCAAATCCATGGCTTATATGAAAACATTAGGACCGTAAAAATAACTACCCAAAACAAAAACTTCAATTTCTTCTCGCATGTTCTAGGGAAGAGCGTGCTATCGTTTTGTCCAAATGTCTGTAATTTTCGAGTTTTAGCCGAAAATGGTCTGGAACGACTAGATTGGACTCACTGATGACGAATCCGGTGTCAAAATCGATTCTCTCCGGTCGGCCGCGGCCGCCTATAAGCACAATTTCAGACGTACGGAGAATACTATCGATCTGAAACTATTATCGTAGACTACATTTCACAATGAGACGATTAAGTTCATTAATGGGGAAAATCAGCCGAACGGTATCGGAGTTAAAGCCATTTGAAATTTTGGGGTTATTTCCCTGACATTTCAAAAACTACTGAAGCGATCAGATTGAAACTTAGCAGTTGATTGTAGCATGACAACGCGCAATTTCGCCCTCCTTATTCGAGTCCCAAATCCATTAACCTACAAGCTATTTTATTTTCATCAAGTGCTAGATTTCAATTGGATCTAATCTGTATTCTTGGGAATATTGAAAAAATAAAATTGTGAATGGGTATATTTATGAAATCATTGAGCGGATATCCCCCATTCACGACTTCGACCTTTGTAATCAAGCCCGGAACCTTATCTTCAAATATCGAGTCTCTATGTCGTTTCTCTCAGAAGTTAATTTGTTTGCGGTCGGTCCCACGGCTCGTTAACACAATATCTGAAAGAATATGCCAATAGATAATTGTTGGGCACTTTTGGAGTTTGATTTCGATAGTCGAATTCGGAAATTGCCAAAATCCACCCAATGATTTCGCAGATATACCTGTTCCAAAACTGACGATCGGATAGCATTAAAATTGATAATTGACTGAAAAATAAAGAGTTTAAAGGCTCATGACGAATTTCGTGAGGATCATATGATTAGTAGATCGCAAAATATAAATTATCTGAAACGTTTTTCTTCAAATTTTTACTTATGAAACGATCATCACGAAATTTTGCTCATATTTGCACATCAGCAGTTTTCAACTAGTTACTCAGTTTCATTATGATCGGATCAGTATTTTTTGAAATGATCCATAAATAAGAGCGATAACGAGGAAAGAACCGAAGAATTCGACATAGTTTTTACCAGTATCTCCGAAGATAAATATCGGATCAAACTGAAATTGAACACCGTTGTTAAACACTGACTTCAGGGTCTGTGAAATTGAAATTTTTCAACTTAATTGTTTTTGGAAAGTTTTCTAATCATCTTTGATTTCAACTTTCTACTCGTACTAGCGTTGGTTCTTCTTGAGATACCGCAAAAATGAGCTCGAAATCTCTGTCTGCGCATTATTTCAGGGGAGGTTGAAAAGTAATCTTGTCAACCGCGCCTTTTTTTGCCATCTGTAATTTTCAGATGGAAGATGTTAACAATTCGGATTTATTCACGGTTCAGAGCAGTGCTATTTATTTGAGAAAAATTGTATTTTCATACAGACAACGGATCCTTTTGCTTTTCTTCACAGAATTTTCGGATAATTCATATAAACTCTTTTGTGTAAAGAATGCTATTGTTTTTTTGAAGTGCTCAGTCCCTTTTCCTACATCCCCATTCTCGATTTATGCCTAAAGTTCAACCACACGTGTTTTTGTGCGCCTTCTCAGAAAGTACTGAATCGGCGGTTGCGGTGTTGTCAGATTGTTCAAATAAGCGGGAACTCAGAAAAACTTCTTTTTTCTTCTTTTCGGTTCTTATATCATGATAGATATTATCGGTAGCGGTTGATGAGCTTATTTGAGTAAGATTGAGTTATATCGGTGAAATTTTGGATTTTCAGTTGAGTATAGGTGGGTCATTTTGTCAAGATATTTCCAATTACTCTTTACATACTTGGCACCAATCTTCAACTGCCTAATTGAAGCTTTTTTTTGTTTTTGTTCTTCAAATGACTGGGGATTTTCAATATGGGTGGAAAGTTAGCAGAGTGACAGTTTTAAATGTTGATTGCCAGCAAAAATTCATTATTTTAAAGATTACAAAATTATGATTTGTCATAAAAGCTGAATTCGGAAGTGAATAAAACTAATTTCAGAACCTTATACTTGTCTATGGATAGTACAAAGACAGATTTAGTTACATTTCTTGATCAAGTAAATATGATAGGTTCAGAAATATCGGGAGATAATGAACCGGATTATAATATTCTTACAAGAGCGGATGAACTTTGTTGTGATATGAAGACTATTTATATTTGAGATTCCGGTGAATTGAAAACCGAGGGTTTGTCTTCTCAAGATAAAGTTCCAAAGGTTGATTATAGGCTTCCACATTTGCCAAAGTTCGATTTACCTCATTTTATTCGTTATTCAAGAAAATGACACATGAAAATGCATTTTAAACTAATCTTGACAAGGTACCTACATTATTTGGCTGGGTGAGGGCGAGGTCCGGCTTCAAGCATTTGTGCGGGTTTTTCGATTACAGGCGAAAATTGTGATATAATAGCATAATCACAAGGACAAATGTTATCTGTCGATAAATCAACAAGTATTCGCCCTTGATCAGAGCTAACGATCCTATCAACCAAAACAGGGCGTAACGTCCAGTTTGTTTATATTTTATTTTGTTTACATTGGTCATTGATCAAGAACTCTTAGGAGTTAAAGGATTTAGTAATAAAATTTTGATTAAATGTTATTGAATTTCAGATGATATTCACGAAAAAAGATATAGAGAGAAAATTGCATCAGTAGGCATTGATTCTTATCTCTCAAAGCATAAAGAATTAACATCAGTATTTCTTTTAAGCCTTCAACTATTTGAAATGAAAAAATTACAATGATATGCTCATTTATTTCCAAAGGCCAAAAGCATGATGAAATCAAAGACATATTTGGAATGAAAAAAACTAGTTTGATGAAGATTGTTCAGTTCTATTTTATTTGGTAATATATTATGTAGCAAGCTGTCATATACTACTTTATTCTTGTGCAGGTGCTGTGTTTCTGCTATCATAATCCTCGATTATATATTAACTGGACTAAAAATATAACTACAAACGAAATAATGTAAAATAAATGCATCCTTGTGTTAGTCGATCTTCAAACGAACACCTTGAATCAATCCCTACATGATACTACTGCGATATCAGTTTTCATTATAAGTATATATAATCATCTGAAAGGAAAAAGTGGAATGGTTTGCTCATTCATTGAAAGTATTCCCAAGAGCGAATAGCAGAATTAAATGAAAGACAAATGAAAAAAACATAGTTTGATGAAGATTTATCAGTACTATTCGATGCAGTGATATACAGTGTGTCCACGGATTGAGTGCCGGTAAGGTGTAAATGACGAAAAATTTTCGAGTTAGACTCTGATATTTTGGGAATCGCTACTGCTTGGTCTCAAACTAAGATGTTGAGAAAATGAGCCAAATCAATTAATATACAGGGTGGTTTAGAACTGATTTAATGAAAATTGTTAAGAATAAATTGTTTTAAAAAATATCGAGAAGTTTATTGAGAAAAGTTGTTTAGAATCAAAAGACACGGCTAAATCTCGATTCTCAGATAAATCGATGAACTTTGATTTTGTAAACGTAAATTTTATTCGTCATAAACCAAAATTTTCCAGTTAAAAATATGTTGACCATAGAACAAAGAGTGTTTATTGTGTAGTGCTACAGTTAAGGTGCAGACATTTTGTATCAGGAAGTAATGAGACAATTCCGTGAACGCTGCCAAAATGTTACGGTATCACGTAACCCTGTTAAAAAAATAGTGTCAAAATTTAAATTTTTGATCATGACTAAATATCTCAAGTATCGGATTAACAAAATATTCATGAACTTATAAGTCAAGGTAGGCTGATTCATCTGAAAATTGAGTCCCTGCAGCAGCTCGTCATTCCAAACAACTTTTCTCAATAAACTTTCTCGATATCTTTTAAAACAAAGGCACTTTATTCTTAACAATTTTCATCGGATCAGTTCTAAACCACCCTGTATATTAATTGATTTGGCTCATTTTTTCAACATCCTAGTTTGAGACCAAGCAGGAGCGATTTCCAGAATATCAGAGTCTAACTCGAAAATTTTTCGTCATTTACACCTTACCGGCACCCAATCCGTGGACACACTGTATGTATTCTGTAGGTGCTATGTCAGTGCTATCATAATCCTCAATTATATATTGACTGGACGAAAAATATACAAGCAAAAAAATTTTAAACAAATTGCATCCTTTAGTCAATCTTCAAGCGAACACCTTCTTCAATTCATCCATATAAAATACTTCAATATCCATATAGAATACTTTTTCATTCTACAGATCCTACGTCAGTACTTTTATTATCTTCAATCAAATATTAACTCAACTCATAATACACCTTTCACAAACGAAATAATTCAAAAGAAATTGTATCCTTGGGTAAGCCGATTCTCATACGAACGCTTTCTCCGACAAATCAAAACTATTTATTTATTTTACAAACACCAGGATGGTAATTATACGCAGAGGCTTATATCTCATAGTAAAATAAGTTTATTTGAATAGATGGTTATGAATTTAGATGGAGTTAAAATCCTGATCCCTATTAAACAAATTAGAAACATGCAATAATTTTTTGAAAACTAAAAGGTCTATCAAATATATTATCTTGATGGTTTTCAATATCTTATAGATATATGGTAGTGTTACCCCATCAGAATGGGTTTCATCCTTTGAAGGTTCTTTCTTGATGTCTCTGTTTTTTTTCGAATTCAAATATTTCATCAATTTGGGTTAAAATAGACAACATGAAGGTAGTCACAAGTACCAATTCATAAGAAAGTAACCAGATCTGTAAATTAGTTTTAATCTAGTTACATTTATCCTCGGTCCAAGGTTTCACTAACAGACGCTTGAAACGAAAACGGTGCAATTGGCACTTAAAGATTAATATGAAAATAAACGTTACTTAGCGAACTTTTATTTGCAACAGTTGATGGAATCTAAGCCGGTGGCCAATGAATCGGAAAAGGGATTGAATTATTTTTTGGAGCGTTTTGATGTGGCAGTGTCCGCTTTGAAAGGACTAAACCTGTCAGATCTATCTGATTTAATTTGTTACAAATAGCTTTGACTAAGTTAGATAAAGAGACGGGAAGAAGAAACTGTTCCTCCGAAAGGAATTCTGAAATATATTCTAATGAGCATCATGTTTTATTATATGCCGAAAGCCTGAATCGGTTTGGAATTGGAAAGATAAGGATTCAACGAGCGGAAAAAAATCATTTCCATATCGTAATGATGACGCCAATTTAGGAACGTATGTATGTGCTAAAGAAAACAAAGATAACGAGTCTGAAAATTTCACCACATAACTTTCAACCGTGGTTGTAACAGTACTAAATAGCTCCGTTAAAATAACCCGATTCATCTTATTTTCGATTCGGGTAGTCTCAAAATCTCAAGATATTACTCGTCGATTCGAGGACTCTGTAGCAATAGCAGTAAAAGTTATGACTACGTTAACTATTCCCCTATATCCCGATTTGACTCGAAAAAGTCTTTTACAATAAACGCGATTTTAGTTGATAAGATTACTAATTGTTCTACAAAACTCTAGGTAGATTCGAGGGCTTTACTCGAGTTGAATGGAGTTGATCTTGGCGATTAATTTTTTGATAGGCCAGGCGTTATTGACGTTATAATAGAGGTGGAACTGTCCGCTACGATACTTGGGCTAAGTAGAAAAGCGGAAATCTCCGGTTCGCCGGTAGCTATGGAATCAATTTTCGGATATACAGTGATGGGAAAGATACCTATTTGGAGTACTTGTCTTTCGGTTTTTTAACAATTCACGATGAACCGGCTCTAGAAAATTCATTGAATAAATTTTGGGAAATTGAGCAAGTTCCCAAACGTATAATGGTTGATCCGGTTGCTACACATTGTGAAAGTTTATTTTCTGAAGCCTACTGTAGAGATGTCACAAAACGTTATACAGTAGCATTGCCTTTCAAAAGTGCTCCGTAGAAATTTAGGCGATTCGCGCCGAGGTGCTTAACTCAGATTATATTCACTAGAGAAACGATTAGCTAGGGATGTTAATTTACGCTTGGAATATAATAAAGTGATGAAAGATTTTTTGGACCAAGGACATTTGGGATTAGCGGAAAATAGATACGATGCCGGATTCACGTGTTATATTGCTTATCACCCGGTTGTGAAATTAAGTAGCAGAAGTTCGCCCGTTCTTGTTGTACTAGACGCGAGTGCACCTCCAGAAAATGTCTTGTCTTTAAATTATATTTTACACAGAGGTCCCAAGTTAAAAACGAACATCACTACTTTGTGATTGAATTTTTGGTTGTTCAAACTTGCGGTGACAGCGGATATTCGGCAGATGAACCGACAAATCAAAGTCATAACGGAATATTGGCGATATCAGCGGGTATTATGGCGGTTTAGTCCGAGAGTCATAGCTGAGATGAAGCTCAAATATGAACTTGAAGTTGTTGCATTCGGCCTTAAGGCATCACCCTATCAGCCCTACGAACTGTAATGCACTTATTAATAGACGAGGATGGAAAATATCCCCTTGCTTACATTTTCGCCTCACGGGACTTCTATATGGATGATTTTTGTTGTAGTTCAGATTCAGAAGAAGGAGCAGCTAAACTTAACGATGAATCCCTGAATCTTTTTAGAGATGGGTGTTTCACCTAAACAAAATGTTCAACGAATTCTTCTAAGCTTTAATTGAAAATTCCCGCAGAATTTCGGTTCGCCGAGAATGTAGTTTTTGAAATGGAAACTAAGATCTTGGGTATGCAATGGAATTCACTATTTGACATTTTAAAATCTTCTTTGAAGATTCCCGAAAAGAATGCACTAAACGTTCTATTTTAAGCACGGTTGCGCGGTGTTGGGATCCTTTGGGTTTGTTGGCTCCCTTTCTGTTATACTTGAAACTGCTTATAAAGAAATTAGGGCTCCTGTAAATTGATTGGGATGAAACGCCCCCCGTGGACATTTTAGATATTAGGCGGAAGATTTGTTCGGAATGGGAGGCTCTCGAGCATTTTACAGTACCTAGGCATATGCATATCGCATATCGGGGCGGGGGAGCGACAACCGGTGATGCTTTTGTCTTCTTCGGACGCCAGTTTGGATGCCTACGATGGAGTGGTTTATATGTGAACGATTTCGTAATTTACTAAAATACTATGAAAATACTACTTGTTTGTGAAAAGTCAAAGGTTTCACCACCGAAAAACTTGACCGTTCCTAGTTTGGAACTGTTGGCTGCTCTTTTGTTGTCGAGTTAAGCATATTGTAGCCACTTACAGGGAACGCATTTATATATCATAGGTTTCGGCCTTTTCCAATTCGGAGGTTATTTTGAGTTGCTTGAAAATTGCATTCATTTGCATACGGGGGCTTATTTGGTTGAAGCAATTTTGCGTCAAAAATATTGGATTATAGGAGCGAGAAATTTAATCCGGAAGGAAATACACAAGTGTAACCAATGCGTTCGCCAAAAGCCGAAATTTGAATCCTCTCATGGCCGATCTTCCAGCGTCAGGAGTTCAAGAAAACCGCGTATTTTCCCACACAGGGGTGGATTATTTCGGCCCGGTAAGTATTACTATAGGCAGGAGAAAAAATGCGCAAATTCGGAAGGCATATGTCAGTTTGTTCATCTGTAGGAGTGTGAAGGCTATTCATTTAAAGCTGCTCAGCTCATTGTCTACTCGGCATTTTTTACAAGCCTTTAGAAGGTTCCTTTGAAACGGAATAAAAGATCAATGTAAAATCGGTGAAAAAACATTTTTTAGAGTTCTCGGAGATCAACTAGTTACATACGAAGAGTTTTCCACGGTATCAACGTAGCTTGAATCGTTATAGAATTCAAGACCACTGTGTATTTTATCTTTAGATCCAACTGGGCGGAGGCTTTAACTCCAGCCCATTTTTTAACTTTGTCTCCATTAAGAGGTTTTCATACGCCGCAATTTGACCATATTCCGATTAATCGGTTAGATCGATTTCAGTTGGTTGATAGGATGGTGCAGGATTTCTGGAAACGGTGGAGAATAGAGTATCTCTCTTCTTCATGAGCGCGGAAAAAATGGACAAAGGAAACTCCAAATATCGAAATCGGTACCGTGGTTGTTTCGAAGACCGATAATGTTCCACCTTTGCATTAGCCGTTAGCGGTGGTTGCGCACAAGTTCATCCCGGAAGTATTCGGGTGGTCAGAAATGTCACCGTTAAGAGCGGTAAGGCTTCTTTTACCTGTCCAGTGGTTAAGGTTTATCCATTGCCAACTCAATAAAGTGTGGGTTTCATGGGGTTTATATTTTTTTCTCCTCTCATAATTTTTGGGTTGACTTAAATTTTATTTTCGTCGATTAGAAATGTAGCGTCAATTGGTGACGGTTAGAGATTGGTGAAAATAAATTCAATTCATTGGTTTTTTTGTTTTCTTCTCATTGATTTGGTTTCGCTGAAAAATTGATTTTTCAGGGTCGGGGTGTGTTTGCGCATTATTTCAGGGAAAGTTTTAATAGTAATCTCGGCAACCGTGCCTTTTTTTTGTTTCACCATCTGTAATTCTCAGGTGGGATATGTTAACAATTCGGATTTATTCACGGTTTAAAGCAGTGCTAATTAATTGAGAAAAATTGTATTTTCATACAGACAACGGGTCACTTTGTTTTTTCTTCACGGAATTTTCGGATAATTTATATCAATTATAATGTGTGGTAAATGCCATTGTTGTTTTGGGTGCCTAGTCCTTTTTTGTATCCCCATTCCCAATTTATACCTACATTTCAACCAGGTGAGCCAAGAAGAGGGCGATAAGGGACTAAGTGGTAAGTCAATATCTCAGACAGCACATAACATTCATAGAATGTGATATCTAGGTTCTAAACCTTCGTACTTTAGAATATTCGAACATAATGTTCTACGAATCTTCGTAGAATATATAGAATAATACAGGAACATCCTTTAAAAGACGTTTTCATCATATTCGAAAAAGATATTCATATCATATGATGTTTCGAACATCTTCAGAATATTCTTGAAGAATATTCATTGTACATGGTGGTATATTTTTGGGAGTAATTCGAACATTCTAGCGAGAAGCTTTTATGAACGTTCTCAGAACGTGTTCGAATAAATTATAAACTGGATAAATATTTAGAGTTGAGTCCAAAAACTGATTTTTCATTTGTCAACCTTCTTCCCTTTCATTCATATTTCCATTTTGATAAGTCAAGAATAAAAATAAATAATTAATTGTTAATTGTTGTCTCTGTAATTAATATGATATGGATGATGATTTGAATTTAAATCTTATATTATTGTCAGAGGATGAGCATATGAACATATGTTTCGTTGATGTACAGGAACTTAGCGTGATAAGTACAATTATTTTGGTATAGACACCACTATTTTTTCTTATTTACTATTTTGGTTACACATTAATAACCTTAAATGTATCCATTTGAACAGATGACTCGTGAATAAATGATAACATATGTATTAACATGAAGATTTTCCAGAAATAAGTGAATCAAGATTTTTTTACTATTTCACCTTATTGATGGGACCCCTACCTACTTTGAGATGAACAGAGAGAAATCCTGAGAATTTATAGAATTAATAAGGGGATATATGGTAATCACTACTCATTATCCTCTATGTAATAGCTCATTTCGATATACCCACATTTTAATGTAATTTATTTGCAGATAAAAATTGGTTATCAAATGATAAATCTGAAGCTGTTGTATTGTGAGGTTGGTTGTATAGTGAACATGGTGTGCCAAAGGTATTTGTATTTGTATTTGTATTTTTTCCGAATATCCTAGGCTTCAACGAAACCCCTCAGAAGCTTGAAGCTTGTGCAATCTTTGGACATAGGAGGTTTCTTGTCACTTCGAGCGAATGTTTGGTGGATACCAGGAAAGATTAGACTGAGATCAATTTAAGAGTGCAGTATTTATGTAAACAAAATTATCTGATTAATATTTCCTACGAGACCTGCATTCGATGAGTTGATGAGTGTTTATTGTATTTGATTCCAGGAAATCCCGATGAAAGGACAAATTGATTTTTTTACTGAAAATGCTCTATCAAAGGGTCAATTTATGTATCACGGTCTTGGACAACACCTTGATTCATGTCTGAAGGTAGTTCTGATTCATTATGCTGATGACCATGATGCACAGATGCACTCTTCGAAATTAACAGGTTTAACAATTTTTATGCTTGACTACCGACTGCTTATGACTATGACTGTGATGTATCAACTGGCCCAAAAGCTTATTATATTTTTAATCAGACTTTCACGACAAGATAAGATTATTAACAATACTTTTCTATTATAGAAACAAATGTAGACCATTCCGAGGAAGTACTATGGGGATGTTTGGATACCTTCAAGATCTTGTGAACTATTTGGGTAAATGCTTATAAAATTTGAGTCCTTAAGCTTGAAGTACTTCCAGTATAGAACCAAGATTATTGCATTATTGTTTTGAGTACAAATTTCATGGTGTAATAATTACATTTTCAGTCGTTATCCAAAAATAGTCAAGTCAATGAGTATGAGTTCAGATATCGATTCACATTTAAAATACAGGTCAATCAAGTGTGTTTAGTTCAGCCTGGTATTAAAATATAGGTGTTCGAAATATCGTAATACTTTGTGATTATGGGTCATTTTTCTGTTGTATTTATATTCTTTCTGCTATTAGAAGATAATTTTGTATTCATCGTTTTGAAGTAATGTCATATTTTGTTATGTAGAGAGTTTAGTCTGAGGTACTTCATCAATATATTATAAAATACAGATAATTTTGTTGAGTTTAATTAGTGCATATTCATAATTGGATATTGGTATTATATGAAAAAAATCTCAGTTTTTCTTTGAAAATAACAATTCCACAACAATTACTTATTTCCATATTAATCTTAGTGAATGAAAAATTGTGGAAAACGATATAAAATTCATTTTGATCCCAAATGTGCTATAATACAATCAGTAAATTGTATTATGAATATTGTGAGAAAAAATAAATTTTGTTCAATTTCTACAACTTTCATTCCCTAAAGATGAAATGGAAACAAGTTATCATTGTGGTATGAATGTTTAATGAACATTCCAAAAACATTTTATAAACTAAATGAAAACGTCCATAGAATATTTAAAAAAATATTAATAGGATATTTTGTGGGAACCCCCCTGGAATATACTCTAGAATGAGCTCAGAACGTTCTGGAATATTCTGAGGAACGTTCATAGCACCTCTATAGAATCAGAGTTCCTCTCACATCTTATAGCTCATAGAACGTTCTTAGAATATGACATGCCTCTTGTCAGAATGTTCTAAGAATACATTCTGGTGATATGAACGTTCTTAGAACGTATTTGTGCTGTCTGGGATTGAAAAGTAAATATAGTTCACTGCATGTATTAAATTTTCCTGAGTTGCGGAACATCTCAAAAAGTCATGAATGAGAATGAATGTCGAATCAAACTTAGATTTGAAACACTGTGTCAAATCTCATTGAAATCTGAGGAATAATATCTGGAAAAAACTATTTTCTCCAAAAGATATTTTCTTCGCGTTCATTTACCAAAACAAACTCCACAAAAATTTCGTAGAAGGTAGCCCCTCCGTATTCTTCAACTAGTTTCAATCTGATCAACTAGTTTCAATCTGTTACCAATTTCATCGAAATGTAATCAATAGTCTCCGAGGAAAATAATCTGTTCAGACAACATTTCGTAAAACATTCTTTCGAATTTTCCAACAGTTGCATCCTCAAGAAATACCAATTTGAGTTTTGCATTTTTATTTTCCTGCAGCGAACGCCATCTCTCAGCCCTTACTTGAAACACGCGCGCTCTACTTCATCACTTGCTTCGAGAGCACTCTACATATGGCCGCCTTATGGCGCTAGCGATCCCGCTGGACCTCGTAAATCTTCTCAAGATCTTATAAGACTGCGCGTCTCCGGCTCTCTTCAACTGACTACGAAGTTTCAATCCTTTTGGATTCGTACTTCTTGGGCTATTGCGGATATAACATTGAAATTCCAAATAAGAACGAAATTTCGCATATTATTTTCCTTATACCTCCGGAAGTACACATCAGATCAGATTGAAAATTGGAACGTTATGATAAAAGACTGATTATGAGATTTGTGCCATATTTCTTTCATTACTTCATGAGACGTCGGGGAATTAACCTTAAGATTTCAATCTTACTCCGAAACTATTCAACTAATTTCACCCACTAACGTACTCAACCGAGATATTTGAACTCTCAACCTAGTCTGACAATTCGCTTAGTCTTTTCCATCGAAAGTTAGGGCACATACGGTCGGACGGACCGAATAAACTTAGAGCACGGATTCTCCTTCAGGGTGTTCAACCCGATCTTTCAAGACTATTTTCTGCTCAATATTCGGAAATTACAGACATTGTGACGAAACGATAACGCGCTGTTCCCCAGAACAAGACAAACAACCTTTCCTTTTTATTTTGCTTTCCAAATATACAATAGGTATTCTGCGATAAACTGATCATATTTTCCTCACGAAATTTTTATGAACCTGTCAGCTCTCATTTTCCAACCGAGTACTGGATTTCAATTCGATCTTCCCTGTATTTTTGTAAATTTTGGGAAAATCGAATTTTGAATGGGTTTATCTTTGCGAAATCTTTGAGTGGATGTTATCCATTCACGAACAAGTGCTTGGTCATTAATGTCTAACCCTACTCTAAAAATATCGAGTTTCTAAGTTGTTTCTTCCCGGAGTTATTGTATTTACGATCGAGCGTTAGGCCAACCGTGATCAAAATAACTACTGGAAGAAATGATTTATAAACTCGATACTTGTAGGGTAGTTTTGGGGCTTAATTACTAAGGTCATACTCTAAGCTCCGAATTCCACAGCAGTATACCAAATCCAATTCCCTTCAGTCATCATTTTCGGAGATATTTGGATAAAAATGTTAAATTTCTGTTTTTTTTTCCTCGGTGCCAGTCGTTGTTTCTTTCGGAAAAACCAAAAAATATTGATACAATAATGATGAAACTTGGTAACTAGTTCGACAATACTGATGAAAAACTTTATGCATATATATATTTAATTATCTGTATTCTGTGATCTCATGATAATATTTTTCTGCCGAAATTCTGTATGAATCTGTAAACTGTCATTTTTCAATCGAGTACTGGATTTCTAT
Organism: Myrrha octodecimguttata; assembly: GCA_958510865.1. Taxonomy (NCBI): domain Eukaryota; kingdom Metazoa; phylum Arthropoda; class Insecta; order Coleoptera; family Coccinellidae; genus Myrrha; species Myrrha octodecimguttata. The sequence continues at coordinate 15,537,741 of OY294058.1, read as the reverse complement.
TGGATCTTATATGTTATTTTGGAAATATTTGGAAAATGCAGATGAGATCGAATTGAAATTTAGTACTTGATTGAAAAATTACAACTCGAAGATCCATACAGGATTTCGAGAGGATAATTGAATAGGAAGATCACCAAACCAAAACTTCATGTCAGTGCTTTTGTAGATTTGTTGTGTTTCGGATTTCGCGCACTAACGAGAATTCTCCAGATGATCAGATATTTCCGAAACAACCGTTATGATCGTGTTGAAATCTATCGATTGAAATATATTATACATATATTATAAAACTATGAATGGAAATTTTCGATTGTAACTTGATTTTTTTCAATTTTTCTGATGATACGATCACTAAATTTCGCGCAAAGTTGTGCCTAGGCATTTTCCATAATGTAACTGACTTTGATCATGATAGGATGAGTGTTTTCGAGTTATTCTGGAAATAACAAAGATATCGAAGAGAAAACCATGATATTTGATGTTTTTCGCAATATCTCTGAAAATGAATTGAAGGCTGAAAGGAATTAATTGTAATCTGATGCATTGTGGCGGAAAATTTTTCGAGAGGGTTTTCTTTACTTCACTAACAATACCATCACAACAAAATTTGGCGAGCAATTTTGCAGTGATATTCTACAACTAGTAACACGAATCTTCATTTCGATGATAAAGGTAGAGTCTGAGATATTGGGAAAATAACAACATCAGCGAATAAGTTGTTTCAGGTGTAGAATATTCTATTAGATAGGCAGTTTAGACAGGAATTATTTTCAGTTTTTCTTCAGATAATTATGCGTGACACCTAATCTTATTTCTGTTATAGAAGATTTATGAGGATAACTGAGTTCTCAAGATATTATTCAATATTCTGAAGCTCAAAGTCAATAACATGGAAGTACGAAACCGTAGGGTATGCAATTTGTTCGATCTGCTTCTTGGGAAACCGGACAGTTCCGAATACCTCAAGAATAGGGCGTATGGTCACTTAAAGGGTATGTTTGTCCCGATTTTTTCTTCCAAAGGGAATACGCAACATTTTTCTAGATTCAGTAGCATCAACCAATCATCATTTATGTTCCCCGCAAAAATTTGAATTCGGATCGTTTCTATCTGTATGTTTGGAGATATTTGAAAGGTCAATTTATTCATGGAAAATATCTGTAGCATCATTAGTTGGTTCATGAATTCAATCATCGCAATCAAACTATAAACCTGCTCTGCAAATAGCGATTTCTTTTGGGACTCGATATAGGTGAAGTAGATTTGGGGCTTATTCGATATCATACAATCACCATGTAACGCTGCATAAAGTGGAGTTGATATCTCGATGGGCGACAGCTCTGTTCACGAATTTGAATAAGTGCATAAGAGCTTTTTGACCTAAAATGTTTTAAAAAATACTTTCCTGCAGAGGAGTGAGAGTACATTTTTCTTCGCTCAGCAGTGCACCTCCTTCAACATTAGCCCCTCTCTCCAAGAGTATTCTCGCACATCGTACATGTCCTCTAGATGCTGCATAGGTTAATGCTGTCCAATGTTGGCTCTCTCCATTAACAGCTGGATAATACATTGACCCCGAAGCAGGAGTCTCTATATCTACCGATGCACCTGAATCAAGGAGAACCTAAAGAAGTATGAAATCAATATAGAGGTTACGAATTGAATCTAGAGTGAATTTTACCGAAAGTGCTTGATCATCATTATTTATGGCGGCTAACATGAGGGCAGTATGTCCTTGAGTATTCAATGTATCCAGACGGGAATTCGAGGGCAGCAAGGTAATAGCTTGTTGAATCAATTCAGACCTCCCTGTAGCCATCAAACGAAATGCGATTTCCATCTGTAAAATAAATCATCAGTATTCGTATACAGGATATCCGGTGGCAGATTTAGTGAACGGTAAAATCCGCGTGTTCGCAATATAAGCGTATTTTGAAAAAAATATTTATGTGCGATTTCACGTCAACGATTCTGTTCACGTAACAATATTTGAAGTTTACATATGACGCTTGTATTTTAAATCGAATAGACGACTTCGGCCCAAGTTGCCAACCCACAATTTACTTAGCAAGTTTACTTTTACTGGGGAACGGGAATTTCAGGACAAATTCGACATGATAAGGTTCGCATTATTTATAAATACCCGTAAAACATGCCTCGGCTCTTCAAACCAGATAATTCCTTCCAAATATAGGTTTTTGTTAAGATCGTCCCTGATTGGCTGAAATTTAAGTTGGGATTCCTGATTTCATGCAAACAGTGTCAATTTTCATAGGATACGTTCCGAAAATCAACTCTGTTGTTTCGGTTGCCGATTTTCCGCTCTGTAAATATGAAATATTCGGATGGTTCCTGGAACAAGCTCGTGAAAAAGGTTATTTACGGAATCTGGTTGATGAAAATGCGGTCGATTTACTGTCACCAGAACGATTTTCTATGGTAAATATCCATAGCATAGAACAATCTATGTTTACTTTAGGTTTGTTATGGTTCCGAGTTCAGATCTGTTCGGGACGGTTCTAGCATAGACCAACAGTCTGTGGTTCTGAACTCGGAACCAGAACAAACCTAAAGTAAACATAGATTGTTCTATGCTATGGATATTTACCATAGAAAATCGTTCTGGTGACAGTAAATCGACCGCATTTTCATCAACCAGATTCCGTAAATAACTTTTTTCACGCGCTTGTTCCAGGAACCATCCGAATATTTCATATTTACGGAGCGAAAAATCGGCAACCGAAACAACAGAGTTGATTTTCGGAACGTATCCTATGAAAATTGACACTGTTTGCATGAAATCAGGAATCCCAACTTGAATTTCAGCCAATCAGGGACGATCTTAACAAAGACCTATATTTGGAAGGAATTATCTAGTTTGTAGAGCCGAGGCATGTTTCACGGGTATTTATAAATAATGCGAACCTTATCATGTCGAATTTGTCCTGAAATTCCCGTTCCCCAGTGAAAGTAAACTTGCTAAGTAAATTGTGGGTTGGCAACTTGGGCCGAAGTCGTCTATTGAATGAGGTAGAGTTTCAGGCAGCATGTTCGGCAAAAAAACAACTCCCGCGCGTTCAGAACATAAGGGAACATTGAACTCGTCACGAAAAGTGTGCAAATAACTTTTATCAGTGCGTTCGCAAGAGAGCGGCTGCTCTAAAACTGCTTGAAACATTCGAGCAACAATTTCGACAGATGATTTTAAATTTCATCCTTTCAATATTCAAGTCTCAAGCAGCATAGTTGTATACAGGGTGACTGATGATGTAAGAGACAACGGCTCAGTGGAGATAGAGGAACTAAAACTGAATGAGGGTTGGGGGTTTCAGAGATATAAGGTGATTTATGAAAAAAATGTTAAAATCATGGACTCCCATATCTTCGTTAATATGGAAAATTTTTTGTTGATATTTCACAGGCTTGCTACTATGCGCATTTTTCATCAGCTCAGAAAAAAAATTGCAGGCCCATAAAAAAATTCAAAATTTACGTGTCAGGAAAAATATATCTTTCGGTATGTAAGATGAAAAAATTCGAATAGAAATTTGAAAGAGCGGAAAGAACTGAGCAAAGATTGAATGGCACAAATTTTGTATGGATTTCTTGATATGTTGAAAACGAAATATCACAAAATTTTCATATGAATTTGATGAAGCAATTCTTGACAGAACAAAAACACTGAATTTGAGGTACTGAAGATAAATCTGAATCAATTCTAATACCTCCTGCAAAAAAATCATTTCAGGAGTTAGAGTAATGCTTAAAATGAGTCAGACTTAACTTCGATACCTCGAATTTAGTGTTTCTTGTTCTATTAAGGATATTATTTCATATCATCGAAATGGAAATTTTGTGATATTTCGTTTTCAACATATCATGAAATCCATGCAAAATTCGCGCCATTCGAAAAAATCATATCTTCACTCAGTTTCTTTTCGAATTTTTTTTATCTTACATACTGAGTGATATATTTTTCCTGACACTTAAGTTGAATTTTTTTGATACGAGCCTGCAATCTTTTCAGATTTTCATCATTTTTTGACTTGATGAAAAAGGTGCATAGTAATAAGCCTGTGAAATATCCGCGAAAAATGTGCTATATTAACGAATATATGGAAGTTAATAATTTCAACATTTTTTCACAAATCACCCTGTATCTCTGAAACAAATGTCCTTCTGGGATATTCAAACCCCCAATCCTAATTCAGTTTGAGGTCTTGTATCTCCACTGAGCTGTTGTCCCTTACGTCACCAGTCACCCTGTGTATTATAATGAATTTTTAGTTTTCTTTTCTTGTTTTTCTCAGTTAACACAGGCCGTGTTAATCAGCAGGCCGCTGATCTTGGCCCTTGACTAAGCAGAGTAATTATGATTTCGTTGAAATTCATCAGACCCTAAACTTTCGCAGGACATTTCCATGCCCAAGGAAGTTATCGAACCTGGGACCTCTGAAGGACCTCAATATATGATTTCCAAACCGCTACCCCGATTAGGCTATCAAAGTAGTTATTCCTCGTGGAAACATGAGTTGAAGTACAAACAAAACCAATAAATTGTCATGGCACATGGATTGACACGAAACACCAGAAATGTTGAAGATTCAGAACATAATCAAATACATTAGGGAACAAATACTTATTTTCAATTGTCTCGATGGAGCAACAGGCCTCCAAAGGTGCAACCATGGAGTTCATTTATTTTTCCAAAAGTAACACAACAAACATCATGAAATTTTACATCACTCTTATCACTATCAGAAGCACAACCTGCAACTGTGATCACACAATGAACATGTATATAATGACCTTTTCAGCCTAGGGGTATATTTCACAGCAGCTTCTTTTTACCTTCGCATATTCCAAGTTTTTGGGCAACAGGGAGAGTCTAGGCGATGAAAGTTTTCAATTCCGATTTTAATGGAGCCCACACTTTAAGTTGCACCTGATTGAAATTTTAAAGGTTTGTTCACCCTAGTATTCTCAACTTTTCAGTTGAGTGATCCTAGCAAATTTCATGATTTTTTGGTTGGACTTTTTCCAGAGTTTGCTCCACCGAGAAACAATTCTCAGGAAAAAATATTTCAACTTCCTCCAATATATTCGATCATAAAATATTGATCCCTCATTCTAGGATATTTAGTATGTAGATTGGGCAAAACTATACCTTAGTTTATTAACTATCAATATCATTAAAAGAAGACAAACACGATCAGGTAAATAAATACATCATGACCGGCAGTCGCCTTTTTTTCAATTTCCTGGCATAGAATGCCTTGATCTTGTACAAATACTAATTTAAGAACTATTATGAAACAATTTAAACAGCTACTGCTATCAGAACATCCAGTTCATATGAGTTTATCTCGATGGCCAAGCTTTCAGAGTAGACGACTGTCACGTGGGAGTTACCATTTTGAATGAGGTCGTTTTTTCCGTATTATCTGACTTATTCGACATTTTTATTGAGAAACTTTGATGATTTGACATCAAAAGGTTATTGATAGTGTATCTATAAATCTTTCCAAATTGCTGAGTTCCCCAAATGCTCACATTTTATAACTGATTCACCCGACTACAGGTTTTTGAGATTTCGCATGCAGTGTTATGTGATTATCTGTCCATGTACATTCGAAATACGATCCGACCCACCATCGGATGACAAATGCATGGAAATTAGCAGTTTGTTCCATGCGTCATAATTTATACGAAATCCGAATCGGATGACGGGTGCATGGAAATCCAGCTTAAGACCGTTTGGTTAATAACATCCTAGAAAAAAGACCGATAGAGTATTCATATTGGTAGAGCAGGTTTTTGGATTAATTTTAATATTCTGATTCGTGAATATGTAAAATCGGCCAATAGTGCCGTAGATATACCAAAGCAAAAAAAATCCTAAAATTCCCAAACCTGTGAATCGGATCGTACTGAGAGCGATCTACATGTTCTAAATGATGGTTTCTGGACATCTCCGTTAGGTCTTATGATGCGGAAATAGACAAAAAAAATAGATAGGTTGATTTGATCATCTTTTCAGGTATTGATCTCGGCAAACGCATCTTTACTTCGTGAGATTTTGCTATTGTATTTTTTATAGTCCTCATGGAATGCTGAATGAACCTTCAAGCTATTATTTTTCAATCAAGTACCAGATTTGGATTCAATCCAATCTGTATTTTTGGGAATATTCGGGAAAATTTCGAATTCACGGAATCATTGGGTGGATTTTACCCCATCGGAAATCGTCCATCGTAACTATCAAGGTCCAAACCTATAAACTCAATAAAAATCGAATTTTTAAGTTATTTAATCCAGAAAGTATCGTGTTCACAGTCGGCCTAACACAGTATGAGCATGGGACTCGAAAAGCAACGTTCAAGTTCATTAGTGATTTCAACCAGCAGAAAGCTTTTGGAGGTAAATCGTTTATTTGAGTGTTTATTCATCCAATAACTCAGAAACTACTTACGCGAGCGGATTGAAACTTGGAAATTATTGGGTTCGTTAAAAAATTCGGGCAAAACCTTTTTTAGAGAAATCTCTCGATTTTCGTCGAGATATTGACTAAGATTTTGGGAGAGAATATTTTAATCCCGTGGTTTTCCTCTGTATCCGGGATAACTCAAAAAAACTGAGTCGATAGTGATGAAACCCGGTAAGCTTGTGCGAAATTCCGTCTTTATCCGGTTATTAGAAAACTTTTGAAGGAAAATAAAAAAAAATTTATGTTGGGATCTTCTAACCATTTAATCCTCGCTGAATTCTACCTGAACCTACAAGCTTTTTGATCAATTCAATCAAACGGAGCTCCATCGTGTCACCCCGTATGAACTTCACTGCTAAAATGTATGAACACCCTCACAATGCAATATCAACTTGTAAAAAAATCGTGCATTTTTCGAAAAATTGGCAAACATCTTTTTCCGTTCATCTTTATCTACGTTGAATGTCCTTTACTCAGACAAATTTCTGTAGAAATATACAAATATTTTCTCTCAATTATCAAAAAAACCGGATACCATGCGCTTGTATGGCGTTCCTAATGATATTATCGCCTGCCCTGAAAATGCATGTTCACAATTACATATGTTCATTTCGATTTACCTCGAAGACTGTTTGGAATATCGAAAAAATCCTTCATATGAAAGATGGTGACCGAAAACGGAAGATTCAGATGGATTTTTCAAAATTTTAATAGGCTGAATAGTTTTTTCAAAAAATAAGGACTTGTGTTGTTGAATCCCATTCGCCGTGGCTGAACGTGGAGATGCGAGTAAGGCGTACTCTCGCGTATAAGCTGGTGTTGGACCAGAAATAAGCGACTTTATGCATCGAAGCGTTGATAAGGTTCAGTTTAAGGATCATTCAAGTAACATACACGTTATTCGCCCATTTCTGAGATGACATTGTTTAAATAATGAATTCCTATATGTATTGGAATATGTTAATACATATTTTATTGAGTTTCGGAAATTGTTGGCAAATATAGTTATTTGCTTTGGTTGACAAATCAGTTCTATGTAGATGAAATTATTTTTTCCTGAATTTTTTCAATATGTATTTGAGTATGTTTATATGCATTCATCTGATTCCTATTAAATTGTGAATAAATATACAAATATATACAAATTATTTGAATAGTCGATCAAATAACCTACATTTTGAGGGGATTTTGAATTTAGTGACCGTTTTAAATTTTGAGGTTATTTCCCTTATATCTCGAAAAGGGCAAATCCTATCTAATTTGAAGTTTATTTTCAGTTGTAGAATACCAACACCCAATTGAATAAGTGTGAAAAAGAGTAAGATTTTTAAAGAGATGAAACTATTGTGGAACGTCTCTTCTGATTCGAATTATTATTTTGAATTATGCTACTCAGTTAGCGTTCTGCATGTGGAAATGTTATTCAATTATACAAGAGTATTTATTTAGATTTCAATGTTTCACATGAATCATTTCATGGAATTGGTTTCTGTGTTGTGAGAAACCAATGAGTTATGCATAATATATAAGTTTTTTAAGATATCCATGGTATATTGGGTTATTTAACTGAGAAAATGATAAACCCTTGTGTAAAATTTGCAGCGTTTTTTGAGAAGCTTCGAGTAATTTCAGGGAGCTAGATTATTTTTTCCAGTAAAACAACATTCAGGAAGATCACGTTACAAAAAAATTCTGCAAAATACGTACTTCATAAAAAGATATGAATTTTTTAAACGTCGTTGGCATAATAAATTGAGAGAACACAAAAAAATTATAACTCGAAAACTATAAAAAATCGCGTCACATATATGGGATATTTTTGGGTGCGCCCATGGACCCTATTCTTGAATTTTATGGTATGAACGTTCTCTATCGTTCCATCGAAAATGCACCGCGTTTCCTTGACAACAGCGTCGACACGCCTATTTTCTCCCATCCCCGATTCAAGAATGGGGACTCAAGTATGAGGAATCTAAAAAAAAATTATTGACGTCACTACTTGGACCACCCTGTATATTTGAATATTTTCCACAAAATGACAAATTTTTGATCGAAGTGGTTCAATGTGAGTACGAGTAAAGGACATCAGATCAAATTTCATGGGGGCAAATGTAGATATAAGCACTGAAAAAATGGGACAATGGAAATAAGTACATACTGCAATTTTTCCACACTACTTCCGGTTAGTTATTCTCCATGTCATGGTGATGAATCAAGGCAACTTTTCAAGTATAATTCAGTTGCAGAATCATATTACATATGTCCTGGATCACAGGAATCTAGTACTTTCAAATACGAATTAGCGATAATTTCAGAAAAAATGTAAATAATATCAGTAATATCATTGAGTTTTAGAATTTTTCAAGTTTCAAGTTTAAAAATAATGGTATTCGAAAACTCAATGGTAATATCAAACAGAGCGTATACGTCAAGTGATGCGAATAAGTATGTTTGTCCACAATTAACAGAAATAACATTCATTATGTTCAAATACATATTGAAAATTTCGAATAGGAAGGATAATTTTTGAAGAAATCAATTTCATCCACACAGAACTGTTCTGTAAACTAATGCAAATAACAAACTACCAGCCAATCGACCATAGTCCATTTTCAATAAATGTATACAACTACAAGAATGTTCGTACGCAAATGGATCTTTTTTTTCTATAATTCACTCTACATGTTTCGGCCTGTTAAGGCATCTTCAAGAGTTTCGTCCAAACTTACAGGCTAAATGCAACATACACTCTCTGGACATATAAAATTGAATTAACTTTTGTCAAAGCTATTAGTTACAAAACCTAGGTAGTTCGTCATATGAAGATGGTACGTCAAACTGGACCATTGAATGCATATTGAAAGAAAAACTCAGCATCTGGTTTGCTAGAACTTGTATTTTGCAGAGGTTGATACGTAGATTCAGGGCCGTATCTAGGTACCATGGCGCCTGTGGAAAAATTTTAGACAGCGCCACAATTTGCGTAGAATTTTTTTAATCAATTATATTTTCTTATAGTATTTTTGACTTCATAATTTTAGTCATATATTTTCTTTATTGTTTTGAAGTAATACATAATATTTTAGATATTCATTTATATTTATTGAAACCATTGAAATACAGATTTCATACCTGAAGTACCACAATTTCTTTTTATGGAAGTCAAAATATATATAAAACAATAAATAAGATTTATGGCTATAAACTCGAAAACACACTACGTAGTCAACGTAGTTTGGAATATACTTTTTTCGCTAGAATAGAAATGTGAGAATTTTCGGGATGTTCTCTTCTTGGGGTTCAAAATTCTGATTGGTGATGGTGAATTGAAACCAAAATCAATTCCTGAAATATCAGAGAATTGTATGAAAGAAGCCGCATTTCACACAAAAATAGATAGTACTGTTTGTCTAAGAGATATCAACACTCTTGATGAAGCGCAAATACGGGTAAGCACACATGCTGACGCGCGATAATATTTATTATTAAGCCGGGTTCAAATGAGTGTAATCCGAACAGCGAATGCGATAAAATTTGACGAGTGATTCGGCGAATTGTGTGGATGGCACTCCAGCTCAGCCTCGAATAATTCATTCAAATACATAGTTGGAGTGGAGAACCGAGTCCTGAAGGAGCAGAAAGAACGCTGTCTCGAACCATAAAACTCCTTGTGATTCATGGCATTCGCAGTTCGCATTACACTCATCTGGATCCGGCTTTAAATAAAAGTTTTGCTGATCTTATGATTATTTTAGGCTAAATACGCAAATTCTAGGAAAGTCCAGCAATATTTATGATTCAAGATTCTTCGGCATCCCTTATTGCGAGGCGTATACATGACAACCGAGTTGGGATCTTTCGAATTATTTCGCCTGACGCTCTTATTTTTTCATCTTTCGATGTTTTTTGGCGCTCCTGCGGAGCTTGCGCCCGTAGCCAGTGCCACCTTTGCCACGCCCTAGATACGGCCCTGTCTAGGTTTTATAGCTAATGGCTTCTACTGAAGTTACTTCAATTTACATGACCACAGAATGTTTGTTGAGTCTAGCCTGTAAGTTAGGACGAAAATCCTGAAGATGCCTTAGGAGGGCTAAGCATTTAGAGTGAATTATAGAAATAGAGATCCATTTGCGAACGAACATTTTTGTAGTTGTATAATACATAACTATATTCATCAACAATTCTACAAAAATCCAATAAAATATGCATGAACATATTTGAATACATATCAGAAATGGATTATTCAAACAATGACATCTTGAAAATGTGCGAACAACTTGAGTGTTACTTGAATGATCCTTAAACTGATCCTTATCAATGGTTCGATGCATAAGGTCGTTTATTTCTGGTCCAACACCCGTTTGAACACGAGAGTGCGCCTTACTCGCATCTCCACGTGCAGCCACAGGAAATGGGATTCAACAACACAATTTTTTACTTTTTGAAAATACTATTCAGCCTATTGAAATTCTGAAAAAGGTCATCTGAATCTCACGTTTTTGGTTAACAACTTTTATATCAGGGATTTTTTCGATATCCCCAACAGATTTAGAGCAAAATCGATATGAACATAATTGTAAACATGCATTTTCAGGGCAGGCGATTATATTTTAAGGAAATCCATACAATCCATAGGGATGAAAGGAAAAAAATGATTGCCAATTTTTGGAAAAATGCCCCCTACCACTTTCTGCTTACGACGATTTTTCGACAAGTTGATTTCACGTTGTAAGAATGTAGGGAATGTAACTAAGCGGTTCATACATTTCAGCAATAAAGTTCACACGAAAATCTGTTTTAGAACTCTTTTCAAAAGCTACTCGGTGCTTTCAGACTTTCACAAGCCCCATGAGGATACGGAATCGAAGGTAAATCTTAAAATTCCATTATAGTCGCTTTAGTTATTCTGGCGTTAGACATATTCTGATCACAATTAGGATGAATACCTGAATTTGCCTTGAGGCTTCAGATGTGTCCTCTTCATTACCAGTGTTCTTTCGTATTCTCATTGCTTCTTCTCCCAGAAATCGGACCGGGCAATCCACTCCTGGTAGTAAGAGTCTTGCAGCTTGCATAATATCATCCTTATCTAAAACCGCTGCATAACGATGTTCGCCATGTGCCGTGGCCACTCTGAGCCATTCTACAAGAGGGGGCAACACCACGTAGGCACGTTCATAACAGAGTTCCTATCGATAATTTTATTCATCTCTGAAATTGAAATATTCTGGTTGATATCTCAAAGTTACCTGCACTGTGTGGTGTCCTTGTTCTCCTTGCTCTAACTGTGAACATCTCATGAAGTAAAAGAGTGCCCTGATAGCTTTTGGGCAAAGTGGTATCCTAGGTTGTAGTCTATCAATTAATTCCTGGAGTTCTGTCAAAGAACCAACGCACGTGGTCATCATAGATGGTTCAGAAGGAGCTGAACTTCTTCCGGAGTCCCTACTCGAACAAACACTCGACGTTGATGCCCATCTTGGTAAGGCGAGTGCACCTATTGTTGTAATGAAAGGAAACTGAAGAATATCATCTACATCTCAGACTCAAACATTAACGAACTCAGTAGGAACTTTGATTCTTCATTTGGAAGCAAACGTGACAATTCAAAATTGAAAACCATTATGTTATTGCAAGAAATTTAAAAACAGATTCCGATCCCAAAAACCAATCGAATATGGTCGCAAAATTACACTTTTGAGAGAAGTATTGACTACCTATATAGCAAACTAGCAAATTCGAAAATTCTTGGAAGGAATTTTGAATTCGAGTTGCTAAGCACCTGTTTCCAATCAGTACAATAGGAATAATTTTAACGTGCGTTATTCTTCTATCCAAATGTATGTTATTTTCGAATTCCGAGACAAAAATAGTCTGAAACTTACTAGCTTGCAGTACCTGAAGAAGAATCGGTGATCAAATTTGATTTTGATCATCCGGCCGACCATTCGTATAAGCTCCAATGGGATAACTTCTTCAATATCTCTAGGAGTATTTTTTTACTATTGTTAATTATTGAATGACATAATATGTATGGTTATCTATGAATGATTAATAATTTCGAGGAGTAATTTTCATGAACAAATTGAGGATAAGGCAAAAAACTATTTTTAAATGGAAATATAGAATTTATTTCGTTATATTTGAGAAACCTTACAAGTAATATTCTTCGAAAACTCGAAACACTTATTTCAGGTAAATTAAATGATTACAATTATCATTATAGCATATTGTTGCTGATTCTCCTTGATTCTGCTATGGAACCCATCAGAAGATCGTCGGGTTACAAAATCCGATAATATATTTGGAGTCAACAGCTCTTGCGCGCATGTTCTAAGGAGATCACCAGAAATGTGTTTGGTAAGGTCAATACGTAAGAATGACCGCTCTGGCAACGGATTTGAACATGCGCGCAAGAGCTGCTGAATTCACGTCAGTGCTTTTCTAGATTTTTTGATAGTTGTGTTCCAGATATTGGGAGTGAAAACCCAGAAAAAAACTTTAAATAAAATATCAATTACCTGATGCTATCCTGCCTGCATTGAGATGTGCGTATGGCTGGAGCAAACCCCACATATCCCCATTGTTAGCAATTGCATGTTCCAAAATGGTTGCTGTCAAAGAAGTATCTGCATCACTTGGTAAACATTGCAGCAGTATTTCTTCCAGAAGGTTTTCCACTCCTGCACATAAATACACAGCAGCGTATCTGAAATTTTAATATTGCATTCATTTGTTCTTCATTTCTTCGGTGAATTACTTCTTGAAATTTCAGAAACGACATTTTGCTTACTCATGTATGAATCTGGCCAACTTCAGGTCCGTCATCCACCTATGAAATCTACCGACATGAAGATTCAGTCCAGCTCTCGATGATTTGCTTTGTTTCAAAGCTCCATCGCTTGACATCGATAGCATGGCTGCTGCTCTAAGAGCTGCTTTAATGCAAGAATCGGCTAGAGGAGGGCATAAAATTATTCTGAATGATACTGTTATATCATGTTTTGTACAAATCCCAAGTGTTGAAGAAAGTCTTTGGGTTTCTCTACCTATTCGCACCAAGGCTCGTTGCAATAAATATGAAAGTCTTGGAATTATATCGACATTAACTCTATTCATATAGGTACTACATCTTCCTGTTTGGAGAACGCGCAGAATACAATGATTGGTCCATGGTAAATGCTGGAGCTCGACTAGCCTGAAATATGCAGAACTCGTAAGAGAAGTTATTCGGATGAACATTTCAATTCTAAATATCGTTATTAGTGATACGAACATAGTCTCCTGTCTGAGAGTCACGAGTCGAGACGAGACCCTGCACTCTTATCCGAGACGAGTCGATCCCCTTTTGAAGTCTAGTCTCAAATCCCGTGCGAAGGACTCGTGAGTCTCGTAAACCTCATGAAAGTGGAAAAAATTTCACGAAGGCGAATAGGCAAAATGATAAGCGAATACGTGTTCCAGTTAATGAGGTTACTGGGTCTCCTTCAAATATGGAAAAAATATAGTTTTGAACGTTTTTCAAAGTGATCTAAAGGGCTTTATATTAAACGGAATCATAATCAGCGATGACAAGAATCAGACAGCGAGAAAATCATTTAGTTCTTGTGAAAAGTATTCTGGATTCCTCACGAATACCTAAAATAATCAGCACTTATAGCAATCATAAAATTTTTTTTTATTTCTATTATATTTCCACTTCTTCTTATGCTGTATTTAATGATTACCAAGGATGAGTTCGTGAATGGGTTGAGCAGATATAATCATTTGAAATTTATTGTCCCAATATTTCCGAAACTATAGATTAGATCGAATTGAAATCCAGTACTCGATTGAAAAATGGAAGCTTCGAGTTTCATACAGAATTTCGTGACGATAATATAATCAGAAAATCTCAGAATAAAGGTATTATTTGAATTGTTTTCAAATAATTTTCATGGCACGATCATCATGAAATTTTGCATGAAATTGTTCATCAGCATTGAAACATGGAGTTCAAGGTCTGAGCAAATTTATATTTTGGTTAATTGGATGATTAGTTCTGATCAAGGTGGAATATTTGTTGATTTATCGACCGATATTCGTCCTTGTGAAGAGGTCAGTATAATGGATAGTTTCGGAAAAAATATTCAGAAAAACCTCGGAAAATTCTTTTATTTATATACTAACAGTATGATAACCACAAATTTTCGCAAAAAATTTGCACGCTGTTGTGTTTCAACTAACTGCCAGGTTTCAATGTAATCTCTTAGGTTGTCTCTGAAATGTTAGGAAAATAACCTCAAAATTTCAAATGACAGAACAACGAAACCGTTTGGACGATTTTGCCCATTGAGGAACTTAACCGTCACTTTTCAAAATGCAACTTTCGCTCAAAGTTTCAAGGCGATAGTGTTTTCCGTCCTTCCGTGATTGGTCCTATGGCCGGCCGGTCAGCCGAACAGAAACTATTTCGACACCATCAATCAGTCGTTCGAGAATAATTTCCACTCGAAATTCGAATATTACAGACATTTGGGCCAAACAATAGCCCGTGGTTACCCAGAACATGCGCGAAAATTATTTTAAATTCCGTGGTATCGTTATTATTACTGGATTAAGCTTGCAAGCTTTCGTGAGGAAAATTGATGTCAACAATCCGAAAAAAAATTTCTTGCCCATAATAATGAATATGCACGCAAAAGTGGATAATTCACCTATAAGCACTTCTAGATTGTATTCGTTCGTCAGCAATTTGAAGAAGTAATACTTTTCTCATGACAAGCTGACATCTGAAAAATGATGTGAATAGATAAAGAAGGTGTAATTGTTTTGAATGTTGCTTTATTAGATTGTCATGAAAAAAGTTAAGACCACTCCATTTAAGATTTCAGTTTATCGTTTTTCACGCGAGTGTCGCATTTGAGAGGTTTGCTTATTGGTTTATTATTTGATGAAATAAAATATTACCCTCCCTGAAAATTTCACAGTTAACATTTTGTACGTATGCCGTTCGCCGTCCGTTGTCCGTGGCTTTTCTCTGAAAGTACTGGTCCGAAATCCGTGAAACTTGGTAGAAAAATCGTCTGTCACTCGGTATTGATCCTCCAAGCTTCTTTGAGCAAATATGCGCGCACGGAAAGCGTGCGTAAATGCCCAGTGCCCGTGTAAATAAGCTCAATGTGGGCGTATGTCAACATGACAATTAATTAAATTTCTGCCGCACAGCTATTCGTGAGCGCACATCTGCTCAAATGCATATCCATTCAATATTCATTTAAGCAAATGTTCACGCACGGATAGCGTGCGTGAATGCCCAGTGTTCGTGTAAATATGCTCAATGTGGGCGTATGTCAACATGACAATTAATTAAATTTCTGCCGCACAGCTATTCGTGAGCGCACATCTGCTCAAATGCATATCCATTCAATATTCATTTAAGCAAATGCGCACGCACGGATAGCGTGCGTGAATGCCCAGTGTTCTTGTAAATATGCTCAATGTGGGCGTATGTCAACATGACAATTAATTAAATTTCTGCCGCACAGCTATTCGTGAGCGCACATCTGCTCAAATGCATATCCATTCAATATTCATTTAAGCAAATGCGCACGCACGGATAGCGTGCGTGAATGCCCAGTGTTCGTGTAAATATGCTCAATGTGGGCGTATGTCAACATGACAATTAATTAAATTTCTGCCGCACAGCTATTCGTGAGCGCACATCTGCTCAAATGCATATCCATTCAATATTCATTTAAGCAAATGCGCACGCACGGATAGCGTGCGTGAATGCCCAGTGTTCTTGTAAATATGCTCAATGTGGGCGTATGTCAATATGACAAATAATTAGATTTCTGCCGCCCAGCTATTCGTGCGCGCACATTCGTTCCAATTAATAACCATCTAAAGCCTGCGCATATTCAGCCTCAGAGTAACGAAACAGTAATTAGCGACTGATGCTTTTTACGGAGAATAGCGAGTTCATTTAACGTTGCGCTATTCCCATCGGAGGGGTTCGTCATAAAGTAAACAAAGACATTTGTGTTCTGTGGAGTTCCTAAAGCTTCAGAACCTGATTCGAAATGGTGGGTTGTTTTTTGATATTTGTGAGGTTATATCATTATGATAAGTTATTTTCTGTTTGGTTGCAACTTGTTTATTGAATTTCATAGCCATAAGCCACGAAAAAAGTTTGTTATTTAATCACCATGCTCCCCTTTTTTGCCCAAACCATGATTTCCAGGAAATTGGTCGGAAAATTAATGCAGAAATTAATTGATTGGCCTGATATTTCTCACGTAACTGGTACGTCGTGGGTTTTTTTTCATCTCATAGCTATCTTATATCATCTATCTGACATCTATCCTAAAAAACGACATTTCGAGAGGATTTTGCATCAATTTGTAGGTTTTTTTCTGGTTTTTCACTCCCAATTGCTGAAGCACAAGTATTAAAAATCAAATAAAATTGTTTTTTCATGGAAAACGCTAAACCAGATGGCAGGAAGAAACTATTTTTCAATGGCAGTTCCTAGGAAAAGGGTTGATTAATAAACAATACCGGAACATTGCAAACGATTAACAAGGCGAACTGTTACGTTTCAGAGTACAAATCTGACTCTCTTTCATCAGACAAACGAGATAATTTGCAGATTTTTTTTATTTCGATGTTTTGTTTTTAGAGGCTTTTGTCAAATTGATCTTTTCAGTAAGGCACAGCAACACAGATTCACTTGGTTTGAAAGTTTTCAATTCTATTTCTCTTTTAAGAAAATTTAGCCAAATATGGTCCATTTCTACAGAACAATGAACAAAACTTTTCTCGCCATCTATCGAAATGAAGGAGGACTCTTATATTATTTTTCAAATTATCTGGTTCCGGCATCTGTATATTGTATTGTTCCAATCTATCATGTGATTCCCAGTGGTCGAACATACATGGTTCACTAGCTGAGGTCTTTGTATGTATCTATTCCTAAGCTTGTTCTTGTGTTCTTGCTTTCTGATATCCAACAGCCGAGATGTTTCCCCACAATTTTTTCATTTCTGTTCCTCTTTTTCGGTTTTATTTAGTAAATGGATCTCAAATCATTTTCGATTCGAATTCTTATATTGAATTTAGCACCAATTCTTTTTATTTTTTAAGAAAGACCATGTATATAAGAAATCACATTCAATAAATTAGGTTGTCATGATGGTCTTTCAGGCGTTCTTCCTGTTGATTTGGTTTAGAATTAGAAGAAGTTTTCTTGTCTGAATTCGAAAAAGTTCTAGTCATAAATTCTTCCTAGAGAATTTTCAATAAGATCAACAAACACAATACCAGAACCACCATCATCAGCAACCCAATTTATTTAATGCGATTCTTCGTATACAATGCCTTTCGGATAAAATCAGAAGAATTGGTGGTAAATTCAATATAAGTACGGTTTTCGAATCGAAAGTGATACATACTAACTGAAACCAAACTAATTAACGAGAAACAGAAATAAGAAAAAGTTGTGTCCATAATATTCCCTGTATTTGTGTAAAAACATATACAGGGAAAATAGGTGTCATGTTTGTAGTCTGAAAAGTTACAGTTCATTTTGTTGATCGTTCGCATCGTCCTGGTATTTTCTCCTAGAAACAGCCCTGAAAAATAATTCAATCCGGAAGGACGTTTTCATACAAAAAACAATTATATTTAGTTTTTAATTGATCTGTTTCGGCTTTTGGGAGTTATAACCCAGAAAAAAATCTACAAAATAATAGAAAACGAGATATGACAAGTCCGTTAATGTTTAGCGCACCGAAATAACACACCGCTTACGGTATTTCAACGTGGGTGCGTTTTTATTTTCATCGAACTGATTAAGCGGTGTATCTCCCTGTCTTTTTTTCTTTGTAGTCCACTTAAGAAGAGAGAGATATGATTTAATCAATTAATCATTTCGGTGGAAATAAATACGCACCCAAATCTGTATTTTCGATGCGCTAGACACTACGCTGAGGACTTCACGTTTACTTCAATGGTTCATTTCTTGTGAATCTTAACGGTCTTGTCATCTTTCTTCTAAGAGGTTAGATGGTAAGATGTAGGGAAGGTGATAATTGATTACTTGGAGATCAACAACACCCACGATAGAAAATTTTTTTTCGCTAGGGCTACTTAAACTATGGATGCTTGTATTGTTGTTGCTCTCAGTTCGACAAAAATATATATGTGTTGAGTTGATGGGAGATGATGATATTTTGTCGAGCAAATCACTACTATAGCTACGTAAGTTTCAGCGGAAAGATAATCGTCATATGATACGTGTTCTAACAGAAAACATCACAATAGTCTGGAACCGGCCTAACACTCAAAAATATGTCATGTTAAGTCTGATGAAAGAATTGAAGAATTCTCGGTTTAGATTTTGCGCTACCACGAAACAATTGTGAAGGCTAGACTTAGGTTTCATCAGTGGGACGAGGCACAATTTTCCTGAGCCTCGTGGTCATCACAAAACATGATTCTTGCTGTATAGCAAATCACTTACCTGTTATGTGAATCTACCCAAACGAACTCATCAGCACTGGTTATGTTGGTATTTATAGTTTCCAGAGATGAATGTCTCATCAACCTTCTCATCACGGGTTCTGAACTCTCAGAACCAGCACTTAAACTAGAATAAGTACTTGTTGATGTGTTTGAACGTATCGTCAATTGCTGTAGTGCCAGCTTTATATCTTCCAGTCCACCACCTCCAGTCCATGGTACGTGCAACTGAAAATGACATGGCCAAATAAATTAAACAAAACAAGAAGAAGCCACATGAGTTGAAATATTTTCAATTTCAGTTGAACAGTAAGGACTATTCTCAAATAATCCATTGGAATTAAGCGTCTCCCTTCGATGAATATACAGACATATTCTTCTCCTTCTTTCAGTACCATATTAGTTCCCCCTAACGTTGGCAATTACTATGGCGAGTTGTTCACGGTTTTCGGCTTTTCTGAACAGTTGTTCTGCACTGCGTATTTCTGTCCAGTCTATAATATTTTTGAGCCATGACTTCTGTTTTCTTCCTATTCCACTTCGTCCCTGGATTTTTCCATTCATTATGAGTTGAAGGATTCTGTATCGGTCTTCTCTGACAATATATGACATCTATCTATCTATTCCCCAGATATGATATTTTTCTTATATTGATCGTTTCGAGCAGCTCACGTACTGCATTGGCTCTACTCAATACTGCTTCGTTGGTCTGCCTTGCTGTCCACGGTATCCGGAGCATTCTCCTATGCAGCCACATTGCGAACGCTTCAGGTAGGCTGATTATAGCGGCCTTTAAGGTCGAAGTTTCAGCTTCATATAGCAACACAGACTTGATATAACAATTGATCATTCTTTGCCGTAGACATATTCTAAAATACAATAAATACACTGCATCTAGCAATACGAGGATTGCTATTCAAGTTCAAAAATATGGAAACAACTGATGTGAATGCGTCAAATGTGACATTGTCAAGGTGAGTTTCGACATTTTTAATGATTAAACTACCCAGATGGTGCTTTCATACGAGTAAGATGTTGTTCATCTTGATACTTGAAATATTCATCTGGCTTAAAAAATTGAATTAAATCGTGCACACGTCCACGACTTCCGAGGTGGATTAAACAAAAAGCTTTCTGCCAATCAATTCGCCTGAACTATTGGTGATGACGTGCCATCTGAAGTCATCATGTTTTGCTGCCCCTTTGGTCTTCCAAAGTTAGTAGCACTAAGCACTGACTGAAAGGTGCTCCGGAATCTCGAGCACTAATGCCCGTAAGCATAGTAAGTATAATTGAAAACATCTTAAGTCGACACGTTCATCCGATATTGGTTACTCGACAGCCAATCACTACTTGCCCAGTGCTTGGTGGTGGCATGCTTACTCAAGTCTACGAACGACCTACCTTTGCGCGTGCTCCAGCATGACATAATGACAAAATAGAGAAGATTATTCGTTTTCTGTGATTCATTTAGCCCAGCATTGCCATTTGTGATAATTATACTTTCATACATTCCACACATGTGATTTTTAAACAATCAGAACGTGTATTTCTGACAAATCACCATCGCAACAGATGAATTTAAGTGGAATTTCTTTCCCCGTAGGTGTTCCGTATCCACGGAATTAATTTTAATTTTTTTTTCTTTAGAGATCTTTCACAGTTGTGTGTATTTTCGGTTTCCTTCTTTTTGTTTCCTTCGTCTTGATATGCCGGCCAACGTCTTGCGCCTAGTGGAAGCATGCGCGTGTATGCGCGGTGTTCGCAATGTGACACTGTTTTTAGAAGACAATTTGAATAGACACATGTGATAATTAATTAACGCTTTATTAGAAAACGCATTATTCTCGAAAACAGAATAAAATCAAAAGATTTTCTCCGCTGTGAACGATTATAAGCGAATTTCAACAGATTGAAACTCGCCAAAGGTGATTGTGCGGTCTTGTTGTGGGACCTGTTCGAGAAGACGCTGCGGCTGCTGATAAGAAGGGCCCTTCACTACCCCATCATCTTGAAACCACAAGGTAAGGTGCATTTCGTTGGTGGCTTGCCTTAATTTCGAGATACTTTTCGCATTATTGGACTTACTTCACACTGTGAAAGGTGTCACTTACATTTCCTCTTTGTGTGAAGGAAAAGTGGCCCCAGTTCACATTTTTCTCTCCGGCAAACAAATAATAATTTCTTTGAACTATCGTAGAACGTACCCAACGGCGAATTATACTAGAAATTTTTTTGACGTTTATAATGACAGGACATTTTCTCAATTCGTCTGCTGATAGTGCGGATCAACTTGCCTTTCTCTTGGTTAGATCTATTTGTAGCTCCCGACGCTTAGCATTTTTGCAGCTCTTGCGTTGACAAATTCTATGTCAGAGAATGGATTAAATTTGCGATTATACCTTTCGAAAAAATATTCCTGCAACTGCTGCTGTAGAGTTCCATATAACTTAGATAACACTCTCCTTGTAGTCTTTGGAGTTCCTTTTTCGCATGTTGAAGGCATAGTCTTCAAGAATAAACACGAGTTCTTCCCCTGGTATATCCGCTCTATCGAACTCATAATTTTGGTGCTCCATACTAAGTACAGAGTGGGCCAAGCTGGACACTTCGAAGGGGAAGGCCTATTTCTGTACTGGATAGACGAAAACTGATTTCGGTCACTGACGGCTAATTTTCATGAGAAACTCATTGGCGAAAACCGCAACTTCATAGCTATCAACATTACATAGTTACCAAGTATTTTCGGAAATGTTCATTTCATAAATATTGTGCTCCAACTTTGTTCTGTTGAAAATTTTTATTTCTGTGAAAACATTCTCGTAACAACTTCTCACGTAGTTCAGTTAATTGAATTTTCAACAAACTGACATTTCATGAGATATCACTAGAATTTTCTTTCAAATGGGACACTCCGTATATTTTTATATATATCGATAAATCTTGAAATTACAATTTCAAAAATATAGCATACTTGATATTTTTGTGGATTTATGTTCGAGATATTGAATTTTTAACTTTTATCTTCAAGTAGGCTTTGAAGGATGGGATGGTGGAATGAAAGCTTGGATGTGTTAATTATTCAACGTTTGTTGAAACAATAAAAGTTCTTTTCAGTTCGCAAATTCTGTTCAGCTGTCTGCAATGAAATCCGAAAGTTATGAGAAGTGGGACTACTCAGAAATCCTTCGAAGCTCTGAGCACTATATACTCGATATAGTGCTCGCGAGCTCATTGTTCGGGAGCACAAAAGTGCTCAGATAACTGTAACTAACAATAAGCATAGGGCTTTGAGACCGCTTGAGTTTCAATACTGCACGATCATTTGTTCGTCAAGAAGATACAGCAATAATCACCATCACCATAAATCACCCCAAAATATGCTTGTTTCGTTTGTCGAGAGGAATTAAATGGAAAATTCAAGTAAGATTTTTCAAAATGCCGTATGTGTCTTTCACGGCGAGCCAAATAAAACAGAGGATTTTCAGACACGAATGAATTCCAAGCGTGTAAGAGCAAGGTAGATTAGTAAAACTGAATATAATAAAAACATTTGTTTCATTTCCTTAACAGAAGTGTTACAAAAATCTCGCCGGACTACATGTTCCGTAGACAATAATATATACAGGGTCCCACAACCGTGGCGAAGTATTTCATAACCCTATCAAGAAAATAGATATGAATCTAGTTTTTTGCGATGTTACCTTATTGAACTCGGCAAATTAAAAACATGTTAGGTCACACAGGGCATTCCATTTTTTCTGGAAGGGTTCCAACTTTGTTTTTTCAAATGGCAATCTGCATTTTTCATAGCTTTTTCGGTTTTATATGAAAAATAAAAGCCACATGTTCATCTTCACTACGAAAATATTGTGTCCAAGATATTCTGCCTGGCGTGTCTTTTTTCCAATATTCGTCACTCAGAGTATTTGAAATTATCAAGAGCAAACAGTACTTCGGGCTGGTCAATTGCGGCTTACACAGCCACATTCAAGTTTCATTAAACCTCGTTAATATCTCAAGGCCAGGTCCCTGTCCACTCACATTCTTTAACGGTGCTCATAGCAGCAAGAAACATAAGAATGCGTCAAATTTCGACAATAATAGGAGTAAACATGGTGCCGTTCTGCAGGCTTCAGTGGAAATTCTTTTTTCTAGATAAATCCAATTCTTTTGTAAGAATGCGCAATGTAAGTTATTTTCCATTTTTACTTCATCTCAGTCCTCATGGATTTGGTTATTTTATTATTTCTGGCCAAATATTGAACATTGGTTACTCTCTTGAAGGTATATCTGAAATCGAACTGTGATATACAGGGTATAAATAGCAGGCTGTCACATATCGGAAATAAAATTAAAAGAATCTTCCTTTTTTCTAAGGAAAGACCCATATTTCATCGATCCATAAGAAGCACCAAAAAAGCTCTACAAGTATTCCTTATGGTGAAGTTCACTAGTTTTTTCTTACAGTTCATCTTTATGAGAAATGGCAAGTATTCATATTTCTTCGCTATGATTTCGTTTAACGACTTTATATCGATATGATATTTTCAACTGATGTTCCGCCAGATCACCTGATTTTACGAAACTAATTTTTTTCTTATGGAGATACATGAAAATTATGGTTCAAGTCGAGCCACCAGCTTCTCCCGAAAATATGCGGCATAGAATAACAGATGCTCTTTGTAGCAAATATAGACTTCATTCAAGAAATGGAACACATGTTAAACATATGTTTCAATATCAAATCTCATCAAACTTTCTGTAATCGGAGCCATAGATGAATTTCTTTGGCCGATCAATTAAGATGTAGGTGCAAAGAACGTAGTACAAGTCATTTTCCAGTTGCAAAATGGATCAGGAGCAGGAATCGATCGCTTGATTGGTCGATTTTGAGAATTTTTTTGTAACGACTTCCATGTTTCTCGTGTGAGCTCGCCACAATCACATTCAATTAGTATGGTAAGGAAATATTCTTCAGAAAAAAGAACTGCTTTTAGGAAAACTACTGAACCGTGAGGAACTCCGACAAAAGATGTAGACCCTTTGTTGGTGCTTCTTACGGATCGATAAAATTTGAAATAGGAAGAGTTCTTCTCATTTTATTTATAATATATGGCAGGCTATTTTTCATACCCTGTGTCCCCAAAACAGTGATACCAACTGCGTGACATTCCGAGTAACAACACTCTCCCTCCCATAAAAAAATTCGAAAAATAAATTAAATTTTCTCCTCCATCAAATCATAATTCAACATAGGTATGAAAAAAAATTAAAAATCGTTATCTATATCTTGACCACATTCAACTTGATTGACATGTCGTTTCCACTGAAGTCCATCCACTTCTACCCTGTGGGTTGAACCCAGAACTAAAATTTCAACTATTTTTTCCTAACGACCAAAGTTTTCTTTTGTTTTTCTTACCATTACTCTCCCTCTCCAACGAGAAATGATTTGTATTTATTTATCTTTACTTTTCATCGTTGACTCAACTTGTTCAAAATTAATTTTATCAGGCACTGGAGCTGGTATCAGCAGTGGGAAACGACACCTCAATTCTCTTCCCAACATTAATTTTGCTGGGCTTTGACTTGTTGGTTTGTGGCAGCACATCTATAGTCGAAGAGAAATAAATTACACGCATATTGAAGTGATTGCCCACTCTCTATAGTTTTTATTACCTACATGAGATTCGAATGATTCTACAAATCGCTCTGCTAATTCGTGGCCGGATACTAAGTTGGAGTAACATTTTGTTTGATTTCTGCGATCTTACAAAAATTTCTTCATTAGTCCATGTGAGACCATTATCAGTGACTAGATAAATAGTCAGCCGGATTATTTTTGGATTTTTGCGCGCATGTTCTAGGGGAACAGCGTGCTATCGTTTTGTCCAAATGTCTGTAATTTTGGATGATTGAGCCGAAAGTGGTCTCAATCGACTAGGTTGGATTCACTGATGACGAATCCGGTGCCAAAATCGATTCTATCCGGCCGGCTGTGGACACGATAACTGTCGAACGAAGTGAGCTAGCAACTTGAAACTTTCAGGGTAGGTCACGCATTGGAATGCCGTGGTAAAGTTCGTTAATGGGCCGAATCGGTCGAATAGTTTCGGAGTTATAGCCACTTGAAATTTTGAAGTTATTCATTTCATATTTCAGAAACTACTTGAGCGATTGGATTCAAACTTGGCAATTAGGTGGAGTATAATGACGCGCAACTTTGAGCCGAATTTTGTCAGGATCATATTGTCAGCAAATTTCAAAACAATTTTATTTCAAAATTTTTAAAAAAAATTTTTTTTTCGGAAACCATTTATGATATCCAAAAAAAGCCAACGCTTTGAGCTTCATATTTCACAGCAGTGTACCAAATTTCAGTTCGATACGATCATAAGTTTTGGAGATATCGGAAAAAATATTTCAAATTTCGAGGTTTTCTTCTGCATATCGTTGTTTTTTTCAATATTACTCGAGAAATACTGATTCAATCCTGATTAAACTCCGCAGCTAGTTTGGAGATGCTGAAAGACAACTTTATGCAAAATTTCGTGATGATCGTGTCATTAGAAAAATTTGAAAAAAAAAATTTCTGTGATTTTCTTATCATATCATCCTCATTAAATTCTGTATGAATCTTCGAACTGTAATTTCCGATGAAGTACTGATTTTCAATTCGATCTGATCTGTATTTTTGGAAATATTGGAAAAATGAAATTTTTAATGTGTATATCTGCGGAATCATTGGGTGAATTTTCCCATTCACGAATTCGGCCTTCGTAATTAAGGTCCATACCTTCTCTACAAATATCGAGTTTCTAAGTTGTTTCTTTCGGAAGTTATTGTGTTTACGCAGTCGGCCGTATCCCTTATAGATAGTACAGCTGCCACTCCACTATCTGCAGAATCGCATGATAAAATAATGGTTGAATTTCGATCAAAATGTGATAACGAGTAAGTATTTGCTAAAGATTTTTTATTTCTTGAGAACAGTCTTCACATGCTTCAGTCCAATCAAGTTTATCTTTTTTCAAGAAATCATATAATGGTTTCAATATTATTGGCATGTTTCTTAAGAATCGGTTATAATAATTTACTTTTCCACAAAAAAGTCTCAAAATTTTTACGTTATTTGGACGTGGGAATGAAAACAGAGGTCCTATATTACTTTTTTTGATTTTAACCCCAGTTTTGTTTACCTCAAATCCAAAAATATCCAACTTTTCTCCAAAAAATTCACATTTATTAATTTTCAATTTCAGTCCTGAATCCTTGAGTCTATCTAAAACCTCTTTTAATAGCTCATTTGTATCCTATAATGTTTTCCATACATATATGTCATCTATGTATAGAATTTTAACTAACCCATTCAATTTTTGCGTTATTAATCGTTGAAATGACCCCGGGGCCAGTACTCACATCGAAAGGTAGGTATAAGTATCTGTAGGGTCCCTCTTCAGTTCCTATTGTTACTAGTTGTTGAGATTGTTTGTCTCATGAGGCCTGTAAGTATGCTTCTGCAAGTCTAGTTCGCAAAAGTAACTGTTGCCTTGCATTTTCATAAAAATCTGATTGATTGTTGGTAATGGGTAATGGTCAATCTGCAAATATTTATTTATTGTGATTCGCAAATCACCAAACGAACAGTCCCATCTGATTTCAGAACCGGAACCACTGGAGTTTCCCAATCAGAGTACTCAACGTTCAATACGTTTATTGGTAACTGATCTTTCAAGTTTTTCATTTATTCTATCTTTTAGTGCAAATGGGACTGTTCTCTCTGGCATGAATATTGGCTTTACATTAGGTTTGATAGATAAATGTATTGGCGCTCCCTCAAAATTCCCCATGCCTGGTTCGAATGAAGCAGAATATTCGTTTTTGACTCTCTTAATTAATTCATCTAATGAAATTTCCTCATAAACTTCTTGTTCAAATTAAGGAGGCCATAATTGTAATGAGGAGAGCCAATCCTTGCCAATTATCTTTGGAAAACCATCTTTCACCACAAAGAAATTTTGGTTTGTTTGAGTTACTGGTCCATATCTCATACTCAAATCTTCAATAACGCCCAATGGTGTTGAGGTTGACTGGTCAAAGTTGGTGAATATTACATTACGCTTTTTATTTCTGAATTTGGGAAATATTTTTATATTTCACTTGAGGTAATCGTACTCACGTCTGCTCCAGTGTGAACCTCAAACTTAACAGCATTTATATTGACAACAATTTACAATATAGTGGAAGGAACCTTTTAATTATTTCTTAAATAAAAAATATCGAACATTTCAGTTTCTACCATGTATTTATTTTCTTCAGGCTCGTTATTGTCTTCTATTGTAGGTGTTTCCACTGAATTCATCATTTTCACCTTCGAAGATTCATTTTTACCACAAACTCTGAAAATGTGTCCTCGCAAACTGCACTCACTACAGAATTTTTCACGAAGCGAACATTGTGTTTTAATAAGTCCCGCTTTCACGCAGCAGAAACATGCCGTATTTCGTTTATTCACTGGTGCCGCGCTCTAATGAAAACTGTCGGGTTTATTTTTACTGCTGTTTTTTCTTCGGAATTTAAACATTTTCCATTGTTCCTCTTCCTGATTGAAGGCTAAATTGTATTCATTCTTCACGGTTTTCCCAATATTGGTCAAAATTGTTAATGGTTGATCGGTCCGTTTCAACAATTCAAACTTTACTGAATCGCGATATGTTCCATTCAACAGTCTCTCCCTCATTTCTTCATCTGAACTTCTGAAGTTACAGTTTTTCGACAGTTTCTTGAGTTCAATTATGAATTGTTCAATAGTTTCGTCAGGTTTTTGACTTCTTTTTCGGAATTCAGCATGATGTAATGCATAGTTTTTTACAGGATGGTAATGTTTATCTAGTTTTTCACATATGTTTTCGTATGCTTCATTGACTGGCGAATTCGGTGTGCAAAATGTTGTTAACAAGTCATAAACACCTGTGTTCAATTTCGTGATAAGTAATGGTACTTTTTTCTTCTGGCACTTCATTTAACAAAAGAAAACACTTAAATTGTTGTTGATACGCAGCCCAATTTTCACCGGTGAATATTTCCAAACTGGTGATGGTGGCCATAGTTACGACGGGCCGACTGTATTCAGACTTCCAGCCGTCAACGTATTCGCGTAAATATTCCCTGACCTCTATGATTGTGCTCGTTCTGGAAAATAATGTCTTCTGTGCCAATTTGTTTGCAAATTCTTCTTTAGTCATCTCTTGTATCCAAGCTTTTTTTCCCAATTCAATCAACTCCTCGATCGATTCCATCAACAGTAAATATCTGAACACCTTACTCGGTTACGTTCAACGAGCCCACCAGACAACACTTCGAGGTTTTGATATACATATATTTTAACTTTATCACCAGTCCCGTGAAAACTCTTCTCGGATTTTCTTGTTTTCATATCTCAACATTATGTTTTCATTTTTGTCTCCCTGTGCAAGTGTCCTCAAAACAATGATACCAACTGATTGGCGTTTCCAGTGATAATAATATGCACAGTGTCTTTAATTTTCATTAATTTTACATGTAGAAACCGAAAAGTAATCAAAAAAACAGGTTGTCATTCAAAAAAAAAAGTTTGGACCCGGCTAGAAAAAATGGAACACCCTGTGTGACCAAAAACATTTTATTTGTCGGGTTCGAGCAATAAAGAAACATGATAAAAAACAGGATTTCCCAAATAGAGATATGGAACACCGCGCCACTATTGCGGGACGCTGTATAGAGAAATATCTTCGTGTAGTTATTACAGAAATGTGATATTTCTTAATTTTTCAGAAGTCGGCAAAACTTAGTGAATTCGAAACATATTTTCATATTATCAAGAATTAGTTAATTCTTGAACTGAATTAAAAAAATTAAGAAAGATTAACTTACTCGTGCAGGAGTTGCTCTATGCCGAGACCTGTTATACTGATGAAGGTTTGTTCGATTTCTCAAAGGTTTTTGAATAACTCCAGTTGGTAAGCGATCTTTTCCAGATATATCACGTGGTGATGTATTGCCAGTGTCTGACATGCTTGCATGGCCAGAAGATCTATTATCATCGGAGGAACTGGTGCAGTGCTGCTGATGATTCTAAAATGAAATTTCATCTCTATTATGTTGCTAGAATATTTTACTGTCTGAAAAATTTAGTCTAGATCGTATGGACATAAGAATATTTATTGGGTGGCCTCAAAGAACTTCAATATTTTCTAAAAAGTGTGACAGTTGATTTTGATCCACAAACTGATGTTACGAAGTATCTACATTCCAAAAACCCTTTTATGTATAACTACTTCAATAAATCATCCAATTTCCATGCCGCTCAGTTATTTATATGATATTTTCGTCAAATCTATCAATTATAAAGAACACAAATCCGAAGTCAAACTCGGCAGTCTTTCTCAGTGCCCCTGATTTCTAAGATCAGAAGGTCACATTCCCCTTCAACTTTACTCGTAAATGTGTAGTTTGACATTTACCCTTTTTTCATTTGGAAACTTTTTCCTTTCCTTTATTTTTTCCCTGGAATTTGGGAAAATTTAAAAAAATCCCGAAACTCAATATGGCTCTCGATATCATGTCATTAGTACGATTTGCATAGAACAAGCCGAATGGTCCTGATCTATATATCAATTGTTATTCGATAAGGTATAATAATATCCAAAACTAATGAATAGTTTGAGATAAAGGTTTGTCACATATATTCGAAAAAGTTCCAATCATCAGTTCCTGAGAAGAAAAGAGAAAACAATGAAAATGTCCCGACATTCTTGGGGTTGTATCTCCGCAGAGACCGAGAATTGGTAAAGTTTTATAGGACAGAATTATATTATTTTTAACCGAAGACTCTGTACCTGACGAATTGCTTTCTATTTCTGAATCATCCTGTTTATTTCCTCCAAATTTAACAACGATTGTCAGCATACAACAATATTTGCACTAAACTACCACAGTATGAAGATTGAATAAAACGTGAAAAATTTCAGCAATTGTGATATTCGTAGATATAAAATGTTCAATTTTTTATTCTTTCCAGACATTTTTTACAGTTTTGAGAGTTAAAATGTTCACAATCAACACTATGATGTGATTAAATCACTCTTTCTCTCTTCAAAAAGTATGCGAAAAAGATTCTATTCATGGGTTACTTTCCAAATTCTACAAGTTGAATATACACAAAACAATTAAAATGTATCTAGAAAAGTACTGACTTGAGGTCTTGAGGAACTTCTACGCGCTTTTCCAAATTCGATCCAAAGCGATCATTTATTCACATGTTGACCGCATCAAACGCAGCTTCACTTTTATAGGGTCCTCATGAAAATCTGAATGAACCTTTAACCTCATTCTTCGATCAAATACTAGAGTTTAATTCAATCAAAGTTATGCCGATGAATATTCTTAATGAACGAAAAAAAAAGTTCAACGAAAATTCGGAAACCACTAGATCAACGAAATTGTGCAACATGTTGCACCCAGGCATTTTCAACTGATTACGATGTTTCAATGTTATGGCATTCGTATTTTCTGCAATATTATGGAAATAACCTCGAAATTGCAAATAACATCGAAATTTGACATATTTTTTTCTATCAATATTTTTCGAAAATTTCCATCGGATCGCATTGAAATTTGAAAAATTGTTGTTTAATATTGTCCATAACGTATATGCTAAATTTCATGAAAATCTGATTCTCCGCAAAAAAAATTACAAACGAAAAGTGGAAAATTCAAGAACATTTTCGCTAGCGACTAGATTATCACGAAATTCTGTACTTAGTTGCGCGTCGGTATTCACCAACTGATTATGATGTTTCAATCTGATTGCATTTGTAACTCCTGAGATATTGAAAAAATAACGTTAGGATTTCAAATGACAACGGAATTTCACATATTTTTTTCCTTATATCTCCAAAAGTATATACCGTATCTAATTGAAATTTGAAATATCGTTGTTGAGAACTAACCTCAAGGTCTATGCCACACTTTTCAACAGAAATTTGAGAAATTTTCGAATAAACATTGTTTCAAACTTCTGCAACAGCAGATTTCGCATTGAAATGCGGGTTGGTATTCTAGAACAAATAACAAAGTTCGAATCAGTACTTCATAAGATATCAAGGAATTCACCCCAAAATTTCATATGGGTAGCCGAAACTGTTCGGCCGATGTTGCCAACCAACGAACTCAACTCAGATATTCAGGATACAAATCAAACCTGAAAATTTTAAATCCTCTGGGCAGTAGAAAAAGTGGAAACGAGGACATAGTCCCCAACTAGTTTCGTTCTGTCCTTTGAATTGAAAAGGAGATGTCAGAAACGTATGTCGTAGATATGTTCAAATGGATAAATGACAGAACATTTTTGGAATGAAAAGGACAGACTTCATAAATTGGTTTGTTGGAAAGTTTATGAGTGATATTTTTCAGAGTGTGGCAATAATAGTGGTGATATTAATTAGTATAAATATGATATCCATGTGAAGATAGCTTTTTCTTTCGAAATTCAATGAAAAATTCCCTTTTTAGGATTCAGCTGATGCCGAGTATAAAATAATTCAACTCTCTTCAGGTGCTCTCTTCGTAATATAATGAAACTTTTTTCCAGAATTCAGATTATGCTGAAGATATGATATTTCTGCAGGTGCTTTAAGGAGGGTTCTTTCAGGGATTACAAGATGTTAAAGGTTAGGGAGCTAGGTGAGATCTGATAAGTTTATTGTTTTACGAAGTTCAATTCAATAAATATTACCGACTTTACCGTTATATTAAATCAGGAAAAAGGCTTTAGTTTTATTTGCTTCATTGTACAAAGATTTCAAGTTTTCATGCAAAAATTCATGTATCGGCAGTTCACTTTTTAGTATTAACAAAATACTTTCTCGCTTTCCTAAAGACCCTGCCTCCCTCATAACTTGAAAAGATATGCAAAAATATAACTAATTTTCGCTCATGTAGTGATTTCTTTTCAGTCTCTGATTTCATTCAAATGACTCAACGGGTCATCTGAACAAGAAGGATGTGCCACAATCATCTGAGCTGATTCACCTACACAATGAGTATGACCATGTCGGGCCATTTCAGCCCAAAAATGTATTTTCAAATGAACCATCACCATCTAACGATTTTCATATGATTCATTCACGTAATGATCAAGACTATGTCAGGAATCAGCCTGAAAATCTACTCCCAAATGAATCATCAACATCTGACGATTCTTCTACGTCATATGTTTTAACTAACAAAAAGAAACAGTAGCCAACCTATTAAGATCTATATTAACAAGATTGATAATCACTATTTATATTCAAAATGTATTTCAATATTCATCTCCTCTCATGTAATATTGATACTTTTTTAATTTTTCAGAAAAAAGTGATTTTGACGGTAATCATCTACATCGATGGATTTCACCTGATTTTGACTGCCTATTGTGACTGGATGACCCCACAAATATCTTTTTATCCATTATTCATAAACATCAAAGTATAATTCAAATTTTATCAAGATAATTGTTCAGGAATTTGGTAGTTATAACCCGAAGAACTTTAAATAACTCAAACCATATTCCTAAAGTGTAAGACCTGTGGTTGGCCAGAAATTTTGTTAGTTTCATCGGAATATGTCATAGCTTTTGATTTCACTATAAGCAAATCATACTTATTTGTTTTATGATTCTGCCACCTGTATTATAGCCATATTTGATAAGGTGTGAGACAAATATTTTCTTATATATTGTACAACGGAATATTTGAAACGTATGAAAAATATAATCAGTATAAATTCGAGAAATTCGGATTATTATCTATTTTATGTTTATGTAGTTTCTTTTCAACTAGATTTCGGATAGTTTTTGATGGCTAGAATATATTTTAGTTACTGACTTTGCGCATACAGATGCCTTGTGCACCATTTTTGATGAGTATGAGTGAATATTTTTGTAAATAGCATAATTTATTGGAAAATATATTATAATTATATGCAATTGTAAAAATGATGTGAATAAAAAAATCATTGTTTATAATGCTTTGTTTCATTTCTGAGGAATATTTTATTTCGAATTATAATTATTAAGTTTAAAACACGGAATAATAAATATTTTGAAAAATGCACGGTACAAATATTTGCATCCTGGAAAAATCAATATTTGACCACAGAACACCATCAAAATTCTGAAGTAAAATGATATAATTCAGCAAGCGGACACCCCCTAGAACCATAATGGAATATTACCAACTATTTTTTTGGAACGAGAAATGTCACAAATGTTGCGCACAGTTTACAAGGGGGGTAGCACTTCTTATATTTGATATTCTGTGACTCTGGGTCCCTAGTTAGATCTCATGCGCTCGGATGGACAGCATTGTTTTCGACCAGATAGTCCAACTGGATCAATTAAAGCAGGGCCCAGATGAGTGTAATCCGAGCAGCGAAAGCAATAAAATTTGATTAACGATTTGACGAAAAGTGTGGACGGCACTCGAGCTCAGCCTTGAATAATGAATACATTCGAATGCATCGTTCTTGTTGAAAACCGAGGCCTGACGGAGCAGAAAGAGCGCTGCTTTAAACCATGAAACTTCCTGCGATTTATTGCATTCGCTGTTCGCATTACACTCATCTGGTCCCGGCTTAAGACTATTTTCGGCTTATAATTCGTGAATTTCAGACATTGCGACAAAACGATAACGCTATTCCCCAGAACAAGCCCGTTAAAAGTGTTCATCAACTTCTCTCGACAAAGAACTTTCGTCTTTTATTCCCCTGTCCTCTCGGAAGCAATTCAAGGTCAATACAATATAATACAATTGCTGTAAAATTTTACGTTTTTTCCAACGTTTTCAATAAAGAGTATCTATTTATGTGAATAAATGTGACTTCGGTATTTTCGAAGCAAATACGTAGAGATATTCATGGTTTCATACGAGTTTGTCCTGAATCCATTCCGAGTTAAGGCGGCTGTAAGGGTCAGACGTTTAAAATTTTTACGGGTTTTGAAAAACACTGAATAACACGAATTTAGAAGCACTAGGTGGATGCTTTTCACATTCATTTTTCATCACCTCATCCTCATTATTCTGGCTGTAGAATATCAACACTATATCTGCTCTTTGTGAAAAAAGAATCAACTGTTTCGAAATCTCTAATTACTCATTCTATCCTCTGAGTGGAATAATTAATCATAAAAAAACAAACCTTCAAGATGTTTCTTTATAAGCAGAACATCTACATAGTTACATTCTTTTCCAGCATCCGTAATGAAACAAAACACATCACATCGTCAACACCTTTGTAACGAAGCGTTTTTCGTTACGTTAATAGAGCTCCGTCAGCGAATCATCTTTTGGTCGTTTTCCGTTTCCCGGTCATAAATCATGATATGATTTCATTTGTAATGAAGTAATTTCGAATGTCCTTGCGACCTCTGAAAGTTTATGCAATTTATTTTCCGTCTTGTATAGTCCATTCATTAAAGTATGCAGTGTAGATTTGTATCCCAAATTGAAAAACTGCCGTTCAACAAACATCGCCTGAAATTTCACGTCGCAAGGGTTTTTTCTAGTAGTTATTTGTTTTTTTGAGGCGTCTAGAGGCGCAAAAAAGAATAAAATGTGTTCCCTCCGTTGTCGGTCCCGGAAAAGTTCCAAATCCTTCTAGAATGTCAAGTGACCGCAATCGACCAATGAGAAGGAATTTTGACCGAAATTTTGCATGTGTGCCCCCTTCCCAAGGGTGACGGTATAAAAGGGCTTGTTGAATGCAATGTGAAGAACTTTGTTTCGATTCCCGTTAGATTGAAGTATGTAAGAATGTAATACATTCCTACTTAATTTCCGTAGATTCTTTCTACATTTAGATTCTAGTTTTCAGTCAGACATCATCACCGAAAACTATCCGCAGTTAATCACCGATTTTCAGAAAGTTAGTTCCAGTTTTTAAGAGTGTCAGTCGCATTGAAAATTACAGCGTTATGAATTCATTTTGATTTAGTAAAAGTGTACTAGATAGGGACTCCAGTGTACCATAGTGTTCATCCAGTTATATCCATTGGTGAGCATTAAATTTACGGTCTTCCCGTCTTTCCGCTTGATTCTCTCGTGTTTCCGATCAGTTATTTCATTTCATTCCAATATTCCCGTCCGGAAATAATTCGTTATCAGTACCGTACGCACACGTGGCCATAAGAGTTTCCTATCCTACTTCCTACTGTCCGGTCTCTCCGCATGTGGGGAGTTAAATTCAGCTGATCCTGGTAGTCGGAGCATCGTCGTATCAGTGAGATCTTTTGATATACAGAGGCTGGTTTAAGTAAATCGCGCCGGTTGCTGGGATTCCGACTGATTCTTATTTGGCTTTGGACAAACACTTTTGAGGAGTACCCGAGGTGGTTGTCCAGCCCAGCCTTGACAAATTTGAGCCCTGTTGCCTTTGAATTCACTGGTCCTTGACCTTTTGGGAACAGACTTCGTGTCTAAGGGTGGTTTACCCAGTGCAGTCCCGTAGCCTTCACTATTCCGACTTCATACTAAGCTTAAAATCTGAAGACAGCTATTCAAAGTGTGCTAACTGATAACCTGATCTGGAACGCAAATTGATATCACGATCCCCCGTATTATTTTGCTTGACCATTTACATATCATCACTTTGAATGCTCTCATATATTTTCTTGCTCTAACCTCACACCATCCGTGCTCATACAGTTATACACTATTCCGTTCATTAATCATCACTAGACATCGGATTATATGCATCTGCATCTTTGCATATGTAAATGCATATAACGCAACATTCTAGGCATTATTGCATATTTTGGTAATTCTTTATCGAAACTGCATATTTCAATAGTGGGACGTAATCCAGGTGCATAGATCAACCGGAAAATGTTGAACGGGTGCGGAGCTATATAAAGATTGGATACCAAAAATCTTCTTCTGTTCAAATCCACGGAAATTTTAGAAAGAATAATCGAACAGAAAGATGTCCTAACTAATTTACTAATGATCCATGACAAATTTAAAAACACGAAGCTCGCAGCAATTAAGAAGATAGGAGTATATGCAACGCCACAAGGAAAACCTTGTCTACAAAGGTATTTTCAGAAATGGCGCAAAATTCTAGTTCTAGTTAATGGTCGTAGAGGAATCGTTTTCGGCATATAAGTTGATATTAACAGACAGACTTAACAAGTATTCTTTAGTATACCTGAAAAACCTAGAAAAGCACTTACGTGATGACAGCAGCTTCTACGCGCTCGTTCACATTGCGAAATGGCGACTTGGAAATTTCAGTGAAAATTAAATGAAATATGAAAACTTAAAGAGAAAAATTAATTCAAATTTTTCCAAGAGTAATTCATCTCATTGGCACGATTAATGTTCCAAGTTTCATTTCAACCAGATGAATACCTGAAAGAATTGATTTGAAAAATCAAAATTTCAAATGGCTGTAACAAAAAAATATCATTTGGCAGATTTGGCCTATTAACGAACTCAACCGAGATATTTAGGATCAAAACGTAACCGGACAGAATCCAATTCGACCACGGATTATTCATCTGTGTCCAACCTAGTCGTTTGGAACCGATTGAAGCTCACAACTCGGAAATTACAGACATTAAGACGTAACAATAATGCGCTGTGCCCAACAACAAGCGCGTAAAATATGTCTTATTTTGTATAGTCACAAAATTATAATTGATTAATGACTGAAAATCAATCGGAGACACAATGAAAATTGATATTTTTTTAGTGCATATTATGTGCATATTTCACCCTTTTTAAGTGCATATTTGCATGCATATTTTGCCAGTTTGTTAATGCATATAATCCGATGTCTAATCATCACTATAATTGCTCGTATCATTCTTTTCAATACCGTTCGTTACCGTTTAGTAATTCTGTGCATAAAACCTACTATTACACTGTTAAAGTCCGCCATACGCGTCATATCAATATATTGACTTCTTTATAATTCGATTGATATTCCTTCTATTGGCATTTCTTATATTTTGATTATAGTTGTGTGCATAACTCTTCCTGAGTTGGACTCGTTAGCCACTCTATTTTCTGTACCAAAATCGATAGATGTCATATATCCGTATTGGGTTAGATCGATTGCTGTCCGAGTTGGTGTCTTGATCACCAGGACATAGTGTGCTTATTTCTGACCGTTAACTGCTCATACATTGTTATAATTCTCCTGGCACTGTACTCCTGTTTGGACACTGCCTTCTGTGTCGGTGTATATAAATTTGTTAATATTGTAATGAAGCAGTTCATATATTTCTTGTGTTTTACTGTTGTAACTGTACAGTGTCAGGGCACTCTGAGAAGGAACGTATACTGATTAATCACTACCACCCTAGATTAAACAGAACCCTTCTCCAACTGTTTAGAAGCTACCCAGAGGTGATTATGTGGAGGAGTAACAACATTACAAAACCAATTGTAACTGGCGCCCGAGCGAGTTGTGGAAAGGAAAACAACACAAGTTACTCCATCACCGAAAAAAGGCGTCACACCTTCTGAAGGATTCTTGAAAGGGTGGTTGATTTGAAAAAAAATTCTAGAAAAGCTCTAGCATAAAGTCAGCAGCTTTTTCGAATGTTCAAATTCCTTGCCAAAACGGGCATCTTTTCACGTACTGACCAAGCCAAACGCAACTTTAGCTCCTGATGGGATCTTTTAATCATCTTAACCTCAGTGTTCAATTCGATCTTATCTTTTGTTTTGGAAATATAGGGAGAATAAATTTTTAATGGCTATACCTATGGAGTCCTTGGGAGGATTCCACCCTTCACGAATACTGTATAGATAGCGTATTTCTAGGTTGTTTCTTTCGGAAGTTATTGTGTTAACTTTAGGCCGTGAGGATTATAGTAAACACGAAACTCATAGTTCAATTATAATTGAATAGTATTTTTTCAATATTGCCGGAAAAAACAACGATACCGAGGAAAAAACCACAAAGTTTAATAAATTTTTCGTCAATAATGAAAGTTGAATACGAATCGAACAGAAATCTGTTACTATGTTGCGTGTACGTGCAAAATTCCGTCCGAATATCATGAAACGATTTCGAAAAAAAATGTCAATGGAAAATTATGTATATGTATTATTTATAAGTTCCATCTTTGGAACACCAAGGGCGCAGCCAGGGGGGGGCCGAGGGGCCCGGGCCCCCCCCCGAGATTTTCTTGCTTGTAAACTGCTCTACCTGTATCTCGGAGAATTCCACTTTAAAATCTTTTCATAAAGGTTTTTATTTTAGTATGAGTATTATATTATGTCAAATCATTTATTTCAAATAGATGATTAAAATACCATATGTTTTTCTCTCCCTGAATATTTGTATCGGGCCCCCCAGACGAAAATTCTGGCTGCGCCACTGTGGAACACGTTGCATATTTGATTTCCAAATTAGCTTAGCTTAATGAATCCCAAGCAAGAGGAATCATAAAACTGTATTCAACCATTCGTTGTTCGATGAACA
Source organism: Myrrha octodecimguttata (assembly GCA_958510865.1). NCBI lineage: Eukaryota > Metazoa > Arthropoda > Insecta > Coleoptera > Coccinellidae > Myrrha > Myrrha octodecimguttata. Next base: position 15,499,232 of record OY294058.1, on the reverse strand, counting down.
AGAGACAACTCTGTTTGTGAAGTGGCGTGGAGGATCAGAATTATGGAAAATATTTTTCTTCGAAAAACCCCGTATATTTCAACCTTCACTATGCATTTGTTCACATGTAAAAAGATAAATACTTGAGGAGGCATGAAAGATATAGGTCTAATAGTATAGGTATGCACTGCGTTTATTAAATTCTCATTAATATAGGTTAATTAGTTAGCATTCTGATGAATTGAAAAGATAATTTATAAAAATTGAAGAGCCACACAGTGACATGTATGCTTCAGTTAAATAGTGACACAAAATAATGGACAATGGCAGTCAATCGACCTAAGTGTGTCGTTTTCAAATTGTCCAATAAAATTTGATGGTCATCAATCGAAAACTATGGATGTATTTATATTATATTGGAATACTCTGTATATTTCATTCTGAAATGGGACTATTATGAATCCATACTGAACTCAGCGATATATTCATTCATTCATACACTAGAAAACAGGGGGCGAACTCTCCACCGTTAAACCTTGTCTGAATTTTTGCCAGTCATGCGGGAGGTAAACAATTTTTTTCCCTTACTAAAGTAATAATGGAATGAATGCACCCTGAATTGAAAATTAAATCATGGATTAGAAAGCAGGGATCAAGAGATTTCCCTCATATCATGAGAAGCAGTAGATACGTTCGAGACGAAACCCTCAAACCAGGAGGATTCCTGTATAAAAATTTCAAAAAGCACTGCCGTGAAGGCGGCAGCTTTTGCGCGCATGTTCAATGTAGATGACCGCTTCAGCAACGAATTAGAACATGCACGCAAAAGCTGCTGCCTTCACGGCAGTGCTTTTTGAAATTTTTTTTTTATAAATTACTGGATTTCAATTCGATCTAATCTGTATTTTTGGAAATATTGTAAAAATAAAAGAATGGGTATATCTACGGAATCATTGGGCAGATTTTACCCATTCAAGAATTCGACCTTCGTAATTAAGCCCCGAACCTACTCTACAAATATCGAGTTTCTAAGTCGTTTCTTCCGGAAGTTATTGTGTTTACGGTCAGCTCGATATTTGTAGAAAAGGTTTGGACCTTAATTACGAAGGCCGAATTCGTGAATGGGTAAAATCCACCCCATGATTCTGCAGATATACCCATGAAAAATTTTATTTTTCCAATATTTCCAAAAATACAGATCAGATCGAATTGAAATCCAGTACTTTATCGAAAAATTAGAGTCCGAAGGTTCATACAGAATTTAATGAGGATGATATGATAAGAAAATCACAGACATTTTTTTTCTCAATTTGTTCTAATGACACGATTGTCAGGAAATTTTGCATAAAGTTGTCTTTCAGCATCTTCAAACTAGCTGCGAAGTTTTATTAGGACTGAATCAGTATTTCTCGAGTTATACCGAAAAAAACAACGATATCGAGATGAAAACCTCAAAATTTGACATATTTTTTCCCGATATCTCCAAAACTTATGATCGTTTCAAACTGAAATTTGGTACACTGCTGTGAAATAGGAAGCTCAAAGTGTGGGTGACATTTTTTTTTGGATATGATGAATGGTTTCCGAAAAAAAAAATTTCGAAAAAAAATTTTTTCAATTTACTGACAATATGATCCTTATGAAATTTGGTTCAAAGTTGCGCGTCGTTATACTCCATCTAACTGCCAAGTATGAATCTAATCGCTGAAGTAGTTTCTGAAATAAAAAATAAATAACTTCAAAATTTCAAGTGCCTATAACTCCGAAACTATTCGACCGATTTGGTCCATTAACGAACTTAACCGCGGCATTCTGATGCGCAGACTACCCTGTAGGTTTCAAGTTGCTAGCTTGCTTCTATCGACAGTTATCGTGTCCTCGGCTGGACGGACGGCCGGCCGGCCGGACAGAATCGATTTTGACACCGGATTCGTCATCAGTGAGTCCAACCTAGTCATTTGAGACAAAACGATATCACGCTGTTTCCCTAGAACATGCGCGCAAAATGTACATGGTGTTGTTTGCCTTATATCACGGTGATTTGTCCTCCTCTGAAGTTGATATGAAAAAAAATATGAATTCGGGAAATCTTCCCTGGAAAAACCTACTTTACTTGAAGTTCAATTATAAATGATAATGCGTGTTCATCATGAATGATCATTGGTAAGTTCAAAATACTTATTTATATTTTCTTCGTTATTCCTGGTGGTAGTGAGGTTCGTTATTCCGCACATGTTCTGGAGAATAGCGTGCTATCGTTTTGTCCAAATGTCTGTAATTTTTTTATTTTGGACCGAAAATGGTCTCAAACGACTAGATTGGACTCACTGATGACGAATCCGGTGTCAAAAACGATTCCATCCGGCCGGCCTACCGGCCGTCCGTAGACACGATTACGGTTAGACGGAGAATCCAATCGTCCTGAAACTTTCAGGGTAGGTTGCATTTCAAAATGCGACGGTAATGTTCGTTGATGGGCCAAATCGGCAAAACGGTTTCGGAGTTTTTGAGAGTTCTAAATTTTGACGTTATTTTGGCTATAATTCGGGAACTACTAAAACGATTAGATCGAAACTTGGCAGTTAGTTGTATGGCAACCTGCAACTTTTCGCGAAATTTTGTTGATATCACACCATCAGTAAATTTTTGAAATTTTTTATCTCAAAATTGTTTTCGAAAAAAACTTTTTTGTCCCGAACTGTTCATCACATTCAAAAAAATTCAGCGCATACTTTCAACTCCATATTTCACAGCAGTGTACCAAATTTTTATTCGATAGGGTCATTAGTTTTGGAAATATCGAAAACAAATATGTGAAATTTCGATGTCATTGTTTTTTTCGGTATAACTCAAGAATTACTGACTCAGTCATGATGAAACTTCGCAGCTGAATTGAAGATGCTGAAACACAACTTCGTGCAAAATTTCGTGATGATCGTGTCATTAGAACAATTTGAAAAAAAAATTTCAAATTTCAATATTCTGTAATCTTCTTAACATATTATCCTCATTAAATTTTTCATGAACCTCCGAACTGTCATTTTTCGATAAAGTCCTGGATTTCAATCCGATCTAATCTGTATATTTGGAAATATTGGAAAAATAAAATTTTGAATAGGTATATCTGCGAAACCAGATCTCTATAAATATCGAGTTTCTTAATTGTTTCTTTCGGAAGTTTCTGTGTTTACGGTCAGCCGTATGATTCCTTACATATACCAATTAAAAAATTTTTTTCTCAATATTTCCGAAAATACAGATTAGATCGAATTGAAATCCATTACTTGATAGAAAAAAACCTAGAAAAGCACTGCCGTGAAGGCGCATATTCAAATTCGTTGCTAAAGCGGTCATCTCCATTAAATATGCGCGCAAAAGCTGCTGCCTTCACGGTAGTGCTTTTCTAGGTTTTTTTTCATACTTGAATTTATTCATAAGAATACAAGTTTTTGTGTAAAATACTTATTTGTTATAGATAGTCATGGCTTATATTCGATCATTTGAAAGAAAACAGAAAAAAATATTCATGGTCACAATTATGAGAATTCATATTACAAATTTTCGTAATTTATTCGTTGGGGTTCATTGAATGGTCATCCTAGAGTACCTTATTTTGACATAGATGAAGTACTTGAATTTTTTTTTCGCAACTGCCAATTGAAAACGATAAATTCACAAGATCCATGGATTGAGCTTGGTGTAGCAGGACCACATCGTTAGGAGGTGAATAACTGGAACAATTGACATAGTAATGAGTAGATGGGAAACATTGGCCCAATTCTACGGCCAACGAGATCACCAGACTCATTTCACATGAACTATTTTCGCGGGGTAATCTCAAACTTATTGTAGCTACATAATTACGTGAAATAAGCTATTTCCCCAAGGTACGAAAATTAAACAAGATTACCAACCAAAGAACCTCCAGTTGAAGAAACCAACAAACAGCAGAAAAAATGCGCCACTACTAATGACTTGTATTTAGGAGGTGACTTCGGCTATCGATAATTCAAGAATTTCAGGTAGCAATTGAAGGAATACGTGGTTGAATAATGCCTTCGAATAAATACTCATTAAATAGGGTGTCAACCAGAGCGAGCTTGAACTTGAATGAAGACAATTCCACTTCTCTGAGCGAAAGTTGAAGGATGATGCTAACAAATGAACTGAATGACGTGATATTTCGACAATTATTTTTAGTATTTAGTATTTTTTTTAAATTCCTTAAATCGAAGCAGCAAGCGATCGATCTCGCATAATACGCCATGTTGCCGTTCTATAAAAACAGCTCAGATACCGATATCTCTCACTAAATTTTTGCACTTTCCATGGAATAATTGATGGCCTTCACTAGTTGATTCCTCAGTTAACAAATAGATGCAGATGCTATGAGAATCTCATTAGAAATTCACCAATAATCTTTGATTTATTAACCCTGCGTCCGACAGGTGAAATTCCGTAACATTGGAAGACAGGTGGGGTGTATGAAACCCCAATCATATTTTTTCGCTGAAATTTTTGTTTTTGCCATTTTGTGATGTTTGTGATTGGATTTGTTTTCTGTGATATCTCTTTTTCAAAAATAAAGTTATAATTGTTAGCACAACATAAAAAATAATATTATATCTCTAGTTCTCAGAACAAAAGGGTTTTCTCGAATGAAAAAATCAAAGATTTCTTCAAAGACCTTTATTAGACGTAAAATATCAAAATAAAAACTCAACAACTGATTCATACTATTCATAAAACATCAGAAAATGATAATATCGAAAATTCGTATAAAAAAAAACAAGTGAAAAAAAGTTATGGTTCATCAACTTCTGCTATTCCTACACAGGTTTCGCAGTACATTTTCGCGTGTTCCAAGCATATAAATTTATTGCATGTGTCACAAGTGTATTTTGTCTTGCGGTCACGGGCACGAGAGCAATCTTGACACCTTCCTTGACCATTTGGTTTATGTTTTTTGTTAGGTGGCTCTGAAGTTTCGTTCCTTATCCGGCAGATTGCCATCCTTAGTTCTCGAGGAATCCTTCCGTTTATCATTCTATACTTTTGATAATCACTTATCAATTCGAAACCAAGTTGCATCAGGAATTCACTTCTTTTTATTATTTTTCCACCATTATTTTCTCTGTGAATAACCTGGGAGTTTATACCAGCAGTATTCAGAATAGAAAAAATATAACCAAAGGCCATCGACGACAATTTTGAGACACATTGTATATGGCTGATAGTTGGTCTACAGTATCTACTCCTCCTTTCGTCAAATTATAAAAAGATACAATCTCCGGCAGTTTCTTCTCAGAGGTGTCTACATTTCCATCGTGATGAAGGGAAGACATCAGAAGCACAACTTTGCCTTTTTTGGGTACATATGAAACTATTGTACAATTTTTCTAATATCCAAACAGACTTGAGTTTATTTCCCGATTTCGCGCATTCACAAAGATTGGGGGGATTTCTCTCTTATTTTTGCGCATGGTTCCTACATCAGTGAGGCTATGATCTTCGTATAACTTGACAAAAAGGTCATAGCTTGTGTACCAGTTGTCGACAGTTATGTTCCTATTTGTTTTTGAAACCGGAGCCACGAGCCTATCCACTATATCTTTAGGGCTGTTACTCACCCAGAACGGACCTTCTGGTTGTTTGCCTACGTAAACCTCCATATTGAGTAGGTAGTGTGTTCGGGCGTCTACCATGGCATGAACTTTGATGCCATATTTGGCTGGTTTGTTCGGCATATACTGGCGAAAAGGGCCTCTAAATGCTTCTAACTTCTCATCTATTGTTAAATATTCCCCTGGTACGTAAGCACTTTGACAATTATCCACAAACTTGTCCACTATAGCTCTAATGGCTGCTAGTTTATCCAATTCTTGTCGTTGGCGACGGTTTTCTTTATTGTCGAAACGAAAGCAGCTCAAAATAAATTCATAGCGCCTCTGGGCCATCGTAGTACGGAATATTTCTATACCTGTTCCGTTAGTTTGCCAAAAATCTTTTACTGATCGGCGATTATCTTTGAAAACTCCAGATAAATATAAAAGTCCTAACACAGCTTTTATCTCCACTTCATTGGTTTGTTGGTAATGTGGCGATTCTTTCCAGTCCCTTGTTTTTTCAAGAATCCTTTGATTTGTATTTACCACTATGTCCCTTATCATTTGATTATGTACAAAAAGTAGAAAGCATTGAAGAGGACTAAGAGCATTTTTTGCAAAATTTTTCACACCTGGTAAGTGGATTATGATATTTTCTGATCTTGTTCGAACAGATTTTATATGGCAACATTTTCTCCACTTCATGTTGTCTTTACCGAAATAGTAATTGTTATTACCTTCAAAAGAACTATCTTTATCCAAATTACTTTCACTATTGTCGTCATTTCCATCATCACTAACGGCATGTTCTACAATATCGTCGGCAACTTGTTCAAAATCTGGGTAATCACTACCAATGCTCACATTATCCTGAGTTTCTTCATCATCAGATCCATCAACTTCATCATCACTTCTTATTTCATCCCATAAAGCCTGAAGTCGCGCTATTTCTTTCTCGTAGTCCCCCATTTTTTTTTAATGGAAAGCACAGTATGTATGTGTGTCTTTTGAAAATAATTCGGTTCAGCTGACAAAATATTATTATCGTAAAACCCAAAGAAACTATATGCTCAATTGTCTTTATAGGTGTACAGTTTTAAAACTTATCCAGACAGGTGGGGTTTGGTGCACCCCAGAGGATTTAAAAATGCGTCCGATTCAAATACACGCCGAACGACGACTGATTTGATATGTAAATATGAGGGAGGGGACTATAGAAGGAAGCTACTGAAAATCTCCGCTACTGAAACGCCAATTTCATAAAGATATAGGCACTTTCCGATGGCTGGGGTTTGTCACACCCCTCATGTCGGACGCAGGGTTAATTCAGCTACAGACGTTTGACTTAGCTATATTCCTCGCCAATTTCAATCGATTAAATGAGACACTACAGGATTAAATACAGATATTACATTACAATTAGAAATAATGAAAACTCGAAATTAACCTCAGTGATTCAAAAAGCGATAATAACAATGAATATTCACCATACATTGAAGTTGAATATTCCAAATTCAAACTGTTCAGTAGGCCTCCGCATGTTGGATGGAAATATTTCACATGTGATGATCTACCAAGAATAAGCGTTTTTAATCACACCGCATGACCTAAGTAGTTAAAAATTTTCTTCACTTCAGACTCGTTGGTTTGAACAAACACTTTCCGTTCACAATTCATGAATTCTATACATAATGTGACGGTGTAACCGGATTTGAATTCTTGCGGGAAATTAAATTCATTGTTGATCTGACCAGAAACTGATCAGAAAGTAACCGAAAGTATACAATACAAAATCTTAGACTCATCTTTCCCTTTGGAACTTTGTATGTTGATGATAAAAGAATTTGAAATGGTAATAGATATATTTGTAATAAATGAATAACACAAAAAGTAATGGACGAATTGGTTCAGTCAATTTCAATAAATTCAAAAAAATCTTTTACAAAGTTATCCTACACATTTAACGGATAATTAGACGATAAGCGTTCTTTTCGCAAACAAATTTTTCTGTTTTTGGTAAAAATTTGTGTTTTTCAAAAAAAATGGCTTATGAATTATATTATCTCCATATTTTCTTTTTGTTACCTCATACCTCATCTTTCCCTCCATATCCATAGAATAGAGGAAAGAAGCACGTGAGAGAACCACATGAAAAAGTGAAGATCTAGAAAACCACTGACGTGAGGTTAGGAGCTTTTACGCGCTTGTTCAAATTCTATCTATTAGATCAATACGAAATTTTGCAACTAGTTGCGCGTTGGTAATCTCCTCCTAATAGTTTCAACATAAAGTTTCAATCTAAAAGCATTTAAATTTCTTGGGATAGTGCGGAAATAACGTTAAAATTCCAAAGAACAACGAAATTCAGCACATTTTTTTCCTCATTCATTTTCTCATGTAGTAAATGTCGCATCGAATTGAAGTGTAAGGATAAGGGTAAGGGGAGAGTAAGGGTAAGGGTAAGAGTTTGAAGGGTCATGAGGAATTTCGTGATTATCATTTTAGTAGATCGCAAAATATAAATTATCTGAAAACATTTTTCTTTTCAAACGATCATCACGAAATTTCGCTCATTTTTGCACAACAGCAGTTTACGACTATTCGCTCAGTTTCATTATGATCGGATCAGTATTTTTCGAGTTCATCCATTAGTAAGAGTGATAACGAGGAAAGAACCGAAGTATTGGACATAGTTTATCCCAATATCTCCTAAGATAAATAACGGAACAAATTGAAATTGAGCACCGTTGTTTAAAACTGACTTCAGGGTCTGTGAGATATTCTATTGAAAACTGATGAAAATTTTTCAAATTAATTGTTTTTTGGAGAGTTGGAAAATTTTCTAATCATCTTTGATTTCAATTTCCGACGAAACTATTTTTCGAATAAATATTTTCTCCACGTTCATTTATCGAAGCGGACACAACTCCACAAAAATTTTGTATAAAGTGCACCCCCTCCCTCCATATTCTCCAACTAGTTTCGATTGGATCGCGTCTGTACTTATCGAAATATAAAGTAAATAACCTCGAAATTTCAAATAAGACTGAAATTTGATATATTAACTGTCCAGCATCTCCAAAAATTAACATCGGCTCTAATTAAAATTGCAAATACTGTTGTCAAATATTGATCTGTTACTAATTTCATGGAAATGTAATCAATAGTCTTCAAAGAAAACAATCTGTTCAGACAATATTACGTACAACATTTTTTTTTAAATTTTTTACAGTGGCATCCTTAAGAAATACTGCGCATACTTATTCTTCTGTAGCGAACACCATCTTTCAGCCCGTACTTGACGCGCGCGCTCTATTTTACCACTTGCGTCGGGGTCACCTTATACATATGGCCGCCCCGTGCAGGGGACGCTAGCACTCACGCTGACCTCGTAGATCTTCTCAAGATCTTGTGAGAATGCACGTCTCCGTCTCTCTAGATTTCTAGCACTCTAATACATTCAAATTACAGCAGCTCAGAGTATGGTCGAATACGTATCATGATAAGTTGATGTCGATGTGGACTCAGCCAGTTTATGTGGAATAGGATATCCTGACGTGACTGATATGATATTGTAGTCGTCGGTATGGGTAGACACTGACGAATTTATAAACTACAAGAAATCCTTGTTAAGCACTGATGTGCAATCACGTCCTTTAACGCGATTGTTCGAATTTTGAATATTAGATCGATACAAAATTTTGCACCTTGCTGCCCGTTGGTACTCTTCAACCAATTGAAAAGTTTCAATCTGATTGCCTTCGTTCTTCTCGAGCTGTTGCGGATATAACGTTGAAATTCCAAATTAGAACGAAATTTGGCATATTATTTTCCTTATATCTCCTGAAGTAAACATCATAGAGAGAAGAAAGATCATACCGAATTCAAATCTAGGGCCTTATTAAAAAATGTCAATGTGATGGACGAGCGCCCTGGCTTCCAACCTAAAAAGACACGTCGAAACGTCTGGTTTCACATCATTTTAATAATTTTTTTTATTTGTCAACTCGTATCCTTGTTTAATTTTTCAAACACTCATGCAACCGTCTCATAAAAAACATAAAAGTATTCACCTGAAGTCTCAACTCTTGGACACTAACGTGATTATGTTGCCTAGGAGTCAGTATCCTGTGTTCATCATTGCCAACACTACTCAATCTTCCATTTATGTGCACAGGAAGCTTCAAACTGAGTCCATTGACTCCACATTCGGCAGGTTTTGGTCCTGTGTCCTTCTCAGGCACCATGATCGAATTGTGGCCGCAAATATGTTTGAACTCATGATTGCTGGTTGTATTCTTAGTATTAGATAAATTATTTTTCTCAAACTGTTCGCTAAATGTAGACGTCTTAACGTTGTTTGCTACGAATAATTGTTGGAACTGTTCCACCCTTCTTTTCGGAGATACCATTCGAACAGTGGTATTTTGGTTCTGCGTGCCTGTTGCCGCAAACGATTTAGTTGTAGTAGTCTTACTTGAGTTATTCGGTGAGTTGGCATTTTTGTGGATATCGTTACTCAGTGATGAACTAGAATCTGTAGTTTGTAGGTGTTGGTAGGAATGATCACTTCTAGAGTTGCAAGATAACCTGAAACAAAAATAGTATGTAGAATAATTGATTTTCTGGGTAGTTCGGATAAAAATGTATCCTTCTGAGTGGGGGATATGAACTTTTGAATACTGAACGATTATACACGGTGGTCCGCAAATAAGTGTACATCGTGATTAGATGGTACTTCAGAAAGCAAGAAAACAGTATTTAAATATGGGCTGAGGTTAGTCGTTTCTGAGATACAAGGTGACTGTGGCAAAACATTCAGATGGGTATAACTCGTGAACTATTCGACGTATTCGCTTTAAAATTCAGGATTTGTTATCTCAACCCATCAAGCTGTTCGTGTGAACCATACCGGAATAGTTCAGACCAGGACTAGAAAATTTCGATTTCTAATTGCAGGTTTAATAAAGCACTCCATGGAATATCAATTTGTCCTAGCTATCATCTGATTTTGCATGGATTTTTCTTTTGAATGGTTTTCACCACGTTAGCGTCACTAAAAACCGTTTAAAATCATTTAAAGCTGATGGTTCTTGAGCGCTCTCTCGATCCTGCATAATGTAATAATATTTTCCTGATATTGAATTTATTGATTCAAATGCTTATATCACATTTGGAAGTTCAAATCTAGTTGCAATGTTCAGCCAACAATTTTATTCATATTACCCTCATTTATGAAATACATGCCCGAAATGCATTAATCACAGAAAAATTCCATTTAACGTTTCTTGTCACTTAAATTTTGTTGCTGGTTATTATTACATTCTGAGATTCTTCTTTTATGAGTTATGCCTCCTTATTAAACGTTCAGTATCACGATATGGTATTTGTTTGTGGTTTCTGAAATTCTACAATATTGTAGAAGGTATCCTGATAAAGCCGTTCCAGACACATGCGACTAGAAACAGGGACATAAAGGTTGGAATCGGCCAATCAGAGAGAACGCGGTATGGCGGTAATTTTGAACTTCGCAACGTGAATGATGACTGTTCTATATGGTTTGTCTTTGGTTCCATACAGTATTTTATCTAGAACTGGTATATTCTTAATTTATTTTGATGAAATCAAGACTGTGTATTTCTCTTTTTTAGATGAAAAACTGGATATTTATGTAATAGTATGTATATTGAAAAATTTGTAACATGAAAGTCGGTCCTTTTTTTACCCGCTTACTCTAAGCTATAATGTGAAGCGAACTACGAACGGCAAATGACCTTGAACAACTAGGTTGGAGTAACACAGTGATGAAAAATTCATTTTTATATCAAATTCTGTTTGTCAGGCCGTAAACACTCTGTAACTAATTTCGAAGGAGAAGTCTAGACTAAAGTATTTACTTAATATCCCGGTTGAGCAATTTCAATGTAGAGCTAAATCCACCAAACAGTTTCGTGGATTTACAAACCTGAAATTATGGTGCTTTCCTAAATAATTAACACAAAATTGAAACTTGGTAATTATAGCCGTGAATTTCATCAAGAAGCTCAGCGATTTGATATTTGTTGAGCAAGTTTAGGGCCTAATATATCAATAAAGGACGAATTGGTAAAATGACATGAAGGTTATTGGAATCGGCCAATCAGAGAAAATACGGAATGGCGGTAATTTTTGAACTTGACAACGTGAATGCGATGACTGTTCTATATGGTACAGTATACATACAGTATTTAATCTCGAACTCATATTTTTCATTGACTTTGATGAAACCAAGACTGTGTGTTTCTTAATTTTAGACGAAAAACTGGATATTCATGTAATAAGTATATTATGTATATTGGATAATTTGTAACATGGGGTCGGTTCTTTTTTTTACGCGCTTGTTTTAAAGAACACTTTAAAAGCATTATTATTTTACCAACAGTTCTGCAATTTTCGAATTACGAACGGCAACTGGCCTTCAACGACTAGGTTGGACTAACACTGATGAAAAATCTATTTTTGAATTATATTCTGCCTGTCAGGCCATAAACACTGTGTATAACTTTCGGAGTTGAAGATGTGTATTGAAATCTTCAGGTGTAGATACTGAATATTTCGGTTAAGTGTATGAGCTTAATCCGCTGAATAGTTTCGGGGATACACCAATCTGAAATTATTATTGTTATTTTCCTGAATAATAAATTCGACCTGCGTCCACAAAATTGAAACTTGATAATTAGTTATAATAATTTTCATCAAGATCGTATATATCTATATATATTTCAGCTCCATCGGATAATATGTATGTATGTTATATTTCTTATAAATATATTATGTGTTTGAAAATAACAGGTGGATTTTACACCCATTCATGAATTCTAACTTGAGCTCCAAACCCAAGGGTCTACAACTTTTAATCTAAGTTGTTTGTTCTCAAAGTTATTGTGTTTACAAGCGGCGGCTTTAGGTCTACAAGTGAACTGACTCGTAAATGATTTCAAATCATCAGGCGGATGATAAAACCCATTCCAGATATATTTTACCCATTCACGAATTCGTCCTTTATTGATATTAGGCCCTAAACTTGCCTAACAAATATCGAATTCCTAAGCTTCTTACTGAAATTCACAACTATAATTACCAATAAGTTTCAATTTTGTGTACGAAGAGGATTTCTATGCAAAATCATAGAAATAGACTATGTATGTTTATATGCGTTTTCTTGTTTTCTGAAATTTTTATTTATTTAGTGTTTCTGTGATTTTGACAATATATACAAATTTTTGATTATGCCTGCATCTTGTGCTGCTTTTAATTTTGCCGTTAGCTTAAAAGCCTAGAAAAGCACTGACGTGAAGTCAGCAGCTTTTGCGCTTGGTGATATCCTTTGAACATGCGTGCAAGAACTTCTGAATTCACGTCTGTGCTTTTCTAGGTTTTCTTCGGTAAAGTACTGGATTTCAATTCGATCTCATCTGTAATTTCGGAAATATTGGGAAAATAAAATCTTGAATTTTGATTTTTTCCGCAGATATACCTACCCATTCAAAATTTTATTCTCCCAATATTTCTAAAAATACAGGTTTGATAGAATTGAAATCCAGTGCTTTATCGAAAAATTACAGTTGGAAAGTTCATACAGAAATTTATGTGGATATAATGATGAGAAGATCACAGAATATTGTATATTTGAAGAAAAAATTTGAAATTTTTTTCAAATTGTTCTAATGACTTGATCATAACGAAATTTTGCATAAAATTTCCTTTCGTTACTCCAAACTAGCTGCCAAGTTTCAAGTATTGAATCAGTATTTTTTGAGTTATACCAGAAAGAAAACAACGATATCGAGAAAAAACACGAAATTTTACATATTTTTTCCAAAATCTCCGAAAATATTATTTGTATCGGATTTAAATTCCGTACTCTACTGTAAAATATAAAGCTCAAGGTATAAGGAAAAATGTGTTTGAATATGATGAACAGTTTAAGGAAAACAAATTTTTCGAAATAAATTTTGAGAGAAGTTTTTTTTTAATTGAGGAAAAATACGATTCCAGCGAATTTTCTGGAAGTTTCTCATCATTATGCTTCAACTCAGTGCCAAGTTTCAATTGAACCGCTCCAGTAGTTCCCGAAATCTCAGGGAAATAACCTTAAAATTTCAAATAGCTATAACTCCGAAACCATAGGCCCGATTTGGCCAATTAACGAAACTAACCTTCGTATTTTGAAATGCAACCAACCCTGAAATTGCCATAGAGATTTCCGTACGTCTGTCATCGTGCGTACGGCCGGCAAGCCAGACAGAATCGATTTTGACTCCGGATTCGTCATCAGTGAGTCCAATCTAGTCGTTTGAGATTAATTTCTGGTAAAAATTCGAGAGTTACAGACATTCGGACAAAACTATAGCACGCTCTGTTTCCCTAGAACATACGCTCAAAAATAGAGGATGTGCAATTTCATAGATTAGTGGCTTGGATCTATTTATTGTCTATTTTCTCGCTTTCTTTCACGATAAACAATGAAATTATGGAAAATAGGGGAGTGGCACGAAAGACACAAAACGAAAATCAAAAGAAAACAATTCTGCAAATTTTCTTGTTTGTCTGGCGAAGGAGTCAGATTTATACTGTGAAACGTTACAGTTCGTTGTGTTGATCGTTTGCATTGTTCCGGAATTGTTCATAAGGCAACCTTTTTTCCTAGAAACTGCCATTATCAAATAGTTCGATCCCTCAATCTGCAAGGGCGTTTTCTATGAAAAAACACTTTAATTCAATTCCAAATAGTTCTGTTTCAAATATTGGCAGTAAAACCCAGAAAAGACTACAAAATGACCTGAGTAGCCTTAATTACTATTGAGCTTCTGCATACAATTCAATAAAATAATTAATTCAGCCATGGTCGGTTCAAAATTGTACCAAAATGGCATTTTTTACGGCTTTCGAAGACCGTGGATCCATAGGTGGGTCTTTTACGGACGCATATTTATACGGAAGAAAATGCTTATTCTATTCTATTAAATTGATCCTGAAATTTCGATGATTTTGTCTGTGGTGCGTCCATTTAGTTAAAAGGTGTCCGATATATAAATTGGACGATAGTTTCGAGTCAAGTCATTCGTTGTCTGATTCTTCTCTTCGATGGATCGTGCACTTCAAATTAATTTAACGAATAATAAAACATTATTCCCTAGTTAATATTGGTTTTTTCGTCTTCCTTTCTTGTTTTCAGGTGTGATTTCGAGATATCAACCTGCATCGAAAGAATAAATTTTGCTTCGTTGATGAAAAAGGAGCCCTTCAATAACAAACAACAATTTCACTATACTTATACGGGGAGACAGAATTTTTATCTGTGATATTGAATCATACGTAAAAATGTATGGTACCCCGTTTACATTTTTTCTGCTACTACTGTGATAACACATATTGTTTGATATAAAAAAAATGTACAGCTCATTTTCAAAAGAATATATATACTTTATATTCGCAAATCGAAAGATACTTTGTGAGTAGGAGTGAAAAATAAAACGAGCATCCAATTATTTCAACTGAAGTTACCTTTTTCGTAATTCTGCTATGAAAATCAATTTGCTACAATATATCTTTCATCTCAATTCTTTTCATTGAATTATCTTGATGTATATGAACTCATGCTTGAAAGAGTTGGAGGTTAATGATGATCATCCTAACATACCAACGGAACTCTCCATTAGAGCTCATTCTCATCAATATGTTCAAAATACCGATTGCTCTGATACTTCACTTCTGCTTTTCCGACGTTGTTGTGAGTAACTTTTTCCATCTTATTTCGGTTATTATTTCAAGAACTGCGTGATAATTTTCAATTAATAGTTCTAGTAACATTAATTCACTTGTGCTTGGATATCATGTATGGCATATATGATATATTCGTATGAATTTTTGATTCTGATAAATTTTGATTTGATGGCTCATCTCTACGGTATATAGGTATCTTGGATTGAAAAACCTCAAATCTCATTCTTAGCATTAATATAATAATTGTGACAGTTGGATTTTCAGATTTCTTCTAGGGACTTGAAAGTGATACATTTTGGAAAATGTGAAAATTACCATGATACTCCTATGATTGTCACAGAGAAGGAAATAGAAGTATCCGATGGAGTTCATCGTGGGACAGTGGTTGAATTAAATTTAGAAAAAGAATTGGACGAATTGGAGGTACGTACTCGGTAGAATTCTTCCAGGTCGTATCAGATTTATTGAATCTAGGATGAAGAGATTATAAAAAACACTGCAAATTTTACACCAAGGTTCATTATTCCCCCAGCTTAAAGTGCAAAGTCTTCAGCAATATTTATCACACTTTCATCGTCGCGAGTACCACAAGTGGGAAGTTTGACAGTGGAATAAAACAATTTATCAGATTGTCCGCCACTATCGGCTAGTAAATATTATAGCGGAATTCAGAGTTTTTCTGAAGAAAATTCTGAAATGCGAGCAGCCGTATCAAGCCCCTTGGATTTCGGAATATTCATTCGAAAAACTGCGATATTGGCGAGCAATCTCTCAAACTGTTTAATTTCATTTCTTATTTCAATTCTAAACTTTCCAAAATTGAATCATAAAACTAAAACAGGTAGATCATCGGCTCATACCTTAGTCTAAGGCTCCTACCCTTAGTATAAGATTCTCGGCAATTGATGAGTTTTCCGGTTTGTTATTGATTTTTTTGCATATATCCTCCAATTCGTTTTATCATATACATGCTCATTATCTTTTATATTCACCCTTGTTTTGAACTCTTAGTACCAAAAATTATGGATTTCGATTGAAACCAGTAACGGATATCCACATGTTAACGATAATTGTATTACGCTAACCAAAATTGATGGAAACCTACGATGAACCGAATTTTTTGGAAATCTTCATCATTTTGAATTACCCTGCTTGATTCGCATCATGCATGTTAAAGTGGTATTCAGTTATACAAGAGTATTTATTGAGATTCCAATGTGTCAAATGAATTTTCTCATGGAATCGGTTTTTTTGTTTTGTGGAAAACCAATGATTTATGAATAATATATAAGTTTTATTTAAGATATGACTGAGCTTCAGGAAGTAATTCAATCTTAAATCACGTAATCTGCAGGGTGATCTCTATAAATAATAATTTTATTCGATTTTTAGTAGTTATGTTTCAGCTATTGGGAGACAAAACCCAAAAATATTCAATTTGAACGATTATGAAATTGTTAAGAATATCGATGGGATATTTGCATACATTGTGTTTATAAAATAACGAACGAAACCGTTGAAAATTTCTCGATGTGTGTTGAAAATTTGGTAATCAATCTTTTCATCTACTTTTAGATATATGATTCTGGATGAAACGTTTACCGATTATTCCACTGAATTCCACTCTCAGAACCGAATGCGATGATTCGTTTTCGGGATTATTGGAAATTTGCAGCGTTTTTTTTTTTCATAACTCAGTGACCACTGGTCGGAAATCATCCGGGTGAAAATTTGTAGGTTGAGTTATGCAGTTATCAGTTATCAACGTTGAGAGTTTCATGAAAATTCGGTGGTAAGTTTTCGAGAAATATATTTGTTTCCCCTCCAACCCTCCAATTTTGAGCCCTTAGGGTACACCGATCCTGCTGAAAAGCTTGGAGGATCATTATCGAGCGACACACGATTTTTTCACTGAGTTTCACAGATCTTGGTTCAGTACTTTCAGAGAAAAGCCCCGGACAACGAACGGCGCACTGACCGATTTTTTTATTAGTTCATTCAAATCTTCATACTTCTAAATGTAAACTGTGAAATTTTCAAGGGGAGTAATTTTTTTTGGTTGATCACTAAGGTCTATTATTTGATTTCTTCCAAAAATGAACCAAAAAGACTGACGCTCGTTCAGATTTGTTGGAAAAATGCCAGCCAAACACATATACAATATATACAGCTTTAGTTTCTGATGCAATAAAAAATATTTTTTTAACGATACGATTCTCACGAGATGAAGTCGCGTATCGGTATTCATGATCTGATTTTTAAGTTTCATTCCGATCCTATCAGTACTTCTTGAGATATTGGGGGAAAAAACCTCGATATTTCAAATAAGTATAACTCCGAAATCTTTCGATGGATGTTCTTGTAAAGGAACAGAACCTCAGCATTTTGATATGCAACCATTCTTGAAAGTTTTGTGCTGTCAATTTGTTCCATTTGGAACGAACGTCGGGCCAGACAGAAATGCTGTTGCTATCGGAATCTTCATCAGTGAGTCCAACCTCATCATCAAACTTGAAGATAACTGACTTGAGGCCAGAATGATTACGCGCTGTTCCCCAGAACAACGTTATTTACAACGAACAATTGAATTATCTCTGATATGCGTGCAATTCAGTCAATTATGGGTTCGAGATGAATTAACATAACATTAATACACCCTCATCCAAGAAAAGGGCATATTCGGTTTCTGGCCCAACTTCCTTCTTCTGAATCTGGAAGAGTGGGCTTGTTGATTTTTAAGAGCATCCAGTTACTGAACCTCGAATATAACGGGGAAACATTTGGAGGCCACAGTTGGTTTTCTCGAAAATTTTTTTGGGTGCAAATGGTTGAAAAATATAGTTAGAATGTGAAATGTTACCACTTCTCCATTTTCAAGAATTTTTGGAAAATAAAACTGAAATGTAGTGAAGATCAACTAGACATAATTCAAAATCGTTATGTACGCATTTATCAGTTTTATGCTTCTTCGTCTCTTACGAAAATTTGTTATTTTATCTGATTATATTGAGTACTTAAAAATCTATTTCAAGAAATGATATTCTTTGTTCTGAGAGATCTTTGAATGGTCTACAATTTCAAGATAATCAGAAAATATCTGAACTGAAAAAATCCACAATATATAGCTTGACCTATCAACAGTGGCCCAATAGTTTTGTTGGATTAAATGCATTCGAAGGCATGATATAAACGAAACATATATCATGAGAATGTAATGAGTTTAGATGTTGTTATCATTTTGTCGAAATGTCCACATTGCAGGTAATATGAATTTTTCTAGACCGACAGTTATTGAGCCTTTACTAAGCAAATTTGGTTTTCATGTAATCTATGGGTGGAATTGTCCAGCCATTAACCAGATTTCAGTACACATCCACTCCTTTCGAATAAGTTTTTTCAGTTTCAGTACTATTGAAGAAATAAATTGTTTTAGAAGAAATTTTCCGGTGGTCCTAAAAACTGAGATCAGAGATTGACAGGAACAAAAATTGCGATGATACTATCGCAACATCTCGGAGAACCAGATTTGAACGGAACTCCTTCAATTGAAGGAAAAACACTCTCTAGAGGAGTTTCTTGAAATTAATCCATATTTATTTAATAATATAAAAAAATTATAAATAAGCAATAATTTCGGGCGGATCGAAACACAGTGTTCTAGGTGCTTTCAAAAGCGATCGTTTAATATAAGAAGTACCCTGCAATCCATCCCATATTAGCGAACTAATCGGTCAATCATTTTAATTGCCATTTTGGCTGTTTGAGATAAAATTCAAAAATAACCAGAGGGGATCTTCCCAACATATCCGAAACAGAACAATAACTCTCCGACTAGGTTCAGATGATTGATAATAGCAAATAAGTAATGAGTATGACTAATTTTCATAAAACCCATTTTCTGTAGGTATGTTTTTTTCAATGATTGAGTTGTAGCACTGGCAGAATCACTATGGATTTTAATCGATATTAGGTTTATCATTTTTCTATTACAGGCTAGACTTTCAATCTACAAATGCAATAATGAAGGCTGCAATCATTTCTGGAAGGACCACGAGATTAAAAACATATGTACAAATAATCGACTGAATGACTTCAATGATATTCTAGTCAGATTTATCATTGATTCTACTGAACCAAAAATAACATCCTGTCCTATTCAGAAGGTAAATCCTGGAGGTCCTCCAGAATCTAGCAGTTACAAATAACTTTAATTTCAGGGTACCTATAAAACAACATTTTCCAGCGGAAATTCTTTCTTTCATAATTTTTCATTGGTTGAAGGTATCTGGTCTGTTAAATGGTCCTTGCTAGATGGAGATGAAATATTGAGTTGCTATGAATGTCAGGTTAAAATTTTTGAAGATTGAGATTTTGCTCGACATGTTGATTGAAAAATGTAACAATTTTCGAACTGTAACCAATAATTTGTATTTCCCACAATGTTGTCATCTTTGCTTGAAGATACTTAAGTTGTGAATGTACAAGGAATATTACTTTGAATTCATCATACGATACACTTTAAAAACCGAAATGTGAACATAAAATGTCTCAAATGAATTTACAAATTCTGTTCTGCCGGTCTGGTCTATATATAGGCACCATTTTTCCAAAAAAAATTACTCAGAGAATTGACATTTCCAGGGTCATTTTGAAGAGGATATCCGCTGGCGGAGTTTGTTGAGAGCACACTTCTCTTCGAAAATCTGATTCCGTAAATTGTAGGTAAATGAAACGTAAAATCTAGGATATAGTCTGAGCTTTTTGTGTATAGTGTATATAAATGTGAACGTCCCTCAACCGATAAGAATTTATAGCTTGGAATGCATATCCTAAACCAGAAGGATTCAGGTCATGTGTGAAAATGAAATCACAGAATATTATGAGCATAATGGATTGAACTCTAAAACTGATACTACGAGCAATTGTTGATTTTCTTAGGGCCAATTGCACCGTATTCGTCTTAAATGTCTGTTAGTCAAGCCACGATCAACTTAATAAACTCTGGATTAAACACTTGGCTTGAACCGAGCCTAAATATAACTAAATTGAGGTTTATCTACAAATCTGGTTACTCTCTTATGAATTGATACATGGGACTAGCTTTATGTTGTTTATTTCAACCCTTTTTGATGAAGAATTTGAATTCGAAGGATGAAACCCATTTCAATGAGGTACCACTCCCATATTTCTATAAGATATGAAAAACCTATCAAAAAAGATATACTTCATGGTTTCAAAAAATATTACATATAATTTTCCTGACTTGTTCAACATTAAGACTATAGGGATCTCCGGCGCATGTTACTGGTGCATCAGGATTTAAATCCCATTCAAATGTATTGTTATTTATTCAAGTAAACTCAATAATTTTTTTCAATAATATAAATTTAAGCTTCTTCATCTAAATACAATCCTGGTGTTTGTAAACTGAAATATCAGAAAAAGCGTACATATAAGGAATGGCTTACCCAAGGATAGATTTTCTTTTGCATTATATTGTTTGTAATATTATGAATTGAGTTAATATATGATTGAAGATGATGAACACTATGAAGTGGAATCCGCAGTAATTAAAATAAAAGTATTCTGTATGAATATTGAATTATCATATAAGGATGGATTGAAGAAGGTGTTCGTTTGAAGATCGACTAATACAAGGATGCAATTCCTTTTTCATTATTTCGTTTGTAATTATATTTTTAGTCAAGTTAATATATAATCGAGGACTATGATATCACAGAAATAGAGACTGCACAATAATAAATTACCATATGATAGCTTGCAACATCTATCACCGAATAAAATTATACTGAACAATCTTCATCAAATTATGTTTTTTTCATTACAAATGTCAAATTTAATTTCAAAAAGTAATATGCTCATAATAAATACTGATGTTAATTATTCAGCCTTCAAAGAATGAGAATCAGTGCCTTGAAATGCAGTTTTCTTTTTATATCATTTTAAGTGAATATCATCTGACATTGAATATTAATAGTTGATAAGAGTTGGATCTATCAATCCCATTTTCACGATTTTCAATTGGTTCGAGTTCTTCACCAATCTAAACAGAAAAAAAATGTGAACAAACTGGACGTTAGGTCCAGAAAAATGTCAGGCTTGTACGAAAGTTCACCATTCATTCTTTTTTTAAACCCTCAAATCACAGGTACGAAAGATAACCAGTAATCCAGTAATCCTTCTTTTAAACCCCCATATTCCAGGGCTCAAATTCAATCGTCGATAAAGACTATTACACGAGGATTACGTGACGTTGCAAGATAATTTTGTTCCGAAAACTTTGAGTATGGACTTAATCTATGGTTTTGTGATACGGTGCAAGTGGCCACTACTCTTCCCTACACTCGTCCACACTGACTAGTGAACAATAGTATATTCAGGTCAGAAAGATACGAACCTAACGTCAGTCTAGAAGAGGGTCAGAATCTAATAGAGCAGAGGAAGAATCAAAACCTCAGCGTGATGTTATATCGAATAAAGGATATCTTGCAATGGCGAAGAGAAGAAGCTCTGCCGTGCCATGCTTAGAGATATGTCGCACTCCAACCTTGAGATGCGTTACGCAAAATCGGTTTGAAAAAAATACGACAATTTTATGCACACAAATGATTTCCTCTGTTGAAAGGAATATTCAGGTTCGTTTTCCCATAACTGGTTTGAAAATAAAGTAAAATCTACGTAGATGCATTTGATAGTGCAGTTTGTAGAAATGACACCGTCCGAGTAAATCATCCTGAATATTGTGACTTGTGACAGCTATCCTGTTGAAACCAGACATCATCGAAATTAATAATTAGCTGTCAAACTGTGGGAATAATTTGATTCTCTGAAAGCTTTCGATAGTTACCATCAATCGTGATGGCCATAGAATGTCAGTATTCCTTTTAAATCATCAAGTTTTTGAGGATATTAGTAAGCACAAGAATACTCAGAATCTTATTCTTTCTAGACCAATATGTTACTACTGATGGGTTATGTTCTCTAGTGATGAACTATTTTTAGTCTTTATTCACACACTTGCTCGGGAAAACAGCTCGTTTTCGTTTTGTCTGAATGTCAGTGACTTTCAAATTGTGAGCCTAAAAAAGTCTAAAATGATTAGTTGGGACTCCTTGAAGAAGAATCCGTGGTCAATTCTATCCGCCGTAGAGTTTCGGAGTTATATGAGTGGAAAATTTGAGGAAGTTCCTCGATATCTCGAGAAGTACTGATGTCTCAAGTTAGTCTAAAAATAACAACGCGCAGCTGTGTGCAGACTTTTTTGAAGATCGTCTAGTTGAGAAGTTTTAAAAAAAAAGTGAGATCCTGAAACGATGAGATCGGAAATTGTTCCATTTTTTAATGTCAGATGAATTTTCTCGATTAAAATTGGAACAAACAAATACTTAACACCAAATTTTTTTCTGAGAAACATTTTTTCGATGATATCATATTTCAGAGGAATTGAACACATATCCTGATATCAGAACTTGTCGAGATTGCTTCAATTTTCAGTGTGATCTGACATTTACTGTCTGGAATATATTGGAAAAATCTAGAAGAGCACTGACGTGAAGCCAGCAGCTGTTGAGCGTATGTCCAAATTCGTTGACAAAGCTTTAATCTTTGATGATTTTCTAATCAAATTATCATCACCAACATCTGCATAAACCTTCAAGCTGTCATTTTCGATTCTATCTTATCTGTATTTTCGAGAATGTCAATTTGTAAAATTTTGAATGTGTATATCTACGGAATCATTGGGCGGATTTAACCCATTCACGAAACCTACTGTACAAATATCAAGTGTCTAAGTTGTTTTTTCTGGAAGTAATTGTGTTAAATAAGTTACATTCCACTGCAACCTTAAAGCCTAATATGTCATTATTTTGGAAAAAACGAACTCTGGCCTCTAAATGTCCCCCCGTTATTTTCGAGGTACTGTTTGCTCTTAGGGGCCAGCACTGATAATATTACCTTATTTTAATAGTATTTCTATTATTATTTTCTGCCAAATGATGTTCAAGTAGAATGTTTACCTGTGCTCACATCAATTCTTACTCTTCAGTGTATTTGGTTGAAAAAGTGTATATATATCGGAAAAGGCATTTCCGACTACGCGCATACATATATAGTGTCTATATTCAATAACGTTGATGTTCTCACTAAAATATGAAGAAACTACCAACAAAAAAGAATTACTAAAATCATTTACCGATCTTTCAAGTAGTACTGGAGCAGGTCTGCCTCCATGCCAAGAGGAAAATCATCCTCTTCTTCATCATCAATCGGAATTATATTGCTGGAATGTACTTCGTCGATTATTTGGCTTGCTAGACTGAAAGTGTTCTTGAAAATTACGTTGATTTCAGTGCTATTCTCTCTGCTACAAAGGCTCATCCACTCATCTATGTATTCGTTTTTCGTTATGTCCTCATTTGGATCGTCTAACGATGTACTCGTGTTGTCATTAACGTAAATCACAGATTTGTGCTTTTGATTTATTTTACTCTCAGAATCCGCCTCATCTTCAACTTTTTTGCAGTTTTCAACTAGTGGTTCATTTTTCTGCTTTTCATTGAATTCTTGTTTTTCGTTCTTTCCAATAGTGGAAAATTTCTCGAAGTCCCCGTCTACTTGCATGCCAAAAAAAGTATATTTTTTACCGTTACGCATCATCAAATCGTTCAGAGTTTTATCCGGTTTCGCCAGAATAAAGTTCGATGGAACTGAGTCCACATTGTCCTTCAGATGCTTCTCACAACCCTTCAACTCTAAACACAAAATACAGTCACAATATTTATCACATTTCATTTTCTTAGCCGTTTTTCCACATCACTAGTTCATGAATATATTTCGAAGAAGCAATCTTAACGAGAGCAAAAGATCAACTGAATCTCATCTTGTAGGAACAATAGGAGTTATTGTAATGAGATGTATAGCAGCTCATTTCCCATCATTGTTAATATTTTCTTCTGCGAGCAACCAGTCTCCATTCATGTGTTGTTAGGGAGACTGTCACGGTCAAATTTCAAAACAATTAGCTCAATTTCACTTTCGAGGGAAAGATTCCGCTAGGAAAAGCGAGTGAGGGTATTAGAGCAATTTAAGTTCTTAGGTAGATAGTTATGAGGTGCCGTTTGGGACAAAAGTATGTTTGCGAATATATTTATTTTCGAGTCAATATATTTATTAGTTGCAGTAGCATATACAGGGTGATTCATGAGTGCCTTACATACGTCAATGGCAGATAAAGGACTTAAAGGCAAGTCAAGATCCACCGAAAAAAAAATTTTTTGTTCATTAGTTACGAATATATAGGGTGTTTTGTATGGTTGGTATAAAACTTTGATTGGCCATATTTCTGAAATGCTTGAAGTTATTTTGTTGAAATTTGCTAGTAATATTTCTCTGAAAGAACTTCTCAGTATGCTATTCTGGATTAATTAAAATCCAGGACGGGGCTGGAAAAATTGTGATCTACATTTATTTGTTGAAAAGGTTCATTTTCTGACTGCGTTTTCGAAAAACTATTATTGGATTGGAAAAGCCAAGGGAAACTGCTGCAATAATTGCTCTTCAAGTTGGATGGCACACCTTTACTGTTCCAAAAAAAAAATGGCAAAGAAAAATTTGTGAAGAAGTTTCCATTTTCGACCCGACATACTTCAATGTTAGATGAAAGACTTCAAGGCGAGTCAAGATCCAGGAAAAAAATGTTTTGTGTTCCTTCGATACGAAGATACAGAGTGTTTCGAATGTTTGTATAAAACTTTGACAAGCGATATTTCTGAAACGCTTCAAGTTATTTTGTTGAAATTGGCAAGAAATATTCCTCTGTTAGAACTTGTCAATATGCCAATCTGGGTAGATTCAAATCAAGGGCCGGGCTGTAAAAATTGTGTTGTTTGATGAAAAACTTTATTTTATTTTATATTATTATTATTTATTTACAGCAGGGTGTTGAAAGCATCTTGACATCGAAGTTATTGAGGAGCAGCAAGAAATGCATTGAAGTCGGAGGGGGGCACTTTGAAAATTCACTCTGAGTAGCTAATATCTTCTTTCAAGTAATGGATCTACTGTTAAATAATATTCAATAAATGTTACTAGTTGCTTTCAAGATTTTTGTTTCAACCAAAAGATGAATTTAAGTAAATTCAGTCAAACAATATTTATTCGTAAATTATGTCCGGTCGACAATGAAAAAACTTTCCTACGAATTTTTCTTTGCCGATATTTTCGTTGAAACAGTTTGGGTGTGCCATCCAAATTGAAGAGCGGTTATTGTAGGATTTTTCCTTGGCTTTTCGAATCAAATAATAGTTTTCCCAAACAGCGGTCAGAAAACAAAGTTTTTCAACAAATAACATAAGATCACAATTTTTCCAGCCTAGCCCTGGATTTGAATTTACCCAGAATGAAACATTGATCAGCTTTAACAAAGGAATATTACTAGCAAATTTCATTAAAATAACTTCAAGCTTTTCAGAAATATCACTTATCAAAGTTTTACACCAAACAAACAAAACAGCCTGTATCTTCGAAACCAAAGAACAAGAAAATTTGTTTCGACGGATCTTGACTCTCCTTGAAGTACTCTATCCGCCATTGACGTATGTAAGGTCACCCATGAATCACCCTGTATATATGTATGTATATACACACACAACTCGAGCTGCGCTCTCGTAATGTTTCGCAAAATGCCTCGATTGAAGATCGGCATGATCGAAATATTGCGTCTATGCTCGAGATGGTATTCGTTAAGATTATAAAACGAATTATATTTTTCAAATTCGTTGCCAAAGCACCTGCCACACCAAACGCACATATTTTTGAAAGTTTTGGAAAAATGAAATTTTGAATGGGTGGGTTCCTTGAACTATAGAATCATTCGGCGAATTCAACAGTTCAGGAATTCAATCCTTGTTATCAAACAGAAAACCTAATCTACAAATATCGAGTCTTTAAGACGTTTCTTTTTGAAATTATCGTTTTTACAACGCCCTAACCGCTGATAGTTAATAAAATATTTTCCGGAAGAATATCCTTCAAGACTTGATACTTGCCTTGTATGTTTGGAGTTAAATTACGGAGGCCGAATTTGCGAATTGGTAAAATCCACCTAATGATTGCGCATTCAAAATTTAATTATTTCAATAATTCCAAAACAACAAATCGTATGGAATTAATATCCAGTAATTCAATAAAAATCTAGAAAAGCACTGAGGTGAAGTCAGCAGCTTTTACCCGCTTGTTCACATTGCGAAATTGTATTCTACATCTATATCTACGGAGTTTGAATCTAATCACGTTAATTGTTCATGACTTATTGACGAAATTACACCAAAATTACAAACAACACCACGAAATTTTACAGATTTCTTCTTTAATATCTCCGAAAATAAATATTTTATTCAACTGAAATTTGAAGAACTCTTGCTGAATAATGACTTTGAAGTTTGTGCCAAATTTTATTGCAGTCTGATTAATGGTTTCCGAAAACCAATTTTTGTGAATGACAAACTATTTCACAATTTTCACCATTATGATCCTCAAGACATTTTTCGTAATGTTGAGCGGCAGTATTTTGAAACTAGGTACGAAATGTCAATCTGATGGCGTCAGTTCTTCTTGAGATATTGAGGAAACGACCTCAACATTTCGAATAACAACAAAATTTAACATACTTCTTTCCGTGAATAAAAATCGGATAAAATTGAAATTAGAAATATTGTTGGTCAATATCTATTCCAAGGTCTATACCAAATTCCATTGAAATATCATCAATAGTCCCCGAGAAAAAATTTATCAATAAAAATGACAAAAATTTTAGAATGATGATTTTGAAAAATTTTCTTACGACTATATCCATACGAAATTTCGTATAATATAGCATGTAGACATTCTTAAACTAACCACAAACTTTCAATCTGATGGCATCTATATCCTAGACCTAGACATTTCAATTAACATCGCAATTTGACTTTTTATATCTCCTTTCGGAGATAAATAGCGGATCACATTGAACTATGAATTATTGTTGTTTAATATCGACCCCAAAAAATATGCCAAATTTCATAGAAATCTGTTCGATAGTCCTCGAGATAAAAATGTTCTAATAGAATGTAGAAAATTCTATAATATTTTTTTCATTTCCTATCTACTATATCAAAGCACTTAGTTGCGCGTTGGTATTCTTTGAATGATCAATCTGTTTGCATCAGTTCTTCTCGAGATATTGCGGGAATAACGTTAAAATTACAAATACCATCGAAATTTGGTATATTTTTCTCATTATATCTCCGAAAGTAGATATCAGATCGAATTGAAATCGATAGTTGTTGGAAACTGACTATACGGTGTCTGCCATTTTTAGTTGAAATCAGATCAATAGATTCCGAGAAAAAAAGATTTTTCAACAAAAATTTTAAAAACTTTCGAATAATAATAAATTCTTGTAAAATTTTTCAGGTACCAAATTCACACGAAATTTTGCAAATGATTGCGCTTTGGTATTCTCGAACTATCTGCAAAGTTTTGATGTTACCGAGTCAGTGCCTCATGAGATTTCCAGAAATTAACCTCAATATAACAAATGGGCCTAACTCCGAAACTATTCGACCGATTTTACCCATTAACGAACTTAACCGAGATATTTGAACTTAGAGCACATACGGACGGACGGACGGACGGACAGACAGAATTAAATTTGACCACGGATTCTTCTTCAGGGGGTTCAACCCAATCGTTTAAGACCATTTTCGGCTGAAAATTCTAAAATTACAGACATTGTGGCGAAACTAAACTGTTTCCCAGAATAAGCGTGTAAAAATAACAAAAAAACTATGTTCTAATGAAAAGGATGCCATCCATGATCTTCGAACACATTCCAATTTCACTACACTTATACGGGTCAACAGAGTTTTCGCTGAGGTTTTCATATTTGCTCTTGTGTCATACGAAAACATGAATGGTACACCATTCACATTAACATATATTCTACTATATATACCTCCTGTTAGATAGATTCGTCGATCATCTTTTCATATGGTCCTCACAAAATTTTGAATGGAACTTCAAGCTTCTATTTTTCAATCAAGTACCGAATTTCAATTCGATTCAATCTGTAGTTTTGGAAATAATGGAAAAAGAAAATTTTGAGTGGGTAGATCTAAGGAAGCAGTGGATGGATTTTATCCATCCAGAAAGTCGGCCTTCGTAATTACAAACATTGAGTTTCTAAGCTGCTTCTTTAGGAAGTTATAGTGTTTACGATCGGCCGTTAGGTTTAAAGTTTGAAGGTTGATTCTGAATTACGTGAGGACCATATGAAAAGAAGATCGCCAAATCTTTCCATCAGAAGGTAAAGGTGCTTTTGGTGCGGTCAATACCTGATAGGATGACCTATTTGGCAACTAAATGAAATGACAGTATCACACGAAGTTATTCCGGAAACTACAACGATACTAAGGTGAAACCCATGAAAGTGGACGTATTTTTTTCTGATATCTCCAGAAATTATAATCGAATCAATCGAACTGAAGGTTTGTACAATGTGGATGGAGAGAATTCGAGAAGTAATTTTTGAGTTATTCTGGCATTGTCAATAGGCTGTACATACCCCGGCAAGTGGCGGCAGATTTCTGTAACTGTAGTAGTAACCTCGGTTATGCTATTTGAAACACCTGTAAAAATTGTAACTTTTGTTTTAATGCTATTTCTCACTGACTAATTCATTCGTTTTCTTAACATCAGTGCCTCCCTCACTTCAATTGAAAAATTAGTATTTTAGAAAGGTTCATGGGGTCGCGGAAATAAACTGGCTTTCAATCATGAAAAATTTAAATCTGTTACTGTTTTCTGTGAAAAAAAATATATTGAGGAGAATATAATTTGAAATATGTTTCCCAATATCGAATAGAAATGGATTCTCATAAACTATTTCAAAATACGAGGTATAAGGTCAGTGCAAATATATTCTCAGAAATCTAATGGCTCATTTCCGAAAAAAAAAGAATTTTCCGCGAATCTCTAAGAAATTTTGACATTTCAGACAATATTTCCCGAAGAAGAAGTCAAGATTTTCTAGCTGTTGGGAAATATTCATATTCTTACTGTAATGAAATAATATTTTCTTACAGATGTTAGTGTTTCACATAAATGATTGAAAGCAAGTTGTTTATAAGGAATCAATGTATATTTTGCAGAATTGACTTCAATATTGAATAATTGGCTCACAATGTTCAAAATTTCATCTCTTAACAAAGGTTTAGGAAGTATGCCATTACAATATTTCCCGAAAAATAACTCTTTTTGTACTCCTGCGTTAGTCCATAGAACGTTTATATACATATTAGTACTTTTCTCTTGATTTCTTTGGTAACAATTCTTATGAAGCAGTATTAACTGCCTCAACCAGCTCTGAAAGAGTCCCAGAAATGGAAAATTCATCATCAATTATCATTTTACACTGTTTTGTTTTCGAAAATACCAAGTTTAACAATTCAACATTAATACTTTTCCATAGTAATGCAACTAATTTCATTACGAATTTCAAAGCGACATTTTTTCAAGAATAAAATAATGCACGATTTTGGCAAAATCAATTAATATCTGTCGAATTTTGAACGATTTGCCGGAGAATAGTAATTTCCACATTTCTGGACTCTGTGTTGCTAAGTCGAGCCTTGCGCCTCGACTCAGTCTCCACAGTGTCCAGGAATGTGAGGCTTTTCCTACCCTGATAAACAAGGTACTATTTTTTAAAGTTTTAATTACACGATCATCACAAAAGTCTGCACAAATATGTGAATTAGCATTTTTCAACTAGCTGCCAAGTTTATCATGAGTATATCAGTATTTTCTGAGTTATAAGGAAAATAACGATACCGAGGAAAAAAACACAAAATTTTACATATTTTTTTCCGATATCTCCGATAGTTGAATCCTTATGAAATTAAATATTGTCACATCTATGTGAAATATGGAGTTAAGGTACGTGCTAGATTTCGTCGGAATTTGATGAATATAATAAAATTATAATATTTATTTG
This sequence comes from Myrrha octodecimguttata, assembly GCA_958510865.1. Taxonomy (NCBI): domain Eukaryota; kingdom Metazoa; phylum Arthropoda; class Insecta; order Coleoptera; family Coccinellidae; genus Myrrha; species Myrrha octodecimguttata. The sequence continues at coordinate 15,468,827 of OY294058.1, read as the reverse complement.
CAAGTTCAATTCAAGTTGAAAAAAAAACTTTCTCGGGACAAATGCTACTAACCATACGGACACAAAAATATACCACTGGTATCGGCGCTTAAGTATGTAACAATTCACTACCATTATCAATAAAAATAACAGACATTTGGCTGAATGATGGCACACCGTACTTCAGACCATGCGCACAAAAAGGGTATTTCATTCATGGATCATTGCAAGTCTGTAAATCCAACGAAAAATCGTAAACACTCAAACACAGTTCGAAACGAAAAATAATAACATTAATTACTTGGTAATCTGTTGAAATAATTAGCCATTTGAACGTTGCTTCCAAGTTCCTACTGATCTGGATATTAAGGAGGAGCATTGAATCATTAAAATTCAACAATCACTCGAACGTACCTAATCATGACAAATGATATATTGCCTTTTTACGTGCTTGTTCTGGGGACAGCGCGTTATTTTTGTTGAATGAATTCATACATAGAATTGACATCTGGATTCCTTACATTTCGAAAGTTGTTTCCTAGTCCATTGTTTTTCCTATTCGAAATCACTAAATCAGTCCTTAAGGAGGCGGAGACTCCTTGCGGGTTTTCAGATGGGTCATCGGATTTTTCCCGTTGGCCCAGTACGATACTGCGACTGCTTTGCACCTATTGAAGTTTTAATATAATATTATCAGAACATTGAAACGATATACAATGTCGAAATTTCCCATGCTTTCCTCGAAATCATCATCATTACTTTCTAGGAATTCCATATCCCAAGCTGAATATAAAATTATATGCTAGAACTTTCATATTCTCACGACTGACTACCTGAAATTAATTCAATTAATATGGGATATTGTAATTAATAATGGGAAAATTCGTGCAGAGCCTTGAATGGGTGCAAGTGTCAATGCCACTTTTACTCTGTTTTACAACTGAATTCGCTTAGGGAATGAATTGAGTAAATGTATTCGAATAAATGATAAGTAAGAGCATTAACAAGTGTTCTGTTTTTGGAGACTGCATTGAATATGTTCAATGGAAAGCGAAAACAGTTATAAACAAAAAGATTAAAAATCACCGACGTACAGTTAGGAGCTTTCATATGAGGCGCCTTTTGGGACAATAGTTTGTTCCCGAATATATTTGTTTTTGAGTCCATATTTTCATTAGTTGCGGAAAAATATTTATTTTTCGTGTGATATTAAATTTGCCTTCCAATTAATTTCTTTTTCACGAAACACCTTATATTCACGATAAGAAGTTTTTGAATATGTATATAATTGAGGGATTCAATATATTACATATATATTAATTCGATCTATTAAACCTTGTCAAGGTAAATCAAAGTTCATAAAGGTAATCACTATAAATTTTTGAAAACACTGAATATCCACAAATCCAATCGAAATCATGACTACTACTATAATATATAGTAGTATGAACTTGTATTTTCAAACTGCTAGAATCTGCACATATGTTTCCGACGCGCAATCTCGTATCGATGTTATACATATATGTAGATAGAATGAAAAAATTTATTGGATTAGGTATCTCACACATTTGAAATTCAAAACTCGTAGACATACCAAATTTTGTAAATATTCGATAACTATATCGGAGCGAAAAATAAATATATCGTCGCACAACATGAATATATTGCTGTAACTAATGAATATTTCTCGGAAACAAATATATTTTCAAACACACCTCTGTCCCAAACGACGTCCTCCATTTTTTTGCGCTTGTTGGAATTCGCTGCTGGAGATATCGATGCGAACCTTCCTTTTGAAATTATCCGAAAATTTTTAATAGGTGCATTCATGGAATCATCAGGCAGTTTTTAACCATTGACTGATTTGACCCTCGTAATTAAACCAAACTCTACTTCAACCCACGAATTTGAAACAATTTTAGTTATTGGCTGTTAGTAAAGCTCGTTTGAACCCCATTAACGATGGCGAAGTCGTTAAATCCAAGAATAATTCCGCAGATATATCCATTCGAAATTTTGTTCTCCGGAAATATAGATGGAATCGAGTTGAAATCCATGAACAATTTCGTGAGGACCACGCGATTAGAAAAAAAAAGATCTTGGTATCAGGAAGTCAAGCTATAAAAAAACTCTTTCAGTTTTTTATACAAGATCGAGAGCTACGATTCCACTGTATCATGAAGTTTAATTCAATGGGCTTATATTTTCTGAGGTATGAAAGTTTTGATGAAAAAATTTCTACAATTTCTGTTTATCTTCCGACGATACGATCCTCAGTTTGCTTCTCCACATTGGCATCTGATTGATAGTTTCGAAGAGCACTTCTAAACATAAATTCAGAAAATTTCTCCCACTATACGATCCTCTCGAAGTTTCGCGAATCGCCATTTCCAAATTTCATTCATCATCAGTTCAAAAAAAATTAAGTAGAAGATAATGGGGGTGAGGCTTATTGAAAGCTGTTGCTGCTCATCACATGAAAAAATATGAGATTTTGATTTCTTCGCATCTTTCAGCTCTAAAATAATAACAATCAATCATACAAATTAACAGAAGGCTTAAAATAAAACTCCTCAACTTACGAAGGTTACGCCAACATTATTTATTTTCTGCTCAAACGTAATTCGAGATTCTCATAACTTGTTGGTTTTTCGAATAAAAACCATAGGGCAACCAACTTTTCGCTTACGTATTAATTATTCAAACTTGTTTCTTCGGAAGGATAATATTCAATTGAAATTTTCATTAATATTCAAAACATTCCTACTGTCTTTCTTCCAGGAGAACAATGCCTATATTCTGCTCGATATTCGCATTTCTCCGGGTATTCGTTTTTTTTTTCTGCTGGTTACACCTCACTAGAGTGTTAATCCATTTTTATACACCTTAAATACCCTCTGCTGTTTGCCTATACTCCTCCCGATATTCGCATTTCTCCTTATATCTGTTTGTTTTTTTTGTCGGTCACATCTCAACAGAGAGTTGATCCATTATTCATACACGTTAATAACCCTCCGCTGTATATCCCTGCAGTTTTTATCCACGCTTTTCAAGAGATCTCAGACCTCCTGAACTCCCATATTTCGCAGTTTAGTAATTCTAAAATATGCTCATTTTATAGGGTCCGAGTTTCGGGTCAAGCTCCCGAATTCGAAACAGAAGAATTTGGACGATATTTCGACTTGCCTGGTCGAAAGTTGAAGGAAAGAGGACTTTATATCGAGATGTTTCGACGATTAAAAGTATTTTGAAAAATTCTCAAAATTGACGTGAGATGTTGGCTCCTGCGCCATTTTGCAATCATACTTTCACTATAATTCTTACATCACAATTGATCTGTTGAAAAAGATGAATCTATCACTAATATCAAGAATTGATGGCACTCACTAGTCAGATACAACTAAAAACAATATTCGGAATTAGAATACAACTGCCTCATTGAATAAATCCCACGAGAACTCAATATTGACAGAGAAGAGTTCTGTTTTCAACGCTTTATTTAAAGTCAAAAAATCAAGATAACACTGGTGACAGATATATGAAGACATATTAATTCAACTTTACCTTCTCATCTTTGAAACAAAATCCTTCAAAGTTGAGCAAATGTTTCTATTTACATTCAAGAGCGCAGGGAAAAAGTCCCAAACTTTCCGAACTATTTTCGTTATCGCCAGATGCAACCCTTCTCTTTTCTACATTGAATTATTTTCCTCGAATAACATTTGTGCCCCACGATGAATTTTCCAGTAAATTACCGCCTAAATCTATATATACGGACAAAGGCTTCAAAGGGTGAAATCATTGATCTCCGCTGTGTTTCTAATTACTCTCAACTCAATTTTCGATATCGTTCGGATATCAGCTTTTTCTATTTGACCGTAAGGTCCGTACTTGAACACAACTGCAAATTTCCACTGAAGTTCAATTCACATTGGACAGACATATTGAATTTTGAAGAAATTTTCATATGTTCGCCGTTCTGGACGTTCATTCCACTACTTTTCCGTAAATTCATTGATCGAGCGGAAAGACAGAAAATCAAAGGTGTAGATAATAATGAACAGAATATGATTTCGTTAAAAACCTCGAAAAAGCAATTCTCTGATGTGAGGAGCTTTTACACGCTCATTAAAACTAAACTTAAAGCGTTCGGTGATTCAGATATTGCGTCCGTTTCACATGAACGATTTTGCGATCTTCTTATCAAACGTTATTTGCAACCAACTACAAGATTAGAATTTGATGGCTGTTGATTTTCGGAAATATTGGGGCAATACAATGTCGAATAGATACGCCAACGAAATCATTAGGTGAATTTCCCCCATCTCGAAATTCGACCTTCTTAATAAAGCCCTAAACCGAAATCGAGAATAGGTCAAATTTACTAAAAATACAGATCCTATCGTATATAAATATGGAACTCCTGACATTATAGCATTTTTACACTGTAGAATGGACCGGAAAACTGTTGATAAGCAGTGAAGTGAATAGAAGAGAACAGAACAGGTAAGTCGCTGTGGACGTTTAGAGCGATGCCATCTAGGATGTTTGCATCGATGCTTTTTGAATTCAAATGATTTGTTCCACACGGATGCCTACTGGGTGGTCTTCAATTGGCGAGTTCAGGGCCGAGTTGCCATCTCCCTTCATAGCAACTCGCATATAATGTTAAAATTATATGTTTTTTAGCAATTCAAGATTATGACAGCTTACAAGGTTCAAACTGAATGTCTATAATTCACAACATATAATTCGGCCAAACACCAAGACCCAAATATCTCTAGATGGCTCAATAAAGATGTTATGGAACCTCTTCTGAAAATTTCATGAATTTCAAGAAAGGGATTTTCGATAGGCCTTGAAGCGAGTAATAAACTCCGGAGTGAATATACAAAATTTATCCCCCTGTATTGTGGACTTTCAGTGTTCACTGACTTGTGATAGCTCACAATTCATTCACAATTAGTCGTTACTCTAAAAATTTCTCACATGCCATGAAATTCCCACAAATACGGGTAATGACTCACAAATTGGCAACTTGCTGTGGTACTAGTTCGACTGAGCATCGTGGGTAACCTCCCTGTTATGTGATATCGACATCGACCGCGACTCAACTAGTAGCATCTATCGCGGCCTCCACCTCGACCGCCACCCACTCGGCCTGTTCGTACCCTTATTGTACACTACACTCGACTGTCTTCCACTTTTCAGTTCAGATGAGTGTAGTAGAGTGAAGTGCAGTGTAGTTTAATCTGTTCGAAGGGTGAGAAGGCATACTACAAAAGTTTGTGGATATGTTAATGCTTAAATGAACAATTCTAATGCTGATCCTTTCACACATGGTGCTATTGATACAATAATCAGGAAGTATAGAGAGTTCGGCAACCAGGATCATAAAAAAATGATCGGCGATCCTCATTTCTCTCCGAGAACTATAGCAACAAATAACAGTATATCGCAAAAATTTGTTCCTAGAAAAATAAACATGCTTCAGATGGTGTCCATTCAAAATTAATACTGTGCAAGAACTAGGTTGACCTGATTTTGACCCCATAACTATGTTGTGCGAACAAATAATGGACCTTTGCAATTCCGATATAGGAGGGGTTCCCAGTGTCGAAGTAACATTTTATTAAAATAGAACTATCAACAGACAAAAGTGTCGCTACACCATCCTTCGCTAACCGTAGCGTTTCATTTTTGAGATTTAGATCTGCATCTTTCAAAAAAAAACAACAGATCCGGAATAAGGTCATGCCGTCATGAATTCCAAATATTTTGGGCCTGTTGACTGTCCAACCCATTCACTCACCTTTTCGAGAAATTGTGTTCATACTTCCATCATACAGGGTGCTCCAACTAGTGACGTCAATAAATTTTATCTCCTAACACCTTGGGGTATTCAAAAATACCCCATGTATTATAAGCGATTTTTTGTAGTTTTCGAGTTGAAATTTCTTTGTTTTTTTTAACGTATGCTGGCGAGGTTTCGAAATTTATATCTTTCTATGTAGTAGGTATTTTCCCATTTCTTTTGCAACATGATCTCCCTGAACGTTGTTTTGATAACAAAAATTAATCAGATTCCTGAAATTACTCAATGGTTCAAAAAAAAGTTGGAACTTTAGGTTTCAGTAGGATTCACTCAAACATTCAACTGCAGTTAAAAAATACAAAAAGGAATTTTTATAGCTTCTGGCTGAGGTTTCAAAACTACGCACGGTCCTGAACTACCAAAATCATAAAAAAATAGTACTTCATTAGTCTTTTTTTGTCGTTATCGGCCTTCGAGGGGGGAAAAGCTAAAAATCATTGAAACAGTTACTTTTCTATTTTTCATCATTCTTATAGTAAATTAAACTCAAGAATGTGATTTCAAAGTAATTTTCATTGAAATTCCTCTAAATTAACTGTGGCTCGTGAAATTTTACGATAATTTTGGTCTCACCACTGATTGAAAATGTGAGCATATATCAAAATTGGTAGTTGTGATATAACTTGCTTTTGGATGAGACATAAAAGCACAAATTACTGAAAAATAACCATTTACTACAATAAATCTTCAAATCCCTTCCATCAGCTTGAATACATAATCGTCAACGTTTTTTGTTTTATTTTTCTCTCCACTTCTAGAAGTTTTTTTCTTAATTCTCTTTCGTTGATGCTTTCCGTCGCTAGGACCAGCTCTTTGTGAAATCCTCAAATAAAAAAACGATGGGGTTTAGGTCTGGCGAACGCTCAGGCCATTCGATAAGCCCTGCACGCCCATTCCATCTCAATGTAAAAGTGACACGAGCTACAATGGTTTTACAGGAATCTCAATTAAAATTACTCTAAAGTTACATTTTTAAGTTTTATTTACCATAAGAATGATAAAGAGTAGAAAAATATGTTTAATCGTGTTTCAATGATGAACCGTGCGAAGTTTTCAAACTGAACCAGAAGCTATAATATAAAAACTGCTTTTCGTAATTTCAAATCGGAGTTGAATGTTTGAGTGAATTCCACTGATAAGCAAAGTTCTAATTTTCAAGTCTTATTTGAGTACCTTTGAGTAATTTTAGGAAGCTGAGTCATTTTGCGATCGAAATAATATTCAGGGAGATTATGTTGCTTGAAAAAATCTGCAAAAACCTACTATATAAAGAGAATTTTTGAAACCTCGTTGGCATAGTAAATAAAAAAAAACACAAAAAAATACAACTTGAAAGCTAGGAAAATCGCGTATCATCCATGGGGTATTTTTGGATAGGTGTGAGGAATTCAAGAAAAATTATTGACGTCACTATTTGAACCATCCTGTGTGATGGAAGTATAAACACAATTCCTCGAAAAGGTGAGTGAGTGGGCTGGACAGTCAACAGGCTCAAAATATTTGGATTTCATGACGGAATGATCTTATTTCGGATCTGCTGTTTTTTTTTCGAAAGATGCAGATCTAAATCTCAAAAATAAAACGCTATGGTTAACAAAGTATGGTGTTCCACCCCATTATTCCAACTATGTACTTGATCATCTGAACAAACTGTTCCCTAGCAGTTGGATCAGTAAGCATAATTTTATTGCATGGCTGGCTTGGTCTCTTCATCTGACTTTTTCTTATGGATTTATATGGAAAGCAAAGGATAGCTCAATCGTACAAATATTGGATAAAATAAAACATAATTGAATAAAGCATAGGATTCGTGACAAAATGAGAGCAATACAGCATGTAACTCCCCAAAATGCAAGTTTTAACACCTTGAAGTGTTCATCTGATGAAGACACAATTCAAAAATTTTCACAGGTTCTTCAAATTAAAAAGACCAAGGTCGATAATTTTCAAACCAGAAAATATAATAGTAGGATGCAACCCATTGGTGAAAGGACAAAATATAATAAAATGAAAGGAAGAATAATTTAAAGGAGATCTGAGGTCGGAAAATGAAGATGGTGAGTTTTTAGGGGTAAAACAAGGATTATCTCGATTTCCGGCAAAGTCTATGAAAAAAAGTTGTACGAAAAATTTGTAGGTGATCTACAACTCCTGGGGGATGGCGTGCTGTATGTAGTATACTGCAGTGTTCCATTTGACAGATGCATCTATATTCTTATTCTGCGGTTTACCAAGGTAAGTTGGTCTGAAGATCAGTGAAGACTGTAAAACGGCCGCTTCTTCGGTGTATATGTTTTGGTTAATGAGATGATTAGCACTGATCTAGGTGGAATATTTGTTGATTCATCGACAGATATTCGTCCTTGTAGTTATGTTAAAAATCTACAACTTTTCATTCACATTTTCTTCATATTATCGCAAAATTTATGTGAAAAATCTTAATAACCAAGTTTTCGATTCTTTATTTTCATCTTTCACAAAAACAAAATTTTATCACAAAATTTGTTGGAAGCTTATTACTTTTTTATGTTCCAAATACACAGATATTTTATTGATTTAAAATATTTATTTTTTCATCTTATTTTGATTAAATATCAAAAAAGGACCCCAAGTCTCACGACAAAATTTCTACTTTTATGAAAATGTGGGTGGGCTTTTTGTTCTTTGAACTCTCCACTTCATAATTCAAATAAGATTTCAAAACTTTTTCAAAATATTGCAGATGTCTTTTCATATAAAAATGCTTTATTAATTTATTCGGTTGTGAACACTTGTAGCATATGTTTGCATTTTCTACGAAAAATCACCATAGTAATGTATATTTTTCCTTCACCACCAGAAAGTTTAGTTCAACGAACAGAAAGCCTATCAACTTTTTCGAAAAAATAGATACTTGGCGTGAGACTTTTTGGTTGAAACTTTGGGTGCTAAAAAATAACAATGTATTTGGAACATAAAAAGGTTCGTTTTCGCCAATTTCTGTTATAAAAAATATTATTTTTTGTGAAAGATGAAAAAAAATCAAAAACTTGGTTATTTGAATTTTTCACATAAATGATAGGGTTATGTGAATAGATCAGTTATATATCCTTTTACTACCAACAACTATGCCGTTCGACATTTTTTCATATGACTCATAGTTTTACCGGATATCGAGATATATATACTTTCGTCCATTTTTAGCACAGGTCTATGAAAATTTCGTGACCGATAAAATCATAGGCATAAAGACATGGACTGCTCCTCTCATTCAAAACTGTGAAGAAAATAGGTGTTGATGTGAGACAGACGGAACAATTCCCCCTCCGCCTCCTCCTCAAGCAGATACGAAAACAAGGGGTGTCGATTTGAAAACTTGCTAGGGCAATGATATCATTACAGGGATGTTTTGAGAGAAAATGCCGGAACAGGGCAATTATTATTCAGAGTGGGACATATTTTGAGGACAATGCTAAGTCAAAATCTAGTCAGCCCTAGGTGTAGGGGTTGTCACCCCTAAATTCTCAATAGGGAACATAAGGTGAGCTATACCCAGAGCCGGATTTAGGGCGTGGCGAAGGAGGCATTTGCCACGGGCGTCAACCAACTAGGGGCGCAAAATTATGATTTTTTTTTCTTGAAATGATGTTTTTTCACTTCCAAGTCCATTCATATTTTAGAGCGGTGCTTTAGTGCATGACTCTGTTGTACAATATGCGGCGACAAGTAGTTACCAATAAATTAACAGATGTTAAATTTACACTTGTCGGCCCCCTACGATTCCCGATCGCGTCCAGATGTTTGTTATTCGAACACTGAAGACCTCAATTAGCGGCAAGTTCAGAGGGAGTTCAATGGTTGAGCTAGCGGCGTTATCGCTCCGTCTATTTCTTGACCGCATGACAAAGAGATTCAGACCGTCGACAGTATTCGCCGAATCGTTCATCACACCAGCTTTGATAAGGGTAATGTATTTCGAAGACGTTTACGACAGATAGGCCCCAGTCACCCCAGTCTTATTAATACTACTTTTTTCTCGCATGTGGGGTACTTCCATGCAGCGGCGCAGTTAATGGCATCGATAAGAAAAATAGGAACCAGGAACTTATCATTATATTTTATATTATGTGTAATATCGCAAAAAACGTGATCGTGCAAGCGGTCCGGGAAATTATTCGTGCTGGAAAAAGTTTAAAAATTTCAATCAGGTATGTTTGAATAATTCAATTAAGAGTTGAGGATTTTTACGCGCTCGGTCAAATTATGTTCTGTCCATGCACACGAGAGTCAATCATTTTCGAATGATATAACTTAAAGTCTGCAAAATTTATAAGGTTATGTTTGGGTTGGGAATATGTCGGCGATATTATCGTTCGAATTTTTTTTGCGAGATCCCAAATTACACCGATTCAATTAAAATCGCGTTTCACCATAATTACACGAGTTTTCATATGTATAAGAAGAAGTAAAAAAAAAATCAAAATGTTGAGAAGAATACGGTAAATTTATCGTATCTCTAGTATTTTCTTAATCAGCTCCTTAGCTATAGGTACTACAGAAAGAGGATCAAAGGTCGATCAAATGAATAGTATGATTCTTGAGTTTCACTGAAACATGAAACCTTTTTCTGTCCTCCTGACATTTGTCGAGCATTGAGACAACTCAAATATGAATATAAACGAGCGCGCAAAACATTCCTATTCGACGTCCATGCATCTTCAGAATCTTATATAATTTTAGGTTGATATAACCAACTGAAATGCCGCATAAGAAACTATCAGGATCGCAATCTCGGAAGATCAGGGATAAAAATTATTAGACCTAAAAAAAATACTAGTAATATCTCAAGTTACTTTGAGAACGATGCGGGTATTGTGTCGACAAAAAGTGGTTCCACTAGCGAAGCCCATCATATAGCGGAGCCTATCGTAAGAAAGTATTCTATTTCGGATAATTCGGACAAGGAAAATTCTTTTGACGAGGATTCAGGACTTACTGAGGTTAAACCTGAACCAGTTGATTTTAATGACCCTACATCATGGCGAATTACAAAAGTAATATCAAAATGTTCGTTATGACCTTTGTTGGCATGTGTGTTCTCTAATGTATTTCAGTTTTTCATTTACACTTTCATTTATTGTTTTTTTGAAGCTTTGAATGCTTTTATATTATTTTAAGAATAAATTATTCTTTTCGATTCCTTTTTGTTTTCTTCATACCCTCATTTTCGTATATTAATACGTTTGTGAGTTCTCTTCACTACCTTATAAGATACATGGGAGATTATAGTAATTTCTATACACATATTGTTTGATATACCTAAGAATCAAATGTTCATTCTCAAAAGAATATAATAATAGTAAAATATCTTAGGAATAGAATAAAAACTATCATCCATGAAAAGTATGTAGTCATTGAAAAAAAATTTGAAAATGGCGCATTTCGATAACTTGCCACGGGCGCTGAAATACTAGATCCGGCTCTCTATACCTCAATTGGAAGAAAACTAATATGAATAATAAAGTTTGCAAACTTTTATTGAATCCTTGAAGTAGTTACAGGCTGTCCATATTAATTGCACTAATCAAATTATATGCTCGAAATGATTTCCATTAGTAGCCAAACAATATAACAGTCTGTTTTCAAACGTTTTTCTTGCATTGGCGAAAGTTCCGCAGGAATATTTTCTCTCAAAACATCCTTGTCGACACATAATTGGCCTGGCAAGTTTTCAAATTGACACCCTGTCCATTGATTTCCCGCAAATAACTCCATGAAACATTTTACATATCAACGAAAAAATGACACATATACTTGGCTTAAGCCAAGTGTATTCATCATTACCACATCATCTCATTGAGATAGGAAAAGATCTATAGGTAGGGATAGGTTCATGACTTTTTAGGGGTAACCAATTGGTGGTGATATGGAGCAGTCTATGTCTTTATGTCTATGTATCAAATGGAATATGAACAATCGAGAACACGATTTAAAATACAGAAACACCGATGAACGTTCAAAAACGCTCTCCATCAAAATACCGAATAAATAGGTTACCTAGGCGGTCAACAGAGCCGTTTGATTGCGGAGAAAATCATCGCTTCTGACCGACGACCAACCTATGTCGTTAACATAACGCCCAATTGTGCAACCAACCAGAAATCAAAATTCCCGATACTTATAACACAAAACTAGTGAACACTACAGCAAAATCAAGGAAGTGGTCTTGTTCAAATGGTAATACAATATACTTGCTGATGCGCGAGTTGAGAGGTATTCATTGCAGTGTGAGAAAACTACTTCCCCTGATTTTATATACAGAATTTTCATTGATTTTCACATTGTTGTTTGCTGGTGTACCCCCTTAGGTGTGAAATCTCAGATTAGAAATTGAAACATAAGAATCGTGCCGAGAAAAATCCGAACTATATTTTTGAATCCATTGGAACAATTGAATCTTGAATGAGTCATTGGGCGACTTTAATTCATTCACGAATTTCACCTTAGTAATCAATAACGAGTTTCAAAGTCGATTCTTCCGAAAGGTATCGTGTTCACGGCCGGCCTAGCCGCTGATCCTGAACACAACTTCCGGTAGAATCTCTTCACAGACTTGATGATTCTGGAGTAGGTTTGGAGTTTAATTACGAAGGCCGAATTCGCGAATTGGTTGAATCTACCGAAATGATTCCACAGATATTCACGTGAACCTTCACACTGTCATTAGGATAATTCCTAGATTTCAAAGAGGTCGGAACTGCTTTCTTCTAAATATTGGTAAATAGTTTTTCGAATGGAAATTTTCATGGATTTATTGGGTGGATTTTACCCATTCCCAAAATCTACCTTCGCAAATGAGTCCCAAACCTATTTTAGAAATATGATTCTTGAAGTTTATTAGTAGAGAAGTTATTATGTTTACTATCAGCCAACTGTGAAATGAATAAAGTTAACATCAAAGTCATGGATGCACTGAAGCGTGGAAAATGACAAGACATAAAGTTCACACTTTTTTTGATCTGTCAGGAAATCTTTATCTTAAATATTCTATAGCTCTCTCTATAGGCTATCAAATCGATTCTTCAGTCAATTTATCTCACAAATTATTAGTATTCAATTCCAATTTGGTAGCATTCTCGACCTCGTTGGATATTAATATATCGTTATCAAGAGGGAAGTCAAATAAATTAATAAGGACAATAAGTGTATTCTTTATTGATATTTCCTAGCTTTCATTCCTACTTTTGGAACCTCTTCAGGGACTGAAAACAAAATGATGTACTTAACTTGAAATGAGCATTCACAGATAAAAGTGACGAATATGAACTTACATTCAATATGAATTTTAAAAACATAGGACCAATACTCATTACTATCTACCATATAACTTCTAAAACAGGATGGTTTCTCAACAGAACATTACTAATCAAAATTTCCTACACTTTCCTTTTGAAATCTTAAAACACAAATTTAACTAATACAAGCTCAAATATAATACAATATAATACAATCAAATATAATACAATACAACTTAAAGAAGAACTGAACAAAAGAGGACTGGACATCGAGAAACTTCGGAATACCAAGAGCCGAACGCAAAAGAATAAGAACAAATCACGGATTCTCATTGTTGACGTTGACGTCTCGGTGTTTAGAGTCACTCCACCTGTCGTTTTGTACTGTAGCAAAAAATTTTTTGGAGATTATATTTGAGCTTGTATTAGTTAAATTTGTGTTGTTTCGAGATTTTAAAAAGGAAGTGTGAGGAATTTTACTTAGTAGTGTACTGTTGGGAAACCATCATGGTTCATAAGTTGCAGCAATAATGAAGTCATAAATTATATGGTAAATAGTAATAAGTATTGGTCCTATGTATTTAAAATTCATATTGACCGTTAGTTCACATTTGTCACTTTTATATGTGAATGCTCATTTCAAGTTACATTATTTTGTTTTCAGTCCCTGAAGAAGTTCCAAAAGTAGGATGGCAAACTAGGAAATATCAATAAAGAATACACTTGTAGTCCTTATTAGTTTATTTGACTTCTTTCCAGAAAATGATATATCAATACAAGTTTGAATTATTATTCGGGGTTTTTTGGGTTTTCGATGCCAATAACTGAAAAAAAAACTATTAAAAATTGAATACTATTACTATTTTCAAAACTCGCCTCTGCGGATCATGGCACTCAAACTATATGAATGGAGCAGTTACTTGGGGAAATGTTTCGTGAGGAACAATATCGAAGCCATCCAAACTTTTCAAACTCTATATCTAATTACTTCATTATACAATGAATTTTCAAGGAAAATGAAACACTCAATTTGCCTTCCTTGCACATACTGAGGAGTTAGATTTACATGGAGTAAAATTAGCCTTTTGTATATCATAATGAAAATCATGTTCTCTGCACAAGGCAATTTCATCATAATAATGTTCCAAAGAGTGTTTACTTCCATATCTGATGAGTCTCGTCCCTGCTGTTTAATTGGGGGAATATTTTCTTGGCTTCAGGACTGTGGGGTGAATTATACACACTTTTTCAAATCGCCGACGTTTTGACCCTTTTTTTGATCTTCTTCAGGGCTGCAAGAGTATTTATTCTTAGTCTTGGAGTGTACATGTTTATGTAAAATACAAACTTTAAATTTTATGATGTATAAATTTAGTCGATTACTACACAATAACAAACGAGCTACATGGAAACAGGTTAAAGAGAGACTGACCTTCAAGTGGAATTTGCTGTTAAATTAATATAACAGCCATAGCCATTTGAAAATTTGAGGTTATTTCCCTGATATTTCGATAACTACTGAAGCGATTGGATTAAAACTTTATAAATGGTTTGACCATAAGGACTCGCAACTTTTCGCGGAATTTTGTTGAGATCGTGCTGTCAGTAAATTCAAATAAATTTTTTCGAAATTTTTTTCTAAAAAATTTTTTTTTCGGAAACTATTCATTATATTCGAAAAAAGTTTTGCTCAAGCCTTGAGCTTTATTTTCCACAGTAGTGTATCAAATTTCAGTTCCATTCGATAATGAGTTTTGGAGAAATTTAGAAAATATATGTCAAATTTCGTGTTTTTCCTGGATATAGTTGTTTTTTTTCGGAATAACACAAAAATTACTGATTCAATCATGATGAAATTTGGCAGCTAGTTGGAAAATGCTGATTGACAAATTTATTCGTGGTGATCGTATCATTAGAACATTTTGAAATCAAAATGTTTCAATGTTCTGTGATTTTCTGATCATACTTATTATCCTCATGTAATTATGTATGAACCTTCGAGCTAACTGTCATTTTCGATGAAGTATTGGATTTCAATTCGACCTGATCTGTATATTTGGAAATATTGTAAAAATAAAATTTTATTTTTCCGATATTTCGAAATACAGATTAAATCGAATTGAAATTCAGAACTTTATCGGAGAACCTAGAGAAGCACTGCCTTGAAGGCAGCAGCTTTTGCGCGCGGGTTCTTGTTTGTTGTCAAAAAAGTGGTAGAGGTGCCCTAGTAGAGTCCTAAAAATCTATATATATATACATAGAGGGTCGTTTTGTATGAACCACTATTTTCAATTTCTCATAACTTTGGAACAACCCAGTATGGTGCGTTGATATGAAGAACATATGGTTCACTTATACAAGTCAATCGATTCATATTCAAATAATTAAATAAAACTAGGTCCGTATTAGGAAAATATGGGTCTTCTATCTAGCTCAGATTCAACACCCTATATATTGAAATTTCAGAATTTTATTGAAATATTTGTGAAGAGCAAAACATTTCCAATTATAATCAGTCGATTTCATCATCCCACACGTAAAATTGCTTATCGAAAATTTCACATAAAGATTTGATTCAATAGTAAAATTCCACTGAATTCTTCGTTCTTGACGGAATGAGGAGAATTTCTTGTCGTACTATGTGAAAATTTGTATTTTTTGATATTCCGAAGTATGTTTTCGAACGCTTTCTAAAAAAACATTATTTCGAAAGATGTATCCGAGATTAACAACAGTGAATAATTGAATAAATCAACAAATAAAGAACTTTAGGATGAATCACAGGAGAAGTTTCAAAGTAACAAGTTGAGCGAACAATACTTCGAATATAATGGGGTGACTTCTGGGGGCCATAGTTTGTTCTTTTCAAAAAAATTTTTTGGTGCAAATGGTGGAAAAATTCCTAAGAATGCGCAATGTTGCCACTTTTTATTATATATTCAAGAACTTTTGGGAAAATAAAACCGAATTGTAGTGTACATCCCAGAAAAAAGAATTTTCAAAAAAGCCTACAAAACTACAACCCGTTTTCTCTTATGAACGTCGAAATTTCTCCGAATTCTAATATTTCACGCGGCTAATAGCAACATTGAGGCATGTAGGTCGCGTGGAGGTGTCTGACCTTGAGATACCAATGAGGTTCAAATTTATGATCTTAACTTTTATGTGTTTCATTGTAGCTGAATTCGATATATCCTTCCTTCCTTCTCTCCTCAGGCATATACAAAAAAAATTTCAAATATTGCCGAACTAATAATTGACAGGCTTAAAATCTTCACCTTTTGGAACGGTTCCATTCCAAAGGATATGAGTTTGTCGCCTATTATAAATCAAACACGTAGTATCCATCATATAATGATGGAATGTCGCTAAAAATAACAGGTTCATGAATATTGTTGCACAATTTACATAATGTTGAAAACATGATATATAATGCCTCATACCGTTACATTTATATGTTTATTAATGTAGAATAGAGTACCAAGGAAAACTGAATCTCCATAGATTGGGAAAGAATAAGGTATCTAGGTCACATCCCTGCAGATGATTCACGATCCAGAAGCTCCTTCCTTTATATCAGTGTGGTAGGGGAATTTTTATTTCTTGCATGTTGTTATTGAAGTCAAGTCTCGTACCAAATCTTTCCGCAATCATTGTGATCATTTCGATATACCTACTAAAATGCTCTCAAGAAGTCGAATTCAACAGACATATTAGATTCGGAGAATTTTGAAGATTTGGTAGAATAATCTTCATAGTGTTTTCCAAGGAATTTTGCGTCTATGTATGATTTATCTAGAAGGCATCGGAATATCTTACGAGAATAAAAAAACTGTGCCAATATGCACAGATCCTTTTTTCGGAATTCTCCCTTCGTCTGAAACTGTCGACTGTAGGACATTGTGACGAAATGGTGTCATACTTTTCTGTTGTGTTGGTGGAAACAGGGTGTTCGAAATCCCACGATTCTTCTTTTAGATGAACTGGAACATTTCAGAAAATTGAGGATATTTTGCACTTCAGAAAGTGTGGAGCAATTCTGATGACTTCTTCTGAAATTGGTGACATCAAGAGTTGGACGGTCCACTGAAAACCAGAAACATTCTTTCCCGACCAAGGACTTGAACCCTAGACTTTACGATCATGGGGCATGCGTCCTGACCACTGGACTACCACTGCTATTCAAAACAAAACTGCGGCTCTAGTTATTCAATTGAAAATTAACATGAAGAAGTTATGGAATATTTTTAGGAATTTTCAACTGTCCAGCGCTCCTGTTTTCTTTGAAGTTCGAGAATAAATTCAGGAGGTCATTCAATCATAAATTACAATGAATATGGGATATATCGCAGAATATTGAAAATCCAATTAAATGATTTTCTCTGCTTTCATTTCTTTAAAAATTGAGTTTATATGCTACAAAAAAAAGTTGACCAAGTAGTTCAAATGGAATATCGTAATATGAACAATATTGGCATTCTTCGGAAAAGTTCCGATATTATTCCGAATATTGAGTTTTGTGCATTGTGAATTAAGTTCTATAATTCTTATGCAATCCGAAACTTGTGGACTCGTGAAATTAGAGGATTTGGCGCATTTCCTCACTTATTATTTATCATTATTATTATTAACACCTTAATGTCCCTGAATCTTTCATTTATATGAAGAAATTCCCGGAGTGCCTATGCTATGTACAATAATTTATGCCAGAAATAGCTGATACACTCGATATTTGCGATATTTGAAAGCAGTTTGGAGCTTTATTAAGAAGTCCCTATTCGTGAAAATCCGTCCAACGAATACTCGATTAAGGAATGATTGTTTGAAGGATCATGCTGAATTTAATGGAGACCATATGATAAAATGATCGCCAAACTATTTGTCGGAAAATTAAACTGCGTCGAGGAAACTATTAGATTCCACTGAAATACCACAAAAACGTTCGAGCTATAACATAAGCTCCCACTAGATTTTAATTCAATCGAACCCGTATTCTTGAAAATATACAATTTAATGAGTATGGAATAGATATATCTGCGGAATCACTAGTTGGATTTCATCCATTCAAGAATTCCAAACCTGCACTACAAATATCCAGTCTCTAAGTCAGAATTTCTATTACAATCGTTAGTCCTGTTTTCAACAGTTCTAATATTTAATTAATAGGAAACCACAGTTGAGTTGCAGCATTGTGAAAGCCTATCTGCCAACGCATTACATGAGAACCCTGAATGACTCGGCATCCAGCAAGGTTGAGTTGTTTAGTTCAGACACAGCCTGCAGTGTGTTATGTGGTAGACCGACATGATTTCTAAGTGCAACAGCTAGATTCAAATGCATTCAAAGTTGCTCAGCAGTTTGATGTTACTATGTTGAACCTGCCTGTATATTATAAGCAGCTGTACCCCAGTCTTAATGGCATATATATATTTTTAATCATCTTCGAACAATTCCAGGCCGTTCCTCGGTCCAACTTTATTTTCGGGTATGTTCATTTGTGAATAAAACTTGTGGATTAAGGCCTCAGATCTCAATTCATTATGAGAGTGTTGTGGGTAAGAAGATTGTCTAGCATCCCCGAACCTAGGATCTGTATTGCCTTTGGCAGATATGATTGGTCGTAGGTCTGACCACATAAATACGATTAGAATATCTCAGGATCGTTTTCTGAAAGGTTTCATGAAAACTGCTAATACAACGAATTTGAGCAGTTCACAAAAGCTCCTCACTTAACACCAGTGCGCCGCTGGTATGTTTTTGTACTCAACTTAAATTACTACATCTCTTAGCTAGAGAATATTCCTAAATTAAAAATTGCAGTGTCCCGTTATTGCGTTGATGTTCTGGGAAATAGCATTTGTTACTTACGAATTTTGAGCTCCAAATGGTCTCAAATTACTAGGTTGGACTCACTGATGACGAAACCGGTGGAAAAATCGATACCGAGATTTAGACCGTGTGTGAACTGCAAGAAGGAACGTCAACCACTGGAACTCACATAGAGCCATAATTTGGGAAGAGCTGAATGCTTTTACATAATGCTCAAGCTGAGACAATCCCGAGAAGAACGCAACCTAACTATTAAATATGTTAAGAGAATAACAGGTGTGATCTATATTCGTTCAAAGGGTCCTCGAAAAAACTGGTGAACAATTTCAAGCAATGGTCTGTTTTTTACCCCAATGCTCACTCAATTAAAAATAAATGTCAGGAGCTATGTTCCACTGTTGTTTCCTCAAATTCTGATTTGGTCTTTCTCACAGAGACTTGGTTACATGAGGATATCCCCGATTAGTTAGTTGCCATACCAGTCAGTGATTTGTACCACTGCGTCAGCGTTTTTTGTGTTGGTTATAACGGAGTCGGCATTTGGGTCAGTAAATCGAAAACTTCTTCATCTAAAATTAATGTAATATCTCACAATATTCAAAGAGTTGACAATTTTTTCCTCTAACTCTCCTCTGCTGGTTTTTCTGATTGAGTGACGTCTGTTTTTTGATCTGATAGTATCCATTTCACAGCTGGAGTAAAATAACTTCATTCCTGGCGATTTCAACTCCCTAGTAATTCGTTGGCCTGTCACGATCTCGTTTCATGGTACAAATACAGCTTTTCAATTCTTGGCTGCTTTGTATGAGGCTGGATTAACTCTGTTGATCGATAAACCTACTAGGTTTGGTCCCAATCAGACTCGCTCATTATTGGAGTTCCCACTAGTTATCCTGACCTCATATCTGATGTCTGCCATCTTGGCCCCATAGCTACATCGGATCATTCTATCATTAGTCTTACGAGGAATCAATTGCTACTTCGGGGAACCGTGAGAAATTTTACAAACATGTACGTTCACTGCTGAACTCTAAGGTTTGCACTCCATCGGTCAGATCACCCTGCCTAAGAGATATGAGGGGATGATGACGAGGCGGCTTCCGTTCTGGGCGATGTGTTCGTGGCGGCATATAGTTCTGAGCCCAACGGTCCTCTGACGAAAGTTGGCATTCCAGGTTCTGCTCTTCATCTTATGTGAAGAGCGTTTCCATGTTGCTCTGTGAAAACATATGAACTGCTATACACGACATACCTTCGACCTCATCTCGAGTATGCTGGTTCCGTTTAAAATCTTTCACTGGCCAAAGACCGCCTTCTTCTGGAAATTGTGCAGCTTAAGGCCACTAGAATCCCGTACCGTTATCAGCCGCAAATTTTTGGCTTCAGTAGCTTCCTATTGCGTCGCGAACGCAGTGACCTGGTTGTGACGTTTATGGTGATGCACAACCTCTTCGGCATTGATCTCGGTGGTTTGTTTACTGTCAATGCAATCCATTTCCGTGACCACCATTTCAAGTTTAAGCGCAAGGTGTTTAGTGGAATTTACTTCCCGAAGAAGTTGTGTGCACGCCTGCGGTTAATACTTTCAAGAATAGAATGGACCAATTGTGAGGAATGTTACCGTGATGTTTTTGAACTAAAGTTATTGTTTTGTTCACAACTTTCTCCTGCATATTTCTGTATTGGAACTTATGTTTACATCGCTTACCACTTCTTTTTCTATTTGTAATCACACATGAATTTATATTTAATTTTCTTCTATTTCTTATACTGGCAGTCCAGTGGAAGCTATTTGGGGCTTTTACGAGCTACTCGTTCACGATCGCCGAGGAGCTTCTATGGCCCGAGCGGTTTCAGGCTTCGGGGAAGACCACTGACAGATAGTTCGCGAGGTTTCGGTTCATTATGGTTCTTGTTCTTGCGTAGCAGAGGATTTGTTAGTTAGGATTATGGTATATGATGAAGAAATTGTGATTCGAGATGGATTCAGAGTTAATAATTCATTTCTTGAATAAATCCGAGATAAATCTTACTTGATCAGGCGTATGATAGCTAGGGAATGGGGAAGATTTTTTAGCTAAGGTAGATTCAAATTCAGAGAAAATAAACTATCTGGAAGAATTCACCCTCTTGATAATGAATCGGAAAAACCTCAAAAATGTTACAGATTTTTATTGTATACTGCAAGTTGAAGTGTGAATGGCGATGACCTAGGTTCTTCGAAAACAAAGGATGTGGAACTTCGAAAACGAAGGATGTGAAACTTCCAAATTATGATTTGAGTTCTATTTGTGAAAAGTAACTTCGAGAATTGAAATATGTTATGAATATATCGAGTACGTGACTTAAGAACTGCAAAGATCGAAAGAAATGACGGTGACATAAATATTCAGAAATTCTTCAATTTTTACAAATGTGCATGCGTTTTTAGAGAATAAGTCACTAGTGAAAACCCGTAGCGCTTGATAAAGAAAAAACTGAAAATTGATAAAAGATGTTGAGATGATAAGAGTTATGAAACTGAGACAATAGAGAAACACGCTGGATTAAATATATTTTGAATTATATACAGTCGATTATTGCAAAAGAATCCAATATCAGGTAGGCAACTACACCTACAGAACTCCTGGGTATGAGGGTAATGTGAGAAAAAAGACAGCATTAATTAACCTTTCAATCTGATCCTTCTAAAATTCACCAACAATAAACAACGAGCTTCAAAAAATATTTCGTTCACACACAAAATTCCGCTTTCCGTCGTATATCTTCTCTCTATGAGCGTACAGGTACGACAGGTCCAAAGTGATCTGGATACGATTGCGCCGCTCGAATTCTCTCTAAAATGCCCGTATAAACTCGCTGCCAGTCGCTGAAGGTACCTAGAACCATGGTGGAAATATAAAATATTTCCACCATGCCTAGAACCTAGAATTCTATTCATTAGAATATGTAACGCAAGTTCGTCAGTTTACGCTCCTATCGCGCCCCTCGAAATCTTGTGCAGTGGACGACCAGCCTAAGAGTTTTTTGGTGCAAATAAACCTGAAGATGGACCATCAATGGATCCTTGAAATGTTTATAACGAAGGGATGTTCTATGAGTTCTGATTTTAACATACGAATTTGGATCAATAGATTTTCTTGGACTTGGTACCAATAGTGAAAATTCAAGTGTTTTCATGGATGACAACGGCAACCACTTATGAAGTATACGATGTCGAAGTCGAATCGGTCCGACACAATAGCTTTCGAACGGAATGAGCTAGAAAGTTGAATTTGTGTGACTAGGCATTAAAATCCATAACTCCATTCCAAATTTTGAGATTATTTTCTCAATATCTCGAAAAGTACCATTGCGATATGATATAACCTTTCGGTACTTCAATCTGAAAAAAATTTTTCGCGGATACTATTTATTGATCAGAATTGTGTGAATTTCGTATCACTCAAAAATGTTGCTACGTTCGAAATGAAACTTTCTTGTAAGTTGTAAAATGATGATGCGCAAATTTAATGGAAATTTCGTGATGGCCTTGTCATAAGAAATATGTTTCCAATAATTTAAAACTGTTCCGATCTAATTGAAACTGGTTGAAGAATAATGAACGAAAAACTTGTGTGAAATGTTAATGTTAATTGTTGTTGTCGAAAGTTATTGTATTTACAAATCGACTACTAGGTTGAACGTAACCACAATAACTCCGAAAAGAATTACATGGATATTAGATATTCGTAGAGTATCTTATTGAGGCTTGAGTACCAAGGTGAAATTCTTGAATCGATCAAATTAGTCCTATGATTCCATACGTATGGTTCAGACGAACTCTTTCAAAAACCTTCATGTCGTAATTCTTCGACCAAGATCATGATTTCAATTCAAAATTATATCTAAAAATACAGGTTTCTGCCAAATATCGATGATTTCAAGTAAGTGCTTTTCTAGAAGTTTCCAGAGGTTCAATCCTTGTTCAACAGTTAGGGAAAAAAACCGCCGCCACTGACAGTTTTGCAGGAAATAAAATGCATCGTTTCAACACAAGTTTGAATTCATGAAGTGTTTCATATACTTGTACGGTTTAAAAACTCTAATGAAAAAAATTATTGCTGATTTCATAGAGATCAAAATACCTAAATTTCCAAGAAAGGAAAGGCAAATTCAGAAAAAAAAATTTAAATTGATATCGTAAGTGATTTCGAAAATTATTTATATTGTTATTTCCATTATAACTTTTGGAGCTAAACTGAGTTCCTACAAGTGAATAAAAAGCTCACCGCGATGTCAAATTGATCAACAAGAAAATGTAGAACAAGGCTAGATAAAGGAGAAAACTGAATTTCTGAATAATACGGTTGATGAAATGCATTTATAATTTTCCAATTTGTTGATGATATACAAATAAACTGTAGAAGGTATTTTGATCATCCTGTGTCTCTAGAACCGAGGTGTTTGAGCCATATTACTATATGAACTATACGTCCTGAAATCTTTGAAATAATCGCAAAAGTTGACATCATACTCATTTAAAACCTTCGTATCTTTATCTGGAATCACTGAAAATCGATTTTCCAAAAGTCTGTTTTTGGTTGAATCACTTTACAGTTTCAAAAATTGAATCATTCATATGCGGAACACTTCTAATACAATATATTTCATTTGTATTGATTAATTTTCATATACAGGGTGTATCTGAATAAAACCGAAAAAAACTAAGAGGTGATTCTGTGATAAAATTCAAGTAGGTATTTAGTATAGAATTATTTGCAAGCCCTTCCCATTGAAAAGCTACACTCTTCCGAAGATCAACAAAAGAAATTGTGTTTTGTTTTTTCCCTGTATATCAAGCTTACTTGGTAAATACTATTTGTTAATAAAATTACACGTTTTGAAGTTTTTCAACTCTGAAGTATGCTAAGCAAGAGTTGAAATAGTCAACCCCTAAAATTTTTTTTTCACAACTTTTTTTCGGATGGAAATTTTGCACATGAAAACCCCAAGTTTTTTCCGAAGACTTGAGCATTTTCAGAAAGTCAAAATAACGCTAGGTCATTTGACCTTAGGATCTAGTAGTTTGTACTTTGCAATGACATTCATTGAAACAATAAGACCGATACCAATATTTTTCAGTGTAATTATTTTGTTAACTTTCTAATTGTTTCAGAAGTTTTATGATTGTGTATTATGGAAAATAGTAGGTATCAATTGATTAAAAATATAAATAAATTCTAAAATGGATAAATATCAACAAAAGACTAAATGAGTTGCGCCAAAATTACCTTCTAGGCTTAGGCCTCAAGATCTCATGACTGGCATCCGTGATACAGAGGGGATTGAGAGGGCCAGACAGGTGATCAACCCCAGTCCATTGGCGCTCTTCGGGGCATTCATTGCCCTCCCTCTTCGCAGGGGTTAGTTGTTCCCAACCAGCACTTTGTGTCCCATTTTGATGGGCCATGTCAGACGTACTTCGACATACCAACGGTTCCGTCACTGCCCCCGGGCTAGTTCACATCACCTGGCACCAGATCTCTGCACTTATCACGGAAAATGTGGAAGCACAAACGAAATACTCCATTCCACTATTAGGTTAGATTTTCTCCCGAATGAGTACTATTTCTGTTGGAACTTACACCTGAGCCCTCAACACGAACAGTTTGTAAACACTTCATGAGCGCCGTACGAGAGGGGAGACCAGACGGTGTTTTCGGCATTCAGTTTTTTGTTTGTATTTTGTATGCGCACAGTTCCAGCGATTGAAATTCCTCAAAGCACGCCCATGTTTTTCAGAAACTGGTTTTCGACTTCGGAACAATGTAGTTTAAGCGAGACGAAAGAAGAAAGATGAGGTTGTGCCTTCACTACAGGTTGACTGAGATCTTTCTGGACATTTAGAAACAGGCCGATCCGTGAATAACATTAAAATATGGTTGATAACGGGATAATATTGAAATACGGAGCTCTTCGGACTCTTGATAATGACGGTGGGTCGGTATTTTTCGGAAGCAATCATAAAAAACCTGATGCCACATAATTCCTACCTACCTGTTTAATCTGATGAACAATTATTGCCTATTATTACCTGCTCTTGCGAGGAATGTGAAATGTATTCCCCTTGCTACACTTCCTGTTCGAGTATGTGGAGTAGTGGAATGTCCGGCTTTCCCTTATCCTGTACCCAAGAGCAACGAAATGTTAATCAACTTACTTCGAATGCAAATAAAAAGTAAAAAATTCGACATTAACACATACCCCTAGCAACAATACAGTAAAGCACTGAAATCTGCACTTTTGACAATATCGAGAAAATGAAAATCTGATTATACATCAGGGTTATTCGCCATAAATTACCCACCCCTTATCATCCGTAGTATTGTCGAATATCCTATAGAGAAGAACTGACGTTGAAGTCACTTTCTTTTATGCTTTTTTTGGAATTCGTGCCCAGAGTGGTCATCCATCCAGGTATTGACTATATCCAGACCATCTTTATTTCCTGATAAATAAATGTACGACCTTCTGATCGAATAACCCAAAAAAAATTTCGCATGAAAACTCAAGAAATAATTTTTTTCAATCAGTACTAGGTTTCGATTCGATCGGATCTGTAATTCGGCGAAATTGAAATAGTGAACTTCACATGGATATATTTTCCTTATCGTTGGGGGGTTCTACCCATTCACGAATTCGACCTTAGTAATTGGGCCCTAAACCTGCTTTAGCAACAAATTTCAAGATTCCGAGTCGATTGTTTCTGAATTTATTGTGGGAAAAATCGGTCTTATGGCTGACTGATATTTAACGGTAAAGAAAATAAAAAATTGTGATTTTTTCAGCTTATTTGAGAAAAACCTTTTTCATAGTCAGATATATTCATGAAAAAGTTATTCGACGGTTACTAACAAAAAAGAGAGAAGAGAGAGGAGTTAAATATTTTAGATTTTTGAAACAAGGCAAGAGATATAGTTTCCTATTGAAAAAAAAATTGTTTCTCGTGAACTTTGTACGCTACTCTAGTTTTGATAGAAAATAAAAACGATAGTAATGGGTGGATAATTATTTGAAATTTTTCCTGCTCAGAAATGAATCAAATTTTCTTCCTCTGGAACCATTGAAAGATTTATATACAGTCGAGAATTCGGCCTTCGTAATTTATACAATTTAAAATAGGAAAATTCTAGAAAGCACTGACGTGACCTCAGGAGCATTGAGCATTTTGCCATATTCGAAGCCATTTCACGAAACTTTACATAAACCTTGACGCCGTCATTTTTCAACTGACGCGAATCACCCCCACTTCTTCTACATGCATAGATAACATAATGTCAAATTTAAGGGAGTATGAGACTGAGAAACTTCCATCCCATCTGCCTGACCACAAATTCAGATAATTTCATTTGCTATCGCTGAATCCGTTACAAAATCTATAACAAAGCAGATTCGACTGATTAATGGGGCAACAATGGGAAGGTTTCTAGAGATGTTATCTGCCGAAGGATGGAATGGCCTCAAATTTTGAAGAAAATCAGTGCAGTATATAGAATGTCTGTGGGACAACTTTTTCAGCAAATTCAGGTACATTTTTGATTTGGCTTCTCCTCTACTAAAAATGAAGGTTGATTATAAGAAAATTTATTGTGATAAATCTATTGAAATAAAAGTTAAAAACGTTCAGATTACCCTCACCAGTGTTCCTTTTTCGTCCCGAATTGGTCATCTGTACATTCAAACTAACTATATGACAGTTTTCTCATGAATAATAAAAAAACATATTGAAACTCGCATAAATAATATTCTTGTCACAAAAGTAAATTTGTTTGGCAGATAATAAACGAGATAACTAGTCGCAAAAATAAAAATTTGAGTAATTCAATGTAAACTCATAATCCTCATGACTTATAAAATACATTCAATAGATAAATTTACTGATGATTCCACAACGAACTCAATACATGATTCGACATCTACTTCGAATATTCGTCCCATCTATCGAAATCCGAAGAAGTTTTCCTTTTTTGAAATCACACCTGACGAAGTTATCAGCATGGTTGATAAAATGAAAAATAAGTACTCTCTTAGATACGATGGCAATAAATACCCTTTTCAAAAAAGGAAATTTCCAAGATTTTGGTAATTATCGACCTATGAGCTGTTGATATCTTTCTCAAAGGTATTCGAAAAAATAATTGCCAATAGACTTCTTTTTCTTCAACATCAATTATTCTTAATGTATCAACATGGATACTTGAAATGTGAAAGTACAGAGACGACTGTCTTCAAGCTGATTCGCTCTTCGCTCTGTTCTTCGTGCTTTGGAGGATGCAGATGTTCCCATCGATCTTTTCATAGATTTCTCCAAGGCTTTCGATCGCGTGGTTCATGATGGTTTGGTCGAAAAACTGAATCTTCGTGGAATAGGACTTAAACAATTGGATTCTATGAGGAGCTATTTTCGGGGTCGTCTATAGAGGGTTTTTCTGGAAATCTAGGTTGTCGAATATGTATCGTTAGATGCAGAAATGGAGGTGGGTTTGCCACAGGAAGGTATTTTCGGTCCCTTTTCGTTTTTAATTCATATTAATGACCAACCAGAAAACATTCTGTTGGGTGAAGAACTTCGGTCTGATGAGGATATTCTATCTATAAAAAGTCTACTAAATTTGAATAAAAATCAAAATTTCAATGTGTATGGTGAAGTTTGTCATGTTAATCGAAGACACGAATATATTGGTGGCAGCATCTCGGAGGTAGGACTGACCAATCTACAGGATTGCGTATCAAAATGTGGCCGCAAGTATTTTTGAATAAATGATTATTGAGTAATTCTTTGAAACAACTTCCATTCAGTTGTTTTTTTTGGGGAAATATCATCCACTTCAGAGCAATATATGTGAAGATTTCGAAAAATTACTCCTACTGCTGCTACGCACTTGGCCATACCGCCCGTACCTCTTCGCAGACAGGTATGATTTTGTTAATTTTTACGTTCATAAAGTACATTTATTATTTATATATCAAATTGTCGCTGTTGAAGATGATGCGGCCACATTTTGATAAGCAACCCTATACATTGTATGTATATTCTCCTTTTAGTGAATGTATGTAAAAAATTGGTTTCAAGCAAATACTCGATGAACGCACTAGGGCCGGATCTTAAACTACAACATATAAACTCGTTGCAGAGTAAATTAAACTTGGGTCTCGACATTGCTCTGCAATCAGATTCCTGAGCAGCAAATATAATGTATTTATTTCTCCAATTTTCAATCGGTTATGGGAAACGGCTCTAACTTTTGGAGGATTTTCTTGGTCCAAAAGAGAGCACTTAGACCAATGATGGGCTTAACTGCGAGAACATCTTGTTATGGACACTTTAAAAGTCCAGGCATACTCACTACTACCCCGGAATATATTTTTTCAGATGTATCTTTTTTTCAAGAACAACTATGACATGTTCCAGGCTTATGAGATTAAAAAAACCACAGGCCAGTTTGCCTATGACAGAACTTGGCGCATCCACCCATTTCACTTTCCCAAGTGTTAAGTTACACTGACGCAAAGGAATGTTGAATATAATGTAGGTGAAACTGTTTGATGAAGAGTTATCGAATCCTAAAAGATTGTAGCAAGTTCAAAACTATTATTAGAAATTCTTGATTGTCCTGTAGCCAAACAGTATATGTAAATGAGTACCAAAGTTCAGCATTTCAAGTCTGATAGTTCTATTTTGTTTATATTGACTTATTTTCTTTTCAATGTGTGGTTCGATTATGAATATAAATATTATTATTATTATCAGTGGCGTCATACAGACGTCGTAAGAGCGAGTGCATATTATGACTATTACAACATTTGTTTCAACTTTTTGAATCGTTAAATCCCAAAACGGTGGTACGAAGACATTTCTATACATAGATTATTATCTGACCTAAAATTTTTACGCGCTTGTTCTGGGGAACAGCGCGTTATCATTTCGTCACGATGTCTATTATTTTCGAATTTTGAGCCGAAATTGGTCTCAAACGACAAGGTTGGACTCACTGATGAAGAATCCGTGGTCAAAATTGATTCTGTCCGTCTTTTTTACGCGCATGTTCTGGGAAACAGCGTGCTATCGTTTTGTCCAAATATCTGTAATTTTCGAATTTTTTTTCCGAAAATGGTCTCAAACGACTAAGTTGGAGTCACTGATGACGAATCCGGAAGTAAGCTAGCGACTGGAAACTTTCAGATTAGGTCGCGCATTAGAATGCCGCAATTAGCTTCGTTAATGGGACGAATCCGCCAGATGGTTTCGAAGATGGTTATGGTCATTTGAAATTTTGAGATGAATTTCATGATATTTAAGGACCACTCATGCGATTGGATTGGAACTCGACAGTTAATTGAGGCATATCAACGCACAACTCTCCACGAAATTCCGTTGAAATCACATTGTCAGTATATTTTGAAAAAAATTTTTTTCGAACATTTTTTTTTTCGGGGACATTTCATTGCATCTGGAAAAAACTTCCGCTCATGCCTTGATAATGATATTCAATATATTTCACTGAATTTCATTTCGGTAGAACCGCATTATTTCTGAAAATATTGGAAGAAATATATAAAATTTCGTGTTTTTTTCTCGATATCGTTATTTTTTCGGGTTAACTCAAAAAATACTGATTGAATCTGAATAAAACTAGGCAGCTAGTGTGGAAATACTGATTGGCAACTTTGTGCAATTCCGTGATGATCGTGTCATAAGAACGATTTGAAAAAAAAATTTCAAATTTTTTTAACAAATATTCAATATTCTGTGATCTACTGATTATATCATCTTCATGATATTTGTTGCGTTCCGATAATCCCAATCAATACTGGCCAGTATCAGTATAAATTCGAAACGCTTCGTACTGGTACGAAGAATTACCAAAGCAGTGCCAGTAAAATCGACTGTCAAAATTTACTGACAAGTACTGGCCAGGAATATCGGAACTCAACTATTCTGTATAAACCTTCGAACTGTGATTTTTCCATAGAATGCTGGATTCCAATTCGATCTAATCTGTATTTTGGGAAATATTGGGAAAATAACATTTTGAATGGGTATATCTGCGAAATCATGGGGTGGATTTTTCCCATTCGCGAAATCGGCCTTCGTAATTAAGGTCCAAACCTTATCTACAAATATCGGGTTTCTAAGTTGTGTAAACACAATAACTGCCGAAAGAAACAACTCAGAAACTCGATATTTGTAGAGTAGGTTTTTACCTAGCTCACGAAGGTCGAATTCGTGAATGGGTAAAATCCGCCAAATCATCCCGTATAGATGTATAACCTTTCAAAATTTTAATTTCCAATATTTCCAAAAAATAGATTAAATCGAATTGAAATCCACTAGTTTGTCGAAGTAAACCTAGAGAGCGCGAAGGCAGCAGTTTTTGCGCGCATGTTCAAATTCGTTGCAAAAGCTGTCATCTCCATTGAACATGAGCGCAAAAGCTGCTGCCTTCACGGCAGTGCTTCTCTAGGATTTTTCATATGGTCATCATGAAATTCTGAACGAGCCTTCTAATAAAAATTTTAAAATCAAATTATCTGAGTCGTTTCTTTCGGAACTTTGTGTGATATATCAGAAACTTAGAAAACCCGATAATTGTAGAGTAGGTTTTGGAACGTAATTAATTAAGAAGGTCGATTTCGTAAACGCATGAAATCTTCCAAAGATCCCGTAGATATTCCAAAATTACATTTTCGTTTTCACAGAAATACAGATTGCATGGATTTGAAATCTACTGGGTACTTGATTGAAAAATTATATGTTGAATTTCATGCGATGCATATGAAAAGAATGTTGCCACATCTTTCCATCACATAGTAAAGGAAGCTTTTGCCGGGGTCTTAACGCAAGAGCTTTTCTGGATTTTTTTAAAATAAATCCATCATCATATCATCTCATTCCTCTGCGCGGTAACTCAAAACCCAACGAATATGAATAGAAATTATCCACGAATGTGACCGAATTACCCCCGAAATGCTCCAGAATGGGGGGCGTAAGTGTGAACATATAATTTATACAGGGCCCCCGTAAGGGCTATTGGCGCCTGTGTGCAAAAAAAGGTTTTGGCGCCCCTTAATGCAATTTGGATCATTTTTGCGCTCATGTTCTAGGGAAACAACTTGCGATCGTTTTGTCCAAATGACAATTATCGAATTATCTCCGAAAATGGTCTCAAACGACTAAGTTGGACTCACTGAGGACGTATCCGGTGTCAAAATCGATTCTGTCCGGCTGGTCGTCACCACGATTACGGCCGTACGGAGGATTCTATCTACTTGAAAATTTAAGGGCTAGTTGCATTTCAAAATGCTAGGGTTGTGTTCGCTAATGTACAAAATCGGTTAAACGATTTCGGAGTTACAGCATTTATACACTGGTTATAGTCATTTGAAATTTTGAGATTATTTCCCCGATATTTCCAAAAATACAGATAAGATCAAATTGAAATCCAGTATTTCATCGAAAAATGACAGTTCAAAGGTTTATACAGAATATCATGAGGGTAATATGACCAGCAGATCACAGAATATTGAATATTTGCCGGACGGCCGGTCGGACAGAATCGATTTTGGCATCGGATTCGTCATCAGTGAGTCTAACCTAGTCGTTTGA
The DNA here is from genome assembly GCA_958510865.1 of Myrrha octodecimguttata. NCBI lineage: Eukaryota > Metazoa > Arthropoda > Insecta > Coleoptera > Coccinellidae > Myrrha > Myrrha octodecimguttata. The sequence goes on along the minus strand of OY294058.1, from coordinate 15,437,221 downwards.
GACCATTTTCGGCTCAGAATTCGAAAATTACAGATATTTGGATAAAACGATAGCACGCTGTACCCAGAACATGCGCGCAAAAAGTGACTAAATTGTATTTATCCCTACTGGAAGACACGTTACAATGCCATTGAGATATAACAATGAGAATTTTGAGTCCGAAATTTTCAGAAATTCCAGTTCTTCCGTATGTTTGTTCATGAGAGGATACGATTGCCATAATATTTCACATCTGCTGATAGAAATACTAAGATTCAAGGAATTCTATGAGAAATAAATGTATGTGTAAGGGCGTAAGGCCTTACGGAGGATTCTATCCACTTGAAAATTTCAGAGTTAGTTTCATTTCAAAATGCTAGGATTGAGTTCGCTGATGTGGAAAATCGGTCAAACGATTTCGGAGCTACAGTCATTTGAAGTTTTGAGATTATTTTCCCGATATTTCTAGAACTGCTCAAGCGATTGAATTGAAACTTGGTGGTTAGTTGGAACGTAAGGACATACAGCTTTCTGCAGAATTTCGTTGGGGTGGTTCAGTCAGTTGTTTAAAAAAAAAGTTTTTCTCGGAAACTGTTTATTACTTTCGGAAAAAATTTTGCTCATCGTTTGAACTGTATATTTCGCAGGAGTGTATCAAATTTCAGTTCGATACGATCATAAGCTTTGAAGATATGGTGAAAAAAAATGTCCAATTTCGTGGTTTTCTCCTCGATATCGTTTTTTTTTTCAATATTCCGTGATCTTCTGATAACAATACCCTCATGATTTTCTGTATGAACCTTCGAACTGTAATTTTCAAAAAAGTACTGGATTTCGATTCGATCAAATCTGTATTTTTGGAAATATTGGGAAAATAAAATTTTGAACAAGTATATCTGCGGAATCATTGGGTGGATTTTATTTTACCCATTCATGAATTCGGCCTTCATAATCAAGGTCCAAACCTACTCTACAAATATCGAGTTTTCAATTTGTTTCTTTCGGAAGTTATTTCGGTTCGGTTCTTTCAGTGAACAAACCTGTTTAAAATTATAACGCCCCGGACGATGCATGGCTTTTATAGCGCTCCAGGTATATTATTCATGTATGAAAAGGAAGAATCAAGGAGCTACCGCCTGACATGTTCTCGCAACATGGGAATCGGCAGTAACTGGATGATATTATGACATTTCGTGTGTATTTATACATAATCATATTCAATTTCTCAAATCTTATCTTCAAATTTTTTGCAAATTCTTCCGATATTTTTTCGGACCCTGGGTTTTGGCGACCCTAAACGGTGGCGCCCGTGTGCATTGCACACTTTGCATATATGGTAGCGGGGGCCCTGAATTTATATGTATGGGAGTTGCTGGAGCTTGGCATTGTCTCTTCGAAATTGGGCATCACCTCATGCTATTAAATTGTAAAGGTAATTTCGATGATGTTTTATTTTCGAAGTCGAATAGTACGTAAGCAAATGGTCAAATCTCAACAAAGTTGTAACTGTCATATTCAGAAGGAAAATAATTTTTCGGAACATATCGCATGACGCATATACTACAATGAATAATTCGATCTTGACACCAAAGTCCCGGCTACTCGCATACAAAAACTATGCTCAAACTTATGCTCCACATTCTGGAGCATTTCGGCGGTAATTCGGCCACATTCGTAGGCAGTTCGCTGGCGTTATTCAGAGTGGCGCATTCTGTGGCTTGAATTTTCGATTTCAAGTGGTCCCACAAAGAGAATTGAGTCTGGGAGCAGTTTTCCATTTTTTTTGTTTTTTGATTTCTTTGCAATCGTATCAATGTTGGTAAATGAATAAGAAAACACCATTTAAAACCTATCATATCCTAGTCAATGTCACCAAAAGAAACAAGAAAGTTTTTAAAATTAACATTTCGTTATCTCATGTCACATACTAAAACTTTACCGAATTTTTCATGGATAACAAAGGAGCCTTGATAAAGGCACGGATGATGCTCTAACGTATAGATGAAAATTTGTATGTGAGGAATAAAAAATGGAAATTGTCCACTTGCCTGATATACTTTTATTCGATTCATTAATCATGGACGAAACAAAGTTATAATGAACGTTTGACGTTCGATATTGATGTCCAATAATCGACAAAATACTGACTTTAATTTCAATGGAAACACTCAGTTTCGTACATTAATCTACCTAAGTTGGTGCGTACAAAGTAGAACTTATAACAAAAAAATAGACCTACATAAATTCCAAACATCTAAATCTTCCGTAATCGTTATTCGGAGGATGCGCAGATGAGTATTTCCGCTCCGTTAACTTTAATTTAACTATATTTGGCGATAACGAATTCCGTAATTTACAGATGAAAAATGGCTCATATTCACAATGAATGTAATACGTAACTCGTACGCAACTCATACGTGAAACGCAAAGTTGAAACATAGGTTTTACATGCAATTGTTCACAACGGTGAAGGCAATATTTACGTTTACGGAAGAATTACGGATGGCTTAAGGAATCCGTGAATCGAACGTAAAATTGGAAAATCTAATGATATTTTTAGGGTGTTTGAAGCCGAGCAGTTATTTTCGAGTTTTGCATCGTGTCCATGATTGGGAACATAGATTACAACATAATTTTATTAATTTAAGCCCTTGTAATCTGAAATTTGGTAGCCATTGAACTCAGTAAAATTGAGGATGAACCAAAAAAGAAAGCCATCAAAAGAAAATAATGATGCTGCTATATGATAATTGATGAGTACAGTGAAAGGATAGGGCTAATGCATTATATTAAATGAATATCACTTTTTTTGTGAATTGGTTTATGTATTTCATTCAGTTCATATAAGTAAATAATTCAGGACATTTGGAAAAGGATTTAGTTCACCTTGAACACACACCGTAATCCGGGGTGTACTCGGACAGTGGGGGTGAAATTGGACATTCGGTATTTTTGGCACTATTATTGTCAAGGCCATCATCATATTAAGGTGGTACGATCAGATTTGCGCTGGATAGCTCAGTCGATGTCTGGAGATAGTGTGGAGAAGTGTGTTTTGTTCCAAAGTGGCAACAGCGAATTTGGTGAGCTATCATCCAAAGGTATAAGATATTTTGAAAATTATGGAAACTCCGGAAAGAAACTTCCATGGACAAAAACTGTTAAGGTCTTCAGCTTCATTCATGTGATACTCAGTTTAGTATCTTACTGTTAAAAATGGGACACGAAATTAAAAAATTACTTATGCACATTTTTCCATTAGTCGTTCTCATGAGAAAAAAATGTTTGCAGATGGTGTGAACTCGGACAGCATATGGTTCGACCAAATGCGAGGAAATTAGGAGTTTATTTCATGAATTACACCCATGATAATTTGGAGAGGTCACTTTCCAATATAAAGGTGGGACGGCTCCAAAATATTTCAATATTCAATGTCAACGCTGTGTGACACCATTCGACAAATTCAAAGAGAGACAGGGTGGTCAACAGATGTTTCCAGAGTGGAAAGAAAAACTGTTAGTTGATGGCATGAGGACATGAGTGGGGGTTTGCCATGACACGATGTGATATACAGCGGGTAGTCAAAAATAGATAGACTACAATTTCCTGAATTAAAAATACCATAATGATAGGCAACGTTATATTGCATAACAGAATTGTTTTTTTAATGTTATGTTCCTTCCTATGACACTTATTTAACCCATGTATTTCATTTTTGATTCCTTGATGTGAAATAATACATAAAACGATAGTTTAGGCGATTCTCTGCTCTTTTTGTATGGGCACCTAATATCTTATGACCTTGGTTAGTATATATTTTTCATTTGCACTGTCCGAAATCACCTTGCCATTCAACAGAATTCGGATTTCATTGATAATTAGTCGGTTTCCAAATTCACCACATATAGGGGTGAATTCGGACAATATATATTAAAAAAATACAAAAAAGTAAAATAGAGGAGAACAGTTTTTGTTTGCAACTTACTTAAACCAAATTCAGAGAACTAGTATGATGTAATCCCAGACAGCACCAGATATTCCTCGAATATTCCATGAATATACGATTTGGCATATTCGAATATCCTATGAATGGGCGCCTGGGAATATCTCAGATATTCGCAGAATATTCCGTAAAGAATACTCCTGGAATATTTCGAATATACATAGAATGTACCGAGATTATTCTCCATAGGATATTCCCAGAATATTCGGGAAATAACATTCTAGGGATATTCTGGAAATTCATTGAATATCTTAGGCATATTCTAAACGGCATATTCATATAAAATCTCAGAAGGATATTTATAGAATGTATCTATATTATTCAGAATGTTCTAGAGATATTCTATGAATATCTTAAAATCGACCATTTGAACATTCAAGTAATATAGTTAGAGGCTCATATATATGCATTTTTATGTATTGTATAATATTGCATTTTCAGGAAAATAGATCATGATTTATATGGGTCTGGGTTCTGAGGCGTGAAATGAAATTTATTTGCGAGCCATCGCACCCTGAAGGACCATTGAGAAACGAGTGTGATAGATGGTTTGGTGCAAAAGTTGATTTTTCTTAATTGATAGTAAAAGAATGAGAAAAAAATTACTCTCACGCCTTCGAATCTACACCCAGTATAACTTTTGGTTGATGTACAAAACTTCAACATTTTGTATCTGCTGGATAGAAAATGAAAATCTTATTGAATAAACTGAGATATTTATTCAAAAAAAACAATAAAATAAAAATAAATGAATCAGTTGCTGAAGGTGGTACTGCAGGACCTGCCAAAACGCTGAAAAAAAAGCATTTTTAATGCTTTCGAATTTCGCAACTACTGCTAAGCGATACGCCCTCTGGCGATAGAAATTCGAACACTTCCAAGCTAGTAGTTTTTCGACATGCCTGTTATTCTAACGTATTTTGCTTACTTTGAAAGTTCATTTTCAAGCTCTTTTGTTGTTCCCAGAGTTGAGATTTTGGTATACCGAAAGTGTACGTTTGTAATATTCATCAATTGATTCCTTTCTTTCCGATTAAAATTTTCGATTGTATTAATTCGAAATGACATCCTTCCGAAATGACTATCGTGTGCCCCAACTCAATGTTATTCTTGATCAAAGAAGAAAGGATTATCTACTGCCTCAAGTTTTGATTTTTTCCAAAGCCAAATGAAAGTGAAGTTGATTTGGAAACAGCATTTGGCAGGGAACTCAATGCTAAAAGAAAGGCCTGGATTTTGAAATTGAAGATTGGAAAAAGGTTCACGAAATACATGGAAGTATGTTCACTGTATTTCTCTGGAGATGTTTATTTTCATAAGTGCAAATTACAATGTATTAATTTTGAAACAACTTCATGTCCAGATATTCTAGGTGTAAATGAAAATAAAGGAATTTCGATGATAAATGCTGATCCTGCAGAGAAACTACCGAGCACTTCTGCAGCTATCTACTTCACACGATATACAAAATCATATTCAAAGAGAGTGATCTGATTGAAAAACTGATAAAAACTGGATGTACTGTTATTGTTGATAATAGCTAAAGTTATTCATATAAATTCCTTGATATTTTTCATTTCTATTTAGGTAGGTTGAACCAGCTGTGACATTTCTCATTTTGTATGTGTATCATGAGCTGCTGTGATATGAAAATAAAGTCAATTATATGTCTATCTGTTTCCTTTCGTTTCTTTCGAAATACGATGCAAAAGAACTAAAGCAGAAAAGCTGTCTTCTCATTTTATTGATTCACTCGTTTGTGAACAAACAGAACGAGTCATATCATTTAGACTGATTCTAGATTTACCACTTTATATGGCTTGCATTCAGCACTTCTTTATATTGATAAGAGTCCTTGAATTACTTATTGAGGTGCCTATCTTTCCAGAAATTCAAGTGAACTTAGATATTGGTTCATTTTAATCCACCAAGCAACAGACACTAAAATAACATCGAAATTATACTTCAGGAACGATTTAAAGCACGATTTTACATCGTGATTCAAACGAAAAAATCCTTCTCAAGAAATCTCACACAAAATTATAATAATTCTTTTGAATGGTTTAACTCGGCTTAATGAAGATTCGTTTTCCGCCACATTTCTTTTCTACGGTTTGTTTGCATAAAACTACTAGCTTGGACAGGTTCCAAATTTATCCGTAAGGGCGCTGGCATCTTCGCAGAAGTTCCCAATGGTACTGCCATATGACCACAGTATAGAAAGTTTCTATACTGTGATATGACCTCCCAGGTAGCTGGCTATAGCATGCAATAGAAAGAAAAAGAAGCAAGCGCGTAAAATATCCATGCTTTTTTGAGGTTAAATTTGTTTTGACATTTCACCAAGATTTGGCGGTAACCAAATTTTGATTTTTGATGTTCTGTGGCGGTAACGGCTTGATAGTTTAATCAAATGACCATCGTATTATATGTAACATAACATTATATTATTTGTTAACAGTCCCAGTAAGAGGCATTCGGGAAAATGAGTAAACGTCCCTCTAATGATGGGACCCCAAGTCCCGCTAAAATAATGAAGTAAGATAGAATTGAATGACAGAAAAAATATTTCTTCACGAGTCTTGAATTTTAGGAAATTTAGGGATATCAATAGACCTTCTGTGGGAAAAATAGACCCTATTGAGGATACGCTCATATTTCAAGAATTAGAATTGGATCATTACATAGGTAGCCCATATCCTGGAATGCCTGGTGCCCAAAGTGGCCCTGTTCCTATCATGAGAACATTTGGTGTTACTAAGAATGGAAACAGTGTTTGCTGTCACATACATGGTTTCTCTCCATATTTCTATGTAAATGTACCACAATCTTTCACAGAAGCAGACTGCAGACCATTCCAGGTGCGCAATTTATTTTTAAAATCATGTTCAATTTTAATTTACTCTATTTGTTTTGTATTTTCTATATTAGACCAAACTGAATGAGGTGGTTATCAGTGATATCCGAGGAGGAAATAAGGACAATATTGCGGATGCTGTGTTAGCGGTAGAACTGGTCGAAGGAAAGAATCTTGTTGAGTACACTGGTGAAGAAAATCAAAAATTTGCTAAAATTACAGTAGCTCTTCCCAAGTTCATACCTGCCGCTAAACGCTTGTTAGAAAATCAGATAATCTATAGTCCTCTATCAAGCCATTCATTCACATTCTTTGAATCGAATGTTGATATAGAAATGAGGTTTATGATAGACACAAAAATTATGGGATGTTGTTGGCTTGAGTTACCTGCAGGGAAATGGTACCAAAGAAACAAATTTTCAAGACCGCCTGCTCAATCTCGATGCCAACTTGAGATAGATGTTTCATGGGAAGATTTCATAGCGCACTCACCAGAAGAGGAAAATTGGGCTGATGTTGCACGATTTAGGATTCATAGTTTCGATATTGAGTGTGCAGGAAGAAAAGGTGAGAGTATACCATATTTTGGATCGAACTTGAACAAATCTGTATAATATATGATGACTCCTATGTGAAATGTTAATCCCATTAATTCAGTGGTTCACATCCAGTGGTCTGCAGAAGCCTAAATATGGTCCACGAAATGATTTCAAATTTAGGGCTGGCGGTGAGCCAGTTGTCATTGTGTTTTTATTATTCCTACATAGTGGTCTCTGCTAACAAGAAATTTACAAAAGTGGTCCTTGACCAAAAAAAGGTTGTGAGCCCCTACATTAATTCAACCCATCTAAAAAAATATTCTCAATATTATTTTGCTAAGTTTCACGGTTTTACCAATCATGAGATCATAGATTACATGTTGGATGTTTAAACGGTCGAAACCTTGCTACTTCCGTAACGTACCCGGTTATATCCATTATCTCTGTCCTTCCGTGTACCTTTCTATCTAGTAAGTCGATGGACAGCGTGGATGTATCGATACGAGAATACAAAATAAAATCACAAAATTCTAAATTCCATCAAACGAATGTCTTCATTTTTCCGATCATTAATTTGCAACCTAGTTCCCATTATGTTCAGATCTTCCTTTCGTCTGATATTGTATGAATGGCAGTCACACCCCTTGTCAAACGCTCCCACTCTTACGGCCACATCCATTACCAACTTAATTATTAATTCAGCTATGACTGTGAGGATTTCGTAGTTTGCAAACAATTGTTTGCAATGTGTTCTAGGATTTACGCCATCTATGGCTCTTACAGCCTCCCTTAGAGTTATTAAAATTTCTTGAACATGGCTTGAACTGCCGCATATTTTTAACCCATAAATCATTTGGGAGTGGAAATGAGCATAATAATATGTCCGGAGAGATGTTGACTGATTAATAATTTGTCTTACTCTTCTTATGACATATATCGCAAATTGTAATTTTTGTTCATTTGTCTAAACAGAAAGTACTCCCAATTACAAGACATAATTATAGTACAAAGTCGATATGAAATCAATATTTTATATAACTCTAAGTGAAACCAAAATAAAATATCAAACGAATATTTGCTAATGGTGACCCTGCTGGAGCCAGAAACTCTCTGAGCTTTACCTTGAGAGACCTAACACCCCAATCAGTAACACAAACATTATTGTATACATAATTGAATTGTCGACACATAGCATAATAAACTGGTGATTTCACAAGTATATTAGTCCTGGGCTTAGAAAGGTAGAGAAATTGCCCAAGTCTGCTATAGAGATGGGCAACTTGAGCGATCCAGCTCGATCAACTCAAGTTACGCTTTGGACGATTCAGCTCGACTTGCTTTTGAATGAACTCCAGTCAACTCGAAAGCAATTCGGATCTAGAGTTCAGCACCCGACTCGATGCGTAGAAATCACGATTTCGTGAATCGTCGGTGCTCTCGTCGTCGATGTCGATCTATACAGCGCTCGAATTGGTTGGCGGATTGGCAGTCGCAGTCGGCAATAGTTCGATCTGCTTCATTCAGTCGTATTTCAGTTCAGTCTGAATGGATCTCAACAGGATGTTGGTCTATTACGGATTAATTAAAATTGACTCCCTATAAACGAAAATTTATTTGCGTCGTGAAGGGAGTGATTTAAGACTAGTGTTGGATTATAAACTTTAGTCATTTATTTATTGACAATGGCCCCCTTTTTGTTATAAATATTTTATTACATTCATTTTTGAGAAGAATTTTTAGAAACTTTTTTCACAATAAATTTGTTGTTTATTAAAGTTGAGCACTAACATTTGAACCCTTAATCATCAATTAAATTACTCCTCATATTAAAGTAAAATGTAATTCAATACATGATATGTGAGTCAGCTTTTGCGAGATTCATAAAAGTTCCGAGTTCCGATTCTACAATTCCTTCCAATTTCTATTCCTACTCACTCTGAGTAGATCGACATGGAGGCCTCGAGCAGGCGAACGAATCAGTGTCGAGGCCCGACGGGAACCAACTCGACTCGCTGTCTATGACGCCAGCCGCAGAAGCATAAGCACCGAGTCGAGTCAGCTCTCCAATGACATAAAAGAGAACCTGCTAAGAAGCTGATTATGGTCACATCCCCGAGCTGGGTAGACACCATCGAATTTAAAAGCATAATCTTAGAATGTTTCCGCAAGCGTTTGAAGATTTCTTAAGAAAATTACATTCAGTGAGGAAATGAGACGTTACCTATTGGTCAACCACAAATAGCACTGAAAAAGGAAGTGATGATTGCATTATGGTACTGAGCCAACAGGAAAGTTTTCGGTAATCATAATTTATATATTTAACTGATACAATTTAATATTACACATTAGGCATTTTTTCTTGGCCATCTAGGCAACAAGCTTCTGATTTCGGGTTTCGAGAAATCAATGTATTTGAAGGAAGAATAATAATATTGATGTTTATGAACCTACATTTTGTCTTTTAGGGGTAATTAGTTGCATAGATGGCAGACTCATAGGAAAATTACCATTACCTAATTTGAATTCCGTTTTATTATAATAATAATAATAATATGCTTTATTTCATGTAAAGAAAAATACACTCTCGAATGGATTTACTCGACATGAAATGGTGTCATAGAAGGCTTGCACTCAAATTGCATAATTCAAGAATTCCTCAATCGTGTAGGGTTCGATCTTCAGTAGGAGCTTGTATACGAGTTTCTTTTGAAATTGTAGGGTTAATTCTTCTCTTATAAAGTTCGCAATTTTGTTGTAATAACGTATACAGCTGTACTCTGGTCCTTTCTCAGTTAGGGTTAACCTGTGCCTTGGGTATTTTAGTGTGGTCGTTCTCGTTTCATATTGACTAGCTGTTTTCTCCTCAAAGTAATGCCTATTTTTGAACACGAAAATCAGGCATTCCTGGATATGGATTGCTGGTGCGGTTAGGAGGCCATTTTTCCGGAATATCCCCCTGCAGGACTCAATTCTCCTCATACCAAACATCATACGAATGGCTCTCTTTTGCATCTTTAATACGCCTATCATGTTGCTGGAGTTTCCGTAGAACATGCTCCCGTACCTCATTTTTGACTCAAAGACCGCCTGGTATATTGTTTTCAAAGATGTGGAGTCAAGATGTTTTCTGAGGACTCCCAATGTGTAGCATATAGAGCTCAGATTTGTTCGTAGTTCTGAGATATGTTTGTTCCAATTGAGAGATTCATCTATGAGGAGGCCTAAGAAATGTCCAGATTTCTGAAGGTGTACAGTGGAGTTTGTCATTTGGATGTTTGTAGGCGTCCGAAAACCTGCATGTGTAGTCTTGAAAAGGATTGCTTGTGTCTTCTCCGTATTCATTTGTAGGTTATTGTCTTTGAACCATTCACTTGCTTGAGCTAATGTTGTCTTCACTAAGTTGGCTGTTTCTGGAAAAGTATCTGCTTTTATACTCAAATCGGTGTCATCTGCGTAATTTATCATCTTTATATATGGTTTAGAGTCAGTTATCGTGGACAGATCGTTAAGGAAGATGATAAAGAGTATGGGGCCCAATATACTTCCCTGTGGTACTCCCAGCTCAGTAGGTGCTTTATCTGACAATGTTTCCCCGTTGTTCTGGAAAATTACAACTCTTTGTTTGCGATTTGTCAGGTAAGACTTAAACCAGTTTAGTTCCGTTCCCTTTATACCGTATGACTGAAGTTTATCAAAGATGAGATCATGGGACAGGCTATCGAATGCCTTTGATAAGTCCAGCATTAACGTAATCAAGATCTGGGAGTCCTCCAGAGCACTCAAAACCTCAGTGATAAACTCGAATACTGCAGTCTGTGTTGATTTTCCTTTAACATATCCGTGTTGGGAAGACGTCAAGATATCCTCTTCTATCAGGTATGAAGTTAGTTGCATACAGATGGCCATTTCTAATATTTTCGAAAATGTTGGGAGGAGACTTATCGGTCTATAGCTCTCTGGTTTATTTAATTCCCCTTTTTTGTAAATGGGCTTAATCAATGCTGTCTTGAACCTCTCTGGGAATATGCCATGTTTCATAGACGTGTTTATGAGATGTGAGAGGACCTGCAATCTGTTTTGCACACTCTTTTGCAAGCTTCATTGGGATACCATCAGTTCCACAGCTATTCTTGTTCTTCAACATACTTATTATTTTGATGGTTTCTTCTTCAGATATTGATCGAAGTCTGAAGTTAGATGTAACGCCTCTGATTTTACCGTGGGGTTCTAACATTTTTTTGCAGTTGGTTTTATTGGTTGTTATGGATGAGAAGTAGCCGTTGAACAAATTAGCCCTTTTTTTATAAATATGATATTTATTAGTGTCCTCTATTTGGTGTTTTATTGTTGAAATTTGAGCTGTATCATGGTCTGAAATGTTTGTTTGTATTGTTTTTGCTGTATAGTTTTTATGGTTTGTAGCTATCTTGTCTATGCATGTACTACTGGTAGATGTGGTTCTTGTTGGTACTTGTATTGTTGGTATCATGCCATATGAGTTTAGGAGCTCGAGAAAGTCCTTTGTGTTCCTATTTCCTTATCTAGTATGTTGATGTTAAAGTCCCCTGCTATAATAACTGTGTTTTTTGTCCAGGATATCATATCGAGTACTTCTTCTATTTTCTTGAGGAATAGTCTAGTTTCATTTGGAGTGGAATGGATGGATAGCAATATTATGTTTCCTGAGTGGGTCTTAATCTCAACTGATGATATTTCCATAACCTTTTCTATTGACATTTTTACTACTTCTTGTCTTTCTTGATATGCTATGCCTCGTATTAGGAAGATTGCACTACCTCCATGTTTATTTAGGGATCTGCAGAAGGAACTCGCAAGTGTGAAGTCTTGAATGCCATGATTGCTAAGTTGTTGTTTGTCTTTCCAATGTTCAGTTATACAAAGTGCATTAAGATCTTCTAAATTTTGTATTGTATCCTCTATTATGTTTATTGCGTTGGATATGGACTGGACATTTTGGTGTAAGATGGAGAAGTATCTATTTGGGTAGGTGTTGTATCTCTTGTTTGTTTTCTACAAAAAATTCTTTTTCAAGAATTCTTCGTGTCTTCTAAAGTCGAATCTCTTTATTCCCACTCCTTCCGGCCAAAAGGACGTATCATAGTGGGTGTCCTTTTTATCTAGTGGTGCTGTTACTAAGAATCTCTTGTTGTAATTTGGATCTCCTTCTAGTTCGTGTACATCGATCTTACAATTATGGAAGTCTTCATGATTTTTAATATATTCTTTTATGGCTTCTGCCTTCACATGATTTTTGATACGGTATAGGTAAATCCATACTCTTCTTTCTACTCCGGCGAAGCCGGCACTTCTGTCATTTTCGTTTAATTTAGCTGTTCCCAAATTTTTCCTTGGTTGCTTGTTGATTGACGTTAACCTTTTTCGTCGATGAGTTACCTCCTTGAATGTGCCTTCATTGTCTTGGTTTGCTCCTTTTGATAGTGGTATTGTGTTTTCATTTGTGTTTGTAAATTCAATTTGATTTGGCGTTTGTTCACCGGGTTTTGACGTTGACGGCTGTCTTGATATGTCAGACAAGTAGTTCCCAAGTACTGCTTGCTTGTTCATCTGCGTCGCACTTCTGTTTTCATTTCTACTGTCATTTTCATTAGTTGTCGAAATAGTTGTTGCGCAGGATCTAACTTTTGAATCCCGAAGACCGTTTCCACTGCTTGTTGTCATCTGTTTTTTATCGGAATTTTTGTTATGATTTTTTTTGCATTCATCTAATTTCTCCATCAATAATGAATTGTTTATATTCAGTATTTTGTTTTTATCTTTCATTTCTTCGTTAAGTAGTTTCAAATATGCAATCTCCATTTTTAGTTGGTCATTTTCCATTTTCATCTGATTTAGGATGTTTGGTATTTCTTGACTGTTTTCTGACGATCCCAAAGGGTTTTGAGCACTGCAACACTCGATGATGCCGTCATTTACATAGTTCGCGTTTTTTAGTCTTTTAGAGCAACTGTCGTAGTAAATTTTTAAACAGTTTTTGCACACACAAACTCTGTTTTGCTTTGACCAACATTTGTACAATTTTGGACCCGAAGATTCCGGTTGCGACGAAATTTCTTCGAGATCGCGATCTGACACGTTTTCTTCGGCCGCAGCCATCTTGAATATAATGTGTATGGGACCACAAAAAACTGTTCACACACATACATACTGAACAGGCAGGGTCCATTCAGGATCATCATTTTATATAACTGATATGAAATAATCATAATAATTCCAATTTTACATAGATTGAGATTCAACACTTCTTCTCACTTATCACATTTGAAAATACTTTTGACGAACAAACTGAAGACTCAATGCTATAATCGAAAGTTTCAGGGCAGAGCAAGTTCTTGATTAATTTTTCAAATTTATTTATTTCATAGAAATTTACATTCACATACAAATATGAAATAAACATGATTCCAAAAATTTATTGAATATTTGGATTGCTTGGTTCAAACAGCTTGCCAAGTCCAGGACTAAGCAAAGAAAACCTTCACTCATCACTCCCTAATTCACAATACAACAGACATTACAATTGTCAAGTTTGCAAAAGAATATAATATCAAGTATTGATTCGAATTACAATAAAACATGGTAAGCATCTTTGTTTAAGGAGCTTGATGTCGTGGTGTTGTTGATAAGCATTCCAAGCATATTTTTGTCGAATCCATAAAAATCAGAACTGCAGTCATTCTCCATAAAATGTTTGAAATTCGACGTCCGACCTGTGAAATAACAAAAATTTCTGTCATAAAGTTATTAATAAAAGTTGACAAATATGTTAATAGTTCTAAACTAGAAGTTTGATTTCACAAACTTGAAGTAAAATTAAAAAACGTAAAAAGAACTATTGACTAAACTAAACTTCACGAGTTACTATATCATTTGAAGCTACTATAAACATTGACGACAACGTTTGGGAACTTTGCAGCATATTTAATGCATCTTTGAAGTTTTCCTTCTCTTGTTCGTTTTCGAGAAAGGCTGCCGCAAAAGTGTCATCATAAAGTATATAAAATTAGGGGAAGCATTCAGTTACTGTCATTAAAACCAACTTCTTAATAATTCTCATCTAACACCATAACAAATGAGTCTTGCCTGGGTCAGGATCAATAAGTCCCAATTCTTCGATTTTGATATTGCTTTAATATGTTAAATCAAAATATTACAAGTATACAAGTGACAGCAAGCAATAAACAACATAATTTAACTGTCAAAAAGATACACTTAACCTCACAAATTCAGGTTAACTGTCTCGTCGGTCAAAACTAGCTAACAGATCGCTCACAGATTAGTCGGATTCAATAACCGAACGATACGGACTGATCCGAGCAGTCCGATTTAAATACCGAACACGGTTACTGTATAATGGACTCCAGACAAGGCAGCCATACTCAAGCTTAGATCGAATAAAAGTGTTGAAGAGGGTAGTGAAACATCTGGAGTCCTCGAAATCTTTGCATACCCTGAAAATAAGACAAAGCGTTCTCTTTTCAGCAGCAGTAATTTTGTTAATGTGTGGTGTAAACGTTAACTTATGGTCAAATTCAACACGTAAGTCCCTTATTTGCTGTGTTCTTTCCAACCTCACATTATTTATCGCATAGTTGTGCTCGATGCAGGTGTTTTTCTGTGCGTATGTTATAGTCTTGCACTTTTGGACATTGAGAGGAAGTTTGTTTACAGTACACACTCATTCAGATTATCCAAATCCCGCTAGAGGGACTCACAGTCCTGCAAGGTGAATATGATCCTGAACAGTTTCAGATCATCAGCAAACAGCAAGAAGAAGCAGAGCAGATTATTTCCTATATCATTGATGAAAATCAAGAACAGAAGTGGTGCCAAATTATTGGCTTGGGGAACGCCACTAGATGCCGAGAAGGCATACGATCTTTGACCCCTTAATTCAACATATAGAGTGCTATTAGCAAGATATGAGAGGAAGAGTGCCAGCAACCAACGATCAAAGTCGAAATTTCCCAATTTTTGCAACAAAAGTTTATGATCTACTCTGTCGAAGACCTTTGAGAAATCGGTATAAATTGTGTCAACTTGTAGCTGACTATACATAGCCTAACAAACAAACTGTGTAAAGGTTGCTAAATTAGTGGTTGTGGATCTCTTGTTGATGAAACCATGTTGACTATCGGCTACAAGATTTCTGACGGAGGGGAAGATTTTATTATACAAACACATTTCGAAGATTTTAGCAAAGTTGGACAAAAGCGTTGTAGGCCTGTAGTTTGATATATCATCCATTTCACCAGCTTTAAAAACGAACATATGATGGATATTTTCCAAAGATCAGGGAAGCAGCAGCATTTCAAGACCAGGTTGTAAATTGTTTTTAGTGGCTTGGACAATACTAGCACAATCCTTCAAAATAAAAGCTGGAATTTTGTGGAAACCACGCGTAAAATTTGGCTTCAGTAATTTCAGACAGTGCAAGACCTCGCTTTCATCAATGGACCCCAGAAAAATAATTGGATTATTAGAGATTGGGTTGGCGTCTTGGGGCGTAATATTAGGAGGGTGGTCACTATACGCATTCTGTTGGTTGTTATATTCAACATCGTTCCAATGTAAAATACCAGGAATTCTTGAGGCTTTTTTCTTGTTGTGGAAATATTTCCAAAAGGCTGATGGATCACTCTTAATAGAATTTTCCGATTTGCGCTTATACTCCTCATAGGCGACAGCAATCTTGGACTTCACCAATTTTCGCAATGTTTTGAACCAAGTCTTCAAGTAAACATTCTTGGAGATTTTCAGTGTTTTGAATACTGTACTATTTTCCTTGAGTAGCCCAATTATTTCTCTTGTATACCAAGGGGGGTATTTTCTATTGAAGTTCGATCTGACAGGTACACATTGCTTGAAGATGGTAGAAAGAGTATTTTAGAATGATTCCACCGCTAAGTTTGCATCAGTGTGATTTTCCGAGAACGTCCAGTTGGTGTTAAGAATCATAGAATAGAGGAGGGGACACGGGATCTGCGGAAATTGAATTTCATAACGGTTTCATCAAACTGTATACCAACGACGGGTTTCGGAAAAGTTAGCGTGACATGAAAGGGCAGAATGATACCCGTCTTCAGGGACAAATGATTTTTTATTATGTTGTTTATCACAGTGTGTTTCCTCCATGTTAGATGTGTGTCAAAGTATATACCCAAGAACACTGTATCATTTGTAGGAACTGCAGTTGAGGGTGAAAAGAGAATAGTTCTAGTTTTCTCTTTGTTGAGAGACAGTTTGTTGGCATCGAACCAGTTAGTTGCTTTCCTTGTAATTTGTACTGCATTGTTCAATAAGTTATTCCTGTTATGTTCTCTTGAAGTCAGGGTTGTATCATCGGCGTACAGTTAAGTGTGGCATCCAACACAGTTTGGTAGATCGTTAGTATAAATTATGAAAATAAAAGGTCCCAATATCTATCCCTGGGGAATACCATGTGCTATCGTTGCAATTGAACTCTTTTCGTTATTATAAGATGTCATTTGCTGGCGGTTGTGTAGGTAGGACCTGAACAATGACAAGGCAACCTATCTGACTGAATTATTTACTTTTATTACAACTGTAGCTACACCGTTACATAAAGGTACTATTTCTTTCCTGTGTTTGTGGTTATGAGTAGTTGCGTAGTCTATACTATACAGGGTCCCGCGAGAGTGTCGCGGTGTTCATGTTAATAATCTTTATTTCCAATAATATCAGTAACAGCAGCAGCGATACAGTTATTAAATGAAATAACGTCAACAATGTATTCACAATCTACATCTAAAAAATTCATCCAGTTTATATGGTTCCATTTTTATCAACAACTGTTTAACCTTAGCCTTAAATTGCCTGAAATTAACTATGATCTTAATATTATTAGGTGAATGATTAAAAACTCTAATATAATTGTAAGCTGGGCGTTTCTCACTTATTCATCATTCATTCATATCTCTAGTTAGGAAACAAATGGGAATCTGGTTTTCAATGATTTTACCTTATTGCTCCAACTCGACAAATAAATATTGTTTTTGGTACCACAGGGTGTTCCATTCTTTCTGGGCGGGTCACAACTTTGTTTTTTTGAATGGCAACTTTATTTTTTATTACTTTTTCGGTTTATACATGATAAATAAAATACACTTTATGCATATCTTTACCCCAAAAATATCAACGCATCCCGAGATATTCTGCCTGACATGTCTTTTTTTCCAATATTCGTCACTCAGGGTTTTTGAAATTATTAAGTTGTGCCAACTCCCATTGGAATTTATTTCTGGCCAAATATTGTACATTGGTTACTCTCTCAAACAGTATACCTGAAATCGAACTCGGTTATACAGGGTATGAAAAACAGCATGCGACATATTGTAAATAACAATTTTTCTTCCTAGTTCAAATGGAGCACCCTATATTTTATTGATCCATAAGAAGATCAAAAAAAGCTCTACAAATTTCGTCCAATAGTCTTTATGGTTAAGTTCACTAGTTTTACTCTAAACAGTTCATTTTATGAAAATTGGCAATTATTCATATTTCTTCACTATGATTTCGTTCAATATGATATGATTGATGTAGATGCAGGGCGAGTATTTGTTCGTCAGAAGAAAATAATCAGACTCGTATTTGGTATTAAATCGCGTGATTCTTGTCGTTCATTTTTCCATAAGTATAAAGTTTTGACCTTTCCATGTATTTTATTTTGAATTGTCTATTATATATCCATCGAAATAAGTCTACTTTGCAAAAATGTTCTGATTTTCACAATTATAAGACTAGGCATGTGGATGTTATTTGTATCCCTAGACACCAAACTACAAAATATGAATCCACACCATCTTCCATAGGGACTAAACTATATAATCATTTGCCAAACATGTTCAAGTCGATGAAAGATATTCAATTTAAGGTTAATGTGAAGGCCCTGTTGGTAGGCAAGTGTTACTTAAGTATTGAGGAATACCTCTCTGATAGTTTTATTTAATTCATAATTATTTTTCAAATGATTTTTTTCATCTTAATTAATTTCAATCTTCTACATGGCTTATGCTACACATTGTTGAATGTCTGAAAGGATCAATAAAAAAATTATTGGGAATAATTAAATTAAATTATTGGGATATAATAGTTTAACTGTGTTGGCCACTAGATCACCTGAGTTAAGACAACTAGTTTTTACCCATTGGGATGCATTAAATATGTTTCACGTCGAGGCCCGAACTTCTTCCGAAAAGATGCAGCTTAGAATAACGAGTACTCTTCGCAGATTACACCAGCTATCTTGCACAGGTTAGAACAGCCTTTCGATCCTAGACTTCATTCAAGAAAATGGAACACATGTTAAATATATGTTTCAATATCAACTTTCATTAAACTTATGTACTCTTAGCGATAAATAACATTTTTGGACTGATCATTTGAGATGTAGGTGCAAAAACCTGGTGAAAAGAGATTTCCTAGTTGCAAAAAGGAGCAGGCGCCAGGATAGATCGCTTGCTTCGTCTGCCTTGAGAGTTCAGTTCTTTAAAATATTCGGCGAAGTCGGAACCTCACGTTTTTGAGTCTACTGGTTACCCCTTTTTTCGGAAATTTCTCCCAAAGAAGTCGAAAAGCCGTCCGAATTGCCCTCTTTTGAGTTTAAATTCACAACGATTCACATCTTATTTAAATAGTATGGCACAGCAATATTCTTCAGGCCCTGTTTATCCCAGTTCGATTTCAGATATAAAGTTCAAGAGAGTAGCCAATGTTCAATATTTGACCAGAAATAAATTCCAATAGGAGTTGGCACAACTTAATAATCTCAAATACTCTGAGTGAAGAATATTGGACAAAAATGTCAGGCAGAATATCTCGAAAACCGTTGATATTTTTGTGTTGAAGATGTTGGGTCTTTTCCACTGCCATCTCAATAAGTCTCTTATATGTATTTACTTCATAATTGGAATCGATTATTCGATCCGAAGGAATACTGAAAAATTCGATCTCCGTAAAAAATTTCAATTTTCAACGAAGAAATTTGGTTCTACATATTAGCTGTTTAAACCGCTCGAAACTTCACGGCAGTCCATGACATAACTCGTCATATCCACTCTCTTTCTCTCTCTCTTTCTCTCTCTCTCTCTCTCTCTCTCTCTCTCTCTCTCTCTCTCTCTCTTTCTTTTTCTTTACATGTGACGTAGGGGGCGATCTACCGCGTTTCACCCAATTTGAGCAAGCGTCTCGATTTTACCATTATTCCAATTATTCAAAATTCTCGAATTGTCGAAGTGTGTGTTGGACATTTCTAGGTGAAAGTTGAAAGCTACCAAATGAACTAATTGAAAGAAGTAATTTTTCGACGATTCCGAGTATTTTCAAAAATTCTCAAAAAAACGACACAGTGAGCGATCGATCCCGCTCATGCGCCATTTTGCAACTCTAGAAAATAGCTCCGCTGCCGATTTTTTGCACTGCCGTCTCAATTGATCTGTCCAAAAAAGGCGGATCTATCCGCTAGGATTAATTAATGTCTTTCGTTACTTTTGAAACTGATTCTTTTAGAACTCGTGGAAATAGTTGCACTCCGCACAAAGGGTTGTAACAACTAAATTTCCAACACTGGCTGTGACACAACAACTGTACTTGACTCTTTCAAAGTGGAAAAGATTGCAATGCTCCAAGAGTTGTAATTTATTGGTCATTCACAATTTTGGTGCTTCAATGTGCTAGGTGTGTTCTCCTGGACACAGATTTGCAGTGGGAACTCAGCAGTCTCTCATATTTTGAAAGGGTCCACCGTAAAAAAATCATTTACCCCTTATATAGTTCAAAAACTATCTCTGAAACTTAACACAATAATTTGCGGAGACTTATTTCGAAAAATTCCATATTCAATTGAAAATATCGAACAATTGGACCTCTATTAATTTAATTTTATGTGAATGTGAAGTCTGGCATGAACTTGTGTAAGTCAACGTTAAGTTAAGTAAATTGAGGGCAATGTCCTCAAATTATGTCTACATATTTGGGTACAAGTTTATAGTTTGGTGGGGGGTTACGTTCCACTGGTACCAGGCTCTCATTTTATAATAGTATCATTCACTCCTCGGGCACAAACAGATGATTCGTAAAAGAAAAAAATTTGTAAATTCTTGTTATTAACCAAAGCTTTAACTAAGCAATATTATCTGTATTTTACCTGAACATTTGTCTTTAATCTTTCTCATGTGTATATTTCTGATTTCAACGGAAACTCCCTGTAACCCGATCCATTTCCTTTTTCTTGTTCGTCTTTTCCATTGTTATTATTGGAGATGAAATTGCAATCATGCAAATAATTACTTTGAATGAGATATATTCTTCAGAATTCCAGTTCGTTTGCCCAAAGTGTTTGATTTTTGCGCGCATGTTCTAGGGGAACAGCGTGCTATCGTTTTGTCCAAATGTCTGTAATTTTCGATGATTGAGCCGAAAATGGTCTCGAACGCCTAGATTGGACTCACTGATGACGAATTCGGTGTTAAAATCGATTCTGTCTGGCCGGCCGTGGACACGATAACTGTCGAAAGGAATGAGCTAGCAACTTGAAACTTTCAGGGTAGGTCGCGCATTGGAATGCCGCGGTTAAGTTCGTTAATAGGCCAAATCGGTCGAATAGTTTCGGAGTTATAGCCACTTGAAATTTCGAAGTTATTTATTTTTTTATTTCAGAAACTACTTAAGCCATTGAATTCAAACTTGGCAATAGGGTAGAGTATAACGACGCGCAACTTTGAGCCAAATTTTATCAGGATCATACTGTCAGTAAATTCCAAAAAACCTTCACGTCTATGTGATAACCCTTTATAGGATAAAGTGGTGTGTTGTTGTATCGGAGATTACGAAAGACAAGCCGATTTTATGGTCATTGTACAGTCGTGCTTGCCCTCTGTGAGTAAACCTGCCGACGTTCGGACAGCGTAGTGTGCCTTGAGCGCATGACTTATATAAGGAATTCAGAGAAGAGTGCTACAATTCAAAGAATTTTGAGGATAATATACAGGGTGTTCCTATTTCCGAGGAACGAACGAAGATGAGAGATTCTCTGCATAATTTTAGGTAAAAAGGTCCCATAACATGGGTCCGCAAACGTTTCATTTTTGATATACAGTGTATTAAAAATTTCGATTTGTTTCAACATTTTTTGTCATATTATCTGCATTTCACAAGATAATTATAAATTTATCGAATCTTATGAATCATTGCTACCGATCGGGAAAATATCCCTATAAACTAATAATTAATTATTGATTTCTGAGGGTAACCAGACAGTAGTTCAAAATTTTTTCTCCAAAACGGTAGCTGATACGATTAAAACTACAAGAAACCATAAAATTTAAATTTAGTCAACAAAGTTTCTTTCAACAATTTTCCAAACTAACAGTGGCTCCAAAAAAAAATTTCGCCCTGTTGATTTGAAATAGTAAATGGCATGTCACATGATGTTAACTCTAAATTGTGATATAATTGCCAAATATCTGTTGGATATCTTGGGAAATGCAGATATTACGAGAAAAAAATTGAAAAAAAATCGACTTGAACACCCTGTATCTCGAAAACGAAACGTTTGGGGACTCATGTGCATGAGACCTTTTTTTCAGAATTCTGTGAGGAATTTCCCCCCTTTGTTCTTTCAATTTAGGAACACCGTGTATAAGCCTAGATCCTATCTGAATCGTCAACAAAATTAGAATTTTGAAAATAAAATGATCCATTTTGTACTATTTGTTGCAAGTTTGATATCTTAAAATTGCTTGGCAGGCAAATATCATTTTGAAAGTCTGCTCATGCAAGGCCATCCTAGTCCTGCTAGTTGTTAAAATAATTGGACATCCAAAAAAAGCACTGGAAAAATTTGAATTTTTTTAAAATTATTCTGATGACAGGATGATTACAAAATTTTCGCAAAGTTTGCGCATCAGTATTCCCCATTTTCGGGAAATATCGTTGCCTAGAACATGCCCGCAATGTATGATGTATGGAATCTTCAAAACTTCACTAACCTTATTTCTGTTTAAGGTATATTTCCTGAACCAAATATCGATCCTGTTATCCAAATTGCAAATGTTGTAAGACTTCATGGGGATGACGATGTACTCATAAGGAATGTATTTACCTTGAATACTTGTGCTCCCATTGGACACGCAGAGGTAAGATTCTGAACCAATGTAATTATCTGAAAACAAAGTGGAATATATATTCAAGGTGAGATGTTTCAATAAAGAAGGGGACATGTTAGAAGCGTGGGCCAAGTTTGTAAGAGCAGTTGATCCCGATATATTCACTGGCTATAATATAAACAATTTCGATTTTCCCTATTTATTGGATAGAGCAAAACATCTGAAATTGAAAGAGTTTGATTTCCTGGGAAGGATTCTCAATAGCAGGTTAAAAAAAAATTGGGTATAAAAGATGGCACCCCATTATTAACTTTTATTATTCAGGTCTGTCGTCAAAGAAACTGTCACTCAAACTAAAATTGGCAAGAGGACATATAAGACTATAAATTTTGAAGGAAGAGTTCCTTATGATATGTTGATGGTTACTAAACGAGACTTCAAACTAAGGTCATACACTTTGAATAGTGTTTGTCAAGAAATTTTAGGTGAACAAAAGGAAGATGTACATTATAGTATCATCACAGACTTGCAAAATGGAGATGATCAAACAAGAAGAAGGTATTTTTAATATTCATATCTGAATCTAGATGAAGATACGACATGTCTAAACTACAACCTGCATGATTTTATTGGGTATCTGTATATGTTTAAACTGAATTATTATGATTTTCAATCAACTGTTGGGTTAAGAATTGAGAGGGCTGTATTTAAGGTTGCCTGATGACACAGCAATTAAGTTTAATGGAAACCAAAGTGGCTCCCAATTTGCATACATAACTCATCCAGGGTTCAATCAAACGTGATTCTCTAAAGTTGTTCGGTTCTATTCAGGGTTCTAATTGCTAATTTAATTTTCAAAAAGGTTTCAAAGTATTTTCTGCGTTTCAGAGTGTAAGGTTGAAGCATTGAACCCATTTTCATTGAGCGTTCATATATCGGCGGTATGGGGGAAAGGGAGGGGCTCTCAACTCCGTACAGCCCGGCAAACGATTAACGTCGGACTCACTGCTAGTCTTTCTTCGATCGCTTACCCCGAGATGGGTAACGACCCACAACAGCAGGCACTGCCCCACTCAGGCCCGTTCGCGGACATCGCGATGAGTTCTACAGCCCTATGTATAGACTATGAAGCGGTCTATGAGCGCTCCTACTACTTCCACAGCTCAACGACGCAGCAAGCCTAGCTGCGGGGGGGCACTCGGTCCACCATATTGCACTTGTGGCTCTTTGGGAAACAGCTCATATACTAGTGGTCTTGCGACTCCGGCACCTCAAACGCTGGCTGCTTTCATAGTAGGCGTAGATATGACCCGGGTTCGGCCGTGTCGGATACTAAGGTACGAGTGCTTCTACCCATTCGCCTCTAACGATGACCAATCCAGGTCGCCCACTACTCAAGGCCGTTGCAATTGACGTCCACGAGACTCGCATCCCCCGATCAGGGGCCTAAACTAAATAGCGCTTAAACCACGAGGCCGTCACCAAGAGGTGGCACCGGTAGCACGCCCGGTGAGACTTCCACCTCGCCGTGGTACCATTTGTTCGACTCGAGCGTCTCCCTAGAATGGTAAAGGTCGCCCGCGGGGAGTTCAACTTGGATACTAGATGACATGCATAAGAATACATGCTACGACTCCTGGATATTTTGAACTGACACTACGATCTCGACAAAATTCCGTAAAAAATTGCAAGTCCTTACATTGCAGCCAGCTGCCAAGTTCTAACTCAATCGCTGTAGTAGCTCTCGAAATATCAGGGAAATAACCTCAAAACTTCAAGTGGCTCTGAAACCATTTGACTGATTTTGCCTGTTACGAACTTAACCTTTGCATTTAAAGTGCAATAGACCCCAAAATTTTCAAGTCGATAGATTCCTCCGTGTGCCCGTAATCGTGCGTACGGACGGCCGGACAGAACCGATTTTGACACCGGAGTCGTCATCAGTGTGTCCAACCTAGTCGTTTGAGACCATTTTCGGTTAAAAATTCGAAATTTACAGACATTTGGACAAAATGATAGCACGCTGTTCCCCTAGAACATGCGCGTAAAAAGCATAAACTTTATTTCCTCCTCATTGAGTCATTTTTTTGCTTGAAAAAATTTAAAAATTCTAGTTTAGCCCCTCTCGACTTCTGTTCCAACTTACTACCTTGTAAGAGCCTTCAAAATCCTAAAGTTACAAGAGCAATCATTTACCTCCATATTTATTTTCTCTGGAATCTCAACATTTTCGCTCAGTGTTGTTAGATTGTCAGCATAAACTTGCGAATTCATATCCCAAAAAAAAAAACATCACCAGGAGTTACAACCTACAACCTGGGTAGCTTATTGACTGAACCATTTCCTGAGATAATTCGATTGTTAAATGGCTGAGTGGCCAGTGGCACCGTCTTGTGAAACCACATATCACCCAGATTATCTTCAAAAGCAGGAAAAATTAATTCATTCAAAATCATATATCTTTCTCCATTGACTGTTACCCTTTGACCAATTTCTTCTAATAATCATTCATTCCACCATGAAAAATTGTACACCACACACTTTATCTAGATTCAATGAATGAACGGTTTTTTGTGAATTTTCATCCAAATTCTGCAATTCTGTGTGTTTACATAACCAAAAATGAGATTCAGCACTGGGTAAAACTTTTCCATAAAATTGTTCATCCTTTCCTAGTTATGCAATAGCAATTTCAATAAATAAATTACGTTTATGGTGGTATAATGTCGGCAGTCCTTGACTTGTTGAATTTTGTAAGGGTGTGAACTCAAATCTTTTTTTATTGTCAATTCTCTATTTGCTTCTTGAGGGAAATGTTAATTGTACTCTTGTAACGTGTAAAGAAAGTTAACTTTCAAGTTTGTCTTCAATACCATGGGATTGTGAGTCGATAACTGTGTACTGTCGTCCATGAATTCCTCATGAATTTCTGTCAGAATTCACAAATTAGTACTAATTTTAATGAAGCAATTAAACAATACTTTAATGTTGTTGAAGCGCATATCTTTTCATGATAAAATGGAATAACCTACTGAACTCAAATGACATTAGAAATGGCAAAATAATTAATACAGTTTTGCCATATGAACTATGTTTAATTGTATCATTCCTATTGGAAATTCCTTTACTAGTGTTTTCACTGTAATGATATTGTTTCATTAAGGGATGCGAATGTAAGATTTGCGTTCAAATCAAAATTTGTTCACCTGGGTCAGTAACTACATGGGTTACCGATTTGGCTATGAATTTTAACAAGCACTCAAAGGCTCCCTTGCCTATCTGGGCTATTCTCTAAGTGGGTTTTATTTTTTAGATTGGCTGTTTACTGTATCAAAGATGCGGATTTGCCACTGAGATTGTTGAATCATGTCAGAAGCTTTACAAATGATATTGAAATGTCCAGGGTAACGGGTGTTCCTATAACTAGTTTACTAACTAAAGGAGAACAGGTTAAAGTGGTAGCCCAATTATTAAGACATGTGAGTTTTTTTTATGGAGTATCTATGTAGACTGAGGAAGAGAAGAAATTTGGCAACATATTTTGTTAACGTTATCCATTAGGATACTAGCTTCTAAAAATATATATAAGAGCTTCAAAATTCTTTTTTTCAATTTTCGATGCAATCCTATTTCACCCAAAGAAAGTTTGTCTAATATCATCAGAATTTTTAGGAATTATATCAACTTTCAATTTTTTTCTGAGTTGACATCCTGTTTTTCCAATGCTTTTACTGATGTAACTCACGCATTCTGAAGGAACTTCACACTGCCACAAGCAATACAGGGGGTTTCGAACACGTGAGGTTTTCAATTTCAATAGTCTGTACAGATGCCAATTTTCCATCAAAAGTTCGATGTTTCCATGAATAATGGTTATATCGAGGTTTCAAAACAAAGAAATTGAAGCTGAATGATTGAGACATCCAGACCATTTCGATTTCTTTGGGTTTCATGATACTGGCAACATATTTGACTGCAAAATCTGAAAACAAGAATCTCAGAGGTTCAAAACGCTCCTTTCAAATTCTCAATACAAGCATTTTGAAATTGACAGAAATTATTTTTCCAAAAGTATATTTAAAAAAAAAATTGTGCCAACTATAATACCGGTTGTTCTAAAATAATATTACCAATCTTTTTAGGCTAGGGTGGCTGGATATTTCATGCCTGTGTATGGTTATGGGCCTAGTTCAGAGCAGTATGAAGGAGCTACCGTTATTGAACCAATAAGAGGGTATTACACTGACCCTATAGCAACCCTAGATTTCAGTTCCCTGTACCCTAGTATTATGATTGCCCATAATCTTTGTTACACCACATTATTGAAGCCAAATACTCAACAAAATCTAGGGTATGTAAATTGTGAATACATAACTTTGGGTGTTGATTCCATACATTTTGAAAAAAAATATTCCAATGGGCTCTTCAATTGATGAATATTACTGGTAAAATCCACAGATATGATCGCTATCATGTTTTCCAATTAACCTGAACTACTTTTATCAAAAGCACTGCAGCTTTTTGATTATTTGAATCAAAGTAAGAAGGTTTGAGGTAAAACCTATAAACCCATAAAAATATATAACAGAAGTGTGTATATCGAAACAGAAACCTTTGACCCTAAAAAAAAATTGAATTACAAGAAAAATAAATTCAAATGGAAATTCAAACAAAACCGGTGGTGAACGAAAAAAAATAAACTAGCGATCTTGGGCACTTATATCTATTCTTGAAAGTGTTGACAGTAGGTGCCTCTATAACTGTAGATGGAAGCTCATTCCATTGGTTGAAAACCCTGTTAGACAGAAACTTCTGGCGCGGTGTTGTTTTATAGGGTTCCTTCGACAGCAGCAGATAGTTGATAGTTGGTAAGGGGTTACGTTCCACTGCGACCGTAAGGTCTATTGTGCCCCCTTGTCAGAGCTGTTTTCGCAACCTACAGCTCGCCCTCCAGCTCAAGAGCTCTGATGAATTCTAATATCTGTGAGGGCTTCAAGGAGGCTAAGTTCTCATTCCTCCTATAATGCTCCTGTCCAAGGTATCTTTTGCGCAGGCTCACAATGGCGAGGCATTCTGTGATCAGGTGAACAGGGGTTTCCTCCTCCTCCCCACAAAATCTGCACTCGTCAGTTTCTGATAAGCCCATTCTCATCATGTGCTTCCTTAGGCGACAGTGTCCTGTGAGGAAACCAGTGAGGAGGCGTAACTTATTCTTACTGAGATCCAGATGATTTTTGGATCTAGCAATTTCAAAGTTCCGAAGGAACTTTTTAGAGTGTTCCATTCTTGGAGAATTCCTCCACAGTGCCCCTCTTTCATTTTCTTCTTTCTCCAAAAACTCTTTCTTATAGGTACATTTGCCTATACCACAGAAAGGTTCTGGGCCAGTAGGTAGAGTTTGTGCTCCCTTTCTGGCTGGAGTGTTGGTCTCTTCATTTCCTTTGATTCCTGAGTGCCCAGGAACCCAGACTAAGGAGACCTTGTTATTCTTGCCTACTTCATTGAGTTTCCTTCGGCACTCCCATATCAGCTTTGAGTCGATGACATAGGGGTTCAGTGCTTTAATAGCTGCCTGACTATCTGAATGGATCACTATGTCACACCCTTGATAGTTTCTTTCCAGGTTTATGTCTATGCATCTTTCGATAGCAAGTATTTCTGCCTGAAAAACACTCGAGTAGGAGCCTAGCGATAGTGTACATTTTGTTCTAGGCCCGTATACTCCAGCGCCGGCCCCCGTCGTGGTTTTAGAACCATCTGTATACCATTTAACGGTATTTGCTTTGAGTTTTTGGGTAGTGTATTCCTTTTCCCATTCTTCCCTTTTACATAGCATTGAGTCAAAGTTCTTCTTGATGCTTACTTTTTTAATCATAACATCACTAGGTAGGTTCGCTAATGAGATGTACTTGTTCAGGGAGGACCAGGCTCTCTGACTTTTGATTCTCTCATTCCCTGTACCTTCCCTAGAGATTCTAAGGATAGCTTCATGGGCTAACCTTCTGATCACTAGATGTAGAGCACTGAGATCTATGATGACCTCAAGTGCTCTAGTCGGGCATGTTCTCATAGCCCCAGTGATGCAAACACAGGCAAGCCTTTGTACCTTGTCGAGTATTTTCCTCGTGCTTGTCTGCCCTGCTTTAGCAAACCAAACTACTGCCCTGTATGTTATTATCGGTCTTACAATCATGATGTACATCCATCTCAGTATTTTAGGGTTACACCCCCAAGTTTTGCCGGATAGTCTTTTGCACACCATTAAAGCCCTTATTGCTTTACTAGCAGTAATTTTAGCATGCTCATTCCACAGAAGCTTACTATCTAGGGTGATTCCCAGATATTTGACTTCAGACTTCCATCCTACAACAACTCCATTTACCTAAATGGACTTCATAGCTGGAAGGTTTCTCTTCCGAGTAAAGGGAATTACTGTGGTCTTTGCTGGGTTGTTTTGGAGACCCACTTATAAGCACCACTGCTCAATAATTCTGAGGCCCCTCTGCAACAACTCACAGAGGACAT
Source organism: Myrrha octodecimguttata (assembly GCA_958510865.1). Classification (NCBI taxonomy): domain Eukaryota; kingdom Metazoa; phylum Arthropoda; class Insecta; order Coleoptera; family Coccinellidae; genus Myrrha; species Myrrha octodecimguttata. Next base: position 15,408,154 of record OY294058.1, on the reverse strand, counting down.
CCTCGAATTTGCCTCTTACTATTAGGACTATGTGATCGGCATATCCTATGCATTCGAAGCCAAGCTCCGTAAGCCTGTGCAATAGTTCATCCACTACCAGGCTCCATAGGAGGGGGGATAATACTCCTCCTTGAGGTGTTCCGCGAGTAGTTTTAACAGAGATGGTCTGACTGCCTACCAATGTCTCAGCTGTCCTCGTCGAGAGCACTTTACACAACCATTTTATAATGGTATCATTTACTCCTCGCCTTACAAGTGCCTCTTTGACAGATACATGTGTTGTGTTGTCAAAGGCCCCAGATATATCTAGGAAAGCGCACAATGCGATTTCTTTATTGTTCAGAGACTTCTGGATGCCTTCAGTCAGCCCATACAGAGCAGTTTCCGTAGAACGTCCTGCCCTGTACGCATGCTGGCAGTTGTGAAGTGGCTTCTTCTCCAGATTCTCCGTTCTTATGTAGTTATCTACTACCTTCTCCATCGTCCATCACTCACAGCAGCAGATACAGGGTGAAAATATTTATTTCATCATATTCAGGATGTTTTTAAATTGGAGGTGCAAGCAAGTTTTCTCCACAATCATCTGCATTTCTCAAGATGTTCAGGTGAAATTTGAAAATTAGATATGTTGATTTCCGCGAAAATCTCCGAAGATATATTTTTTTGACGCTATATCTCCCTCCTTCCTCAAGAACTTTTTTGATGTGTGCGATTAGCAGTTTGAAAAAATGAAAGAATCCTAAAACTTTAATGGGAAAGGGGGTTGAGTGAAACCTTGTTTTTAAGGTAATTCGATGTCCTTTTCAAAACTGACGTACACTTGATGAACTGAGCAATATCGTGAAAAAAATGTTGGTCATGCTCTCTGGAAGTTCTGTTTCGTTTTCCATCGTAGCTATTTTATCCATTTTTTTCGGAAGTACTAAAAAAAAAGGGTCTGTGTATGGCATTTTTCAAAAGGCAGTGGGATTACCTTTGAAACAAGGTGTCACTTGACTCCTTCCCTACTATTTTAGATATTAGGGATTGCTCCCGTCACGCTCACAGGGTTGATACAAACTGATCGGAAACAATCTGCCCTATGAACCAATGTTCACCTCTTTTTGCATTTTTTCGGATTTGGCATGAAGGCCGAGATATTAAGCGTGGTGCATTTTCAAATTGACAAACTTTATGATGAAATCCTTGAAGGATAATATGGTCGCCAAATATCGGCTGAATATCTCGTAAAATGCATTTGCTATAAGGTAAAAACATCATGTATCTAAAAATGAAGCATTTTTGTCGATTCCTTTTTAGAAGTCTTCTATTCTTTATATCATCAAAGTAATTAGCCCTCTTGGTTTATACCCTTATTTTAGGAACACTCAATGAATCATCACACATTTTCAGATTAACTGATGAACAAATTACTAAGACTCCTGCAAACTGTACGTTTGTAAAATCTTCAGTGAGACCAGGACTTTTACCTCATATACTCCAACATCTCCTGTCTGCCAGAAAGAAAACAAAGGCGCTCTTGAAAGAAACCAAAGATCCTGTACTCAAGGCAGTATTGGATGGCAGGCAATTAGCTTATAAGATATCAGCCAATTCCGTATATGGTTTTACCGGTGCTCAGGTTGGAAAATTGCCCTGTTTGGAAATTTCAGGGGTAAACAGTTTCGAAACCCGAAATATTCAGAATGATTAGGTTTTTCTTTGTAGAGTGTCACTGCATATGGTCGTACGATGATTGAACAGACTAAACAGGAAGTTGAACAGCATTATTGTACAGCTAACGGTTATGAATCGGATGCCAAAGTAATATATGGCGATACTGATTCAGTGATGGTGAACTTCAAAGTGAAAACATTGGAGAAAAGCATGGAATTAGGTAGAGAAGCTGCAGAATTGATTAGCAAAAAATTTATACAGCCAATCAAATTAGAATTTGAAAAGGTAAGAGTCTCTTAGTTCAATTGAAGTCCACATTTATGAATTCAGAAAGGATGGACCTATAGCTGTTACTAGGTATTGGATTTTAAATGAATATTACTGTATGTCGTTGATATCACGAATAAAGTGGCTAGTACCACCTTTTATTTATTTATTTATTTATTTATTTATTACATTTCAATCTACAAATCAACTAATATTTGTTCTCGCAGATATAAGATTTTATAAATTTAATGAATTTTGAATAATTCTCACACAACCTTAAGGATGAAGGTAAACAGTTGTATTGCCTCACACTCGCATACACAGGAGATCTTCTGCTCAGTTCAGTATTTACTTTTTTTAGACGAAATTTATCCCTGTTTCTTGTAACTTGGTGATGGAACTCTCCAGATCTCTTCTTGGTCGAATCCTGAATATAAATCTGAAATTAATATGTTTTATCTCACTTTTGAAATATGGACTTCTGGAAAAGAAAGAAGCCGTTCAATTTTTTGCGGAGTTATTCCATGGTATACAGCGTTATCTTCTGTATTTTGCGAATTTTGAGCCTAAACTCGTCTTACGTGCTTTGGGTCCATCGTGTCTGGTACACTCGAATCAACGTTTATTCCCTCATTGAAATGTCATTTCTGAAAATTTGGTACACTAAAACAACTTAGGAACACGATATTTCTAGTGTAGGTTTAAATTTTTAATTCAGGAATGGACGGGAAAAAACTGATATGTTTTGATAGAAATTTATTATTGAACTGTCATTAAAAAATATGGTCACGGTAAACTTTATCTCCTTGGTCCCGCAGTGGCACTCGCTAAAGCACTCTTCATACTAATTTTCTTTCATCTAACATTAAGTGTGAACCTGGGGTCGGTGGAGATGAATTATGTCAATAAAACTGCCAAAAATGAATATAAGCTGTTGCTAAAGAGAAGTTAGTTGTCATTATAGGAGGGAATATTCGCAGAATCCCACAACATAAGCAAGACCATCTGGAATCTTGTGAATGGTGGGACTGGCCGTAAAAAGCAATCCTCGAAGGGTACCATTTTGCATGCTGATGATCGAATTCTTTCCGATCCTGTGGAAGTAGCAGAGGCATTTGGACAATATTTTTCGTCTGCATGTGCTCTGAGCTTGCAAAAATATTATAAAGATTGACGTCTAATTCATGTAAGACCCAAGGCTTGTCTGTGAATATATTTTTTTTTCTACCCGATCTTGCCCAGTGAGGTGCTTGATGTCATAAGTGTTTTAAAAAAGAAACACCAGTCCTGGTCCTAATTATCTCTCTGCAAAAACATTTGAGGTAATTGCACCACACATTTCTACCCACTTGGCCAACTTGAATGAATGAATTCATCAATTATCTCAGGAGTATTTACAGCCTTGCTAAAAATAGCTGAAGTAATTGCTGTATTCAAAAAGAATTATTCTAATAACATGGCAAATTATCGCCCCATTTCCCAGCTCAGTGCTTTCTCAAAAATCTTCGAGATAATCAATAGAATGGTGAGTTACCTTAAATAAGTTTTCGATAATATCAAACTCCCAGCATGGCTCCAGCAGAGGAAAATCTACTCAAACTGTCAATTTTAAGGGGTTTCTATATGCCAGCTCATATGGTCTCTGCGTTGCTGTTTTATTTTTCGACCTGTCACAAGAATTTGACTGCTTGCAATTCTCTTCCATTGAGTATAAGATGTGTGGCCTAGGATTTAGAGGAGTATTTTTGAAGTGGATTCACAGTTTTCCGTCTAAACGTGCCTTGTTTCTAGAAAATAGAAATTGCAGATCTGGAAGTTATCCACTACGTTTGGGAGTTCCTCAGGGTTCTGTCTTGGGACCATTAATTTTTTTATTGTTTGTTAATGATGTTTCTAATTATGTTGACGGTGAATCTATCGCACTTTTCGCTGATGACACATCAATGGGAGTCTCGGCAAGGTCAAGGGAAGAACTGGAAACCAAATGTACAAGACTCATCCAGCATCTTATTAATAGGTGTTAGCGAAATTCACTTATGTTGAATTTGGACAAAACACAGATTATCCATTGTCAATCACTAGAGTCTGTCCCCCATGTGCCATTTAATATCCAATTCGCTAACCACCAGCTTGGGTCTACTGACAGCAATTTAAGATGGCACTGACACATCGATCAGCTCAGCAAAAAATTGAATGGCTCATTTTTGCTCTCAGTCTCCTCAAATATTCTTCACCTCAGGAAGGTTTATTTGCTGTCCACTACTCCTTGGTCTTTGCCCATTTCAAGTATAATGTGGTCCTATGGGGTGGAGCAACAACATTTATGTGTCACAGAAAAGGTGTATTCGTCTGATGTTCAACTTGAAACCTCTAGAATCATGCAGACAGACATTTATCAAGCACAGAATCCTTTCACTGCCATCTATATTTTGAACTGTCTGCTGTTTGTTCGCAGTAAGTTGTCAGAACTGAGAATGTCTTCTGGCTTCCACAACTACAACACCCGGTATAATCTTACCATCTGCATTCCGATCCAGAAGTCATCTAAATTTGAGCTCTCTCCGGAATGAGTTGAAAGAATTTTGTTGCATAATTGTTACTATTCTCTGGATAAATATTTTTCAACTGTAATTAGTTGATTATTTATGTACTATTGAAATCATTATTGACGTATCCTAAACATTATTGTAATGTCTCACTGGATAAATATATCATCTATCTATCTTTCTATTGAAAATGACCTTAGGAATACTTACCTTCATCCCACTACCAGAAAATTGGTTTGCAGATTTGTGTACAGGAGATGAAATAAAATAATTATAAACCAAATAATTTGTTTCAAGGCCTCTCTACTGAGGTTTGGCTTCTGGTACTGGGAACTTTTTGTTTTCTGATTGGCTGAGTTGCATCCACCAGCCAATCTGAAAACAGAAATTCCATTTGAAAGTTAACCAAAACTACAACCAAAGCTTAATCTAGATCGTCTATTTTTACGATAGAGTCATCTTACATTTTGTCAAAATAATGATCTTTTAGGTTTACTATCCATATCTATTAATAAATAAAAAGAGATACGCTGGTCTGTATTTTACTACTCCAGAAAAATACGATAAAATGGATTGTAAAGGATTGGAAACTGTGAGAAGAGATAATTGCACACTAGTAGTCGATGTTATCAACACCTGTTTACAAAAATTATTGATAAATAGGTAATATCACTTTCATTTCTGTAAACTACAAATTAAGAATCTTGAAATATTTCAGAGATCCAGATGATGCAGTCAGTTATGCCAAAGTAGTTATTTCAGATTTGTTACAAAATAATGTTGATATATCGAAACTTGTTATCACCAAAGAATTGACAAAATCAGATTATGCAGCAAAGCAGGCTCATGTAGAACTGTCGAAGAAAATGGCCAAAAGAGATCCAGGAAATGCACCAAAACTAGGTGATCGAATTCCATATGTAATCACAGCAGCTGCAAAAAGTGCTAAAGCATTTGAGAAGGCCGAGGTTAGTAGATTATCTTTGAACAATCAACAATTGGAACATATTTATCGCCCTCTGTCCCAAAAATTTTGTGAAAATTTCCATTATAAAGTTTTATGTATATCAACAATTTTTTTTAAATGCTTTATTCTAATGGCATATTAGAAAGTGATCTCGAGGAGTACCTGACCTGAGGTACAGATGGTGATTAATACTCAGAAAAGAACATGAACTTAAGGATAAATGTTCCATCCACACCCAAAGAATTCTAGGTGCTAAATCCTTGTTGGATGGTAGATTTCAGTTTCTTGCTTTGTCACATCCACCAAAACCAGTGGAGTATTGGAGACAATCTGGCACAGAGGTTCACGGACTTGACAGCTCCAGTAAATGAATCGATATAAATACAAGGACGAATATTCATCAATAAATAAACAAATATGCTATTTGAAACGCGATTTATAATTAGAATCAATTAAATACTACACACAAGAACTGCTGTATGTTGTGATAAACAACAAAGTATTGTTTACATTAAACTGGTCTGCGCTGGACTTTAACCACCAATACCCTTAGCCTTAAGCTTGGAAAAACGAATACAGGGTGAAACAGACTCACGCCACACACCTCATATTGTAATTTATTTCTCTAGCTACATTTCTGAAATTTCAAACTTAAGATATGGTCCAAAGGTACTTTTTGACATATTTGTGAAATATCCTACTTTCAGTTTTTCCGGAAACATCGATAACAAAAACATTGACTGAAATCTTCTACTTAGATAAATTATTATTATTGAGCTGATGAGATATTCAAACCATGAAACTACATTATTAGGTTTGAATCGCAAATATATACAAATACAGTTAATATGGATGGATACCATGCCAATGGTATATATATATTATCAAAAAACCCAATTACCATATAATGGTGTAGGGTATTCCATTTCAACTTAATTAAATTTCAGTATATACAAAATCAAAGTATCTCATTTCTATGTACAAATTTGGTCCACCGTTTCTTATCCCCAGCCATATTCCTTGCTTCATTCCATGTTTGTCCTCTCCTATTAATTATTTCAGTGATTGTTTCGTTCCACGTCAGCTCTGGTCTTCCTCTCCTTTTCCTCTTTTGAATTCTAGCTTCCCATATCTGTTTAACAGGTCTCTCCACATTTGCTCTGTTCAGATGTCCCCACCAGCTAAGTTGTCTTCTTTCTACGAAATCATGTATTGGTTCAATCTCTAGGTCTTCACGTATTCTTTCGTTCCTTATCTTATTCATTCTGGTTACGCCCTTTACTCTTCTTAGGTATTTCATTTCTACTGCTTGGATTTTACTTTTCTGTTTATTGTTCAAGGCCCATGATTCACATGAAAATGTCAGGGTAGGTCTATATATTGCTCTATACACGTTCATCTTTGTCCTTTGGGAAATTTCCTTTTTACCTATGAAACTCTTATTCATCGTATGGTACAATTTAACTGTGTTTTCTATTCTTTTATTAATTTCCACATCTTGTTTTCCCTCTTCATCTATTTCGACACCCAAGTATCTGAAATTTTTCACCTGTTCTATTGTTGTTTCGTCTAGCTCTATATTAAGTTCTTCTGAGTTTCCTATCACCATAACTTTTTTCTTGTCTTTATTCATTTCCATTCCATACTTTTTGACAACTTCATCCCATATCTTCATATTTCCCTGCAAATCGTCTCTTCGTCCAGTAATCACGATAATGTCATCTACAAAAGCACATTCTGATATTTCCACCCGCTGCATATTTTTGTGTCCTACGTGAAATTTTTTTGTTCTTGTGCATTCCTTTAAAATCTCGTCCATGAAGATAGTGAACAGTACCGGACTCAAACTTCCTCCTTGCCTTAGTCCTGTTTTTGTGTGGAATGTTTTTGATGTTCTATTGTGGCTAACAATCCGGTTTTTATTCAATCTATATATATTCTTTATAATGCAGATCAATTTTTTATCTATTCCTCGTTTCTTCAGTATTGTCCACAGTTTTTCCCTGTTCACTTTGTCAAAAGCTTTCACCAGATCAATAAAGCCCAAGTACAATCTTCTATTCTCTTGTTTTGCTTTCTCGCATAATATCTTCATAGTGAATATATGATCTTGAATACTCCTTCCTCTCCTGAATCCACTCTGTGTTTCTTCCATTGTTAACTCTATTTTCTGTCTTATCTTTTTGTCTAATATTTTCTCGTAGAGTTTCATAGCTGTACTCAATAAAGTTATACCTCTGTAGTTATTACAATTATGTTTGTCTCCTTTCTTATATAGGGTCTTTCAATAAGGACGGGTCGATTTTGACATGAAATAAATCAAATGTCTGTAATTTTGGATGATTGAGCCGAAAATGGTCTCAATCGACTAGGTTGGACTCACTGATGACGAATCCGGTGTCAAAATCGATTCTGTCCGCCCGGCCGGCCGGCCGTAGACACGATAACTGTCGAACGAAGTGAGCTAGCAACTTGAAACTTTCAGGGTAGGTCGCGCATTGGAATGCCGCGGTTAAGATCGTTAATGGGCCAAATCGATCAAATAGTTTCGGAGTTATAGGCATTTGAAGTTTTGAAGTTATTTATTTTTTATTTCAGAAACTACCTGAGCGATTGGATTCAAACTTGGCGGTTAGGTGATTGCCATGGTGATTTGGCATTACTAACTGAATAAAAAAATATAGGTTAGAAAGACGACGTTAAAACAACATGGCCGCCACAGGCTGCCAACATCGACCCGTCCCTATTGAAAGACCCTATATATTGGAACTATTAAGGCTGTTTGCCAATCCTCTGGTATCATTTCATCTTTCCATGCTTTTTCAAATATCTCCAGCAATGTGTTCAATCCTATTCGTCCCAAGTTCTTAAGCATCTCTGATGTTATTTTATCATTTCCTGGAGCTTTTCCATTTTTTCAATGATGATATCGCTTGTTTCAGCTCATCCAGAGTTATTCTCTCAAATTCTTTATCTTCAATATTTTCTTGCTGTTCGTATGTATCTTCTACCTCGCTATGTCCCCCATCCAGTAGTTCTCGAAAATGCTCTCTCCATCTATCCATTATTTCATCGTCACCCCTCAATAGAGTTCCTTCTTTATTCTTTATATTTACGCTTTCATTCGTTTGTCTATTTCTTTGCGCTTTCAGGACTCCATAAAACAGTTTTTGATTAGTCTTGAAATCGTTTTCCATTTTTTCCCCGAATTCTTCCCATTTTTCCTTTTTACGTGCCAATATAAGTTCTTTGACTTTCTTTTTCTGGTTTTTATACTGTTGGTAATTGTCTGTAGTTCTTTCATTCAAGTATATTCTCCATTTTTCCTTCTTCATCTTCACTTCAGCTTTCAGTTCTTTCGTCCACCATGCTGTTTGTTTTTTCTTATTTGTTTTCCTGTAACTTCCACAAACTTTTCTTGCTGATTCTATAATTATATTTTTGAATTTAGTCCACATGTTGTCAAGTGAAGAGCCTTCTTGTTTATATCTTTCTTGCTCGAATCTCCTTTCTGTTTCTATTTGGTATCGTTCAGCAATTTCTCTGTTAACTAATTTGTAAGTTCTCAGGCATTCGTGTTCCATCTTTTTCCCCTGGTTATTTCGGTTGTTCGTAGATCTATGGATATTTTTATGTTCAAAAAGTGTGTTGGTTATTAACATAGAATTAAGTATACAAAAGTTAAGTAGTCGCTCACCGTTATTATTCCTTGTTTCTTCTCCAAAGGGTCCCATTACTTCTTCATACATTTTGTCTCTTCTACCTACTCTGCCATTGAAGTCTCCCAAGATAACAATTTTTCCTTTCGCTTCTTCCGTAATCTCTGTTAAGTTCTCCCAAAATGTCTCTTTAGTTTCTGAGCTGTCATCTTCATTAGGCCCATACACCACTATTATTGTTGTTATCTCGTTGTTTCCACCTTTAATTTCCACTGACAATATCCGCTCGGACCAATTTTTCCAACCATTTATACTCCCAGATATTCTATTCTCTATTAGACATCCTACTCCTGCTTTTGCTCTAGTATTTCGATCCACTCCGCTATATATTAACAAATGGCCGTTTCTTGTTTTCATTGATCCTTCTCCCTTTTTCTTTGTTTCCGTTATTGCCAAAACTTTCAGTTCCATTTGCTCAAATTCAGTCTCCAGTTCATCTTCCTTTCCACTTAAACCTCTCACATTCCATGTTGCTATCCTCCATACATCTCTTACGCTCGTTCTACCGTCTCGTTGTCATTTATTCTGCTCAGTCGTAATTTTCAATTCCGTTCCTACCTTCATCCTCTTCAATAGTTTTTTGACATTGATTTCTCAATTTTTCCTATATCATAATTCCATTTAAAGTGCACATTGTCTATGATTAGCTTTTGAAAACCCTCTTTAACATTCCTACCTCTTCCTCTCTCTTCCTTGGCAGCCGATCTTAGCTTTTCCTGTATCTCCCTTTGTACCTTCGTCATATCATCGTTTATATAAACTACTTCATCCGTATAGTTCTTTAGTTTATTCTTATTTCGCATCAACTTCATTTTTTCCGACGTATTCTCCAATTCGATAAGGTAAGTTTTCACTCCTATTTTCCTGGCATTTTTCAAAAGAGGCTCTATCTCCATATTTTTCTTGAAAAACTGACTCATTTTATCCTGTATTGAGTCTTGTTGGGTTTCATTCATAGTTAGACCACTGACCACTACATTATTTCTTCTTTTATCTCTATCTATAATCTCTAGTCTAGAATTAATCATCTTAATTTCGCTTTTGAGATTTTCGTTTTCTTTCTTTATTTGTTCATTTTCTTCTCTCAACTTCTTCATTTCTGTCTGGTAACTCCGCTGTTCAGATCTTATCTCCTTCATTTCCCGCATCATATTCTCCATCATTTCCATCATTCTATCCATTTTATCATCCTGAGTATTTGGTTTTTGTTTTTGTGGTGTTCGAAAAATTTTTCTGCTTTTTGTAAATGTTTCCTCTTCGTTGTCTTCTTCCCTTCTTCTTTTACCTTCATCGCTAGTATATTCCTCTTCGTTTCTCATCTTAATATTTCGATTTCGCGATTTCGAATTAAACCTGAGTCCGCCTCTGTCAACTCCGAAATCCAGCTCGCTTATATGCGGCGATAACGATGTTTATCACTCACACCAGCTGCTTTTTCTACCGATGCTATACCTCTATGTCGGGTTGCAATATCAAAACAATTATTGTTTTACAAGTTTATATTTCAGAAAACTAAAATCTTCGACCACTCTCGCCTAGTGCACAAATAACAGATATGGTATTCACTATTGAAAATAATTTCTCGCTCGTAATTTTCGAGTATATCGAGTTTAATTACGGAGCTCCGAATTAGCGTGCGCACAATATGACAACTCAAATCAGCCAATGGTACCATTAGAAAAAAATGGGCTCACCAGAAAAAACACTTTTCCAACCTGGACCAAAAAATTATTAGGATTGAACAAACCAAAATAAAAGTTTCTTTTTTGGATTATGACAACTTTGAGGCTGAAAGCTCTTATGCTTAAATTAGGTCTGGCTTGGGAAAGTGAATGCAGGCCGTGCTCGGAAGTAAACGTAAAGGCCATGCGCATAATTTGAGATTGGCCAGCAGTGTACAAAATCAGGCTTGGGATTGTTGGGAACAACAATCCCCTAGAACAAGACAAACTAAAGAACCTAACCTTAACTGATTCAATCGGCTTTATTCAAAGAATGGATCTACTGAATTAACTGTGAGCATAGTAATATCAATGATACGCCAATTGCATTAAATTCTACAATCTCCAAGATTATAGAAAAAAATAATAAAAAAAAGATTTGTTAGATTTTTCTGTTTGTCTCGAGAACACTATGGTTTTCAAGCAAATAGTTCAATGGTGGCTGACCTGGTAGAAAATATAATTGAAAAAACCGACCATGGTTATTATGTTGCTACAGTGTTCATAGATCTCAAGAGCGCATTTGATACAATAGATCATATCAAGCTTATAGGAAAATTGGAGAAACTTGGAATACGAGGACCAGCGTGTCAATGGAAACAAAAGTAAAAAAGAAAAGTAAAAACCGGTAGAATAGAATAGAATATTATTTTATTTCCTAAATCATTGACAGCTATATATACAACATGGCAAAGTACAAAGAAGAGGAAACAAGTCAAAATTACAGCAATAACAACAACATTTAACCATCATGAAAGAAGCTTTACAACAATGTATCACAGTAACTTCTGAATTCAGATATTGTGTAGGGTTCACATTTAACTATAATTGAAAAGATTGATTTTTTGAAAATTTTGAAATCATTTATAGTCCTTATCATTCTCGGCAAGCAGTTTAAAAGCTTTACAATCATATACAAGGTGCTTTCTTCAGTCATTGAGTATTTATGGACTGGAAAAAAATATTCATTCATCCTACGAGTGGCGTTGGTATTTTTAAGGTGTTCAAAATATTGTTTATTTTTATGAAAAAACAATAACAATCTATATATGTACAAACCTATCATTGTAAGAATGTTATTTCTTCTGAATACACCCCGACAAGACTCTCTGAACTTCATATGGAACATCGTTCTTAAAGCAAGCTTCTGAGTAACAAATACCTGTCTTGCCGACGTACTTCCTCCCCAAAAAATGATTCCGTAAGACATCACAGATTGAAAATTAGCGAAATAAACAAGCATCAAGGTTTTATCATCTACTTGGTTTCTTAAAGCTCTTAACATGTATATGGTAGAGTTTAATTTTCCCGTAAGCAATTCACAATGTGCTGACCAATTTAAGTGACTATCAATATACACCCCTAATAGTTTTGTCTGTGAGCTTGTTTGGACTGTACCAGAGCTGAATGTGATGCTGTTTGGTGGTGTCAATTTTGACCGACTATTAGTGAAAAATAATATATTTGTTTTGTCACCATTGAGAACTAGGCTGTTCTCAGCACACCACTTCTCAACCATTAACATAGATCGCATTAAATTGATCACGACTATATTCATATCATTTGACCTCACTATAATATTTGTGTCATCCGCATAAAGGTGTGTTTCTACTATTGCCTCAGTTGTGGTGTCTACCTCGTTTGAAATAATTTCGTGAATGATGGACGAGAAAAGATTCCAAAAATGAGAAAGTATATCGTTGTCCGATGCACACAATCTCCTCAAATCCTCCATATGTAATGGCCCAGATACCTCTGATGACTCGAAAACATCAGGAAGGTCATCGATGTATACCAAAAACAGAATTGGTCCCGCCAAGGTACCCTGCGGTACACCCCTAATAATGGTTCCCTCAGAAGATATGTTGCATCCATCTTCTCCAACCAAAATGACCACTTGTTTCCTGTTATTGAGGTAACTCTCAAATAGTTTGAGTGGTATACCTCTTATACCATGCTTTTCGAGCTTCGACAGCAAGACCTCATGGTTCACACAATCGAAGGCCTTCGAGAGGTCCACAAAAAGACCTGCAGGCACTTCACCATTTTCAATGGAATGTAAAATGTCCTGGAGAAACTCAAAAATTGCAGTTTCTGTTCCCTTGCCCTGAGTAAAACCATGCTGTCTCTCAGACAGCACTTTGAACTTCCTGAAAAAGCTCATCATTCGATTTACCAAAATTTTCTCGAAAATTTTAGCGAACGATGTTATGAGACTAATCGGTCTGTAATTTGATAATTCGTTGGGATCTCCTTTCTTGTAGCACGGTCTTACAATCGATTTCTTCAGGTCGTCAGGAAAAATCCCAGATCTGAATGAACTATTCATTATATGACATAAGGGCTTAACTACATGCAAAATGTGGCGTTTTATCACCGTAATTGGGACTTCATCATATCCGCAGGATTTTTTGTTGTTCATACTCTTGACTGTACTTATTATCTCTGTTTCTAAGACTTCAAATAAACAAAAGGAATTTGTGATACGAGGTTCTTCGCGGACACCAATAGCTTGTCCGGTATTAAAATCTTTATCGGGCGATATATTTGACATGTTGATGAAAAAATTATTGAACTTATCCGCCAGTTTAGCCCCACTTAGACTTTTGTCAACAGATACTTCTGATCTTTTTTTTTGGTTAGTGACCTCCCTGACTATATTCCAGGCCGTTTTGGATTTGTTTTCAGAATTTTTTATACGAGAAGAATTCAACAACTTCCTATCAAATATAATTGATGAGTCATAAGCGCGTTTAACTGCTTTATATTTTTCAACAAACTCAGGTTTAGACTTAGATATAACAAATAGTATATCCAATTGTTTCTTCAAAGATCGAGTTTTTGCACTTAGTTTATTATTTCTGTTTTCCGAAAAATTCACATATTTCAGCTGAAATGACGTACGAAAAATATCATTGAACCTCTTTGAGAAGAAGCTCCACATTTCATTGACATTTTTATCCGATATATTATAGAGTTCAGACCAATCTACGTCCAAAAGAAGTTTCTCGAAAATTTGATGATTACTTTCACTATAGGATCTTATATTCTTTTTCAAAGGTTTACTAACATGAGATTCAGACTCAAAGGTGAATTTTTGTCCGGAGTGGTCAGATAAATGCTCCGATATAATGACAGCCTTCCCCTTAACATTTGTGATAATATTATCTAAACAGGATGTTTTCCTAGTTGGTTCCAAAAAAGTAACATTCAAATTATATGTCTTTAGAATTGACAGAAAAGCTTTGGAGTCTTGAGAAACAGACAAAAGATCAATATTGAAGTCACCTACAATAATGAACTTTACTTTTTCAATATAACATTTTTCTAATATTAATGTTAACTTCTCAAAGAAAACTTCAATATCACTCAAAGGGGCAGAATTAGGACGGTATATACATATTATCAAGAATTTTTCAGAGTTGAGTACAATGTGACATGCACAACATTCGAAAGAACCACTTACATTGAAGTGTTTAAAATCATTTCTGTCAGTAGATTGCATCCCCCTTTTCAAGAAGATAGCACATCCTCCATGCCAGCCATTCTCCCTGCAGTGTGAGGAAGTGAGATAGTAACCGGGCGGTGTGTATACTAGCAATTCCTCTTGCGATCTCCAATGTTCCGTTGTACATAAAATATCTATATTGTGGCTGGATAATACATTCTGCAACTTTAAGAAGGACGTAGTGATCGATTGAATGTTTTGATGGAGCAAACATAACCTTGTTCCCTCGTTCTCTACTTTACCATGTTGACTTGAGATGTGCCTTTCCGAAAAAAATTCCTAAAGTTGAAGTCCCTCAGTATAACTCCATTTGGCCATGATTCTGGTTTTATCAGTTCAGAAAACAAACATTCAGAAGGAACACCAACACTAAATGCCGAGTTGCAGCCCTTCGTGGGAAGTTTTTTTACTTCGAACCCATTGTCACCTGTAGAATCCTTAAGGAAGTCCATTACATCTTGTTCAGAAACTTCACTTCCACGTATTCTTCCGACGTACAACCATTTTTTCTTCTGCGCCCCTTTGATTTTGGACTCAGGTGCTACTTGTTTAGATCCTGTGCACAGCATAGGTTTTTGTTTTGTTTGTTTTTTCCTGGCAACAGTGCTCCAGTGGAATTCATTCGGTTGTGCATTATTGGTAATAGGATTTTGTACATTCGTCATCAGTTCCTTATTTCTCGGCCTGTCCGCTTTATGCGATTGAAGAACCGGTGTTTCATTTCTTCTCTTAGGATCACCAGTTTCGGGGATGCTTGTTGATGTATTAGAAATCATCTTTGACTTTGCATTAGGATCATCTGTTACCGAACATGTAGGGTTATCCATATCGTAGATTTTGATAACTGGTGTCTGTCTGATCTCGGCGACATTTGTTTTCTCCGTCTGTTTATGCGTTTTTTTTTTCTTTGGCCGAATATTGTTTATCTTCCATATCACGAATTCTCTGAAGAAGTAATTCATTATTTAACTTCAAAATATCATTTTTCTCCCTCGATGATTCCAACAGTTGACTGAGAAACTGGATCTTCATCTCCAACAATCTCCGGTCAATGTTATCCGATGTACTCGCTGAGGAATCTTCCGGTTTCTTTAAAATACTTTCATAAGATTGGCAGCAGTTTACATGGAACCCGTCGATGTATTTCACACTTTCCATTCTTTAGCGCAAGATTTATGCATGATTTTATCACAAAACGTACAGATCACTACACTGCATTTTTTTGAGCAGCAGGCATAACTTTTATCGACTTTATTTTCGTCAAAACCATCGTTGAAAATATGCTTTTGAGAGCCCGCATCTGACACGTCGTCACTCTCGTCCGCCATTCTTCAATTCCGGTATACCTCAAGGATCAGTCCTTGGACCTCTATTATACCTGCTGTATGTTGAGAGTTTGTCAAAGGTGAATTTACCAGAAAACCTACTATATGTTTGCAGACGACACTGTTTTAATATTATACCACAAAGATCTGAAGGAACTCTAAAAAATCGCGAATGATGCTTACATTCTTCGAATGGTTGTGTTGCAACAAACTCATAATTAATGAAGATAAGACAGTCTACATGTTGTTAAGCTCCATAAAAAAGAAGAAAAAACACGCGATATATCACTGAAGACAAACGAATGTGCATTCAAGCGTGTGAACTCTCATAAATATTTGGGGTTGGTTATTGATGATGAACTTGGATGGAAACACCAATTCGACACTGTAATAAATAAAATCAGTAGTTTTTTTGGTCTCTACTCTCTACTCGGCTGATAAAGAAAAACCGATGTTCTACAACGCTCATAAAAATAGTGTATTAACCCACTTACTAGTCATATGGGACAATACTACCAAATTCAGTATAAATAGGTTACAACGATCACAAAACAAAGTGGTGAAGTTTCTTTTCAAGCTGCCATTCGATACACCTACCACATTGCTGTATAGTGGATATCCTTCCTATCTTACCAATACACAAGCTCTTTTTGGAATCGTACATTTTTGTCTACAATATCACCAATAACCTTCTGAAGAGCGGCCTAACTGTGGAAAATAACATAGTCCATCACTATAATACAAGAAATTGAGAAAGATTCAAACTGGATAAGAACACAAAAACTAATTATGGTAGAACTTTATAACAAATTACCTCATACCATCAGATCTTCAACATCACTGGGCACATTTAGAGAAAGTATACAGAAACATCCGGTTAAATGATTTTTTTCCAGTGCTGGCAATAAATGTAGGGTTGTAGTACGAAATTTTCAGTAACTAATTCATTCACAATTTGTAAATATTTCTGTGAGAACAACTGCAAGTTGATTAACAGAATAAACTTTATTATTATTATTATAATGGGCCAAAACAGTCCACAAAGAAACTTTCTGTTTTACAGTTTATTCCAATCAAAAATAAGATATTTCATCAATATCTTGATTGTTTGCAAAATTTGTAAATAAAATGGTTTTTCCAAAATATGAAATATAGGCTATGTTCCGATATACACTGTGAGCACTGTGAGGTGTGACGTCAATTCAGTATACTTCGAAGCCGTTTCTTTATTGTTGACTGTACTGCTTACTGCATAAAACGGAACGCAATTCAGTATAATGTCATGGTTTTTGGGGCCAATTTCAAATATCAAGTGAAGAACAACTATTTGGCCGACAGTTATCGATAGTGACTTACTGAATTTCAAATTCATTAGGAATTGAAAAGTATCTCGCCTCATACTGTAATTTAGTAATTAATGAAAATGCAATGAAAAACACTTAATGAAAATCCTAATTACTATGATTTCTGATGTGGAACAACAATCAATAACTTCATTGGATAAAATGCATGCCTTTCCGAAAATTACTTTCAAAAGTATCATCAGACAATCGAAAAACTGTATTCTCCACATTATTTTCTTTTCTGGGGATGATATTTTGTTTCGCTCGATTTCCAGAAAGTCCTAAGAGGTCTTCGTCATCGTCAGAGTTATCAATGGAGAATTCCAATAAATGTTTGACTGTACCAGAGCTATTGCCATTACTCATATTCCATTCGTTATTGTTTTTCAGTTAAATAATGTTGGAAATTCACTTTTAACGTACATAACCTCGTTTGAATAATAATTCAAATCTCAAAGCACTGAGAGCACCTTACACGAAACCGCAAGTGCTCACAGTACAAATATGGCGATGATCAATGACGTCACACATTTCTCTAGGATACTACGTCAGTCCATAACGGAACGAAGCACTGGACAGTGCTCTCAGTGTATATCGGAACATACTGATGGTCTATGAAGTTTCATTGAATTCAGATAATTAGGAAAATTTGAAGAACGTTATAATATCCACTGACCATATGGAAATCCGAATTCGATATATTTCAGAAACATATGCCATATTTGAAGTTTCAAATTTCAGAAATATATTTAGACAAACAATGGAGAAAAGGAGGGTATACCATTAGTCAGTGCCTCTATACCCAAGGAAGGTATTGATGATAAAAAAATTCATAGAAAATATTGTAAAAAAGGTAGAAACTCTTAAAGAGTGAGAATCGTAAAACAGGAACAAGATGAGATGAATATGGAGAATATGAAAAGTTAACTGAGTGAAATTGAGAATAGAGGAGTATAAAACGCCGCACTATCAGATAAGCAAAAAAAAATACAAAGATTATGAATTTATATTACTGTCCTGAGAAAAAACCATGCAATTCAATTTTCTTGAAAGAACAATAAATTTATTTTGAGAATGGGAAATATGAATGTATTGTGGTGCAATTAAGTAAAACTTTTGCATTAATTAGCAAAAAGATTATGGAATTTAATAGAGACTGATGAAGAATATTTATTGATAAGGATATACCATTAGAAGTAAAGGAACTACATTGATTGCTAATATTATTATTACTGATAATACTTATAAACTTTATATTTGGAGGGAGAAATTATTCATACCTTTTTGTAAAAATTGAAAATATATCTGACTGATTTAATCCAACCAATTGACATTGTTGAAATTTTTCAGGATCCAATATATGTGTTAGAACATAATATCCCAATAGACACTAAATATTATTTGGAGAATCAGTTGTCTAAGCCTTTAATCCGAATTTTTGAACCAATTTTAGGTGAAAAGGCTGAATCTGTTTTATTACGTAAGTTGCAACAATTACTAACATAATTTTTCAGTTTCGCAGAGGTATTTCTGAAGAATTTCTCATTCGGGACTTACACTTAGAGTGTTCCTTAATTCGTGGCTAAATTGAAAACTGCCCTTCAAATACATGAAGAAATCTTGAATGACATCAATTTTCAATCAATAATATTGAAAACTATTTTATTTTGCTGAAATATTCTGCTTCACCGTCTTTTTTTGGTACAACGGAATTTAAGAAAAATTTGTGAAAGAATATATTGTCAATTTCTAATTGAACTTCCTAGGTAGGGTTCTTTTTTAAAAATTTTAGGTTGTATATGGAGATAATTGTACTCATGAGCTCGACTTAAGTTAAAGATCGCGCGATTTATTCCAAACCATTGTTTCTTCATACGTCATAACCTGAAATCGTGAGATTTTTGACTTTGTCAGTAGTTAGAAATTTTCAACTACAAATAGAATTTCGCGATTAATATCATGACCATCATTTTTCCCATTAATCACTTTTATTTCGAACAGATATAAGTTGAGAAGATTTGTTTGCTAATATTGTGAATTATATTTTTGGAAATTCCTTTTTAGGTGGAGACCATACTAGAACCAGGACATTGGTTACTTCAAAGATAGGTGCACTAGCAGCCTTCACTAAGAAGAAAGAAACATGTATTGGATGTAAATCAGTATTGCCAACTGGCTATGAACATGAAGCAGTATGCCATCATTGTAAACCAAAAGAAGGTGCACTGTATCAACAAGAGTTGGGACATCATAGAATGTTAGAAGACAGATTCGCTCAACTTTACACAGAGTGCCAAAGATGTCAGGGCTCATTACATGAAGAAATTCTGTGCACCAGCAAGGATTGCCCCATTTTTTATATCAGAAAAAAAGTGCAAATGGAATTGGAATCTAGCAATACTAAAATTTGCAGATTTGGCCAGCCTGGTTTAGAACTAGAGGATGACTTATTTTGAATATTTTATTTTTTTTTGACCATATTGTTACAATTATTGATTAATATTTCCGCAAGTATTATGCTGATGCTGAATTAAAGTTTACATTAAATAATCGTTGCTTTTTTAGGGCACATGCTATTATTTTGTGCAAATGAAGGTAATTTCCTAATTTCTAGCTAATATTGGTGTTCAACGATAAAGTTTGAGTTACTGTTGAAATATTATCGATGAAATTCAATTCTATCTGTTTGTAAACACAATAATTTGTAACCTACCAGTCCTTGGCCCTGAGAGACTGGCTGCTCTGTGTGAGCCGACGGCGTCAAAGATACGTGCCTTCTGATAAATCTTCAGCACTCAAAGACAGCCTCAAGAGCCTTATGATGGATAACAACTAGAAGGCATATTAACATAGCGCTGATAAAAGTCCCTGAGATAAACTATGTGTCGTGTCGGAGGACCCCCAAACCATCTATATCAAATACTTCAACAGGTGTGATATCCCAAGAGGTGTAAGAATAGGCAGAATGTAAACCTGTCAAGAAAAGAAAGAGGACGTTTATTCCTTCTAAAAATCACTAAAAATATCAAATAATGATGGACTCTCACTTAAGCTGGAACGAGCAAGTGCACCTTGTATCCAAGAAGGTAAGGCTGCTGTTGAGTACATTGAAATCTTCGAAAGAGGTGTTTGGACCAGAAGTTCTGAAGACCATAAGTGGGATATTAAAATCATGCACTTGAAACCAATAACTTACCCCTTGAAGGAACTTTTCAGGATTTCAAGTATATTCATCGTCCATCAACCATATACATATGCCCTGGGGGCCGATTCTCGAATCTCGATGAAGAATTGAAGAGTATGACAATTGCCATATGTTTACGTCGATTTTCTAAGTTGAATATAAACAAGTAGACACATGACCTGCGCATGGAACCGAATGTCACTCGACAATCGAATGTTATATCTCCTATACTCCGTACCACTCTTTGCTAAGTCGAAGGGAAAAGTTATGTGTATATTCCGATTTGAAATTGCATTCAGTTTATTCCGTGAGTATTTGCTTGAAAATATAGTCGACATGGCGAATAGAACTCTTACAAATTTTGCAGATGCTCGAGAAAACTTAGAAAATCGACAGAAACGTATGACAATTATCATACTCTTGATCGAGATTCAAGAATCGGCACCCGGCTCACTGATCAACACGAGCTGAGAACACCTTCAAAAAACTTTGAAGAGATGAAAATAACAACAATATATATCATTACCCCATCCTGAAAAATCGATCTCATTGAGAGCACATACTAACCCGGCGCCCTTCTTTATTATTTACTTCCAATGGACATTAAAGAAATAATGGCAACAATATCATTCGATGAAAAAATTAAAGATTGGATGAACAAGACAAAGTCATTCTGATACACATTTGTAAACAGAATTTATTTCACATAACACAACGAGCTATTCGCAAATCAGCTGTTGAAACAGTTGTTAATCAGCGAAAACTAAACATTTATTACGGATTAAAAACTTGATTTAAAATATAAAAGTTTTCAACTCAGTGAACAAAAATCATATCACTTAGTTATGCTAAAAATCAAATTCGCAAATCATTACCTACTGGGAATATTTTCGAAAAATATTCGCGTTATTTTGGAGAATTCCTCACGAGAGAATTCGTTATCAGTCCAGATGATAAATGGATAAGATGAATGCAGAAAGCATTCAACAAAACATGAACTTAATGTCAGCCACGTGTGTACAGCCAACGAATTAGAATATACAGGAATTCACAATGTCCATACAACAGCCAGGTGATTCTCACTATCACAGAATGACATCAACAAATTATGATGATTAATTAATAGGATTCGAAGAAAATTCCTGGCAAGTAGTCAGAATAAAAACCACAAAGAGAAGGAAGATAAACTCAATTCCAGTCGCCATGGCCTACCAATTCCAGGCACTGGGAAAAAACAATGAAAGAACACAGACAACAACCAATGACAATAAGAACACCACAAAAGCTCCTCCGATTTTGTTTAGGAAGTGATGAATTATGAGGGTATGATCAAGTGCCGCCGTACATGATGAAAAATATATCACAACGTTCCTAGCAGACAACACAATTGAAATAAATTGTAAATTGCCAGACTCATACAGGAAAATGATAAAATATATGAGAGAGAACAAAGTCATCCATCACACACACCAGCCGAAGGAAGAACTAGCATTCAGAATTGTCATTGAATACATTCGCCATACAACAGATTTAAATGAAATCAAACAAGAAATAGAAAAAACGGGCGTAAAGTCAAAAACATCATGAACTGTAGGCACAGGGTGACCAAGGAACCCTTGAATATTTTCTTTGTAGACTTGAAACCAGCAGAGAACAATAAAGAAGTGTACAAACTGCAATACCTCCAACGCAGGTCAATCCACGTAGAACCTCCCAGAAAAATGAAAGGTATAACACAATGCATGAGATGTCAACAACATGGACACTCCAAAACTTATTGCAACAGAACATATATGTGTGTCAAATGTGAAGGCGCACATAGCACACTAAGCTGCAAGAAGAGCAAAGATACACCTGCAAATTGTGCCTTATGTCAAGGTGCTTATCCGGCCATCTATAAAGGATGCGAATTTTATCACAAACTCTTGAAATCAAATAATGCAAATAACAGACTGAACATACGCCAGAACAGTAGCACAAGACTAAACCAACTGGCAATCTCCACAAATAGAGCACAATACTACGACGGCGTATTAGTGCCACTGAGAAAAATAAAAAATGTCGCAATTGCCAGATTTAATCTGGCAATTGCGAGATTTAATCTGGAAATTGCTAGATTTAATCTGGAAATTGCTAGATTTAATCTGGCAATTGCGAGATTTAATCTGGCAATTGCAACATTTATCTGGCAATTGCGACATTTAATCTGGCAATTGACAGAATAAATCTGGCAATTTTAGACGTGGAAAGGAAATTTATATACATTCGCCAAGTTTCTGAATAGTCTAGAGGAGCACTCGAAACTCAAGAGTTTCTACGCCTTCGTTCGAATTTTGTTGTTTGGTAGCTAGAGTGGTCACCCACTCAGATATTTATCCCACCCAACGTAGCTTGACTTTTTATTAAAAAAATCCATGAGTTGAGTATGTATAACTAAAGTAATAATAGCACGTGAAAAAATTCCAGGAAAGTACTGATGTGAAGTAAGCAGCTTTTGCGCCCTTCTTCAAATCAGTTGCCAAAGCGATCATCTTTTCACGTATCGACCCCGACAAACGCTTATTTACATTTCCAGATGTAAAGATTTGGTTATCCTCA
This sequence comes from Myrrha octodecimguttata, assembly GCA_958510865.1. NCBI lineage: Eukaryota > Metazoa > Arthropoda > Insecta > Coleoptera > Coccinellidae > Myrrha > Myrrha octodecimguttata. The sequence continues at coordinate 15,385,320 of OY294058.1, read as the reverse complement.
CGAAATTCTGCATGAACCTTCAAGCTGTATTTTTTCATCAAATACGTACTTACCCATTCACATACTCTACCTTCTAAATCAAGCCCTAATACATCATTAATCATGCCTAACACATCATTATATGGATACTTATCGAACTTCCTAAAATTTACAGATTAAATCTCTCAATTTTTTTGTATTTGTATTTTTTCCGAATATCCTCGGCTTCAACGAAACCCCTCAGAATCTTCAAGCTTGTGCGAGTTAGGATACCGGGTGTGTTCTGTGTAGGCTTTGTTACTAATTCCTTGCGCCACGTTAGGAACAGCACTGTTAATTGTTTACCCAACAGCGAATGGTTGGACGGTCCCCTAAAAACCGGAAAAGTTATTTTCCGGCCAAGGGCTTGAACCCCAGACCTTACGATCATGGGGCTTGCGCTCTAACCACTGAGCTACCGCCGAAATTTAATTGCGAGATTAAATGTCGCAATTGCCAGATTAAATCTCGCAATTGCCAGATTTTTTTATTTTTCATAGTGGCACTAATACGCCGTCGTACAATATATACAACAGCCGCCAAACAATGTAACCCACACAAAACAACCAATCCAAATCCAACAAAACGAACAACTAAAATTCAGAGACTATGCAGATACAGTTAAGGGCACATCAGAACAACAGCCAAATGATTTGATGAAATGAGCACCTTTTTTGAAGAATTCAAGGCAATGTTTCAACAGCTGATGCAACAAAATACTATTGTGACGAGTACGGCCCTGTCTGTGCTAGTATATTCCAGAAAGCTCCAGACGTCTTATGAGTCACCCGCCTCTCCCTCGAAGCTTCTCGCAATTACTAGAAATTCCACAAGTGATAAAAGGGTAGGACTTTGATAGAATAAGTTGTTTGGTTATTGGAACAGTAGTGTGTAAAGTAGTGTAAATAAATAGTTTGATTATTCTGAACGTTTTGACAAAATAAGAAAACGTTACACTATGGTATTAAACATGCTAACCACACTTGCTACTAAAATTCAATAATTTTCTAAAAATCGCAGAATGGAATTCCAATGGTCTTCTGCAACATAAGAACGAAGTTGAATGTTTTCTTCATCAGAACTCCATAGATATCTTACTGATAAGTGAAACCCATTTCATAGAGAAATCCGATATAAACTTTCCAAATTACATATCATATTGCACCAACCACCCAGACAAAACTGCACATGCTGGTACAGCCATAATAGTCAAAAATACTATTGACCATGTGGAAATGCCAAAATATGAAAAAGATTATTAACAAGCTGCAGTCGTGAAGGTCAAAACATCAGCCTATGATCTGTCAGTTGCTGCCGTTCATTGTCCACCAAAACATAATCTCAAAAAGGAAAATTTCAGAGACTTCTTCCAAACTTTGGGACCAAAATTTATCGCCGGTGGTGACTACAACAGCAAGCACACACTATTTGGCTCAAGGTTAACAACAATAAAAGGCAGAGAACTGGCAAACCTGATACAGGAACTCAACTATTCCTTTCTGTCAACTGGAAGTCCTACGTACTTTCCAACAGACCCTAACAAACCTCTGGACCTGTTGGACTTTTTTATAACAAATGGCATATCTACTAACTACATGGATGTTTCCCCCAGCTATGACCTATCTTCAGACCACTCACCTATCATAGCAATAATAAGTAGTTTCATTATACACAAAACAACAATACCTAAGCTGCACAATCAGAAGACAAGCTGGGACGAATACAGGTACAAGGTGGAGGAACAAATTAATCTTGATATAAGCCTCCAAAATCCGACTGAAGTGGATCAAGCATTAACAGAATTAATTAGAATTCTTAAACATTCTGTAGAACAAGCTACTCCTAAAATCGAGGAAGCAAAAAGGACATACAACGTTCCAGAGAATATAAAGAGACTCATTGTAAAAAAAAGGAAGGCTAGAATGGGATGGCAAGCGACACGTTCTCCAGAAGACAAAAATATATTGAATAGAATAACAAATGATCTGAAATACAACATGAAAAAGCCAAAGAAAAATCGTTCAATGAATATGTAACAAACCTTAATAGATATGAAAACTTTGTGTGGGAACCAATTAAACATCTTAAAAAGCCAATAAAACAGATACCTCCTCTACGGAACATGGCAGGATTAACCATGCAATGGGCAAGGACCGACCAAGAAGAGGCACAAGCTTTTGCTGAACATCTGGCTGGAGTATTCACTCCCAATAACAACATAACTGATAGAAATCTGGGAAGGGAACTACTGGAAAATCCTGCAAGCACAACATCACTACACAAAATAAATATAAACAAAGTTCAAAATGAAATAAAAAAACTGAACATCAGGAAAGCTGCAGGAGCAAATAAAATAACGCCAAAAATGATAAAAGAGTTGCCAAGAAAAGGAGTGAAGATGATCACATATATATTCAATGCCATCTTGAGACTGAATTACTGGCCATAACAACTGAAAACGGCCGAAATTATACTAGTACTCAAACCAGGCAAAGTCCCACACAACATAACTTCTTACCGCCCTATCAGCTTGCTTCCTGTTCTCTCCAAAATTATAGAAAAATTGGTACTCCAAAGAATAAATACAGACCCCAACACGGAGGAGTGGATACCTGAACATCAGTTTTGGATTCCGATCAAATCATTCCACTTTGCAACAAGTCTACAGAATAAATCATGAAATAATTAAAGCTCTTGAAAGCAGACAATACTGTACATCAGCATTCTTAGATGTGAGCCAAGAATTCGACAAGATGTGGCATCCGGGTCTAATGTATAAGATCAAAATGTACCTACCTGGATATTACTACAAGTTACTAAAATCGTATCTTACAAATAGACGATTCAAAGTACGAGTTGGTGTTGAGGAATCCGAATCTTTCCCTATACAATCAGGAGTTCCGCAGGGAAGCGTCATTGGACCGCTGTTGTACCTATTATACACAGCCGACTTACCCTTAATACCATATTAGGACATTTTCAGACGACACAGGTATTTTATCTGTTGATGAAGATCCACAAAAAGCCTCCAACAAACTATAACTTCATCTGGATGAAATTCAAGAATGGCTCAGCTATTGGAAAATCAAAATTAATGAAACAAAATCGGTACAAGTAACTTTCACCTTATTTAGAGGCCAGTGTCCACCAGTGTATATAAATAATGTTCAAATACCAGAGGCTTCAAGTACAAAATACTTGGGAATGCATCTTGATAGCAAACACACATGGAAAGAAAAGGATCAAGAAAAGGAAACAATTAGATTGGAGAGTACAAGAACTAAACTGGCTCATAGGCAGAAAATCTAAACCGTCACTTGAAAATAAAATACTAATCTACAAAACAGTAATAAAGCCTATATGGGTATACGGTATTGAGGTCTGGGAATGTGCAAGCAAGTCGAACATATGTATAATTCAGTGAAGCCAATCGAAATACTTCGCATGATAGCAAATGCTCTAACCAAACCCTACATGAAGACTTCCAAATACCATACGTAAAGGATGTCATAAAGGATCGAGAAGAGCGAGAAATCTCTTTTACTGGTCTTTTCATTGCAAAAGAACCTACGATGTTACGTTTGAGCCTTAAGCTCCATAGTTATCTAATTAGCTTATAGGATATTCTATTTTGATTGCTAATAAATAAATTATAAAAAAAAATATAACACAACGATTGTAGATGGATGTAGTTGAATTTCACACGCACAAGTCTAAACTTTAGTGGGAAGCAAATGTTAATTTTACAAATTTCTTTACATGGATGGAATATAAATGGGTTTATTGATGCGCATATTCATTTATTTTGGGAATAAACATTATTATTGTACACATGGAAAAATAAAGAACTGCAGCTCAATGATACAAACGAACATGACACTTGGACGAATATCTGTGGGAAAATTAACAAATATCCCACGTTGATCTGAACTATAATATCAGTCATTATGAATATCGAATCATTTTATCTTTTGGTCCAAATGTCTGTAATTTTCGATGATTGAGCCAAAAATGGTCTCAAACTTCTAGGTTGGACCAACTGATCACGAATCCAGTGTCAAAATCGATACTTTCCTGCCGGCCGACAACACGATAACTGTCGAAAGAAGCAAGCTAGCGACTTGAAACTTTCAGATTATGTCGCGCATTGCAATGCGTCGGTTATGATCGGACAAATCGGTCGAATTGTTTCGGAATTATGGTAATTTGAAGTTTTGAAATTAATTTCCCCGATATTTCAGGAACTACTCATGCGATTGAATTGAAACTTGACAGTTAGTTGGAGCATAACAAAACAACGCACAACATCTCACGATTTCGTTGAGACCACACACTGATGTCAGCAAATCTTCAAAATGTTATTTTTTTCGGAAACTGTTCATTAAATCCGAAGAAATCTTTTACTCATACCTTGAACATCATATTTTACAGCAGTGTACCAAATTTCATTCTGATACGACCATAATTTTTGGAGATATAATGAGAAAGATATATAAAATTCCGTGTTTTTTTTCTCGATATCGCTGTTCTGTCCGGAGTAGTATATCTTGTCTATGGGAGTAACTCAAAAAATACTAATTCAATCGAAATGGAACTTGGCAGCTAGTTTGTTAATGCTGATGGGCAACTTTTATGCAGAATTTCGTGATGACCGTGTCAATTCAATATTCTGTGATCGTCTGATCAAATTATTCCCATGATATATTCTATATGAATCTTCGAACTGTCATTTTTCGATAAAATACCGGATTTCAATTCGATCTAATCTGTAATCGGAATCATTGGGCAGATTTTACCTATTCACAAATTCGACCTTCGTAATTAAGCCCCAAACCTACTCCTACATAAATCGAGTTTCTAAGTCGTTTCTTTTGGATGTTATTGGGTTTACAGTGGACCGCATGTTCAAGGATACATTAATTGTCTCAAATCCTAACCAATCAAAATCGATGTGGGCGTGGTCTCTTTGGCGCCAGTTTGAACTGAATTTCTGCTTGGAAGTATTTGAAGTTAACCAAAACTGTCATCATCTCACGATTGTGCACAAGAAGTTAATGTATATGTGGTGTACTGTAAATTGTACTGAACTGTTTGTATTTCAGTAGAATTTATAGTGATAAACATAATATTACACTCATTCAGTATATTGCACTGAAGCACCATTTTATTAGGTATATTATAAACAAACAGTAAAGAACATTTTTCTTTAGATTAGTATTTCTACTAGCTTGGGATGTGGATCTACCTTGCGCCCAGATCTACCTTTCGTTTAGATACGCCTTTTATGTAGTTAAATGATTTTGCACTCGTATGACGTCATCGAAAAATTTTGTGAACACTCGCAAAAAAATGCTCTGTACCCTCGCAAAAAAACGCTCTCTATGACCTGTCTAAACATATGTCAAGGTTATTTCGGAATTATAAACTTTCAGATACATTTTCTAGAGAAACAGGAATGAATATCGTCGAAAGGGGATCGAAAACGAATAAAAGGATATTTAATCTTCAAAAACTTACCAGCAAAAGAAACCTAGCTTGTACACAACGGTAGGATTCCAGTAAGAAAGATCGTTCTGAACCGGCACAAATTATGCTGAAATTTTGGAAAAAACTCAAAGTTGGTGGTAAAACACTTAATAGGATTCAGTACCAACCTCTAATCGATCCATTTCAATATAATATATCCCATATTTCAGTCGATTGAGTCGAATTTCATGTTAAAATTCCTTATAAGGAGCTCTCGGTCATAATATAGATTTATGGAATTTACTTTGTAATTATCACCAATCGCTTCATTCTTTTTCTTGAAATCGAAGCCCCGTGCTTAGTTTTTGCCATTTCATACAATATTTGCCAGTATTTCGGCATTTTTTCGGTCAAATTTATTCAATTTCTATCTGACAGCACTGACATCGGCTTTCAATCTCGTATGTAAACACAGATCGGACTCGATGGTCTGTCAGAAATTTTCCGACAAAAAAGAAACGTCACGAAGTAAACAAATTTCTTACGAATTTTTCGTACATTTTCGTTCGTTTGAGAGGAATGGGAATATATTCATGGACGTCTACGGTCTTTGAAAGTTCATTCCCCACCCTCGGTTTAGGCCGAAAAGCTTCGCCTTCGTAGGAGACAGCCCGTATGGAACGGTCTATTTTACGAAATCGAGCAAATTCGTCAAGTTTAGGAATTTTTTTAGGTATCTTGGGAATTTCGTAGCGAAACAAACTTGGTATCGACGGAAAGAGTGTTCTTTCTTCTTTCGGATCGGGAAATCGCCTTCGGCGAGTTCCCTCTCTCGGTGGCTCGAGATGCCGCTTCGCGGCATCTCTCGCCACCGCCGAACTGTCAAAGTTTCGAATTTCGTGGTTCGATGATTTTTGTTTTTCCTTAGAAAAGTCGAAAATTCATCTTGTTCTTCAGAAGGATCCGGGGTCGATTCAATAGTAGGTCTATTTTGGGAGTATTTTAAGAATATTCGAAAATTTCGGACATGGGCATGCTAAAGGTCATCAGTTACCTAATCTCTGAATTTTCTATTGAAAAGGAGATATTTTGTCGGGTCATTCAGGCCTTGAATTTCAGTCCTGTCAAATTTAGTTCTTATTCAACTAGCTTGGGATGTGGATCTACCTTGCGCCCAGATCTACCTTTCGTTTAGATACGCCTTTTATGTAGTTAAATGATTTTGCACTCATATGACGTCATCGAAAAATTTTGTGAACACTCGCAAAAAAATGCTCTGTACCCTCGCAAAAAAACGCTCTCTATGACCTGTCTAAACATAGGTCAAGGTTATTTCGGAATTATAAACTTTCAGATACATTTTCTAGAGAAACAGGAATGAATATCGTCGAAAGGGGATCGAAAACGAATAAAAGGATATTCAATCTTCAAAAACTTACCAGCAAAAGTAACCTAGGTTGTACACAACGGTAGGATTCCAGTAAGAAAGATCGTTCTGAACCGGCACAAATTATGCTGAAATTTTGGAAAAAACTCAAAGTTGGTAGTAAAACACTTGAAAGGAATCAGTACCAACCTCTAATCGATCCATTTCAATATAATTTATCCCATATTACAGTCGATTCAGTCGAATTTCATGTTAAAATTCCTTATAAGGAGCTCTCGTTCATAGGATAGATTTATGGAATTTCCTTTGTAATTATCACCAATCGCTTCATTCTTCTGCTTGAAAATGGAGCCCCGTGCTTAGTTTTTGCCATTTCATACAATATTTGCCAGTATTTCGCCGTTTTTCGGTAAAATTTATTCAATTTCTGACAGCACTGACATCGGCTTTCAAACTCGTATGTAAACACAGATCAGACTCGATGGTCTGTCAGAATTTTTCCGAAAAAAACAAACGTCACGAAATAAACAAACTTCTTACGAATTTTTCGCACATTTCCGTTCGTTTGAGAGGAACGGGAATATATTCATGGACGTCTCCGGTCTTTGAAGGTTCATTACCCACCCTCGGTTTAGGCCGAAAAGCTTCGCCTTCGTAGGAGACAGCCCGTATGGAACGGTCTATTTTACGAAATCGGTGAAATTCGTCAAGTTTAGGAATTTTTTTAGGTATTTTGGAAATTTCGTAGTGAAACGAACTCGGTATCGACGGAAAGAGCGTTCTTTCTTCTTTCAGATCGGGAAATCGCCTTCGGCGAGTTCCCTCTCTCGGTGGCTCGAGATGCCGCTTCGCGGCATCTCTCGCCACCGTCGAACTGTCAAAGTTTCGAATTTCGTAGTTCGATGATTTTTGCTTGTTCGTTTAGTATATAGACTAGCTTGGGATGTGGATCTACCTTGCGCCCAGATCTACCTTTCGTTTAGATACGCCTTTTATGTAGTTAAATATATTATACAATGATATGACGTCATCGAAAAAATTTTGTGAACTCGCAAAAAAATGCTCTGTACCCTCGCAAAAAAACGCTCTCTATGGCCTGTCAAAACATAAGTCAAGGTTACTTTGGAATTATAAACTTTCAGATACATTTTCTAGAGAAACGGTAATATATATCGTTGAAAGGGGATCGTATATGAATAAAAGGATATTTAATCTTCAAAAACTTACCAGCAAAAGTAACCTAGCTCGTACACAAAGGTAGGATTCCAGTTAGAAATATCGTTCTGAACCGGCACAAATTATGCTGAAATTTTGGAAAAAACTCAAAGTTGGTGGTAAAACACTTAATAGGATTCAGTACCAACCTCTAATCGATCCATTTCTATATAATATATCCCATATTGCAGTCGATTTAGTCGAATTTCATGTTAAAATTCCATATAAGGAGCTCTCGTTCATAGGGTAGATTTATGGAATTTCTTTTGTAATTATCACCAATCGCTTCATTCTTTTGCTTGAAAACGAAGCCCCGAGCTTAGTTATTGCCTTTTCATACAATATTTGCCAGTATTTCGGCGTTTTACGGTCAGTTTTATTCAATTTCTATCTGACAGCACTGACATCGCTTTCCGACCCCGAATGTAAACACAGATCGGACTCGATGGTCTGTCAGAAATTTTCCGGAAAAAAGAAACGTCACGAAGTAAACAAACTTTTTACGAATTTTTCGTACATTTTCGTTCGTTTGAGAGGAATGGGAATATATTCATGGACGTCTACGGTCTTTGAAGGTTCATTCCCCACCCTCGGTGTAGGCCGAAAAGCTTCGCCTTCGTAGGAGATACCCCGGATGGAACGGTCAATTTTACGAAATCGGTGAAATTCGTCAAGTTTAGGAATTTTTTTCGATATCTTGGAAATTTCGTAGCGGAACGAACTCGGTATCGATTGAAAGAGCGTTCTTTCTTTTTTCAGATCGGGAAATCGCCTTCGGCGAGTTCCCTCTCTCGGTGGCTCGAGATGCCGCTTCGCGGCATCTCTCGCCACCTTCGAACTGTCAAAGTTTCGAATTTCGTAGTTTTATGGTTTTCAAAATTCTTTTACTATATAGACTAGCTTGGGATGTGGATCTACCTTGCGCCCAGATCTACCTTTCGTTTAGATACGCCTTTTATGTAGTTAAATGATTTTGCACTCATATGACGTCATCGAAAAATTTTGTGAACACTCGCAAAAAAATGCTCTGTACCCTCGCAAAAAAACGCTCTCTATGACCTGTCTAAACATAGGTCAAGGTTATTTCGGAATTATAAACTTTCAGATACATTTTCTAGAGAAACAGGAATGAATATCGTCGAAAGGGGATCGAAAACGAATAAAAGGATATTCAATCTTCAAAAACTTACCAGCAAAAGTAACCTAGGTTGTACACAACGGTAGGATTCCAGTAAGAAAGATCGTTCTGAACCGGCACAAATTATGCTGAAATTTTGGAAAAAACTCAAAGTTGGTAGTAAAACACTTGAAAGGAATCAGTACCAACCTCTAATCGATCCATTTCAATATAATTTATCCCATATTACAGTCGATTCAGTCGAATTTCATGTTAAAATTCCTTATAAGGAGCTCTCGTTCATAGGATAGATTTATGGAATTTCCTTTGTAATTATCACCAATCGCTTCATTCTTCTGCTTGAAAATGGAGCCCCGTGCTTAGTTTTTGCCATTTCATACAATATTTGCCAGTATTTCGCCGTTTTTCGGTAAAATTTATTCAATTTCTGACAGCACTGACATCGGCTTTCAAACTCGTATGTAAACACAGATCAGACTCGATGGTCTGTCAGAATTTTTCCGAAAAAAACAAACGTCACGAAATAAACAAACTTCTTACGAATTTTTCGCACATTTCCGTTCGTTTGAGAGGAACGGGAATATATTCATGGACGTCTCCGGTCTTTGAAGGTTCATTACCCACCCTCGGTTTAGGCCGAAAAGCTTCGCCTTCGTAGGAGACAGCCCGTATGGAACGGTCTATTTTACGAAATCGGTGAAATTCGTCAAGTTTAGGAATTTTTTTAGGTATTTTGGAAATTTCGTAGTGAAACGAACTCGGTATCGACGGAAAGAGCGTTCTTTCTTCTTTCAGATCGGGAAATCGCCTTCGGCGAGTTCCCTCTCTCGGTGGCTCGAGATGCCGCTTCGCGGCATCTCTCGCCACCGTCGAACTGTCAAAGTTTCGAATTTCGTAGTTCGATGATTTTTGCTTGTTCGTTTAGTATATAGACTAGCTTGGGATGTGGATCTACCTTGCGCCCAGATCTACCTTTCGTTTAGATACGCCTTTTATGTAGTTAAATATATTATACAATGATATGACGTCATCGAAAAAATTTTGTGAACTCGCAAAAAAATGCTCTGTACCCTCGCAAAAAAACGCTCTCTATGGCCTGTCAAAACATAAGTCAAGGTTACTTTGGAATTATAAACTTTCAGATACATTTTCTAGAGAAACGGTAATATATATCGTTGAAAGGGGATCGTATATGAATAAAAGGATATTTAATCTTCAAAAACTTACCAGCAAAAGTAACCTAGCTCGTACACAAAGGTAGGATTCCAGTTAGAAATATCGTTCTGAACCGGCACAAATTATGCTGAAATTTTGGAAAAAACTCAAAGTTGGTGGTAAAACACTTAATAGGATTCAGTACCAACCTCTAATCGATCCATTTCTATATAATATATCCCATATTGCAGTCGATTTAGTCGAATTTCATGTTAAAATTCCATATAAGGAGCTCTCGTTCATAGGGTAGATTTATGGAATTTCTTTTGTAATTATCACCAATCGCTTCATTCTTTTGCTTGAAAACGAAGCCCCGAGCTTAGTTATTGCCTTTTCATACAATATTTGCCAGTATTTCGGCGTTTTACGGTCAGTTTTATTCAATTTCTATCTGACAGCACTGACATCGCTTTCCGACCCCGAATGTAAACACAGATCGGACTCGATGGTCTGTCAGAAATTTTCCGGAAAAAAGAAACGTCACGAAGTAAACAAACTTTTTACGAATTTTTCGTACATTTTCGTTCGTTTGAGAGGAATGGGAATATATTCATGGACGTCTACGGTCTTTGAAGGTTCATTCCCCACCCTCGGTGTAGGCCGAAAAGCTTCGCCTTCGTAGGAGATACCCCGGATGGAACGGTCAATTTTACGAAATCGGTGAAATTCGTCAAGTTTAGGAATTTTTTTCGATATCTTGGAAATTTCGTAGCGGAACGAACTCGGTATCGATTGAAAGAGCGTTCTTTCTTTTTTCAGATCGGGAAATCGCCTTCGGCGAGTTCCCTCTCTCGGTGGCTCGAGATGCCGCTTCGCGGCATCTCTCGCCACCTTCGAACTGTCAAAGTTTCGAATTTCGTAGTTTTATGGTTTTCAAAATTCTTTTACTATATAGACAAGTTATATTCATTCAGTACATTGGCCAAAATCGAAATGTTTTGGCATCACTGTGTATCAATTACCATTTTATTAATAAATAGATTTAGATGTGGATGTAGAGAACGAGCTAGGAATATCACCATGAATTATCACAATGCATGATGAATTCTGAATCATCGGGATATCCCCAAAAAAATATTATTCAGGTTTCAATATATTATTAGATAATGAATTTTCTTTAAATCTAACAAGGATAGGAATCGGTTTCACGGAGAAGAAGGAGCTCCAGTAATAATAAAATAACAAAATAATTGATTTATCGACAGATATTCGTCCTTGTGATTATGTTATTTCCTTTAAATCATTGACTGTTATTGTCTCAGCAACACTGTCCCAATGAAGAAAGCTTATTATAATTATTCACTTTTTAAATTTTATATTATTGAGTTTCAAATTTAACCTCCAAATAATTAGTATGTCTTAAAATATTAGACTTGGCACCTTTTTCTATCCAGAGTGATCTATATTTCATCAATGATTCAGTTTATAAATTTACGAAATTTTCGTTATAAAATACCTAGTCAATGAAGAGTAGGTTATTACTTCAAAGGAATTAGGAACAGGAAAAATATGCAATAAACATATTTGAAATTGTTTATTTTATGAACTCCGAGCAAATAATTACAATAACAAATGAAGAAATTAATCTTTAATTACTTCCAGGGTACGTAATTCAAAGCGAACAAAGAGAAAACAGTTTTTTCACATAATTGATTCAAAGCGCAACTTAACATATGAATGTCATTTTGGATTGACTGAAAATAGCTTATTTATTTTTAATTTTATTTCACGCTCCAAACTCTCCTACACCTGAACCAAAATGCAATATTTTTATAATTACAATGTATACATTTCATTCCAAAATATTAAAATTCCAAAATTGAATATTTTACTTCAAGAAAGTAAACAGTGTTAAGAGAGGGTAAACTATAATTATTATTTGCACCTTAATATGCTAAGACCTGTAACTATACATACATCGCATTAATCCTCACCTTCGAAAGATCCTACACATTTCACAATTCATAAGCATCTTGATAATTAGAAATATTAACTACACCTAAGTTATATAAAAACCTTAGACAAAGGAATGTCTAAGGTTTGAGATAACTTTTGGTCTTATGCTTGTTAGGAGGGCCGTTTGAGTTCACGGCGAAAATAGTGTATTCATGGAATAGAGGTCACTGTCGGAGTTGGTGTATGGTCTTCAGGCACACCTATTGGAATAAGCTTTCTACTAGTAAGGAAAAGGTGAAATCGTTTCGGAAAATGTATGTTAATGTGATTAACCCATCGTATTTCGATTTTCTTTCGTTATATTTTTAGTCAGATACAATGAGTTATTAAAATTGATAGGTTTTACTGATGTCTCCTCAATGAAGAAACACTGATTCGGAAAATATATTTGAGAAATTTGTCTGTTGTTATGTTATAAACATGATAGTATGAATTCCCTCGTTCAATTGATGAATTTAATTGTAATGCAATATCGGTTGAAGTAAGTTTGTGATAAAACTAATGTTTTTGTTCTTTCCTTTGTCTAAGATAAAAACACAAACTAACATCAACTTTGTAAGATGAAGATTTACATTCTTTACATAACAAAATACTATATGAAAAGATCCCGAAAATGATGAATTCAAAACATGCGAGAATGTTTCATTTATCATTCTGAAGATACGTTTGCTTCTCCACTTTCCTCTTCTTAGATACATGCTCATCAACACCTTGTCCCATATTAGCGTTTCTGCCATGAATTTGTTGGAAGCATTTTCATTCAAACTTCTGAGAAAGCTATTCCTCTAAAGCGATCTGAAAAGAATACTATCCACATCTAATACAAACCAAATACATTTTTTAGGGTTAATACCTCTCTTCATTACTAGAAATTAATGGATATATATTATATGGCCCGCTCTCCTAAATAAAATTGGTTTACAATCTTATACATGAGAAACTAACATGTATCTTGGATATTGAATATACCGCAGCAGCAAAAAAACTTAAAAATATATAAGGTAGGTATACAAGAAAAAGGATCAAAAACAAAATTAGATAAAAAAAAACTATTCATTTCTGAAGTGTGTGTGCAAACCAACGAAGGGTTGTCTAGGAGAGAGGTCAAAGCTGAGATTAGACTGGTCAAGGACTCTGTTCGTTATCTTAAGCATTTTCACAATGGGTGAACCATAAATAAAAGTCGTCGTATGAGGTATTTCGAACAACAGCTTCAGTCTGGTGGTACGAGATGGAACTCTCAATCTCATAAAATCTCTCAGTTGCGGTGTATTATAGAAACAATTAAAAATTTGGTAACACATCCCTACGACATCCTTCAATCTTCTGTTCTCAAGAGACATTATTTCAAATCGATCGGCTCGATCGTGGTGGGATTTCTCGCTGCGATTGCGGTTTACTAACCTCTAATCTATCTAACGCACTAACGAATTGATGCTTGCTTGGCTACTGTTTGTTACATTTTGAAGAATAATCAATACAAATTGTCCAGACGTTTTAAAAAAAGCAATTATCATTGCTATACTAACGTACTAACGACTTGATATTGTTCTGTAACATTTTGAAGAATCATCAGTGTAAATTGTCCAGACCTTTTGAAAAAGCAATTATCATTGCTATACCCGGCTAAATATCATTAATAAATTACATCTTTACCACACAATTTCAGATTTTTCCCTAAATTATGGACACGGTGAGGTAAGTTCAGTTTATGCCTTATGGAATAGTTTTTTGATAAAATTTCGGTTTTTTTGCAGAGTGAATCCACTAATTTGTGAAGAATGTCGAAAGGAGTTCACCAGCATATCAAATAAAAACAAGCACCTCCGGAATATACATAAGCATGAATCTCCAAAAGTGGAAAGGATGCAGAATATTATGTGTTCTCTTTGTCCCAATGAATACAGAGAGAAGTTTTTATCCTATAAGGATTTGGATAAACATTTCACAAATATCCACAACATAAGAATCACAGAAAGTATTATCAATTTCAGGAGCCATGAAGAGTTTGAAGCATGGCGAGCAGAGGAAAACAGAAATGTTGAATATGCTTGTACTAGGGCCGTTGAAAATAAGTAGGGGGATAGAATTGTATATTACCATTGTAACCGAATCAATTATAGAGGTACGTAGGACACTTCTGATCATGGAGAATCAACTGTGTGGAATTTTAGGATACCAAAGTAACTGTGCAATACGTAACGTGAAGCTCGGAGGAAGTATTCACATTCAGGGAATGTGTTCTTCAAGATTTTCACTCAAAATTTCGACAGATGGTAATAACTATTAACTAACCATATATTTGTATTAATCTGATTTTAATACCTCCTATCAGGCTTGTTTACAGTAACATTTGTTGAAACACACGTGGGACATGAGGATGTTTCTTTAAGAGCACAACGACTCTCGAAGTTACAACAGAACCATCTTGTTGAAAAATTAGCTGCAGGAATAACAATGGAAAGAATAATCCAAGATGCTAGAAATGTTCAGGATGGGGAAGTTAATAGACTCAATGTCTTAACTAGAGGAGATTTGGCATATTTAGATAGGAAATATAACATTGACAAGAAAAGAAATCCAGATGATATGATTGAAATTGCTATGAAAGTTGAAGAATGGAATAGACAAGGAGAAAATTATGCATTTTTATTTAAAAGAATTGGTAAGTACATTACTGCTGCTTATGGAGCAAGGTCGTAGAAGTACTAATTATTTTAGGTGAATGTTACCCTGGCTTGAGGAATGTAGATTTTGCTGTAGCATACATGAATGGAGTCATGGAAAAAAAACTGAGAGAATTTAAAAAGATAATATGTGTAGATGGAACGCATGGAACAAATAGATATGATTGGGAACTAACAATAGTTTTAGTGAAAGATGAAAATAACATGGGATTTCCTGTTGCATTTTTACTTTCTAATAGAAGAGATCAAATAATTCAAGAACATTTTTTTACAGCTCTCAAATCAAGACTCGGTGGACCAATTGAAGCAGAATTTTTTTTATGAGTGACGATGCTCCTATCTACTTCAATGCTTGGACCAAGGTTATGAGTTCACCTCAAAAACCTAGAAGACTCCTTTGTACATGGCATGTCATAAAAAATTGGAACACTCAAGGAAGATTGAAAATCAAGAAGGTAGAAGTTAGGCAAGAAATGAAGAAGGAGATGAGGAAAATTCTGAAAGAAACTGAGCCTACAACATTTATGGAATTGAAGGATAACTATTTCAGAAATTTAGAAAACGAAGGCGAAAATAATTTTCTTCAGTATTTGCCATAGACCTAATATAACATGGACGGAGCTTTACGTCACTTTTAGACTGAATCGATTGTAATCTACATCCAAGAGAGAAAGAATATGCATTTTCTAGGGATAAAAAGGATGGAACTAGAAGAGGCTTGGAATCTCAAAAAATACGAGTGAGAGAGTAGATACTATTTCGGAGAGTTCAAAAGAGGATGGAGCTAGAAGAGATTTGCCTCTTCTAGCTCCATCTCTCTCTTATGTACGTTACACTCCTCTCTTTCTAACGCTCCGTCCATGTTATTATAGGTCTATGGTATTTGCAGAAGTAATAATAATTATTTTGGGAGAATGTGACTTAAAGAGTAATACATGCTTTGTTTTTAGCAATTATTTTCAGAATGAAAATAGAGTTATGATGTGGGCTCACTGCTATAGAATTAATGCAGGAATTAACACTAATATGGCCATCGAAAGTTTAAATAAAGTACTGAAATATAATAACATGAGAGGAAAACGGAATATAAGGTATGTTATAAAATTTTATTTCATAAAAATAAATGATAAGTTGACTTCTTTTCTTCAGAGTGGAAAAATTATTGGATTTACTGGATGAACTAGTCGAAGAAAAAATGTGGAATAAAATACCTACAGCAAATAACTATCAACATAAAATCACTGTGGAAGCACACAAAAAAGCAGAAAAAATTAATGGTAAGATCGAAACATACGAATTTGGAAAATTCAAGGTACCATCTTGTTCGGTGAGTAATAAATTTTATATTGTGAATTGTAAAGAACTTTGTGATAGCGATTGTAGAGCAGGATTTTGTAACATATGTAAAATATGTATACATAGATATGAGTGCCAGTGCTCAGAAAATACAGTTAAAAAAGTACTGTGTAAACATATACATGCTGTATCTTTGCTAGAGGAGAGAAGCGAGTCTGTTTTAGGTTCCCCACATTCAGATGAAAGCGAAACACTGTATCTCAACGAGCCTACAGGAACCAAGCTGCGTTACCAGGATGATGTCGCCCATTTTATTCAGGAGAGCAGGCCACATAATATATCCATTAGTTTCGAGGAAAGAAGAAAGGTATTAACCCTAAAAAATGGTTTGTATTAGATGTAGATAGTGTTCTTTGTAGATTGCTTTAGAGGAACATAATAGCTTTCTCAGAAGTTTGGATGAAAATGCTTTCAACAAATTCATAGCAGAAACTTGGAAATTTAGAGCTAATATGGGACAAGGTTTTGGTGAGCATGTATCTAAGAAGAGGAAAGTGGAGAAGCAGACATATTTTCCGAATGATAAATGAAACTTTCTCGCATGTTTTAAATTCATAATTTTCGGGATCTTTCCGTATAGTTTTTCGTTATGTAAAGAATGTATATCTTCATTTTACAAAGTTGATGGTAGTTTGTGTTTTTATATAGCTTAGGTATAGTTAATATTGCTAATGTTCATGATGCTTATGAATTGTGAAATGTGTATGATGTTTTGAAGGTGAGGATTAATGCGATGTCTGCATAGTTACAGTTCTTAACATATTAAGGTGCAAATAATAATTATAGTTAACACTCTGTTAACACTGCTTACTTTCTTAAAGTAAAATATTTAATTTTGGAATGTTATTATTTTGGAATGAAATGTACATTGTATTTATACAAATATTGCATTTTGGTTCAGGTGTAGGGGAGTTGGGAGCCTGAAATAAAATTGAAAATAAACTAGTTTCAGACAATCCTTGATAACATTGTTATGTTAGCTTAGGTGTGGTAAATATTGCTTATGTTCAAGTTGCTTAGGAATTGTGAAATGTATATGATGATTTGAAGGTGAGGATTAATGTGATGTGTGTATAGTTACAGTTCTTAACATATTAAAGTGCAAATAATAATTATAACTTAACTCTCTTAACACTGCTTACTTTCTCAAATTAAAAGTATTGAAATTTGGAATGAAATGTGCACTGTATTTATACAAATATTGCATTTTGGTTCAGGTGTAGGGGAGTTGGAAGCCTGAAATAAAATTAAAAATAAATAAACTACTTTCAGTCAATCTCAAATGACATTCAAATTGTAGTTGGGATTTGAATCAATTATGTGAAAAAACTGTTTTCTCTTTGTTAGCTTTGAATTACTAACCCTGGAAGTTATTAGAGATTAACTTTTCCATTTGTTATTGTAATTATTTGCTCGAAGTTCATAAAATAAACAACTTCAAATATGATTATTGTATATTTTCCCTGTTCCTAATTCCTTCGAAGTAATAACCCACTCTTCATTGACTATTTTATAACGAAAATTTCGTAAATTTATAAACTGAATCATTGATGAAATATAGATCCTTCACTGATTTGCAGATAAAAAACTGCCAAGTAGACTATTTTAAGACAAACTAATTATTTATAAGTTAAATTTAATATTCAATGAAATAAACTCTAAAATTCAAAAAGTTATAACGAAGCTTCCTTCATTGGGACAGTGTTACTGAGACAATAACAGTCAATGATTAAAAGAAAGTTATTTATCTAAGAATATATTAAGAACCTGAATATTTTTTTTTGGGATATCCTGATGATTCAGAATTCATCATGCATTGTGATAATTCATAGTGATATTCCTAACTCGTTCTCTACATCCACATCTAAATCTATTTATTAATAAAATGGTAATTGATACACTGCGAGGCCAAAACATTTCAATTTTGGGCAATGTACTCAATGAATGACTTGTTGAAATACTAATCTAAAGAAAAATGTACTTTACTGTTTGTTTATAACATACCTAATCAAATGGTGATTCAGTGCAATATACTGAATTAATGTAATATTATGTTTATTACTATACATTCTACTGAAATACAAACAGTTCAGTACAATTTACAGTTCACCACATATACATTAACTTCTTGCGCACAACGTGAGATGACAGTTTTGGTTAAGTTCAAATACTTCCAAGCAGAAATTCAAACTGGCGCCAAAGAGACCACGCCCACATCGATTTTGATTGGTTTGGAATTGAGACAATTAATGTATCCTCGGGAAATCCCGCCAAGATCGAGCCGATCAATAATCGACTTCACACGAATGCTCGCGGGTCCCTTGGAAACGCGTCGCTTTTGATTGGCTAGGATTTGAGACAATTAATGTATCTGCAGGTTCAAAGGATATCGCCAAAAGTGAACATGCGAGCGAAAGCTGCTGACTTCACGTCAGAGCTTTTCTAGATTTTTTTATTTCAACAGGAATGTTTGTCATTCGACTTACTTTTTTGAATATCATCAGGAGTAGCTGTTCTGCCAGTCTGTTGCAAAGTTCTGACGAATTTGCTACACTCGTTTTCAATTTCTTCTGTTCCCTTCAATCTGGTGGATAGTTCTAGTTTGAATTAGTGAAAAAAAATTCTTTTAGAAATTCCAGATTTATAATCATTAAGTCATTTGTATTGGAATGTTTGAAAATTAAAAATCATGTATGTTACCCTTCAAAAATATTTGAACCCAGTTATCAAGGATCAGAAAAATGCTGCCTGATTTCTGATTCATATTAGATGACACAAATTTCAATCGTGGTAATGTCCACTTAGTGAATTTTCTTCACAAGTGAAACTTCGCACATCATCCCAGTAGGCTGTATATCTTGAAAATTCGAAAAAAAATTAGAGACTTCTGCTCTAGCAGTAGAAGTGGTAGCTATAGCTGACACCAATCTGTGTATTAACCTATCCACATTTTGTTGCTTGGAATGAAATCAAAAATATTGTATACCCACATTATATGTTCACGAAATCTGAGAAGCACCTTCATTTCGTGGTGATTTTGGAAATATTCGGAAAATAAATTTTCGAGAGGGTATAATATCTGTGAAATCATTAGGGAAAGCTTTCCTATTCATGAATTTGTTCTTATACCCCAAAATTGCCCCATAAACACACAGACAAATATCCACCGATTATCAATAATTATCCTAGCCATGATCTTAGGTAGTCATGTTATCACCTGAAGCATCTACAAAGAGGTATGTGGAACACTTGTCATCCTTATGGCTTGTGACATATTGTGCCGTTTCAAAATTTCTTTTCGTTAGATTTCCAAGAAATCATATCTGACCAAGTTGAACACTATATACCTAGACTGTGAAGTGACGGCCTGAAGGTTCAATCAAAATAGAATGAGGATTATGTAATTAGAAGATAGAAAACTTTTATATGGATATGATCTTTAAATATTTAACTATCCTCCTCATTTGTACTGGTTTCATGAATCCTGACTCGCTCCTTTCCTATCTATGTATCTTCCAAGTCCTCACAATAATTTACTCTCGATGTTGCTCCTCTTCCCATTCTTCCGTTTGATGTCTGCGATCAGAATCATTGTCGAAGTAGAATTGTATGAATTTTTTCTGATATCAGGGCATTCCTCAAGATCTGGCATTTCAGAAAAAAAAATTATGTACACAGACTTAGGTTTATTTATAGTACAAAATCTTGATGTATAGATATACATTTTATCCATTTCTCACGGATTTTCTGATGCAATGGAATGATAAATTGAAATAACTTAATACAAATATATTAAATAACTTAGTTCAATACACAAATATTGATGAATTCACGTTAGGATCCATTAAGGCCTTTCAACAACTCAATACAGAAAATTGAAAAACAAGACTAGGATTTTAAAATTGTTATTTCTTAGTTTTAAGAGTATTACTCAACCATTCCATCGCCATATCCAATCCTTCACCCTTTGTTGCAGATGTCTTGAAAATTTGGAAGGTCCTATTTTTCAATGCCTCCAAACCTAATGCTTGATGAACTTCTTTCAAAGACATACAGCCAGGTATGTCTTGCTTATTTGCTAGAACTACAAGGATAGCGTCTGCAAGTTCTTCTTCCTGAAATATTTTTGAGATGAACAGGACTTTTTTCACAGATTTAGTAACTCACTCGAAGCATGTGGAAAAGTTCATCTTTGGATATACCCATTCTTTCCTTATCAGCAGAGTCCACCACATAAATTATAGCATCAGTATTGCTGTAATAACATCTCCAATATGGCCTATAACGAAAAATTTTGGCTATTTGTAATACACACTTCTATGTATTCTTCACCTTATACTTGTTTGTCCTCCCAAATCCCAAACTTGAAATTTTAAATTCTTATATGTAACTTGTTCGACATTAAATCCTATTGTTGGTATTGTTGTAACCACTTCACCAACTTGAAGTCTATATAAAATTGTTGTTTTACCGGCACCGTCCAAACCTAATATCAATATCCTCATCTCCCTGGCCCCAATCAGGCTTCGGAAATAGCTGAATAACATACCTAGAATTCATTTTGACCTGTAGTTTTTCCTTTATAAAATTGTATATTATATACCCATTATGAATGAACTTTACTCTTGCGAATTTGAGTTATTTGTTATTTCCAAAAATTCAGTTCATTTTACAATAATTCCTACGAAACTCTAGGATTAAAATAAATAATCAAACAAGTATAAAATTTTTGATATCGGTTTTGACGTGTATTTTTATAAACCTGTCACCACAGTTCACAGAATACATACATATACCTGTCACTCTCACGCTGTTATGTCACAAACCGATTGGTCTCCAATGATCTAATCAGGGAGGTTTTCCTAGTCCATGGATCTAATAATATACTGTGTGTATTATATATAAACATGATTATTATATATATTGTGACGAGTACGGCCCTTCCTGTGCTAGTATATTCCAGAAAGCTCCAGACGTCTATGAGTCACCCGCCTCTCTCTCGAATCTTCTCGCTAGAAATTCCACAAGTGATAAAAGGGTAGGCGCGTAGCAGCACAGGGACTAATTCAGCAGAGTGATTCGTAGCGGAAAGTGTTCAGTGAAAATAAATAAGCGTGGAAATAAATTGTGTACAGACTTTGATAGAATAAGTTGTTTAGTTATTGGAACAGTAGTGTGTAAATAAATAGTTTAATTATTCTGAACGTTTTGATAAACTAAGAAAACGTTACAATATTATAACTATTTGAGTTCACTGTGGATAGAATACTGATAACAAAACAGTGTGTAACTACTCTCTAATCCACTTACACTTTCTGCGTCTAACGCACGTTTCGGAAACCAAGTTTCTTTTGTCAAAGGCATAGCGTTACTAACTTCATTGCAAGCGCACCTGTTGCACTAGTGAGAGGATGGTATACCTCTCACTAGATATATAAAAAAATATATGTAGAATTTCATGGTTTTCTTCTCGATATCGTTTTTTTTCGGTATAACTCAAGAAATACTGATTCAATCGTGATGAAACTTTGCAGCTAGTTCAAAGATGCTGAAGGATAACATTGTGCAAAATTTCGTGATGATCATGTCGTGAACGATTTAAAAAAAAATTTCAAATTTTTTTTTCAAATATTCAATATTCTGTGATATTCTCATCATATTATCCTCATTTCTCGATGAAGTACTGGATTTCAATTCGATCTAATCTGTATTTTTGGAAATATTGGCAAAATAATATTTTGAATGGGTATATCTCCGGAATCATTGGGTGGATTTTACCCATTCATGAATTCGCCCTTCGTAATTGAGGTCCAAACCTTCTCCACAAATATCGAGTTTCTAAGTTGTTTCTTTCGGAAGTTATTGTGTCAACGGTTCGGCCGTAAGGCCGAACGTAAACACAATAACTTCCGGAAGAATATAATGTGTACTGCCTTTGGTCATTCGCAACTATTGCTAAGCGATACGCCCTCTGGCGATAGAAATTCGAACACTTCCAAGCTAGTAGTTTTTCGACATGCCTGTTATTCTAACGTATTTTGCTTACTTTGAAAGTTCATTTTCGAGCTCTTTTGTTGTTCCCAGAGTTGAAATTTTGGTATACCGAGAGTGTTTGTAATATTCATCAATCGATTCGCCTTTCTTTCCGATTAAAATTTTCGATTGTATCAATTTGAAATGGCATCCTTCCGAAATGACTATTGTTGTGTGCCTCAACTCAATGCTATTCATGGTCAAAGAAGAAAGGATCATCTACTGCCCCAAGTTTTCATTTTTTCCAAAACCAAATGAAAGTGAAGTTAATTTGGAGACATTATTTGGCAGGGAACTCAATGATAGAAGAAAGACCTAGATTTAGAAATTGAAGATTGGAAAACAGGTCACGGAATACATGAAAGTATGCTCACTGCATTTCTCTGCAGATGTTTATTTTCATGAAGGTAAATTAGAATGTATTCATTTCGAAACAACTTCATGTCCAGATATTTCAGGTGTAAATGAAAATACAGGAATTTTGATGAAAGATGCTGATCCTGCAGAGAAACTACCGAGCACTTCTGCAGCTACCTACTTCACAGGCTACACAAAATCATATTCAAAGAGCGTGAGCTGCTTGAAAACCTGACAAAAACTAAATATACGCACTGTTATAGTTGATAATAGCCGAAGATATTCTTACAAAAACATCGATATTTTTCATTTCTATATAGGTAGGTTGAACCAGCTGTGACATTTTTCATTTTGTATGTGTATCTTGAGCTGCTGTGATACGAAAGTAAAATATGTCTATTTGTTTCCTTTCCTTTCTTTCGAAATACGATGCAAATGAACTAAAGCAGAAAAGCTGTCTTATCATTTTATTGATTCACTCGTTTGTAAACAAAGAGAACGAATCATATCATATATTTAGACTGATTCCAGATTTACCACATAATATGGCTTGCATGCAGCACTTCTTCACATCTATAAGAGTCCTTGAATTACCTATTTAGGTGCCTATTTTTCCAGAAATTGAAGTGGTTCATTTTGATCCACCAAGCAACAGACACTAAAATAACATCGAAATTATCCTCTAGGAACGAATTGAAGCACGATTTTATAACGTCATCCAAAAGAAAAGTCCCTTCTCGAAAAATCTTTCACAAAATTATCATAATTTCTTTAAATATTCTAGTTCTGCTTAATAAATATTCGTTCTCCACCACATTTCTACGGTTTGTTTACATAAAACTACTAGCTTGGACAAGTTCCAAAATTATCCGTTAGTGCGCTGGCATCTTCGCAGAAATTCCCGATCACTTTGTGACCCAACGAAAACCCACAGCAAGTAACTGGCTCTGTAGCGTAGAGGTTGAGCTCTTGGGTAGTATTCTAGGGATCCCAGGTTCGAAACCTGTCTCGGGCTATACCGTAAGTTCAAGAATTATTAGAGAGTTTCAAAATAACCATAGAGTGAATATCATGTTATGACGGATGACTTTGAAACGGGAAAGTTGTCATTAAGGATGTGACATTTCGACGTCAATTTGGGATCCCTCTGACGTCTCCTTTCGTCATTTCGAGACCAAAAATGCGGTACGGCACCTGAAAGAAATGTACGAAGGCGTAGAAGGGCCACTCTTTGTCGACAAAATTTTTCCACCTAATTCCGACTTTGAACTCGGAATTATAGACTAATTCCGACTTCGAACTCGGAATTATACATAATTCCGACTTTGAACTCGGAATTATACTAATTCCGAGTTTGAACTCGGAATTATAGACTAATTCTGACTTTAAACTCGGAATTATAGACTAATTCCGACTTTGAACTCGGAATTATAGACTATATTTCCGAGTTTAAAGTCGGAATTAGTCTATTATTATTATTATACTAATTCCGACTTTGAACTCGGAATTATAGACCATATTTCCGAGTTTAAAGTCGGAATTAGTCTATTATTATTATACTAATTCCGACTTTGAACTCGGAATTATAGACTATATTTCCGAGTTTAAAGTCGGAATTAGTCTATAATTCCGACTTCAAACTCGGAATTAGTCTATAATTCCGAGTTTGAAGTCGGAATTATAGACTAATTCCGACTTTAAACTCGGAAATATAGTCTATAATTCCGAGTTCAAAGTCGGAATTAGTATAATAATAATAATAGACTAATTCCGACTTTAAACTCGAAAATATAGTCTATAATTCCGAGTTCAAAGTCGGAATCAGTCTATAATTCCGAGTTTAAACTCAGAATTAGTCTATAATTCCGACTTCAAACTCGGAATTAGTATAATTCCGAGTTCAAAGTCGGAATTATGTATAATTCCGAGTTCGAAGTCGGAATTAGTCTATAATTCCGAGTTCGAAGTCGGAATTAGTCTATAATTCCGAGTTCAAAGTCGGAATTAGTCTAATTCCGAGATTAAAGTCGGAATTAGGTGGAAAAATTTTTTTCGACAAAGAGTGGCCCTTCTACGCCTTCGTAGAAATGGGAGGCACCATAGAGTACTGATTATTTGGAAATTCTGACGTTCAAAAGGCTTTTCTGTGATTTTACAGCTGTGTTAACCTTCATGTTTATTTTTGTTATGATTTCAAATTAAATCAAAAAAATTGATTTAGCCACAGAATAGATAAGTATATATAGATAATTCTCTATTCTGTGATTTAGCCGATTTTGGAATATTTGAACTCGAACAACTGAGCTAGTTTATGATTCTCCCTCATATTCATTATTTTCTAAACAGGATCAGATATCAGAGGTTCCTTCTTATCGTTATGTTATCTTAAATAACTATGAATTCATGAGAAAAATTTAATTGAAAATCTTTTTTATACCCATTGCAATGTTGTACGATTCATATTGTTCCATATAAATTAAATATTGTATTTGCCTTATATGTTTCTGTTCCAACAGGAAAGTGAGTAATAGAAAAGTGTTATCAATATTAAAAAATCTTCTTTCATAAAACTCATGCTGTAAAGGAATGCTCTTTACCAAAATTTCCTTTACTTCATCATTGAAGTACACATATTATTTTAATTTTAACTCTGAAGGGAAAAACATTTTTTGAAGCCACAATAACCTTTGTCTTACTCGATGAAAATTCATCTTTGTGATCAAAAGTAAAATAACTCAAATCAAAAGGTTGTACTTTAAATTGTGTTATATGATGGTACATGTTCAATTTGTTACGGATTTACAAAAGTAAATCGTTTCCAACTCCAAATGTATCAATATTTATTACCAAGGTTCAAAGAAGTTGCGAGTTTAAACAATGATATCACTTTGAGTGATATCAGAGTTGGTAAATATATCGACTTTGACCTATGAAGGACGAAAATCTTATAATGCAGCTTATGATTACATCAGAAAGCTTTCCCTCGTCAAAGTCGGGAAGGTAAACTTTTATTTATGAAAGTTTTGGTTTATCTTGTTATGTACAAGATTAA
Organism: Myrrha octodecimguttata; assembly: GCA_958510865.1. Lineage (NCBI taxonomy): Eukaryota > Metazoa > Arthropoda > Insecta > Coleoptera > Coccinellidae > Myrrha > Myrrha octodecimguttata. Next base: position 15,359,440 of record OY294058.1, on the reverse strand, counting down.
ATGAAGAAAGATTTGCATTTGAACTACCTTAAGAACTATATTGAATTATGCTGAACAATCTTGTGTAAACACCAGTAAATTAATTACAAGTTTTCCTCAACATGAATGCTTCGAGTACAACTTTTAAACGAAAATTGTAGCAAAAGGTTACAATTTCATACATAAAAGTTATGCTTTATTTTGTTATGCACAAGTTTGAATAAAAAAAAATTCAAATCTAAATTATTTTAAGTAAAATAATGAATTTGCTAGACAACCTAAAAATATATGGGCATTCTGTCTAAACGCTTTGCAGAATAGAAATTGTTTTCTTCACTATGAATGTTTCGATTTCGAGTACAACTTTTAGGCAACAAAGGCATAAATGCAGCCTTTTATATGTTTTCATTTTTAGGAAACAACGAATATAAGAAATCAAAAAGTTGTTCAAAATTCCGAAATCAAAGCCAAAACAAAAATGAAGGTTAACAGCTGTTCAGGCACAGAGAAGTCTCATAAACGTCAGAATTTCGGCCTTATCATTATTCTATGGTGGCTCCTATTTCTTTCAGGTGCCGTACCGCCAAAAATGTACGTCCATTAGACGTCTCTATGCTGCCTGGGATTGAACATGCGCGCAAAAGCTGCTGCCTTCACGGCAGTGCTTTCTAGATTTTTGAGTTATTCCGAAAAAGACTATATCGAGAAAAAAAAAACACGACATTTTAAAAAAAATTTTCATATATCTTCAGAACTTATAATGGTATCGAACTGAAGCTTGGTACACTCCTGTGAACCCGAGGAAAAAGAATGTCTAAATTTTCTGACAGCATGATCCCAACAAATTTTTGCAAATATAGTTGTATGTCCTTATGCTCCAACTAACCGCTAAGTTTCAATTCAATCGCTTCAGTAGTTTTCGAAGCATCAGGGAATAACCTGAAAACTTCAAATGGCTATTACTCTGAAATCGTTCGACCAATTTTTTCCCATTAACGAACTAAACCTTCGCATTTTGAAATAAAACCAACCATAAAATTTTCAATTCGATAAAATCCTCCGTACGCCCGTTATCGTGGGGACGGTCGGCCGGACAGAATCGATTTTGACACCGGATTCGTCATCACTGAGTCCAACTAGCGCCTATCTCGCAATTTTTCACAGTTATAAGGTTTGCATCAGTAAAAACACCAGTATAAGAGACATCTCAGTTATATTCTTTCGACATGAGTAACAACAATGTACAATAATGTTAAAAATATATGTTTTGTCTGCCATCTGAGATAATTCGTGATACTATTTTTGCTAACATTAGCCGTTCATTGAACGTTGCCCAGAGAATACCACGTGGAGGTTGTTAGCACATTCTCCAGACCCTTCAAAACTTCGAGAAGCTATCATTAGAGCCTCGCCTTGAAGAAGGCGATTTGCTGCCTAAACAGGGTAGTGTGCTTTGACCGCTTCCAACAGGGCCTCGAAGAGATCCTGCCCATTCTTCCTGCAGAACAGACGCCACAAGTACTCGCACAATCTGTCTGCGAAATGCTCATCGCCAAAGCGACTTCGTCCTCGGAAGAAGTCCTGCTTTGCAGGACGCCATGTAGCCACTATTTTCTGGTTCTGGGCTCCATCAGGTGCTACAACAAAAGAAACCATCTTTTTTTTCTAACCTTTTTTTCTTCGTGATAAATTGATCTCAACTCACCAACAAATCGGTGTTCTGGGTCATTATGATTGACCTTTCTATGAATGAAGTTCGATGGTAATGCTGACAAACCCTCATATGCGCACCACGAGTCTGTGTGGATTTCAGATCCCGGCGCCACACACTTCTGTATTTCCCCGAGAATTGTCTGAGGATCGCGTCGCTCCACCACCACTATTCTCACATTATCATTCTGGTCAATCATTCCCAGAACCCAGTGTCCATTTAAGACTCTACACTTGTTAGATGTGCGATGTCCAAATAAACTTTCATCTACTTGAACAATCACTCCAGGGCCTCCTAATTGGGGAAGGTTTTCTTGAAGACCGTTGAAATGATCAACGACCATTTCTCTGCAATGCTTGTACCTTAGAAAATAATTCTATAGAATAATACAGAAAGTTCGGCCGAGAATCTTCAGAAAACTCATTCACATTTCAGGCTAACTTTCGATTTTTTCGGTTCATTTGATTGAGAGAATTTTGAGTTTGATAAATGAAAATTCTAGTTATCTCACAATGGATTTGAAAAAACATGAAGAATGCGTTAACATACCATATTGCGATTGTTGCCGAGCTTATTCCTTCATCCAGTAGACCCGAAGTTCTTTTCAGGCTCCTAAGGCTTTGATTCACTTTTTCATAGCTCTCATTGATGGTGTAGAAATACATAAGTCTAAACATATGAAAAAATAAGAACAGGAAAGGAAATAATGAATTAATAATTACGCCAATGCAATATGCAGCTCTAGCTTGCTTTCGCTGAAGAAGGAGCCAGCTGCACCAGATATGGTTTTGTTGCAGTTGCTCTTCGTACAGCGGAATCTTCCATAGGCTCGATCTTCGTAAAGTTTCATGGGCTTTCTATGGACCGGACAGTTCTTGGAAGCCGGCAACAGTCCCTTGTCTCGACATATTGCAATGGCTTCTGCACTGGTCCTAGGCAGCTCAAACACTCCCCATAGTTTACTCATTTTTTGCCGAATCCTCAAAAACTTATATCGTATCGTAGCAGATAATAACAGATCATAACTTACAACTTAACATTCGTTCACGTGTTGACGTATGCGTTGTTGACGAACAAATAAAATTAAAATTAACCTCAATTACTTTGCGCACTCGTTCGATTGAACCATAGATAACACAGATGTTATGTTATCTGTTGATGGAACTACCAATCCAATATGGATAGAATATATCAGGTTGATTAATAATAATTATATTATATATTATTAGATCATTGGTGTCGACCATGATGTAAAAAACATGGTGGGCTCATCTGAAAAATGAGTGACGTCAGCTGGCAGAAAATGCAAAGAGTTGTATATTCTGCTAGCTGACGTCACTCATCTTTCAAATGAGCACACCATGTTTTTTACATCATGGTAAATAAAACACTTTCCTACTGAAATTGTGACGAGCGTCTCGCGACAGAAAAGTATTGGCTGCGAAAGGTCATATTTGTCAATTTTGAAATAGGACAGAACAGCTGATAGCTTGTTGTAGTGATTAGGTTTGGAATATTCTTCCGATTCATAATGCGAATGCCAATTATTTGCGTGATGAATTCTGAATCCAGGGCCGGCGCGAGCAATTCTGGCGCCTGAGGCAAAAATTTTTTTGTGCCCCATCGTATGAAAGCATGAAAAATAGCAAAAGTTTAGTTAATCGGAAAAAGTGGAGTGGGTGTAAATAAAAAATGCTTACCTCGATCTACTTATATACCTAGGTATATCAAGTGTGTCCAAGGTTTTTTTTAATGAAACAAAAAATATTGTATAAATTAAAATATCACATTGAAAAAGAAATAAAAAAATAACATAACTGTGTAGATATTATACCTTCAAAAACAAAACATAAAAAAATATAATCATAAACTGTATAATATATATATAATATTTACCAAGGCGGAGTTCGTGAATGGGTGAAATCCTCCCAATGATTCCGCAGATATACCCATTCAAAATTTTATTTTCCCAATATTTCCAAAAATACAGATTAGATAGAATTGAAATCCACTTCTTCATCGAAAATAACAGTTCGAAGGTGCATACAGAATTTAATGAGGATAATATGATAGGAAGATCACCGAATATTAAATATGTATTTGAAAGAAAAAAATTGAAATTTTCAACAATATCGGGAAGAAGAACACGAAATTTCATATATATTTTTCCCCATATCTCCGAAACTAATAACCGTATCGAATTGAAATTTGGTTCTATGGTGTGGAATATGGAGCTTAGAGTTCGCGCGTTTTTTTTTCAAATGTGATGAACAGTTCGCGAAAATAAAAATTTTCCGAAAAAATTTTTTTTTTTAATTTACTGATTGTATGATCCCCATAAAAGATCGCGAAAAGTTGCGCGTTTCTGTACTCCAACTAACTGCAAAGTTTCGATCCAATGGTTTAATCGTCGTATTTCGAAATGCAACCTACCCTATAAGTTTAAGGTCGATAGGATTCTCCGTACGACCGTAATCGTTCATACAGACGGCCGGACAGAATCGATTTTGACACCGGATTCGTCATCAGTGAGCCCAACCTAGTCGTTTTAGACATTTTTCTGCTCAATCATCGAAAATCACAGACATTTGGACAAAACCATAGCACGCTGTTCCGCAGAACATGCGCGCATAAAGACGTTGGGTTATGTCAATCAGAAATCCGATGGGAATATTTCGGTTCATAGAAAAAGGAGAAGATTTATCTATGGTCGCTGAATCGTATTCGACATGTCCTGATAATTTTTTTTTAATCTTCTAATCTTACGATCCTACGAAATTTTGCCAAAACATGCGCCTCATTATTCTCCTTGTAAATACCGATATACAGTGTGTCCACGGATTGGGTGCCGGTAAGGTGTAAATGACGAAAAATTTTCGAGTTAGACTCTGATATTTTGGGAATCGTTCCTGCTTGGTCTCAAATTAAGATGTTGGGAAAATGAGCCAAATCAATTAATATACAGGGTGGTTTAGAACTGATTTAAGGAAAATTGTTAAGAATAAAACACCTTTGTTTCAAAAGATATCGAGAAAGTTTATGGAGAAAAGTTGTTTAGAATCAAAAGACACGGCTAAATCTCGAATTTCAGATAAATCGATCAACTTTGATTTTGTAAGTAGGTTATGAAAATATTTGATAATATCCATGGTTACAAATGCTAGACGTGACTTGAAACGTAAATTTTATTCGTCATAAACGAAAATTTTCCTGTTAAAAACATGCTGACCATAGAACAAAGTGTGTTTATTGTGCAGTGCTACGGCTTAGGTGCAGACAGCACGAAAAATTTTCGAGTTAGACTCTGATATTCTGGGTGTTTTATTCTTAACAATTTTCCTCGAATCAGTTCTAAGCCACCCTGTATATTAATTGATTTGGCTCATTTTCTCAACATCTTAATTTGAGACCAAGCCGGAGCGATTCCCAGAATATCAGAGTCTAACTCGAAAATTTTTCGTCATTTACACCTTACCGGTACCCCATCCGTGGACACACTGTAGATCGGATTTGTAATTCCGTAAATATTAAAAATACAATAAGACGAAGTTTAAGTGAGGGCAACTCCGAAACCGATCTACCAATTTTGTCCTTTTACAGAAGCAAGCCACATAACTTAAATATATTCCGAAAATTTCAAGTCCCAACCAACGTTTCCTTCGAGGGTTAAAGTGACCAGTCTGGTCCGCTTCATCGCACAAAATATATTTTTTTTAAATTTTCTGAAGGCGTGATCCTCACGAGTTTGCGCGTCTTTATTATTCTTCTAAATACCAAATTTCGAATTGATCAGATATGGTTCCGGAAATAGTGAAAACTTCAAATGTCCATAAATACTGGATGGATTCGGCCCTTTAAACGAACTTAACCGCAAAATTTCGGACCCGAACCCAACCTAGAAATTTCAAAGCCCTAACTTCATCCGTTCCGGAGTTTTTATGTACACACAGATGGCCGGATAGAATTACTTTCGACCATGGATTCTTCACAGGGAGTCCGACCTAGACCTAGTCATTTGAGACCATTTTCGGCTCAAAATTCGAAAATTACAAGCATTTGGACAAAACGATAGCAAGCTATTCTCAATAGAATAGGCGCGCAAAAATTGCCAACTTATTACCTAATTTAACGTTTTCCTCTTTGTAATTCTCCAGTTGCTGCCACGCCGATGTTTACTGCATACTGCATATAGGATAGGTGTTAAGCCGTGTCCAGATGGGTGAAATCCGAACACCGAATACAATAAAATTTGATAAACTATTCGGCGAATAGTGTGGGCGGCACTCGACCTCAGCCTCGAATAATACATTCAAATGCATCGTTCAAGTTGAAAACCGACTCCTGATGGATAAGAAAGAACGCCGCCTCGAACCATAAAACTTCATGTGATTTATTGCACTCGCTGTTCGCATTACACTCATCTGGACTAGGCTTTATATTCACTTCTCACAACACACTATGATTATGAACGAACGATATGGAACTATCATAGGTCATCGATTGGGTTGCAAAGCTTGCAGTTGAGTGCCGTTATCAGGCGAAACAGACAAACCAAAATATCATACAATCAGCGGCAAGATGAAAAAAAAACACTGAAATCTTCGAGAATATCAGTAGAAAGTCGAGGGGTGTGTGGCAACCTGCCGACGAAGACGCCTTTGTCGGCGTAATAATGTGCGGTAATAAAACTTCCAACCTTCATGTCCCTGTCTCTAGTCGCCTGTTTTGTATTTTCTGCTAGCTGACGTCACTAATTTTTCAGATGAGCCCACCATGTTTTTTACATCATGGTAAAACCGGAGGTACTGGGTTCGAATCCCAGCGAGGTTATAGATGTTGTGTTGAGTTTGTGGTGTAGGCAGGGCTGGGCAGTATTTCAATTACTTGTAATTGAAAGACAAATACGTATTTTGTATTTGTGTTTCAATTACTTCTTGAAAATGTATTTCCTAATTGGTATTTCAAATACCTGACGGTGAAGTATTTTGTATTTCGATACTTTTGTCTTCGAAATACTTTCGAACAAATACATTTAGCGCTGAGCGCTCTACATAAAATAGTCCCTTAATCTCCCTTCAGATGGCGCGACGTTCATCTGCTTCATCTAGTTTTTTTGCTAGCCATCGTATTTTCGGCAAATGGAAAGGAATGAAAGGTCCTGCGCAATGGCCATTCCATCATGGAATTAGAGTTAGTCAACTTCTAAAAACGATAAGAGCAAATAGCTCACCATCCTTGAACATTATCCTAACATAAAAAATGTGTTCATACAATATAACACAAGTTTCTGCCCATCAGGACCTGTAAAAACATTGTTTTCTTTAGCAGGATTTATTCATTCCCCAACAAGAGGCTGTTTATCTGATACTACATTCAAAAATCTTGTGTTTCTGAAAGGAAATTCTTTATTTAGCGATAAAATAGCTGAGCTAAATTAGTTGTACTCTTCTCACATTTTACGTAACACCTGAATGTATTTTGTAATTTGTATTTCAAATAGAAATAGTTAAAATATTGTATTTTGTATTTCAAATACCCCACTTGAAAGTATTTTTTGTAATTTGTATTTCAATTAAGCCAAGCATGTATTTTGCCCAGCCCTGGGTGTAGGTAAATGCACAGAATACAAATATAGATGTTTGTGTGTAAATGTTTGTGTGTCTATAAATAAAAAGTCTCTAGTGGGTATGAATCAGAATGAATGTCGATGTATAAATGTAAAATTGAGAGATATATTTAGATTATTCTGTGATTGAGAGCTTGTCAATGGCCATAGTAGCCGAGGACACTTAAAAAAGTGAATGAATGAAAGAAAAACGCCTAATCGATGAATAGCTGTCAAATGTCTAGAAAACATGTTTAGGTTAGTTTTCTGTCAAAAGTCAAAATAAACAATGTTGTTTTGTTGTTTATCCTGAATGGACAAAGCAAATGGAATAAAATAATAAATTTCCATACAAATATGAGTAATGTTGCTGATTGTTGCCGTGCCTGCCTGCGTATAGATTGTCCTCTTACTCCAACACAGGCTCAAGATGAAGATGCTATTAAATTTTGTGATAAACTTATAGCTTGTATATCTGAAATTGTAGGTACCTATAGGTCATGTTTGAAAATATCTTATGCGAATAATCCAGAAATGTTTTCCTTCCACAGGACTGGTCCAAAGAGGGTCTTTCATCTTTCATTTGTTCAACTTGTATTGATAGACTTCGAGTATCTTACGAATTCAGGACAGTTTGTTTGCAATCAGAAAATACACTTCAGAAATATGGTGGACACTTAAAAAGTTTCACAACAATATCTGGGGGTGGAACTATTTCAATTCCCAAAATTGAGTTCTCAACAGCTAATATCATAGAAAATATTGTTATAACAACAGCAGAGTCTTCAAATGCTGAATATTTGCACCTCAAGCATTTCTTAGATAATGATGAAGAACTTAAAAATGATGGTACTATTTCTAGGGGTGCTTCCCCAGGTATGAACCACCATGTGTTATATTTGGTACTAGTTTCAACTAATTTAATGGATTTGTAGAATTTCTTGATAACCAAGACTCTCCCCTTCAAGAGTTAGCAACTAAATTCTCTCAAAAAACGCTTTCACACCTAGATGAAAGGCATTTGCCAAGTTATGATGCACCAAACCAGAATTTCAATATGTCCACTTTTGGAAATTCACAAATTCCAAATGGAAATGGTATTGTAGGGGATCAAAACCATGTACATCATTCTGTATCGATACAGCCACAGCAGCAGCATATTCAATTGAATCAAGGCAGCATAGTTCCTAAAGCTGTGATAAAGAGAACTACAGGTAAATTTATTAAAAAAAATATAAAATTAGTTATTGTGTCATTGCAGTTTACAATATCCCCTATAATTTCGACCTATTTTCAACCTAGTACTAGATTTTAATTCTATCAGATCTATTTCAATGGAAATCAAATTTCAAATGGATATATCTTTGGAATCATTAGGCGTTTTTTTGTCCATTTGTTATTTCCGGAATAACTCAAAAAAAAATACTGATATGATCATGATGAAACTTGGTAACTAGCTGGCAAACGCTGATGCACAATTTTGCAAGGACTGATGACTTCACGTTAGCGCTATTCTAGAATTAATTCAACAATGCTGACCAACGATTTCTACATACAGCAAACTAGCCCATAAATAGGGCTCAAAAGAGAATCAATTAATTTATAACCTGCTATAGAACTTCTTTCACGGAGTTTTTCATCGGTTGCAGTGTGCGTTTCCTGAATAAGTTTAAACTCTGCGCCACAGTCGACAGACAATTTTGATAAATAATCACACTTGTCCTTGGAAATCCCTTCAATTAATATTCATTATACTTAAATCTGACTGGGAGGGTCTATTAAACCAGGTCCAGTACTCCAAGCGATGATTTTCCATAACCTCAGGTAAACGAGGAATGCTACAGGCCCCTAATATTGCATAATCATCTCCCATATTGTTATTCTTTCTATCTCGAATATTGGATTAATTTATGAAGTTCAATCCAAAAGCTTGTGAGATTATTATCATAGTTACCTTGGAATCTTTTGAATCAATTTTACTGTTCCTTCATACAATATCCTTGTAGCATCGAATTTATAAAATTTTATTATTAATTATTCACATTTGTTGAGATTGTTATGTTTCTAGATTATATAATTATTGATTAATCATAAAAAACATTGAAATGTGAAACATGAAAGTATAAATAATGACAAGTGAGTTTATTTCATATTGATACATTATAATCAATGAACCCAAGAATTCCCTATTTTCATTGGATGTTTGGAGATTGGGGGGGTTGTATACTTTACCTTGAAATTATTTGAATTTGTTTTGTTGGCCGTATCTATGATATATAGATCTTCTTCTTCTTCTTAGGACGCCGTCTCCCTATGAAGGTTGGCGATCCAAATGGCTATTGTTGTGCGGGAAACCGCAGCTCTGAAAATTTCTATGGACGTCTGTCCGAACCATCTACGTAAGTCCTTCGATCTTTCCTTCTATTATCAGGCGGAGAATCTCATATCGTTCGCCTCTCATGATATGTCCTAGGTACTGCAGCTTTCTCTCCTTGATTGTCGTGAGGAGTTCTTTGTGTTTACCCATCTGCTGCATAACCTCTATGTTTGTCTTATGTGCCGTCCAAGAAACTCGCAGCATTCGTCTGTATGCGTACATTTCGAACGCATCGATTCTCTTCTCTGTGGTTGCATCAATGGTCCAGCTCTCACATCCGTACAGAAGGACAGGGAAGATGTAGCAGCGAAGTAATCTAATCCGGAGGTCCAGGCTGAGGTCCCGGCTTGCCAGAAGTGTCCTCATGTTATTCAGAGTTTTCCGTGCTTGCGCAATTCTTGATCTAATTTCGGTCTTTGAGTCGCATTGCTGGCTGACGAGTACCCCCAAGTATTTTATAGATGACACTTGTGTAATGTGCTCTCCGTTGATCATTAGAGTAACGGGTCTTGGTGATTTTGAGAATACCATCAGTTTGGTCTTGGATGTATTCATATAAAGCCCAAAGTTCTCACTATACTCCACAATAAGGTTCATAAGGGATTGAAGTTCTGTTATACTGCTGGATATTACGACGGTATCATCTGCGTATCGAAGGTTACTTATATTGATTCCATTGATATATAGATAGATAGATTTATTTCATAAGACATTAATAAAATGTATCACGTCAATTAAAAAGAGAAAAAACGAACAGACAACCCGAAAAACTCGAACAAAAGCTGAACATTTAGGATGCGGCCAATTCAGAAATTCCTCCACAGTGTAAATAGTTCTTTCCAGCAACAGGCCAATCACCATCCTCCTGAATTGAGGGCGCACACCAATAGACTTAATATCCTTGGGCAATCTGTTGAACAATTTGACACAAACATGATTAGTTCCATGCTGACATAACTTTATTCGGCTGGGTGCTATGGAAAGTTCATTTCTCCTCCTGGTATCATAACTGTGAAAAAATCCATTGTGCTTGAAGCTGTTCCTGTTGTCGTACACATAGAGAACACATGCAAGTAAATACAGAGCAGTGACAGTCAGCATTCTCAACCTCTTGAAGAGTCCTCTACAGCTTTCTCTTATAGATAAGATATACTATATGTATGTATGTTGAAATTGCTTAGCTAACTTTTGTTGGTTTTACTCTGGAAGAATCGGCAATTTCGATAAATTCTACATAAAGAAAAGAACGACATTTGCGGGTACATATAAAATTTGTATCTTCATGATGCAAGTTACCTGTAGATTTATTTACCTTATTAAATATTTTCAAGTGTATTATCCAACTTATTCATTGCATTCTCACAATGTAGGAAGGAATACTGGTGGAACAACAATTTCTATTGAAGAACCCAGTCTTGATTTATGAATTATTTTAGAGAATGTGTGTAGACTCATTTGATATACTTCTGAATAAAGTTAGGCCACACCTAGCTAAATTTGATATTTTTAGGGAATATATTATTACTCCATCGTAAAGATCAGTTTTAGGATTGAGGTTTGTTTTTAAATTAAATAATCTATATTCGTGTCCCACGGATACGGTCCGTTAGAATATTTTTGGGAAGAAATCAAAATTCAAGTTTGCAATCTCGAAATCTAGAGATATGTGCGCCTGTGAATTTTTTGAGATTCGTGGGACTTCCGGTTTTACCGGAAGCAATTCGAAAATTCTATATCAACTCAGAATTTCATAAAGAATCTATTTTCATTATAAAATATGGGACCCATTTGAAAAACGAAAGTTTGTGTCCCTTCCGTTGAAACCGGTCCCACGAATCTCAAAACAATTTACAGGCAATCATCTCTCTAGTAAAAGCTTAGGTCCGAAATTGCAAACATGTATGTCGATTTCTTCCCAAAAATATTCTAAAGAACGGTATTCGTGGGACAGCCGGTATATATAGGATTCGTTTTCATATTAGTATTTTACTGTGTGTCATAAAAAAACTTAGAAAAGCACTGAAGTGAAGTCAGGCGCTTTTACGCGCTTCCAAAAGAAACTACCTAGAAACTCGATTTTCTTGAGGAGTAGTCTTTTGATTCAATTACAAAGGTCGATTTCGTAAATTTGTGAAATTCGTCCAATGATGACGTAGATAGAGTTACCTATTCAAGTTTTGTCTTCAATATTTCCAAAAATACGAATCGGATCGAAATAAATCAGATCGAACGGAAAATTGTAGCTTGGATTCATACAGAATTTCATGAGGAACTTTGCGTTTGGCGGGGTCAATACGCGAACATGTGACAGGCTCTTTGGCAACGAATTTGAACAACGCGAATAAAAGCTCCTGACCTCGCTTTTCTGATTTTTTTGAGAGTCGGCCTATGCTATTTCTCTTGTGCCGTTGAGAGATCGTACTCCTGAGAGGGTATCGCTCACCTTGGCTAAGGGTGCATCGCCCTTGTGTGAAAGCAGTGTTGCTAGCTGCATTTTGTCTTCCCTTCAATAGGAAACGGCGGGGTTGAGGATACTCTTGAATGCCGGTAACTCCATCTCGTAGCCTTAAGCATGGATTAGGTAGCCCAGAAATTTGACGTCTGAGATGTTTCATGTGTTCCTCTTCGGATTCTGAGGCGATTATTATTATGATAGTTATGATGTCGGGTATGCTGCATTCTATGGCTTTCGATTTGGTGTTGAGCTTGGTGATTCCGACTAGGACGTTGGTTTCTCACGTCCACCAGTAGGGCGTATAAGCTGAGGAAATCCACTCGGAAAATGGTTTTTCAGACATCTGCTACGACGAATCTCCATGTGAAGATGCGGCGTAGTCCCAAGTTAAGCGATAGGTTGATGGTACCATTCATTGCCATCACTGTGCAATTGGCTACTGAAACAGTGTAGTCGAATTTTAGTCTTCCAGAGGTTGCACTGCGAGGAAATTGTTTGTTGTGAGGGTGTTTTTGCTGTCTCTGGGTAGTCGGCCCAACCATAGAGTTTTCATCAGAGATTTTGGCATATTGGCGTCCAGTAGATACCTCAGATTTAGAAGGGACGGAGATGGTTTGAGTTCTCCCATTAACTTTCGTTCAAGGAGGCGGCGTGTTTTTTCTTCTTTGATGTACACATCCGCCGGATCAAATCCGTCTTGGTTTTTAAGTAGTCCCCGAATGGTGGTGGCTTCAGGATGACGTCCTTAACTTCGGTCGCAAACTTTACCGGTATGGCCCTTACCTCATGTCCGTACTTAATTTTGTGTGGAGTCACGCAGGCACTGGTGAAGATCCTCTCTACTATAGAGTTCCGGATCAATCTTTATGAGCCCTTGACATGCGGTGTGAGACCCTGAGATACGTGGTTCATGGCTCTTCGTAGTGTTTATCATGAGTACGTTATTCCTTCCTTTTTGAATTTGTGAGTGGTTGTTCTGAATCCCTCCAAGGGTAGATTATCTTCTCGGCATAGATGGGAACAATTAATTGATTTTGAGGGTGGAGCGAAATGATTATAGATTTTTCGAAGACTTTAAAACTCTTCAACATACGTTTATTCTGGATAAAATGTACCAGGTAGGATTCAGAGGAGTGTTTCTTGAATGGATTCATAGTTTCCTAACGAATCGCAAAATATATGTCCGAATGGGCGAGTTCAGCTCTCGGGAATATGCCAGCAACTTAGGAGTTCCCCAAGAATCGGTGTTGGGACCCCTCCTATTTTTGTTGTTTATAAACGATTTGCCAGAGTACATTTTAGCCTGCATTCTGGTTCTTTTTGCTGACAATGCTTCAATCGCAGTCAAGGCTAGTAGTCTGCAGGAACTGAAGAATCTGTGTGAGTCTATCATTCAGCGTTTTCTTGACTGGTGCCACCGTAACTCCCTAATAGTAAATTTGGGAAAAACCCAAATAATAAAATTTCAGGATCGCACTACTGATCCTAGTGATGCATTTTCCGTTCAACATCCTGAAAGTACATTAGTCTCAACAGAGTTTGTCAGGTTCCTTGTGCTGTATGTGGATCGAAGTTTGAAATGGCATTATCATAATATAATATCATTATCATTAAATAATTCTTTTTATGCGTTATCGCGTCTCAGGGATTCACTTCCGATGGATTCCCTCCTCGGGATATACTGCAGTATGATGTATAGTCACCTCTGCTATAACATCGTACTATGGGGGTCATCTGTAGATGCAGGGCGAGTATTTGTTTGTTAGAAGAAAATAATTAGACCCGTATTTGGTATGAAACCTCGTAATTTTTGGCGTTCTTTTTTCCATAAGTATAAAATTTTGACCTTCCATGTATTTTTATTTTGAATTGTCTATTATATATCCACCTTAAAAAAATGTTCTGATTTCCACAATTATAAGATTAGGCATGTGGATGTTATTTGTATCCCTAGACACCACACTAGAAAATATGAATCCACATTATCTTTCATAGGGACTTATTTTCGTAATCATTTGCCAAACCTGTTCAAGTCAATGAAAGATATTCAATTCAAGATTAATGTTAAGACCCTCTTGATAGACAAGTGTTACTATAGTATTAAGGAATACCTCTCTGATAGTTTTATTTAATTCATAATTATTTTTCACTTGATTTTTTTATCTTAATTCTTTACAAATGTTTCATTTCTATCTTCAACATGACTTATCCTATACATTGTTGAATGTCTAAAAGGATCAACAAAATTATAATTATTATTATAATGTCATGTTTCGATTCCTCTCTCTTTCCTCCCCTAAACTGAAACATATAGCCAGAGCCAGGAATGTCTGGGTCTATTTGTCAGTGTCTAATCACCAATCTTCACCCCCCAGATTAGAAGAATACCTACAGCGTAAGAGTCATTATTCAGATAATATATTTTCGAAGTAATTTTCATTTTTGTGTTCTTTCGATGAAAATTCAAAAGAATCAATTCATTATTAGTAGTTATTTATTATTCAAATAAAATTATAAATGCCTTATTCAGACACCTTGGATTACACATTGTGTACTTTTTATTTTGTTTACATTTTATTAATTTCTCTTCTAGGTGTCCAAGTTCGTCCTTTATCGCCATCTGCACAAAATAAGGAAGTTAGAACATTTGCCTGTGAGTTATGCGATAAAAGTTACAGGAAAAATGCCAATTTGAGAATTCATATGAGGACACATACTGGCGAGAAACCTTTTGAATGTAAATATTGTGACAAGAGGTTTTATCATTCATCCCATTTAAGAGAACACATAAGAAGACACACAGGGGAAAAACCATTTCAATGTGCAGTTTGCAACAAAAGATTTACTATTAAAGGAGAACTGACTATGCATATGAAATCTCATACAGGTAAGAAATATCACCTGATTATCAACTGGTGACTACCGGGTTTTATGTCAGAAGGCATATGTAAGTTGAAAGAATATTACTCCTTATAGCTAAGGCCCATATTCGTAATCAGCTTCAGTGTAACTTCGAATCAAAATCTAGTAGGTCCTCACTTGAAAAATGATGGTGTGAAGGTTTTTCTATATTCATTTGAAATCTGAGTGATAGATTAGGGGTTATATTTTTTTAATTCATCAAGTGATATGATCCTCTCGAAATTTTTAACTAGTTTTTTGTATTTATTCTACAACTACTCACATGATATTAGTTCGATAAAACCCATTTTAATTATTTTGGAATCATTATAATAGCAATATTGTAGGTGAGAAGCCATATGCCTGTCCATGTTGTGATAGAAGATGTTTAACAGCTGCGGATCTGAAGGTTCATATGAGAACACACACAGGAGAGAAACCTTTTATGTGTACTACATGTGGGAAAAAATTTGCAAGCACTTATATACTCAAATCTCACATAAAAACTCACACGGGCGAACGGCCTTATACTTGCGTCGTTTGTAATAAAACTTTCACCCAATCGTCTCATCTGAATGTCCATATGAGGAAACATACTGGGGAAAAGGTTTCTTGCAAGTTGTGCAATGCAGAATTTACCCACTCTTCCCAGTTGACTGTTCATATGAGGACACATACCGGAAAGCAACCATATAAATGTACCGTTTGTGATAAAATTTGCAATTATGCAGCTGAGTTGCAGAACCACATGATGAAGCACACTGGTGAAAAATTTCAATGTGTTACATGCGATAAAAGATTTACTACTGCGGCCTATCTGAACGAACATATGAGGACACATACAGGTAAGATGAACACTAGTACAAATTGTGGTAATTTTATTGACATTTTTTTTAAATGTGGGAATGTAGGTATAGATTTCTTGGTAGTTTAGCATCAAATTATTCCTGCAGTTTAGTAAGGATTAGGAAATCTTAAGTATGCCATATATACAAATGGTATATTATATAGGGTGTATCTGAATACCACCAAAAAAATTTAAGGGTTGATTCTGTGATAAAAATGAAGGTTGGTATTTGGTGTAAATTTTTTTTCGAAAAACCTCCCCTTGGAAAAGTTACACCCCTCTGAAGGTTAACAAAAAATTGTTTTTCTTCTTTATTTTCCCTGTATATTAAGCTGAAGACACGAAACTTGGTGAATATTATTTGTCAATGAAACTACACATTCTGGAATTTTTTCAACCCTAAAGTGTCTTAGAGAAGGTTGAAATACTCAACCCCTAAGATATTTTTTTTCACAACTAAGCTTGGATACACATTTTTTTTAAACCACATGCCTGAACAGCCGAATTCATTTGCTAACTTTTTTATCTCTACAACTTTTTTCGAAAACTTAAGAATTTACGACAAAAGCAGGGTGTGAAACGATAAGAAATTCAGCATGCATATTTCATCACATACGCATTTCAATGAGGATAAGAGTATTGAAGCTGAAGGCGGTCATTTTCAACATTTATTATAATTGTATTGTCAATATTCGACAGGTTTTTATTCATTGTTGTTCATTTGGTTGGCTGTTATTTTTTCTCGTTAATGCTTAAGTTTTCGGAAAACCTTGTAGAGATAATAAAGTTACTGAATATATTGGGCTTTTAAGCCATGTTTTTTAAGGAAAATTTTACATAAGAAAAATTGCAAGAAAAAATATTTTAGGGGTAGACTATTTCAACCCCTTGTCAGCATACTTCAGGGTTGAAAATTTATTGACAAATCATATTTACCAATAACTATTTGAGTTCACTGTGGATAGAATACTGATAACAAAACAGTGTGTTACTACTCTCTAATCCACTTACACTTTCTGCGCCTAATGTACGTTTCGTAAACCACGTTTCCTTCGCCCAGAGACATATCGTTACTAACTACTGGTACAAGTTCACATGCTGAACGAGTGGGGAGGGTGGCATACAGGACCAATTGAGAAAGTGTTTTTAAAAGGCCATTAAGGTAGTGTTGGGTTTTCAAGGGTGAGTCAGGTAAATATTTGGAATTGTAATTAAGAGATGAATTCGTGTAACTTATGTCAGACTAAACAGTCTGTATAATTATTACGTGAAGACTAGCAAGGTGCTGAGAACCTCGCATCATCCATAAAACGTGCTCAGATGGATTACCTACTGATATTGAATTCCCACATCTGTTATCATAATATGATTGTAAACACCTTGACAAAACATATATAATATTTTCTTTATGTATTATGAAAACAGTGAGAACAATGTAGCGGAACGTTCATTCATGTGTCATGCCGTAGTAATTACCCATAGTAATTAAACCCTCTTATGAGTTCTTCAAGTGTTATTTCCAACCCTCTCCTGTACAAACCAACTGGAAGCACCAACCCCAACCGGGGTACACCACATGCCGATCCTGCCAGTTAACTGAAACACCACTAAGCAGTGATCTTAACC
Organism: Myrrha octodecimguttata; assembly: GCA_958510865.1. NCBI lineage: Eukaryota > Metazoa > Arthropoda > Insecta > Coleoptera > Coccinellidae > Myrrha > Myrrha octodecimguttata. The sequence continues at coordinate 15,341,939 of OY294058.1, read as the reverse complement.
CCATTAACAACCCATTATTCCAAATATTGACCTGACTCACCCTTGATAACCTAACACTACTCTAATGACTACCCAACTACCCAAGCTTAAATGTTCTTGGGTGATATGTAGATCTAGGTTGTTGCACATATTGTTTTTAGTTGTATTTTTTTGTGGATGTTTTTTTGGGTGTATACCTGTTGACATCCTATTTGATCACAAAATAAATAAAATAAATAAATAAATAAATAAATAAATAATGGCCTTTCAACAACACTTTCCCTATTGGTCCTGTATACCACCCTCCCCACTCATTCAGCATGTGAACTTGTAGCTGTAGTTAGTAACGTTATGTCTCTGGACGAAGGAAACGTGGTTTCCGAAACGTGCGTTAGTCGCAGAAAGTGTAAGTGGATTAGAGAGTAGTTACACAGTGTTTTGTTATTAACATTTACCAAGTTTCGTGTCTCCAACTTTATATACAGGGAAAATAAAATAGAAAAAAATTTTTTCTTTGTTTCATAACAAATACCTGCCTTAATATTCATCACAGAATCACCCGTTGAATTTTTTCGGTGTTATTCAGATACCCTGTATACTCCATTTACTTTTATAAACTATCGGTATACCGGTTGGCCATGATTTAGGTCTATCAAGTTTTCACTTAAAACTGACGCGGGTTGGCACTCGTGAAATATCGGCAGTGTCAAAATAATTCTCAGCGATGTTGCCAAATGCTAATGCCAATTTCTACTCTCAATCTCAACATAATCATCACGCTTGGGAACTAAAAATGCCTAAGGTAGTTTTGAAGAAGCAGAGACCAAGTATCAGGAAGTTCTATGTAGAATTGAAATCAGCTTTTTCTGACAGTAACCCTGAAAATTTGGAATCAATAATTTATCACAAGCTATCCAACATCTTTGACGTATGTGAGTGAAAACCCAGTGTATCCTTCACATAGATTCCCAAGAACTTTGTAAATTGAGTTGGTCCTTGGTGACTCAGGTTTTGCAGTAATACTACATTTTCAAACTGGAGTATTTCATGTTGTGCAACAGGGTATTTAAATGTCTTCTGTAGACTTATTACTCGAGAATTTCGAAAAGTTGGGAATTCCATAGGTTTGTCTGTTCGATTAGAAGTTTTACTGCAGGGTTATTTGAGTACTCTTATTTTTTTTTGAATGAACTATCACAAAGTAACGGACTGCTCCATAATATTTCAGTAAAATTTCAACACTCGATTCTTTATTTCCGTACGAGAAAATAGCATAACTGGATCTTCCAACCATATTTATATATGTGAAATATTTCCAGTGTTAACAGAGAAAAAAGTTTCTTTAACATTCGCCAGGTATTTGAAATTATTGAATTCATATAATATTTTCTCAAATTCATTATTTTCCCAAAGTAAATTCACATTTTGAAAAATATGTAATTACTACGACCTCTGTGTAGAGAGGACCATGTTGTGTAGTTATCTTAAAGAAATCTGACGATAACGTAACATTTTCGAAAAATACACATGAAATGTGTCAGAATGTCATGACTAACCGGGATAGTTTATAAAAGTGAATGGAGTATATACACATACAGCGTGTCACATTGAAAAGGGCACAGGGATCTATTCTGGTAGAAAAATCAAGATTTTGGAAAATCGCTTGGACCTGCCAGTTTTATTCTTTAGGGGGGACATTTTCTTCTTTCGTAAAATCTATCATCATATCATTTATTCATGTGCGCGGCAACCTCAGCCCCTTAGATTCGAAAAGCGAAGATCGGTCATGCGCTATGTTGTTGGAAAAATCTTTCCCTTCTAATTATAACAATTCAAATTTTTTTGACATCTGGCCATTCGTGTATGTTAGGGCGACCGCGCACTGGTGAATTTTTGTCACCGTAGCGTTTTGTCACCGTGACCCGGTCTCAGCACTAGCATTGACGTGCGCGCACTAGGCGACGTGACGGTTGGGTGAATTTACGTTCGGAAATTTCTGCTGACAGCTGATATTACGTTGACATACATACATACATGATATTGATTATTGGCAGAGTTTGATTAGAGAAACCTCTAAGGAATAAAAAAACTTTTAATTTCTTCAACTAATACTCAATGGTATTGAGTTACTTGATATGAGAATTCCTTCTAGTGAGGACTATTTCTCTCATTGTTTAATTATTTGCATAAACAAAAACATGTAGTTGATCGTTAACTCATGGAGTATTGAACTTCAAACGATAACAACGTATTCTGTTTTGCCCACTTGATGGCTATGTTCTAAGCTTGAACTGCTTCTGCGTGTGAGACTTGAACTGTCTTTCGTCAGATTCGTGGCAGTTTTCAAGATTATTATCTTCATTCTTGTTCGATTCATCTTATCTTGTCCTGTCTATTGCATTATTAATATAAAGTTGTGAAGCTTGAAGAAGAGATATTGTTTGTCCAACAACAGACGACATACCTGCCGTCTCAGAGAGCAGTTTCTGCAAAACTGATCACGGCAAATCCTCTTCATCTAGCAGATTTTGGTAATTTTAAGTCTCAGTATTCATTATCTTATCCCAATAGTTCTTGGGCTCAACTTATTCCATGCGGAAGCTCAATTAATCACTGCATCTCTCATTGTAAGTTTGTTGAGGGCAGATCCTACCAGATCATTTCCACTAAAGATAGAACTAAGAAAGAGGTTCCTATAATGAAGTTTTGTGAGCCTGAGCAAATTCTGATTTATAGGTTGTATAAGAGGCGTAACTTTCGGTGGCGGAAACATCACAAACATTTTTTCATCTCTGGTTTCAATCCCTCACCTGATGGATGGGATAGTGCATTGTCTAAAAAAGCAACGCTTTCTCAGGAAGATGTTGAATTCTCAGAAAGTATCTAACCTCTGGAACGAACTGTTGGAAAAACCAATTTCTGAAAATTGTACATCTCATCCATCCGTTTCTACTGTTTCGGTATACGAGATGATCGTAGAAGTTCTTGGAACACCTCAGATTCTTCCCTTCAGGTTTAATATTGTGCGAGTTCGAAGCATCTGCACAGCCTAAAAACGTGATTTCTTGTATCGAAATCTTCATACCAGATGCAGTTTTTTCGGCCAAGGACACAAAAGTTTTATCTGGTATCAATCGCCGGTATAGTCTTGTTTCATCAGCGTTATAAATTTGGTGTACGTTGAGTTCAATTTTTCTTTAAATGGGGCATGAGTTCCGACTGACTTGAAAGCATCTCCACTGTTATTTTCGAGAATCTTACTCCACCACGTTCCTTGAAGCGCTGGAGCCATCCGCCACTCGCTTTGAATTCAGGGATATTCAAACTAGAACCAAAATTCAATGCTTTCTGTTTGATCATCCCTCCAGAAACCGTCATATTTCTTTCCTGTTAGGCAAAGAACCATTTACGAACTGAGCTTCCATTTCTGGCATTTCCGTCTTTTTTAGGGTGTATTTTGTGGTCAATTTGAATGTACTTCTTACCCTATCGGGAATTTTTGTTTTTATGAAACAGACCATAGATTTTGCAATTCCATATTTCTTCGCCAGTATAGTAACACTCAGTCTCTTAGAGATGTCTTCTAAGACTTGCACATTTATTGAAGAGATAAATATCTTGATTTTCCACTCACTTTCACTATTTTCTTATTTATAGTATACTCGTCAAATAACAATGCGAGGTAACTAGCAGCCCACTCTTTGCTGGAAAAGCACGTGGTTTCCAATAGCGATTGTCATTCTCAACGATATCATTAAGTAAAGGGTCAATTTATTCTTGCTACTAAACGAAAATTTGTGCCACAGAATGCACCTACCGTGAAGAATTGTGCCAGACAATAGTCAACAAATGTAGCCGAATCATCCCCAAAGTACTTCAGAATATGAGGCCAAAGTTTGAGCAAAGTTTATTCCATTGTAAGGAAATTATTGTGGCTCAATTTGAACATTTGTTTTATCAAACTATTCATTACACTCATCTCGATATTCTAATCAAATGAACCCCTCTTGCATTGTCTCCTTGAAATAAGATATCACCTTATGCTCCAGGCAAATTGGATTATATATCATTTTCAAGTCAAACATTGCACCTACTTAACTCCCTAGTGATTTTCCTCTCTTCAGAGATCAATTCACTTACTAGCACTAGTCGGTGAGGTGGTCTAGGTTGATAGGTTGTAGCTAGCCCGAGACCTATTTTGTAAAGGATCAAATATTATCAAATTAATAGAGAGTAATTCTTAAGGCCTTGGTTCTAACACAAAAACACGTTATTTCCTTTACGATCCAATCAAACTGAAATTTTGAACATTTATTGTTGTTAAATAGTGAACTCAAGGTCTGTGCCAAACTCTATCGCAGACGGCCGGATAAATATTTTTTTGGAAGAAACAATTTGTTTCATCAAACATATGGAATTTTTTTTTTGATTTTCTACCTTTACAATTCTGTCGGTATATTCGAACTAATATAGTGAACTTTTAACTGGATAGCGTCAGTTCATCTAGAGATTTCAAGAAAATAATCTCAAAATTTCGAATAGCCTCGAAATTTGACATAATTCTGAAAATAAGTTACGGATCTAACTGAAAATTAGTCTGTGCCAAATTATATTGTAATCTGATCCAAAGTGTCCAGAAACCCGGGATTTTTCCAACAAAAATCAGAATTCTTTTTCAATTTCCTAGCCTGTGGATTCCCATAATATTCTGCACAAAGTTTGTTTTTTTCAACGAATTTCGAAGTCTCAAGCTGATCGAAGAAGTAGTCCTCGAGATATTGATGAAAAAACCCCAAAATTTCAAATGGGCATAAATCCGGAATTCCGAAAATTAAATGCGCATATTTTTCAAAAAAATAATATTATATAGGGTGTTCCATGTGACCGTGGCCAATACCAACTTTCTTATTTCAAATGCAACCCCCTGTATATTATTTATTTTTTGGATTCTTCAGAGAATTCTAGACACAATTCATGCACAATGTCCTATACCTATCTTAAACTATTCCGTTTATTTCGTTATTTCCTTTACGACCTTTATTAATCACCAAAAAATAATTGAACAAATTTTCGACATCAATTTTTTTTCCAATCTCCGAATATAAAAATCCAATCAAACTGAAATTTTGAACATTTATTGTTGTTAAATAGTGAACTCAAGGTCTGTGCCAAACTCTATCGCAACCGGCCGGATAAATATTTTTTTGGAAGAAACAATTTGTTTCATCAAACATATGGATTTTTTTTTTGATTTTCTACCTGTACAATTCTGTCGGTATATTCGAACTAATATAGTGAACTTTTAACTGGATAGCGTCCGTTCATCTAGAGATTTCAAGAAAATAATCTCAAACTTTCGAATAGCCTCGAAATTTGACATAATCCTGAAAATAAGTTACGGATCTAACTGAAAATTAGTCTGTGCCAAATTATATTGTAATCTGATCCAAAGTCTCCAGAAACCCGGGATTTTTCCAACAAAAATCAGAATTCTTTTTCAATTTCCTAGCCTGTGGATTCCCATAATATTCTGCACAAAGTTTGTTTTTTTCAACGAATTTCGAAGTCTCAAGCTGATCGAAGAAGTACTTCTCGAGATATTGATGAAAAAACCCCAAAATTTCAAATGGGCATAAATCCGGAATTCCGAAAATTAAATGCGCATATTTTTCAAGAAAATAATATTATATAGGGTGTTCCATGTGACCGTGGCCAATACCAACTTTCTTATTTCAAATGCAACCCCCTGTATATTATTTATTTTTTGGATTCTTCAGAGAATTCTAGACACAATTCATGCACAATGTCCTATACCTATCTTAAACTATTCCGGAAATATTGAGTGTTTTTAGATTTAGTGCAAAAATCAACGTTTTAAATAAAAATTATTTTATTTCACAAATTCGGTACATTACACTTAAAACCTAATAAGTAATACTGATTATTTCTTAATAATTAAAACTGATTATTTCTTAATAATTAAAAAAAAACAAAAAAAAAACATTAATGTCAATGTAGGAAATGTTCAAAATGCTCGCCGCGAACGTCTTGGCAACATGCTAATCTGGTGTAGAATTGTCTTCTAACGTTACTCAACATTTCTGAAAACACTTAATATTTCCGAAAAAGTTGAAGATAGGTATAGGACATTGTACATGAATTATGTCTAGAATTTTCTGAAGATTCAAAAAAATAAATAATATACAGGGGGTTACATTTGAAATAAGAAAGTTGGTATTGGCCACGGTCGCATGGAACACCCTATATAATTTTGTTTTCTTGAAAACTATGCGCATTTAAAATTACAAATCGACGTGTCCGAGCGTTTTTCCTAACACCCCCTCATTTAAACGTTACCGAATTTATTCCATTTGGCTGTTACACTCTGTATAATAAGTTTTTCCAAAATCTTGATTTACTGTCGTGTTCAATGTTGATGAGATGTTTTTCAGTACGAGCATAATCTATAATAGAACACTGAAGTTAGAATGCCTGTTTGATATGGAATAATTACTTGAGGAAATAATGAAGACAGAAGAATAACTCATTTCGGTGCTGGCTGCGCATTTAAATCCGGGAATTCCGAATGTGAACACAATGACTTCCGAAAGAAGTTAGATTCTGGATATTAATAAAACAGGTTTGGGGCTTAATTACGAAGTTCGAATTCGTAAATGGGTAAAATCTACCATCTGATTCCGTGGATTTATCGATATAATCGAAATATCATTTTTCCAATATTTCTGAAAGTACAAGAGATATGGAGCTGAAATTAAGTCCTACATGATTTTGAAATGTCGACTTGAGGACGGTTCTTGCGAAAATTCATCGAAATCTGACGAAAGGTTTCTGAAATTAATATGTTTTTATAAACAGAAGTTCTTGAAATTTTATTTTTTTTCAATCGAAAAGTTAAGATCCTCACGAAATTTTGCATAAGTTTGTGCTTCGGAATTTCTGAACTAATTATCACATTTTAATCCGACTGCATTAGAATTTTTTCAGATATTGAGGAAATATTTTTTAGGTTTTTATGGGTTTTCACTCCCAATTTTTGAAACAGATTTATTAAAAATTAAATAAAAATTGCTTCTTTCATGAAAAACGCCCTTACGGATTGCAGTAGCAAACTATTTGTCAAGGGCAGTTTCTTGCAGAGAATATTGCTCAATGAACAATACAGGAACAATACAAACGATAAAGAAAACGAACTGTGACGTTTCAGAGTTCAAATCTGACCATTTCATCAGACAAAGCAGAAAATTTCAAGAATTATTTTCTTTGGATTTGAGACTTTTGTCACATTGACAAAATATATTGAGGAAATATCCTAAAAATTTTTAGTAGGTGTAACTGCCAAACCTTCAGGTGGATTTTGCCCATTTACGAAACCGAGCTGGTCAGACCACAGAATCTACAACAACAAAACTAACCTAATCGTTTAAAACCAGTTTCAAAATTTGAAAATTGCAGGAATTCGGGCCAATTGGTAACCTAGTCGCTTGTTTTTTGAAACAAGCCTGTAATATGATGTTTCAAAAAAAAATAAATCAATGATACGCTGGTATCGTGGACCAGCACCATTCACAACTGATTAAAGCTCCTACCTACAAGTCAATGCTTATTACTCGATTTTCGATATTATTATATTTCAAGAATGAACTGATTTTTATCATCTTGTGGACTATTTGTATGAAAAGAATTCATCCCATCTTGATTAATTGCTTCTGTAAATTTCATATAAAATGTATGTATATCGACCTGGATAATATTATGTGAACTAATGAATTTTTTTGAACAGGTGAAAATCTATCTACCTGCTCTATTTGCGATCGTCAATTCACCAGGCAACAGTATCTTGAAAAGCACATGAGGACACATACTGGTGAAAAGCCGTTCAGTTGCCCTCAGTGTGGGAAGAAATTTTCCCAATCATCTTCTCTTAAAGTTCATATAAGAATCCACACTGGAGAAAAACCATACTCCTGCACTATTTGCGAACGGAAGTTCACGACGTCATCTGATCTAGGTGCTCATACCAAGAAGCACAAAAAGTATATAAATTTATAGTGTTATTTATTTAAATTATTGATTTCTATGAAGTATATATAAAAAATCGAATTTTGTGTTGGCATTCAATACAGTTAAAAACCCTTATGACAAATGCTTCCAATGCACCAATAGGGTTTTGTATATTGTTCGAGTGACAAAAGTAGGATGCTCTAAAAGATAGGCGGAGCCGAATTTGCATTATGTTTTCGTGCTTTGAAAAAACCATTTCGTTTGAGTTTAACTTACATATTTTTCCACAAGCATCCTTAAAAATAACAATTCACGAAATAAAATTGGTGATTTTTTGACATGCCGAAAAATTAAAACAACCAAGGTGGTTTCTGAGTTACTCAAGTTGGAATGGCAGTGTGTGTTTGAAATTGAATGGAAATGGCAAAATCGTCGTATTACTGTAAGGAATTGCAGGAAATAACAAATTTTCCCAATTTGGAACCAATACCATTTCTGAATATAAATTGACTCGATTTCCAATCCTCCATTTCCTGAATCTTCATTCATGATTTCCGGAGGAGTATTAGGATAATACAAATCACTTTCCCAATCATAAATCAGTTACATTATTCACTATTTTCAAATATCCAGGAGAATGATTTGTGTTAACACTGATTTTTAATTCATACATCTTGAAAATTAACATCCATTTGATGACCCTGGGGGATGTTAACATATTTTATGTTAACTTTGTGTGAACTTTGTGTTTTATTTGAATGATTTTAATGTATTGAATTATACACTTTAATCGAATTCTTACAGTTTTCTATTCAACATGTGTTCCAATATGAAGATTGTTTGATCTTTATACATGAGACTCAGAAAAAACTCACAACAATTAAAACTCATGCGGACATCCCATCCCAGCTACCGGGGGTTCTTTAGATGCATTTTGGTCAGCTCAAGAATTGGAGGCACAAAAGATCATCAGACCACTATAGTGATAATAATAAGAAAGATGTTGAATTGAATCGATCTTCATTGTGGGTTCTTGCGAATACACTCTTTTCAAGAATGAAAGCTTGTGCAAGTAGCCTGTAGCTTTAAATTACTCAATCAATGTAGTGCTTCTCTTTAAGGTAATAGGAGCATTATAATCATTATCTCAAAGTCTGAAATGTTCGAGTTTTGATCTAATAATGAATGGACTTGAATAATTGGGTCAGATATTTTTTCCCAACAAGAAAGATATCGATTCGATCGAAAAGGAACTCATTGAATAGTCCTAAGTACAAACATAATGACTTGTGTTATATTTAGTTAGGATCGTATAATTTGAAATACTAGGAAAGCATTGAATTGGTGTTAGACGATTTGATATGCTTACTCAAATTCCAAGCCATTTCGTCATGAAATTGGGTATGAAACTTCACGCCTTTAAATCTTTTCCACCAAGTTGAGTAGTTTTCAGGTCGATCAGATTAGTGCTTGCATCTTCGCAGAAGTTCCAATACTTGCGGTATGTCAAGCTTCCCCCACTCTTTGGTGTCCTACTAGCTGACTCGTACTTGGCGGGCTCTTATGGGAATTGCATTATTCTGAAGTATAATTCGTTTATATCATTGAACCTTTTCTTTATGATTAATTTCATTAGAAAGAATGGGCGTGTCTGTCGCGATTAGGAGGGATAATTGTAAACAAACCGATCATATTCGTGTTTAAAGTGGCCAGTTTGAAGAGAATAATTTTGAAAATTAATCTCTTTTTCGTAGGCAATTGAAAAAAATGCTGTTCCCTCGGTTTCGCCCTCATTTTCGCCTCATAAACAGCTATCAACATTTTTCCAATAGCAAATATTAAACGAAAACCGCTTATTCAAAAGACAGTGTTGAAAAGTTACAGGAATAGACTTTTATTCTATCAGAACATATGCTGATTTACTGAAGAAAATTTCAAAAAATTCTTTCTGCCACTATTTAACATTTTTTGAATATATGGTAGGATATCAACGTTGTTATTCGGACCTCAGAAGGAAGATCAAGTGTGAAGAGTTTGATTTGCTATAACTTCAGACAAAGAAAATACCCCTCAGAATTCGACAACGAATTCAATGTTATTTAAGAACTGAGGAGGACAAATACAACCGTCATCAGATGTGAACCGGATTTGTATAATGTGTGAAAAAATATTCAAAGCATCAGTTCGGAATAGCAAAATCAATAGCAACATTACCAATTACAAGCATGATTTACTTTCATGCGTTTCTTTTTTTTTCCTATCTTTTACCATTATTGACCTTAAACAATGTTTTTACTGTGCTTGGCCGCTACGACCATCGACACATCGAATATATCATTATATCTTAAGACCACCACCACCTAGACACTTTACAACATCCATGTCCTCGCCGGGATTCGAACCCATTATCTTCCTCCGCATCCTACACACTGTCTCTATTCTCTAGGCTACCGAGGAAGACTTCGTACGTTTCAAGTATTAACTGTTCATATAATCAAATCATTCATCACTCAATGGAGAAGACAACCATAAGAACTAGTTGACTGAAAGGACAGAAAAATTATATTTCACCATTATAATAAAGAAACCGTTACCAGAACCAGAGCATCAACGAACAAAAAGTGCGACAGAAATTTAGAAAACGAATTCATTTTAAAGGACAGTAAAAATTATGTACCCCTCATATTTCGTTTTCTTTCAATGACTTCGATTGATTTACTTTGCATTTCGATATATTTCAAAAGATTTATCTCAACCATATTGTTTAATCAATTGTCATCCATCTATCAACTCCAAAACTTGAAATAAATAAAAATCGAAGCGAAAAAGCACCTGTGAAAGTGGTAGAAAACATGATATAGCGGGCCCGATGAAGGGACGGTAGGGCACTAGAGAGTGGGGAAATAAGAGCACGTATTCGCTAGCGCGTTCGCAATACGGTGGCCGCTTTAGTATATTCTATTCTCTTTGCTTGGAATGGACACTCATATTATGTGAAAAATGAAAGAAGTATTGATCATATATAGCTCTCTTATTCCTCTTTAAGATGAAAATAATTCAATTATTTTCGCCCATTCAGAAATCACAATCATTACGAAAGTATAATTTTCGTGTTTTGGCCCGTGAAGCTGGTCTGCCGGTAGCTAACATCACCAAGGTACCATCAAGACAATTTCCTCTGAAAAAACTACTTTAAGAGTGGATAATTGTTAAGTAGGTTCAGGGATCGATAACGGAGATCGAATGTGTGAATTCTGCCATATATTTCTGTAGAAATACCGTTTTGAAATTATCATTCCACAATGTTTTTTGAGAATATTTCCGTCCGGGTTAAAATCTGGTACTTAGTTGTGAAATGACAACAATTTCCAAAGAATTATGTCATATGATACCGTCAAATCGTTTTTATATTCATATTGAGTTTCAGATTGTAGTTCCTTCTGAAACCTTTCTTGTGCATGACTTGGATGTACTAAAGATTGATAGATTTATAACCTTATATAACGAGGGTATGGTGAACAAAAATGATGGAGTGATTTATTAGAAATGAAGTCGCGGGTTCAAACATGAGGTTAAGAATTTAGGATATATAAATACTGGAGGTCTCAACAGAGATTGAATCAAAGAAAACCATTCTTACAGCTGTCTATAGTTCCCCGAGTATCTGCCCAAAAATGTTCAACATAGAGTTGCAGCGATACCTTCAATCTGTGAAATGTAATGATACGCATATCATAACATAGATACGTTATCGGAATCAGATTTCTCCGACGAATATAAGACCATCTCGAGCGCATTTGGATATGAATCATATTTTAATCAATGTACTCGACCATCAACTCAAACTTGTATCGATCATTTCTATTTAAGAACGAACATGGATAGGGAAGTACAATCCTAAATTTTTCACAATTCCATAACGGACCATTACCCTATAGTTAACCGTTGATCTCAACAGGGGAACAGCGGAGATGTCCGGCGCTAATGACAAGTCTAGAAAATATATCGATTATCCAGCAGTGAAGGCAGACTTGAGGAAGGAGAAATAGGAATGGTTTTATTGTTCACAAAATATAGATGAAATGACCGATGAGTTCATTGAAAAAGTCGTTACCTGTATTGAGAATAACACAAAAACTATGTCTTCAAAAAAACGAAAAACTAAGGGAAAAAAATGGACAACCACCGCACTTCTCACATTAATCGGTAAAAGACAGATATTCTTCAGAGCCGTACAGAAGAATCGCAGTAACTTACATCTGAAGTTAGAATATCTTTGAGTATCGATTGAAGCTTATTTCGGGATTTTGCATTATTTTTTAGGTTTTAATGGCTTTTCACTCCGAATATCTGAAACAGAACTATTAAAAATTAAACAAAAATCGAAAGAAAATAATTCTTGAAATTTTCTACTTTGTCTGATGAAAGGGTCAGATTTGTACTATGAAACGTCACAGTTCGTTTTTTTATCGTTTGTATTGTTCCTGTATTGTTCATTAGAAAATCTTTTCTGCAAGAAACTGACCTTGACAAGTAGGTTGATTCTGCAATCGGAAAGGGCATTTTTCATGAAAAAAACAATTTTTATTTAATTTTTAATAGTTCTGTTTCATATATCGGGAGTGAAAACCCATAAAAACCTAACAAATAGAATATCTTGTATATAAGTACAAATTAGCTGAGTTAATAAAGGCAGCGAAAAAAACATAGGCTGAAAAATTAATAAGAGATAATGTGAACCAGTCTAAAGCTCTCTGGGAAAATGTTGACAATATTTGTAATCGGACCAAGCCTCCAACGAAGATTGAAAAGGTAACATCGTTGGATGGAACTATTATAGAGAACATGAAGCATATATGCAATAGCTTTAACGCATACTATAGTAATTTGAGTCGAACATATGCAGAAAAACTTGAAGTACCGGAAGATACAGAGAGAAGGATAAAAGAGTGCAGAATTCCATGTGTCTCTTTCCCACGGATACCCATGAAGTACACAAGAAAATAATGCAGTGGCGACAAGGAAAAACTCCAGGACATTATAATATAAGGGCGGAAACCTTGAAGAACATATCTGATGATATAAAAAGCCCTTTGATCCATTTGATAAACCATTGTTTTGACAAGGGATACTCCCATAAACGACTCAAAATTGGAATTATAAAACCTTTATTCAAGAGTGGAAACAAACTGGAAATGAAGAATTATAGACCGATATCTCTGATATCAAATATCGCCAAAGTCATGGAGAAAAAAATAAAAACACACCCAATAACGACCGAGGACGCAATACATCACCTGATTTCTCACATCTTCAAAACGATGGATAAAAGCAATTAGCTACCTATATTGAAATTGAAAAACCATACTCTGATTAATCCAGAAGAAATGATCTAACAGCTACGATTGATTTATTATACTTTCTATTTTATTGATATTTTAACATTTTCTCAGTTTATGAAAACGTTCAGAATAATTAAACTATTTATTCACACTTATTTACACACTACTGTTCTAATAACTAAACAACTTATTCTATCAAAGTCTGTGCACTATTTATTTCCACACTATTTATTTTCACTGCTCACTTTCCGCTACGAATAACTCTGCTGAATGTCCCCGGGCTGCTCCACGCTTGCCCTTATATCGCACGTGCAACTTCTAGCGATTACTGGAAGATTCTGGAGAGTGGGCGAATCATACTCGTCTGGAGTGTTGGGACACATTCAAGAATAGACAGATGACGATCTTTTTCGTCGGAGTATTTTGATACAGCAAAGCGAATTATCTCGCAGCATGATGTAAAAAACATGGTGTGCTCATCTGAAAAATGAGTGACGTCAGCAAGATTAAAATACAAAGAGTTGTATATTATGTGCTTTGAATTTGCATGCTAATTCAAAGCACAGAATATACAACTCTTCGTATTTTAATCTTGTTGACGTCACTCATTTTTCAGATGGTCACACCATGTTTTTCACATCAAGATCTCGCAGCATACAATTATAATAAATTTGACAATTTCGTATACTTCAGAAAAATCCATAGGATCTGTGGTCACGTGACCAAAAAATCCGTCGCCTCTCGGATGCAATTAACGAACGCAGCTTATAATGTCTATTATTATTATATAGGGAGCGTTTTTTAATTCACCAAACTGGTTTGGTTGTGGTGGAGTGTGGTGGACATAGAACATAAATGGTGGATGTTGAACTAGATAATTTATTCAAACAACAATAAAAAAAACGATTTGGTGGATCCATCACTTTTCCACCACACCAATTTGGCCTATAGCCGAGTTTTTTAATTCACCAAATTGGTGTGGTGGAAGAGTGATGGATCCACCAACTCGTTTTTTCATTGTTGGTTGAATGACGTAAATGTCAAATTATCTAGTCCAACATCCACCATTTATATTCTATGTCCACTATACTCCACCCTTTGAATGAAGAACGCAGGAAGGAGCATAACGCTTTTCTACTTCGTATATCAGTGGGACATGGGCGCCCATATTGAACCTCCAAGTATGACTCATTTTAGTTAGTTTCTTCAGACAAAGAAGTCTCGGAGCTACGTTGTTCTCTCTTCAAAGTGAAAGGAAAGTCGGCCATATGCAACATCCATCCCGGACCCACTTTGTGAGGCATTATGCTCCTTCCTTAGGTTCTTTATTCAGAGACTCCACCACAACCACACCAGTTTCCAGTTTGGTGAATTAAAAAACGCGCCCATAGCGTGGGCATGGAGACTTGCTGTTATTTCACATATGAGACAGATGTCAAAAGCTGAAATTAAATTACAGTAAATCATCAAGAGAAAATGCAACATGCAGGGGTTCAATTGATATGGGTTTTATCGATCTTTATGATGTTCATATATTTTTAGGAATTAAGGGTACGCCTACATTATTATTGGTTGCCCCGTTTCTTTTAATCCATTATGTTTTTGGAAAACGAAAAATATTCGATGGAAGTTCATGTAAAAAGTGTTTCTCACTGATAGCACTATATTCAAGTTTGACGCTTATCATCATCCTTTCAGGATTATACAAGGAAAATCAATATACATTTCATTTAATCATCACTTTCTGAAATCGCAAGAAAAGTGTACCTTGGACCATCATAAAACATATTGAATAAAATGTCAAAGAATTCGTTTTGAAATTTATGTGGGCATAACTTTGCAGACGACCCAAAATATCATGTATACGATACTTACAGTGACTATATTACCAATATAGTCATATAGTCACTTTAGTGATACTATTTTTGAAGTATCCATATATTATAGTGAATATAGACGTTCATCATTAATATTTTAAGTTGACATTATTCAAGAAAGTAGTCTTAGTGAAATATGTTTTTTCATGTATTGCCATTATCGGAAATTCATTTCTAGGGGAGGATGGTTGACTATAATTACCCCCAGTCCCAGTTCTATTTACTACAGTGGATATTTTCATCTGTGGATGAAAAGCGGTTTGAATGTTGTTTGACTGTTTTCAGAATAAGTGGTAGACATAATATAGGTATAGACATTTTGTTTTCTTAAGCAATGGTATAGGTAGCTGTCGTATGCACACAAACATCATGATTTGTTCTTCAAAGAATTGGCGCAAGGATTGAGTACATGGGATGCTGTGATTCTAGTGTCGTTGGGGATGATTTGAATATAGAATTTTCCAAGTCGACCGCAAATTAAGGCTTCGTCCTATAATCTTGGGAGACACGGGTTTTCTGGTCTAGATATCTATTGAACTCTCCTACTAGAGATATTATACCGATGCAGATGGTGCTAAATACGTCTGAGGCCCGATGAACACATTCGATTCTTCATGTTCAGGTTCCATACCTGCGATGCGAGGTACACTCTAACCTCTTTCCAGCTCCCATCTAGGGCGCACCCGATGCGCCTCAGAGGCGTGTTCCAGTACGCGGGATCGTCGGACAGTAGAATTTCCTACCCTGTTCCCCTGATGTACCACACAAATTTGCCTGGCTTCACGACTCTTGCCGCTTTTTATCGTCTCGTTCTAGATATAGCGTGGGCGTGAAGTCTTGGGTGTCTTTTACGTGCATGTTCAAATTCGTTGCAAAAGTGGTCATCTACTATGAACATGCACACAAAAACGTTTTTAGGTTATCTTCATTTGTATTTATTATTTACTTCAAGTTGAAATGGCACAAGCAAATCATGCTGGGACTGCCGGCGCTGGCACCCGGCACTCAAGGTGTTCGCAAAATTTCTCGCAAGCAGCTAGGTGGCACCAGAGAGAATAGAATATATAAGAGCGGCTACTGTATTGCAAACGTGCTACTACAGTCTGTGGTGCTACCGAATATGTGCTCTTATTCCTCCACACTCCATGGCTTATATCGCTTTCACAAGTGCTATTCGCTTTGATTTTTATTTCTTTCGAATTTTTAAGTAGATAGATGGATGACAATCGATTGAAAATATGGTGTAGCGAATTCATCCATTCCAACAAAAACGGAAAAAAGGGCGGAGTCGAAACACGAAATTCAAATCTCTGAAAAATCGTATAAATATATTTCGCTCCGCTCTCAAAAATCACTTGAATCAACTTCACTCTCCAATCCATCTGCATTCACCGCTAAGAAGATATTCGATCTATACGCCGCCTTCCAGACCGACATCTGCATTTTATCTGTATCCGGCGCCAGCGAAGAAATTCCAGAAGGTCGAACATCTGGTTTACCATCCTCGACAACAGAAGCCCTTTCGACATTACCGACCCGTCCGGCGCCAGCTACCTATAAGCACCCCAGGGGATCTACAACCAGAATTGTTAGCCTGTTGTCCAACAAAAAGAATTTTATTGCCTTTCGAATTCACTTTTGTTGTAATACTCGACAGAAAAATAAACAGGCTAATCTGTTTTTTTTATTGCGTGTTTGATTTCACAGGACACGACCCCACAAATTGGTGACCCCGACAAATCTATTGAAACATATCGAAATTCAAAGAGGTAAATCAATTAAATTCATTGGAAGAAAACGAAATATAAGAGGACAACATATTTATTACAGTCCTCTCAAATGAATCAGCTTTTAAAATTTCTTTCGCACTCCCTATGCTTTCAGTCAACTAGTTCCTTTATGGTTGTCTTCTCCATCAAGTGATAAATGATTTGATTCTACGAAAATGTTAATAATTGAAACGCACGAAAGAGAATCATAGGTGTACTTAGGGCCGCGTGAAGTTAACGAAAAGTCGATGAAACAAATTCCGAAACTAAGTTCAATATTCAGTTCCGAATTTTTTTTGTACGAAATTTTTTATGCACCATCATAGTCTTTGAATGAATCGCATTTCTATGATTTGGTGCTGACTTCACACTCCGAACCAACAATTTCCAGTTTTGGAAAAATTTTGATGCCAATAATTAGTCAGCAATTTGTTTCAATTTGTTTTGTTGAAAAAATCTCAATATCTTCAGTAGATGTTTTTGGATTCGCATTCATAACATTTAGTGACAACTTCACGCTCAACACCAAAACTGGTTTCGAAAAAATTTCAATGTCAATACTCGGTAACCAATTTTGTTTCAATTTGTTTTGTTAGAATTACTTCTATATCTTTTTAAGTTTTCGAGTAATTTATTCTTGTTTTCAATGAAGCGTGAAGTTAGCGAAAAGTGTTCACTTCTTTCAATTTTTTTCACTTTTTTGAGCCAATTATTTGTAATCAATTTGTTTCAATTTGTCACATTGAATGAGTTCCAGAATATCAGTAACTTTTGAGTTATTAACAATTTTGTGTTTTACACACAATGCCATCTATGAAAACCAATCCGTAAATGAGTTTCCAACCTACCATGGCAGTGTTCAGAGCGGCTCGAGAACGCATTATAGGCGTTCTCGATTGACTCTGGTATCACTTTAAAGTTAACCAGAACCGAACCAACCGTTCTTCATTCGTAATCGATGACGTAACTGGTGGAAACTGGTTCTGATTTTTTAGAACCAGCTCCTAAGGCTATTCTAAACCAGCGGTATCATCTGTCTCTCTTTAATGTTATGTCGTTCTTTGTTCAAATGTTCGAAAAATTTGTTTACAGGTTTTGGAATTCGAATATAATTTATTACAGATACATTTTTACATATTTAAAATCACAACAATGGTTTATTGAACTCTAATCAATATTCAATAAATTGCAATTTAACAAAAGTTGGAACCGATTTTCATTTTCGGAGATATTGGGAAAAATTATGTCGTAGACATTTCCTTGGTTTCTTCATTTCTGACATAAATCAAAAATTACTGATCCGATGATGATGAAGCTTGATAACAAGTTGGCAAATGGTGATGCGCAAATTTACGGAAAATTTCGGGGTAATCGTGTCATTGAAAATTTTTTTAAAAATTCATAATTTTTTCATTTTATTATATTTTACTATATTCTTATCATATGGTTCTCCCGAAATAGTACATGAAACTCCAAGCTATTAATCTTCAATCAAGTACTGGATTTAAATTCCATCTCATTTACATTTTTGGAAATATTATTGGAAAAATTCAATTATGAATGGGTATGTATATATCTCCGGAAGGGGGATTTTACTCGTTCACGAATTCGGCCTTCGTAATGGTCCAAATGTACTATACAAATATCGAGAGTCAGTCTCTAGATGCTTCTTTCGACCGTAACTGTGTTACGAGCCACCGTTGATCTTTGTTAATTAATTAGTAGATACGGCAGATACGCCTATAATAGGTTAGGTTAGACACTTCGATGTCAACCGGAACTGGTAACCATTCCATTCGTTTCACTATTCAGTCTCTGACGCCACAACTTGAACCAAAAACTGAACCGCTGTCAAAAGTTCTGTCATTTTAACAGCAACCAGGACCAGAACCAAAGGCCAATCGAGAGTGTGCGTTGCTTTTATGAAATAGGAAGCAAGTCGGCAAACGTGTTTTCTTTATTATATATTCGCAGATTGAGATTCGGTTTCATCAGAATTAATTTGTTTTATTTCTTCCATTAACCTGTATTTGCAATCATCTAAAAAGCAGAATTGAATCACATTTTCGACTTTTTTGCCACTTCAATAATTTTCCGAGTAAAAACCTCATTTATTCGAATTTTTCAAATCGCCAAATTTGTTTATCGGTCTAAAAACTGGCCATTATTACTCAATACCAGAAGTAACTGTTTATGTTATGGCGTTTAAAATGGAATTCGAGTAATCAAAATGAATAAATCACAATATGAAATATTTCATGAGTTTCTAAATAATTATGTGTTTGCTCTTGAAAAACCACTTTTTAAAAAAAATTAAGAGAAGTTTATTCAGAAAATGTTACATACGTTCTACACAACTGTTATCTATATAGTAAATGCTGAGTCAGTAGTACCTTAGCGCTCGATGCCTTGTCGATGCTATCGAGCAATATAATGTATTTCTTTCCTTTAACGGAAGTGTGGGATCGGCTCACATATCAATATGTTAAGGTCTCTTTTTCTATATAAAATTAGTGACCCATTTCGGCTTCGCTTATGGGTTAGGCCATAACCGAAACTCTAGTAGGTTTTTGAAATTTCAAAATTTGCCGACCTATTTTGTTGACTTGAATGAAAAAACCATAGTGTAACTAACGACAAACTAAATACTTATTCGAACAAAATAATATAAGCATGAACATTTTTGGAAGATGTGTGGAATGCACCATTAAGAGCGGTGAATTCTGATGGAATAGGTATTCACGTACCTCCCATTCTTAATCGTTAACTATCTTTTGTTGACGATGATTCTCACGTTTTTATTTCTCCAAGATGAAAGGTAGACATTAATGAATATATTTCCTACAAAAATGCTGTTTGTATTTTATTAGGTATTCGAAATCAACTACAAATTCTGGAAAACCACATAAACAAAATATAACAAAAATATAACTACTTATAATTAAATGGTATAAACAAGCAAATGAGGGTCGCCTAAAACACCATTCCTCACATTTCAAAATTCTTTTTTTAAATCATTGTACTCTTCCCCATTTCGACGACAAAAGAAAGTATAATGGCCGATCCCTACTCCTGCCGTAGGACTTAAAAAACTGGCAACTCCTCTAAGGATGTAAGTTTTAGACTGAACAATCAGTTCTAATGGCATTGTATAAATTGTATAAAATTCATACAATGCTAATGGTAATTCACTAAGAATGATCGATCCTCACACATCACAATCAATCAATAAATATTCAGAATATTTCCTTTCAACGGTTAAATCTATTGCACATTTTCTGCAAGTGGAATGTGAGGGGGAATCAAAATCGATGGATTCTTTCAGGCGATTAAATCCTAAGATAGAAGCCGATGATCCACCTGATTTAGTTCTATGATTCAATTTTTCCAGCCAGGTAGGAATTAAAATAATAAATGAAACTAAACAGTTTAAGCGATTGCTCGCCAATATCGCAGTTTTCTGAATGAATATTCCGAAAGGCAAGAGACTTGATACTGCTGTTCGCATTTCAGAATTTTCTTCAGAAATGCTTTGGACCCCGCTATAATATTTACTAGCCGATATTAGCGGAAAATCTTGAAAATTGTTTTATTCCACTGTCAAATTCTCAGTTGTGGTACTCGCGACGATGAAAGTGTGATGAGTATCGCTGTAGAAACACCATTGGAAAAGGGGCGAAGACAACCTCCGCCTACTCATCTTCGTGCCGCTGCGGAAAGGTCGAAGGATATAGAGATACCCCCACACCCCAGGGACCCGGTTGCTCGGGTTCTGCTGAGGCTACTGGGGAGACAAAGACTTCCTCTACGCGTCAAGCTGGGCTGTCTGGTGGCCGGGGGTCCGATATGCGGCCAAGTGACCTGCTCGAATTCTGGAGAGGAAACCTCTAGGATGGAATTCGAGAAAGGACAGATGGAGACGAAGGAGGTGGCAAGTACCCAGTAAGATATGCCTTCATTTTCACCAGAATAGCGCAGGACAACCTGCAAAACGCGAAGGGATCGTCGCATTGATTGCAAGGATATTTGAGAGGCTGCAATTAGGCATTGCTCTAACTCAGGAATCCTGGATCAACAAAGAAGGCCAAATCGAAGGTTTGCCCTACAAGGAATCAAATTTGATTTATGATCAGAGACAAATGGCTCGTGGAGCTGTGTTCTCACAGAGAAAAACATGAAATATATTTGTGTTACACCTCAATGTTGGGACGTTGACCGAGAAATTGTCATTGCATCCGCATGCTTCGCTGGAGACGGGCCAATAGCACAACCAGAGGATGTACAGGAATCAGTGCGTTATTGTTACAATAAACACCTTCCAAATATTATTGTTTGTGACGCGAATGTGCATAACGCTGTTTGGGGAAACACCAACAATAACCCCAGAGGTGAGCACTCACTTGAATATCTCTTAGCTAATAACCTCGAGATCATTAATGTTAGGACAACACCAACATTGGTCACGAGAGCAAGAGAAGAGATCCTGGGCGTAACAATTATAAATTCTGCTGCCAGGAAAACTATTACTTATTGGAGGGTGATGAAGTAACCATCACTCTCTGATCATAGGATTGTCGGGTTTAGGGAGGGGGGGAGATGCCACCTACTCCCCCGTGTCTCGAAATCCTAGGACATGTTGGTTCCTTTACAGAAACAATCTAGAACATATCGAGATGATGGGGTACCGACATTCCGATTTGAACTGAAGAGTAGAGCAGGCCAGTAGGGTAATATGGAGGCGCTTGACTCCAGCGGTCCACCCACTAAAGCTAGACCCAGCATGGATGCACCTTGGTAAAACGAGATCCTGTCAAACCTCCGGAAGAAGGTCCGTCATCTCTTCAATAGAGCAACTTATTCAGTATAATAAAGAAATCAGGAAGGCCACAAGACTTAATTTTCCAGCTTTTTGTGAAATTATCACTGTCACTCCCATTGTCACCAGGCTTAAAAGAGTCATGGCAAAGGGGGGTACCAACCCTAAAATATCGCTTGAAAAGCCAGACGGGTCATACACTGAGGGATAAGAGGAATGATCGATTCTTCTTCTCAAAAGACATTTTCCAGGTAGTGAACCCATAAGCAGTATTGAAACAGCAACCGAGTTCACCAAGAAATCCGGTAAGGATGATTGGGATATTGCTAGAAAGATATTTACAAGACAACGACTGGAATGGGCAATTACTACTCTTCAGCCGTATAAATCACCAGGAGTAGATGGTGTGTTTCCTGTACTCCTGCAGAAGGGGGCGGAAGAGATTCTTCCCCATCTGCTGAAAATCACAAGAAGCAGCATAGCACTGGGCCAAATACCTGATAATTGGAAAAGGTCAAAAGTAACCTTTATCCCAAAAACAGGAAAAAAAGACTGGACTGATCCCAGATCCTTTAGGCCCATTTGCCTAACTTCGTTTTTGCTCAAAACGATGGAGAAGGTAGTAGATAACTACATAAGAACGGATTATCTGGAGAAGAAGCCACTTCACAACTGTCAGCATGCGTACAGGGCGGGACGTTCTACGGAAACTGCTCTGTATGGGCTGACTGAAGGCATCCAGAAGACTCTGAACAATAAAGAAATCGCATTGTGCGCTTTCCTAGATATATCTGGGGCCTTTGACAACACAACACATGTGTCTGTCAGAGAGGCACTTGTAAGGCGAGGAGTAAACGATACCATTATAAAATGGTTGTACGAGGTGCTCTCGACGAGGACAGCTGAGACATTGGTGGGCAGTCAGACCACTTCTGTTAAAACTACTCGCGGAACACCTCAAGGAGGAGTACTATCCCCCCTCCTATGGAGCCTGGTAGAGCATGAACTATTGCGCAGGCTTACGGAGCTTGGCTTCGAATGCATAGGATATGCCGATAACATAGTCCTAATAGTAAGAGGTAAATTCGAGGATGTCCTCTGTGAGTTGTTGCAGAGGGGCCTCAGAATTATTGAGCAGTGGTGCTTATCAGTGGGTCTCAAACCTTACATTTCGGTAAATGGAGTTGTTGTAGAATGGAAGTCTGAAGTCAAATATCTGGGAATCACCCTAGATAGTAAGCTTCTGTGGAATGAGCATGTTAAAATTACGGCTAGTAAAGCGATAAGGGCTTTAATGGTGTGCAGAAGTCTATCCGGCAAAACTTTGGGGTGTAACCCTAAAATACTGAGATGGATGTACATCATGATTGTAAGACCGATAATAACATACGGGCAGTAGTCTGGTTTGCTAAAGCAGGGCAGATAAGCACGAGGAAAATACTCGACAAGGTACAAAGGCTTGCCTGTGTTTGCATCGCTGGGGCTATGAGAACATGCCCGACTAGAGCACTTGAGGTCATCATAGATCTCAGTCCTCTACATCCTGTGATCAATAGGGTAACCCATGAAGCTATCCTCAGAATCTCTAGGGAAGGTACAGGTAATGAGAGAATTAAAAGTCAGGGAGCCTGGTCCTCTCTGAACAAGTTGTAACGGTTTAAAACTCTGCTCTATATTTTGGTTATATATTTCGTTCATGCAATGTACAATTTTCTTCTTTCCATCCTAGGTCCATCTATACGAATTAATTACAAACAATTCAATGAAACAGATTTATAATCGCAGTTTCGGTTCGATACAAATTAAACACAGGTGGCGGTCGATGTCGATGCCTCTTCATATTTTCATCAGTTCAGTTAGTAGATAACAAATATTCCAGATTTTTCAATTCTTTGTATTGCTGCCGACCTGGGATTTGATGGTTGTTTTCAAATCACGTTCAAGTATATCGAATAATTAAATACTGAAGTTTCATCGGAATTTTTGAGAACACTTTTACTGTTAAAAGGGTTTTTCTACTGGAGGTTTGAGATTTCTTTAAGTACAGTATCAGAATTGCTGTTCAGAGAATTGGATTTACTACTTACCTACGTTGGTCATAACAACATACCATACCTCGTATCGCAAACGACCTGTTGCTGCCATTTGGTATATATAGCTGAGCTATCCAGTCTTCTTACGTCAAGGCCAGTATCACCCAATGTATTATTCATTCCTGAACAACAAGGAAAACTTTGGTGCAAAGTGCATATATTGTTTGAACTTTTTGACAGCAACTACGTTCTCTTCATAGTTACTATAGCACACGTCTTTATTTTATAGAGTATTACTAACCCCTATTCGATCATTATAATCTGCACAGAATTACCCATTATAAATCTTCACAGAGAATCATATTATTTTATTCGTTGTCACCTGAATGATAAATGTACTGTTTGTTTCTTGATTTTCAATCACTTCAGTATTCGATATAGTATGTTTCAATAACTCAAGTGGCGCCTAGTTCTAACAACTTTTATAAAATTCAGTAGATAATACAAACCCACGACCTTAATGCTCTCTGGCGAAAAGTTGCCGATCGCATATAAATGTAACTTTTCTAGAATAAAAGAAAAACGTTGCAAAGTACATCTCATCAGCGAACCTACCTAGTGATGTTATGATTAAAAAAGTAAGCATCGAGAAGAACTTTGACTCAATGCTATGTAAAAGGGAAGAATGGGAAAAGAAATACACTACCCAAAACTTCAAAGCAAATACCGTTAAATGGTATACAGATGGTTCTAAAACCACGACGGGGGCCGGCGCTTGAGTATACGGGCCTAGAACTAAGTCTACACTATCGCTAGGCTCCTACTCGAGTGTTTTTCAGGCAGAAATACTTGCTATCGAAAGATGCATAGACATAAACCTGGAAAGAAACTATCAAGGGTGTGACATAGTGATCCATTTTGATAGTCAGGCTGCTATTAAAGCACTGAAATCCTATGTCATAATCGACTCAAAGCTGATATGGGAGTGCCGAAGGAAACTCAATGAAGTAGGCAAGAATAACAAGGTCTCCTTAGTCTGGGTTCCTGGGCACTCAGGAATCAAAGGAAATGAAGAGGCAAATACTCTAGCCAGAAAGGGAGCACAAACGCTACCTACTGGCCCAGAACCTTTCTGTGGTATAGGCAAATGTACCTATAAGAAAGAGTTTTTGGAGAAAGAAGAAAATGAAAGAGGGGCACTCTGGAGGAATTCTCCAGGAATGGAACACTCTAAAAAGTTCCTTCGGAACTTTGAAATTGCTAGATCCAAAAATCATTTGGATCTCAGTAAGAATAAGTTACGCCTCCTCACTGGTTTCCTCACAGGACACTGTCGCCTAAGGAAGCACATGATGAGAATGGGCTTATCAGAAACTGACGGGTGCAGATTTTGTGGGGAAGAGGGAGAAACTCCTGTTCACCTGATCACAGAATGCCTCGCCATTGTGAGCCTGCGCAAAAGATATCTCGGAAAGGAGCATTATAGGAGGAATGAGAACTTAGCCTCCTTGAAGCCCTCACAGATATTAGAATTCATCAGAGCTCTAGAGATGGAGGGCGAGCTGTAGGTTGCGAAAACAGCTCCGACAAGGGGGCATAATAGACCTTAAGGTCGCAGTGGAATATAACTCCTTACCAACTATAACTATAACTATCGCTGAAGAATTTGCACAAGCTGGGATAATAATTTGTGTAAAATTTGAAGCGTTTTTTTCATTGATATTCTACCTAGATAGTTCAAAAAGAGAAGGATTTAATCGCCTGCAAGAATGCATCGATATTGATCCCTCATCACATTCAACTTGCAAAAAATTTGCAATAGAATTATTTAACCGTTGAATGGAAATATTCTGAATATTTATTGATTGATTGTGATGTGGGAGGATCGATCATTCTTAGGCAATTACCATTAGAATTGATTGTTCAGTCCAAAACATCCTTAGAGGAGTTGCTGATTTTATAAGGCCGACGGCAGGAGTAGGTATCGGTCATTATACTACCTTTTGTCGTCGAAACGATTGGACAGTGGGAAGAGTGCAATGATTTAGAAAAAGAATGAAAAAATGTGAGGAGTGATATTTTAGTCAACCCTCATTTGCTTGCTTACACCATTTAATTATAAGTAGTTATATTTTTGTTATATTTTGTTTATGTGGTTTTCCAGAGTTTGTAGTTGATTTTGAATGATAAAATACAAACAGCATTTTTGTATAGGAAATATTCATTAATGTATACCTTCAATTCTTGGGGTGGCACCTTAAGTCAGAAGAACGAAAAAAATATTGAATTTCATAGAAGGCTCCTATAATTTTCTATTCTTCCAGTTAGAAAAATTTAATTTCGATCTTGGAGAAATAAGAACACGTTTGCCGACTTGCTTCCTATTTCATAAAGGCATCGCACACTTGTCACATCTGATTTACGACCATATATTCCCATTATCCCAAAACTATGTTTACGACATAATCATCCTTTCTTTGAGAGAGCCGCTCTGAACACTGCCATGGGGGGTTGGAAACTCAATTACAGATTGGTTTTCATAGATGGCGTTGTTTGTAAAATACAAAATTGTTAAAAATTCAAAAGTAACGGATGTTCTGGAACTCATTCCAACGTGACAAATTAAAACAAATTCATTACAAATTATTAACGCGAAAAAAACAGTGAAATAAAGTAGAAGATGTGAACACTTTTCGCTAACTTCACGCTTCATTAAAAACAAGAGTGAATTACTCGAAAACTTAAAAATATATAGAAGTAATTCTAACAAAACAAATTGAAACAAAATTGGTTACCGAGTATTGGCGAATGAAGATAAGCGCTACTCCCTCTGGTGGCTATCCGAGTAACCTGAGGTACAGACATTATCATTGACAAGTTAAAAGAAATGTTATGAAAATGAGAAAGTTTATGCATTTTTTTTTGGCGTTTGTGTGATTTTACAAGTGCTTCTACTGAGGAAAAGCAATAACTCAAATGTCCCTTCCCATAGATTTCCACAGCCCGGTGAAAATTTTCGAGTTAGGGTGAAAGAAACTTCCTTCAACAAATCGGGCCTGAAAGTGTTGAAGAATCGATAAAAACCAACAGACAAGATTTATGAGAGTCTGTTACCTGCAGATTACCGATGATGATTAAGGTAAGCACGAATTGCTCATGCTATTAGATCACATTCATGAAGACATTTTTTTTCCAGGCCCCTAATCTAAGCAAAGAAATTTACTTAAGAGGAAACATCTGCCTGTTGAACTGATCATTAAAGAGCCACGTAAATGTTTTAGTGATAGAACTGACTATAGAAAAAAAAGTCTCAACAAGGAAATATTTGGTGATGAATACTGTTCGCTCAAAGTGCTTCTGCCGATAAAAGCAAAGTTGTACAAGGCTTATTTGTTACAGCTTTTTCAAGACCAATCATATGAGTGTCGGAAAATTTATTTGTCAATCCATCATGAATCAGACTTACGATACAAAGTATCATTAGTTTTATGTGAATGTATTCATTTTATTCACAATATATTGAGTATTCATTCCTATCCGCTATAAAAATAGTACAGTTAGGAGTATTCGTCTATTATTCCAAAAAGTATGTTTTACAAAACTATCTGATTTTCAACTTTCAAGACAGCCTAAGAAATCTACCAAAGTCAATCTTGCCATTTGGATCTGATAATAAATAATATAAAAATACTGTCTAACCTTGGAGATATCCCCGTAATTTTAGAGTTGCTACACTCAATAAGATTGAAGAATGATACATACCTACTTTATAAGAATGGAATATGTACTCCCAGTAATACTCTCGTCAACTATAAAAGTCTGAAAAGTCTTTGAATAAATCGTGAAATCAAAAATTATCAAACCAAACAGTACAAAATCGACTATTGAAACAAAATCTATGTCTGTATCTAAGGTTCTAAAACTGGCCACCGTGGCGCTGCAATCTTAAATTCAGACGCCAATTGCCATTGAAATTTTTTCGAAACCAGAAAGTTTTGGTGTTGAGCGTGAAGTTGGCACTAAATGTTATGAATGCGACTACAAAAACATCTACTGAAAACATTGAGATTTTTTCAACAAGACTAATTGAAACAAATTGCTGACTAATTATTGGCATCAAAATTTCCCCAAAACTGGAAAATTTTGGTGCGGGGTGTGGAGTCAGCACCAAATCATAGAAATGCGATTTATTCAAAAACTATGAGGGTGCATAAAAAATTCAGTAAAAAACAAATTGAAACAAATTGAGAAATATTAAACTCAGTTTCGGAATTTGTTTTATCAATTTTTTTGGCTAACTTCACGCGGCCTGTAATAATTTGGTAATATTGCTATAGATTTTGTTATTCCCGAACTGATTGATGTTTTGAATATTTTGCACAGATTATACAAGTCATAATAATTAATAATTGCTCATTGTTCTGTAGACCCAATAGACGACTTCGGTCCAAGTTGCCAACCCACAATTTTCTTCACAAATTTACTATCACTGGGGAACAGGAATTTCAGGACAAATTCGACATGACAAGGTTCGCGTTGTTTATAAATATCCGTAGAAGATGCCTCGGCTCCTCAAACAAGATAATTCCTTCCAAATATTGGTTTTTGTTAGGTTGAAATTCAAGTTGGGATTCCTGATTTCATGTTAACAGTGTCAAGTTTATGAGGGATATATGTTCCGCAAATCAACTTGGTTATTTCGGTTGCCGGTTTTCCGTTCCGTAAATATAAAATATTATTTTGGTTCCTGAAAAAAAAAAGTTAATTACGGAATTTGATTGATGAAAAGGCAATCCTTCTGTCATCAGAACATAGACATATTAAGTCTATGCACCAGAACGACAATCAATGTTTTATGGTTACATATCCATAGCATAGAACAATCTTTATTTACCTTGTGCTCCATAGACCATACCTAGTAATTTTTCCGTTGTTGATTGTTGTCACTTCTACGTTCTATGGATCATAAAGTAAATAAAGATTGTTCAATGCTATGGATATGTTACCATAGAACATTGACTGTCGTTCTGGTGACAGAAAGAACGTTTTTTCATCAATCAAATTCCTTAATTAATCTTCTTTTCAGGAACCAACCGAATATCTCATATTTACGGAATGAAAAACCGCCAACCGAAAAAACCAAGTTGATTTTCGGAACATATCCTATATAAATTTGACACTATTAACATAAAATCAGGAATCGCAACTTAAATTTCAGCGAATCAGAGATAATCTTAACAAAACCCTATATTTGGAAGGAATTATCTTGTTTGAGGAGCCGATGCATCTTTTACGGATATTTATAATTAACGCGAACCTTATTATGTCGAATTTGTCCTGAAATTCCTGTTCCCCAGTGATAGTAAACTTGTGAAGAAAATTGTGGGTTGGCAACTTGGGCCGAAGTCGTCTATAGACGACTTCGGCCCAAGTTGCCAACCCACAATTTTCTTCACAAATTTACTATCATTGGGGAACGGGAATTTCAGGACAAGTTTGACATGATAAGGTTCGCGTTATTTATAAATATTCATAAAAGATGCCTCGGCTCATCAAACAAGATAATTCCTTCCAAATATGGGGTTTTGTTAAGATCATCTCTGATTGGTTGAAATTCAAGTTGGGTTTCCTGATTTCATATTAATAGTGTCAAATTTATATAGGATATGTTCCACAAATAAACTTGGTTATTTCTGTTGCCGGTTTTCCATTCCGTAAATATGAAATATTCGGTTGGTTCCTGAAAAAAAGGTTAATTACGGAATTTGATTGATGAAAAAACGTTCTTTCTGTCAACAGAACGACAGTCAATGTTCTATGGTAACATATCCATAGCATAGAACAATCTTTATTTACTTTATGATCCATAGAACATAGGAGAGACAACGATCAAGAATGGAAAAATTACTAGGTATGCTCTATGGATCATAAGGTAACTAAATATTGTTCTTTGCTATGGATATGTTACCATAAAACATTGATTGTCGTTCTGGTGCATAGACTTAATATGTCTATGTTCTGGTGATAGAAAGATTGCTTTTTCATCAATCCAATTCCCTAATAAACCTTTTTTTCAGAAACCAACCGAATATTTCATATTTACAGAACGGAAAACTGGCAACCGAAATAACCAAGTTGATTTGCGGAACATATCCTTTATAAACTTGACACTATTAACATGAAATAAGGAATCCCAATTTAAATTTTAAGCTAACAAAAACCTATATTTGGAAGGAATTATCTTGTTCGAGGAGCTGGGGCATCTTTTACGGATATTTATAAATAACGCGAACCTCATCATGTCGAATTTGTCTTGAAATTTCCGTTCCCCAGTGATAGTAAATTTGTGAAGAAAATTGTGGGTTGGCAACTTGGGCCGAAGTCGTCTATTGGCTGAAACTTCAAGGTGGCAATTTTCATTGAAGGGTGATTCGATCTATGTTTTTGGAAATATCGGGAAACTGAAATTTTGAAAGGGTATATTTGCAGAATCATTCGATAGTTCTCACTAATTCGCCAATCCGGCATTCGTAATTGAACTCCAAACTTACTCTACCATTATTAATAAGCTACTGAGTAGATTTTTCCGGGAGTTATTTTGTTCACTATCAGTGGTTAGGCCGGCCGTAAACACATCAACTTTAGGGAAAATCGACATAGGGAATATATTTGTAGAGTAGGTTTTCAGTTTAATTAAGAAGGTCAAATGCTTGAATGGTTTGAATTCGCCAATTATTCTTTAGAAAGTTATACCCATTCAAAATTTTGGATCGAATTGCAATCTAGTACTTGATCGAAAATTATAGCTTGAGGTTTATGCAGAATTTCGTGAGGATCATATGAAAAAAATCTGCGTTTAGCAGGGTCAATACTTGCATAGATGAGCGCTTTGGCAACGGAACAAGCTCCTGACCTCACGTCAGTGCTTTATCGGTTATAGTTATTGCATAAAGACTTGTCTTTATACAATGGTTATGGTTATCCAAAACTGACTTATAAGAGGAGGATAATCTGTCAATGTGGATAATCGTAACTATAACCGGAGCTTTTGGTCCATCGCTTGAAATCGCTTTTATTTCGAATTAATAGCATGCACACCAGGTCAACTAGGTTGTTCATTTCAATATTTTTATACTCGTTATTGAAAAAGAAAAAAAGAAAAATAATGTTTTACAGTTTTTCTGTAGTCCATGTCCATAACCACAGAATAGGGAAGTATATCTTCTCTATTCTGTGCCATAACCTTATTTATTTATTTACACTATCTTTTCAGAAGAGAATGAAAATTCAATGTAAATATTGTTCCAAATGTAATGTGATTCATTTTTTATAAATCCAAGATAGTTAGGAAGTCCATGAATGGATGAAATCTTCCAGTTGAAATTCAATTAATGTTGACAATGAAGAAGTATCAACAATTGTTATTATTGATTTTTTCATTCACTAGTTT
The DNA here is from genome assembly GCA_958510865.1 of Myrrha octodecimguttata. NCBI lineage: Eukaryota > Metazoa > Arthropoda > Insecta > Coleoptera > Coccinellidae > Myrrha > Myrrha octodecimguttata. The sequence continues at coordinate 15,310,651 of OY294058.1, read as the reverse complement.
AATATTGTTCCTGGTCTATCGCCACGAATATAACAAATTGCACTACGTTTTGGAGGTCTTTAATTTCTTCGGAACACCATGCAATTTCAGTGAATTAAATAAAAGTGGTAAAGTCAAAGATCATTACGACTGGGGCCAGAACCCGTTATGGCAAGACCATGGTGACCATCAAGTTCTTTCTGCTTTTTTCAATGAAAGCTCTGCCCAAGCTATAGTTGTTGTGAAGAACGGTTCAAAGTTACCTGGAAAATGTTTTTTATGGTTTGAAGATGATGATCCAATGGTGGGAGTGATGAGTTCTCAAGAGATATATAAAGCTGATGAGCTTGAGGCTTATATTTATACATGTGGATACAAATATCTTAAGTCTACGCCCTATGCCTTATCGTTTCCTTCCAAGTCAAAATATTCTTCCAGAAAAATAATATTGACACAACTTGAAAGTGGGGAAACCGCCATCAAAGCTACAGTTTGTGTACCACCTTCCACTTATAATAAGCGAGAATTAGTAGAGTTTATTAGTTTTCACAGGGTGATAGGTTTTAAACATTTTATCTTTTATTATAATGATATTCCTTATACGTTGATGAGATTTTTGAGTAATTTCAATGATATATTGGAAATAGACTTAACATTCTATCCCTGGAACTTCCATGGGTCTTCCTCGAGTCTATTAAGAAATATTATTGAGAAGGATTGCTTATTAAGAACATTTGGAAAAAGTGAGAGCTCAATAGTTTTGAATTTGAATGAATATTTAATTCCTTTAGATTCATATGGTATCTATCCACTCTTCCAGGATAATTCACATCCTTATACAAGTGAAAATAAATATATAAACATTCCTGTTCAAAGTATGTGTATTCAGATGAATAGTACATTCCAACCGATAGCTGTCCAGAATTTCAACTCGTACAATGATGGTAGTATGAGAGTGATAAAATTCCATTTCAATGCTAAAATAAGTAAGATTTTGAGAAATGTGAAAGATTCACTACCGATGGTTATTCATGCTTACACATATTGCAATGAATATTCTGGCCGATTTAATGTTGATAAGTCTATTTCTATGTATTCTACAGATTTTATACGTTTCCCACTTATTCAGGCTCTAAGCCATGGGGGGCTTTGATTGGAATGCAAGTTTTTGGGAAAATGTAAACATATAAGATATATTTTGTTAATTGTGCAAAATTTTAAAGGAATTATATATATTTTTGGAAACCATACATTTTAATATTTCACCAAGCCATTCTCATCCATGGATCAGAAATAACATCGAAATTATTTCCGCGAGTTGATTCCTACGAAATCATCAGTATGTTCACAGCTCTGATATCCATGGATAGCTCATTATTACGTTGTTGTCGAAGAACACAGAATCGTTATCATTTTTCCCAGATGTTTTAAATTTTTCCAATTTTGGTCTGGCAGGCTTGAACTTCCGAGGGATAATGCCTACACTCTTGAAATTTACCTGGTAGGTTTGGAGCCTGAATATTTCGGTTGTATTGTAATGGGCAGAATTCGACTGTTTCAGAGTCATAGCCATCAGAAATTATGTTCTCTTGAAAACTAAAAAAATATTGATCTGATCAAATTGAAACTTGGCAGTTGAAGATCTCATTTATCTCAGGATGTATTCATGAGATAACGGTGAAATTTTGCATGATCCTTCAACTTGCTATTTCATAATCCAGTACCATATTTCGGCTTTATATTGGATATGTATTTTTGAAATTATTGTAAAAAATATCCTAGAAAAGCACTGACGTGAAGCCAGCAACTGTTGCGCGCATGTTAAATTGCGTTGCTTTTTACGTATTGAACCCTACAAAATCTTTACTTCGTGATGGAAAGAACCTTTTTGTATAATTTTTTTTTCAGATAATATTTGTGTTTGTTTTTCGCTCTTCAAGCACTTTGAGCCTATTCTCTTCTTTTCGATTTTTATTGGATTATATATATTTTCTTGTGAGTTTATAGGCTTTGCCCTAACTTTAAACTATGTTTAATAATAATAATTATGTTGAAGAACCATCTTTCAAGAAAAGGTTGAAGCGTGGACTTTTGTGTGAAGTCATTGGGCAAATTCAAACGAACTTTTAGTCATGATCAAACACTTGCACTAGCTGAGCATTGACGACAAATGGATATTCATTTTTATTGTATCACTAAAAAATCTTTTAGACATTTAGCTTACCAATAGGCTATTCAAAACGATAATCCTAATCACTTTAACCTGAAAACAAAATCACTTTAAGAATTATGGGTTTCAACAAATAACAAATAGATACATTTTATGACAACTTAACTCAGCTGCTTGGAAAGTAGAGTCTATAATATGGACGAAACAGGAATCACAACCGTTCCAAAAAAAGTTCTAAAAATAATTGCCACGAAAGGCAAGAGAAGTGTTGACAAAGTTAGCTTGGCTGAAAGTGGTCAACGAGTTACTGCAGTCTGTTGCTTTAGTACTGGGGGCCACTATGTTTACCCCGCTAATTTTTCCTAGTAAACGCTTAAAACTAGAACTATCAAATGGAGCACCCACCGAACCCATAATGTTTGTATCCGATTCGGGTTTTATGAAATCAGAGCTTTTTTGTCGTTCGCTGAATGATTTTCAAAAATATGTCTGATCTACATCAGAAGACCCGATGCTCTTGGTTCTAGACCACAATGCCTCTCATTGCACCCTGGAGACCGTCACATTCTGTAGGAATAACAATATTTACTCACTAAGTAATCCGCCACATGCAAGCCATAAACGTCAACCCTCGGATCGAGCGTTTTTTAAATCCTCAAAAGATTTTTGCAGCAACCTGTGCGATCAATGGCTCGTGAATAACCCGGGACTATGCATATCACAGTCTCAAGTTGCGAAGATTTTTAGCTATATTTTAGTATACCATCTTTATCAAAGTCAATGTTAAAACCTACAGAATCCATAGAATCTATTTCCGGCTACTGTTAAAATCTACAGACTCAGTAAAATCTAACTCAAAGTCAAAGTTAAAACCCGCAGAAACCAAATCGACATTGTCACTTCTCAAGTCAATGGGTGAAAGTCCTGAACAAAATATTGATGAAGACGAGAATAAATCTGTAAATTCTTCCAGGGATATTTTACCATAGCCCAAGATCGAAAAAAGAAAAGAGAAACTGGCGTAGAATAGGAAAACAACCACAATCTTAACATCTACTCCAAATAAGAAGGAATTAGAGAAGGAGATGCAGATAACGTTAGGGAAGGAGCGTAGGAAACGTGGTAAGAAACTCTTTCCTCTAAGAAAATATACTATGGGGGAGAAGTCCTTTTTTTCAACATTCCAACTAAAATTGTATAAATTCTCAACTTCAATTAATTTCTTTAAACGGTCAGGTGGGTGTGTTTTGAGTGTAGGTACTCATGAAGCAACATTGTTTGAATTGCTCACAATAGAGAAGTTATCAGTTGGTGCGGACTTTGTTCCGCATTTACTCATCGTGGCTTGATAACGGACTTAATAATTTCAACCATTTTCATAAGGGATATTTTTTATTGATAAATTAATTTTTCTATACGGGTCATTTGGGAGGCCCATTAGCACAATTTTGGCCTTCGCAAGGCAACCAGTTTTTTGAACTCCGATGGGAATCTTTGAAGGGGTACAAAGAAAATCCAATGGGTATTTTTTTTACATTCTGTTTTGAAAAAAAGTGTTCAGAAGAAGAAGTATCGTTCAACCTTGAAAGATTACAACAATTTTGAACTACATTTTTTTCACTGTAGACATGTAAAAAAAATGAGGTTGAATTTTGGAACATGAAAAACTCAAATTTTTTTACTCCAGAATTCTTCACAATTGAATCGAATACCGAAAATACTAACATGTGACCAGAAACAGCTATTTCAAAGGTAACTCATAACTTCCACAGTTATCAGATTGATGCTCCAAATTAGTATTTAACACCGCTTATCTTAATCATGCTTCGAAAACGAGGTATATGTATATGTCATAAGGCAAAAACGACTATTCCATTGTCATTTACACGGGTACATAGGTTTGTCCAATTCATGGCGAGGCACCCTGAGTGATGCGGTAACATGCAATGGAGATAAGAAAGCAATGGAGTTGTTAAGATGCCGATAGAGACATGGTTTTTCAATGCTCGTAGAGAATCGTTTTCTTTAATAATATCGACATCGGATTATTATTCTCTGAGAACACATTTTTGAAGAAAATTTTTTTTTGGAAATTTCCCAACGAGACGATCCACACGAAATTTTACATTCTAAGTTGCGCATTGGTATTCTCAAACTGTTAATTAGGTCTTTATTTGATATAGCATCAGTAATTCCTGATGTATCAACAACTAACCTTAATATTTCAAATTGGTTTAACTTCGAATCCAATTGGCCTATTTAGTCCATCAACGAACTCAACCCATAAACCTATCTAGGCTCAGGGTGAACTGCGCTATGAGGACGATGTTCATGGTCTTGAGGAATTGCATCGACGTCGTCCCAGCGATTTGGGAAACAGGTGGTTGGGAGACCTCGGTTGTGTTGTCTGCGTAACCAGGAGATCAAGTCTTTATCAGGACGTCGGGTTCGTTGGTTGGTTGGTTTGCGATCCCCAATTAATTCCCGATCAAGTAGCCAGTGTGTCATCAGTTCCTGGGATGTGTACAGCCACCCTATTTAGCTCCGTCTCTGATTTTTGGACAGTGCAGGTTGTTGCAAGCTAATGTCTTTCATCATGGTTGCCGACTTCGGTGGTAGGGCCTTTGGTACGGGTCCCAACTCTGTTTTGTCCGACCGTAAACACAATAACTTCCGGAAGAAACGACTTAGAAAATCGATATTTCTAGAGTAGGTTTGAAGCTTAAGTACGAAGGTCGTTGTTCATCAGCATTTCCAAATTAGCTGCCCAGTTTGATAATGATCGATTCAGTATTTTCCGAGATATTCCGGAAAAAACAACGATATCGAGAAAAAAAAACCTGGAATTTGACATATTTTTTCACAATATCGCATCAATCTGAAATTTGCTACACTGCTGCAGAATATGAAGTTCAAAGTATTATTAGAATTGGGTTCGAATAGAATCAATACTTTCTGAAAAAAAAATTTTGAAACGATTTTTTTTTAAATTTACTGACAGCGCCATCTCGAAGAAAATTTCGCGAGGAGTTGCAAGATCTTATCTTCATCTAACTGCCAAGTTTCAATTCAATCGCTCCAGTGGTTCTAGAAATATCAGGAAAATAAACTAAAAACTTCAAATACCTATTAGTCCGAATCTATTCTACCGATTCCAACCAATAACGAACTTGACCTTCGCATGTTGAAATGCAACCAACGTTGAAATTTTCAAGTCGATAGGATTTTCCGTACGCCTGTAATCGTGCTTATGGACGGACGGTCGGTCAGACTCGATTTCGACATCGGATTCGTCATCAGTGAGTCTAACATAGTCGTTTGAGACCATTTCCGGTTCAAAATTCGAAAATTACAGGCATTTGTACGAATCGATAGCACGCTGTTCCCCTAGAAGATGCGCGCAAAATAGATTAAGTAATTGGTCTGATCTAGTATCTGAATTGAAATCAACTTTTTTTATGGTTGCTATGACTAGATTAAATTGGCCGGATTTAAGTCACGAACGCAATAAATTAGAGGATCAGCAACTGTGTTCATTACGGATACGGAATCTCAATTTAACAGATGAGTTTCTCCAACTTCTCAAAAGGAGATCGTTGGATTCATGAAAAATAATTTATAACTCATCGTTATGATCTTCGAAAATTCCATACAGTACGAAGATCAAAAGCTCCCTAGGAAGTATTCACTCATAAATTATTTCGAATGAAAACCCAATTTTGAACTGATTATAATAGTACACCCTTTTTTGAAATTGAAATGATATCCTTTTCATGGATGTACTGCAGACACACGTTCTGAACCATTCGAATCTGCCATTATGTACAACATATCGCATAAATTGACCGTAAGTCAATATTAATTGGCAGAATAATTTTTTATCATCGTATTTCTGAAAATAGTGCGAATATCAGTCTGAATATCGAGAATCAATATACGAAATGCCAGTTGACCTACCGACTGGACCGCAAGAGATGCTGAGCTTTCCTCCACTCTGATAGTGGCTGACGGTTATTTTCATTTTATATGAACTGTGAACTGCCACCAGAATTATTTTCAACCCACATAATATGATTTTTTAGAAATATACTTCGGTTTCCTCTCACAACTATACCAACCCCACTTTAGCAGTGATTATCTTCAAACTACCATTAAGAATCAAATGGGTTCCATCCCCTCAAAGGACAGCGTATCCAGTTGGAAATGTTTTAACAATGATTAAACCAAGTATTGTTTCAACAATGTTCCGCGAAAATTTTTGCTTAAATTATAATCACAAGGTTCAACCGATTGCACCATTTCAGTTCTGAAAGAGTGAAATCTAAGATCTTCCTTTGAAATTTCGTGCACAATTTAATTGTTTGTGAAAGCTTCAGGACAGCAGGACAGACATGGATTTCTTTGAACATTTTTCTACGAGGAGTTCAATATTATTTTCGGTTTTCGACATCCAACTGGTCAGGAACTCATTTTTTCTGTTGCAGGAACCATCAATCCCACGATCTTATCAGATTACGGCTTAGGACGTCTTGTAAACTTCGAATATTTCATAGTAAACCCTGGACAATCAATCATTCACGAACCCTACGTAGCATTTACTGAGGAAATACGATATTTAAATCTTGAATCGGCGCTCGGAAAGTCTGTATTTGAGAACTGATTCTTCTTGAGCATATATAGTACCTCGGATATAACTGGGTGACTCTGCCAATTTTTTATATTCAAGAACTTTCGGGAAAATAAAACTGAAATGGATTGAAAAATAGAAAAAATACCGAACATTGCGCATTCTCCCAAGAAATTCAGTAAACCCCAAAAAAGATGTTCAAAGAATAATCACCGTTACAGCAGGCTGACTAGTATTGGGCGATGTTCATCGATGTTTTTGAAACATCTATGTTTTGTAATCGATGGTCGATGTTTTCAAGATCAATGTTAGAGGTCACAAACATCTATATCGACATCGATTATCCTATCCTACCGATGTTCGATATATTCAAATATAGGTTTTGAATATAAAACCTAGAAGAGCATTGCCGTGAAGGCAGAAGATTTTGCGCGCATGTTCAATGAAGTTGACCGTTTTGGCAACGAATTTGAACATGCGCCCAAGAACTGCTGCCTTCACGGCAGTGCTTCTCTAGGTTTTTTCGATAAACCACTGGACTTCAATTCGATCAAGTCTGTATTTCGAAAATATTTGAAAAATAAAATGTTGAATATGTATATCTACGGAATCGTTAGGCGTTATTATGCTCCAACTAACTGTCCAGTTTCAATCCAATCGTAGGAGTAGTTCCTAAAATATCCGGAACTTAATCTCAAAACTTCGAAGGGTTATAACTCCGAAACCGTTCGACCGATCTCGCCCTCTAACGAATTTAACCTTTCTTATTTTGAAATGCAACCCACCCTGGAATTTTCAAGTCGATAAAATCCTCCGTAGGCCAGTAATCGGGGTGACGGCTGGCCGGCCGCACATAATTGATTTTGACACTGAATTCGTTATCAGTGCAGAATCCTTTGTCGTTTGAGACCATTTTCAGCTCAAAATCTGAAAATTATAGACTTTTGGATGAAACAATAGCACGCTGTTCTCCTAGAACTCACACACAAAATTTCATGAAAAGAGTTCCTTTATTGTTATAGCCTCAGGGCTATTTGTCACCCGAAAGTGGCGCTCATCTACCCAGATGTTATTTTATTGTCTCTTGGTTACAATTATTCAAGCAAGGGTTTGTCACGTATCATTTGTCGATGTAAGTTGTCGCTCAAAGCAATTTCTTCATTTCATCATTTAGATATGGTTTTTAACCAATCTGTAAATGTTTTTACGCGCCTGTTCTGAGGAAGAGCGCGTTATCATTTGGTGACGATGTCTGTAATTTTCGAATTTTGAGCCGAAATTAGTCTCAAACGACTAGATTGGACTCACTGTTGAAGAATACATGGTCAAAATTGATTCTGTCCGGCCGGCGGTGTGTACGGCTGTGATAACTTTCGAAAGAGAGGACATAGAGTCTTGAATTTCTCAGGTTAGGTTAAAATCCTGAATATCTCGGCCGAATTCGTTAATGGGCCAAATCTGCCGAATGGTTTTCTTGCTACAGTCATTTGAAATTTTGTTTTCTCAATAACTCGGAAAATTTTTTATCTGAACGGAATGAGACTTGGTTGGTAGATGTACAATAGCAATATGAAGAATTAAAAGTATTCTTTTTTCGAAAATTGTCATATTTCATTTGAATTTCACTGAAATCTCCAAACCGCCACTTCATAACCGAGTATTTTATTTCAACCCAATCAGATTTCCTGATTTTCCTGAGGAACAAATCAATAGAAAAATTCAGGAAATTTATTTGAGAAATTCATATATTTCAAAAAACATATCTCCGATTCCGTTGAAATTTTACTCTTATCGACAGCGAAAATTCGAAGACTCGATTTCAGTCTGAACAGATATGTATTTTTTGAATTTTCCGAAACGTAAAATGTATAGAATATTTCTTTATATCGACAGGGCACGGCATCTACTGGTTAATTGTCGAAGCATTCATTGGACCCTACAGTCAGATTGTCCGGGATAGCGGCATCTGTTCACGTTCGATACGTTCTACCATTGTTTAAGGAGAAGATAGTTAGTTACTTCCCATACTAATCTTGTTGGACGTGGTTTCATCGCGACATCTATTGGAACACTGCAACATTCGATGAAATCGTGCCCCATGCAAATACGCCCTCTTAAATATCAAACAGTTTTCTGCTTGAGTAAGACTCTTGAACGTAGATAGAGGAAGATCTACGCTCTTGAAATAACGACGTGAGGAAAAAAATATTGTAATTGAATAATTGAGCGGGTACTTTTGAAATCCGTAACTTTCTAATGATAAACAACACACAGTTTATTCGAATTCCGATTGTTTCAATGAAACATGAAAATTGAATGTCGCCATTTAATTGTTTATTAATCTGCATAAATAATTTTAAAAGTTGGAAATGAGTTCGAAATCTATATTAAATGGTGTCAGGTCAGAATTTCATGAGACTATGTAATTCCGGTTAAACGTTTGAAGTAGCGTTACAGAATGAACTATAATAATAAAAATAAATGAGTTTATTTCGAAACATAATAATTAGTAGTTCCATATTCAAAAAATTAAAGTTTCCTAGCAATTTAAAAACTCGAAAACATTTGGGCAGTATCATAACTGTTGTTTGCTAGAACAACATGTAGAGAAAGTAATTTCAACTAAGTCTATTCCTCCCTATTGCAGAGCAAAGCTGTGCAGTGATCCAGTTGTCAGGTTTTTGATCAGTTAATTCGGAATGATAAATGGACGTGATTATTTACTGAATATTCTCCCATTTTTGCAGACTGGCATTTTATGGGTCAGAAAATCACAACAAAAGTACAGGTTCTTCAATTATGAATTATTGTAACATTGCATTAGGCTCAAAAAATTTCTGTGATATATGACTCTTCTCCAAAAATATCGATTTACATACAATAAATTTCGAAGGAAACAATTTAAGACCTCGATATTTGTATATGTTCCTTAAATTTACAGAACTACAAATCGAATCGAAATCTCCCCCAAAGTTTTTACCAGGTACATTCTCTACAGGTGAGTGAAATGATAATTATTGAAGGCTTTCACACGTTAGGGGGGGCCTTTAAATAGCTGTCAATATGTGAAGTCATCCACACTGATAATCATTTCAGAGAAACTTACTCTTATTATTATTATTTTATATTTACATTCTAAATCATCTGTAAGGTAAAAATAAGACACCATCATTTTTGTTTAAGACCCCTTTACTTCACATAATTTGGTATACATATATTAATTTCAAATAATTCTGGGTTATTTATTGGAAAGCTTCCATCAAAACTATTATATATTATTATTTGGAAATAAATTTTAAATCTTTGAAAAAAAAGAGACAGCTTATTTAATGTACTAACACAAATTGTAGTTTGTAAGACCATCTTCACAAATACATAATTCACAATATACATATTTATGTTTGTAAGAGAAATTATAATATTTAATTATTCGTCAAATAGGTAAAGGCTTACTTCTGTTCCTGGGTTATAGTACACAGTTTTGAAAGAAACTATCAGGTATACATTAGAATATGTAGATTGAGGTCTCGAAATTTATTTCAATGTAATATCGGAAACTTTATGAAAAGTTTTTTTCAAAACAATTATAATAATTACAAATGGCACAATGTTTTGGTTGGCATAAATATGAATAGTATGGATCTATACAGACACAACAAATACAGTATTTCAAACTTTCCACTCAGGTCACTAAATTTTGTTTATTTCATTTACTCATTTTGATTTTACGCACTTTGACTATGTTACTTCGAATGGAAAGATTGAACTATTGTATTACATAAGGTAGGTCATATAGAAGTAAGTTAAATATTAACGCCGTTGCAGACAATTCAGTGAATCAATTATATCTATGAGAATATTTATAACTCATAAAAAACCGAAACAAAACGAGATCAGCGAGAAAAATGTTATCGTTCAATTAGTTTCAATGAAGGTTATTTCACAAATTTTATTAGTGGTTATTCATTTATATTTTCCAAAAATGATTCAACCTGATAATAATTTAAACAAGCTTACATGTGAATAGATTTAGGAGGAGTAACAGAACATTTCAATATATTAACATATATTATTATATATTTTGCGCGCTCTTGTATCATTCAACCATTGTATAAAGAGGGAGGGTAATTAATAATTAATACTGTTTATGATACTTCCCGTTTCGATAGGTGTCACTACCGTATATAATTAATTTCATTTTGTGTTATTTGGGACGAAATATTTATATAGTCTGATAGTATATTTGTGTTAAATTCAATTCGGTTTATAATATTGTGGAATATAATACTGTTAATTAATTATTTATATTGTTTATGCTACTTGCCGTTCGATAGATGTCGCTGCCGTATATAATATTTATCTTTTAAATTATTTACCTATTTCATTTTGTTTTTTAGTCCTAGTCCTCGGCCCTCCTGGTCTGTACATGAGATATTATATGCCTATAATTTTTAATTTAAGTTTTAATTATTATTCCATAATATTATCTTAGTTTTCATTTTTACCTGATACTTTCGACGTACTGGCTTGCTGGTCATCTCGCCGCCTTCCATGCCTGTACTGACTTAACATGACGGGAGAATAGGACCGATCACTTCTAGACTTCAATTTGATGGATTCCCTTATATCTCCATCGTGATTAATTTCGAACTTAGATAACAGAAGTTCGAAATTATCAGATCCTAACTCCCTATCATTTAAGTGTACCAGGTATGACTCGAAAGTATCGTACTGACTGGCCATTTCAAATAATAAATCGAAGTGTACATTCGAAAAATATTTGTACTTCTGTACTTGGACCGAGGAAAATGATTCCTGTTTTCCTCCTAGACTCTTCAGGACCGTCTTTATGTTTTCTTGTTTATTTACCTTCTTAAACATAGACTCCCGATCGAATTCCCCTTGTGTGATTAACTTATGTATAACTAATATAAGTAATCTCACAAAGGTTTTCGGACGGAATTTACCTTTGAAGTACCTAGTCATATGGTACCCCAAATCCTCATCAGTGCTGCAATCTAAGCATACTCTTCTAGATGACATCTTCTGAAATTTCATATTATGGTTCCGATTTATTTTTATATGACTCTTTCTCTATTATATATGAACCTGCTATTCTTTCGTCATCATGGCCCTCCCTCCCTACCTGACCATAATCATGACAGTCATTACCTGATTTATTATTACTATTTTTTTTTAGGGGACCTGGAAGACACTAGCCGAACAAGACGTCCGGGATGAGTATAAAGGTTTGTTCCAATTCACGAAATAACCGTTCAATGACCGTCTATGAATCGTCAGGATTCAGCGCTATGAATAAAATTTTTATACATTGCGCAGAATCCTGACGGTCCATGAACGATCATAGTACGATTATTTCGTAAATTGAAACATGCCTTAATTTTCATCCCCCTGTGAATGTTCAACTTCAGCCACAAACGCCTTAATATCGTCTAGTGTGACTTCATGGTCTAAAATTCTTGAACCACCGGCTCCTTCTTGCTCAAAAGCACCTGGTTCCAACGTTTGATTTGCCTCGGCCCGTGGTTTTTTCACGGGGGTGGAGAAAACAAATGGTGACCGTCTTTTTGCTATCGGGGCGGGGGATTCCTCGATAGAAAACGTCCTATCGACTACTCCGTGCGGACGATGTTTATTCAGGTCAAGCAATTGACCTGAATAAATGTCATACGCCAAGTAGTGACACTTGCTTTCCGCACAACCCTTAATAAAATTATACAGTTCCATAAACAACTGCCGCCTTGGCTCTGTACAGTTTCTATTATGGGTTCCGATGCACGTCCAAACGTATGTGGGACACAGGTGGTTTTGCAGACATAAGGTTGCCAACATGACTCTTTCCCTATATCGCATCATCCCCTTAGAAAAAAGAATAGTAACTTCTCTCGGTAATTTCCCGTCACAATTAAGGTCATTAAGGATCTCGCTATATTTGCCGTCAGACATGTTTCTAAAATAAATTAAATTTATAAAATTAATTGCTTGCAAATATGACAATAAATCTTTTCGTAATTGACCAAATTTTTGGTAAAATTTGAAAATAGCGACATAGGTAATTTCTAAACGGTTGTCACTGGACGATTTCTAATGGCATATTCGTGATCTACGACATCGATTTAATAGGAAACGATACCAAGGTCGACGATGTTTGAAAAAAAAAATTTTTTTGGAAGGAGTGGGGCTAAGAATAATGAGGATTTGTTGCGATAATTTATAAATCTGTAATAATAAAATGGATTAAAGTTATATTTCAAGACATATTAAAAATTCCATTGAATATTAACATCTTTATTACAATATATAAGGTTTATTTACTTATTCACATATTTTTATATTCACATTATTTTCTCTGGCTTATTAATACTAACGTTATTGTTATGTTGGTATAGATATTATTTAAATATTCGGAAACTGTTTAGTTTCAAATGTACATATTCGCTTTATTCTAACATTACTTGTTTTAATATTTACATATTCAGATTATTTTGTCTAGTTTACTCAAACTAACGTTAATGTTTTGATGGGATCGGTTTAACTTTAATTATACTATTGCCCGGAATTGATTAATCAAATATTTACTTATTAACGTCTTCTAACGTAAGGTCTTAAACGTGTTAAGGGTATAGAAGAACTTGAAGAGCTGATGCTAACGTTATCACTGGTATCACTCAGTATACTTGTATTACTGATACTAGAAATACTTGAATTCGTATTTACTACATTACTTGTTGCTACATGGGTCTGAGTATAATTAATATAGTATGGCTCGTTCGCATATACTACCTTCAACCGATTCAACAACGCCTGGTCAAGACATTGTTGCTGTGGCGAATAATTCGAAACGAATATAACGGGCTTTTTCCATGTAACACACTTTTGATTTCCATATTTAACTTCGGCGGGAAAAGACGAACCCTCTAATAAACGTTTAAGTATACCGTGGTTAAAGTTGCTAAGATCCGCTTCTTCGAAAATTATTATTTCATGTAGTGAATCATTAAGCATGGAAAAAGCCCATTTTGACCTTTCAGGATAATATATGCGAGGAGCCTTTTCCGTTCCCACCAAAACATTTTCGATAAAATGGGTTTTCCCCATATTACTGTCTCCCCATAGATATAATTGGGGGTCCTTATGTCGGTAACTAGTAATTTTACTATTAAACCAATTCGTGACCTCGATGGTCCACGGACAGTTATAAGTAAGTAACAATGGCTCTATACTGGGAACGGAGGAAGATTGCATTTTTCGCGAGTAATCAGCTAAATAAGTAATTAAAAAGTTCATCTGATGTCTATTTGCTATTACGAAGGGATCAGTGGAGTCGAAGGGCTTATCATAATTTTTAGACGCCCAAACAAATAGATGATATTGAAAAGCAAATGACGATGTTGACATATTACTGAGTGGCTTCGTATCAAATTTCGTGATATATTTTATCACTTTATTTTTAGAGGTTACCGCCTGAACATCTACCCCTCCGGCCCATGCACCTTCGTCCATAGTAGTGACTATTTCCCGCATTTTATCGAATTCTATATTTTGGCTAGTTTGAGTAAACGCGTGTAAGTGAAATTTGGCTTGACTAGATACGGACGTGTCGGCAGAAGATGTACTAGGATATATTATTTCTCCTGTCTCTGTATAGTTAGATACATACTCTGCATCTGAATCTTCCTCCTCGTTAGATACTTCGTATGGCTCCATACCTATACAATAGGAGGTTATGGTTGGTGCCTCCTCTGACGACTCGTCCTGTGAGAGACTCCTCAGCTCTTCCTCCAATTTCCTGCGGAAAACCCTTCGAGGATTCACTCCTGCCGGTATGTTATCCGGCAATGACACAGTAATGAAGTACTGCTTGGCTGTAATAAATAAATTTCGAATTAGTTACTTGCCCTAGTATAATATATTTGCGAATATTTTATTAAGATATTTATAAATATTATTTATTTTTACCTTTCTTCGACGTTGATCTTGATCTTGATGTACTTGATGCAGCTGCTGAACGGCTGACTGCTCCGGATCCGACCCTTCTTGGCCTCGTGGATATTTCCACATTCTGTACATTAACACCATTATTACTCGATGACGCCATGTTCTCCTAATATATAACAAACATATTATATTACATTTATATTTCGATTTATTTGTAGCAATATTTAAACATTTCATATAGTTTGAGACTTTTATTTTGTTTATACTTACGTTATTATGGATGAATTAATTCACTTTACACTTTAAGCTTCTCACCTCAGGTAACTATTCTTTGAATAGGGACGGTTGGAATGGCGTTGTGACTCGATATTTGCCGTTACCCTTGACTTCCCCCCTCTCTTACTTCTACTACTCAAATTCTTTCTTATATTTCTTAGCCTTAGTCGAAATTTTGAATT
This sequence comes from Myrrha octodecimguttata, assembly GCA_958510865.1. Classification (NCBI taxonomy): domain Eukaryota; kingdom Metazoa; phylum Arthropoda; class Insecta; order Coleoptera; family Coccinellidae; genus Myrrha; species Myrrha octodecimguttata. The sequence goes on along the minus strand of OY294058.1, from coordinate 15,295,458 downwards.
TACCCAGTGATTTAATATGTTTCTTTAATTACTTCAAAGGAATTATTTTACTTAATGAACTTGAAATTTCTACTTGTATAGGTACTTTTTAAATTTATTATTAATAATTTATTGAAACATTATTTTTTCGTTGTTGTAAAATCAAGTTTAATCTTAGGCTTCTTACTGAAGCTACTTTCCGGCGCACGCGTATCAGCAAATATTCGTTTATTTGTTGTTTCGTCTTGAATTTCCGGATTTTTATTGTTAGGGGTAGTACTTGATATGGCCTGATTATATCTTTCCGTAGTTATTTCCGTTATTGGAGCATCTCCTTCGGCGTGTCTCACGTGCTTATTTAAATCCAAAACTCTACCCCTTCTCATGTCGAAAGCGTAATATATACAATGTTTGGTATTGTTACTTTTAATATAGGTATGACATTGTAAAAATTCATACCGTCGCTGTTCCGTACAATTTTTATTAACCGTTTTCATCATGTTCCAAAAACTACCTGGTTCGTATGAATTTTGAATACAAAACGTAGCCATAAAACATCGATCCACGTTTGTTAAGGGAGAATTTCTAACTTTATCCTTCATCAATTCAGGCATTAATCTGTCTTCGTCAAATTTTCTAATCCAATCGTCATAATTATTTGGAATTTGAATGAGCCGCTGAGGTAAATTTTGATCCGTCATTGTACTTACTAAAGGTATTTCGTCCGTATGCCGTTCGTGTTTATTAAAATCTAAAACTTTTTTTGAGCAACAATCATATGCGTAATAATTACAAAATTTTGAAGGATTTCTAATTAGGTGACCGTGTAGGCGCAAAAATAATTCCCGCTTTTCTAAAGTGAAATTGGGATTGACCCGCGATATCATTAAACTAATCTCGACAGGATCGCACATATTCTGTATACAGAAACATGCCAAAAATATCCTATCACTATTATGAAATTGAGAATACTTAAATTTTTCGCGGTTTAAATTTGGCATTTCATTATCCGGATCTATATCACTAAGCCATTCCTGATAATCCATAATTAAAAAAATATTTACCAACGTAGTAGATATTACACAGCACTTTGATTTTATTCAACAAGCGTTATAACTTATGCACCACGTCTTCTCTGCTCGACACAAGATCAAATAATGAAAAAATCTATTGTCATTTCGTGTTCTTTCTACAATAATTAAAAGTCAATTTCCGTAACGATTTGCTAATGTAAGTATACAGATAAAATAACTTGGACTTACAAGGAAAAGATCGTTATCACAATACCTGGAAATGTTCAGTTTAATTAGTTACGCCTAATAGTGCTACTATTGTAATAATTAGTAGATTATAATTTACTTACTTTTACAAAATTACACAGCACCACTTCTTTCTACGTGCAGGCTGTTGCGGAGGTAAATAATCTAAATTTTCTATATTTCTGAAACAGTAGAAATATTTTTAATGCTATATATACTTTTCTATTTTGCTATTCTTACCCAATATCAAAATCACTGATTTCACTTTCAAAACTTTGCGTACTCGCTTGGCTTGTGTTTGGTGACGGAGGTATAATCTCAACGGAACTGTGTACAAGAATGCTTCCGTTAGACATATTCTCTACTTCCTAACTGAAAAAAAACCCAAAATAAGGGTGGGATTTTCCAAAAAATGAGTACGTAAAAATGCACACAAAGGCTAGCCGCAAGGACAAACTCCAGTCTACGCCAGATGTGGAACCCCATCTGTAGAGCAATAAAACGTCTTTAAGGGTGATATTCCCATCTTCGCTATTTTAAAGAATATTTTGGGAATTTTGAAAGATATCAATTTAAAGCATTTTTCTTGAACTTTCGTTCATTCGATTTGAAATGTAATGTGAAAATATTATTTTGATTATAGTTCGTTTTCAAAATATACGAACAATAGGTCACTAGTTAATTTAATTATGAAACCGTTGCATATATCTATTAAATTGAGATAAATTCGTGAATATAAGAAACTAAATAAAAAATATTTCGCTAATAAATAAAATTTCATAATATACATTCACTAGTGACCTACACCTTGATTACATGATATATAACAATTCGAATAGATATAAACATATAAATATGATATTTCTGTATTAATTTTATTTTGAAAAAACTATTAAGGTGCTACCAATTATTACTGATTCACATAATGGCATAATATTAATTTTAAACATTTGATAAACCTTAACACTTGTTCAACGTTTATTTTATTGTCTACGGATGCAAATTTTTTTTTATTGGTGATTTCTGATTAACATTCGCTAATAAACTAAATGAAGTATGAGAACGTGATCTTAATATGGACTTATGTGGTTCAGGGTAGCGCACGGATACACCTATGTAGATTTTTTTAGTGAAAGTACAATTTCCTCAGATATCGATAATAGATAGTTTATAAACGGGACGATTTCTAATGCCATATTCGTAATCTACGACCTCGATTTAATAGGAAACGATACCAAGGTCGAAGATGTTTGAAAATAAATTTTTTTTTCAAAGGAGTGGGGGTAAGAATTTTTTTTTAAGCTATGACGATATGCACATCATTTCTTATGGATTCAGACACGTAGATTACGAATCTGCAGTCGGATTTTGCGTAACTGGTTCAGTTAAGCTAATTATGTGGTTCAGCGTAGCGCACAGATCCACCTATACCCTACCCTCTTTATACAATGATTCAACTATGTATTGAAATGGAGAGGAGCCGTCCACGAAACATTTACGTTAGTAATCATAACTATTTTATTTTTCCATTGAAGATAAAATTCTGCTGGATAAGGGTCGTTTTGATCCCAAGTATATATATATTCCAATGTGAAGAAACATGTATAGATCTGTCACATAAAAAAAATTAATCCTTTCCTGGATACGTTGTATTCCAATGTAAATCCTAAATGGAGTATTCCTTTTCCAATATTTGTATAAGAATCTTTAACATTCAGCTCTTCTATTCTTCATGATGAAAGGATATAAATGGTTTGAGACGACGTAATCATTGATGCATGGATTTCAAGTACTACCTGGGCTCCCAGTTTTTACTGAAATAATGAGAATTTTATAAAATATATTATTTTGTATTTTGAGTCTGAGAAATTTTCAAGAGCTAAATGTATTACTTATTCATATATTATTCTAAACTGTTTTCCATATTGTTGAAAAGTCACACATTTTTTCTTTCATCAATTGTACATATTTGAATAATTTTTCATAAGTGTATATTTACCAGAGGATTTTTGATTTTTGTTTATGGATATTTTTCTTGCAATTTCAACAGGTATGCTTCAAAAGAATTATTGTGATAATATATTTTAGAAATTGTTCAGCTTTTAGGGTTTTTTGAAATTTGAGAAATATGATTTTCATCTCCGAACAATATCTTTTCATCAGTTAGATTGTAGATCTTAATGTTCATGGTTGAATACATTCTGAAAATTAAATAGAATTATTGTCTATAAAACTTTCCCTATCGTATAAACCTGAATCATATCATATTATCACTGCGAACATTACAGACGGAAAGGAACACTTATCAAAAAAATGTTGAAAAAAGGAATATTATACTCAACAAGTTTACTGTAGGATTAGTGTAAATTATTGAAAATAAGAGCTATTTTCGTGAATCAGAGTATAATAAAAAAGTTTTAAAAAAATTCTAATTTCGAGCAAAATAGAACAGGAGTGACTAGGTTAACACATACTTTTGATTTTCATGTTCAGTATTATTTCAAGAAGTCGGTCACCCAGAAATCATATTTGTATTTCTGTCCAAAATTGTTTAATGTCATTCTAACTGAACTAAAGCGGAATAAAAAATTGTTTTGCCACATTACCTAGAAATGCAGTTTAGAATTTGAAGTTTCCAGAACTCGAATCTTGTTCATGATAAATGGACAATTATAGTGGTTGTTTCGAATAGAATTTTGTTTAAAATTTTGTCAGAATGTGGCGTATGGGTCTTCTACAACTAGCACCGGAGTTTGAATATGTTTTTTTGTGATATTGAGGAAATAACCTCATTATTTCAAATATTGCCACGAAATTCGACATATTACTTTCCCAATATCTCCAAACATTATCGGAACAAACTAAAATTTGAAGCACCCTTGCTGAATATCGACATTAAAGTTTGTGCCAAATTTCATCGAAATCATATTGAAAGTCTCCGAGAAAAAAAAATGACAAAATATAGAAAATTTTCTGATAAATTTTTTTTAATATTTTGTAGCCAATATATACAGTACAGAATATCGCATCAAGTGGCGCATTTACATTCTTCTAATGATCACGAAGATTCAATCTGATCGCATCAGTACTTCTCGAGGTATTGAGGAATTAACCTCAAACCTTCAAATAACAACGAAATTTGACATATTTTTTTCCCTATATCTCCGTAAATTAGTACCGGATCAAATTGAAATTTGAAACACTGTTTTTTATAACAACTTCAAGGTGTGTGCCCAATTTCATTGAAATTTGATCGATAGTCTCCGAGAAAAAAAAATTACACAAAAATTTCGAACATTTTCGAATAAATCCACATTGAGTTGCGCGTTTGTATTCTCCAGCTAATTACGGAGTTTTAATTTGATCGCATCAGTTCTTCATAAGACATCGAGGAACCTCAAAGTTTCAAATTGGTATAACTCCAAAAACGCTGAAACTTTCCTTCGAAAATTGGAGCACATACGGACGGCCAGACATAATTAAATTTGACCACCGATTCATCTTCAGGGAGTCCAACCTGATCGTTTAAGACCATTTTTGACTAACAATTCGAAATTTCAGGCATTCAGACAAAACAAAATATCGCGCTGCTTCCCAGAAAAAAACGCGTGAAAACAAGGAACCTACATTTAAAAAGTTTAGGTTTTATTTCAAATCTAGTTCGACATTGGATGAAATTGATATCTCATTATCTTTTCCAAAGTTATTGTTATCAATAATTAACAAATTAAAAATAAAAAAAGAAAAAAACTTACCAGAATTTAAAATCCACTGTCTACATCTGACAGGATCTTTAATTGGGAAACTAAATTTCCGAAAGCTCGGATCTTGCCTGGGCGATAATCCACAATGAAAATAATACACATTTATCTGCAGACATCTGAAAAACAATTCACGATTAATTAAGTTTGCACTAAGGGATTCCTTATTCTCATACAAAACTACATCAACTGCTTAAAAGTTCATGCAGAATTACGTGAGGACCATACGAATAGAAGATCGCATAATATGAAATATTTGGGAAAAAATTGCAACTTTTTTTGAAACCGTTTTGATGGCACATACATCACGAAATTCTGCAGAAGCATTTGCTAATGAGAAACAAAGTTTCATCATGATCAGACCATTATTTTTAGAAATATTTGGGAAATAATATTTTGAAAATATTTTTCAAATTATGTCAATATTTCACATATATTGAAAAGTAGTTTAGAATTCATGGAAAATATCCCAATGGACATATGTAATACGAGATAAATAAATATCTAACCGAAAATGCAACGTACGTCAGTATCATGTGAATAAATGAAGTACCTATACAAAGATAAACATGTGTTTTCATTTATGATGTCTTAAAAAAAGTTATACAGAAATTGTATTTCAATCCTTCAATCAGAAACAAGCTCAAATGTTCTTAAGAACAAATTTATTTTATTCACTTGAACAAGAATCAACTTTCGAGTCACTATGTACATTTGAATACTTGATTCCAATTTTTCGATATATCGAAAAACAAGCAAACTGAAATTAAGTATTCAGATGTACATTAAGTCTCGAATTACGAACTTACCTTCGAGCTGAATCAAATCCACATGAAAACTTGAGTCGGTATACCCTTGTAGCCCGAAACAGACCACAATCACTTTCTTTGCCACAAGTCGTCTATACGAATTAACAGAATATGTACGTTATTCCTTATTTCACACAACTCACTAGGTCAATGACACGCAGAGCAGGTGCTGAACGAGAAAGGAATGTGAAGAAAAGAAGATACATGCTAATTGAATAGAGATGGGGAAATAAATGAAAGGATAGATGCTTGCAAAACCATGGAACTTTCGAATTTACGGGAGGGAAAAATGAACTGAGAGTTGTTGATGAGAGACATCTATTGAATCACATTAAACCCAACCAACTATTTTGCTGTAATGATTATCGACGTACGGATGAACTAAGAATTGCAAAACGTTTTTCCCTCCTGGGGGCTAGCGACATCTATTGATGGATTCCATCGTCCTCCAACAAAATTTACACTGAAGTAACTATCTTCTCCTTGAACAATGCTTAATGAGGCGATTCCCAGGAAGTTTTATCGGTAATTCCCTGTAGCGCATGAGCAGTTTATCGGAATCGTTACTACTTAACATCAGTGTTTCAAATTTCAGCTTGATCGGATATTCGTCTTGGGAGATATAGAAGTCAATACTTAACAACTTTTCAACTCGATCAGATATTCATTTATTTAATGAACCATATTGAGCAAAAAGTTATTTCTTTCATTTCGCGCTTGTTATAGGGAAAAAAGAGTTATCGTTTTGTCCAGTGTCTGTGATTTTCAGAGTTTTGAGCGAACAATGGTCTTTATAGATTTAAAAAATCCTAGAAAAGCTCTAACCTGAGGTCAGGAGCTTTTACGCGCTTGTTCCGTTGCCGTTCCGTTGCCAGTGGTCATCTATACAAGAATTGAACCTGTCAAACGCAGATTCCACAAATTTCAGTTTCCCGATATTTCGAAAATCATAGATCGAATCGCCCTTCAATGGAAAATACCACCTTGAAGTTTCAGCCGAATAGGGTCCACAGAACAATGAACAAAAAACAATTAAAGAATCCTCCTACATTTTGTTGAACGAAAGAGTTATTTTGCTCATTGTTCTGTAGACCCATTTGGGCTGAAACTTCAAGGTGGCATTTTTCATTGAAGTGCGATTTGATCCATGTTTTTGGAAATATCAGGAAACTGAAATTTTGAAAGGGTTTATCTGCGGAATCATTCGATATTTTTTACTAATTCGCCAATGCGGCATTCATAATCACTCTCCAAATAACTTACTCTACACTTATCAAGCTACTGAGTAGATTCTCCCGGAAGTTATTCTGTTCACTATCAGTGGTGAGGCCGGCCGTAAACACATTAACTTTAGGGAGAATCGACGTGGGGAATATATTTGTAGAGCAGGTTTTCAATTTAATTAAGAAGGTCGAATACTGGAATGGGTTGAATTCGCTAATTATTCTTTAGATAGTTATACCCATTCAAAATTTTGGATCGAATTGAAATCTAGTACTTGATCGAAAATTATAGCTAAAGGTTTATGTAGAATTTCGTGAGGACCATATGAAAACAAATTTGTGTTTGGCAGGGTAAATAATTGTATAGATGACCGCTTTGGCAACGGAACAAGCGCGTAAAAGCTCCGGACCTCACGTCAGTGCTTTTCTAGCTTTTTTTTATGTACGTCACTATGAAACCGCTCGTCGGAAAGTCGTTGAGCTCTGTTTTTACATTGCTTATTGTGTTGATTTTATGGAAAATGGGTGTTTGGAATAAAAATTAAGGATTCTACCGGAAAAAGTGGGCTTATAATACCATCTAGTCGTAAGGGAGTTGCCAACCCAAATCATTTCTACATTCAAAAACAGTAAGCTATCATTAGATTCGATCTCTACAGTCAATTGCAATCTCGAATGGCAACTATTGAATGCGCTACTGGTTTCAGTGGTTTTTATTATGGGGTAGAATTGTAAATACGTCACCAGCATACCTTACGAAAAGAGGCACCTGAAATAACAACTTCCCTAGTGCATGCTTCTGCAATTCGAACATGAAATGTTAACTACTATTGAATCTAAGCAGTTTCTCATGCCTAAACCGAAGATATGCTGGAAGAACTCATCTTTAAAATTGAAAGAACTATTATCGACACAAGATTTGAAAAGTTCTAAAAAATGTTCCATCTTCATTTTTGTATGTGGTTGAATTATTTTCCAATACTAAGTTATTAGTTCTATCGCTAATTCTAATGCAATGTTTGTATGAAGCGAATCTACACCCAAAGAAACATATGTAGGTATATTCCTCTGGAACATATATATTCTCCAATCTCTTGACGCATTTAAATGAATTTCTTACGTATTTTCCGTCCTTCTCAAAAATATATTGTTTCTTCCGATACGCGAAGATTTCTTGTCACGGGTCTGTTTGTTTATATTTTATATTTCAGTCCTGATCAATGCTCTCTCGATGCTGCCGTCGTTAAATTTGGGAAAGTTTTTCTCGTACTGTAATGTCGCCCGAATCAAAATACAAAAGCAAGGGAAACCTAGAAATAATGTAAGTAAATTTTTGAAACAAAAATTATGTTTGTAAAGTGTGTATGTTTATGTCACATAATGTCTAAGTAATTTTCTCTGATAGAGTAATGTAGTAATTTCTTATTTCGCGCCGAGGCTTTATCATCTTCTGCCTAGAGAGATAATTCGTGCTGAATCTTACAGATCTTTTACATTAAAGCTGAAACATTACATCCATTCGAATGAGGAAACATTGTTGATGGTTTTTCAGTAAGTGAATGAGAGAAAAATGATGAAGGAGGGAGCGTGTCTCTTGCGTTCAGAGTCCTCATTCTTGAAACGGGAAAGGGAGAAAATAGGTGTGTCGACGCTGTTGCCAAGGAAACGCGGTGCGTTTTTGATGGAACGATAGAGAACGTTCATTCCATCACATTCAAGAATAGGGTCCCTGGTCTCGTCTCCTTTCCGCGTTCATACATTGGGTGGTTGTTTTCTTTGTGGCTCACTGTGAGCAGAATACTTTTCTTCTCCAGCTTCACTGGATCAGTTCACTTTGCGGTTTTTTTCTTTTCTTTGTTTCTTTTTTGTTTGTGATTTTGTTTGATTGGTCTTTGACATTCATTTGTTCACTCAGCGCAGGTTAAGATTTATTACACAAATTGGCTTAATACTTAATACTGGAATTTCGCTCACACACGAACTCCGAGTTCAGGTGACGAATTAAACTATTCTCCAGGAAATGAGGGAGTTAAGAGTGAATTTGTATCCTTGTTTGAGCAGAACAAGTATGATAATTAACTATATATATATATATATATTATCAAAAAACCCAATTATCATATGATGGTGTAGGGTATTCCATTTCAACTTAATTAAAATTCAGTATATACAAAATCAAAGTATTTCATTTCTATGTACAAATTTGGTCCACAGTTTCTTATCCCTAGCCATATTCCTTGCTTCATTCCATGTTTGTCCTCTCCTATTAATTATTTCAGTGATTGTTTCGTTCCACGTCAGCTCTGGTCTTCCTCTCCTTTTCCTCTTTTGAATTCTAGCATCCCATATCTGTTTAACAGGTCTCTCCACATTTGCTCTGTTCAAATGTCCCCACCAGCTAAGTTGTCTTCTTTCTACGAAATCATGTATTGGTTCAATCTCTAGGTCTTCACGTATTCTTTCATTCCTTATCTTATTCATTCTGGTTACGCCCTTTACTCTTCTTAGGTATTTCATTTCTACTGCTTGGATTTTACTTTTCTGTTTATTGTTCAAGGCCCATGATTCGCATGAAAATGTCAGGGTAGGTCTATATATTGCTCTATACACGTTCATCTTTGTCCTTTGGGAAATTTCCTTTTTACCTATGAAACTCTCATTCATCGTATGGTACAATTTAACTGTGTTTTCTATTCTTTTATTAATTTCCACATCTTGTTTTCCCTCTTCATCTATTTCAACACCCAAGTATCTGAAATTTTTCACCTGTTCTATTGTTGTTTCGTCTAGCTCTATATTAAGTTCTTCTGATTTTCCTATCACCATAACTTTTGTCTTGTCTTTATTTATTTCCATTCCATACTTTTTGACAACTTCATCCCATATCTTCATATTTCCCTGCAAATCGTCTCTTCGTCCAGTAATCACGATAATGTCATCTACAAAAGCACATTCTGATATTTCCACCCGCTGCATATTTTTGTGTCCTACGTGAAATTTTTTTTTTCTTCTTGTGCATTCCTTTAAAATCTCGTCCATGAAGATAGTGAACAGTACCGGACTCAAACTTCCTCCTTGCCTTAGTCCTGTTTTTGTGTGGAATGTTTTTGATGTTCTATTGTGGCTAACAATCCGGTTTTTATTCAATCTATATATATTCTTTATAATGCAGATCAATTTTTTATCTATTCCTCGTTTCTTCAGTATTGTCCACAGTTTTTCCCTGTTCACTTTGTCAAAAGCTTTCACCAGATCAATAAAGCCCAAGTACAATCTTCTATTCTCTTGTTTTGCTTTCTGGCATAATATCTTCATAGTGAATATATGATCTTGAATACTCCTTCCTCTCCTGAATCCACTCTGTGTTTCTTCCATTGTTATCTCTATTTTCTGTCTTATCTTTTTGTCTAATATTTTCTCGTAGAGTTTCATAGCTGTACTCAATAAAGTTATACCTCTGTAGTTATTACAATTATGTTTGTCTCCTTTCTTATATATTGGAACTATTAAGGCTGTTTGCCAATCCTCTGGTATCATTTCATCTTTCCATGCTTTTTCAAATATCTCCAGCAATGTGTTCAATCCTATTCGTCCCAAGTTCTTAAGCATCTCTGACGTTATTTTATCACTTCCTGGAGCTTTTCCATTTTTCAATGATGATATCGCTTGTTTCAGCTCATCCAGAGTTATTCCCTCAAATTCTCCATCTTCAATATTTTCTTGCTGTTCGTATGTATCTTCTACCTCGCTATGTCCCCCATCCAGTAGTTCTCGAAAATGCTCTCTCCATCTATCCATTATTTCATCGTCACCCCTCAATAGAGTTCCTTCTTTATTCTTTATATTTACGCTTTCATTCGTTTGTCTATTTCTTTGTGCTTTCAGGACTCCATAAAACAGTTTTTGGTTAGTCTTGAAATCGTTTTCCATTTTTTCACCGAATTCTTCCCATTTTTCCTTTTTCCGTGACAATATAAGTTCTTTGACTTTCTTTCTTTGGTTTTTATACTGTTGGTAATTGTCTGTAGTTCTTTCATTCAAGTATATTCTCCATTTTTCCTTCTTCATCTTCACTTCAGCTTTCAGTTCTTTCGTCCACCATGCTGTTTGTTTTTTCTTATTTGTTTTCCTGTAACTTCCACAAACTTTTCTTGCTGATTCTATAATTATATTTTTGAATTTAGTCCACATGTTGTCAAGTGAAGAGCCTTCTTGTTGATATCTTTCTTGCTCGAATCTCCTTTCTGTTTCTATTTGGTATCGTTCAGCAATTTCTCTGTTAACTAATTTGTAAGTTCTCAGGCATTCATGTTCCATCTTTTTCCCCTGGTTATTTCGGTTGTTCGTTGTACTAATTCCATCCATTTTGACTTTAGCTATCACTACGTAGTGGTCACTGCCTATTTCTGGTCCTCTTCTTACTCTTGAATCTAAAACAGTTGATCTAATTTCTTTTTGAACCAATATATAATCTATTATCGATTTCTCTTCCCGGCTACTAACCTCCCTTGTGTATCTATGGATATTTTTATGTTCAAAAAGTGTGTTGGTTATTAACATAGAATTAAGTATACAGAAGTTAAGTAGTCGCTCACCGTTATTATTCCTTGTTTCTTCTCCAAAGGGCCCCATTACTTCTTCATACATTTTGTCTCTTCTACCTACTCTGCCATTGAAGTCTCCCAAGATAACAATTTTTCCTTTCGCTTCTTCCGTAATCTCTGTTAAGTTCTCCCAAAATGTCTCTTTAGTTTCTGAGCTGTCATCTTCATTAGGCCCATACACCACTATTATTGTTGTTATCTCGTTGTTTCCACCTTTAATTTCCACTGACAATATCCGCTCGGACCAATTTTTCCAACCATTTATACTCCCAGATATTCCATTCTCTATTAAACATCCTACTCCTGCTTTTGCTCTAGTATTTCGATCCACTCCGCTATATATTAACAAATGGCCGTTTCTTGTCTTCATTGATCCTTCTCCCTTTTTCTTTGTTTCCGTTATTGCCAAAACTTTCAGTTCCATTTGCTCAAATTCAGTCTCAAGTTCATCTTCCTTTCCACTTAAACCTCTCACATTCCATGTTGCTATCCTCCATACATCTCTTACGCTCGTTCTACCGTCTCGTTGTCCTTTATTCTGCTCAGTCGTAATTTTTAATTCCGTTCCTACCTTCATCCTCTTCAATAGTTTTTTGACATTGATTTCTCAATTTTTCCTATATCATAATTCCATTTAAAGTGCACATTGTCTATGATTAGCTTCTGAAAACCCACTTTAACATTCCTACTTTTTCCTCTCTCTTCCTTGGCAGCCGATCTTAGCTTTTCCTGTATCTCCCTTTGTACCTTCGTCATATCATCGTTTATATAAACTACTTCATCCGTATAGTTCTTTAGTTTATTCTTATTTCGCATCAACTTCATTTTTTCCGACGTATTCTCCAATTCGATAAGGTAAGTTTTCACTCCTATTTTCCTGGCAGTCTTCAAAAGAGGCTCTATCTCCATATTTTTCTTGAAAAACTGACTCATTTTATCCTGTATTGAGTCTTGTTGGGTTTCATTCATAGTTAGACCACTGACCACTACATTATTTCTTCTTTTATCTCTATCTATAATCTCTAGTCTAGAATTAATCATCTTAATTTCGCTTTTGAGATTTTCGTTTTCTTTCTTTATTTGTTCATTTTCTTCTCTCAACTTCTTCATTTCTGTCTGGTAACTCCGCTGTTCAGATCTTATCTCCTTCATTTCCCGCATCATATTCTCCATCATTTCCATCATTCTATCCATTTTATCATCCTGAGTATTTGGTTTTTGTTTTTGTGGTGTTCGAAAAATTCTTCTGCTTTTTGTAAATATTTCCTCTTCGTTGTCTTCTTCCCTTCTTTTTTCCCTTCATCACTAGTATATTCCTCGTCATTTCTCATCTTGATATTTCGATTTCGCGATTTCGAATTAAACCTGAGTCCGCCTCTGTCAACTCCGAAATCCAGCTCGCTTATCTGCGGCGATAACGTTGTTTATCACTCACACCAGCTGCTTTTTCTATCGATGTTATATTTCTATGTCGGGTTGCAATATCAAAATAATCACCGTTTTGCAAGCTCACATTCCACTCAAACTAAAATCCTCGACTATTCTCGCCTAGTGCACAAACAACAACTATGGTATTCTCTGTTGAAAATAATTTCTCGCTCGTAATTTTCGAGTATATCGAGTTTTATTACGGAGCTCCGAATTAGCGTGCGCACAGATGGTACCTCATCACAATCTCGTGTGATAATTAACTATATGAATGATAAAATTGCTGTTGTGTAATTTGATTGTACAAGTTTCTTCAAATAAAGATAATAATAAAAAAAAATAATATATTGTTCGTTTCCAGAGCCCTAAAGATGATCCCAATACAGACCGGAGCCGTCGAAATTTTATTAAAATGGGATTTCTTCAATTCCAAGACCTTGAACTCATCATACACTCCAATTAATTAAGTGAGGTCATCAGCTTTGAATTCATTAACTATTTGAGTTCACTGTGGATAGAATCCTGATAACAAAACAGCGCGTAACTACGCTCTAATCCACTGAAAACTTTGAGCGTCTAACTCACGTTTCGGAAACCACGTGTCCTTCGTCAAGAGACATATCGTTACACGCTGATATTAACGGGTTTTATGAAACTTGAATGTGGCTGTGTTGCCGAAACACACAAAGGCGTAATTCCCCAGCTTTACATTCTTTGGTATATCACAGTGTTAGCAGGGGAAATGCGAACGGGGTACCATATATTTTTACGCATGATACAAGAGCACAGATAAAAACTTCAGCAAAAACTCTGTCTCCCCGTATAAGTGTAAGAATTTGTTTGAAGAACATGGATGGCATCTTTTTCTTCGGAAAATTTTTTCGTCATCTTGAACTAATTTCGACAAAATATCTTGACATAATATCTGTAACAGAAAGAGAGACAGAAAACCAACAGGAAGCAGCAAATAATGTTACCTACATTTGCCCTCTGACCGGGAGGGTGTTTCGACCAGGTCCGGTTCTCCAAGTGATGATATTCAATATCCTCAGATAAAATGTTTGCTCTCAACGAAACAACAAAGACTTCAAAACTAAGTGAACTGCTATCATTTCCTGAGTTATATATGGCGAATACTCCATCTGTATATAGAGTATACATTCTATTGCGAGTCCATACGACTGAGCGGACAGAATGGTAAATGGCCCTAATTTATCTTAGATTCGTTTGAGGATGGGAAGAAGTATGGTGTGTGAGTGCGTGCTGACAATTTATTGAGGTACATTTGTTAGAATTCAATAAGCCGAAACCTTCGCTAGGAAAGTACAGACGGGTTCCATCAGCCTCTCCTAAATTGGCATTGTCAATATTGATGTTAATTCTAGCAATACAACTCCAGACGTATTATGTTTGTAGTAGCGAAACTAGCCTTACCAGGTCCGCCGTCAGTTGGATTTTGTTGTATCTACATACATTTTGCATTTTGAGAGTTCAGGTGTAGCCAGTTATGATGTGTAAATAGACATTTCATTGAAACGTAGTATTAATATCCATGAGTTGATTATTATATAAATGAGACAATATCAAAACGAAATTGTGGTGTTGAGGGAAAGATTTTCAAGACTTAACTTTTGATTTTCTCATAATGAACTATATTTTTTTCATATTCGAATTATACGCATTTTTTCGAAACAAAAAATAATGAAGAATAAAATTGATATTTTTTGACATCGGATCAATTGGAATTGTGAACATATTAATTTTCAGCATTGTATCATTGAAGTTTTTTCCTTCTAAAAATTAACCATTTGGATAGAAGTAACAGGTGTTTTATTTCGGTCTCATGCGAGGGGTTTGCCTTTTGCTGTCATTAAATTACACTGCGTCTAGGTTTATTAAATTTTGCACTTATTCTTTCCAGTCCTACAGTGATTGCATGGAGATATAATTTTAGTAATTTTTGAATAGCATTTTGTGGAAGGAGGTAAGAAATCGCATGCTCCATCGAAATTTGGAAAAATGTATTTTATATTCTCCTCTATGATTGGGAACTACACAGAATTATTGTTTTCATATAATACTGTTGATCAGAGAATAGTTGTGCCGAATTTCATGAACTTAGACCCATTATAATTGAAGTTGGAGCAGAAGGCCTTGCATGGGACTAAAACAAAATACGTGTCACTTCTGTCCAAGTCGTGAAATTCTACTGAAAATAATTTTTGATTAGTTGGGATGACGGTAAATATTGATATATCAACAACTAAAATCGAGCCGAAGTCAAAAACAAAAGAAACATTTTCTAAGTGAATTGTTTTTTTCTTAGTTTAATTTTTTTGACGGCTTCCACTCAAAATTACGTAGAATTCCAATATGCAAAAATTTACATCAGTTCATAAATAAATATCGAAAATTACGTCCATATACAATAGCGTAATCAGATATGAACAAAAAATAAAATATAAAACCAATTA
Organism: Myrrha octodecimguttata; assembly: GCA_958510865.1. Lineage (NCBI taxonomy): Eukaryota > Metazoa > Arthropoda > Insecta > Coleoptera > Coccinellidae > Myrrha > Myrrha octodecimguttata. The sequence goes on along the minus strand of OY294058.1, from coordinate 15,279,921 downwards.
GGAAAAACCCAAAAAAATACAGAATAAGGTAAAAGTTCACACAAACATTCCAACTTTATTTCTTTCCGTGTAATTATTGATAGAGTAAATAAATAATGAAAATAGATCAATATCTCTTGAACTCTACCCATCGTAGTAACTTATTTTGTACACGTTCGATGTTGTTGATGTGTATATCGTTGTGAGGTGAACATATCACTGTTGAGTATTCCAAAATACCTTCAAGGTAATTTGTATATACTGTTTTGATTACTTGAGAATCTCTGAAATCTTTCATGTTTCTCTGTATGAAGGCTAGTTTCCTTAACGCCTTTATAACTACAAATTGTGCTTGAGCAACGAAATCAAACTTTCAATGAAAGTCCCCAGAACTTTCACTGAGGTGGAGCTATTTAGAACAGTATTACCTATTCTTTATTGGAAATCTAGAAAAGCACCGACGTGAAGTCACCAGCTTTTACGCGCTTGTTCAATTTTACGAATTGGGCTGCCAAAACTTATCTGTTCACCTGGCCTAACCGCTTATTGTAAATACAAAAAGTACCGAGAGAATCTGCTTATAGACTTAATATTTGTAGAGCAGGTTTGGAGTGTAATTAAGAAGACCAAATTCTCGAAATCCATCCTGTGATCCCGCATATAACATACATACCCTCGCAATTTTTTGATAGGATATATAGGTATTTTTGAGTTATTTCGGACATAATACTCAATGATATAGATGGAATCAGCACGAAATCGAACACAGTTTTTTCCAATATCTCCCAAGATGAATTTCCGAACAAATTCCGAAATTGATATGAGGACTGTTAAATTGAGACTTCAAGGTCTGTGCCAATTTTCATTAAAACTTGAAAATCACATGCACAGGGCAAAACGATATCGCTTTTGTTCCCTAGAACAAGCCCGTAATTGAAGAAAATATCTTTTCGCTCAATATGTTTTACAAAATGAAATAGAATAATAATAATGAAATTGTTAAATATCGACTTCAAGGTATGTGCCAAGTTTCATCCGGATCTGATTAGAAGTCTCTCAAAAAAAAACTTCTTCGAGAAACATTTCTTCGAAACTTTTTAACGGTAAGATCATCTCGAAACTCCAATCTGATCGCATCAATGAATTTTGGAACACACCTCAAAATTTCAAATTCTTATAATTCCGAAACCTTCGAGCAGATTTCGCCCATTAACAAACCCAACCGAGATTTTCAGGATCCGAACATAAGCTGAAAATTTCAAGACTCTAGGTCTTCTCCTAAGAAATTTAGAGCAGACACGGTCGGCCGAACAGAATTGAATTTGATCACGGGTTCTTCTCCAGAAAGTTCCAACCAATCGTTTAAGACCAATTTCGGTTTAAAATTCGATAAATACAGAAATTGTGATGTAACGATATCACGCTGTTGTCCAGAAACATATCATTAGAAGATAAAAGATATTTATATTCATAAACTAAATATTCTAATTTTGAATTGTTACAATGAAATGATCGAGAAATTTTGCACGAGTTTGCGCATCAATTTCACAGTTTCGTCATGACCGGATTGATATTCTTTGAGTTATTTCGAAAATATCCATGATTCTCAATAAACCAGCACGAAATCAGACATATTTTTTCATCGTCATTGTTTAGGTGAGGATGGTATTAATGGTAGTATCGTCTAGCATCAGCATCATAGACGATTCCGATACACTGCTCATGTGCTTTCACAAGAAAATAATTTATTTATTATTCTTATTGATGCTGTTCATCTACCAACCAAATTTCATACCGATCAGATTAACATTTTTCGAGTTATTGAAGAATCAAATCTTCGAATGGTTACAATACAAAAACCATTCGGCAGATTTGGCTCATTACGAACTTGACTGAGATTTTCAGGATCGAAACCATACTTGGGAATTTCAATACTCTAGGTACTTTTTCGAAAGTGAGAGCACATATGAACGGTCAGACAGTATCAAATTTGACCAAGTATTTTTCATCAGTGAGTCGAACCCAGTCATTTGAGACCAATTTCAGCTCGAAATTCGAAAATAAGGATCATTGTAACTGAACGATAACGCGATGTTTCTCAGAACAAGCCCGTAAAAATAACATACTTTAGTATGTCGGATCTCATTATTCGATATTTATATATATTGAGCGACATCTCATTCATCTCAATACACAACTGTAACAAACGATAGCATTTACAATCTTCTATATTTTAGTAGTTCGAAATATTTCGAAATTATCTGCAAACAGTAAAAATGCACGAAATCTGATGAATTCGTAACAACATCTTGTATTGCATGGTAACTTCAACTTGACACTTATAATAACTCTACTTTTGTTTCAGGATGGGTTGATGCACCAGGTGTAAATAACGTTTTTTTACAACTATCTCTCTGAACTTCACAACTCTCCAAGCAATGTTTGAATTACTGGTGACTTTTTTCCTCCATAATTATTATGACCACATATAGCTAGTCAACACGCTGGATCTCCCATTTCTTATTTCTGCAACATGTTACCACTCTAATTGAATAGCATCATTACCTCGTCTTGTAGTGAATTCATCCACATGGAAAGGGCGGAATCGAAATACGAAATTCAAATCTCTCTCGAAATCACTCCACTGGTTTACTTTATCGATCCATCTGCATTCATCGTTAACCTTGTTGCTATGAAGAAATTGAAGAAGATTCAGCGCTTCAAGAACCATCTGGGCCTCACCATCTTCGACGACGTAAGCACTTTCGACAGTACCCGGCGCCTAAGCATCCCTTGCAGCAAGACCGGACTCGGCCTGGCACCAACAAAGAACTACCCGACAACAGTAACGGAGATTTACGAGAAGAATTGTTAGCCTGCGTCTTTCAACGAAAAGACTTATATTAACTTATGAATTCACTCTTGTTGTAACTATTGAGAGGACAATGAAACAGGTTAATCCCTCTTCTTTATTGCGTGTTTGATTTCGAAGGATACACGATCCCACAAATTGGTACTCACAATCAATAATATGCATAGTAACGAAATACAAATCTCCAAAGTCGCAGTCCGAATGCCAGTATTCATTTCCACAAACACCGAACTATAGTTCGCTATTGTAGAAGGAATCTTCGCCAGTGCCGACGTGACAAAACGAAGTTTGGACACGTAGTAGGGGCCTCACCAGCGAAGTTCGCAACTGAAGTGAAGGACCTAGCCGATGCCAACGTAACCGACGCCTTGATGAAGATCCTATGGTTCAGTCGACTACCCAGACATATCCAAGTAGCACTCACCATTGTCAAGGACAGCGAGCTAGAGGACTTGGCAGCCTATGCAGACAACATCGCCGAGGCCTCACGACCATCCTTTTCTCAGATCGCTGAGAAGACGTCGACGCAATCCCTCGAGGCTTTGATGAACGTCCACACGGCGCAGCTCACCCTGGGACTGAACCAGGAGATCGCAACACTAAGAGCAGAAGTAGTAGAACGTTCCAAGACACTAAGCCACAGCAGACAACGCATCAATGCTGGTACTACCTACAGTTTGGAAGCAACTCCAGGAAGACAGGGGCAGTCACTAATGAAGGCTTGTGATCACAGCCCAGCTCTTCATCACGTTCCAGGAATCCACCGGTTCCGATTTCTGCGTATTTCCTCGCATTGCAACATCTGGAAGACGATATGTCCGACTACACCCAGTCAGCAGCCAATAGTACAGCCATCGCAACGTATGGTACCATATGTCTCCAAGCCAATCATTGGAGTAAACTCCCTCAGCTTTCACTTCAGCTTCTAGATGGAACCACCAAGCTTAACGCCAGAGGGGAAGTGACAGAATGCAATATCCCAGTAATAAAAACCTAAAAAAGCACTGACGTGAAGTCAGCAGCTTTTGCGCGCATGTTCACTTTTGGGGATATCCTTTGAACCTGCTCGCAAAAGCTGCTGACTTCACGTCAGTGCTTTTCTAGGTGAAGTTAGCAGCTTCTGCGCGCATGTTCACTTTTGGTGATATCCTTTGAACATGTGCGCAAAAGCTGCTGACTTCGCGTCAGTGCTTTTCTAGGTTTTTTTCGATTTTCAATTCGATCTAACTTGTATTTTCGGAAATATTGGGAAAAATGAATTTTGAATAGGTAGATCAACGGAATCATTAGAAACATAGAAACTCGATATTTGTAGAGTAGGTTTTAACCTTAATACCGGAGGCTGAATTCATGAATGGGTATAATCCACCTAATGATTTCGCAGATATACCCATTCAAAATTTTGTTTTCCCAATATTTCCAAAAATACCTATTGAATCGAATCAAAATTCAGTAATTTATCGAGAAATGACAGTTCGAAGGTTCATACAGAACCAAATGAGGATGATATGATCAGAAGACCACAGAATATTGTATATTGAAAAAAAAATGTTTTCGAGTTTTTTCGGATTCTTCTTTCGACAGGATCATCACGAAATTCTGCACAAAGTTGTCAATGAGCATTTCCGAACTAGTTTCCAACTTTCATCATGATTGAACCAGTATTTTTTGAGTTTTTTCGATAAAAACAACGATATTGAATTGAAATTTATTACACTGCTGTGAAATATGAAGCTCTAGGTTGCAGCGATTTTTTTTAATGTGATGATTTTTTCGAAAACAATTTTTCAGATTTTACTGACAGCACGATCTCAACAGAATTCGGCGAGATATTGCGTGTCATTATGCTTCAAATACGTGCCAAGTTTCAATCAAATCGTTCGAGTACTTCCTGAAATATCAGGGAATTAACTCTGAAATTTCAAATGTCTATAACTCCTAAATCATTTGGCGGGTTTTATCCGTTAACGAACTTAACAGTCGCATTTTGAAATGCAACCTGGACTGAAAGTTTCAAGTCGCTAAAATCCTTCGTACGTCCGTAATCGAGGTGAAAGCCGACCAGACAGAATTAATTTTGACACCGGATTCATCATCAGTGAGTATAACCTACTCGTGACCATTTTCGGCTCAAAATTCGAAAATTACAGACATTTGGACAAAACGATAGCACGTTGTTCCCCTGGAAAATGTGCCACAATCAGCGGTTCATCCAAGCACCATGTCCTCTTCATGGAATTTCCTGACAACTCTTAGTCCATCATTCTTCCAGATCACCACGCCTGGCAGGTCGAAAACTTAAAGCGGCGAAGAAAGAATTTGAAGCCATGATCAATATAGGAATTAAACGACCATCCAAAAGCCCATGGTCATAGCATACATGAAAAGTAACGTGAACCCAGCCACTAAGAGGGAAGAGGGCGGGGTCTATTTGGCGCCAATTCGATTTCGAATTATTCGACTTTGATTACACAATATTATATCAGATCGTTTTAATAAACGTGAAAAAATCAAACTAGTTCTAAATTTACATTTATTCATATGTTGATGTTCATAAAGTTGCATTTAATTGAAGAAAACGGCGAGTTCATTAAGGATTATCTGAATGAAGAAAACTTCAGGAAGTTATATTCTCTATTTTTCACATTGGATTCGAGAAAATACTTTCAATTGTATGAAAATTTATTTCAACTCTAAATAAATAAGAATTCAAATGTCAAATATGGTTGTCCGATTGAAATCAGACAATCAAAAGTTAATTATGAATCACTTCTCTTATTCCTTAAAACACTTCCATATATTATATTTTTAATTTCATGTGATATATTGTTGTCAACAGAGATCTCTGAAGATTGTTTGAAATGGTCATGAAAATTTATTTATGGCTAGTCATTAAGCATTCAAAATATAATGAGGTTCTCCTAATGTTTGTTGAGACACTAGGAACAGAAAAGTCAAACACAACAATTATATATCTTTAAATTCTTTAATGGGAAAGTTCAAGCGAATGAGGTACAGAAAAATTTGAAGATATTATGTTTTTTCTTTTAAAATCATTATAACAAGAAGATACTTTATAAGGTACGAATTCTTGAAACATACTATGGACATAACTGATTTCTTCTAAGAATCAGGCTTCCAACCTGCACCTGCTTCCCTGCACCTGAACCAGAATGCAATATTTGTATGAATGTAAAGTCAATATGTATAATCCATCAATAAAGTAATTCTGTTAGGAAAAAATTCAATGAAATTTCAGGTCTAGAATAATTACATATTTTGCAAATATTACACTAATCCACACCACCTCCATGTATTAAAAAAGTTAAAATTTGTCAACTACAATATCAATGCATTATCAAAACCTAAAGCGATTTCAAGCGATGGACTAAAAGCTCCGGTTATAGTTACGGTAATCCAAACTTACATATAGGCAGAGGATAATCTGTCAAAGTGGATAACCGTAACTATAACCGGAGCTTTCAGTCCATCTTGAAATCGCTTCTAAAGTACATACAATGCTTATTCTATTCTGGCACCTTTCAAACACATACACACACAGTCTAATCTAACCTAAATAACATTCTCCTTGATCGTTCTCTTTCAAATACATACATAGGTTCGATTCCTCGCTTTGACTGGGTGTTTGGGCTATTACTGAGTTCTTTTTTTTTAATTAGCATCCAATGACAGGGGGTTTAGTTCATGAAATGATCTCATTCCGATGTTGAATATATTAAATGATATCAAGTTATTGAGCCCATAGAAATGGCAGAAAGCATGCGTACATAGTTGAGTTAATAATTTTCGAAGCTACATGCAAAGTTCGAAAATAAATCATTTGTTTTTTGGAAAGTACGATTGATTGGTTTTCAACTTCTCTCTTATTACAAATCTGCTCATTATCTCCTCCCATTTTACTTTTCAATTTCCATACTTATGACAAAAATGTTTACAACTGATCACTACCAAAATGATTGATAAATCCAATGCTTTTCTCTCCAGTAACCCGCAAATATAATTGATATTCACTGATACAAACTCAGCAAACTTTTTGATCCAAACCTTTCTTATTTTTTCATCAGTGTTTATTGACTATCATGTTGACTTATGCCGTAACTCCTGCTTGAAATGGTAAAGTTCTTCTTGGTAACGCAACTTACTTCCTGAATGCTCATCAATTGTTAAATCATCCTCAGAATGTTGGTTAGCTACAACAAACTCGCTTCTCCCTTCCAGCAAGGATACAGCATGTATATGTTTACACAGCGCCTTTTTCACTGCATTTTCTGGAAACACACAGTCATATCTTTCAACTAAAAGGTCCTGTTCAAATGTCGACAATCTTTTTGTTCTTAGGTCATCATCATGCCCCACATGTGTTTCAACAACTGTTACGATACACAGACCTAATGAGAGATGAATCAGATTAATTCTGAATTGTTTTTGATATTACCACCTGTTGATATTGTAAGCGTTATTCTTGAAGGATATACTCCCTGAATATGAATACTACCTCTAACCTTTCCCTTGTAACAAGCAATAGTGTCCTGGAATCAAGAGCTGTTGAATGAATCTTTATATGGGTCACGCAAAAACATGATATCTTTATAATCGAAACTTTTATTGCTATTGTAATTAACAATTTTATATCCTTCCGCTGTTTCATTAGTCCTAATGGAAGCATAATCCTATTCTCTGTTTTCTTGTCCTCTCCAAGCCTCAAACTCTTCACTACTCCTTGAATTAAAAAAATTTTCTTCGACAAATACATTATGGATAATTTTCAGAAGGTTTTCATAATATTTGTAATTGGAAAACTTCTCTCTATTCTCAACAGGACAAATACAACATAATATATGTTGATTCCTGTCCTTTCAAATGTCTTCATTATTGATTTCTTGGAGGTGCCTTTTCTTTGATGCTGAACTTCTTTTGGCATACACACAAATTAGAGGTTATGGTGGACGCCAAGGGGTTCAGAGAAACAACACAAATTAGAGGATTTATCCTGCAAAAAATATAATTAAAAACATTCGAAATCAACTGCTATGAAATCATTACCTCACAGATTCCATAATTTACAATTGGAGTAGCTCAAATTGTTTTTTCAGAATTCTTGTTACAACTTGCAATGAAATCGAAGCACAATTTTCAATAAGAAGATTATTCCCCCACTCTCTGGTGCCCTATGGTCTCTTCATCGGACCCGCTATAGCATAGTTTCACCGCTTTCGCAGGTGCTTTTCGCTTTGATTTTTATTTATTTCAAATTTCAAGTAGATAGATGGATGACAATTGATTAAACAATATGGTGGTGACAAATCTTTTGAAACATATCGAAACGCGAAGAAGTAAATCACTTCGATTAATTGAAAGAAAAAGAAGTATGAGAGGAACATATTCATTAGTGTCCTTCAAATGAATTAGTTTTTAAAATTTCTGTCGCACTGTCTATACTTCAAATCAACTAGTTCTTATGATTGTCTTCTCCATTAAGGGACAAATGATTTGATTCTATGAAAAAGTTTATACTTCAAACCTACGAAAGTGAATCCTAGGTGTAATTGGTAATGTTGCTATTGATTTTCTTATTCCGGATTGATGCTTTGAATACTTTTTCACATATTATACAAATACGGTAGGTATCCTGCGATATATTCAGAAAATGTGAAATAGTGACAGAATTTCGTCATTGATCATCATATAATTTCTTAATTTCAGGATAGTTGATATTTAATCATCCAATTAGACACATATGATGTTTATAGGACAAGTCATAAACTGCACAAAGTTGTCAATGAGCATTTCCGAACTAGTTTCCAACTTTCATCATGATTGAACCAGTATTTTTTGAGTTTTTTCGATAAAAACAACGATATTGAATTGAAATTTATTTCACTGCTGTGAAATATGAAGCTCTAGGTTGCAGCGATTTTTTTTAATGCGATGATTTTTTCGAAAACAATTTTTCAGATTTTACTGACAGCACGATCTCAACAGAATTTCACATATTATACAAATACGGTTATCCTGCGATATATTCAGAAAATGTGAAATAGTGACAGAATTTCGTCATTGATCATCATATAATTTCTTAATTTTAGGATAGTTGATATTTAATCATCCAATTAGATACAGATGATGTTTATAGGACAAGTCATAAACTAATCGAACAAGCAGTAAAAACAATTGGATGTCTTTTAGAATTTCATCGACACTAAAATAACATTTAAACCATTCAACACTTTTGGAAAAACTTGACACATTCGAAGATTTTATCAAAGAATGTAAATGATGGTACAGGACAATACTGTGATATTTCGCTGATGTTCCTTACTCAGCTGTTGTATGTTATATGTTCTAAAACGAGAAGAATGGATATTTTTTTGAGATTCTTTCTTCATAAGGCAGAATGAAATTTTTGGAATTTTCTTCAGTAAATCACTATGTTCTGATAATGAATAAAAGTCTTTTCCAGTCATTTCTCAACAATGTCTTTTTAGTTAGCGATTCTCGTTTCAACACTGGGTGCTGTTTAGTGTTCCCGATCAGATTTAGCTATTTTGTCTGCCATTGGAAAATAATCGGAGAGGTACCACGCTTTGAAACTCTCATTTGGAAGATGTTGATGGCTGTTTTTGAGGCGAAAATGCGATGGAAGAGCATTTTCTTAAAGTGACTACGAAAAGGAGATCAATTATCATCATTTTCTTCAAACTGGCCTCTTCAAACACGACTATGATCGCTATGCTCACAATTATCCCACCTAATCGCTAGAATCGATTTTTCTTCGAATTCGTTATCTTAAGGGAAACGATAAAGCGAAAAGTTTTCATACCTCCCTACTTGCAATTTCCTATTTTCTCCCTGCTACTACGTTCGACATCGACGGACACGTCTATTCTTTCTTTTGAAATCAATCAAAACAAAAAAGGTCAATAAGATAAACGAATTACACATCAGAATAATGCAATTCTCATAAGAGCCTGCCTAGTACGAGTCAACTAGTAGGGACCAGGGAGTGTGGGAAGCTTGAAATACCGGGAGTATCTGGGTGGTCGCACTAGTTAATTCTATTCTCAGTGGCTGTTGGATGAGCAGTCATTCAGAAGGAGTATCAAACTATATTTCCTTAATTCCTCATTGAATTTGTCTTCATGATTGGTGGTCATTAACTATTCTCTTTGTATGTATTTTTTCTTTCTTACTTTTTGTTCATGTTTCGTACCTACTCATATTGTTTTTTTGTTCATCATATTCAAATGTATGTCTTTATAACAAGGCCTAAGTGGCAGAGCACCTTTGGTTGGACTTTTCCTTTAGATTTCTACATAAGTTCGAAATAAATACATCATCATTATCGTCGTTATTATTATTTGATAGGTTATTTCCGAAACTCCCAAAAAAATACTAATCCGATCATAATGAACTTGGTGACTTGTTCGCAAATGCTGATGAACAAATTCGCGCAAAATATTGTGGTGATCATTCGATTAGATCGATCGAGAAAATACTGCGAAATTGTCTTTACAAATATTTTATATTTGGCGGTAAAGTAATCACGAAATTTTGCAGGAACCTCCAAGCTATCACGTTTCATTGAAGTATTGGATTTTGAATCGATACGATCTGTATTTTGGAAATATTAGGAAAATAAAATTTTGAATGGTACATCTGCGGAATAATTGGGTGGATTTCACCGATTCGCAACCCAACCAGCAAAGTTGTCGTATAATTCTGATGATTCTCGACTTTTTCATTTTATAAGTATTATATTGAACTCTCTAGAATGTCAATTCATTATATTGATGCTAAATAAATTTCAATCTGTTGTGGACATTTCAAGTATTTTATAAATTTATCACGAAAATGGTTATATGGCCGAATTATAAAATATCTTATAAAACTCTTTCTATACAATTTCTTAAAGGATCTATAACTAACTTATAAAACATAAAAATTTATACAATTAAATTGTTTTTTTAGTGGTTTTATAACATTTTCCTACGATATTCCTGCCTTTAGTAAAAATTCATTAAAAAAATGTTTCAAATTTACTTTGTATGAAGTTACATTATAGTTTTATGAAATAACTTCCATCAACAGTATGCTTTAATAAGAAAATTTATCTTTTCGTGATCGCACATTTCATAGTATTGTATTCCATGACGATAGTCGAAAATGAAATGCATTTTGATTTAATATTCGATATCTTTGAAATCTATGAATAAAATTGAAAATTATTCCCGATTTCGTTGGACATGTCCACTTACTTAATGGAGAAAAAAATTCTAATCCCTCTTTTCCTGTAACAGCTGCGTTTGTTATTATTATTTTATTTTCCATGACGATAATGAAATATTATCTGAATCGCATTTTGAGTAAGATTATATCTTAAAAGATTTCATGAAAACCTATATCTGAAATTGAAAGTTATAGGTATTTGATTTCGTCGAGCATGTCCACTCACTAGTGTTGGGAAAAAAATATGAGGGGTGGTACTTCTAATCAATCTAACCACACTTTTCCTACAACAGTTGGGTTCGTCATTATTAATTTATATTAATGCCGTGACGATAATAAAATATTATCTGTATCGAATTTTGAGTGAGGTTACGACGAAAGAATCAACATGTTTGAAGTTTTCGTGAAAATCTATTCATGGAATTGAAACTCAATCTTGATTTTGTAAGACATATCCATTCACTGGAGTTTGGGAAATATATGAAAATGAGAAGTCAGAGCGTACTTCTAATTCTATCCTCACTTTTTCTATATCAAATCAGCTGCGTTTTTCGCCAAAGCGAAATTGAGAAATATGTCACAGAGGTTATAGCTGCGATTTGGGGACCCTGTGTATGTTTCCATTAGTGACCAAGGCGATATAGTGTCAAATATGTTTCATAGCAGTTGTATAGTAGCTAAATTATTACAGAAAGTTTTATAAAGATACAAAACTATTTTATAAGATGACGCCATTAAAGATGGCAGTATTTATGATGATAAAAAATGACCAATTCTGAAAGTACTGAAATTTGCATCCGTGTTGATATTTAAATCACCTAAAAAAAATTGGCTTTATAATGCTGTTTCGCAAACATTGATTCATATTTAGATGGAAAAAAAATTATAAGACCCACGAAGCATTTTAAAGTTTTGTTCATTTATTTATGGAAAACGTTCGAAAATAGGAAGCGCGTTTATAATATATTAATATTATGCTTTATTTCACAATGAAATTTAATTCGCATCAATATTTTCGTTCCCCATTTCGGGAACTATGACTCTTAGTGCATTAATAATAACGTATAAATAAAATGGTTTCTGCTAAAGAGTAAAGACAGGCGACGTTCGATATTTTGCCAACGACTGTCATATTCCGAATTGTTTCTTGCAACTGAAAGAAATAATTAAAAAGTATTTCGATTTTTTAAATAACATTCCAGATTACTCTTTTATTTCAGAACAGGCATGTGAAAAACCTTATGAAGTTCCTATAAAACAGTTTTAAAGCTGCTTTATATTTTTCTTGTAACTTTCACGAGAGGCTTTATAAAATCTCTAGGGTCGCAAAATTGATTTATAAAATGTGCCAATTTTGTATTTAAAGTTATTGTTTAAACGCATTAAAAACATTTCCGAGAAGACAAATATTATATAAGCATTTGGGGAACTCGGCCTTCGTAATTTAACTCGAAACCTACTCTATAATCATCAAATCTCCAAGTAAATCAATCCATTTTGGTGGTTAGACCGGTCCTAAACACTATTACTTCCGGAAGGAACGACTCAGACCTATTTCTAGAGTAGGTTATCGGTTTAATTACGAAAGTCGAACTCGCTAACGGTTAAAGTTGGCTCAGAGATTTCGTAGGTAAAATGAAAATTTTTTGACATCTCCCAAATCTCAGAAAATTTGTGATGATCATCGAAAATTTATTGTGGTTTGTCAATAAATTTCCTCCTCTAAATTTCTATTTTAGTATTAATTTTTATAGTCGTATATAAAGTAGTATTAAACTTGCGGTGATGGTCGTAAAACACTAGCGGCCGGTTCCACAAAACTTTGATTGCCCGATCAAGGGCTTGATTGTCAGTCAACAGTGAATTATGTGCTCGATTTCCGTTCATTTTCAACCCAACCATCGAATGCGAACCTTAATCAACGAGTTGATCGGAACTCAAAAAAATTGTGAAACCGATGGAAGATGAATTACAGCATTCTGTTGCTGCAAACTTCATCTGCCTGAGTGATGCCCCATATTATCACTCGTTAAATAATATACTATTACTGATCATATACGATCTCGTGAACTGAAGAAAGAGTTTTTCCAGTAATATTTTTTGTTTTTCAGTTTGTTTTGTTTTAGACTTTTTCCTAAATGCGCTTCTGGCTACTGCTGTCAAACTGAAAAAATATTTCATAAAGGTGAAATCTGGATACCTGCTTTAGAAAATACATGTAAACGAGTTCGTGTGCATTTTTCGTGTCATGGCTCATACTGGAAAATCATATTATGACAAAATACACGGATCGATGAATGCTTGCGTTCCACTTACCAGCCATAACGCAGTTTTGGTTTGACAAAATAAAACAATTTAAATCCATTTCGATGATTGTCTGTTTTTGTTCGTTCATTCCTCAAACCGAATGCGTTAACATTCTGGCTAATTGATTTCAATTTTTAAGTTTTGACCTAGAAGTATTTCGGATGATAAGGTTCGACTCATCCGTGAAGAATTCCAGGGAAGAATAAGACCGAATGTTTAGGCGTAACAGACAGAAGAGTACCGGGAAATGCCGGTTAGTTGGTAATACCTGCCTTTGCTATTATTCCGAAATAACAGCATTCAAAGTGTATAATTACATACACTAGGTACCGCAAGAATCCGTCACACCCTAACAAACAACCACTGCTATATAAGCTTCTTACAAGCACTCAGAACGTACGCATGTCCTTTTGATTCAAGGTGAAATAATATTTAGACGTCATTAATTGGGATATTGGGGTTATTTTTTCCTCATTTTTTTCATTGTAAGATATTTATGTGAACCTACAATCAATCATAGATTAAATCTCATTATTTCAATATTTTATTGAAGCATCTCTGAAAACAAAATCAAAACAATAAACATCCCTGAAGGGGAATGTAGACCAACGTGACTGAAAACGGTTTTTTGGAAAGAATAGCTTATCGTTTGAAGGTACTAGGATTTTTTCACTTCTGAAATGGTTAACAGACTAAGCAAACTATATAAAAAGGCTGAGTATGACTCGGAAAATAAATTTGAAAATAAATTTCTTTTTTTTCAAATATTTCACTTAACATATGATCCTCACGAAATTCAGCACGAACCTCTATACTGGATTTTAATTCAATTTGTTCTTCATTTCTAGGGATATTTAGAGAGTGGAATTTTGAATGGATATATCTGCAGAATCATTGGGTGGAGCTTATCAATTAGCAAATTCGACCTAATCTACAATTATCAAGTCACCAAGTAGATCCTTATGATGGGAGTTAGTTTATTGATAACTGGCGGTTAGGCCGAAAGAAACGAGTTTATACCTGTAGAGAAGGTTTTTTAATTGCGAAGGTCGACTTCGAATTAAATTTCGAATGCCGATATCGTGTATCGCTAAACTTCGCACGAAGATTCCGTAGATAACGGTACATATTAAAAATTTTCTTTCTGCAATATTTTAAAAAATATCTATCGGATCCAATTGAACTTCAGAATTTGATTCTGAAAAGATATACATACAGAATTTCGTGAGGACCATATGGAAAGGAGGGGGTACAGCTCCGTTTGGCGGGTTTGTTAAGTGAATAGCTGGCCGATTTGGCTCTCGACCTCACGTCAGTGCTTCTTAGATTTTTATTTCTTCTATTTTATATTCACAATTCTTACGACTACTGAAAAGACAACCCAATAACGGTTCATCATGGCATCATCAACTTTAAGGGGTATGCTTTTAACAATTTCCTGTAGAGTGAGGTTACTCGGACCAGAAGAATACTTTGTCCCAGTTTGAAACAAAAAATTAATGATCCCCTTTATTTTTTCGACTGACATCATCATCAATTATGTGATAAATCAGCATCTTGAACTTAGAGCTACACAAAAAAGTACATAAATAATCGTTGTTTTCCTCATGTTTCTGTCAGAATTTTCACTTCAGTCACGAGAATCAAAAAAGGATTGAGGTTACCCACAAGAAATTTTACATACATCCGCACGTTGGCACTTCACGACTGCAAACCAAGTTTGATTTCAATCGAATCGGTTAATTTAAAGTTAATAGGGGAAAAAAAAATCAGCTATACCTATGATTCAAAACCATAGAACTATTATCCTAAGTCGTCTACGTCTATGTTCAAAACCATTTTGAGGATTTTGCCCATTAACGAACTCAACCGAGATATTGAGGCTCCTCACGTATCCTGAAAGTTTCTACTTCGAAACTTAGAGCACATGTGGCAAGACGGCCGGTCGTACAGAATTTAATTTGACCGAAGATTATTTTTCAGGACCTCCTACCTAACTGTTGAAGACTACTTTCGACACGAAAATCGAAAATTATACACATTTGGACGAAAAAATAACGCGCTGTTCCCCAAAACAAGCGCATAAAAATGTGGGATTGTAACTAACATTCAGAGGCAGTTGAAGTTATGGATCATACTTCCACGTTGTCAATTAGATATTAAAATTTGTCTCGATTCAAGATTTTATATGAGAATCATCCAAAATTATGAGCTCATTTCATTTTGGTATTCTCACACTGTATAATTGAGGTACATAGAAATACGTGAAAAGGGCGAGATTTTTATGAGTTTTCCCGAAATATTCGAAACGATCCTAATTGCCTGTTGAACGAATGTTTCATTACTTTTACTGGTTGATCCAGAAATATTCAATTGATGTCATTCATTGAAATTATTTCTTTCTAAGCCATTCACTCTTTGTGGTTTAGCGAACTATTTTGGAAGTTATAGTACTCCCCAGTGAACATGAGATGTGGATGAAATATTTCAATATTCCCTTACTCTTGAATATTCGAAACATTATGCTGATATATTTCAGCATTGTTACAAAAAATAGCGAACATTTCGAAATGATCTCGGAAACACTAATACTGAAATATTTTAGTATTCGCTTTCGGTTTAATTGATAAAATCAAATAATAAACCAAAAAATTACCCCCTTAAAAATTTCACAGTTTACATTTTGTAGTATGTAGTATTTGAATGAACTAATAAAAAAAAATTCGTCCGTCCTTCGTCCGTTGTCAGGGGCTTTTCTCTGAAAATACTGAAATCCGTAGAAAAATTGTGGGTCGCTCGCCAATGATCCTCCAAGCCTTTCAGCAGGATCAGTGTACCTTAGGGGCTCAAAATTGGGGGTTGGAGGGAAAAAAATTATTTTTCGACCACTTAAAACCGATTTTTCATTAAACTTTCAATGTTGATTACTGTTGCATAACTCAACCTAAAAATTTTCACCTAGATGATTTCCGACCAGTGGTTCCTGAGGTATAAAGAAAAACGCTGCAAATTTTGGGGTGAAAAACCAATGAGTAATGAATAGTATTCAGCGTGCCAAAAGACTAACGTAACTCGTCAATAATTTTTGAACGAAGAATTACCGAGGAAAATCCCCGCACCCGTCGATTTTAAATTTCGAAAGCAATTTATCCTGTGTCTTTTTAAATTTGATATTACTCACCCCCATGCCGCGCACCCAACTACTTTATTTTTTTAATGGTAATGTATGGGTTGTGGTACATCAAATGAAAGATAATTCGATTACCTACTTATCGATATGACTAAAAAAAATTTGTTGCGCCGATAAAAAATTGGTAAATGATTTACAATTTGTGATTGGAGGGTACCTACTGCAATCGTTTCAGTCTGACCTCATTTATGAAAGTTAAAACATTAATATTGTTATATTTGAGAAGTATACTCGATTCATATATTTCGAAATATTTTAGAATTGCTGTTATTATGAACATTCGAAACGTTTCAGTACGACCTCAGTTGCGAATGTTTGAAACATTTTTTTGCTACATTAAAAATATATCTTGGACTCATTCATTTCGAAATATTTCAGAGCTGCTGTTATTGTGAAGATTTGAAAAGCTGCTTGATAACTCTAAGGTTCCTATATGCAAATAATTAATTATATTGAATGCAGATCTGTAGTTGAGATATTGATGTTTCATGATTGCTGTTAAGGCAATATCAGTGCAGAAAAATGGCAAAGGCACACCAAAACCCAAGTGTTTCGTGTTGGTTAACCTGCATTGGTTTTGTGAATTAATTGCCTTAGAGAATTTTGCCTGTTAGGTACTCCTTAGAGATGAGTAAGGTAGGTGAAAATATAATTATTTCATGAAAGAATTATATGGATTTGCATTTTGTTCCCTTTCGGAAAGTGTGAATGTCGCATAATGATAAAGCACATTGGAAACAAGACTTTCAAGGAGAAGAGATATACGCGAAGATTCATAAAGAGTGAAATAAAGGAAGAGCTTCACTCGGTGCAAAATCCGTATCTGAAAATGTAGTAACCAAGGCATATGTGATAATATAGTTACTGGTGATCTGTAGCTTCAATAATCCAGAAACAGTGTGCACACTTAAATCCCTATGGTTTCAATATCGTTCAGCTATTAGCAGAAGATACTGTGCAGAATTCTTTGGACAACGATAAATTTCACGCTCCCAGAATATAATCACCACCGAACAAGAACTAACGATATTATTTAGGAAGACAATATATTTCCGTTGTATGTTCTCGATATTGTAGGATTGTTTTTGTTGATATTCAAAGAATCTATATTATTTAATATGTTTTTCGTATTGAAATGAAAGTATTTATTTCTTTATATTTGTACCGATCAGTTTGAACTTTTGGATAAAGAAATAAGTATGTGAATATAACACAAAATTTCTTGCTACACTCTCTATTATTCCAAGCTAATTTCATAACTCTTTCAAATTTGAAAATTCTGAATCACTCACTCAAACAATCCCAATTCAATGCAGTATTATTCAACATCCGACAAAGATAGGAATTGATTAATGGACCTGATTCCACAAAAGCATGAACGTCATGCACATCGATCAAAGTATTCTGTACTCGAAGGTAGGATTCGCAAGATGCTCCTGGAAGATGGCGCGCTGTACGTAGTTATACTGCAGTATTCCATCTGAAATGTGACAATTGTCTGGATTCCCTACTCAGCGGTTTTTTTCAAGGGAAGATGACCTGACGGACTGTAATAACGTCAGTGAAAAAGCTGCAGCCATTCTCCTTGGGTCTGCTTCTTGGGTGTAGATGTTCCGGTTGATTGGATGATTAGCTCTGATCAAGGTGAAATATTTGTTGATTTTTGATGAACTTTTTAAGTATTACATTCAAAAGCTTTTGGATGAGGCCGGAAAAAGTTGCTGAAACATCGAATTCAATACAAGCAGATGATGAACAGAACATAAATAATAATTCATTGAAGTGGGATCAATCAAGTAGGTTTCCAGAAACTTAAAATTAGAAATGTTTGTGAAATGTCGCATGGGACAATGAAGATGAAATATCGATATTTCTCATAGATTTCCTACATATTTCCGAAACATTGCTCATGAAACATTTCAAAGTGAAAGTTTAAGAGTAAGTACACACTATGTTTCTGGAACATTTGAATGAAATTATTTTGGGAACATTTCTCGAAGACTACGAGACATTTCGCAATATCCCTGAATTTCTTCAACGCATCGGCAGAAACGT
This sequence comes from Myrrha octodecimguttata, assembly GCA_958510865.1. Taxonomy (NCBI): domain Eukaryota; kingdom Metazoa; phylum Arthropoda; class Insecta; order Coleoptera; family Coccinellidae; genus Myrrha; species Myrrha octodecimguttata. The sequence goes on along the minus strand of OY294058.1, from coordinate 15,261,271 downwards.
TTTTTCTGAAACATCCCGATGAAATTTCACTGAGGGGCAATATCTTTACGTTTCTGAAACATTCAGGAAACTTTAAGAAGGAATGTTCTATCATCAAAAGGAATATTAATTCCAGGAATATCAATGGAATGTTTCAATACATGTATCAGAAACGTTACTTCTTAAACATCCCAATAAAACATCTGAGGGCGGACATCTTTAGTTTCACAGATGTTTCAGAGACATTCATGCAACTTTGAATGCAATGTTTCATCATTAATGGATACATTTCTGAAACATATCAGGAACGTAAAAAATGTTTACTGAATTGAAGATATTGTTTTGTAGGAGACACTGAAGATCTTTTGTTTATGCTCAAAATTTTTACCTGATAAATTTCTGTTTGAGAATGATTAATATAACTCATCATTTTTTATAGAAGACACCTCATAAGCTTCACTCATATATGGTTGCAGGTTTTCGAATAACATCCACTGCTATAAACGGCCCTATACGAATTTCTGCTAAGCTTTTCAAATGTAGTGAACATTAATCGAAAAATTGTTTCTAGTTTATGCGGCTGCCAAAACAACGGCATGATGAATCACTTCCGGTACTCCGATCCTGAACACGTGAAATACCAAAGAGAACGTTCACAAAAACGAACCGAGAACCAGAAAATCATACATTTCTATTTCCGGATATACGCGTTAAAGGTGATAAATATCCCTTAACCTAAAAGACTCTAGCTTCCGACATGAATATTTAAATGTATGCAGTGTAAAGTCATAAATCGCCGGTTGAGGCATCCGATATTGATATATGAATTCTCGCAAATGTTATTTTTCCTGCTGGAAATCGCCCTTTACATCCTTCTTGCCGTAAGAATCCACGCTTCCATGATAACCACTTGTTCTCTTTTTGTTTATTCATGTTCACCTGAAAGAATGGCATGCGACAACGTTTTTATTTCTCTTCCCATGTTTTATGACGGTAAGCAGCGACTCCTCTAGAGGCCCCATAATTGAAGGCACACACTTGTTTTCCAAAATGTGGTTTTGTCCGCAATAATATCCTTTATAGCATTCCATCATCATGTTAGCTTAATCATTGAGTATAAAAACATGGTTCAATACTCAATGGTTTAATATCGGGTATTTCATTCATCCATTTACTCTCTTGACGTTCTTGGCTACTATATTTTCATTTAGGCTACTATTCGAATTTTATATTTATATTTTCACATAAACATTCATTCAGGTCCATACCTGATTAGAAAGATGTTTTCATTTATGAACACACAAGCAAATACTTTTGAATGTTCAAAACACTGTAGTGAACAATCTAGAATGAACTATCTTCTAGTGTACATGCTAATGAACATGTCATTGAAATTAGAAATTATGTAAAATTCTCGGGACTTGATGAACACCTGAAATGGAGTGCATATATTGAACACTTAAAGAGCAGACTTATCTGTGGTCGTTACGTTCTTTCCATGCTGAGAAATCAAATTAATTTGAATATTTTTGAAAGCAACCGATACCACGTGGTGGTATATTACGGCTAGTTAGCACAGCTATATTCAAGTTTCATTAAACCCCGTTAATATCTCAAGATCAGACACCTGAATGCCAGGTGAAATATTAGAATTCGAAGAAATTTCGACGTTTATAGGAGAAAACGGAGTGTCGTTCTTCAGGCTTCAGTGAGCATTTTTTGAAATTTTTTTTTGGAATGTACTTAATTGCGCAATGTTAGTTATTCTTCCATTTTTCAGTCCATTTGAGTTTCATTCTCCCGAAAATTCCTAAATCTAAAAAAGTGACAACATTGCGCATTCTTACGATTTTTTTGAACTATTTGCAACAAAAAAATTTTCAGAAACAAGAACAGAGGCCTCCAAAATTCACACCGTTTTATACGAGGTATTGTTTGCTCTCAAGTTGGTCGATTTTGCCAATTTTCATTCAATTCTGTCTCATGGTATTATATTCTAGAGAAGTTTTTCATGTGTACAGTCAGTGTTTGTGGTTCAGAAGAAAGCACTTAGAACTATGCTCAGGATGAGTTACAGGGATTCTTGTAGAGAAATCTTTAAGGAGCACAATATATACTCAATATTCTCCGCATGTGTCGTTGCGATTAGACGCTAATTTACCTAAGCCGATGACTTAAGTTTCATTTGTACGAAAATAAACACATTGACTTGCAGAACATGCAGTGTTAGTGAACTTGTATACTGTCACATTCCGCAGCACTCATGATGAACACTCTCCTATCGAAAAAAATATCTTTCACAATGATATCGAAACATGAATCGAATACAAACATTTTTATGGAATTTTCCTTTATCGTACTTGAACAGTTCAATACGTTTTCGTGTAAGGTCTTCACACACAATCTTGAACTTGAGAAAAAGTTTTCTTGCACAATAAAATTCATCACGGTGATATTCATTCACAGATTTGACGATGATCGGACGTGGTCTATTCTTTCTTGACACTTGGTGATAAGTTTCTCTTTCACTGTCGTAACATCTGATTCGGGAATCCCAAATGAAATTAAATTTGATCTTTCACCTTCCTGTTGTTATTGTTCCAAATTGGACTCTGCCTTCTGTAATTTCAACTTACAATTGTATTCAGTTATCGAAATAATCCCGAAAAAGGGGATTAACACGTGAAAACATGTCATCATGAGTGCTGCGGAATGTGACAGTATACAAGTTCACTAAGACTGCATGTTCTGCAACTCAATGTGTTTATTTTTGTACAAATGTGTTCTTTCTTTCTTATGATGGATGAATTGAAATTGAAAATTGAAATTGAAATTTATGATTTATTTATTTACGAAGTATTGATTTTTTCTGTTATACACAACCACTTTTTCGAAGCACACAAAAATCTGAATAATACTAGGAGAATTCAGTCTTTCAATGTACCAGCTCATACAACAACTTCGAAGGAAAGAGGTGTACAGTATATGGCCATTAACTTCAATATTTTACCGCCTGACTGAGAGAAATTTCCAGCTTAATTCAGTTCAAGGGGAGGCTATATGATCTGATATTGCAATGTGAGCCGTATAGTATAGAAGAATTCAGGACATTCTGTAGATATTCTATATAATTAAGTAACTGGTTTGATTTATTCCATATTTTATGCCGCTTGTGTAATTCTTTGGAATCAATGAACTACTATTACTATTATTATATCTACACCCTGATCTACACACAACATCCATGACCTCACCGAGAGTGAAACCTATTACCTTCGGCATTAGGGTCAATCTTTCAATCGAGTGATAGGCTACCAGGCAGAATCTTGAATTGTTATTTGCACATGTACATTGTTCGCATAGCCATAGGTGACAGCTGTGGCAACGAATTCAAACAAGCGCGTAAAAGCTCAGTGACCTCACGTCACTGTTTTTCTAGAATTTTTTGCTTTTGGTTGGCTCTCTCATTTTACCATGGAATATTTTGGTGATTTATTACGATGGTATCGAATCCCTTTTCTACAAAGCCTTTTTTGCTTTTACAATATTGCACAAATTGATTTGAAAGATGACTTATCTTGGTACTGTATCTGCGAGTATAGTGCCGTAGGCTTTACCGACTCCAAAATGTTAAATATTTCAAGAAGACGTGCAACTTTGATCAGGTGGTATTGAGCATTGTATTATTGAAAGCGTTTGCGTGAAATCGCCAGATATCAACACTTTACCAAGTGTAACCGAATTTTTTCAATGCATAGATTCACAACGACTCATTGTCAGCCTTTTTTATCATTGCCGGATTGATTTTGTACACTTTTTGAATTTTTCCCATTCCTGTTGATGTAGAAATGTTTTTTTGCTGATTTGGCATTTGGTGATTTCATCTGAATATTTTTTTATACTCCAAATATAGACATATCGCAGCTTTTGTGGAATATTCTATGGGTTTCTCATGGTGTTTTGAAAGTTTCAGGTAAAGGAATTATATGATGATTATCAATTTCTCCTTCACTTTCAAAGTGATTGCTTTCTAATTATCTTCGATATTTTTCACTATTATGAATTTAGATGACTTCCAGTGATTTTGTTTTTCTCAAGACCATTCAATGTATTCTCCAACGATGTTCATTTTGACTTTTTAATTCAATGTTCAAAAACAAAGTCAATCTAATGTCAATTATCGGTACTTGCTTCTCAACCAATTTGAAACACAGAAATCATATCTGTCAAATGAATATAAAATGTGAGTAAAAAAATTAATTTCACGTGACTTTCTTGACTTTTTTTTCCTGACGATAACTAGCAAAATTAATAAAATTAGCAAAATTCGTCCAAGTGTTCAAGTGCGATGCCTTGACCATTGGAAATAGGGATTCAAATTTATATACAGATTGTTCTCAGATTGAAGGTACAAACGAAGAGTTCAGATCCCTTGTATAATTTCGAGAAAAAAGTTCTATAATCAAACGGCCGCAAAAATATCTCTTTCAGGATACAAAATGATAAAGTTTCAATTTTTTCATGTTTTTTTCATAGTATCTGAATTCATTTCACGAGATAATATTAAAAATAATAATAATTATAATGATGATGGTGATAAAAATAATATTAATATTAATAATATTAATGATAATAATAATAATAATAATAATAATGATAATAATAATAATGATTACATGGAGAGGCAAACAGCTATACGGAAGATACCCTAGCGAAATAGACCATGATTTTGTCGACGTTCACGAGTCGTTCAAATGGCTAACCACTAGCTGACCCTTTCCAGAGACTGAGGGCTTCTTCATGTCAATACAAGACCAAGTTGTAGCTACGAAAAACTACAGAAAATATATTATCAAAGAAGAAGGAATGACAGATGATTCATGTAGATGGTGTCATAACGCTACAGAAACCACCCACCATATACTTGCTGGATGCACAAAATTGAGTCAGTCAGAATATACAGCCAGACATGATCGAATGGGAAAAATTTTACATCAAGCAATAGAAGAGAAACTCTTAAACCAACCACCTGAAAAACAATACTGGAAATATGACACTAAACCAGTGTCAGACACAGAGGACTATATCCTGTACTGGAACAGGTCAATACAAACAGATCGGACAGTAGCCCACAACAGACCAGACACAACGGTATTGTTGAAGAAGGAGAAAACTGTACACCTAATAGACTATGCAATCGTGAAAACCCATAATATACAAACAACATACAACGAGAAGAAGCAGAAATATCAAGCATTTGCCCAAGAGATAAAGGAACTATGGCAAATAGAAACCGTCATATTTTCAACAATGGGTAGTACCGAATACCGTGAAGAATCATCTCAAAGAATTAAATCTACCAGAATTTCTCATTGCGAGAATGCAACATTCAGTTATCCTCTCAATATGCAACCTTTTCCGTAGAATATTGTCCTAGATTATCTTGGACCAGCATCACTATTATTTGAATTGGCAACCAAGCCCGCAAATAATAGTTACCCCACCCACAAAGGAGATTACACGAGAATAATAATAATAATAATAAAAATAATTATAATAATAATAATAATGATAATAATAATAATAATAATAATAATAATAATAACAATAATAATAAAAATGATAATAATAATAATAATATAATAATAATAATAATAACAAACACCAGGAGAAACTGGCCAAGTACGCGGATCTCACCATTGAGATAAAACAAATGTGGCACAGCAAAAATGTGGAAATAGTACCAGTTATTATGTCATCAACCGGTGTGGTACCTAAGACCCTGCATGACAGTATCACCAAACTGATACTACCGAAAAACACCTTCTCCGACATCCAGAAGACTGTGATACTGAATACTTGCCACACAGTACGCAAGTTTATTATGTGAACTGAGCCTAATTCTGTTGATACTTTGTATCCGGTATATGTTAATTATACCGGCTTTGAGCTGAGCAGTGCATAAGTCTTCATATATGAATAATAATAATAATAATATTGATACCGTGTGGGTGCGGTATAGAATACACCCACGGTATGCTCTGCCTATCGTAAAAGGCGACTTAAAGAGCAACAACCCATTAAGATGGATACAAGAAGTAAGAGAAGGATAATATTGTCGCTATCTAGGGAGCGTCAGGGTACGTTCACAGCAGGTGGTGAGCGTGACAGTGAGCTAGCCGGTGACAGATTGTTAATCAGGCGGACATCTGTCTCACAAAAATCTACCCACAGGACTACACCCAAAGACCACGAGTAGTTAATGAAAATACGCAATATACGTTAGCTGATGATCGTGTTGCTGGATGTGATATCCAGCCCACATCTAAAGAATTAGGAACAACAAGAAAAGTAGAAACATGGCGCATGAAATGGAGTAAGGATATGAACAAGGTTATAATGCGCTCCTACTACCGAGTTACAAATGTAGAGGCTGATCTCATATTATACAGATCCAAAATGTACAAAGACCTGAACTTAATAACAATTCCGAACAAAGAATTGCTGATCAGAATCGTACGATTACTGTACGGAAGTTTTTTTCAACTGCAGTATTAGACCTGATAAAAGATTAAATCAGAAAAAAGCTACGGGGGCAGAATCAATCACAGCGCCAGAATGGAACAACCAGCATTGACGATAAAGAAAAACAAAAAGTTCCACTTCTTGAAGCACAGATCTCTGATATGAGGGAACCGAAAAACTGCGAATCGAATGGGAGCATTGCTTCGAGGCTTGCGTGATCAAACATGCAAGCATCGAACCGTGTATGCGACCTAGACTCTCGAAAATCTATCATCAACCCACCACTCAGGAACTTCTTGCCACTGCCAACCATAAACTTCATAATACAAAAAGCGACGGTATGCAACCCGATGATATTCATTTCCACATCTACTGCGTAGCTGTGGCAACGATAACAATGAACGGTCAAAAACCCACTAGTGAAAAAAGTAAGAACAAAGATGGTACTGCCAAAACACCACCATGGGAAAGACGACTGCAAAAGAAAGTTAATGATCTAAGAAGAAAAATAGGCAGAACAAAACAAATTTCCAATGAAAACTGGTAAGCTAAGCTTCTCAGCACACTTCCAGATGAAAAACAAGAACAACTAAGAGCCTCAAACAGGAAAGATGCTTTCAATTTAATTGTAGACTATATGGATACCCCCAAACAGCTGTGGCAGGATTCTCGCAAAGACTAGCGAGATAATAATAATAATAATAATAATAGTTCTTTATTTCAGATCATATCCATTAAACTATACAAAGTTGTGTGGAATGAAATGATACAGTGTCAAGACAACAAAAAAAAAACCTACATGTATTTACGGATTAATGATGACTCAAAAATTCCTCTAGAGTATATGGCTCTAAATCTAAGAGATATTTAAATAAGTTTTTTTTGAAAACATTCTTATCTTCTATAATCTTAATGTGTATTGGTAAGGAATTATATAATTTTAAGCATCTGTATTCTGTTTGTCTTTGGGATGTTGTTAGATTGAGTTTGGGGTAGAGATAGTCCTGATTTCGTGTCTCATAGAAGTTCTTCTTGTTTTCATATTTTTCAAAAAGCACTGGATTGTTTTCAATAAAGAGAACACATTCCTGTATATATATTGCATATATTGTTAATATTCCAATCTTCTTAAAAATATTTCTGCAGGATTGGTCATATTTCATATTACTAAGTATTCTAATCGCCCTCTTCTGTGCAACAAACAGTGGGTTTATATTTCCTGCTCCATAAAATATCGGAAGAGTTATGAAGGAAGAAGACAAAATAGCGAATTTCTGAAGAGCGAGAAGAATTTTTACCGAAGACTTGAGAATCCGATAACACCAAAAGGGATTCCACCAGAGAAGAATACCGTGGAACAATTTTGGTCCGGAATCTGGTCAAGACCATTCGTTCATGATGATGGAGCCCAGTGGATTTCATATGAGGAAGCTGATTTCTCAGGCTTTTGTTTGAAAAATTTTACTAAGACACACAAATATATTGCTCAGGCGTTTAACGTAATAATTGCCCAAGCGAATACGATGCCTTCTTTTATGACCAGAGGATTAACTAGTTTACTGCCTAAGACCGTAGTTACCCAGGACCCTTCTCAGTATCGCCCTATAACTTGTTGGTACACTATATATAAACAGTTTCCTGCGATAATATGCAACAAAGTGTATAGCTACATCGAAGATAATCAATTACATACCTTGGAACAGGAAGGATGCCGAAGTAAGGCCATGGGATGTAAGGAGCAGGCAATCATTGATTCGGTAGTGCTCCAACAAGCCAGAACCAAATGTCGAAACCTATATATGGGGAAGTCCAAAGAACTTCACGGAAGATTTCAGGCTGATCTTTGTCGTGTAAATGTTGACCGAAATGCCTTTGTGTATTGGCTAAAAGCAGGATTCATATATCCTGAGACAGAAGGGTTTATGTTGAGTATTCAGGACAATGTAACGAACATCAGAAATCATAGAAAATACATACTCAAGGAAGAAATGGAATCTGACCTATGTAGAAATTGTCATAACCAAAGAGAAACTTTTGAGCATATAATATCGGCATGCCAATGCCTAGCAAGAACAAAGTATACGGAAAGCAGAGCTGTGCCGAAGCCTTGTGCTTTGTGCTAGTGAAAGCACTCGAAGCACATTTGTGCTCCTAAGCACTGTGCTCCCAAGCACTTTATTAAGCCGGTGCTTAGTGCTTGGTGCTTCGAGAATTTTTTGAGAAGGCTTCGTGCTTAGTAATTCGAAAAAGTGCTCCTAAGCACCGCAAAGTGCTCCCGAGCACCGGAAAGTGCTCCCAAGCACCGCAGTGCTCCCAAGCACCGCAGTGCTCCCGAGCACCGCAAAGTGCTCCCGAGCACCTTACGGCTTCGAAGCACTTTTCGGGATTACTAAGCACTAAGCCCTTCATAGACTTGTCGAAACAGGAAAATGTCGGGCTATCGCGTGATTGGAGTAGACAAAGAGAACTAATATATCGGTTGTCTCTGGTGTTTGGAGACATTCGACAACGAATACAAGGATCCTCATTCGACACATTCGTGATATATGTGGTTAAGTTTAGTTTTGTGCCACTATTATATGAAAATAATAAAATGCTTTCAGAGTCGAAGTGTCAAAGCGTGAGCTTTCAGCTGGGAACATCGAGATACAATATTCGTATTCTATCTCGATCATGAAGATATTGGAATTCCGTTCTGATAAGTGTTTGAAGATCTCAAGAAATCCACTGACGTGAAGTCACGTGGATTATACTTATTAAATTTTCGTATTCGTATGTCACACACTCGACCGGTTCACATTTAAAATTTCATTTTTTTTTCCCTGTAATTTCGAACCTAATGATCTGATTGAAATGATATTTTGCATTCTTTCATGTAGTATGACTGCGTGCAGGTTCGTGAGAAATTTTGAGAATATCGTAAAATTAGAATATTCAAGAAAAATATATTTCTTGAGCTTGACTGAATCCTGGATGATTCAAGTCATTTATGGTAGATGACCAATCTCTACATTAAAATACTATAAATATCAATTGAATCAGATTATTTGTAATATGATGGGAAGAATAGAAATGAATATTGTTTTTTCATCTCCTGATTAAACGGTCATCACGAAACTTGGCACGAAGCTGTCCATTTTAGAAGTTATGGGACAAAAATATATAATTATGCTCACGTCAATAACACTGTAATTTTCCGACCGATTATGCCTATGAACGAACTTTGCCGAGATATTTAGGCTCTGAACCTACCCTGCAACTTTCCAGGGCTCTAGATTTTTCGTTTGGAGAGTAATCGTGTTTACGGACGGCCGAACAGTCAAACATCGATATCGATCACGGATTCATTATCAGGGAGTCAAACACGTCAAGTATTGGATTTCAATTAGATATTATCTGCGTTTTAAGAGAAATATTGGAAATATAAAATTTTTAATCGATATATCCACGGAATCATTGGGCGGATTTTACCCATTCACGAATTATACCTTCGTAATATGTACACCCATTCTAAATTTCATATTCCCAGTATGTCCGGTCAATGTTTCCATTTAATGTCATACAATTTCGATTTCAACAATCTTGGGTTCTATTAATCTAAAAGTCAGCTTATTTAAACTGTATTTTCATCGATATTAAATCAGGAAGGTGAACAAAAAAATTTTCAAAAATACAGATAAGATCGAAATAAAATCCAGTATTTGATTGAAAAATGACAACTCGAAGGTTCACGCGGAATTTCGTGAGGATGCAGATCGCAGAATAATGAATATTTGAGAAGAAATTTTTTTTTTAGATTGTTCTAATAACACGATCATCACGAAATTCCGCACAAAGATGCAAATCAGCATTTTCAAACTAGTTACTTAGTTTCACAATGATTGAAATTGTATATTTTGAGTTATTCCGAAAAATATAACGATACTGAGTAAAAAACCATCCAAAATTTCCTCCAAATATTTTTTCCCTATATCTCTGAGAATTATGAACATATCGAACTAAAATTTGGCACACTGCTATGAAATATGGTGTTCAAGGTATAAGTATATTTTTTTCAAATGTAATGAACTGTTTCCGATAATCGAAATTTTTCTGAAAACATGTTCAAAACATTTTTTCAATCTTACTGACGGTACGATCTCAACAAAATTTTGCAGGAAGTTGCGTGTCATCGTGCCCCAACTAAGTGCCAAGTTTCAATATTAGGGAAATATCCTCAAAATTTCAAATAGCTATAACGCTGAAACCGTTGGGCCGCTTGTGATCATCAACCAACATAACCGCGGCATTCGGATGCTCGACCCGCTGAAAGTTTTAAGCCTCTAGTTTGCTATGTTCGTCCGATAATGGGTCCTCGGTTGGACGGCCGGCCGAACAGAATCGACTTTGACACCGGATCTGTGGGTTCAACCTAGTCGTTTGAGACCATTTTCGGCTCAAAATTCGAAAATTGCAGACGAAAACACCAAACAAACGATAGCACGCTATTCCCTAGAACATGAGCGAAAAAACGGGTTCGCCGTAGGCCATGCACTCTCTGAGCCATGTCTTTATGTTTCCATTATTTCGATAGCATATTATTATGGCGAAAACTAAGTTTTGGAAGTGATCGAATGTCGGTCAGTAAGTTTGAAATTTTAAACCGAGAATTGACTCACTAATGAAGAATCCGTAGTCAAAATCGATTCGATAGCTGTCATATTGTTTATTCGTGTAGTGTAGTCGCTGTTTCTTGTACTTTGTTGATTTTATTTACTTGACCACCACAAAATGTACGTTATTGTTGTCGTTTGCTGTGCCGTTCCTCCTTTTTGCTGTAACTTGGGATAATTCCTGGACGGGAAAACCCTGATGATGGCCTGTTGACTGGCCGAAAGCGCACGGTTTTCGACGTATTAATAAAAAACCACACTGAAGTACCTCTTTTTCATTTACTCAAAATCGATTCTGTCCAGTCGTGAACACGATAAATCTCAAAGGAGAAAAGCTCTGTTCGGCTTCCGAATTATGGTCGGTCCTTGGATGGTTTTCCGACTTCGAGAACCGAAATGCCAAAATTACAGACAATTGGCTGAAAAAGTCTTGAAGTCGAAGTTTCATATTAAAAAGTGCTTAGTGCTCGGTGCTCGTGTGAACGAATTACTTTTTGAAAGTGCTTGGTAATCGCGAGCATTTCACAAAAAATGAGTGCTTAGTGCTCGAGATTCCGGAGCACTTTTCGAAAGGGCTTAGTGCTTTGTGCTCGGAGCACTTTCCATCAGTGCTCGGCACAGCTCTGACGGAAAGGCATAATGAAGTGAACAGAAAAACTGTTTACAAATCTCAGATCAACAGGATAATAGTAAGGACACCAAAATAATCGAAATAATCAGAGAACTGGAAGGAAACATAACAAAATATGAAGGCATGAGTGATGAAAATAGACCCATTCTACCAAAACTTAAAAATAGTGATCAAACTTTTCATACTCGTGGACATAATAAACTCTAAGATACTTCTAAGATTGAAACCCGCTGAGAACATGAGAGAACTACAGGATATATTATACAGTGTAGCCATAAAAACCGAGAGAGTTGAAGGTCCAATCAGACAAATGGGAAACAACCAGCAAAGAAAAACTAGCTGGCTAATAAGGATAGATAAAAAAATCGAAGTGTTGAGGAAAGACCTTGGAAGAATGTTACGAGTTCTGTACGGTATTAAATCCGAGAAACTTCTCAAATACTATTCTCAAATCAAAAAGAAGTATAAAATACATACAACGCATTACCCTGAAAATACTACACTCATCGAATACAGCGATACAGCCAAACAAAAGTCACTATGTTGACACAACGCCTGAAAAAGTACAAACTTAGCAACCAGAGGAAAGAACACAACAGCAGATTCAAACGAATCTGTTTTACAGACAAATGGAAGGCAACCAACAGCATACAGAAACCAACACCCAAACACCTACACCTGAAGATTTCGAAAAATTCTGGTCTGAAATTTGGTCGTCAGAAGCCAAACATAAGGAAAAGTCAACGTGGTTGGGAAAAATCCCGGAAAAAACCAAAGACATTTCAGAAATGTCTGCAGCAACAATAAGCAGGGAAGATTTCAATTCTGTTATAGGAAAATTACCCAACTGGAAATGCCCCGGAAGATTCACAAATCCTGGTTAAAACACTTGAGTGCACTCCATCGCACGCTATTGTTAATGATAAACTCATATCTAGAAAATCCAACCTCAATGTCCAACCAGTACTGCACGGGAATGACATACCTAAAGCGTAAGACACTGAATGCCAACAACCCACCTTTATATCGCCCAATAACATGTCTGAACAGAGTGTATAAGGTCCTTACAGCATGCCTCACTAAATCGATTACCAAACACTGTGACCTACACAAGATCATAGCTGAGGAACAAAAAGGAAGCCGACCAAGTACATACGGATGTAAAGAACAACTTATAATAGATGAAGTGACTATCAATCAAGCTATAAAGAGGTATAGAAACATTTCAACCTGTTATATCGACTATAAGAAACCATACGACTCCATGTCTCATAACTGGATCATCAAAGTAATACGAAATTATAAGATACATCCGAAAATCGTACAATTCTTCGAAGTGGCAATGACCGAATGGCGTACAAGATTAGTTATAGGGGATGGAAACAACAAAATAGCAACAAATATCATCAAGATCCGTCGGGAAATCTTTCAGGTTGGCCCTGAGAGTGGCCTCCTATTCTTCTTGGGACTAAATCCTCTATCCACTCTCCTAAACTCAGGATGCACCGGCTTCAGTATCACCCAGGGAAGTTCCAACACATCTCTTAAACATTGACGATATAAAACTTTACTCGAATAATGCAAAAAATCTTCACGAAAACATTAATGTCGTTGGAATGTCCAGCTCAGACGTCCACATGAGATTAGGAATCGATAAATGCAAAATTAAAAGATCGAAAGGGGAAAGATGATGAACACACAACCATACATCAAAACGACGGGGAAATAATTAAACAGCTAGAAACGCAAGAGTTATACAAATATCTGGGTAAAGCGCAGTGTAGACGAGTAGAACATAAGCAAATGAGAGGAACACTCAGAGCTGAATACAAACAACTGATGAGGGAGATATTGAAAATATCTTTCAATTCAAAAAACACAGTAAAGGCCATCAACACTTTCGCAATACCAATACTCACCAACTCATTCGGAATAATAAATGATCCAACACCGACATAGAACGCTCAGTAACATCATCCATAACGAAATTCAAATATCACCACCCAAAGTCAGCAAAAAAAAGAATGAGTATACAGCGTGAAGAAGGCGGAATAGGCATCATCTCCATCCGTGACCTTCACACAAACCAAATAAAATCACTTCGTGATTACTTCAACACCAAAGCACTAGTGCTTTGGTGGTGAAGTTCTATGTAGGGGTGAGTCTAGACTCACCCCTACATAGAACTGTCGTACGCTCAGATGATTATCTTACGCCTTGCCGATTAAAAAATGAAATAGAAGGCTATAAGACAGACAAAATAAAAAAATGGAGAGAAAAGCCACTTCACGGAAAATACCCAGACTACCTAAATAGCCCAAGCATAGATAAACATGAATCAATGAAGTGGTTAACAATCGGCAAACTTTTCCCCGAAACCTTAGGTTTTATGATATCCATACAAGATAGAGTCGTTTCAACAAAAAATTACAGAAAAGTTATCATCAGATAAGACATAGTAGACCAATGCCGTGAGTGCAAACAACCTAGAGAAACCATCGAGCATATCATAGGTGACTGCACCCAAATAACTTCTACTGAATACAAAACCCGGCATGATAACATGGAAAAGATCGTTCACTAAAAACTGGCTAAAAAGAACAACCTCATCAATAGACCATACCTTCCAGATTATCAATAAACGCCAGAAACAATTCTCACCGATAAGATGAACGGCATAACATTATCTTGGGACCGATCAATCCTGGCTGACTTAACGCCAAACAAGAGGCCAGACACCATCTTCATAAATGAAAAAGACAAAAAGAATACATTAAAGATTATGCTGTCCCAAATACAAATAATATAGAAGACACAAGAAACACGAAGGTTGGGAAATATCAACAACTAGCCTTCACACTAAAAGAAAAAGGGAATCTCAAAGAAGTTATAATAGTACCCATAATAATATCCACCACCGGCCTTGTGCCCTTCTTCTTGAAAAAATAACTTTCCAAATTGAACTCAGATAAGAACATCATAAACCATCTTCAACGCAGCATCATCCTGTCAACGTGTAACATCACTCGCAAGTTCTTGAACCATGTCTAAAAATCTTTCAGTTAATTCGCACCAAATCATGGAGAATTCGACCACATTTAAGTGATCTACTCCCAAAATACCGAAATTACAATTTCGTGGATCCAAAGATAATAATAATAATGATAATAAAAAAGATAACCTCATATTATGTAGTACTCGCATGAAAAAAAGAATATAGGCAAAAATAGGAATAATAAGAAAAGAACTCTCCCAACTGAGAGACAGCACTCAAACAACATTGAGCACTGAAATGGCAGAAAATAGAAAACGCCTATATACCAAGTACAGAATAAACCTTGGATTAACCACAGAGGAAATCTCGAAACTTGTCACCTTTCAGATCGACCGTTGCAGTTTAACAACGTACAGCGTGCCATCTTCTGGGAGCATCTTGTGAATCCCACCTTCGAGTGCAGAATACTTTGATCGATGTGCATGACGTTCATCCTTTAGTCGCATCAGGTCGCTGTATCTGCTATATTGCAGATTAACAAACACCATCACGATATGGAAAGGCTCGGATTCCCACAAGACGAAAACTTCCAACTTCTAACAAAGATAGGAATTGGTCTGTTGGAGAAAAATTTCAAAAAGCACTGCCGTGAAGGCAGCAACTTTTGCGCGCATGTTCAATGTAGATGACTGCTTCAGCAACGAATTTGAACGTGCGCGCAAAAGTTGCTGCCTTCACGGCAGTGCTTTTTGAAATTTTCTTTTCTCAGATAGATGCTTCCAGTCGGTTGACAGATCGATAGAACTTCTTACAGAAAAATAGCTAATTTCTCGAATCTCCAACTCGAAAACAATGTTATTTGCTTGTATTTTGCCATTTCCAACAATTTTCATCGGTAATTCGTCGATTTTTAACAGATTTTCATCATCTTCGAGAATTTCTCAACCAACAGCCGTGACAACAACAAACCCATAAATATCTTGTCTATGAACAAACCGTACTCGATGGTCCGTCAGAATATTTCGGAGAAAAGCAACAATATCGAGAAGAAAACCTCGAAATTTTACATATTTTTTCCCGATATCTCCGAAACTTATGATCGTATCGAATTGAAATTTAGTACACTGCTGTGAAATATGAAGCTCAAAGTGTTGGTGGAATTTTTTTTTGGATATGATGAATGTTTTCCGGAAAAAAAAATTTTTTGTAAAAAAATTTCGAAAAAAATTTTTTTTTAAATTTACTGACAATATGATCCTGACGAAATTTATACTTCACCAAACTGACAAGTTTGAATCCAATCGCTTGTGTAGTTTCTGAAATAAAAAATAAATAACTTCAAAACTTCAAGTGCCTATAACTCTGAAACTATTCGACCGATTTGGCCCATTAACGAACTTAACCGCGGCATTCTGATGCGCAACCTATCCTGAAAGTTTCAAGTAGCTAGCTTGCTTCTGTCGACAGTTATCGTGTCTACGGACGGCCGGCCGGCCGGCCGGACAGAATCAATTTTGACACCGGATTCATCATCAGTGAGTCCATCCTAGTCGATTGAGACCATTTTCGGCTCAATCATCCAAAATTACAGACATTTGGACAAAACGATAGCACGCTGTTCCCCTAGAACATGCGCGCAAAAAGAGCTCCAGTAATAATAAATTATTATAATCACGAGGACAAATATCTGGCCATAAATCAACAAATATTCCCCCTGATCAGAGCTAATCATCCAATCAACCAAAACATCTACACCGAAAAAGCGGATCCAAGTAGAACTCGTCAATTATTTTTGAACGAAAAATTATCAAGAAAAATCCACGCACCCGTCAATTTTAAATTTCGAGAGCAATTTATCCTGTGTTTTTTTGAATTTGATATTTCTCATCCCCTACGCCCCGCACCCCACTACACTAATTTTTCAAATTGGAATATATGTGTTGTGATACATCAAATGGAAGGTAATTTGATTACCTATTTAGCGATATGAATAAAAAAAAATTATAGTTTTGTGCCATTTTTCTGATACAAAGTTAGGAAATAATTCATAGTTCTGTCTGTGCTTTTTTGAATTTGGGATATCCCTCCCTTTACGCTTCACATCCCTATACTGTTTTTTTTCAAATAGTAATATATGGATCACAATATATAAAATGAAAGGTCATTCGATTGCAAATAGAGCGGAGTGACTGAAGAAAAAATTGATGAGCTATTTACATTATAAAATTGACAATTTGTGGTTGGTGTCATGCTCTTATTCTTGAGATAAAAAATATTGAAAAATATCCTCCTACCAGCTGATTTCTGTTTTCCGAGTTTGAGAAATGCATGCAGTTTTGAAGTTGGGGGCTCAACAGTTTTTTTTTGAAAAATATTGCATGTGATATACCGCATCAAAGATCATTCGATGACCAATTCAGTTATGTGAACGAAAGTAAAGGTTAATTATCAATTCAATTCAACTAACAAATATATGGGTTCGAGGATTTCGCCTTATAATAATTGATACAAGAAAAATGGTCTAATGACACTACTCTCCAATCACAAATTGTAAAATATTCACTAATTTTTCCATAAAACCTGTACCACCAATTCTACTTTGAACCACCTCGCTGAATAGGTAATCAAATTACCTCTCATTTCATCACTATCCATATATTTCCATTTGAAAAAATAAAGTAGTGGGGTGAGGAATATCAAATTCAAAAAAGCACAAGATAAATTGGTTTTGAAATCGAAAATCGATGGGTGCGAGGATATACCATAAACCCTTAAACGGGCAACTTTTTGCTGGAAAAAAATTCCTATTTCAATTATGGATCTGAAACAGCTTGAATGGGCAATCTATACCCTGGGATACAAACAAAATAATGAAGTCTCAAATATATTTCAAAATACAGTATTTGGTAAAAAAATATAGGAAAGCACTGACATGAAGCAGCTTTTACGCGCTTGTTTACATTGCGAAATGGTGAAATTTTGATGAAATATAAAAATTTTCAAAAAAAAATATTTTTTTTTTTAGAATTTTTCCATGGATAAGTCTTTTTATTGACACTGTTCATCTTCCAACCAAGTTTCATTTCGATGAGATGAATATTTTTCGAGTTATTGAAAAATCCAAAATTCAAATGGCTGTAGCACAAAAACCTTTCGGCAGATTTGGCCCATTAACGAACTTCATCAATGAGTCCCACCTAGTCGTTTGAATCCAATTTTGACTCAAAACTCGAAAATTACAGACATCGTGACGAAATAATAACGCGCTGTTCCCCAGAACAAGCACGTAAAACCTGAAACAAACTGCATTATACATAGATCGAAACTTAGCTCGTCACGATTTCTCCGGGTCGCCATCGCAAGAAATAATCGAGTGGCTCATGTAAACACTAATGCCCGTACGCATAGTCTGATCTAGAACTTCTACCTGAGAAATTCTCCGCTGAAACAAGCTCAAGTATTGACTCAGGCTTAGCAAGGTTCCTATCCATTAAACAAACCTTCGGCAATTCTCGGCGAAGTTCATGGATATCGGTAAGATCTAAAATGTTTTCACGCACTGAAAATTTGCTATTATTTGACAGTATCTCTTCAAGGAGTCAATGCAGCCGCCCTTAAAACGAACCGTAATTCTGTTATATAAAATGCCGACACAGTATATGATTTATGTTGCTTCCCAAAAAAGAGGGGTGTCTACTAGCATGATGGTCATTAAGAACAGGGCTACTATGTATTAAGTTCTGCAATCACTATGATGAATTAGTAGAAAAACATTTTCATTTCCTTCATCCAATCTGTATATCGAAAATCATTTGAGCAGTTTCATTAAACGCTGTCGTATCTTCGGAGACTTTAGATGAATTGAATTTTCAAAAGGTAGGTTCTCTGAGGTTATCGCACATGCGGTATCGTACTAAGTACAGAACACCAAGATGTTAATACAAACAGCAACGATGGATTGTGAAAAGTCACAAAAAACGAATAATCTTCGCTATTTTGTGATTATGTCTTGCTTGAGCACGCCTCAAGGTAGGTCGTTCGTAGACTTGAGCAAGCATGCCACCAAGGACTGGCGAAGTAGTGCTCGGCTGTCAAGTAACCAATATGGGATGGAGGCATCGACTTAGGACGTTCTCAAGTATGGAGTATCGACTA
This sequence comes from Myrrha octodecimguttata, assembly GCA_958510865.1. Taxonomy (NCBI): domain Eukaryota; kingdom Metazoa; phylum Arthropoda; class Insecta; order Coleoptera; family Coccinellidae; genus Myrrha; species Myrrha octodecimguttata. The sequence goes on along the minus strand of OY294058.1, from coordinate 15,242,334 downwards.
TGCGTATGGCCATAACTTCCGCGAACAACGCCCCACCACCGGACTCTGAATATCTGCTTGTGTTTATTGGAAGATATGTTGCCCCTGTTGCCGAAATGACCAATACATTTATGCCAGTACGCATAGCCCGATCTAGAACTCCTACCTGAGAAACTCTCCGCTGAGACAAGCTCAAGTATTGACTCATGCTTAGCCAGGGTTCTATCAATTGAACAAACCTTCGGCAATTCTCGGCGAAGTTCATGGATATCGGTAAAATTTAGAATGTTTTTACGTTTTCATGTTGGTCGCACTGAAAATTTGCTATTATATGATAGTATCTCTTCAAGGTGTCATAGAAGCCGCCCCGTAAAAGGAACCGTAATTCTGTAGTATAAAATGCCAACAGAGTGGATGATTTATAGCATCTGTGATGCTTTCGAAGAAGGGAAATGCCTCCTAGCATGATGGTTATTAAGAACAGGGCCACTGTGTATTAAGTTCTGCAATGACTATGATGAATTCGTAGAAAATCATCTTCATTTCCTGGGAGCAATCTATTTATCGAAAATAATTTGAGCAGTTTCATTTAAATTTTTAGTATCTTCGGACATTTTAGCTGAATTGAATTTTTGATTGGTATGTTCTCTGAAACTATCGTACAAAACGATATTATCGTACCTGCGGTATCGTACATAGTGCAGAACACCAAGATTATAATGAAAATAGCGACGCTGGGTTGTAAAAAATCACAGAAAACGAATTATCTTCGATATTTTGTGATTATGTCTTGCTTGCGCACGCTTCAAGTTAGGTCGTTCGTAGACTTAAGCAAGAATGCAACCAAGCACTGGCGAAGTAGTGCTCGGCTGTCAAGTAACCAATATGGGATAGACGCGTCGACTTAGGACGTTCCCAAGTAGGGAGTATCGACTATGCGAACGGGCATCAATAACAGAAAGATTCTGCTTTAAAGTATCCTAGGAGATACATTAGCTGATTAAGTGTTAATAATCCTCGTACAAGAATTATTGACGAGTTACGTTACTTTTTGGCACGCTGTATAAGTTTTATTTGAGACATCAATGGTATTGGGTTATTTAACTGGAAAAAAATAAACCCTTGTGTAAAATTTGCAGCTTTTCTACGCGCTTGTTCTGGGTAACAGCACGTTATCATTTCATCACGATGTCTGTGAGTTTCGAGTTTTGAGCCGAAATTGGTCTCAAACGACTAGGTTGGACTCACTGATGAAGAATCCGTGGTCAAAATCGGTTCAGTCCGTCCGACCGTCCGGCTGAATGCGCTGTAACTTTCGAAAGAAAGAACCTAGAGTCTGCAAATTAACAAGTGAGGTTAAGATCCTGAATATCTCAGTTAATTTCGTTAATGAGCCAAATCTGCCGAATGGTTTTTGGGCTACAGCCATTCGAAATTTTGATCTTTCAAATACTCGAAAAATATTTATCTGATCGAAATGAAACTTGGTTGGTAGATGTACAGCAGCAATATGCAGAATTCTCCATCGAAAAATTTGAAAATAAAATTTTGTTTTCCGAAAATTTTCATATTTCATTTGAATTTCTCTGGAATCTCCAAACCGCCACTTTATAACCGAGTACTATATTTCAGCCCAATCAGATTTCCTGATTTTTCTGAGGAACAAATCAAGAGAAAAATTCGGATAATTTATTTCAGAAATTCATATATCTCAAAAAGCATATCTCCGATTCCGTTTGCATTTTATTCTAATCGACACCGGAAACCCGAAGACTCTGTTTCATTCCAATCAGATATGTATTCTTTGAATTTTCCTTATAATAAGTTCCAAATATTTGTTCGCATCGACCTTCAAGGCATCTACTGGTGAACAGTCGAAACATATAGGTACTTGATCCTATATAGTGACAATATGCAGGACAGCAGCGTTAATAGATAGTCAATCGACGTATTGCAGTCATTCAGTTTTAATAATATTATAATGAAATCATTTTCAGTACTGCATCGGGCTTTTAAAAGCATGAATTTGGCTACCAAGTATCCAGCGAAAGAATCCTATACATATACAGTATTCAATATTATCATCTCTATCCCTAAATAGGAGTGATAACAAGGAAAGAACTGAAGAATTTGACATGGTTTTACCCACCGAACTAATATTATTAGTTCAGTAGTTTTACCCAATATCTCCGTAGATAATTATCGGATCAAACTGGAAATATAACACTGATCAGCGTGACCATATCTGGTGGAAAACTACTTTTTTGGTAGTTTTTTCGCAATTTTGGTAGGATGGAATCAGTGGTAGATTTCGGGTAGTTTTTGAAATCCACCAGTGAATTGTAGTGATCTTCTCATAGAGGGCATTGAAATCAGTCACATGCTGCTGTTCATTCCCGAACTACTGTGTATTTGGAATATACTGGCTTATGTCATCCTGACATAATACATGTCACAAGTTTTTCACTTTATTCCCGATATTTTATTAGATTTCTAGTTCGAAATGAACAATTATGGATCTATGGGAGATGATTCCCCAATAAAGGGGCCTGTAGCGTTCTTCGTTTATCTGAGGATCTGAATATCATCGCTTGGAGGACTGAACCTGGTCGAAAGACCCTCTCGGTCATGAGCAAATGTAGGTGATATTATTTACTGCTTCCTTCTGGTTTTCTGTCCCTCTTTCGGTTTCAGATATTATGTCAAGATATTTTGTCGAAATGAATTAAAGATGACGAAAAAATTATTTTTCAATGAAAAAGATGCCATCCATCTTCTATAAACAAATTACTACACTTATACGAGACAGAATTTTTTCTGAGGTTTTTATCTGTGCTCTTGTATCATACGCAAATAAGTATGGTACCCCGTTTACATTTCCTCTGCTAACACCGTGATATATCTTAGAATGTAATGCTCGTTCTCAAAAGAGTATATATATATATATATATATATATATCAATTACCCCGCAACCCGTCATGCTATTATTGTTATTGAAATAATCAAACTGGAGCTCTTTCTACTCCGTTATACAATTCCTATGTTATTGTTATTGTGATTTGCAGCATTACCGCGACATTCAGTTATATTATATACGTTTTTGTTACCGTTACGTTAGTTATCAGTTCGTTTGGTTAGGTTTTGTGAGACGTCAGATTTTTGTGTTACGAACTCACGTTTGAACTCCTAAAGCTTGATAATTTGCATTTCTGCGTTAGTTTTCTGATTCTGGACAAAATGAAAATGGAATCGGAAGCGGTAATTTCACGTGATGCTAATGCAGAAGAAGTGGAACTAGTTATATTACGCAATATAATTGGCATGGTTCGAACTATTCCTAATTTCCAACCCCTCATGTTGCTTCCAAAAGTATTTCTCTATTCGTGAAAAAGTAACAAATACCTATTTATGAAAAAAATTTGCTTAGGTAGCACTAATAAATCTTAATGTCTAATATCAGTTGTGTGTAAGAGGTATTGTAAAATAGTTGTGTAATTAATTCCGGAAAACATATTAACAAACAGCTTTTCTATGACAGTGATCGGAGCCGGAAGAGCCCGAAGCTTAACGATTCCTTCCGATATAGAATAGCGCAACGTAAATTGCGACTATTAACGTAGCGTTATTCTGAAAATGAATCTGCGCATGCTTAGATGTCAAAAATAACGTTTGCTGTAATAACGAAACACAAATTTGACACTGCAATATCTCTCTAATATGTACCTCCGCCGTATCGTCGGCGTTATGTTAGATTCAATATGGTGGATGAAGTGTTTTACAAAAATGTTACAGAGAATGATTTGGATGATGCGGAATGATGTTTCTTGCATAATTTTTTCTTAAGATTTTTGTATGTGGGTATGGTACGAGTAAAAAATTCAAATCAAAGAAGATTAGAAAATTTTCCAACTCCCCAAAAACGGTTAATTCTGGGAATTTTCATCTGTCTTCAATAGAAAATCTCACAGACCTGAAGTCAGTTTTTAACAGCGGTGTTTAATTTAAATTTGATCCGATATTTATCTTCGGAGATATTGGGAAAAATTATGTGAAATTCTTTGGTTCTTTCTGTTTTGACCTGAATTGGTTTATTCAAGTGTTTGGGGGGTTTCAATAGTAGAGACCCCGTTTTGTTGATTTAATCGCACTTGATTAATTCTGTCGTTATCAAAATGGAGACACGACCGACGAATATTTTCTGATCTTTATCAGAAATGTTGATGCTTCTTTAATAAGCAGATAATTGAAGAACTTATTGACCAGTTGTTCAATATCGTTGCACTAATGATCCGAAAATGGTGTTGAGGTGTATTAAAAACGCAATTTTAACACGTAACAAAATGTATTTTCTTGTACCTGTATCAGATAACAAGACCGAAATGGTATACAAGTGATTTGCACAATAGAATCTTCCTTCTATATCTCATTCGATAGCAAGGTCGAAGCAACTTTCAAATGAGAAGTTACGATTTTTACAACACAAGAATTAACGTATAAGTCTTGTTTATAAATTCGAGGGCTAATGTTGTTTACTTTACAACGGTCAAATGAAGAGTGTTTAAAACTAACTAAACCTATATTAAGAAAATTCCCTTCTTCACATTTTAGAGGGAGAATATAAATTTTGGATTGGCTGCTGCGAAAGAGAGAGCACAAATGTGTGAAGGAAATTTCCCTAAATGGTCTAATAAGATAAATTCTATAAACTGTCACATGTGGTGTCTGGAGTATGCCACCCATCACGCTCCGATTCCTGGAATGCTAAGAGTTTGAATTTTATCTGAGTGTTTTCTGCCATGCAAAATTATACTTTATTGTCGGCTTGAGATAAAATGTCTTAAAGCCTGTGTCAATTGATTTAAACCAAAAAATATTGGATTTCGGGCATATTCCTGGGAACCAAAGAATTCAGACTCCGACGTTGAAAAATCAAGAAAAGATAATATATCATAAAATGCTGGGTCCAGGATACAACATACTCCCGCGCCTTGAACCATCAGGTTCAATATAATTGGAATGATATCTTCCAACAGATGAATAGTTAACAGAATATTCACAAGCGAAAGCATTAAAAATATAGATCAAATACTATAATTAGAATGATGTCTTCCAAGAAATGAATAGTTAACATAATATTCACAAACAAAATAATTAAAAATATAGATCAATTACTATAATTAGAATGATATCTTCCAACAAGTGAATAGTACATAATATTCACAAACGAAAAAATTAAAAATATAGATAAAATATAGCATATGATACGAATTAATGTAATATTCACAAATACATAAATCATGAAACCTGAATCGAATATATATACGCATGAAGTTCAACCAACAAATAATATGTTTACAGACTCATCAATCATAAAAAAAATCTGGAATACATAGCATGCAAACAATCAAATTGGTAGAACTACATTACAAAATATTGATTCCAATGAGGAAAATGAGAGGTGTAAGGAATTACTTCATTTACGTCAGATGCCATGAATGATAGGAGAGAAAAATCAAAATTCAGTTCTATATGGTTACTAATGCTAGTAACAGCGTTTCGATGAACGCAAACAATATTCGTAACATTTAACTCCACATTATAATCAGATGTGGAGCTATTTTCAAGTTTTATATTAAACGAAAGTGATGAAACGCTTAGAATGCCTGGTAAAGGTACAAAGTTTTCATAGGCCAACAAGCAGTAAGATCAGTATAATAGACTGATACCAAAAGCGACAAGACAATATGTTTCATGGTAGACACAACAGATTTAGAGGAACCCCCCTTTTTTCCTGATACATCGATCGGGCTGGCATGAATGATAAAAGCGAAATATGTATTTTTGATTGAGCCGGGAACTGCATAATACTTCGTACGGCTATTACTAATCGAAAATTTTTGACGACATACATATCCAGGAGGTGCGCGGATATGATGGTATGTTTTAGCAATAAGTGTCAAAATAAGGGATTCTACATATTCCGCATAATTTATGACTTTTTCCATCATCATCAGATAAATAAACTGATAATTCAAATTGACAAACTTATGTTCACCTATGACTAAAATATATAAATATAATTGGTCAGGCTCCGAGAATTTTAGAACAGCACCGTTGATAACATGTGCATGAGTTTTATGATCGTTCCGTTTTTGATTGAGATGAAGAAGTGCCTTACACTTTTCGAGACACCCTCTGTATTTGCCGGCGGAACAGTGAAACGAGTCGCGATATTTAAACCAAACATAGATATTTAAAGAAGCCTTTCTTGAACGTTTACAAATTGTACGATTTCGATCGGACATTATATCTATATCTGCGGTGAAATTACCTAAAGGCGAACGAAAACGAGGGATGAAAGAGGTCGACTCATTTTGAATATTTTGACCTGCTATTAGGGACTCGTTCAAGGAGATTACCGAGGAGGTAGCGAAAGTATCTACTTGTATTGCAGCTGTGCAATAAAATTGTTGATGTACATCGCTTTCTTCAAAACTCGAGAGGTGTTTGAAATTGAAAGGTTCCAACAAATTCTCCTGTTTGAGATTGCCGTCTGTTTGCTGCACAACAAACAAATTCGGATTCCTTTCGAAAGGATCGCACACTTCGAAGTTTGATTTATTGCCTTCCAAGTGCGGCCGACCAACAAGGCTGTCATTAGGCTCATTTCGGTTATTGAAATTATCTTCGCACCGAGTTTCTTCAGATAGCTGCGTTTCATTTGATGCTTCAATAATTGCATCAGAGAATTTAGAATTCATGCTATTAATGCAAGGCATATTCTTGGTTTGCCAGATTAATTTCTATGAGCATGAATTTGATTCAAATTGAGCACTGAGTGAAGTGCGTTGGTTCAACAGATTGATAGCTATCGTATATAATTCTATCCACTTTTCCTCAAATTTATTCTGATAAGTTTCTAATTCGTCTAATTCGACGGTTTCATCTGAGATTAATTGTAATTCTAAATGAATTTTTTCGGAGGTAGTGCGCGCGGCATCTACTTCATCAAGATATTTTTCTAAGAGAGGATAGTGCTTAGTTGCATCGAACTGGTTCAGGAATTTTTCGAATTGTTTGAGTTTAGTCCTGGCATTTTCGCGTTTGATTTTCAATATCTTTATTTCGTTTGACGACATTTTTTCGATAAAGCAATACATATAATCAATTAATCAACATAAAGAAAACAAGAATGAGGAATCCGAACAAAGGGAAATAACTTGGTGGGTCAATGACTTACAACTTACAAGCTGGACAATTCCTCACAATATGCAGAAACACAATTATTTTGCACTTAACACAATTCGCGAAATTTTCTATATCGCGGCACAACACTCATCAGCGAACTTTCACTCCAAGTGTTGTTTTGGGATCCGTTGAACCTGGGTTGACAAGGATCTTCGAAGATGGACTGTGTGATTGTATGTGAATAATATCCGTGGTTCGATGAGATCAATTGCACCTTGGATATTATATTCGATGGGACCAAAGTTTCCGTGAATGATATCCGGCTCGCTAGGACCAATGTTATGACCTGTACGATATCCGGCTCGATAGGACCAATGTTTTGACCTGAATTGGTTTATTCAGGTGTTAGGGGGGTTTCAATAGTAGAGACCCCGTTTGGTTGATTTAATCGCACTTGATTAATTCTGTCATTATCAAAATGAAGACACGACCGACGAATATTTTCTGATCTTTATCAGAAATGGTGATGCTTCTAAAATAAGCAGATAATTGAAGAACTTATTGACCAGTTGTTCAATATCGTTGCACTAATTATCCGAAAATGGTGTTGAGGTATATTAAAAACGCACTTTTAACACGTAACAAAATATATTTTCTTGTATCTGTATCAGATAACAAGACCGAAATGGTATACAAGTGATTTGCACAATAGAATCTTCCTTCTATATCTTATTCGATAGCAAGGTCGAAGCGACTTTCAAATGAGAAGTTACGATTTTTACAACACAAGAATTAACGTATAAGTCTTGTTTATAAATTCGAGAGCGAATGTTGTTTACTATACAACGGTCAAATGAAGAGTGTTTAAAACTAACTAAACCCAAATTAAGAAAATTCCCTTCTTCATATTTTAGAGGGAGAATATAAATTTTGATTGGTTTTTTGAGTTAAGCGACGCCCTTCTAATATCCGAAAAACACCTCGGATTGGCTGCTGCGAAAGAGAGAGCACAAATGTGAGAAGGAAATTTCCCTAAATGGTCTAATAAGATAAATTCTATAAACTGTCACATGTGGTCTCTGGAGTATGCCACCCATCACTCTCCGATTCCTGGAATGCTAAGAGCTTGAATTTTATCTGAGTGTTTTCTGTCATGCAAAATTATACTTTATTGTTGGCTTGAGATAAAATGCTCTCAAAGCCTGTGTCAATTGATTTAAACCAAAAAATATTGGATTTCGGGCATATTACTGGGAACCAAAGAATTCAGACTCCGACGTTGGAAAATCAAGAAAAGACAATATATCATAAAATGCTGGGTCCAGGATACGGGACACAACACTTTCCTCGTTATCGCTCTCATTTATGGACGAACTCAAAAAATAGGGATTCGATCATTATGAAACTGAGTAACTAGTTGGAATCTGCTGATGTGCGAATATGAGCGAAATTTCGTGATGATCGTTTCAATAAGTAACATTAAGAAAGAAAAGTTTCTTCAAATAATTTATATTTCACGATCCAATTATCAAATGGTCTTCACGAAATTCTTCATGAGCCTTCGAATTCTTTTTTCAGTCAATTATCAATATCAATGCGATCCGATCTTCATTTTTGGAACAGGTATATCTGAGGAATCATTGGGTGGATTTTAGCAATTCACGAATTTAACTATCGAAATGAAACTCACTGTGCTCAACAATTATCTAGTCTATCGGCATATTTTTTCAGTTGTTGTGTTGACTATCCTTGGTAAGACCAGAAAATAACGAATTAGCTTCTTAGAGAAATCACTTAGGGACTCGATATTTGTAGAGAAGGAATGGGGTTTTATTAAGAAGGTTGAATTCGTGAATAGGTCAAATCTGCCAAATGATTCCGTAGATATACCCATTCACAATTTTATTTTTCCAATATTACCAAAAGTGCAGATTAGATCCAATTCAAATCTAGTACTTGATGGAAAAACAATTGCTTCTAGGTTCATTGATTTGCTATTCAAATACGATGGCTGCGATTGTAAGTGGGTAAAATCCGTTAAATGAGTCATAGATATACACATTCAAATATTTCCAAAAATACGGATCAGAGCGAATTTAAGTCTATCACTCGATTGAGAAATGATAGCTTGGAGGTTCATGCAGAATTTCGTGGAACCATTGTTCAAAGAGGAGATCCTCCTTAAACAATGGTGAAACTATATGAAAAAAGATATCCAAATCAGTCTATTACAAAGTAAAACCGCGATTGGAGGGATCAATAGGCAGGTGACTCCTTCGAGAAAGAATTTAAACAAGCGCGTAAAAGCTCCTGACCTTACGTCAGTGCTTTTCTAGATTTTTTTCATTTCAAACTGTTTTCTTCGATTAGTAATTTGTTGTTCCTGAAATCCAAGAATTGTAACGATATTGTTCTGACAGACTGTGGACATTTAGTATTCTAAATGAAACATTCCCCGTTCTCTCCAATTCAATTATTTTTATTTGAGGGTCTTGTGAAATAAGAAGGTAGTTGTGATTTCGAACACAGGAGTGTCTCTTTCGCTGGCAAGTCTGAATAATTACTGAGGCAGCAGGGAAACGGAGTCTGCGAGACGATTATCGGGTCACAAGGATCATAGGATTGGCGCAGTCATAAATATCCTAAATAGGATGTTGCACGCCACTTTTCAGGATAAACATAAATAAACAAAGGAAGGGGGCCCAAGTGGCTATCATGGCGACAGACAAGCTCGTCTGGAATATTTGTCCTGGAAAATAAGATTTCCACTTGTGCCAATATTAGGACATTAATAAAGATTAGAGAAAATTGCAGTAGCGATAAAATTGGGAAGCTGTATCATGAGGGTTCTCCAGTAAGGGTCAATGAGAATATAATTGGAAATATAGAAGTACAATTTATAAGTCCACGAAACGAGTATAGGTGGAAGAAAGTCATTAGAGGGAGAGGAAATTCTTCGATATTTTCACACATTCTTCTCCGGACGCTGTCCTTTCGTCCAAATATCATTATTTTCTTGATAACACGACCGGGAGTGATCTGATCCAAAACACAAGATTCAAACCTTCATTACAATAAATTTTTTGTCGCGCTCATTCTAGGAAAAAAGAACTTGACCATTATCACTCCGCTATAATATTCCCAGATTTTGAATCAGGAATAAGTCCGCTCATTGATAAAATCTGAGGTAAAATTCAATAATCAATCCTGCCTGTGCGGCCATTACCACGGTATCTTCCGGAGAAACAGATCTAGAATTTCGAAATTTCAAAGCTCGTTTCAATCCAAAATATATCGGTTGAGTTCATTAACCCATAGTAATTGAATTTTTAATTTTCCAAAATATGAATATAAAAGCTTTATCTATTCTCTAATCCAGACTATGATCCACAGTAAATTGAAATTAGTATCTGATGATATGTCGTTTTGGAAATCTGCGCCATTCCATATACAGGGTGTTTCGCCATAAACTGGTCAAATATATATAGCCGTATAGATGACATTGGGGAAGTCATTTTTGGCTCATAATATATACCCCGTTTCCGAGGCATAAGCGAGATACAGGGTGTTTAATGTCAACTTTGAGCAATATTCTGATAACTGGGGTGATTTATACGTGACCTTTGAAATAACGGTTTTTGGTCATATCTTAGTATTTTTAGTGGTCAATTCAATTGTTCTGTAGAATTCTGAAGATAATATTTCGAAATGGAGGATAACCTACACAGTTGAAATTTTTTGTTTTCGATTGCCAAATTGGATAACATCATTTCAATGTTCTAAATTTCCTAAGATTTTCTGTGAAAAAATTTTTTCAAAATTCAAAATCAACTTTTTTTTTACATGTCTACTTTGAAAAAAAAAATCACCCGAAATTGTTGAAATCTTTCAAGGTTGAACTAACCTTTATTCTGAACTCTGCTGTGAAAATAGAAAGAAAAACTACCCATTGGTTTTGATTTTATAGCCTTCCAAAGACTCCGTCCGGAGTACTTAAATAATTTGTATGTAAGGGACTGGTGAATTCATCAAGAAAAAAATATTTTCTAAAAATATTTGGTAGGAATCGGACTCTCTCCGGATTCGGAAAATAGAGTCAAATTCGATGAACTTCCGTTGCCTGGTAACGGACGTCATTATAATCAGAATAAATCCAATTTATACGCGTCCCTATTCTCCGTAAGTGGAGCGAGTTTTTTTTTGATAAATTCGTATTTCTATCCAGGTCATTCTGAGGGCCTATTAGCACAATTTTGGCCTCTGTAGGGCCAAATGGTAATTATATAATTACTCCGAGCAGAATCTTTGGAAGGCTATAAAATGAAAACCAATGGATAATTTTTTTATTCTATTTTCACAGCATTGTTCAGAATAAAGGTAAGTTCAACCTTGAATTTCAACAATTTTGCGTGAAATTTTTTTTTCACTGTAAACATGTAAAAAAAGTGGAGTTCGAGTTTCTGAAAAATCGAGTACATTTAAATAATGGTGTCAAATTTGGCAATCGAAAACAGAAAATTCCAACTTTGTAGGTTTTCCACCATTTTGAAATATTTTTTTCCGAATTCTACACAACAATTGAATTGACCACCAAAAACTGTTATTTCGAAGGTCATGTATAACTCACCACAGTTATCAGTATATTGATCAAATTTGACATGAAACACCCTGTATCTCGCTTATTCTTCGAAAACGGAGTATCTATCATAAAGCAAAAATTACTTTCCCAATGTCATCTATACGGCTATATATGTTTGACCCGTTTATGGTGAAACACCCTGTATAGAACAATAGTCTTATGAGGTGTTGAAATGTTTATGAGACGATTTGGATTATCTTTCTTGCTGTGATAAAATATCCTCACTCGTGAATTTATCCAGTCTGAAAATGTATGAAACAATCGACAAATAAGTCTACGTAACATTTTTGACACTGTGTGCGAACAGAGCTGTCCTTTATGGTTCTGTTCCACCATCAGGAATCGGGTCACAATCGGTTCTGTTCCACACTCGGGAACATATCCCATGGTCTTCACAATCGAGGAATATTTCAAATGAATGAGCTTGTGTTCCTCCTAATGGTTGAGGTAGGTTTTTTTTAGGAAGGCCCACAAAATTTCTCTTCTGAAATCCAGTTGCGAAGATTTCGAGTGATTGATTTCGTAAATCTTCCGTGCATTATGAAAAGCCGCATCTATGAATCAGGTGAAAATTGGCCCTCACATTTTTTTTATACTAACAGATATTTGGCAGGAATTTATATTAACATTCATCCCATCTGTATATCCTATGAGCTCGCTTATGCTCTCTGCAGCGAGACATATTCATTGAAATTTTCTGTTTGAGCAGCTAATAAGCTAATAAGTATAACCGTTAAAAATCGATTAAACATCCATCTATAGCAACTACAATTTATTTATCATCATGGATACATGCACAAGATAAAATCGAAGTTACCAATTTTTTTTTCATTTCAAGTTGGTATATTTTGGTGGTATAATAATAAACACAGCAAAAAAAGTATTATGAATATTATAATCATCTCAAAGTTCATCACTATCTAGATCTGCAATTTGCTGAAATGAAAGCTTGAAAATAATGCAATGTAACTTACGATAGTAGATACCCCAAGAGACTAGCGTTCCATATATGGAACGTTATAGAAAACACCAAATCTAAGAAGATGTGAACTATTACTGTCCTTCCACATCACATGAAAAACAATACCTCCATATCATATGAACCCTTCGACTCATTAGTTTTTTACAGTAACAGCCCAAGTATTCGAATATAATTTGTTCTTACATTTTACAAATCTGTATTTTACTCATTCACAGAAACAGTCATATCTCAACAATTATTTAGTACGAGCCGGAAATCCAATTCAGCGAATGAAAAAAATGTGGAATCCATTTCTAACAGATGATCTCTGATGTTCCATATATGGAACAGTAGTACCTAAATAATATTTTCGGACTGGAATCACCTGAAAATTGATTTTTCTCGATAACTCGAAAATGTTAATTCGATTGTATAGAATCATATTGACTATTTGTGAAACAATATGTGAGTGGTACATTGTTGTGAATACTTCGTTTCGTTGATCTTCAGGCAACTATGGAATTATTAGGGTGTAGGTATCATTTGAAAGCCTTGAAAACCTAGGAATTACACGAACCCGTTTGGTCGTTCATTATTCGAAGAATTTTCCTCTGCACAAATTTATAAATTTCAATTGACCCAAAGATTGTTGAGTTTCGTTTTTTGCCATGGGTTCTGTCCGTGGACGTACTTTATTCTTGTTTTTGATGAAATCATTCGATGTTCATTGAATCTTGTTTTAAATGGGCGTCCTGTCTGAAATTTATATTTTTTATTACGAGCTGAACATGTTAACCCATATACTCCTGCTTTAAGTTATTTATTCGAGGTTGAATCTTTGGCATTAAATAACAGGGACGATAATTTATTATTCGGTTCGAAAGCTTTACAGACGATAAATTTCTATGGCCATTTCTTCACTTATTTCACCGAATTTCAGTATATGGAACGGTAAATTTGGTTCATGGTTAATGAGGAAATTTCGAGTTTGATTATTTCATCTACTGTTTTGTGATTGAAACCTTCGTTTGCAGCTTTTGTTTCCATAGTGCTTATTTCGATTTCACGATTTTTTCTGTACATATTTGCGCGGGAGACACTCTTGAATTACCTATCATCTGGGATATGCAATTTCGGTTTCAACGCGACATTTATTATTCTGTAGCGAGCGCCCTCTCTCAGCTCTTACTTAAGTCGCGCGCGCAGTACCATCTTGCGTCTTAAGTATCCTGCGTTATCTGCCTGTAACGCTTGGCCAACATCATCGGTCAGCGTACAGGGGGCGCTAGCGCGCACGCTGTCCCGGTTAGACTCTCTCAAGATCTTGGATATACGCTCATCCCCATCGGTCTGGTACACTCCCTTGTTTTCCTCACAAGGGGTGTCCACTCACGTAGGCATGTAAACGGCTTAGTTTGGTGCATGCCCTGACGAGTTCCCCCAAACTAAGCCGGGACGAAACGTGAAACTGTCCCAAAGAGGTTGAAGCTACCTCGCAAACCTTGAAAAGCTTCAGTGGTGACTTTCCGACGTGATTCCTTTCAACGACGGTGTCACAGTTTCTGTCCCTCCGCGATCATCTTCGTTTCCAGTGAGAACCTCGCTTGTCACTGTGTGATCCTATCCGTTCCTCCCTCGGCGATGGTTCGGCAACCATCCCGAGGAGGTTCTACATCGCCACTTCGCTCTCGTGCTGCAACACGCTGCTCAAACATGTGCTCACTAATGCACCCAGCTCACTGCACGATATCGAGTGGTATAGGAACTCACAAGTGGCGCAGCGTTTCTCAATCCGGGTTTCTCACATTTCAAAGGCACACAACTGCTCCGCATCACGACCGCACTTGTGGGAAATCTTCTGGTCAATACGGCCATGACTACATTCCGTCAAAAGCTGACCTCCTCTAAATCGGTCACACTCCTCGAACGACGAGGCAGAGCGCTCTAGCACACAGTCTACACGGCTCATCACAAAACGGTTTGGCAGGGGGGTGAAACTCCTAGTAGAATATTGGAAACACATGTATTCTGTGGTCCGACCCAATCAGAAGGAGACGGCAGATGAGGAAGTATAGCTTTCTCTGTCGGGACAGTATATACGAAATTGACATTTGACTTTGACTTTTAATAGCTTTTGCCGGTTAAAGGAAAGTTGTTTACGTCGATTTGTGTAGTTCACTTTTAATATTTCTTACAGATTCGGTACGAAATTCATTTTATCTTTCACTATTTAGATAATTTACTAGTTTCTGAATAGTCTATACAGCCTGTTATATAGTATCCTCATTTATCTTTTGTAAAAATGCTGTTTCCAGGTCTCCACAAATGGATGCTCCAAATGATCATAATTATGCATATGTAGGTATGAATATACTTGTTTAAGTTCCTTAGATAGCATCAATGCTTTCAGTAATGATCATAATTATGCATGTGGATATGAATCTAATTATTTAATTTCCTCATAGCATCAATACTTTCAGTTAAGTCTGAGATATCCTCAACATCAGATCAACCTTTAGTAGGAAGCCCCAATGTATCATGCCCAACAAGCGATATTTCTAGTTCTGAAACTGGTTAAAATTTTACAGATAAACATTTATTTTTAGTCGAAAATAAACCTGGATTTTTGCATAAATTAGGACTCCACAAAACAGATTGGTCCCTTCAGCAGGAGTTCATGTACAAAATATATAGGACTCTTTCTTCGAAATTATCAAATATTTATTTAATAAGGAACTTACAAAATTTGAAAAATTCATATGAGGTTGGTGAGTTTCAGTTCATTGAAGAAAATTTAAATAAAATTACAATTGACTTTATAAACTCACAATTGAGAAATGTTGATAAGCCTCCAACAGGCCGTCAGTGGTCTTCAGGTGTTAAAGCTTTTGCTCTCCCACCTTATAAAAGGAGTCCAAATTATTTTATTATCTTAGAAAATGTTTTCAGCTTCCGTCATCTCTCTTCAGCATCCATTTCTTTTGAATGTGGACTCCTTAAACCAGTTCTGGAAGTTTGGATCATATGATACAAGCTTTCCATTTCGACAATACAATGTGTACATATAAAGTTCTGAGCAGGATAAAAGAGTCTTATTTCAATTTCAGAGATTCGTACATAAAAATTAAAGTCAAGATAGCAGCTCAACAACTAAGTCAAGCCTAAATCAGGATCCTCTAGAAATCTTTTTTGGGCAGATAAGGTAGCATTTCCTTTGAAAGAATTCCAAAATCCACTTTGAGGTCCTTGAATGGTTCAAAAATTGCTCCTGACAAATAGTGCACAACTTTTAATGCAGAAGCATTTTCTAGTGACAATAAATTTTTATTTTATTTACTTGCGCTTCAGATATGACGGAAAACCTATGAAAAGATTCAATAGAGATTTTTCCACTAAAAAAATCCGATTTTGTATTGAGTTTCTATTTAATTTAAATATTTGGTTTCTAGGTTTTTACCACTGTTCCCAGGATCCAAGGATTAAATTAGTGGATTTACCAACCTTTGATGAAAGACTCCTTTGTATATATCCTTAGATGACAATATTGTTATTATAGATTAATTTTGTTTATATGTAATGAAATTATTACTTCTTAAAATGTTAGTAAAATCTGTATATTCAACCGGAAGAAATAAATCAAAGAACATAATTTAATCAGTACATATACATACAATTGATTAATTTCACTTCATATTATTTCGGTTCGAGTCGGAATTTCCTTTTTGTTCCATTTCATAAAGAAACGAGAAATTCCACTTGAAAATAACGAATATGACGTGAAATTAATTTTCAATACCTTCTATCCTGAATACAAGTCCAGCAGTTAATTTAAATATTCCCGCCACAAGTAAACTACTTCCAATTCTGTCCGTTAGGGTCGCCACTGAGCTCATTAACAAAACGAATACTTCGAATTTCAGCCGATAGTGTCGCTAGTGAGCATGCCGACAAAAATATGATTCCATCCATAGAATAAATGTCTATCCATCTGTGGTCCGCCTATAATGGCCGCCAAACTGTTTCCACAGATTAGCAGAGAGTTTGCACTTCTTATATATTTGTATTCTGTGCGGTTTGGTCAACCGTGCATCAAACGCCGTAGACTCGTGCTCAACAGCGCAGCAATGGCACAACGGCCCGCTCACAGCCGCGTTTTAGAGGAGAACACCTTTTCGGTCTCGGTCACACTCCTCCAGATACATCTTTCTGGTATCGTTTTCACTGGAAGGGGAGTCCTGTAGCGAGCGCCCTCTCTCAGCTCTTACTTAAGTCGCGCGCGCAGTACCATCTTGCGTCTTAAGTATCCTGCGTTATCTGCCTGTAACGCTTGGCCAACATCATCGGTCAGCGTACAGGGGGCGCTAGCGCGCACGCTGTCCCGGTTAGACTCTCTCAAGATCTTGGATATACGCTCATCCCCATCGGTCTGGTACACTCCCTTGTTTTCCTCACAAGGGGTGTCCACTCACGTAGGCATGTAAACGGCTTAGTTTGGTGCATGCCCTGACGAGTTCCCCCAAACTAAGCCGGGAAGAATCGTGAAACTGTCCCAAAGAGGTTGAAGCTACCTCGCAAACCTTGAAAAGCTTCAATTCTACATTTGTATCGTGGTTTTCAACATAACTCCAAAAATAAATGAACGTAAGTTTGGGAATTAATTGCGAAGTTCCCACAATCATGGAGGGTCTCGTAAGGATTGTATCACTAGAAAACTGAAGGAAATCATTGTGAAAATTTCAGGGAGAAAAACAACTTTATGACCAATCTGAAATATTTTCTCCAGAATTCTACACCACAATTGAAGAGACCACCAAAAAATACTAAGATGTGACCAAAAACCGTTATTTCGAAGGTCACGTATAACTCAACACAGTTATCAGAATATTGCTCAAAGTGGACATTGAACACCCTGTATCTCGCTTATTTTTCGAAAACGGGGTATATGTCAGAAGGCAAAAATGACTTTTACAATGTCATTGTTCAAAATCGGGTGTTCAGATTTTATCAAATTAATTAGCAGTGGACTGTGACAGATGATTGAGTTGGATAAAATTGTTTGAAAACGATTTATTTACATATATACAGGGTTCAAAAGAAACACTTTTTTTCCTTACCATTTTTTCCGATTCGGCTTGATTCGTAAGATACAGACTGTTGAAAATCCCTACAAATATTTAATTTTCGATTATATCTCGCGAACGATCTCATAGAATGAGATGATTTTTGGAATATAGTTTTTTATTGATACGATGAATGTTCCTGGATTACATAATTTCATCCATATCCTCCAGTTTCTTTAATATGACCATAACATTTCATATAAATATCAGAAATTCAAAGAATCCAACTTTTAAAAATAATTTGAATGTTATTCAACGAATTTTTGGCCATTTTGGAAAGTAAAAGCATTCTTTATTTTTTTCGTATGATGCGCCGTTTTCGAGTTATCTGAAATTTAAAAATAAAAAATATCTGTGAAATTCCGAGAATTAGGTACTTTGACTGAATGCAACTCTGTTCAAAAAATTCACAGAATTAAATTTTTCCGCGTTGCCACGTCTAAAAGTTGAGAATGGAATCCTAGCATTTTTTATTTGGAATGATTTGTAAGCGGAGTAGCCGACTTTGCCCAATAAGTTTCAAAATCTTCCATTCTATCTATCCATTCATGAAGCTTCCTTTTCAATTTTGAGCTAATTTGTGTAGTATAATTGATTAACTTCTCACTTTTCCATGATAATGGTGATTCTTACTGGTTTGAATGCAATCTTTCTGCTGACCCAAATTTCTTGAAATTATTTATGTACAGAACTTTGAGTAATCATTTTGAGGTATTCTTCAAATGCGCTTTCATAACATAACAACCCATGGTGGAAGAAAACCACCATGACGTAACCTTAAAACCACGGAGCCACAGATTTATAGTTCAGTTCAGAATCATAGACATTACAAGTGTATACATAGAATTAGCATATTGTGTGTTGTTTGATTTCGAAGAGTTCTTTCTTTCTGTTCGTCAATTTGGCAACGTTTGTACGTTCATAGATGAATTAGGTACATCTGTTTTATTTATTTATGAAAATGAAAGTTTGAATGGGTTATGTCTGAATCTGATAATTCTTGGAAAAAATGAAATAAACAAAGAAAATTAATAATTACAAATTGAAGATGAATCTCAAAGCTAATAAGAGCGATAGCTAGATGAATTCCTCATCATCGAAAATGAAACCAAAAGAAGAATATTCAACTTTTATCGCCCACGAAATTTGGAATACCTAACTTGTTTATTGTACTATAAATACAACTTTTTTCACCAACTGGAATGTAAAAAGTAAGTTGACGCTTGTTTTCATAACAGAATTGCTTATTTCGAAAATTCGAATGGTATATCTTAGGCTTGGAAAAACATCAGTGTTCAGGTTTTCAGGGGCGGCTAGCCTATTATGAAAATTTATAATGCCTATATCTATTTATGTAGGCCGAATCGGAAAAAATGGTAGAGGACAAATGTGTTTCTTCCAGCTTGAAGAATCTTCTGTTAAAATATTCTGCAAGGTCAACGACTCACCCTGTATATTGTATAAAACAATTGAGAGGCATAATCATACATAAATTAGAATTTGGAGTCAAATTAGTCACCAAACAACACGACATTTACAGTGATGGATTATAAGAGCAAATAAATCAGTGAGTGGGGCAAATTCCACCAGAAAAATAGAAGGTTTCAGTGATGACCTTAAAAGAAAATGCTAAGACAGTCAGAGTACGGTTTAAAAATGAGTATGTATGATTATGTGAGTAGATAATGAGAATGCAGCAAAAATGAGTCTTTATAGAATTACAAATAATTGGAGTTTTAAAAATGAATACACATTTCAAATATAAAGTGAGATCTACTATACAAGATAAATATGAAATTACATTTTCATAGACTGAAAGGAGAAATTGCTGCATTCCGCCATTTTGACATATGGCCATTTTGAGATATGAGTTTCTGATAATGAATTTACAAATATCAATTTTCAGAACATAATTGGAGCAGGAAAAATGAATGATAATGATTAACAATTAAAGCAATCAATAATTTCACTATCACTATCAAAAGTGAGACGTTCTGAATAAAATGAGAATGATACAAAATGAAATCAAAGTCATCAGATATTAAATATGAGAAGTCTAATTGAGTAGGAATTCAAGAAAACTGAATTAATTAATTTAGGGAGGTCATTATTGCGTGAAAAAACCGTCGGTGCAATCAGTGGTGAATTATTCAGGTAGTTTTTGGATTAGAAAATTGTATAATTCATTGAGATCAGGGCAAACTTAAATTGATCCCAATTAATAGAGAAATATGCATTGCTACTATTTGAATTGAACAACTTATTTAACATTACAATGGAGACGAACATGTGTGAGCAGCCATTAATCATTATTCGATCAGAGCAAAATTACTACATTAATTCTACTCATACTAGAAAGAATCGAACAATGATCAACATTAATTTCGAGGGAGAATTATCTACAGCGAATGGAACTAACTAGCTACAATCGATATAAAATCGATTCTACTAATGATCGATTGCATTTCAACACGTGCCCCATATTCAATGTGAACGTGAATAAGAAATTAAAACGAGTAGTTGGAGCAGAATTAGATAATATGTTCGATTCTGTTTGCGTATTGCTATGAACCTTGCTATTCTAGTCATATTGCTATCTTTCTAATTTATAGCAATATGGCCATGATGCTACGTATTCTTTTCCGAGTGTTATAGCAATGTTTGTTATGAATTTTGTCATAACAATATTGCTATCATAGACTTCCATAATTGGTGATTTTAGAGCTGACAACACTGTATTTTGTGACATTAGAACTACAAGGAAGAAGAAAATAACCCTAATTCGTGAGTTTTCTTTATGGTTTCGCATACATAACCTCAATCTACGGCTTTCTTTATTCATGTAAACATCGATATAAAAAATGTTAGGAAAAGAAACGAGTCAAATTGGCCAATAACCAATTTCCTAGATACCAATAAAATATTGGTTATCAGAAATCGAATGCAGCAATTTTATTCAGGCGTTAATGATTCGAAATTCGATAAACTTTTTCGTTGGAACCTCAAAGGGATTGCATTTGTTGAGACGAGTAGAATAATCATCTCAGCTGTTGCCTATGCCTGTATCTTAGTCTAAGAATTTTCCTTGAAATTAAATAATACTCTAGAGAACCTTGAACACATTTCCATTAGCGTATACTTTTTTTATTCATGTAAACATCGACTTAGTCGAAAATGTTACGAAACAGAAAAACCAATTTTAGTCAAATTGACCAATTTTCTGGATACCGATAGAATTTTGGTTTCCAGAAATCAAATGCAGCAATTTTATGCTATTGATTCGAAATTCGATGAACTTTTCTGTTGGCAATTCAAAGGGATGGCTGTTAGATCATTAGAATAATCATCTCAGTTGTTGCTTACTATGCCGGTATTTTATTCTAAGAATTTTCCATGAAATAACAAATTTCTATTACCACATACTTCCCTATCTTCAATATTTTCGAATTCTTGGAAGAAATAATACTTAAACAAATGGATCTCTGTAAGATTCCCTTTCTAACCTATCTTGTTATCAAGCATAGCAAGTACTATTTTGAGGTTGCTAAGATAGCAATATTGATAGCAAGATTCTCGTTAAAGTGACAGATCATATTGCTCAAAATCGTTGATCAGAATACCAATAATTCCAATCTTGTTATGATAGCAATATCTTTTTCTTAGCAATATTGCTATTTGCAAACAGAATCGACCTGAATATGAGTTGTTTACCTGGTTATCACACTAATTGCACTAACTTAACAAGATTTAACAATGATACTTGATAATCTAAAGTGAGTAGAACAATTTGATTTTGGAGAACAAAGCAAGCGAAATGATAGTCTTAACAAGAGCCAATCGGAATCGGGAATGAATTCTTTCACACTATTCCTTACTTGGAGAGGCTGTTAACGGAAGCAGGTGTTCTAACAGCTGATCAGCTGCGCATCGAGTTTCTTGACCTCTGGTTGGTGAAAGAGCATAAGCTGCTGGTGGGTCCAATAAAATCGCCTGAATTTGCGGATATGTTCAGTGCGCACATTAGGAGGCATATTCAAAAGTTCAATTTTGAACAGTCATCTATACGGCTATATATGTTTGATCAGTTTATGATGAAACACCCTGTATATATCGCATCATTCGAATAGAACAAATGACAAGACTAATTGTTGAAAAATATAGTATATGTATTGATTCGATCTTTAATTGGTAGAAATTCATTTTGAACCAATAATGAACATCAATTTCAACAAAAACCTGGTTCTAAAGTATTTCAACAATTGTTTTATCACACTGTGTTGGAATACATTAAAACTTTATATTGAAATTGTAGTTACTTATTCATTTGAAATGATACTATATTTTGATTTCACGAAAAACAAATTTTAACATTCAAACCATGCCAGTTCTTGAAGATATTCATCCTTGCGTCCTGTGTAATCATACGAGAATTAATCGCAAAATTACCTCAACTCAATCACGAATATCGAACAAATCTCATAATCCCAGTTTTCAAATTTCAAATAGGCCTAGTTCTTCTGAAAGTTGGCAAAGGAACTACAACTGGAAACAATCTCTGTAAATATATTTCATCAACGAAAGATTTCGCTTAGATCGAAATATGAACTGCCAAAATATATTCGAATAGACAATATTGGTAAAAACTCTTCTCCTTCCATGACGAGTTTTATTAGGGGTCATAAATTCCGAGCAGGCGGGTATTTTATGTACCAGACAAATT
Source organism: Myrrha octodecimguttata (assembly GCA_958510865.1). Classification (NCBI taxonomy): domain Eukaryota; kingdom Metazoa; phylum Arthropoda; class Insecta; order Coleoptera; family Coccinellidae; genus Myrrha; species Myrrha octodecimguttata. The sequence goes on along the minus strand of OY294058.1, from coordinate 15,219,726 downwards.
TTTCTTCGAATTTTTGAGTAGTGCCATCTAGGGGAGTTCTAGTTTTGGGGCAAAGTATCGAACAACATTTGGCAGCATTTGTATACGCATATTCCAGAATAAGTTGCAAATAGTTATCTGCCTAGGCTCAAGTCGATTCCGCTGTGTTTTCTGGTCAGTGCATGCGAGGGGACTATGCAGATATGGCTGAAAATTTATGAGAGTTCAGTTGACATACTGTTAAATCTGGCAACGCCTACCCTATCGACGACTTTGCGAACCTCAAGATTTCGGGGTTTTGCGGAAGGTCTCGGTACCTGTAGAGGGGAGAAAAGGGTGGGGATAAGGTTATAAGAACGCGGAGACGGACAGAAAGGGTCTCTTTTCCCTGCTGTAACTGACACGAGTAGGTACTTTTTTGTGAAATAGATTTATCTATGTGTATTTGAATAAATCTAGACTGTTGGTAAAGTACTTCTCTTATTATTTCACCCAAGATAAATTACCTATCCGCGAACAAAAAATATCCGAAGTTCAAACTAAATTCAACAACTGGCGACCGTGACAGGACTTTGTATTGGAATTCGAAGGTAATTTATTTCGTGTTGGGTGTAATAAACGTTCCGTGAAAAATGGATATCAAGAAGAGGACGATCCGTCGCATTTCCTTCACGAAGTCACTCAGATCATTGAACACCTTGTTGGATCAAGAAAGTTCGAGTACTGTGGGGATCAGAGCAGCCTTCGAAGTACTGGTGAAAAAATATCAGGAGCTAGAAGAAATTTCCACGACGATTCTAGAAGAAAAGTTCACTGCTGAAGACATTGACGAGGACGACCTAAAGAAGACCGCCGAGGACAACGATACGTATGAGAGCCAATTCTTAACTGCGAAATGCATGTACGAGGACAGGATCGCCTCGATTGAAGAAAAGGCCCAAAGCGTACGTAGCAGTGAAAATTCGACGTCCAGAGCGAGGTGCAATCTTCCAAAAGTGGAGCTTGCCAAATTCAGCGGAGATATTCGGGACTGGCTGAAATTTTGGAGCCTCTTCAGCAAGATTCACGAGGACGCTGGACTGCGTGATGAGGACAAGTTCCAGTACCTGATGCAGTCAATGGTGCCGGGATCTAGAGCAGCAGAGTTGGTGAATAGTTACCCTCCAATCGGCGAAAATTATCGAAAGGCCATCGAAGGTCTGCAGAAACGATTCGGGCGCGAAGACCTTCAAATAGAAGTGTATGTGAGGGAACTACTGCAATTGATAATAGAAAACGCCGTTATGAAGAAAAAGATAGTCCTCGCATCGCTCTATGATCGAATCGAGTCATATATTCGGGCGTTAGAAACTCTCGGCGTTACGACGGATAAGTGTGCGGCGATGCTTTATCCGTTAGTTGAAACCTCGTTACCAGAAGACTTATTACGCGTGTGGCAGCGGTCCAATAATTCCGCAGAAAATGCGAACGTAGGAAAACCGTCGGATGTGTCGAAAGCGCGACTGGATGGACTTATCCGCTTTTTGGAATCCGAGGTCCAAAACGAGTTGCGGATATCTATGGTGGTAAAAGGATTCGACATCGGCGGTAAGTCGGATCCGAGGCAGGAACGCGAGCGAAAAGCAGAAAATAACTTACCGAGTGCGCGGAATCTGCTTGTTTCAGTGGTAAAAAAGGACACGTGCATTTTTTGTGATAAATCTAACCACATCAGTGAGCGGTGCTTCAAAGCAAAAAAAATGTCGTTGTCGGAAAAGCAAGAGACTGCTAAAACAAAACGAGTCTGTTTCCGTTGCTTACAAAGCGGGCATTGGAAGGGGCATTGCAGAAAAAAGATGAAATGCTCAAAGTGCGGTAAAAGACATGTGGACATAATGTGCTCTAGACAAAAAAGTCGTCCTAATTCGCGATCTAGTTCGGAAAGCTCCGTGAGTGCGGTTAATATTCCGGAAGAATGCAGTTTAGCTTCGTCAGCTGAAATTCCCGCGACTTTCATGCAGTCTCTGAGAGTGCGGGTGCGAAATGACGTGAAAGATGTGGTCGTTCGTGCGTTGATCGACACCGGGTCACAAAACTCTTACGTCTTGAACGAACTGGCCGAAAGTTTGGACTACATACCGCGGGGGCACCAAGATATGGTGCATTTGCTTTTCGGCGGAAGTAAATCCGATGTCGCGACGCACCAAAAGTTCAACGTACGTGTCGGAAACCTAGATGGGACTTATTGGTGCAATTTTGAAGCGCTCGGAGAACAAGTAATTTGCTCTAACGTACCAAGTGTTCAAAAAGGTACGTGGTTGAAAGACTTGAAAGATCGGGACGCAGACATCACAATAAGCGACACCGACAGTAAAGAGCAGTTCGTATCCCTTCTTATTGGCGCCGATATAGCGGGAAAATTGCTGACGGGACGAGTGCACCAACTAGAGAATGGATTAACAGCTATCGAAACGCGGCTTGGATGGACGTTGATGGGAAAAATGCTTTCAAAGAAGAAAATCATCGAGAATGAAACAAACTTAGCCGTTGTAGCCATCTCCATGTTGACGCAGGATGTTGACATAAAAGATTTGTGGTCTTTGGATGTCATAGGGATAAACGACCCCGTAGACCATAAATCACGCAGGGACCACAACATTGAAGTTGAACAGGCGTTCAAACGGGGTATTGTGAAGAACCCGGAAGGGCGCTACGAGGTGAAATTGCCCTGGTTGGATTGTCATCCCGAACTCAAGGACAACAAGCACATGGCCTTGCAGAGATTGGAGAAAATGGTCACGAAGCTGCAAGAAACAAAGAAATTCCAGGAATACGATGGGATATTCCGAGAATGGCGCCAAGAGGGTATAATAGAGCAGGTACCAGCGCAAGAATGCGATAACTGGGGTGTTTATTTACCGCATCGCCCAGTTTTCAAGGAAGAAGCCACGACAAAGACGAGGCCCATATTCGATGCGTCCGCAGGCAGTCCATCCCTGAATAGCTGTTTGGAAAAAGGACCCAATCTGATCGAAGAAGTGGTGGACATTTTATTGAGGTTCAGAGAAGGTAAAATTGGTGTGATTTCTGATATTAAAAAGGCTTTTCTACAGATAAGTGTCGATCCCGCGGACAGAGATTTTTTGAGATTTCTTTGGTATGAAGCGCAAAGTAATTTGATCATATACAGACATTGTCGAGTAGTTTTTGGAGTCTGTAGTAGCCCATTCATGTTGGGTGCGACTATCGGTTTACACTTAGAAAATTATTTGAAATCGTTTGAAAGTGAAAGCAACATTTTTGAATCCGAATACTTTCACATCTCAAAGCTTAGGCGTAGTTTTTATGTGGATAATTGCGTAGCGAGTGTTGATAGCTTCGAACAATTGCAAAATTTTAAAAATAAAGCAAAAACTGTGATGCAGACAGGTTTTTTCGATTTACGTGGATGGGAACATACGCACGACGGTTTGAATAACGTTTGCGGGGTACTTGGTCTGAAATGGGACAAAGAAAACGATACGCTAGCTCTAAATGTATCGAATTTAGAGAAAATAACGGTTGATGGGATAACTAAAAGAGTTATTTTATCGGTAGCGCATCGCGTTTTTGATCCGCTAGGTTTTGTGTGTCCAATATCACTCGGTCCCAAAATTTTGTTGCAGGAAGCGTGGGCATCAAAAATCGGTTGGCACGAAGTTGCAGAGGAAACAATCAAACGCGCGTCTGAAACTACGATGAAAATGGATAATAGAAATCCGAATAAATAGCCGCTAAATGATGTTCCGATGATGAAATAAATGTTGAAATACATACAATGTGAATCTGTAATTAAGCTCATCCCCTTTTTATTGCTGTTCTTTTTTTGTATCCTGTTGTATTTCAGTAAACATTTGTTTGTGATTCATTTTGAAGATGTTTTATGAAAACTGTTCTATTTATTTTTTTGACTGTGTATTTATATGAGTTTTGCACTTACTCGGGTGTGTATATTTTTGTGTATTTGTGTTTTGCCCAATGTCCGAATCTTGCAAAGTTGTGATATCCTCACTCTTTTCTCGTGTGGGGAGGAATCTGGCAACGCCTACCCTATCGACGACTTTGCGGAAGGTCTCGGTACCTGTAGAGGGGAGAAAAGGGTGGGGATAAGGTTATAAGAACGCGGAGACGGACAGAAAGGGTCTCTTTTCCCTGCTGTAACTGACACGAGTAGGTACTTTTTTGTGAAATAGATTTATCTATGTGTATTTGAATAAATCTAGACTGTTGGTAAAGTACTTCTCTTATTATTTCACCCAAGATAAATTACCTATCCGCGAACAAAAAATATCCGAAGTTCAAACTAAATTCAACACATACATAGTATGCAAATGAGATTGCAAATGACCTGACTATATGTATGCCCCTGCAGAAGTAACAAATATCCGCTAAAATGATGAAATAGTGTTCAAAAAGCAGACTATAAAGATTTTCCACAATCCTTCCTGTAGAAATAGCTTCAAAAATAGCTGAAAAATGAGTACCTAGTCACTTATCGTTAGCCCAATAAATATACCAGAGCTGCTATATCGATAAACAAGTGGATGATTCAAATATGAGCATCTCAGTCATCATGAAAAGTCGAGAGGCGTGTTGTTATTGAATTTGATGAGACAATGAAAGGTCATTTCAGTGTGAGCGGTGGTGAAAATGGGGACGCAGCATGTATCTAATGCACGAAGTGTTTTCTGACCTCGTTCCGAAGAAATATGGTCAAGATATGAAGGATGTATTCAGTGGTCTTATGCAGAATGTACAGGAGTCTATAAAATGATGAAACAATTTGTTTGCGATATAAATGTGGGTCATAGTTTGTTATGTATGCCATCTCATCCTTAGTGTTGCAAATGAGACGGCTTATGCAGATCTTTTCTCATTTTCGTATTCGTATACTCCTTGAAGTTGGTGTGTATCGAAACTTATTCGGATTTCATTATGATCCGATATTCCTTTTCAAAGATGCAGGTAGTAATTGTATAATTTTGAAGATATTTCCTCGAAATACTGTTGCAATCAGATTAGAACTACGTTGTCATTTTGAAATTACCAATTCAAAATTTTATGCCGAATTTCTTGTGCATATCACCATAAGAAAGCTCTGGGAAATTCTGGTCGAAAATTTTTAAAATTTTCGTTGAAAAAAATTCAATCCAAAATCTTTGGACTTCAAATTATGAGGTTATTTCCTTATTATCTCGAGAAGAACTGACGCGATGAGATTCTAAGTTTTCAGATTGTTGCAGGATCCCGATAGGCAGTAGAAATTTCGTGGTTTCTTTTCGGAAATCTTATAAGTTTATTTCAGAATAATTTTTCGCGAACTGCTCATCCGGTTTCTTTGAAATGCTATATATATACCTTAGCTTACCTATTCAATAGTGTAACGAATTTCTCACTCTCTTTTATTGTCAATCTTGAATATTTCTTAGGTATGTTTATTTCCGAATAAACATCTCAAAAAATACCCATCAGATCACAGTAAAGCTTGGTTACTAGTTCGCAAAGGATGATCGATTTGGTGGATATTAGTTATTTGATAACGCGGCCTTCATAATTGAACTCCAGATCTACTCTACAATAATCAAGTCTCTGAAGTAGATTCTTTCGTAAGTTATTCTGATCAGCGGTTAGGCTATCCTAAAATGAAATAAATTCCGAAAGAAACGGCACAGGGATTTTTCATTTGTAAAGTAGACATGAGGATTAATAACGTAGGTCGAATTTGTCGATGGGTAAAATCCGCCCATGAATTTTTTTTTCTCAATGTTTCTAGGAATAGGCGTAGATAGGCTCAAAATCTATTACTTGATCGAAAAATGTGAGCTTGAAGTTCCTGCTAAATCTTTCCACCAAGTAGTAAAGCCGCATTCAGCAGTGTCAATACTTAACAGGTGACCGCTTTGGTAATGGATTAGAACAAGTGCGTTGAAGAAACTGATCTCACTACAATGTTTTTCTATAATTCTATTTTATTCATATATTCATCTATAATCTGAAACAGTGAAATAAGTTGTAAGGTACTACTCATTAGTCGAGTTGTTCATACATTTTTTTCTATTGATTCTGTTCGGGTAGTGTACACTGGATTCGAGCTGCGTGTTCGCGATTTGAACAGGTCCAGTTTTTATAATATGTAGGTACTATTTAATTGTTTTCTGAATCTATATCTGATTATCAGATTTCCTTCAGATTTATTGAAAACTCTAGCTCTCACAAAATTATTTTGTTGAAGCTATCTGGGCTGATCTCTAAAGAGAAATGGAAATAATAATATTCGTCACCTCACCTTAACCCCAACACTATCAAGGGTGTGTTACCATTTTGGTTTTCCAGAAGACATATTCTAATCTTTCCCCCTTTGTAATCTTTTTACGGTTATTGGTTTTCACATAATCATTTCCCAATATAATTGTTGGAGAATTGTACGGAATAAGAACAAGCATCTGAAGGAAGTTAAGCACGTTGGTATTCGATATAACCTATCGAATAATGGATAAGTACCCCCAAGGGAGTTTGTAAATACAGAGTATTGTAGAGTGAGTTAGGCAATATTATAATATATAATTATGAGAATAAAAAACATCCCTCAGCTTATTCAAAAGTTACCTTCATGAGAGCTGGCAACTTAGTGAGTGAGGAAAGAGTTATAATATTCAGTGAACCACAGGAAACTTTATTAGGCCCTAGTCTTTTCGTGATCTACTTGAATGTTCTGTTCCTGTTGAAAGGTTGCGGTAAAATAATTACTTTTGCTGATGAAATACTAATTTTGTTTTGATGGTGATAACTGGTTCACTATGAGGAAAAGAGTTGAGGAAGAGCTGATTCGCATAATGGCCTGGTTCGAAAGGAAGCTCTTGTGCTTCAATTTCACTTTCCATTATGAGGGATAATTCATACCACTTTCCAAATCCAACCTGGAAAGGATGTTCTTGAACGACCAGTAGAAAGTATGTAGTATTTTCGAATATTCGTTGACCGTCCTCTTGAAGGTGCAGTAGTCTTCCTCATGAACCAGCTTCTTTTTATTCTGTACCGCTTCAGGTAGCTAGTGAAGGGTAATTTGAATTAATTGATTAATTATTATTGCTGGAGGTAGTGCGACAAAGACCACACCTGAGACGCTACAGGACCTCGAGCGTAGATTCATCAGTATTACCGAGTAGAAGTATTTAGAATATCCAGGCGGTGCTTTGTATTCGGAGAGTGGGATTTCCAATTGCAGACATCTGTATGTTATGAGGATATATTGCACTCAGTATCTTCATCTATCTGAGGCAGCGACGGTCAATCACAAGTATCAAACACGTCAAAGGGGAGTCCTCTGGACGCCTTCGGTCAGAGGTGCTTTCTTTACTTGGATCGGAAGCAATGAACGCGTTTCTGATTGGGGTAAGGATGGAAAAATTTTCGGCTCATTCAAGAGGTTGATGAAACGCTTCATAAGTTCACAGCCAAGAAGTGAGGTTCATAAACTGAACAATTCCTAGTTTCAATGTGGAGTGTGGTTCTTGACGCTTTGCACAGAGTTTTTGTGTTGCTTCGACTCCGATTTTGAACATGTTATTCTCTGTTCCAGGTGGGCAAATAACCGATCAGTTGATATGTTATGACTGAAACCTGTATGTGACCTTTTCTGATCTGTTTGACCTTACTTCCGCTCTTCTATACTTTATTATGTATATCGTGAATTTATTTTAGGTAAAGGCTATAAATTAATCCTTGGCATTCACTTTTTTCAGCAGATCACTGCAGGTGCTGGTGAAAAACTTGGAAAACATCGGACTCAGATATCGTTTCTTGGGTTACAGAATGGCGCATGAACCAGGACGGATCGTATACTGTGTGTATTTCCAGAATTCTCAAAACATAGTCGGAATTTTAGGGACCTCACATTATTTTATTTAATCGTCACCTCTCGTCCAGTTAAATCAAATTTTTTTTCAACCTCCTCTGTATCGGAATTGAACACTATATTCATAGTATAGTATTGAAGGAACGAAAATCAAATCTGCCCTTCATGTAGTTGTAGTTTCATATTTTATTATACAGGAAAATGATTTTATATTTGTGACCAAATCCCTTAGTTTTGATTCAAGTGAAATATTGACAAGAATTCCAAATGAATAATCTGTCCGACTCAGTATTCATAACGATTATAGAACACTCATTATGTTTCATTCGTTGAATCTCACTGTTTGAATTTAAGTTCCGAAGAGTGATGAAAAGGTAAAGTTAATTTTCAATTCATTCAAACGAATGTGTTTGCCCTGCATGATTTAGCTACTTCTTCGACGAAAATATCAACATTTTTTAGTGTCAATTGAATGTCTTTATGTTTTGTGTTTTGGTTTTACTGAAGAATAATTGTTCACATCATTTCATTGTTCACAATATTCATCTCAAGGTCGATATTCATTGGCAATCATATGTTTCAGTCTTGTAAATGATCCAAATTTGTATTGAAACATGAAGGAGTCGTTTGATTAGCCCAGTGCTCAAGCCGCAAACCTATCATTTTGTTCAATTGAAAAACAGGAAGAATATGATTATGGAAAAAAGTATGTCTAATTTTTGAAATTTATATAATAATAATAATAATAATATTAACTCGCGACTTGGTGCGCAATATCGTGTGGATTTACTCGTTTGAAAATAAAGAGAGAGCGAAAAAAATTCAACATATCTTTGTCGAATTTGTTTCTTGGAGACTGTCCATCAGATTACCATAAAATATAACACAAATCTTGAAGTTAATATTTACAACAGTGTTCTACATTTCAGTTTGATTCGAGATTTATTTTTGGAGATATAGTGAAAGCAAAACATCAAATGTAGTTGTTTTTTGAAATTTTCAGGTTATTTCCTCTATATCTCAAAAGTAATGACGCGAGCAGATTGGAACATCCTAACTAACCGAATAATACCGCTGCGCAACATTACGCAATATGGACTGAGGATATTGGTGAAAATGTTGAAAAGATGTTTTCAAAATTTAACGGAATTTTCTGCAAAGAAATTGTGATTCTGGAATCAATTCACGAGATTTCGGTAAAATTTTCCACAAACCTTTGAGTCGTTTCCAACAAAAGTGATTCGAATTTCAGTTTGATTTGATATTTATATTAGGAGATATGGGTTATCGAAATGATATGTCGAATGTCTTGGCAATTTGAAAGTGTGAGGTAATTTCCTCAAAATTTCAAGAGGAAATAACGCGATCAAATTGGAAATCATAGGTACAAGTAGCATCGATGCTCAACCTTTTGAGAATTGAGAAAACTTTCCAATTTTCATTTCAAAATTATTTCGATGGAAACTTTTCATAAAATCTTAAAGAAATTTGGCACGGAAAATTAATATGCAGCAACATTTTGTGAAATTTCAGTTTGCTCGTATATCGATCTTCGGAAAAAAATATTTCAAATTTTTTGGTACCTTTAGGGTACTGGTTAGGACGGTTGTAAACATCATAACTTCTGATACGATAAAGATATATATTATTCGGGGGTATTTATCATCAATGAGGATCAATCCTCCTCTTTTCTTTGTTTTTCTAGAAATAAGTAATGAACATTTTGAGTTTTGAAGTTTCTGATCAATCAGAGTGAAAATTAACAACTCGAAAAGGTCAATCAAACCAAATGGTGAAATATTTTTGGTTATTGTTAGGATCATCGCATAACGCTCTAAATTCCATGAAAAAAATAGTACCTACCTACTAGCTTTCATAAGGAAATCACGAATCCGAAGTCAACAAATGTCGCTCGCTCCTACTTTTTCCAGAAAATTCTTCTGGGTCACTGAACTTTTATCGTTGAATTTCGCTCTGACACTATATTACGGACTATTTCCTTCATGTGTATTGGTCAAAATGCATCAATAAACGAATTTCAAGCCATTTTCGCAAGAGAAATTGCCGAAAAGTGTGAACATATATTCATTTGCTAATTTTTTATTTTCGGCACATATTCCGCTATGATGGTTTGAAAATTCGGAAGAACGTCATCTGACATTAACTCCAGTCGACTCATTTTACACTGTTGCCGGTTCGAAAATATTTCGGATTACAGACTGAATTCGAGAGTTTTATTGGAAGAATTCACTGGGCCAACTTAGTAAACTTGTTCCAACACATTCCCGTATGACATGGTTGGAAAAGTTATCCAGCAAAGACCACTGAGAAGTGTGGGCCGTCCCCGCCAGGAAATGATCAGATTCAATAATGCCTGAAAAAAAATTACTCAACCTCATCCTGTGAATTATATGTGACGGTAATTACGTCACTAATTTATTCAAAGAATTGGAATATTTCTGTATCGACGGGGTATTTTCGGTGGAAATGAAACGTCTCCCAAACCTGTGAATATCACCTCTTATTTCCCTTCAATTTCGGAGTACGAAGCCCTGTGTTGTGATCAAATTGATGCTGTGATCGACCGTCTGATGTTGAAAACCTCTCATGATTCATTTGAACAATCATAGTATCTCCAACAATCTGACATCACAGTGGGTCCCGGAAGAATCTTGCTTTATCAGGTCCAGCCAAGTATCCTGACTTTTATTTTGTGACAGTGATTACCTCCAAATTCCACAAAAAATACATTAACCCTTGTGATGAAGTTTTTTCGGGTTTATGTGACTTTGCTGGTAAAATTCAGTTTCTCGGGCGCCAGTTGCGGATTTAGGTCCAAGGTTGCAACTCCTTATCGTACACTCCTATGTCCTTCCAAGGTAGCTTTTACACAGTTGGAGAACGGTTCGGTACAATCTAAGATGTAAGCGATTGATTCTTAGTAATTTCTCCGTTGAAGAAGAACAGTAATGAAACGCACACTGTATATGTTCAAATATATTACAAAACTTTCACGGTTGACCACAATTTTATTTACACAAAGAGCGGTCTAATGTGATGATACGATAAAATGATTATTCACGCATTATAAGATTGAATCAAAGTAATGAAATGATACACAGTCAGATTAACATCTGACTGATCTGACGGATCAAAAAGATGTGATCTGAAAATAAGCAGAACAGTAAACGGTATTGAGAGATGAGAGGATCAAGCAGAGCAGCTGATAAAAGCGGTGAAAAATGACGGTATGAGCAAATAGATTAATTACGGACAATGAGAGCATACAATGAGCAAATAAAAAAGAGAAATTAGTAAACAGACAGGACCGGCTTTGGCTACGGTATTGACCTGTGTTCTAAGGAGGCAAGTTGATCCAAATCTCTCGAACTACGGAAGTGTGCAGCCTGAAGAGCGTAGTATCTTCAATTCATAAACGTCACGACCAATTAAGTCGACAGTATTCTCGTGTTCGTCTCACCGGTTCAAACCCTAAATACTAGGTTGAATAGTCCGCCTGAGCTCAGCCCAGGGCGTTCGACACAACCCAATAAAAGAGGAAGTCCGGGAGCAGTGTCGACCTGTCTCAACCACTGAATAAGGGCAATTGAGTCACAATTGCAGACAGTGTACCCAAAAATTCTCCAAATATACTGTTGGGTATTACTCAACGAAACTCAAGGCCGTGACGACAAAGCACTAAGTAAACCAAAGGGCACCCCTGGGAACCTTCCGCTAGTTCAAACTGAAATCACAGCCTGTATCTTTCGATCCAACTCAGCCCAGACCGTCCGATACAACCTGATAATTCGAGGATAACTTAGACACAGCACCAACCCAATTCAACCCCTATGAGAGGGCAATTGAACGAAGGATGTAGGCGATGTTCCTCACAACATCCCCGAAAAAACTCCAAAAATGATCTACTGGAATATGGAATTATAGAGCGTATTTATAACTCGATTCATATCAAACGGAAAAGAAAAATGGAATGCAGGGAAATATACAGGAATCAAACGGAAAACCGAATAATGCCCAAAAGGTTCTTACCAGGTAAAACACCACTTTGGCTCACTACGCGTATGTAAAAACTTGAGTCCTTCTCTCGTTAAACGCAAAAACTTTGAATGAGATGTTTGACGAAAATTGAAGAAAGAAAAGAAAAATGTGAAAATTCTGATCACTTCTCATTATCGCAAAACTCGGAAGAAAATTACAGCTCGAAATACTCTCCGAAAAGTTCCTCGTTGAGTCTGGACAGGTTTTTTTATAACTTCAGTTGAATGGGGATGTCACATGTCCAAAATTTCGAGGAATTTCCTAGGGCAGGGTACTTTACGGCTCCTGGATTGGTTCATTTAAATTCCTTTGTTTTCCTACCGAATTATAGAGTAGGTCGCGTAAACACACATTTACCGTACGGATGGTTTTTATACATACGTCGGAGACTGAAAATGCATCGAAATAAATATAATGGAATAATTTCTCTCGAAAGGAAATCTCTCGAAACGAAATGAAACCAATTAAACAATTCCTAAGTAACGTTAATCGCTTAGTTGAAATAGGTCGGAGATTGAAATGCATCGGAATAGATTGGATGGAATAATTCTTTAATTCCTGCTAGGAAACCTCTCGAAATGAATGAACCAAATTAATTAATTTCTGAGCGACGAAAATCACTTTGTTACACCCTCTATGATTTCACTCCTCTTATATTTTCGTTTGCCAAACGATTTCTGAAATTTTCCATTTCCCCATGAAGGTTTTGAGTTATCACTAATAATTAGAACGAAGCATACCTTTGCAAAAGCTAGTCCAATCTACAACTGTCGACCTACCCCATGAAATTAACCGTTCAAGTTGCTCCTCGGAAGCCAAATGGTCGAACAATGAATTCTTACAACCTCAAGAGAAACAAAATTTAGCGGAAATATCGAGATATCCTAATAGATTCAGGACATTGACTAGCACTGCCTACACTGCAGGATAAAGCGCTCTACGCGCACGACGCTTAAGTCAAACATGAAAATTGTAAACACTGAGAATATCAATTTATTTACACAATCTCTATCAATTTTTGTGGTGAACATTGATTGAAATATGTATGTTGATGCATCAATGGCCAATAGATATCAAGGAAATAGTCCGAGATAGGGTATAAATAGTGAAATTCAGCGAGAAATGTCCAATGACCTCGAAAAATTTTGTGGAGTTTTATTTGAAAAACTAGAAGCGAGCGACATTTTTTGACCTCAGATTTGTGATTGTCATAGCAAAATTAGTGAGAATAGATTTTTTCATGAAATTTAAAGGGTAATGCGATGTTCTTAGCAATTTACCATATATATTTTTCGGAACGACAACGAATAAATGCTTTCTTCACGCTAGGCGTACGGCAATTTTGAGCAGGAAGATTTACCTGCATGGATGAAGACGTTACCCGATACCAGCGGAGAAATTCCCCCGAGGGTAAGTTCTGGAATTGCGTTTTATCAAAGCCTAACCTGCCGCCCTACTGATTTTCTTTCTTGAATTGAGGGGTTTGAGAGTATTGAATTCTCAGTCGACCTTCAGGGAATTGCTAAAAGCCCATACCTTGCGGTGAAATGTATCGCAGTGGCCGCTTCGCACTCTTATAGGTGAATTATTCTCAGATGGTGAGATAATAGATTACTGCGATAATGGCCGACCCTCTACTTATTGTTCAGATCCAAATAAATTTACGGATTTTGGTAATGATTTCTTAGAATTCAAAACGAAAATACACAAACTCGCTTATTTTTCCATTTCTTTCGATAAATTCACGATCCGAAGTAGTTTCGGGAGTTTATTCATTTACTAGGAGTAGTAATGCCAACCACGAGCACTGAAAATAGAACTAAATAATTTACTTTGTTTACTATCACTATATCACTCAAATACGCACTGCAAACTCATTTCCGGAGAATTTGGAGATATTCCATAGAGCCGGCTATTCGTCTAGAAGTTCTTCTTCTAGATTTCCACCGATTCCAGTTCTTTGCTTTTCTGTAGCAAATTCAGAATGTCGACATTATTCAGGTCTGGGTATGGTTTATTTCGAAGAAACTTTTCCAGTGCTAAATAATCTCGACATTCTTCATCCTGTATCGAAAATCAGGGTATTGGATATTGTGGAATGGTTGAACATCTACAGGTACCTCAATAATCTGGCAATAAAATTTCTGATTTTATTTCAGTTGATAGAATCAAATGATAAACCGAAATATATTTCATGTCGTGGTTATTTTAGGCATCGATCTTACTTTCGGAATAACTGAAAACATACTGATCCGATCATGAGTAAACTGGGTTACTAGTTGATGCAAATTTCATTTTTTTTTGTACAGCATCTGAAGAAAATGATGAACACGTCAAATAATAATTATATGATTATAATACTTAGCGGACGTCATACGAAGAATTTAGAAATTATATCATTTGAGGGGTTAATATCTGAGGGCTCATGATGTAAACCCTCGTGTATTTACAGGGATTTACCACAGGCTAACAAAAAAACACTTCATTGTTTGCGGGAATCGCATCTTCCTGACCAAAAATCAAAAAAAGCTGTCGAATTGATCGAATACTTGACTTTCGAATATCTCGAATCGAAATGTTTATATATAATCGATTCCCTTTTACCATGTAATGGTATAAGGTATAATATTATATAATATTGAAATGTAAAAAAGGATTTGCCGGGATCCCGGAATTATCCAGATCAAAAATTAAAATTTTTTATGAAACCGTAAACTTTTCAAAAACGCTGCGAATTTCATTTAAATAACTCGATACCATTGACATCTTGAATAAAACTTGTATACTTTTCATTTAGGTTGAGTTATGCAGCAGTAATCAACGTTGAGAGTTCCATGGAAGTTCAGCGGTAAGTTTCCGAGAAATAACTTTTTCCCCCCAACCTCCAATATTGAACTCTTAGGGTACAACGATCTTGCTGAAAAGCTTAGAGGATCAATCAAGAGCGACACACGATTTTTCTTTCAAGTTTTTAGTATTTCAGTCCAGTATTTTCAGAGAAATGCCCCGGACAACGGACGGCGGACTGCAGGCGGCGGACGGACGACAGACGGCGGACGGACGGAATTTTTTCATTGTTTCATTTTTAGTTATTGGAACAGTAGTGTGTAAATGAATGTAAATAAATAGTTTAATTATTCTGAACGTTTTGATGAAACCAGAAAACGTTACATTGGTGTCAGTAGTGGGATTCGACCTCGCTCGAATTGAGTACATAAACTCTATTGATTGATATTTATACTAGTGACTACAAGACTGCAGATCGCAATGGGGACGCAGGCGATAATGGAATTTTTGAGTAAAATTAATGAGAAATTAGAAGAAAATTCTCGGAAAATGGAAAAGAATTCTCAGAAAATCAATGAGGAAATGGAAGAAAATTCTCGGAATAGCAATGAATTGGTGGGTCAATTTGCAAGTAAATTGGATGAGAAAATTGAAACCATGAAAGAAAAATTCGATAAAGCTGACGAAAAATTTGACAAAGTTTATATGAGAGTGAATACAAAATTTGACGAAGTTTATGAAAATGTTGATGGAAAATTTGATGAAGTTTATGAAAAAGTTGACAAAAAATTTGATGAAGTAAGCGGAAAATTTGAAGAAATAACAGGAGTAATTAAACAGCATTCTAAAATAATAGAGTCCCTGAAGAGAAGGTCAATTGGAAAAGATCATCCGGCTTCATCAACCTATAGCAACATGAAAATGGAAAATATCGGCGAAAGTGGAAAACTGAAGATCAAGCCTCCAACATTTGATGGAAAAGTCCCATGGTCGACATATAAAAAACAATTTGAAGCTGCTGCGCTAGCAAGCAGTTGGAGCGATAAAGAAAAAGCCATAATATTAATAATAGTTCTACGAGGAGAGGCACTCACCACCATTCTGCAAACGATTCCGTAAAGCAAACAAGCCTGTTATGAAGTTCTTACTTCGAAACTTCAGATGAGGTATGGCAATGATCATCTACAACAAGTTTATCATGCCCAAATCAAGAACCGGGTGCACAAAACAGGAGAAAATCTTCAGGAGTTTGAAGCCGATGTGGCTAGATTAGTCAGGCTGGCTTACCCAACTGCTCCAGACAGCTTCCTTGAACAGCTGTCAATCCAAATACAACAAGCTCTGAGACTTGCCCGTCCTGAAACTATAGATGACGCTTTAGCTCAAGCATTAGAATTCGAGGCAGCGAAGCAGGCGTCGCATAGGGGAAACATTCTTGTTAGACAAGTCCAAGAAATAGACCGACCTGTTGAAGAGATCATCGAAAAAGAAGTCAGTAGATTTTTACGTACTAAGAAAAAGGATGCTGTGTGTTGGCACACATAATATGCATAACATTGAAAATATTGAAAGTAGAAAAAGAGCAACAGCAGGGAAACTGAAAAGGGTCGGCGTTAAGGGTCATAAATCGACTCAAGCAAAAAACGCCCCTGAAATGATAAGCATGGTTGCCTCGAACAAGATCAAGGATTATGTAGATGTTTCATCAAGACGACCATGCCCCGAGAAATACAGCCATTGCTCACGTATGGAAGACAAGGCCGATTTAAAAGGGACCACAGTAATTGAAGATGACTGGCTACCTCTAGAAATTCAACGAGCACAAGAAGAAGACCCAAACTTGAAAGTAATCCTGAGTTGGAAGGAGAATGGTAGATAACTTACTTGGGAAGAAGAATCCAGACTGAGTCAAAATGTAAAGTCGTACTGGGCACAATGGGAAACGTTGAGGATCGATAGAGGTCTTCCGAAATGTTGTTGGGAGAATGACGATGGATCTGAACAGAGGCTCCAGTCGGAGAGTCGAGTGACAGACGTTTTGACCAGAATACATAAAGGAACTTCAATTGGACATTTTGGGATTACTAAGACGCTAGAGGAAGTCAGGCAGCGGTTTTATTGGATGAACTGTAAGAAAGACGTTAAAGACTAGTGTAGAACATGTAAAGCTTGTGCTGCAGCTAAAGGCCCTTATGGCAAAGGAAAGGCTCCATTGAAGCAATATAACGTCGGATCTCCCATGGAACGAGCAGCTATCGACATAGCGGACCCCTTTCTTGAAACAGAGCACGAAATAAGTATATTTTGGTAGCGATAGATTATTTTACCAAATGGGTGGAAGCATCCGGTATTCCTAATCAAGAGGCAAGTACGGTTGCTGATAAATTGGTCAAAGGATGTTCCTGCAGATTTGGAATACCTCCAGAGCTGTATTGTTATCAAGGTCGAGATTTCGATTCGACGTTATTCCAAGAAGTTTGTAGAAAATTGGAAATTAATGAGATAGAACCACACCTCTCTATCCCCAATCAGATGGCATGGTCAAACGAATAGATGGAAAAACATCTAGCTAAAGTAGTCTCTCATCACCAGCGGGACTGGTATGAATATTTGCATCTATCCACCGTGGCATATAGATCTTCGGTTCAAGAAGGTACCAAGGAAAGTCCAGCCATATTCGGCCGAGAAATAAGACAACCTTGTGACCTAGAGTTTGGGTGTAAGCCTGGAGAGGATGTAGCCGCGAAGGACTACGTCAGCAAATAAGGAAGTAAGCTAGATTACATTCATGACAAGGTGCGCAATCAAATGCAGCAAGCAAGTTATCGGATGAAAATGCGTTATGACATCAAGGCCATTGCAGGAGGGTTCACCGCAGGAGATCTGGTGTGGTTGTATAATCTACAAAGAAGAAGAGGATTTTCACTGAAGCCGCAGAGACAGTGGAAAGGAACATATGAAGTTATGAAAAGGATAAATGATGTAGTTTACCGGATACAGGAAGTTAATCAAGACCTGTTTACAGTTCCTGAGGAATAATCTCTTGCTCATTATGTAGCAGCTAAGGATGAGTAAGGGAATAGCAAGAGTATTCAGAAATAAATTTGGACGTCAAGAGGAACTGATGAGACAGCAGCCCCAAATCGGAAAATGCCTGAGACTGAAGTCAGAGGGTCGGTTCATTTATCACGTAGTCATGAAACAGTACTCCTATCAGATGCCCACTTACCAGAATTTATGGACAGCACTACATGGCTTGAAAGAAGTTCTTCAATGCTTTTGGATAAGGAAATTAGCTGTTCCAAAACTAGGTTGTAGACTGGATCAACTGAATTGGCGGGTTGTACGAAGCATGCTGGAAGTAGTGTTTCAGAAGACAGGTACAGAGATTTTGGTATGCAATTTCAACCCAAAGCAAAACGGGAAGCCTAGCAAAACCGTAGCCTGTTACTCCCATCAGAAGGGCTACTGTAGAAATGGTGACGATTGCAGATTTCGCCACGGTCCTCCGAGAATTCATGGAATCTGTTCTGGGACAGAACAGGCTTAAGGAGGGGATAGTGTGACGAGTACGGCCCTGTCTGTGCGAGAAAGTTCCAGAAAGCTCCAGACGGTTATGAGTCATTCGCCTGTAACTGGAGCACTCTGGCAAATTCTAGCAATCGCTAGAAATTCGGCGATATATATAAGGCTGTGCGCGTGTGTAGAAAAGTCGTCACAGTCGTTTTACCTCTTCAAAAATCATACTCTTCTCCACACTTTTCAAATTGCGTGTCGGTACTCTACAACTGAAAATGAACTTCAAATCAGATAGGGTTCGCCCTTTCTGAGATATTAGGGAAATAACCTCAAAATTTAAAATGGTAACGAAATTTTTTGCCAATATCTGCACAAATAAATATCGGTCAAACTGAAATTAGAAACACTGTTTTTATATGTGGAACTAACACCAATACGTCAAACAAAATTCAAGATTTTCCGGTAATATCAAATGTATGGATGTGATTTCTACTAGAATTCAACTTTGTTCCGAAAAATATTTATGAAATGAAAGAAAAACCCAACCTTACTGTGCAATTGATCTGAATTTTTTTTTTCCACAGTGCAGATATCCGATAAGAGTTCACTTGATTCAAAAGTATCCAACACACAAACTGAACAGCTAAAGTTACTTTCAATAACATTTCTGTAACAGTCAAATATACCGTGAACTCCATAAGGAAATGAAAGAAAAACCCAACCTTACTGTGCAATTGATCTGAAATTTTTTTTTTCCACAGTGCAGATATCCGATAAGAGTTCACTTGATTCAAAAGTATCCAACACACAAACTGAACAGCTAAAGTTACTTTCAATAACATTTCTGTAACAGTCAAATATACCGTGAACTCCATAAGGTTGAATTCGAAGGAATAATTCTAGAATAGGAATTTCGTTCGTTGTAATCGTTGTTATATATACTCAATGAAGAGGGTGTCAAATCCGAACGTCTGTTTGATGTAAAAACGTAGAATTCAAACAACTAGTTTGCCGACAACCAGATGATGAAACATGCGGTATATTTTTGTCTACGCTATATCACTTGTCTTAGGTCACGACTTGGCACAGACTCCATTCAGAACAGGTAGATTGATCATAGGCTCCTAACTTAGTTTAAGGCTCCTACCCTCAGTATTAGCATTGTATAAAGACAACATAGTAGGCCAACCCTATGAAGAAACGATTTCATACGTTTTCAAGCGACATCTAGCGAAAATATTTAAAAACTTTGAAATAAGGGTCCGTATAGAGGCGCCCTCGTCATAAATTCATATGAAAAGCCTTAAAAAATCCAGGGATCGCTTGAGGATATATTCTGTGCGGATAGTTAGTAAAGGATACATTCGTGCAAGCAATTATTCAACCAACTCTTGGAATATAGTACTCAAAATATATTCATTTACATTTGCAAGTATTCTTATTTTACCTCATAGTGATTTTATCGATTTTCTTTTATAATTTTTTGACTTAGGCCGTTTCGAAATAATTAATTTACTGATGATAAATATGTCAAAAATAAAAAGGGAAAGATGGTGCCTTATTTTCTCAATGGCTCATTCTTTTCACATCATACAGAAGTAATACTAGTTCTCTCTTCACAGCTTGAAACTGCAAAATTTTTAATAGATAGTTCAGATTTCCTCTATCATCTGCATTAGAAATATCATGCGTCCAATACCTGCTCAGTAAGGTGTTTCGGAAGTTTTGGAACGTGCTTAGAACGGGTTTATTTATGATGTAAATAGAAAAAGCCCCTCCACCCTTCTCCGTTATTACAGCAATGGCTCTGAATTGCTTTTCGGTGCAATATTTCTTGAAATTATTAATTCGGAATAGTTCACATGGTGATTTTTTCATTGAAGTCTTTCAGGTATAAATGTCACATAATATTTATTTGAATAAATACGATATCGTGGCATCGATATTTTTCGATCATTTCGGATATGTGAAAAGAATCTTGAGAATTTCCATGATTTTATTGAAATTTGGAGTGAACCTCAAAATTAATATTCGACAACACCGTCAGTTTGTTCCGATATGTATTTTCGGACACAATGAAAAAAAAAACATTCATATTTCTTGGTATTGTTGTTAATTTCCAAAATATTCTCAAAAAACTGATTTTATCATAATAAAACGACAAATGCTTAAAATTATGCGATATTTAATGAGGATCCTGTCGTCAGACCAAGCTTTCAGGCGCTTGTTCAATATGAATAATTCTGTCCGACATCCTGAAAATATATATCGAAACAAACTGACACTGTTGTCGAATATTAATTTCGAGGTTTAAACCAAATTTCGAAGAAATTATTGAAATTTTCAAGATTTTTTCTTACTGATGAAAAGATTTGACGATGTTCTTTACATCTATTCCACACGAAATTCTTCATGTACCTTTAAGCTGCCTTTTTTCATTCCAATACTAGATTTAAATTCGATCCGATCTGTGTACTTTGGAAACTATCGAGAAAATAAAATTTTAATAAGAATGTCTACGAAACTGCTCTGTAATTAAGCCCTAAACCTACTCTCATCTATAAATATCGATTAAATTTTGTGTTTAAGGATTTGCTAAACGCCGATCGTAAACGAAATTCACTCAAACATTGAACATCACTTTAGAAATACGAAAATGAGTTTTAGTGTGTTGAAAAATAATGTTAAATAACGGAACGAAAGATTATGCCGCTCGTGCTATAGGTAATGAGTACTTCCCACTTCGTGTCGTTTACAGTTCCAAAATTCGTAAGAATTTTGCTGCTTGAGGGTGGGTTTCTTTATGAAAATATTGAGGAAATACGGAATGCTGGAATGAGACCTAACTGATCTGATAAAATTGAAAATTGTGTTAGGGGGCCTTACCTATATTCTCGCACCTGACTATCTTGTTACGCTACCGATCCTATTGAATTCGTTCCGAAATTAAAATTTTTGCCACACTGCGTATTCTTTGATTGGCTGATTCCAACCTACATGTCCCTGTCTCTAGCCGCATGTCTTAGGGCTGGTGACTTTGTTCCTAGTAATTTTAAACCACTGAATTGAAGCTAGATCCAAATTTTTCTGATGTCACGATTTTCGAAGCCTTTTCGGTTTCGAGATATTCGAATTCCACGATTTTTCAATCTGATTCTTGTATTTGATACTCATTGGAATTGTCGAATGACCAACTCGTAAGTTATTATTTTGCGAAAAATTGAGTTATTTCTCACTTTTCTCATCTGCATGTTTTTATTGAACCATTCTGATAAAGAATATCCGGAGAACACTTTACTGTGGAAGATATAGCAGAAATATGACAACAAGGGAATCATTTCTCTCAACGAAGGACAAAAAGGAGTTGATTACCTTTTGAATTGAGGTTTCAGATGAGGCTTTCCAAGAGTGATCTAGTATTAGGAAAAACCGCCAATTAATTTCGAGAAATTATTTTTTTTTCAACCCTATGTTGAAACCCTGGGGTACATCGATGTGATCTGGAAGGGCATTTTATTGAACCCTATATATTTCAGGACGTTATTCGCTAAATTTTCAGGAGACTAAATTTTACTTCAGATAGATAGACAATGTCAATCTTTATAAAATAGATCTAATCAACGATGAATATGGATTTCATTCACAGAACGAATATGATTGATTAATAGAATTAATAGAATATTCTGAAAATTATTATGGTACATAATCTGTAATATTATCTATCCTCTTTCCTCTAGTGATTCTATGCCATTTCGAAATTGGTAATTCATTTTCAGTTATTGGAGTAATTGTACACTCATTGGGACGATTTTGAATTTATGGTGAATATTTCTCTCCGTATCAATGTTAAATATTCAAATTAGATAAATATCATGAATTGATGTAATAATGCATCAGTTGGATTATTTTTCATTCTCTTATTCCCCGTTGAACGGATATGATTACCTGACCAACAGCATTACGGTGACTATATTCTCGTAGTAGCGAAATCGGGTCAAATATGCGTCAGAAGTCCACCATGTTTGGCCTAGAATTTTCAGCGGTATTTCATTTTGAATTTGAATTATCGGTACCGTGTGGATATATCAGGAAAATAACCACAAAACTTCGAAGTCAGTGTAAAGTTCTCCATTGTTGTGCTACAACCAACTGTCAAGTTTCAATCAAATCATATGATTAGTTCTTGGAATATCAGGAAATTTATCACAAAATTTCAAATGGGTATAACTCGTAAATCGTTCGACCGATTTTGCCCATTAACGAACTCAACCTTTGCATTTCGAAATGCCACCATTCCTCAAAATTTTAAGTCGATACATTTCTCCGTATGTCCGTAATCGTGCGAACGGCTGGTACATTATAACTATTTTCGCGGGTCGGATAACGAACCAATTATGAAGCAACTCCTTACCCACCCAGAATCGTCACAATGCGCATGTCTAGTTCTGAACCGATTCCGAATTCCTTTTAGCACGAACATTTACGGAACCGAAGTGGAACCCTTAGAATAGACCTGAGTGCAGCACAAGGCACTACTTCTTCTAACTATCCTTTACTTTTAAGCATTTCAACAATTTGCAGTAATTCTTTGATCTTGATCACTTTTACAATCGAGATTCAAAACATCGCTCGGGAAAAGTCTTTTTCTGAGTGAAAACAAATTATAACTAACTTGAAATACAGTACGCTGTCTGAACATGAGGATCTAGATGCGCCTCAGAGCTGTTGTTATCGATATATTTTTGTGTAAAATTACGTTCTCACGAAAAATTCAAAATTCCATCCAAATCGTGACAGCCGATTTCAAGATGAGCAAAATATAATCTCTTTATTTGTTTATATATTTGTAGGCATATATTATCCCCTCAAACGAATAATTATTGCACATATATGTAAAATAATTGCTTGTTTAAATGATTATATAAGCTGATGTTCACTGATTTGTCGCCAAAACTTGGTTATAACTAATCTAGAACCACGAGTTCTTCCAACAGTGCGGGAACTGCTAGGACCGGTTCGGAATCGATTTGATACAGAATCGATGTAAACCACGAACACAGAACTAGGAAGAACCGTAACCACAAGTTCGGAATTGTGCGACGCACGAACGCTCTTCTTCAAAGTACACATGCCTTCGGTACGGAACTGGTTCGGAATCGGACCCGCGACATAGCTTATATATAATAGGTTTGGTTTGGTTGCGAAATTCAGAACTGTGTAGAATCGATGCGCTGTTGAAGTCCGATTCTGCACTATCCTAGAACAGTTCTGAAAGCGATGAAACCAAAACACGAATTAAGTTCGGGTTCTCATCCTGATTGTAGAGGAAGAAAAACTTCCGTTTGAGTAGTCAGAAAAGATGGATGTTAATCAAGTCATATATATTGCCTGTGGTTTAATTAAAAATATGTGAATGCCCTTGTTGCACTATGTAGATAATATATAAATATTTTTGGGGATACTTCCGTCCACTTAATTTTTTTTTGTAATAATCATTTTTCTGAACTTTCTTCACTACTTAAATCATATTTCAAAATGAACCAACGAATTATTGATTGATATATGAATGAGCTTAATGAAATGAATCTTTTTTGGAAAAATCGTTTTCTGAACTTTCTCCATCACTTCAATTATATTTCAAAATGAATCAACAAATTATTATTGATTGATATAATAATGAAGTTAATGATAAAAGTATTTCAGATATATGCTTTTCAGAAGAAAATGCATTCGAAACATTATTATTATTATTCAATATAGGAAAAGGACTCTTGCATTCATATAGATTTATTTGAATAGAAATAAACATCCCAAGTGTGAACAATGAAAATAAATAAAATCCATTAGATTATCCTGGGAGGTCGTAGCGAAGGAGATATCAATAACTCAATAACAAAAATTTATATTTAACAGTTAATCATTTCCTCAACAAATACAAAAATCAAATCAAAAACCAAATCAACACGACGTCGAAAAAGTCAGTTTAACCATTTAAATCGTTGACAGCCACTCCACATTAGTGCGAACTACCAAATTCTGAAGTAGTTCGGACTCTAACGTCAGAACTCCCCTCACAGTTCTAGAACAGTTCGGAATCGATTCTAAAAATAACCAAAATAGGATAACTCAAATCCTGAACCGGCTCTGAAATGAACCAAAACATAAAATCGTAATCGCGCATGCGGAACCATTTCAGAACAGTTCTGAACTCGAATCAAAACAAACCTGATGTGATGTATACTCTTTCCTCCTGTGATTCTATGCCGATTCGAAATTGGTAATTCATATTCAGTTATCGTACACCTGACGGCCAACCGTAAGTACAATAACTTCCGGAAGAAACAACTTAGGAACTCGATATTGGAAGAAAAGGTTTGGACCTTAATAACGAATGGCGAATTCGTGAATGGTTAAAATCTAACCAATGATTCCGCAGATATACCCATTCAAAACTTCATTTTTCCAATATTTCCAAAAATACAGATCAGATCGGATTGAAATCCAGTACTTAATCGAAAAATGACAGTTCGAAGGATCATACAGAATTTAATGAGGATGATATGATAAGAAGGTCACAGAATATTGAATATAATCACGAATAATGAGAATAAGATACATTGGTTTCGTGTTTGGTTTGAGATTCCTATTATATTGGAGTCAAAACATTCGCTTTGTTTACATTGGCGAACAGCAAATATTTGGAGTTTTTAGAAATTTTATTCATTATACGAGTGAAATTCCGTGATAGTGAGTCGGATATTCAATCTCAGATGATATTCATATTCGAAACGATATAAATAAAAATTGCCGTATTTGAAATCGATTTTTGTCTTCTGAAGCCTTAAGTATCGACATTAGCATTGTGACGAAGCGTTCCTTTTTAGCGATTTCACGTCATAAATTGTCCTATTTGACCACCCTAATATTTGCCCAGTCTTGTATAAACTTAGTTCTACCTACCATTCAGAAAGGTCAAGGTTAGGGTTGGGTAGTGTATTTCGATCGCGTATTTTTCGTAAGGTTGTCGGTGTGAGATTGCGTCCAGTTGATCAATTAAATACCTATGTCCATTTTAAATTTGGTCGTTTCGACATTCTCACGCGATGATGGGCCTTTCCAGTTCGATTTTTCGGATCTCTTCATAACACGAAAAATTCCGTTTTCTCGATTTCCATCCAGAGTATCGGGCAGTATAATCGCGGTACCTCTGCGATGCAGCAGTCGGTGTAAAAGAAATTCAACAAATGTAGATTTTCATTCAATGATTGTTTTCATCCGAAAAGTTATTCTATATAGAAAAAATCCCTTTTATCTGAATGCTTCAGATAAGGAGTTTGCGAATAGCGTGTTTTTGTGCTCGAAATCGGCAGGAAAACTACCCGCGGATTTTTCAATGAATCTCCTTATAAGGAATTGTTCTACGGTGTTCTAGAAAGACATGACGCCGGTATTAACCAATCAGAGGGCCCGTTGAACCCCTTCTCGGGTTTTCCGGAGAGGGGCATTCGGAAGTTAGAAAAGGGGGTTACCGGTGGAAATCTGTAGGTTTTTGTAGTCAAAGTACCGAACTTAATTATTAAGTATTTGATAGTCCAAGTACTGAGTGATAATTATTAGATTTATTTTTTCGAGTCCACGTGCCGAATTAAATCCCGTGGTTGTGAAGATTCAGAGATTTATCTAGATTTATAGTGATCTAGTTGGATTTTTGAGGTAGAGACTCTTCGATTTCGAAAACGTGTCCAAAGTGTGTGAATTCCGTCGTAGAATGGAATGGGCCTTACCCATTCCCTTAAGTTCCGTAATTTAAATATTTGCTGCTAAATATCAGGGTGTCGTCAGTCGTGGTTTACCGTGTTTCAACTCTGTTTTTCGCCCGTTTCTAGGAATTTGATTTTTCTGTGTTCACCGATACCTCGTAATTCTAGCAGTTTTCTACAAGAAGTTGGCTAGGTCACAACGTTCTCACGGGGGTGCTCCTTCCGATTCTTGTTTCTGAATTCTGATAGAGTTGCTGGGTCTTGTGCCAGTTCGGGAAGTACCTTAGGGTGCGACTTGTCTGGTACTCGATGGTATCATAGTGGGACACTATTTTCCGGTAATTTCCTTTATTTGTGTGGACCGATATTTCGCGTCTCTTGAGGTTTTCCACGTCAAAGGGTTGGCTAGGTCACAACGCTCTCACGGGTGCGCTCCTTCCGCCTTTTGTTGTCGAATCCCGACAGAGCTGTTGCATCAGAACGGTTATTTTGTAATCTACACTTTCTGACGATACCTTGTAGTAGCTAACCGAATGATCAACTGATGTTTGCCTTACTCCGACGTATTTCCCTCCACACTCCCGTTTTTGTACGAATGCTCACTCTGTCTTACTGTATTAACCGTTTGTTGCTGAGGCGATATAAGCGTTGTTATTTCAATCGAACATTGTTAATTTTGTGAGAAAATAAATGTATAAAACCAGCTGCGCATTCGGTTTTGTTTAGGTGTAATACCTCTATTTGAAGTATTTCCTGGCTATCGCTAATACCTTAAATAGCACCTGAATCTTGCTCTACTGTGTAAAAGCTACCCCGGTGCAGGGACCGTCAAGGCGTTACAATTTTGTAAAACCTATTGTGACTGGCGCCCGAGTAAATTTCATCGTAAATTAGTGGTCAGGACCAGGAGGCGTCACCTCAACTTAGAAACACCCTCACAGCATTTAATATCAGTATAACTATTGAAAATGAAACAGTAAATGATTGGGTCATTCATTCCCCAAAATTGATATCAGAATGTAATACAACATATGCATTCAATGGAAAAAAGATAGGTTTCAGAAAACGTCGCCGTATACCATTCCAAGAAGTGATATACTTATGTTGCAAATTATCGAATTACTATTATACAGGGTATCCGACTAACCTTGAACAATATTTCAATTGCTAATTTCCTAAGTCATGACCACTCCGAATATTAAAAACATTCAAGGTAAAATTTTCAGCGTTTCCGAGAAAATTGGCATTTTGGAAATTCGTGAAAAATCTCTACCTTTTCTCGATCTTTTGATTGGAATTCATTCGAACAATTTTTTTTCTGAGCATTGCTGATGAGTATTGCTTTTTGGATGTATAATAAGTTCTCAAACATTCATGTAATTTTTCGAGAAATGGGGAAGAAATGATAGATTAGAATTTTATATATTTTATTCTCGTAATTTCGACCGATTTTCTGAAAAAATCATAACCACGTGAATGTGAACTTTTACTACTTAAATATACGAACCCTGTCAAGTCTACAAAATTGTATGAAACATAATTTCATTGTTTCTAGAAGGGATGATATTTTCGTTTCAAGAGAATGCGGAGATATTTTGGTCTATCCTAAACTTTCACAATTTCGACGAAAAAAGTATTCTGTTGAAAATTTATCGGAATGAAATGATGAAATAATGATCAATAGTAATAAATCTGTTGCTCAGAAATTTTCAAAAAAATTAAATTCAACGTAGACTTGTTCTATCGAAAAGCCTATGAATTGAATCACATAAATGCACGCTGGTGATCTGGCCGACCGCAAGGTTAGTTAAGAGTCTCTAATCCATTATATTGGGTACCTTAGATCCAAATATTATTGAACTTGTGGCTCAATACTGAGTAGTGATATTGCAAAAGGAACTGACCCATCTGTTTGGAAAGTTGCCATAGTAATGCTGTCCCGTGAGTTCTACAATATTTGGGTTGAATGTACCTTGCGTCCCCAGATCAATGACCTCAAATCCTTTGATTAACTTCACTTGGGATATTTGATAGGACAAGTTCAAGCAAGAACAAACTGCAACTGACATGAAACAATTGAGTAGACAGAGAATTACTGGCCCGTGAATTCGACAATGGTTGGGTTCAATGTACCTAGTAAAATAGGACGAGAAAACCAAGACCAACCCTAGGGCCCCATATATTAATGAACTGAAATCTTTTGATTAACTTCACTTGAGCCATTTGAAGAACATGTTGGAGCAACAAGTGCAACTGGCATGAAACAACTAAGACTGTGTATCCATATGCTATTACAGAATCGTTTTGAAGGGAGCATAACACCATTTGAAAGATCCTCCTTCGAAGAATATCTGCATCACAAATAATTTTTTTTTATCAGCGTTTATTGTCAATTATACAATCTACATCCTAAGAATATTGAGTAAATTTGATGAATGGTTCTTGACTTGAAAGTCAGATGCCCATTGACATTCCCACTTATTGAATACTAATAATTATTGGTGCTGCAGAAGAAGGTCAGTAGGCCACGTTTTCTTCAATCGTCGGTTCGCTGGTCCATCCCGGTACAGATTTTCAATCTGGTCACTCCCGTGACCTGTTATTCTATGTTTGTAGTAGGTGGTGATTGTTTCAATTTCTTCAGTGATGTAGGGTATTTGAAGGTCCTCATGTATTGTCTTGTTGCTTACGTACCAAGGAGCGTTTACTATTGAGCATTATGTCTTTGACTGGAATCTTTGGATAATGTTAGTCCTTGATGATTTTCACATCCCCAAAGTTGCAGACCATATGTCCAGATGGGTTTTAGCATTACTTTGTACAGTAAAACCTTATTTTTGGTAGATAGTTTGGACTTTCTTCCTATTAGCCAATACATTTGTTTCAATTTTATGTCCAGTTGCTTTCTCTTCGCTTCTATATGTTTCTCCCAGGTGAGTCGACGGTCCAAGTGCAGACCTAGATATTTTACAGTGTTTTTTACCGGTAAGGAAACTTAATCGATAGTGACTGGGGGGCAGTTGCTGTGGCAGGTTGTAAATGTCACTTGAACTGATTTGGAGTTATTGATTTTAATTCTCCATTTTTATACCAGGTGTTTAATCGGTTCAGGTGGTCTTGGATGTTAGCTGAGGAAATTACTGGGTTACCATCTACGGAGAGGATTGCGATGTCGTCCGCAAAAGCGGCCATCGTTGTGGTATCACTTGCAGGTAGATCTTTGGTGTAGAGAAGGAAAAGCAATGGACCCAGTACACTTCCTTGTGGCACCTCAGATCTTATAGGGTAATGGTCTGATGTGGCATCGATGAATTTCACAGAGAAGTATTTTTCAGCCAAGTAGGACTTCAATAAAAGGTTGTAATTGTGGTGAAGGGTATTTTTTATTTTATAGTTCAATCCAGTGTGCCATACCTCGTCGAAATGTCAAGAAATACTCCACTGCAATATTTCTTCTCTTCAAGGATTTTAGCAATGGTATTTACTATTCTGTAGGCCTGGTGAGTTGTCGACATATTCTCCCTGAAACCAATTGATTGGTGGGAAGAATATCTGTCATGTCATGTTCTTCATATATTCTTTTGAGCAAGAGACTTTCGAGAATTTTACTGGGTACAGGTAATAAGCTGATCGGTCGGTAAGACGTTGTCTCTTGGGGGGGTTTGCCGTTTTTGTGGATCATTATGATGTTGGCGTATTTCCATGTGACAGGAAAATAGCACAAGTGTAGGATGCGATTGTAGATAGTTGAGAGGAATGCAATTGCTTTTCTAGGTAATTTTTTCGGAATCTGGGGAGTTATGAGGTCATACCCAGGTGCTTTTCTATTATTCAGTTTTTATTTCAGTTTTTACTTCGTGGATGTTTATATGTCTAATCACAAATAATAGAGAAAAATTTGTGCTCAAATTTCTGCTTTGAAGATATTGATTGCAAGAAAATTTAAGATTGTATTTTCCTTATTTTCCTGAAAATTCCTAAGCCATGGATTCATCAATATTAATCATTATTTCATCATTTTGTTTCGATAAATTGGCAAAAGAATTATTTTGTTCGTCAAAATGGCAAAAATTGAGGATATACCAAAATATCTCCGTATTCTTCTGCAGAGGAAATAACATCCCTTCCAGAAACAATGAGAGCATATTTTATACTCTCTTATTTCAAAGTGAAAGTGCGCATATTTTTGTAGTAAATGTTCACATTCACGTGGTTATAATTTTTTTCAGAAAATCAGATCAAAGTTAAGGGAGTATAATAGGTAGAATTGAAATCTATCAGTTTATCCGCATTACTCGAAAAATTAGATGAATTTTTGAAACCTCTTTTGTACATCCACAACACCCATAGGTAATGTTCAGGAAAAAAATTGGTCGTATCAATTCGAAGTTAGAGCCATGGTATCTAGAACATGAAGAAAAGGTAGCGATTCTTCACTCCGAAAACGGTGAAAATTTCAAGTTTAAATTTTTCGATATTCTGAGTGTTCATTACGTAGTCTATCACCAACCCTGTATAAGTCTTCAGATGCTATGTCAGTGCTAATCATACTATCCAATTATGTATAAATTATATAACGATTCCCCCTCACGAAATACTCTACTATCAATATACAATGTTTTTTATTATTTAGATATCACGTCAGAGCCTTCATTATTTTTGTTAAATATAAGGATGATTCGAAATATATTGAAAATAAAGTTGCCTCCTCGGGTATATAGCTGATTCTCATCCGAATATGTTCAGTTGAGACCAAAAAAAATCTCTGGTTCATTATTACAAAATACCCGCAATATTTCTTTAAACCTATCAAATCTTTTTCATTATGAATTGCTTCGATTAGCTCTGTGTAACATATACAG
Source organism: Myrrha octodecimguttata (assembly GCA_958510865.1). NCBI lineage: Eukaryota > Metazoa > Arthropoda > Insecta > Coleoptera > Coccinellidae > Myrrha > Myrrha octodecimguttata. Next base: position 15,188,887 of record OY294058.1, on the reverse strand, counting down.
AGATGTTAGTGAAACCCAATCAGGAAGGGGTTCGTCCGTCATAATATAGTATAGTGTCGAGAAGTCATTATGCTCGAAATGTCTACAATACACCTATATGAATCATTGTTTTTATAGTTATCTCATCATGATTTAGTTCATTTTACAAAACGCATTGAATGCAAAGTCGAACAAAATTCATCCAGCAGTGTGAAAATCTCTTGAACAAACTCTATCATATTTAGTTATTCTGGCAGGACCGTTTTCTCAGTTACCTTATTTTGCCTTTTCTTGCATGGAATTTTAAGGGTCAAATATGCAAATACTCAACTATAGCATCTACATTAGAATATATCTGATAAATCGTATAACGCCGTCCTTCGGTTTATTTATCTCGTACTTCACAACGACACGATAACTCGGGCTAGTGCTAAACAAATTTTTTTTAATGAATCATTTTAATTGTGGATTTATCCTGAAATTGTTAAAAATGCTGTACTCCATACCATAAACAAAGCGAGAAAGTGAGGCTCTTCTACCTCCTATGTAGAAACACGAAAAAAAATTCAATGCAGAAAAAGCAGTTACTTTGACACCTTACGAAAGACGGCGGCTTCGTACTACGTTACAGTAACCAACCTATAGAAAATCAAACCGCCTGTGTGGCCATTGTGGAAATTTGACCACTGAGTCAACGTATGAAAGAAAAATCCAACTCAGAAAAAAGAAATTATAGCGATGAAAGTGTACTATGCAATGATAAATCGTCCTCAGAATTTAACAAAATCGGTATGCTGTGTACAGACAGGAATGAGCAAATGTGTATCCACGAGAAATGCGTGCATGAAATACACGTGCGCTGAGCCTGTTAATTTTTCAGAACGTAACATCCCGAATAAATGTATGCGATAATACAGAAAACGTGCCACATTAAATATTGCAGAGGGGGAAATAATATGAAACATGGCGTGTTTCTGTGATGAACAAGCTCTCATTAACGTTAATTCGATTTCAAAATAGCCCGTGGGTGAGTGTTGTATTTTCGACAGTGCTTTCATCTCCGTTGATTTTGTATATACCAAATCTTCGATATCGATGCTTCACACATATATTATTTCACATGTCTGTATGAAACCGTGATGTTAGTAGCATTTTCTTGGGGAAAACTAATACTACAGACATATATCACATAATATGGAGGAAACATAGGCATAACGAAATAGTGAGAACGAGAAAAATTCCGAAAAAATCAAGCTAATCGAAATGTCACATTCAACAATAATGACTATCTGAAAAATTTTAGGAAATCACTGACGTGAGGTCTCCGAAACTATTTTGCCGATATTATTCATTAACAAACCTAACCAAAATATTTAGGCTCCCAACCTTATTCTCCAATATCAAGTCGCTAGGTCCTTTCCTTCAAGAGTTAGAACGCATACGGACGAACGGACGGAATCGAATTTGACCATGGATTCTTCTTCAGGGAGTCCAACCTTATCGTTTGGGACCACTTTCGTCTCAAAATCCGGAAATTACAGACATTGTGACGAAATGATAACGTGTTGTTCCCCAGAACAAGCGCGTGAGAATGGATATAGTAGACTAATCAAAACTCGATAATCCACTATAAATTCTGCTGAGTGTTGAATATCAGACCTAGAGTTTAAAAAAAATTCATATATGAAAATAAATCCCTATTTTCCATGGTCACGGCATCACCCTCGAACCGGAAGATCAATTTCGCTAATTCTTTTTTTGTTGGGCTATATATATCATATTAGGATATGATGAAAGGAAAATTTAAGAAAGTTGCGTGTAAAATTGAAGAAAACTCACTTCCTCTGAATGACATTTGGTGAAATCATTCGACATGTATCGTTATATATTTCAAATGTTTTTAAAGCAAGCACTGAGAATTATCATTGGATTAGTTGTTTTTGAAGATTAAATTAAATTGTTCAGGTTCCGACAGTTGCTTTTCTCTTCTCCACCAACAAATGTCCACCACTATTCAATCAGCCCTGGTTAGGGCGTTTTGTTCCTGGAAATTTTGGAGACATTTATGGTTTTATTGTTAGTACAATACTGGGTCTCTGATGCCGGATGCAAGCACAAAGCAAACACGCAGTGCAGCACTCGGTTTACGGGCCTCAAAACATCATAACATGCATGTAAAGACAGCTGTATATATTATTATGTAATATAGGCTTAAGCATTCGTTTTTACAATGTGATTGCACTCTAGTGAGTCCAAAGGATTTCCTGGAAGTATCTAGGCAAGAGCAGCTTCTATGTCAGCATTATTAACTGAATTAGCTTTCTGTCCGTATAAACGGAACTATGTTAATCATTATTATTACAACCAGCTTCGAATAAACTTGCTTTAGAATAAATTGCGTTTTTTTTAAATGATCTTAGAGACAAAAATTATAATTTGCCGCGAGGATGTTGCTAGTATACCTAACGAGAGAAAGTGTGCGTTAATTTTAATTCCTCAAGCAACTTTCAAGAAGAATCAGAGTTTTGGTTTATTATTCGATAAAATCAAATAAAAAACCTTAGTGATCGACCAACAAAAAAAAATTTTAACCCCCCTGAAAATTTCACAGATTACGTTTTGGAGTATGTAGATTTGAATAAAGTAATAAAAAAAATCCGTCCGTCCGCCGTCCGTTGTACGCCGTCCGATATCCGGGGCTTTTCTCAGAAAGTACCGAAATCAGTGAAACTTGGTAGAAAAATCGTGTGTCGCTCAGGATTGATCCTCCAAGGTTTTCAGCAGGATCGATGTAACCTAAGGGCTCAAAGTGAGGGGTTGGGGAAAAAAAATTATTTCTCGAAAACTTACCACCGAATTTTCATGAAACTCTGAATGTTGATTACTGTTGCAAAGCTAAACCAAAAAAATTCACCCGGATGATTTCCGACCAGTGGTTCCCGAGTTATGAAGAAAAACGCTGCAAATTTCCAATAATGTCGAAAATGACATCATCGCATTCGGTTCTAAGATTGGAATTCACTGGAATAATCGGTTAACTTTTCATCCAGAATCATACATCTAAAAGACGATGAAAATATTGACTACCAAATTTTCAGCACATATCGAGAAATTTTTAATGGATGCGCTATTATTTTATAAACATAATTTGCAAATGCCCCATTGATGTTCTTGACAATTTCATAATCGTAAGTAGTTTAGATTGCATATTTTTGGGTTTTCTCTCCCAATATCTTGAACATAACTACTAAAAATCGGATCAAATTATTTTTTATAGAAATCACCCTGCGGATTACGGAATTTATGATTGAATTTCTTCATGAAGCTCAGTCATATCTTAAATAAAACTTTTATTTTATTCATAAATCATTGGTTTTTCAGAACACAAAAACCAATTCCATGAAAAAATTCATTTGAAACATTGAAATCTCAATAAACAATAAATACTCTTTTATAACTGAATACACTTTTACATGCAGAAAATAATGCAGATTTCCAAAAAATTCGGTTGATCGGAGGTTTCCATCAATTTCCATCAATTGCGTAGTACAATTATCGTCAACATATGGATATCCGTTACTGGTTTCAATCGAAATCCAATATCTTTCGTACTGACAGTTTGAAATAAGCGTGAATATAAAAAATAATGAGCATTTATATGATGAATCAAATTGGACGATATAATATGCAAAAAAATCAATAACAAACCGCAAATCTCATCAATTGTCGATTGTCAAGAATCTAATACTGAGGGTTGGAGCCTTAGACTAAAGTTAGGAGCCGATGATCTATCTACCTGTTCTGAATGGGGTATGTGCCGGGTCGTGACCTAAGACGAGGGATATAGCGTAGACAAAAATATTCCGCATGTTTCATCATCTGGTTGTCGGCAAACTACTTTTTTGAAATTTACGTCTTTACATCAAACAGACTTCTGACAACGATAACAACGAACGAAATTTATAATCTAGAATTATTCTTTCGAATTCAACCTGATGAGGTTCACGATATATTTAATTGTTACAGAATTGTTATTGAAAATAACTTTAATTTTTCAGTTTGTTTGGTGGACACTTTGTGAATCAAGTGAATCGGATATCTGCACTGTGAAAACAAATTTTCTCAGATCAATTGCACAGGAAGGTTGAGTTTTCTTTCGTTTCATTATATTTTTCAGAACAGAGTTGAATCCTAGTAGAAATCACATCTACACATCTGATATATGCAGAAAGTCTCGAATTTTGTTTTACGTATTGGTGCTAGTTTGAAAGATTGAGTTTATTTCCTCAGTATCAAGAAATACGAACGCGTTCGGATTGAAACATCATGACTAATTGTGAAATATTGACACTAGATTTAATGCGGAATTTCGTGAGAATTGTATTGGAAAAAATAAATTTTTTTTTCAAAAAATTTTTTTTTCGGATACATATTCATCAGAGTTCAATGAAATTTAGTACAGGTTTCAGAGTCAACATTTAGAAACAGTGTTTCAAATTTCAGTTTGACCGATATTTATATGTGCAGATATTGGCAAAAAATTTCGTGACCATTTTGAATATTGAGATTATTTCCCTAATATCTCAAAAAGGGCAAACCCTATCTGATTTGAAGTTCATTTTCAGTTGTAGAATACCGAAACGAAATTTAATAATTGTGGAAAATAGTAAGATTTTCAAAGAGGTGAAACGACTATGGAACGCCCCCCTTCATTCAAAATATTATTTTAAATTTTGCTACTCAGTTAGCGTTCTGCATGTGGAAATGTTATTTAATTATACAAGTGTATTTATTGAGATTTCAATGTTCACATGAATTATTTCATGGAATTGGTTTCTGTGTTGTGAGATACCGGTGAGTTATGCATAATACAACAGTTTTTTGAGATATCAATGGTATATTGGGTTATGTAACTGAGAAAATAATAAACCTTGTGTAAAATTTGCAGCGTTTTCTAAAGTGCAATGATAAGTCCAAAGTGAAGTTCCGACTACGCAAAGAAGCTCGAACAGTGCAGGAATCCCCGAAAAAAACAGTAAGGAGACCAACCAGGAATTGATCTCAACTGCAGCCCTTGAGGATCATCCTTTGGAGTTTGGAGGTAGCAGCCCAAGCACAAGGTTTGAAACAGAAGTAAGTGAGGCTGAATAATAATCCTAATTTTTTCCTATCCCTGGACCAAAAGATAAAGAACACATTTTTCTTCTATCCCAGAAGACATAGGTGAATAGAGATCTTTTAATCATTGATTTCTCAATGAATCAGCTCAATTCACTTCAACTTGAAACTAAAATTAAACAAAAAATGGCGACATCCAACGATAACCATGTTGTTATAGATCTCAGTACCGTTAAATATTTTGGAGAATTACTTCCTAAATTTAATGGAAACTCAAATGGATTGCAAACATTCCTAATTGAAGCAGTGAATTTTGTAAGCCAATTTGGAACCACAACTAATGAATTAATAAATCAATATTGCTTTGCTACAATTAAATCAGAATTGATAGAAGTAGATAGATCAATAGTATATTCGGGACCATGCTGCAATACATGGCCAGAATTGAAACAATTATTGAACAGCAAGTTCGGTTTCCAAATCAATTTCTATGTTCTTCAAAGTGAATATCAATACATGAAAAAGAAATCGAAAGAAACATTGTCGGAATTTATCGATAGAGTTAAAAACATCAAACTACGATATGATTACCAAATACAATAATTATTAGGTTTGAGCCTTTTGGAAATTAATGTTTACAGAAATTTTTCGAACAAGATTGGAAATACTGTACTATATAGTAACATAGATGAAAATTCTAGGAATTTACTAGATCTCCAACGAAAACCATGATGATTCGATGATACGTGTAAACTGCTGGAAAATAGAGAAATAAAGAGAGAGCAAATCTATTTGCAACCTGTTTCAAAGTCACCTTTTACGCAGAATCCATTTTCCAATTGAAACATCTTTAGAACTGATCGAAATCATTATCAGTGCGCTAGACCCAGTCGAAAATTTACGTCCCAACCAATTCCATTGAAATTTAACAAAACACCAGATTACAAATTTGTAACCAGTAGTCAAGTATTTGGAAAGCCCCGTGATGTGTTTGAACCAAATCCAAATCAGAGATTAAATCTGCCGAAACCGGAGCCTAAGTCTATTAGATCAAGAAATTACCCCATTAAAAGACCAGCAAGTAGACAGATACGACATGAACCCCCGAAAAATCGACAAATTTTCCGAAAAACTGGTCCCCCAAAATTTTAGCTTGAGAACTTACAAATACGGAAAACGTAGAGTATCAGGAGTTCGAGCAGAGTAAAGATCTAGAATATCCGAATCAAATATTCTCCGAAAACGATATTGAGACTGACGAACAAGAAGACGAAAATTTGCAAACATTAGCCTTGCAAAATCAAATTACCTAAATTTCACGAAAGAGCATTTGGCATCATAGCCATTCATCAAATTAGATAATCCACCCTGTGAGTTATTAATCTATAGTGGAAGTTCGATGAGTATAATTGACCCAGCTCTAGCATTTAGTATATTCCTGGAAAACATTTATAAAAAACACACATATTTCAAAACAGCTTTTGATGAAGACCATAATCAATACAAAGTTACTTTTCCACTTTACTCATTGGGCCTAGAAAATACATATCCCCTTGTTATTTATGAATTCCATACACAATATGATGTTGTTATAGGTGTTAACCTATTGAAGGATTCAAAATTAAAACTTGATTGGCAAAATCATGAGTTAGGAAATGATATCAAAGCGCCAGAAATTTCTTGCAAAAACCCAGTTATAATGATCCTCTACCCATTGAATTAGATCATTTAGACAATAATTTTCGGAATCAATTGACAAAAATTATTCGAAGTCACCAACAAGCATTTCACTTGAAAAATCAACCTTTGAATGCCTCAAATAGAGTCGAACATAATATCAGAACGATCGACGAAAATCCAATTTATGTGAGACGATATCGATACCCAGAGGTACCTAAAAAGGTAAGTGAAAACTCAGATCCAAGATTTTGTGAGTAAAAACATCATTAGATCGAGTATTTCTCCCTGGTCATTTCCCATTGTAATCGTTCCTAAGAAAACTGACCATTCAGGCAACAGAAAATGGTTTTCTCAGTTATATAACCCAATTTACCATTGATATCTTAAAAAACTTTTATATTATGCATAACTCATTGGTTTCTCACAACACAGAAACCAATTCCATGAAATGATTCATGTGAACATTGAAATCTCAATAAATACACTTGTATAATTAAATGACATTTCCACATGCAGAACGCTACGAAGGCGTAGAAGGGCCACACTTTGTCGACAAAAATTTTTTCACCTAATTCCGACTTTAATCTCGGAATTAGACTAATTCCGACTTTGAACTCGGAATTATAGACTAATTCCGACTTCAAACTCGGAATTATACATAATCCCGACTTTGAACTCGGAATTATACTAATTCCGAGTTTGAAGTCGGAATTATAGACTAATTCCAACTTTAAACTCGGAATTATAGACTAATTCCGACTTTATTTTCCCAATACAATTCTCACGAAATTTTACATTAAATCTAGTGTCTATATTTCACAATTAGTCATGATGTTTCAATCCGAACGCGTTCGTATTTCTTGACACTGAGGAAATTACCTCAATCTTTGAAACTAATACCAATACATTCAAAATTCAAGACTTTCCGCTAATATCAAATGTGAAGATGTGATTTCTTCTAGGATTCAACTTTGTTCTGAAAAATATTAATGAAATGAAAGAAAACTCAAACTTCCTGTGCAATTGATCTGAAAAAAATTTTTTCCACAGCAGATCCGATTCACTTGATTCACAAAGTATCCACCACACAAACTGGAAAACTAAAGTTATTTTCAATAACGTTTCTGAAACAATTAAATATATCGTGAACCTCATCAGGTTGAATTCAAAAGAATAATTCTAGATTATAAATTTCGTTCGTTGTTATCGTTGTCAGATATACTCAACTAAGAGGGTGTCAAATCCGAAAGTCTGTTGGATGTAAAGACGTGAAATTCAAACAAGTAGTTTGCCGACAACCAGATGATGATACATGTGGTATATTTTTGTCTACGCTATATCCCTTGTCTTAGGTCACGACTCGGCACAGACCCCATTCAGAACAGGTAGATAGGTCTTCGGCTCCTAACTTTAGTCTAAGGCTCTAACCCTCAGTATGAGATTCTCAACAATCGACAATTGATGAGATTTGCGGTTTGTTATTGATTTTTTTGCATATTATATCCTCCAATTTGATTTATCATATAAATGCTCATTATTTTTTATATTCACGCTTATTTCAAACTGTCACTACGAAAGATTTTGGATTTCGATTGAAACCAGTAACGGATTTCCACAGGTTGACGATAATCGTACTACGCAAACCGAAATTGATGGAAACCTCCGATCAACCGAATTTTTCGGAAATCTGCATTATTTTAAATTACACTACTTAATTCGCGTTCTGCATGTGAAAGTGTTCTTCGTTTATGAAAGAGTATTTATTGAGATTTCAATGTTTCAAATGAATTTTTTCATGGAATTGGTTTTTGTGTTCTGAAAAACCAATGATTTATGAATAAAATAAAAGTTTTTTTCAAGATATGAATGAGCTTCATGAAGAAATTTAATCTTAAATCCCGTAATCCGCAGGGTGATTTCTATAAATAATAATTTGATCCGATTTTTAGTAGTTATGTTCAAGATATTGGGAGAGAAAACCCAAAAATATTCAATCTAAACTACTTACGATTATGAAATTGTCAAGAACATCGATGGGGCATTTGCAAATTGTGTTTATAAAATAATAACGCACCCATTAAAAATTTCTGGATATGTGTTGAAAATTTGGTAATCAATTTTTCATCTACTTTTAGATGTATGATTCTGGATGAAAAGTAAACCGATTGTTCCAGTGAATTCCAATTTTAGAACCGAATGCGATGATGTCATTTTTGACATTATTGGAAATTTGTAGCATTTTTCTTTATAACTCAGGAACCACTGGTCGGAAATCATCCGGGTGAAATTTTTTTGGTTTAATTTTGCAACAGTAATCAACGTTCAGAGTTTCATGAAAATTCGGCGGTAAGTTTTCGAGAAATAATTTTTCTTTTCCCCCAACCCCTCATTTTGAGCTCTTAGGTTACACCGATTCTGCTGAAGAGCTTTTCTACCAAGTTTAACTGGTTTCGGTTCAGTACTTTCGGAGGAAAGCCCCGGACCACGGACGGCGGACGGCGGACGGTGGACGGCGGACGGCGGATGGACGTTTTTTTGTCGGTCGATCACTAAGGTTTATTATTTGATTTTATCAAATAATAAACCAAAACAATTGACACTAAATTTCCTATCCCCATTATGATGAACTTTTGGATAAACTGAAAAATGCCAAGTATTTTAGTGCTCTCGATTTAACGAGTTGCTTTCACCAAATAGAACTAGACGATGAGTCAATCGAAAAAACTGCGTTCGTTACAGATGAAGCATATTTCGAGTTATTGAGAATGCCCATTGGATTGAAAAACGCCCCTTCAAGCTTTCAATGTTTCATTAAACACGTTTTAAAACCAATTATTCATAAAATATGCATAGTATACATAGATGATATCCTCATATTCTCTGAGATACTAGAAAAACATTTGACATTCAAACAGTCCTGCAACTTTTGGAAAAAGAAAATCTCAAAATTCAGTTGAACAAATCATATTATTTTCAGACCGAAATTGTATTTTTAGGTTACAAAATATCTGAAAAAGGCGTAGAATCAAATCCTGAAAAAATTGAAGTTCTGTCCAAAACGATTAAAGGAATTAAATCATACCTTGGAATGATAGGTTACTATAGAAAGTTTATTCCAAATTTTTTTAAATTAACAAAACCCATGACTGAGTACCCGAAAAAAATATACAAAATTGAATATTTATCATAAAGAATATATTGATGCATTTCATACTAGCAGAAATATGCTCATTAATTATGCCATTCTGCAACATTCAGATTTTAACAGACCATTTTTCCTAACAACCGATGCATCTCAATATGCCAAAACTAAAACTAAGCACAGAGGTTTTCAAGAAAGCATTAAAAGTCGTTTTTATTGGCCCCAAAAGAATAAAGATATTCAGTCTTATATTAACTCTTGCGAAATTTTTCAGTGTCAAAAGTATGAACGTCATCCAACAAAATTGATTTTCAAAAGTAATCCAATAGGTGAAAAACCATTCTCGCATTCATTCATTGACACAATTGGAATGAATAGAACACCATGTTTAACTATAGTAGACGCTTTCTCGCGACATGGTCAACTTTATATTCTAAATAGCAATATTGCAACAGAAATAGCCAATCAGCTCATTAGTTATTTCTCCAATCATGGCATTCCAGAAAAGATAACTTTTGACAACGGAACAGAATTAAAAAATCAAATTATACAAGATTTGGGCGAAACTCAAAAAATATCACTCCATTATTGAACGAATTCTAACCCTAATTCAAATGCTTTAATCGAAGGCTTTCACTCCATCCTGATCGAACAATTAAGAGTATTAGATGACAAAAAATGTCTTTAACTGAGAAAATTAATAGAGCACTTTTGAGCTACAATAATTCGATACATTCTTCGACTTCGTATACACCGCTACAAATCATCGAGTCAGATTTGAATCATTACACACCTGTTGGGCAATCAACGCACGAAAAAATCTCCCAATATACTAAGCAATATCACGAAAATATGAAGGAAATTTTAGACCATTTAAAGTCACGAACAGATAAACAAAAGTCCAACTCAGAACAAACCAATCAAAGTAGACATAAGGAGAAACAATTAGATGAAGCGATTTTAGCCATACCACAAAAGGTGAAGCTTCAACCCAAACTCAAAAAAACTAATATAGAAATTTTGGACAATGTCCTGATAAAAAATCCGGATTCCCAAAAAATTTATCAAAAAAATAAAATAAAACAGGAAAAGTAATAATTTCTATTTTTTCTCTCTTTTCAGAAAAACAAAATAAGAACCGTTTATCCTATTTTCACCCTGTTTTTCTGTCCTGCTTCTCAATCACTCAAAATTCAGGAAATCAAACCTGACGTTCTCCCATTTTTCGTAGGAAAAACCTATATCAGTGAATCTAAGCACATCATGATGTATCATTATAATTTAACGGACATAAGTAAACTAATACATGATCATTTTGTCTAAGTAGATCAAATATTTTCAATCAGTTTAAATAATCCCATGGTTTCAAACTTTATTGAATCCATAAAAATACAATTGAAGCGAAATGAAATCCTGCTTGATGACTTATATTCTACCCGTCATGTCCGAGGTTTAGTAAATGTAGGTGGTCACATAGCAAAGGTGTTATTTGGCACACTTGACAGTGAAGAAGAATCTCTCTGCTTGAATCATTTTCAATTATTTGAGAAAAAACTTCAATAAATGAAATTAGAATACAATCAATTTATAAGTATCGTAAGATCTATGACATCAAAATATTCTGATATTACGAATCAAATTAATAAATATTATAACCATTATCGATTAGTTCAAAATAACATTAATCGACTAACTCTCGTGCAATTTGAAGAATTATCTATTAAAAGAGTTCTAACCGAAATTTATACAGTAGTTAGCTTTGCAAGACTCCATCTATTACATGAAAGTATTTTATCCCAAGACCTATTTTATGAATCTATAAATTCAACTGATTTTATGAGACATCTGTATTATTTAAAATATTTTCATTATATCTGCTTTACCACCGTGAAATTCAGAAATGAAAATGTGATCTGCATCATCGAAGTACCTTTGACACCTCCAAATCAACACCTATTACCTTCACTATGTCCTATACAAAAATGTCACCCCCACCGAAAAGCCGAAGTACCTATTGGCTGAAAAAGAAAACATTTTATGGTCCATTGATCAAGAATGCCCTGAAGTGGAAGATTTGTGGATCTGCTCCAAAATTTTCTAATCCTAACTCTACCAAATCTGATGTCTGATAATTTCACCATTCAAGAACCAATTTTCAAATGGAAAATCCGTCCAAATCAAATATCTTCTACATATTTTATTTTTAACCTGACAATTATCGTAACGATAACGTATAAGATTTTTATTGCAAAATTTACGAACATTTTAAAATTTCGAATAAACTTGTTTCAAAATCAATTGCGTTTTTTTTTATAAAAGTAAGTTTAGTGAGAAAAATTATAATTATATGTACTTGTTGTAGTAATAAAGAATATTATATACTCATGGAGCCATGATGCACTTCAAACACTGAAACATCTGAAAATTGTGAACAGGTTGCGCGTTGGTACCTGATCTCATCAATTAATTTTGGAACAACCCCTCAAAATTTCATATTGCTATAACTCCGATTTTGCCCATTAACAATATCAACCGAGATTTTCAGACTCCAACCATCGTTCGAGATCGAGACCAAGAAGTAGTGAAGATTCCAATACACTGCTCATGCGCTACGGGGCCGATAAAACTTTCAGGGAATCACCAGATGAAGGGTAGATTATGAACATATGCCGCTGTCCCGCGTCCCGCATATTGTCACTTGTAGGATCCAGCAAATGCTTCGGCTATTTACCAGTAGATGCCGTGAAAGGTCGATGCGAACAAATATTTTGAACTTATTATCAGAAAAATTCAAAGAATTCATATCTGATTGGACTGAAACAAAGTCTTCGATTGCCGATGTCGATTAGAATGAAATATAAACGAAATCGAAGATATGCTTTTCGAAATATGTGAATTTCTTCAATAAAGTCTCTGAATTTTCCTCTTGATTTGTTCCTCAGAAAAACCAGGATATCTGATTGGGCTGAAATAAAGTACTCCGTTATGAAGTGGCGGTTTGGAGATCTCAGCGGAGTTTGAATTAAAAAAAATGATTTTTTTCTCCAAATTTTTCTATGGAGAATTCTTCAAATTACTACTGTATATCTACCAACCAAGTTGTAGCGAATTCATCCACTTCAAGAAAAACAGAGAAAGGGGCGGAGTCGAAACACGATATTCAAATCTCCGAAAAATCGTAGAAATATATTTCGCTCCGCTCACAAAATCACTCCATCTGCATTCACTGTTCACGTCACCGCTAAGAAGATATTCTATACGCTGCATTCCTGACGCCATCTGCATTCATCGTTATCCTTGTCAAGGCGAAGAAACTCAAGAAGATTCAGCGCTCCGAGAACATCTGTTTTTTTACCATCCTCGACGACGGAAGCGCCCCCGACAGTACCGACTGGCGCTTAAGCATCCCTGGCGTCAGCGAAAAACTACCTGTCAACACTCAACGAGATTTACAACAAAAATTGTTAGCGTGTGTCTTTCAAAAAAAAGAATTTTATTGCCTTTCGAATTCTCTTCTGTTGTAACACTCGAGAGTGAAATAAACAGGCTAATCCCTTTTCTTTATTACGTGTTTGATTTCACAGGACACAACAACCCCACAAATTGGTGACCCCCGACGACCGCAATAAGGAATTCCAGTGGCGTAGACGACACCAGGGCCAACCGAATACTTGAAGGAAGGAAGAACGTACCCCAATCAGCAAAATGCAGAGCGACGAAGCACAAATCTCCAGAGTCCCAGTCCGGATGCCAGAATTCATTCCCGCCGACCCGGAACTATGGTTCGCTATAGTAGAAGGAATCTTCACCAGTGCCGGCGTGACTTCGGACAAAACGGAGTTTGGACACGCAGTAGGGGCCCTACTAGCGAAGTTCGCAACCGAAGTGAAGGACGTCATCCTGAAGCCACCACCGTCAGAGGCCTACTTCAGAATCAAGACGGAGCTGATCCGACGGCTGTGCACATCTCAGGAAGAGAAGACACGCCGCCTCCTCGAACAGGAAGAAATTGGGGACCGCAAACCATCCCAATTCCTCCGACATCCGAGGGGCCTAGCCGATGCCAACGTACCCGACGCGTTGATGAAGACCTTATGGTTGACCGACTACCCAGACAGATCCAAGTAGCCCTCACCATCGTCAAGGACAGCGAGCTAGAGGACTTGGCAGCCCACGCAGACAACATCGCCGAGGCCTCCAAACCACCCGCATCCCAGATCGCTGAGACGACGTCGATGCAATCCTTCGAGGTGATGATGAACGTCCACATGGCGCAGCTCACCCTGGAATTGAACCAAGAGATCGCAGCACTCCGAGCAAAAGTGGCAGCCTCAGCAGACGACCGACACAACAGCGACACCGGGAACGTTCCAGGTCCCGAAGCCACAGCAGACAATGCACCAATGGATTCTGCTTCCCACCTTCAGTTCGGAAGCAACTCGAGGAAGTGCACACAACCCTGCTCCTTCCAGTCGGGAAACGACAGAGGCAATCACTAATGACGGCTAGTGATCCCAGCCCAGCACCGCGCCGCGCCGTCTCTTCATCACCGACCGGGAATCCAAGAGGCATATCCTGATAGACACCGGTGCCGATCTCTGCGTATTTCCTCGAAGTGCAACTTCTGGAAGATGAGAGAAGTCCGACTACACCCTCTCAGCAGCTAATGGCACAGACATCGCAACATATGGTACAATCAACCTCTCGCTCAACTTGGGACTTCGCCGCAATTTCACATGGAGATTCGTCGTAGCAGATGTCTCCAAGCCGGTCAGTGGAGTCGATTTCTTCAGCTTCTACAACCTACTGGTGGAAGTGAGAAACCAACGTATCCTGGACGAAACCACTAAGCTCACTCACCACCAGAGGAGAAGCCACACAATGCAACATCCCGGTCATCAAAACTATCAGTGGTTCATCCAAGTACCACGACCTCGTAATGGAATTTCCCAACATAACGAGAACTGAGGGGGCCCCGATGAACATTAAGCACCATACATGGCATCACATTCAAACAACTCCTGGTCCATCACTTTCATCCAGGCCACGACGCCTGGCACCAGGAAAACTCAAATCAGCGAAGAGAGAATTCAAAACTCCATGGTCATCCCCACTACACCTGGCACCGAAAAAGTCAACCGACAGTTGGAGACCCTGCGGAGATTACCGAGCTCTCAACGCTCGCACAATACCAGATCGATATCCAGTCAGGCACATTCAAGACTTTGTCCACATCCTTCAAGGAAAGAGCATCTTCACCACACTGGACCTTGTTCGAGCCTACAATCAGGTACCAGTTGCTGAAGAGGATGTTCTCAAAACAGCCATTACGACACCCTTCGGAATGTTCGAATTTCCGTTCATGTCTTTCGGACTTAGGAACGCTGCTCAAACCTTCCAACGCTTCATTGACGAGGTACTACGTGGACTTGACTTTTGCTTCAGCTACATCGACGATGTATTAATCGCCTCAGAATCCGAAGAAGAACACATGGAACACCTTAAAATCGTCTTCGCAAGATTCCAGGAACACTCGATGACACTAAACCCAGCCATTATTTATTTTCGGCCAGCCTGAAGTCAAATTCCTAGGCTACCTAATTTCCGCTGAAGGCACTCGCCCATTACCAGATAGAGTTACCGACATTTCGGAGTATCCTCAACCAACCACAGCCAAAGAACTCCGCCGATTTCTAGGTATGATAAACTTCTATCGTCGTTTCATACCCAGGATATCAGACACTCAATCACCCCCCAACGACCTACTGGTACCAAAGCTCAAAGGAAAGGTCAAAATCAACTGGACTCCAAAAGCTTCAGCGGCATTCGAAGAGTGCAAAAAGAAACTGGCTACAGTAAATCTCCTCTCACACCCCAAGGACGATGCACCCCTAGCCAAAGTGAGTGATGCTTCGGATACAGCAGTTGGTGCAACTCTACAAAAACTTAACAATCAAGAATGGCAACCACTAGCTTTCTTCTCGACGAAATTATCAGGAGCAGAAACCCGCTATGGAGCTTACGATCGTGAACTCCTTGCAATCTACCTCGCCATCAAGCATTTCCGGCATATGGTAGAACCAAGAAATTTCATCATCTTCACGGACCACACACCTCTGACGTTCGCCTTCAAACAGAAGCCAAAAAAGTGCTCACCTCGACAGTTCCGCCACCTCGACTTCATCTTGCAGTTCACCACTGATATCCGCTATGTACCAGGTGATCAAAACGTCGTTGCCGATGCCCTGTCACGAGTCGATGAACTCTCAACCGCCCTCGACTACGCAGCATTGGCCAACTCCCAGCAAAACGACGACGAGTTGAAGAAACTTCTACATGGCAACACGGGACTTCAACTGAAAATGGTCAAGCCGCTAGGATCAACCATCGCAGTGTATTGCGATACCTCCACACCACTTGCTAGACCCTTCATCACGAAGCCATTTCGGAGATCTGCTTTTGATATCGTCAATCGTCTATCACATCCAGGAAACAACGCGACAGTCAAACTAGCCAAACAACGATTCGTTTGGCAGCGATAAAATGCCATCAAAACGACCGATGGACTGAAACATTCCCAACAGTCCTACTCGGATTGAGATCAGCATGGCGAGAAGATCTAAAATCCACCTCTGCAGAACTGGTATATGGCGAACCACTACGATTACCAGGCGAATTTCTCGAAACAAAGGAACAGACAACTGGAACTGACGACGTTTCGGAATTTGTAAGAAGTTTGCGAGAACAAATCGAACAGATAAAGCCCACGTACGAAATGAGACTTGGAGAACGGAAAAAATTCGTTTTCAAAGACTTGGCCACAGCAGAATACGTCTTCGTTCGTCACGACGGTCCAAAAGCCTTCCTACAACCACCGTACGATGGACCATTTCAAGTAGTGAGGCGAAGTCCAAAAACTTTCACCGTCAACTACTATGGAAAGGAAACGACTGTTTCTATCGACAGAGTAAAACCATCCTACATCATCACCGATAAAAAAACAGAACATCAGCCAGATAACCAGCCCGAAGAATTGCCAATTCAACCCACACAACAGGACCTCCATCATCAGGAAAGACGAACTCGCTCTGGAAGAAAAGTTCATTTTCCGGACCGACTTCGAGCAGGATTTTCGTGACTTCATCACTGGCAGGGGAGTGTGTAGCGAATTCATCCACTTCAAGAAAAACAGAGAAAGGGGCGGAGTCGAAACACGAAATTCAAATCTCCGAAAAATCGTATAAATATATTTCGCTCCGCTCACAAAATCACTCCATCTGCATTCACTGTTCACGTCACCGCTAAGAAGATATTCTATACGCTGCATTCCTGACTCCATCTGCATTCATCGTTATCCTTGTCAAGGCGAAGAAAGTCGAGAAGATTCAGCTCTCCAAGAACATCTGTTTTTTTACCACCCTCGACGACGGAAGCGCCCCCGACAGTACCGACCGGCGCTTAAGCACTGGCGTCAGCGAAAAACTACCTTACAACACTCAAGGAGATTTACAACAAGAATTGTTAGCCTGTGTCTTACAACAAAAAGAATTTTATTGCCTTTCGAATTCTCTTCTGTTGTAACACTCGAGAGTAAAATAAACAGGCTAATCCCTTTTCTTTATTATGTGTTTGATTTCACAGGACACAACGACCCCACAAAGTTTTACTCAAATCAGATAGATATTTTTCGAGTTATTGAAAAATCAAAATTTATTTGAAATGACTATAGCACAAAAACTATTTGACAGATTTGACCCATTAACTAACTAAAACTTAAACTAACCTGAGAATTAGGTTTTTTCTATCGAAATATATAGCGCACTCGGCCGGCCGGTCTAACGGACGGACAGAATAAATTTTGAACACGGATTCCCCATCGGTGAGTCCAACCTAGTCGTTTGAGACCAACATCGTGACGAAATGATAACTCGCTCTTCTCCAGAACAAGCGCGTAAAAACTCACGATAGGTATTCATCTCACTTGATTTAGGATAGAAGCTGTATTTACTACAAAGTCAAGTCCATCTAGAAAAGAATGAAGAAGTGAATTACGTCTTGAAAATGGAAGAACCCACAAGAAGGTCGCGATTTACTGAAACTTCAGGTGTGCGTCGAAATGGAAATGCGGCAGCTCTGAGCCGCCAAACGTAAATCTTGCTTTGAATTTTAAATGAACTGAGACAGCAAGTAGTTGAATATAATATTAAATCGCTGAATACAATATGAGGATTGGAAGTCTGATGGGTAACGAAAAAATATATGGCTTCAATAATCTTGTTTTATAGTAGCATTGACGTATTCAATAACTAGAACGGATTGAAGCTTGGTGATCTTGTGGTTCATGGTCAGTTTCATCGTCGTTGTTTGTTTCAATAACCGCATACAATTTATTTATGCTCTTAAATTCTATTGAGATTTATTTTGATCATATTTATTTATGTCTTCAGGTTGACGAAATGTGAATAAAGTTCTTTTTTCTGATGAAAACGTCTCAAGCGATTATTGTATACTCAAGGATATGATGTATAAATATAACCATTGTATAAAGAGGGATAGTAAGCCAGTCCCTATGTTAAACTGATTTGAGGCGATTTCGAGAGCCATCTGGTTGTCATGTTGTGGTACTGCAATAAAAATCGTCTGTGAAGTGGCGACCTCCGCAAAAAATGCAGTTATTTTTAGGAACTATTTTATTTCTCTCGATTATAGAAGAAAGGAATGAAGTTTTCTATATTCGTCTATCTAGAGAACTGTAATCAACCCGAAAAGACTAAGCGCAAGATTTAAAAATATAAAAGAAGACAGAGACAGTGGCGTGTATGGACCACGTTAGTATTTCTTGATAAATAACGCTGAAGCTTTTTATTCAGAATCCTTATACAGTGATTGTAGCGAATAGTCAATTCGAACTTCCCTTTCAGAGTATTTTGTTTGTTGCATTAAGAGTTAAAGATTTTTTTTCACTCAGGTTATTGTGCATTTCTGGGGAAACATCGAATTTTTAGTGTATTTTGCTTGCACATTAAAAAATTCGAGAAAAAGCTTTTTGGAACTCGGAAAATACCTCAGCCAGGTTGGTGAGCCGAGCTTATGCAGCTACTAAAAATTGGAAACATAGCCTACTTTGTGGAGCTTAACAATTTATTTGATTATTGAATTCATTCATCCCAACTGTGCAAACTATGGACTTATAAAACTATATGGACATGGCTTAGAGAGAGAACTGCGGAGTGCGGGCACAAGGATGGAACAACTAGTTCGGCCAAAATCATAGAATACGGAAAAAATAAGACAGATCATTTTGAAACCACATATTAAACTCTATTAGTCATTGTTTGAAATATATTTTTTCAAAAGTTTTGAAAGGAATATTTGTGGTTTCGGAAAAATTTCAAAGCTTATTCAATGTAATGCCATTCTGAATTAGATTATAGATAGCGTATAGGAGATATAATTTCCGTATTGTTTGTGTTCTCGTAAGCTTTTTGAATAAAAATTGAGTTCTCTCATTTTAAATCGGATTAATTGCTAGGTGAATAATGGCAAATCCGTATTGTGCCATTAATTGTAGGGGGAGATAATTGATAATTATCGTTTTTTTGTTAAGTCCAGTCTTGAAGTGGAGTTACTAATATAGCGGGTTAGAAGAACGGGAAGATTTTTCTCCACAAATGAAAATGCCAATCTTTTAATCAAGAGTAAGGCATTTCGATGAGTTCACCCATCATCATCAGACTCACACACTGCTCAGCTACAATGTTTACAATGTTAGGTAAACATAGTATCTGAGCAGTGTGTGAGTCTGATGATGATGAGTGAACTCATCGGAATGCATTACTCTTGATTAAAAGATTGGAATTTTCATTTGTGTAGAAAAGTCTTCCCCTTCTTCTAACCCGCTATGATAATTATAATATTCATAGCTGAATCGAATGTACCATAATTTTTCAGTGAAATTTAGATTGCATATTCCAACTTTTAGTTTCAAATCGACCAACCATATCGTTGCTGGAAATCGAGCAGATTTGAATTCGAAAAAGAACATCATTCATCATTCAGTCTAACTTTAATATTTTGAGACCATTTTCGCCTAAAAAATCAATAATAGAGTAATAAATATATAGCTTCAAACAACTTTAATGAATGTACTTATTTATTGATTGCTATGGATCCGCGAGCAGAAAAGAATTTCGCTCAGAATTCTTAATTATTCAGTTCACTCCAATCGTTTGAGACCATTCGATACACAAAATAAAAGAATTTATCATTTGGAGCTAAGGATATCGTCCTGAAATAAACTAGACAAATTACGTTGCTAAGAGTTCTATGCCGTCCTGGAACCAGCGGCCCAAGAAAATTTGAAAGACTAAATAGGGTAATTCATCAGATATTGTTATTGATTTTTAATATTCATATCCGAATAATTATCACGTCAATCATCACCTTTCAAAACTGTATTGTAATTCATACAAAGGAAAAGTCAAATTTCCTGGACCGAATGAAGATACCTGACAAACCCTTGAATTGTAAGAAAGAGGCAATAAAACCCCATCTGGAATAGGACGTGCGTCACTTCCGGGTGACGAGTAACCCTAGGCCATATCCAGGGAATTTTTTGAAATTATTCGTTTGGAATGCAAAATATAATAGATTAGAATGTATTAATTATTTCAATATTGTATGATTCATCAACCTATGCAGGTGTAACGGCGAGTATGACTTAGTTTTCTGCACGAAAAAAATCCTGCATTCATTCACACTTATGAAAACGCTACCTTTTTAGGTGAAAATGTGGATGAACGTAGCGCACAGATCCACCTATAGGCGTGAAGTCCCTGGCAAGAGTATCTTTTGCGCGCATGTTCAAATTCGTTGTTCGAAATCATTGCGTGGATTTTACCCATTCACGAATCCGACCTTCGTAATATTCCTAATATTTAAAAAAATACAGATCGGAGGATCGCAGAATATTGAATTTTTGAGAAAAAAATTCAAATTTTTTTCAAATTGTTCTAATGAAACGATCATCACAAAACTTTCCACAAAGTTCTTCATCAGTATTTCGAAACTATTTTTTCCCAATATTTCCAAAAATTATAATAGAATCCGCAACTGTTATTTGGTATAATATTGTGAAATATGAGGCTCAAGGTATGACAAAAATTCGTTTGAAATACATGGATAGTTTCTGACGAAGTCAATTTTTGGAAAACAAATTTCGAAAAAAATTTTTTTTTAATTACTGACTGCATGAAAAATTGCTCCGAGAGACACGCAACATCGAAAATAATACTTGAGAAACCCTTGAAATGTAAACAGGGGGCAATAAAATAGCATCTAGGTAGACGACCGACGATTTCGGGTTTCAAATAGCCCTGGGCTATATCAAGGGAATTTTTTTGAGAATTATTCGTAAGAGATGCAAAATATAACAAATATTTATTTACAACAAATAAAGTGTCAGGATTTAATAATCATATCAATACTATATGATATATCGACCTCTACAGGTGTAACGATAAGTATGACTCATTTTTCTGCATTAGATATGCCCCTTTATGTATTCTCAGCCTCTTTTAGGTGGAAACGATGAAAATACGGATAAATGTAGCGCACAGATTCACTTAGGCATGGAGCCCCTGGCATTGATGTTCAGGAACATAATATTGTGACTTTTGGGATTTAATTGACTACTAATTATTTCATGTGGGAAATTATCAAAAGTTTTCGTTATTTATATCATCCAAAAAGCATTGTTAGGATCATTGTATTCAATTTTATTAAGATTTAGCATTCCGCCTTAAACATTGGTGTATAATACAATGTTTGTGAAGTATTTTAATTAAAGAATTAAATATTAAAATCGAATTTCGTCAAATTGTATTCCAATATTTTATCCCTTACATATCATTCGAAGTTCCCGAAGCGCAAGTCAATTTCTACAACTTTTTTTTGAATACTTATTTTTCTGTTGTCATTGTATTTTTCAACGATGCTATTGTAGATTTAGATGAATACACCCATCTTCTAGTTCCGCCCATTTTCCATCCTCCAAATGACCTGCGATCGCAGAGACATCTTAATTGAAAGAATTTGCGCCATCTTTTATCGGGTAGAGTTGGCTACGTAGCTATGAGCCTACGTAACTCAAGCTACGACATACTACAACCCGAACTAAGAATCGACATGTCACTGATACCAACGCTTGTGTCGCCATCTATCCGTGGTATCAGGGCCGTCAAATGATATTTCCGTAAGGTTGGCTTACTATCCCTCTTTATACAATGATATAACTATGGAAATAAATAGTTTTCGAGTGCTCTTCTATCAGCATATGAGCTCCAGAAAAATTGGTGATATATACGAGGTGTATTCTGGACCAGCATTGAATTATATCAAATTCTTCGTATGAGAGAGTATTGCCATACAAAATTGTGTGGTCTGAATATTCTCAGCACATTATAATATTGTGACATTTATAGCAGTGAAACAATTCACTTATAAACTATTGCTATGAACCTGCTATATAATTTTGAATTTAAATTGTATTTTCCGCGGCTGCCTCTCCCTCGAGAAGGATTTTATGACCTGAAAATAATTGAATCTTATTGAATTTGGAATTAAGAATTCAATTCAATGATTTTATCATAAAAATATTAACGACTAGTTCTTTTTGTTTCTCACCCACGGTGTAAATGTCTCTTTTCATTTATTGCTTTTCTTTGGTTTCACTGTTTCCATTCCATATTCTAACCTCCACATCCATTGGCTCGCTGTTTACGTGTTTCCTTTCCGAATTCCACAGGAATATTGTTTACTCTGACTCCAATTTATTGTTCCTGGGTATTTCTTGATTAATTCGAGTACGATTATATTTCTTTTGCTTCTAATTTTTCATATTCAACTCATATTCTTGATTTAAGATTCCCATACAGTTCTACTACAAGATGTTTTGAATTCTTCTCTTTGGATCTTACGTAGAAATTGATGATCATCCACAAATTATTCAGGAATTTTCCTCCTTTAAACCACTTTAGAAAATTCGGCTGCATTTTTTCACACATCTTGATATGCGATTTGCCCACTTTCATAAATTCTAACATACAAAATATTACAAATTCCTACTTAAATATTACAAAATTTCAAAGTTTTCAATTTCAATTACCTAAAATTTATAACTTTCTGCTTAAATTGACCAAAAGGTATATTTATCATGTGAAACAGCACCTATTCCCAAAACACAAATGAACTTTGATTCAGTTGATTCCATAACAATCAATTAATTTTCAAATTCTTTGTCGATTCCAGTTCCCTTTCATAAATAACATTTTTCTTCATAATTCTACTTATATCTTCAACTTAAACTTGCTATTTAGGTTCAAATTAAACAACTTTCACTATCTTTCAATCAAATATTGATAGAGATCATTGTGAATAACTATTTCTAAACTACCCAAATTTGAAGATGTATTCAAATTAAGTATCGATTGAAGCTTATTTTGGAAGGATTCCGCATAATTTTTTTTGGCCTTTTCCTTGAGTTTATATTTCTTTTCAGTTGGACTAATCAGATTTGGTATTATATCTATTCCACTAGCTAGTTGATTCACAAGTTTATTTTTATTCTAGAGGCACTTCCATATTCCATTCTCACGTTTTTCTTTATATCTGAAAAAATCTTTTTACCGAAACTGAAATTCACTCATTAAATCTCCTTTTGTGCAATCTTTTATGAGCGCAATGTCACAGATTAATGAAAAATGTGCGTTTTCCATGTTTCCTTATATACATCCTAGGTAAGTATTATATCAAGAATTATGTTCAATGAAATATATCATAACAATCCCAACTGAAAAATTTTCTACTGATAACAGAGTTGATATATTTTGCATTGCATATAGTGTTATGGTAAGCCAAGCAAGCTTCATTTTACTTAACATAATATATTGAGTTAATACATCACCAAATAAGCAAATGCTTTCATAACTATACTAGCAAATCCAACAAAATTTCAAAATATTCAAAATTATTCATGATCCAATAACAAACCCAAGACAACTAATGGCACGATTCTAGGTAATGATTCAGGAACCATAATTCTCGATATTAATCCATCGAAGAGACTTCTTATGATCTGAATATGAAGATAATTTGAATCCATTTTCTATGTTTTTTATGGGTTTTCACTCCCAATATCTGAATCAGAACTATTAATTAATTGATCTCCATCTCTTTGATGGATTTATATCAAGTATTATGGTTTCTGAATCATTACCTAGAATCGGCCCATTAGATGCCTCTGGTTTGTTATTGGATCATGAATAATTTTGAATATTTTGGAATTTTGATGGGTTTGCTACTGTAGTTATGAAAGTATATACTTATTTGGTGATGTATTACCCAATATATTATTTTGAGTAGAACGAAGCTTGCTTGGCTTTCCATAACACTTTATGCAATGCAAAATATACCAACTCCGTTATCAGTAGAAAATTTTTCAGTTAGGATTGTTAGGGTATATTTAATTGAACAGAATTATTGATATAATACTTACCTAGGATGTGTAAAAAGGAACATGGAAAATGCACATTTCCATTAATCTGTGACATCGGACTCATAAGAGATTGCACAAAAGGAGATTTAATGAGTGAATTTCAGTTTCGGTAAGAATGATTTTTCAGATATAAAGAAAAAATGAGAATGGAACATGGAAAAGCCTCTAGAATAAAAAGAAACTTGCGAATCAACTAGCGAGTGAAATAGATATAACAACAAATATGATTAGTCCAACTGCAAAGGGATATAAACTTAGGAGAAGGTACTCTTAAAAGCAACACATTTCTGGTGGTTATCAAATTCAAAGTGAAGTATCAATCCCATTCTGACCAGGTAATCTATACTTCCAGATTTTCCGAAGTCCTCTGGTCAGACGGGTTTACCATTGATATGACAAATCGCTGGTTTTCTTCAGAAAAATAGAGCGCGATTCTAAAAATTCGCAGAAATACTCTAACTCATTACCAGAACTAAACTTCCCAGGCAGCAGAAAGTCGTCTACTGGACGTTCATTTTTGGTCTCAAAATGACGAAGGAGACTTCATTGAAGACGTCGGAGGGACCCTGAAATGAAAAATGTCACATCCATTTTCAAGACGTCATAATGACGTGTTAAAAATGACTTTAAAGACATATAAAATGAAAGATGATATGTGCTTATACATACATTTTTTCCACGTGTCAGAGTTCATTTTATAGCAGATACTTCATAGTGATGACGAAAATCCTTATACTTTTAGAACTTAATTCAGTTGGAGACAATAAACGAACCTGAGACCTCTGGTTTATATAATCAGAACAACATACCGTACCTCGTATCTACCATCTACGACTTGCTGCTGCCATTTTGTTTTATATGCCTGATAAATCCAGTCTTCTAATGACAAGGTCAGCATAAAAGGGATTATTATTCTGGTTAGTTCATTCCTGAACATAAAGGGGAAGTATGGTTTGAATTGTAACCATTATTTGAATTTTTCGACAACAGCTGAGTTTTTCTCCATCGTCACCATATCACGTCTTTATTATGAGTCTTACTAACCCATATTTGGGCATTATAATCTGCATTAAAATAACTGTCATAAATTTTCACCAAAAATTATATCCTTTCATTCACTGTCACCTGAGAGAGAAATATATTGTTTGTTTCATAATTTTCAATGGGTTCAGACTCAGATCTATTATTTTTTAAATGAATCAAGTGTCGCCTAGTTCAAACAACTTTTTTTAATTTTTTGAAATCGAAGAAACCTACTATCTCATGCTCTCAAGCGAAGAGCTGCCGATCGCATATATGTAACTTTTCTAGAATAAAATAAAAACGTTACAATATCACTAGTCGGCTTCTCGGCCATTTGCAAAGAATATTGGTCTTGAGCATGGATGTATGATGTATCCCAGAAACACTACATTTATTTAACTTTTACTGCTTACGGTAGTATAACTGAGCGAGAAACCGACACGCGTCTCGCGATATCGCAATCTCGTGTATACTGTGGCCGCACTCTAAGAATGGCTATAACTCCGAAACCGTTTGGCCGATTTTCCCATTAACGATCTCAACATTCGCATCTTGAAATGCAGTCAACGCCCGTAATCATGCATACACCCGGACATAATAGATTTTGACACCGTATTCGTCATCAATGAATTCTACCTAGTCGTTTGAGACCATTCTCAAAAATAGAAAATTACAGACATTAGGATAAAACGATAGCACGCTTCTACCCAGAACATGCGCATAAGAATAATCTAGAAAAAAGCTAGATGGCAAGATCTATAAGGAAACTTAGGAGATAATCCTTTAAAACTAAGACTCTGCAGTAACGTGTGTATTGAATTTGCCCTGTCAATCGACCTGAAGTTGGAAAAACCTGAAAAAGCACTGCTTTGGAGGCAGCAGATTTTGCGCGCATGTTCAATCCCTGACACCTTAGGCAACGAATTCGAAGATTTGCGCAAAAGCTGCTGCCTTAACGGCAGTGCTTTTCTAGGATTTGTCGATAATCTACTGCATTTCAATTCGATCTAATATGTAATTTTGGAAATATTGGAAAAATAAAATTTTGCATGAGTATATTTGCCGAATCATTAAGTGGATTTTACCCATTCACCAATTCGTCCTTCGCTACTTAGGTCCAAACCTACTCTACAAATATCGAGTCTCTGAGTTGTCTCTTTCGGAAGTTATTGTCTTTACGGTCGGTCCTTTCCAATATTCTCAAAAATAGAGATTAGATCGAATTGAAATCCAGTATTTAATTGAAAAACGACAGTTCTAAGGCTAATACAGAATATCATGAAGATGATATTATCAGAAGATCACAGAATATTGAATATTTGAAAAAAACAGTTTGTTTTTTTTTCGAACTGTTTTAACGACACGATCATCACAAAATTTGGTATAAAGTTGCCCATCAGTATTTCCGAACTAGCTGCCAAGTTCGATTTCTATTGAATCAGTATTTTTTGAGTTAATGCGGAAAAAACAACGATATCGGGAAAGAAACCATGAAATTTCAATTATTTTTTTTCAATATCTCTCGAAATTATGGATGAATCGAAATGAGATTTGGTGCACTGCTGTAAAATATGATTCCCAAGGTATGAGTGGAATTGTTTTCGAAGAAAACTTTTTTCAGAATATACTGACAATGTGACCTCTACGAAATTTCGTGACAAGTTGTGCGTTGATATGCTCCAACCAACTGTTCGGTTTCAGTCCAATCCAATCCTGAGTGGTTCCTGAAATTAGTCTCAAAATTTCAAATGACCATAACTCCGAAATTATCCGACCGATTCGTTCCATTAACGAACTTAACCGCAGCATTTCAATGCGCGAACTAATCTGAAAGTTTTAAGTCGCTAGCTTGCTTCTTTCGGTAGTTATCTTGTCGTCGGACAAACCGGTTTCGACACCGTATTCGTCATCAGTGAGTCCAACCTAGTCGCTTGAGACTCTTTTCTGGAAAAAATCGAAAATTACAGATATTTGGACAAAACGATAGCACGCTGTTTCCCAGAATATACGCGCAAAAAAGAGTCCCCCTGAAAATGATTTTGTTCGATGGGACGGTAGTTTGACATTGATGTTTCATCCTTTAGATTCATCCAGCATATGTATAGGTACCTTACTGAACTACGTTGGTTAGCGTGGATCTTTCTTCCGAAGTGAGAGGCGTAGCTAAAATTCAATATTATCCGCATAATCTGTATCGTATCCAAGTAATCCAAATAGATCCAGACTCACGATTAATCCAAGATATTGAATAATACAATCTGGGGAATAATCACTCAGGAAAGCTATCAAATATCCGTGCACTGATGGTTCTTCTGTTAAACCTCACTTTAATTCATTTTTAATTAAAGTTAGTATGGTTCCGACGTTTCCGAAGATCCCGTCCCGTACACTCGGCATCGAAGTTGGACAGGCCCAGAGACTGCAGGAAACGAAAACCAGAACACACTTTGAGGGGCCCCTTTTTGTGCGAAGTTTAGTAATTACTTCGCAGAGATCCGATTTTGGGGCATTACCTTGTCAACTTGGTATCCCGCCCTTTGGATTAACCGATTCCCCAATCAATTTTGCGTCAGAATGAAGTTTTCGTTCGCGGCAACAAAGGTTTCATGAATTCTTTCATGAGCTGACGTGTCGGGCAACTTAATTGGGGAATGGTTTAGATGGGGTAGTGGACCCTTAGCATTTGCCAATTAACACTACAATGGCATCAGAGAATTTCTTCAAAGGGAACTTCTCGCATTTCTCTCCAAAAATGCTCCGAAAATACGATAATTAAAAATTCAGTTTACGAAAGCTATTTTCCTCAATTATTATCCACCCTGACTTTTTATATACATTTTCCTCTTAATTTTGGGATCATTTCTGAATATGGAATGAAACATTTACAATAGTTTGTAGAAAGGTCATATATACCCTAAGTTTTTCAGGCTCCTGCTGGCAAAATAGAATTTCATCCGATAAATAAATTTCAAGACCGAAGTGGTATCGAACCTTATACGAAAAACATTAAAGCTTAGAAATTAGCTCCCGATTGAAGGCGGCTTTAAGTTACAACGAATTGCGGCAAAAATATTGCATCAACGGTAAACGATAATTTAGTATATCCGCAAAAACATACACTAAATTATTTCTAACCTGAACTAGCTTACTTGAGCCAGGCGGAACTGGAGTGATCACACAGAACTCAAACTGTGGAGCCGCACCAGTTAGAGTATTGCCTTCATGAATTTGTATCACATAATACATATACCGGGTGTCTTCGGAATCAGGTTCACCTAAAAATATCTGATAATATATTGGATTGAAAATTTGGACATTGATACATCAGATTGTTTTTCACTGATTTAAGGTATATGTGTCTATGAATAGGGTTTAACCGGAACAAGGCAAAACTTTCGATTTTCTATCATAAACGTTGATTTCTGAGTAAAATGTATTCGAAATAAGAATGAAATGAAAAAAATATTCAATATTTTTTGCGAAAACTGATTCTCACGCTTTAACCAATCATTGAATGATTTTTCAACTGAAATTGACCATTTATGAAGAAGTTTTTTGTTCTTTAAGGTCTCTTGCGAGGGGTGAACCTTTTGCTCTAACTTTAATAACACTGCGTCTAGGCTCATGAAATTCTGCACACTTACTCTTCGACCATGTAGTAATTAGAAAGGGATATAATTTCGAATATGTTTTTTGTGAAGAGAGGTAAGAAATCGAATGCTCTATCGAAATGTGGGGAGAATATCCTCTATAATATTACTTTATGGATGGAAAACTGAAGTGATCAATTCTCCATCCAGATACTATACAATCAAGCAATATTCGTGCGAAATTTCTTGATTCAGTATAATCAGAGTTAAAGCAGAAGGCTTACCCCGCATGGGACTGAAACAAAATACGTATTACTTCTGTCCAAGTAGTAAATTCTAAGTGGAAATTAATTTCAATGGTATGTTGTAACGTAAAGCAGTCATATCTCGATCATTACTATCGACCCGAAGGAAGAACATATAAAATTTTGTCGATTAAAATATATATCAGGTCATATAAGAGAATCGAAAGTTACTTCCACATCTAGTTATACCGGAATTCTTAGACACACATAAATTAGTTCAGTCGATGTGGAACAATCTGTAGTATCAATATCCAAAATTTCAAATCGCAAAACCGTTGAAAAGGAGTTTTTCCGGGGCTGAGCTGAAGTGGACATCACTTTCGATTTTATCATATGAATCTATGTATATTTTTACATATTCAAATTATAAGTTTAATTTTGAAGGGAATACAACCAACGGAAAGATGTCATTGAAAAAAAATGAACAAAAATTCTATTCTGATTTTGATTTCATAACAGACCATTATAATTTATTCATTCCAGAAATTGACAACTAAGGCAGAAGATAATAAATAGTATTTTGTTCAAGTCCCATGCGAGGGGTGAGCATTCTGCTCTAACTCTAATTATCTTAAGCCTTGGTTCATAAAATTTTGCATGCATATTTCCTAATCATCTGGGTTAGCATATCCACAATTACAATCGATCCGATGTGAAAAACAAAAAAAAAATGTTTTATCCTCATTTTGTTTTTTTTTGACGACATCACACCCAGAATCTACAGTATGATTCGAATATGAGAAAATAATATATGTCCATTTCCGGTTCAACTGGAAGTCATGGAGATATCATATATAAAAACAATTTGTTGTATCGAAACTAAATTTTAATCCGATATCTTCTGAAATAAAGATATTTTTGGGAACCTGATTCTTGTGAAAACTGGTATTTTGGTACATTGTACTAGCTCTAGACTCTTGTGTGGACTAAATCATGTCTAGTAGCAGTGTGTCTAAACAGGGGAAATTATTCGTCTTCTGAGCATTGACTTTGGTTCAGTAATTTCTTTCAAATATTCTGCTTCGTCACTGGATTATCGTTGGTAGAATTAATCGAATTTCAGAGAAAAAACGCTTCAGCATAAGGTCAATCAATTTTTTTCATGGAACTTTACAGCTTTTTCATTAAAAACAAAATATATTAGGGAAACTTCAATCCTAATCGTGAATCAATCTACATCCTGATATAGTACATGTCACAAGTTTTTCACTTTATTCCCGATATTTCATTAGATTTATAGTTCGAAATGAACAATTATGGATCTATGGGAGATGATTCCCCAATAAAGGAGCCTGTAGCGTTCTTCGTTTATCTGAGGATCTGAAAATCATCGCTTGGAGGACTGAACCTGGTCGAAAGACCCTCTCGGTTATGAGCAAATGTAGGTGATATTATTTACTGATTCCTTCTGGTTTTCTGTCCCTCTTTCTGTTTCAGATTTTATGTCAAGATATTTTGTCGAAATGAATTCAAGATGACGAAAAAATTATTTTCCAATGAAAAAGATGCCATCCATCTTCTATAAACAAATTACTACACTTATACGGGAAGACAGAATTTTTCCTGAGGTTTTTATCTGTGCTCTTGTATCATACGCAAAAATGTACGGTACCCCGTTTACATTTCCTCCGCTACCACTGTGATATATCAAAGAATGTAATGCGCGTTCTCAAAAGAATATATATAATCTACATCGTTCAGCTAAGCGGAAATTTCTACGTTGGACTGAGGTAGTATCATTGACAATTCCATGAAATACTACGGCTACTAAGATGTTCGAAGAAAAAAAAGTTATGAATTTTCCTTTGAAACAATCTTTGGTAATAGTGAACTATGAATACCGTCCCGTGATCCCTCATCAAAATAATGTCGAAAAACGGCCTCATTTATGTAAACCAGGTTGATACATTGCATTAAATCTTTATTTTCATTGGATATTGAGTGTGAAACAGTTAGATATACACCATCTGGACGAAAATTTTTATTTTCCATATTCTTTTTTATTCAAATGGCGTTAAAACTCATCATAAAATTCTCAAAGTGCCTGTCACCTTCTCGAATGCAAAGCTCACAGGGTGTTTCACTGGTAAATGAAACCTGAGGTAGAACTACTCTAGATGAGTCCTAAAAAACCTCTTCATGGTAGATCTATTGAATTTCATAATCAAGATATCTTTAAAAATAATTTGGATATCGGAGACTCTTACTTTCAAAAACCTTTATTCTGAAGACTGGTGAAAACTCTGGTGGGAATCGAACTCTCTCCACATTTGGACATTAGGGGCAAATCCAATGAACTACCATTGCTTGGTAACGGACATTATATACAGGTCTGGCCAAGACACTCGACACTATGCG
Organism: Myrrha octodecimguttata; assembly: GCA_958510865.1. Taxonomy (NCBI): domain Eukaryota; kingdom Metazoa; phylum Arthropoda; class Insecta; order Coleoptera; family Coccinellidae; genus Myrrha; species Myrrha octodecimguttata. Next base: position 15,157,138 of record OY294058.1, on the reverse strand, counting down.
AAACGTTACGTTAATCTAGATGAGCTATATGGATGATATGCTATATCGAATAAACGACTGTTTCTTTGCGCAGGTTGGTGTGTATTCTCCAGTTCCTCGATACGCAATACAAGCCAAGTAAGAGTTGCCAGTCGTATTCCAAACTTGAGGTGCGTAATTCTCATATTATTGTTATTTCCGCAATACCTCAAAAACCTCTGATCGATGATGATGAAACTTGGTAACTAGTTGTTAATTGCTGATCAGCAAATTTGTGCAGAATTTCATGATGATCGTTCGATTAGATCAACAAAAAAAAACTCCCTCTCAAGTATTTTATTCTTGGTGGTTTTCAATATTACAAAATAAATACCGTATTAACCTTCAAGCTAGAATTTTGATATAAGTACTGGTTTTCACTTTTTTACGTAGTATTGAAAATATAGGTGAAATTGAATTTTGAATACGGAATCTTTGGGTGGATACTATCAATTCGCGAATGTGACCGAAGTCTCCTAGTAGAGTATTCCTAGTTTTTCTGCTCACTATCGGTGGTAAGGATGGTCGTAAGCGCAATAACTTTCGAAAGAAACGACCTAGAAACTTGATATTTCGGGAGTAGGATTGGTGTAAAATTCGATCTAAATGAATCGAATTGATTGGAAAATGATAGTTTGAGGTTTATGCTGAATATTACCGGGTACTAAATCTGCTCTTGGAGGGGTCAATACGTAAACAGGTGACTGGTGCTTTGACAAGGAATGTAAACAATCGCGAGAAAGCTCCTAACCTCACGTCAGACCCTTATTGTAATTTTTCACTTCCAGATTGACTGAAAGGCTGAAGAGGAATCCGAAACTCAATAAATGTTATCATATTTGAAGACAACGGACAAAGAAATGATATGATTTTTGAAATGAGGCCTTCAGACTCATGCCGATCCCTCAGGATGCGACTTTCCTGAGGGTTATTATATATAGCCAAAGCTATAAACTTTTGCGCGCATGTTCTAGGGGAACAGCGTACTATTGTTTTGTCCAAATGTGTGAAATTTTCGAATTTTGAGCCGAAAATGGTCTCAAACGACTAGGTTGCACTCACTGATGACTAATCCGGTGTCAAAATCGTTTTTGTCCGGCCGGTCGTCACCGCGATTACGGGTGTACGGAGAATTCTATCAAATTTGAAATTTAAGGAAGGGTTGCATTTCAAAGTACAAAAGTAAAGTTCGAAAAATCGGTCGAACGATTTCGGAGTTATAGCCATTTAAAATTTTGAGATTAATTTCCTGATATTTCGAGAACAAGTCATACGATTTGATTGAAACTTGACAGTTGGTTGGAGCATAATAACGAACAACTTTTCACGAAATTTCGTTGAGATCACACCGTCAGTAAATTGTGAAAAATTTTTTTTCGACATTTTTTTCGAAAACTTTCTTTCTCCGGGAACTATTTATTCATTGAATCCGAAAGAAACTTTTGCTCATACCTTGAAAATAATATTTTACAGCAGTGTACATAATTTTTATTTCGATTCAACCATAATTTCTGGAGATATTGGGAAAAATTATATAAAATTTCGTGGTGAACTCAAAAACTACTGATCGGAATAAAACTTAGCAGCTGGTTCGGAAATGCTGATGGGCAACTCTGTGCAAAATTCCGTGATGATCGTACCATTGGAACAACTAGAAAAAAAATTTCAAAATTTTTTTCCCAAAAATTCAATATTCTGTAATCTTCTGATCATATCATCTTCATGATATTCTGTACGAACTTTCGAACTGTTATTTTTCGATGAAATCTGGATTTTAATTCGACCGATTCTGTAATTTTGGAAATATTGGAAAAATCAAATTTTGAATGGGTATACCTACTATACAAATATCGAGTATTTAAGTTGTTTCTTTCGGAAGTTATTGTGTTTACGATCGGCCGTTAGGAGTTGATTGAATGGAAATTTCATATGTTTCGACTTCTACAAAATTGGAGTCATCCTGAGGCAATTTGAACATGCATATAAAGTTAAGCAGATTTTAGCATAGGTACTCACTGTCGAATACATGGTTAATGTTGCAGAGTTAAAAGGTATAAATTTGAACTATCAACAAAAACTTACGTGAATAGGGTAGCAGAACGAGTGATCAGATGGAAAACTTCTGATACACTTCGAGAATTCAAATTTGAATAACTTTTAACTTTTAAACAGAAGTGTGCTAAAATCGACTTTGAAATATCTGCATTTCAGATTGCTTGAGGATAACCCCAATTTTTGTAGAGGTCGAAACCTATGAGCAATTTTTATTTAATGAACTTGAAGAAAGCATGAAAACTGAATTTTATTTATCAATTGATAGATTGATTGAGTTCATATGTCGATTAACATACTGAATGTGTTAATTGAAGAAATGAACGTATGAATTGATAGATTATTCTTAGTGGCACTGAAACGCCGTCGTACGGTTCTCTAACAGCGGTAGAGATTATTCTCACTCGAATTCGTGCACTGAAAAATTTCTATTCCAATTTATCATCTTGATTATATGAGTATAATTCAAGACATAAGTTGCACAAGTTATAATTTTTGTGTTCAAATATGTTCAAATCCACCATTCTTCATATAAACAGTCTTTGCTTACTTCATGCGAACAAAGCAACAATTAATTCCATTACGACAGCCGTATAGAAAGTAGACAGAAAAACAAACACGGATCTAAAGCGAGAGATTTTACTTTACATCAGAAGCTTAGATGAAATCCAGCTCACGGTGCTCTAGCTACATTTTTCACGGAGAAACGCGATCCGAGTGTTATTCGTTGCAGTTTGTGATATAACCGGAAAAGAAAAGAGAAGAATACGTTCAGGGAAAAATGATATCCCTTGTCCGGATTTCAGCTTGATGTGTTGCATTCGTAAAACATCACATCGTGGCCTTAATGAAATCCGTTTCTTACGTCTCTGTTATTTCACAATTAATTCTAGGGTTCATAACATGGTTACGTGCAGGTAGTCCGCATGGCTCAATTTTCCGCGTGTGCATCGGTCTGAAAACGTAATAGATTTTTCGGTCTAGAAGATGTGGTTTTCTCCCATTATACGAATGCCTACAATCATCCATTCAGCGGTGTTACAAAATTCATATCCTTGTGGTCATTTCACAATAATATCAATTCCATGAATATTTTGATTTGGAACAGAAGTTTCCACTTTCCATATTTATACTTTATGATACTCACTTATCTTGGGGCCGGTGGTATCGCACCTAGTCTGCACACGGGGAAATTCACCCACTTCGGTACAGTGGACGGAAAATGCTCGTTGGTCGCTGGGAGTAGATTGAATCAACGCTGAACTTCTTCTTTCACAGGGTATATTTTGTAGTACAAAAAGGATACTATAATACAATGTCGTTGCACAAAAATAGGTGAAACTAGGGTTAGGGACTGGCTTCTCAACATTGTATTAATTCACCTACTTCTGGGTTCAAAACACACGATGCTTTTTGTAAAAATAAACTTGGAAACAGACTCTGAAATTATTACAAGTGTCTGGATAATATTCGAAACACAGTCAGCTCTTTATCTTGCAAACGAAGAAAACGGACTGTGACTCACTATGAAGCTATGGAAGACAAAGGGATAGGACCTTGGATGTCTCGAGCAGGTACTAAGGTCTCTGATGAAGGCTGTTTGTTACAGGAACATCAGAAAGGAATTCTTAGAATTGGGGAAGAGGCTCACCTATGCTGGTCTAGGATAGAAAAAAAGTACTGAATTCAGGGACGACTCGAGGATACTTTTAGGGGACTGATCGATCAAACAAAGATCGGAAACTTGTTGGAAAGTATGATTCTAACAGGTTATATCCAAATTCGCAAGCTTCCATCGCAGAGTCTTCGTTTTTGTGCATTCAAATTCATAAAGCAGTCGTGAGAGCCTAGAGTCCTACAGATTGTTCAAAAATATTTCATTCAGAATGAACTTTCACTGATAACTTTTTACTAACCATAGTTAACAATCAAATCACTTAATCTTGAGATATTTGTCAAATTTCATCGAATCACCTATGGATAACAGCGACTATTTCCCTAGTCGTAATTTCCACCAATCAGAAATGCGCAAATTTGAATTATAAATGGTTTCTAGCTGGAAAAACTGTTTGGCAGGAGCTGTCAGCATTTTTTTCAAGTTTACCCGCTGCAAAACTTGACAGTTATTGTCACTAAAACTTACAATACCCCTACGGGGTACGAAAATTGCAATTTATATTTCAATTTTACCATGAATAATTAAGTTTGTAGTATTTTTGATGAAATAAATTAGGTGCATGTTTTTCAGTTCTCAAATTAATACCTATACATAATGCATGCAGAATAATCTGTTACTCATGAAATAGTCTTGTCAAATACCATTCGGGCATTTTATTTTTTCTGTGAAAAAATCTAAGAAACACATTGCAAAGTAATATTTTTTAACAAAAATCATTCGTGCAGATGCAAAATCCTCGTCTTCGACTCGGATTTTTGTTGCCATCAGCACTCATGCTTCTTGTTAAAATATTACTCTGCAACGTATTTTTTCGATTTTTTTCGGAAAAATTAGTTGCCCTTATGATACTAGCTGCTTACGATAAAACCCCACATCTGGTGTTTTCAGTTTGGTGTTTTCGACGAAGAGGATCATCAAGTTTAAACTAAACGTCAGATTGACAATCAATTCATTGAAACCTACAAAGTATAAATTATTTTATCGAATATCCCTCGGGCATTGATAAATCCTCAAAATTTCGTCATAGAGAATCCTTTCAGCGCGTTGCTTAAAGATAATAGCCCTCGGCCTTCGGTATAAGGCTATTATCAAGCAACTCGCTTGCAGCATTCTCTATGACAAAATTATCTCGGTATTATCAAGGCCCTAGGAGTATTACTACTGATAAGCTCTCGACTGAAAAGTGTGTCGTGATAAAATTTTGTTTGGCAATTTCATGGGTTATTGAGTTGTTATGCTTACTTATTTCTAATACTTACCGTCTTCTTTCATCTCTGTCACAATACTTCTATATTTCTATGAACCAATACGAAATTTCCTCTCGTTCTAAATTTGGGGATTCTGGAACATCGAAAACATTTAATGCGCTTTATCATTCCACTTCATAAAAAGGGTGACAAAACAGCTTTCATATGACATGACCAACTTCATTGGTACCAGTCTTTTCAAAGATTTACAAGATTTCACATTTTTTTGAAAATAACACACTTTTTGCTTCCTGTCAGTTCAGTTTCAGAAAGGATAGATCTACATGTGGCGCTATTGCTCACTTCTTTATGTCAGATCCTACCAAGGCTTTCGAATGCGTTCCCTGCACAGCTCTTTAGGCAAAGCTCAGAGAAGATGAATTTTTGGATCACAGCTGTTAATCGAGTAATTTTCATTAGGTAGATATCAGATATTATTTGCAAATGACACCTGGCCAAGAAAGGAGGAAAATATGTTCGTTGTGCAGCAAGGTTTCATTTTGGAACTCTTCTCTCCCTGATATGAATTGAACTTCACAGATATCATGGAATAAATATTAATAATATTAACTTCGCTTGAGACACCAACGTTTCACTAGCTTGTGAGGATCCGGAGGAGGGGCTGATTGGGGGCATTCAATCGGATGCCTTGAATTGGATTTGCAGCAGTGGACTCTCTGTCGATACTGAAAGACTAGGAAGGGTATTTTCACGTTGGAGAGGGTCTGAGATGAGTAGTGTGAGATTTCTGGGGATACATGTCGATACTAGGATAACATGAGGTTGCCACACCCGCTCTTCGTGCTGAAAAGTGGCAAAGAATACATTTGTGCGCCAAAGCTTGTCTTCAGCTGTTTCACCTAGCGTACTCAGGACATCATATTCTGCGTAATGCGAATCACACCTTAGGTACGCCATATACTCGTTTGCGGTAAATGCTGTGATTTAATGAAAATATTTAGGATATATGAATGTGTATGAATGGCAATGCTCATTCCTACAATACTAGGAATAAGCACTTCTACTGTGTACCGTAATGTGGGTTGAAGAAATCACAGAGTTCACCTGACTCACTATCATAAAAACTTACACTTTTATAAATTTGTCGTTGCCACTTTTTACGTTGGGACGAGACAGAACTTCAACATGACCGTGTATGACAAATTCGAATTTTTGTTTTGATGTATTTATATAGGTTTATACATAATGACGAAGGTTAGCATCCCACCACAGAGGATGTAGTCGCCCATCAAATTGTACCATTTCATATTTTATTTCCCTCTCCCTGTACAACCAGATAAATCACTAGCGTCATTTCCCAGGAAATCTATGGGCGCGTTTTCCAATTCTCTAAACTGGTGTGGTTGTGGTGGAGTATGGTGGACATAGAACATAAATGGTGGATGTTGGACTAGATAATTTGACATTAACGTCATTCAAAAAACAATAAAAAAACGATTTAGTGGATCCATCACTCTTCCACCACACCAATTTGGTGAATTGAAAAACTCGGCCTATGTAAACGCGTTCGTGACGATGAATCGAGCATAGACGTATACTACAAGCATCTTGGGGTGCGTTGGGATGCTCAATCACATCGCAGCTGGGAATACGCAATTCTAGGTTGGCAGCCAGTGCAGCCCGCAAACGGCAGAGTGATCTGTGATAGAGGTAGGTTTTCTAGGAACTTTCCACTTGTTAAACAGGTCTAGCCAGTCCGCATGCTAGAATGGAAAGGGGTACTTCCGTCCTCTGAGGGCAAAGGACTTGAGATCTGAAACCATACTGGTAGCAGAGCATTTGTCATGTTCTGTGCGCTGATTTTGCGTATCCGAAACCCGCGTCCATGGGGGTCGTGGTCATAAACATTCGCGTCGGCAGGCGTCCTTAAACAAATCCCCCTTGTCGTTGTTCCAACAGGATTCAACGTGACCATTATTTTTGCCACACCGAATATAGAATAATGATATGATTTTGTACCACAACACTTTCTTCATCATAAGTCAGCTTCGGGAATCCTAGGAATGTTAGCAGCGAAATCCTGCATTGTGGAATCCAGTCACGAAATTTGATATAACCGATGTGAATTATGTTACTTATATGTATATATTTCTATTTTTGCCAATGTCTACATAGTGGATAGCGAAATTAAATTATCTACAACTCCTCTTCGGTCAAACTAGGAACAAGGAAATTGTCGTAAAAAATATAATAATAATTATAATAATCATAATAATAATTCTATTATTCCTGTTTGATCCATTGCTGGATATAGGACAAGTCATAATATTTTTTTTGTTTTGGATAACCCACGGAATTTCAATTAGGGTAACATTCAGGCAGACTTTACTCAAATGACCTTCATCCATGGTCGACATAACAAATTCCATTCATTAATTCAAGTTCAAATTCATTACAACATCATTATATTATCATTATTATTATTATAATCATTATAATTATTATTATTATTATTATTATTATTATTACTATTATTATTATTATAATTGTAATTATTATTATAACATCAGGTTCGGTGCCACCTCTGACAATTAGGGTACATTATTAGTGAATCATTAATTTGAATTGCCCGCTAACCATCAAATAATAAAGTTTCAGCCGTTTTAGCCAATCAAATAGCTTAATTACTTCAGAATTCTACCAATTAAAAAAAATTTCATTAATATGATTAATGTGAATCGATTACAAAAGTATCAAGAGGTGGGCAAGCATTTAGGTAATGGAAAAATATCTATTTTTTGAAGCTAGACAGAGACGACATCTTCTAGTATAGGCCTTAAAGCTATAAGAATTTGCTTCGAAAATAACGCTAGGAAACGAGGTAACCATAGCAAATCAGGAAAACCAGAAAATGACTGAGGCCCTGAAAAAGCGATACAATGAAAATAATACAACTCAAGCTGTTACATAGTCAGAAGCTTTCATACGCTAGATCAGATTCGAACCCATTTTCACCAGAAATATTGCATTAACCTTTTTTCCTCATTCTTCAACCAAGATAATCACAACATGTGATATAACCGATGTGAGTTATGTTACCTATATGTATATATTCCTATTTTTGCCAATTTTCCTATAGGTTTCTGCATAACCTCTTTGCTCAAAAGTTGATTTCATTTATATGAATCGAAAATGTCTACATAGTGGATAGCGAAATTAAATTATACACAATATCTCTTCGTTCGAACTACGCACAAGGAATATATCGTGAAAAATATAATAATAATTATAATAATCATAATGATTTTTTTAATCGTGTTTGATCCAGTGCTGGATATAGGACAAGTCATAATATATATTTTTTTTGGATAACCCAGGGAATTTCAGGTAACATTAATGCAGACTATACTCGAATGTCTGCGTGGGAGATTGTTGGCTTAATGCAAGATAGGCTGTAGATCGAAATGATTTCTGACTGGTTCAGTACAAATTGAATGACCATGAATCGTGCCAAGACAATCATTCCGTTGACGTCATATGCTTGCCTGAGTATGATACTATGAGTGTACTCAATGTTTTGGTGCCACTGAGTCATTCAACAAAAAATCAGGGTATTGATATCGACTCAGTTTTGAGGTGGGACATTCATATCCATAGTGCCGTAAATAAACTTCGTCTACTAATATAGAAGTTCATTCTCTTGTTTGAAAATTTTTATGTTTCGTTGAATTCGGTGATATTTTCGCTCCACTTACTACATGAAATGTCTTTTTGGTATGATGTGAAATGATCCAAAGACAAGTACCTGAGAGCTAACTAGGGTCTCATAATTCTCTTATATTCGCGAATTTCAAATGCCGTATTGTATATACATGTGATTTTGTATATTATTATGTTTTATTGTTATATTGTCAATATGGTCAATATTTATGAAATAATTGTCAATATTATTATTGCTTTAGGAACTTGCATTGCAAATTTCCTATTCTGGGTACTTCTGTGATGACGATCGGAACTTGCTTGTCAATTCCCAATCAAAGTCACATTTGGGATGTCTTTTGGAATTCACAATGTGAATTTTTCATTCTTGGTGATAACTTCAGATAATCGCATTCAGAGCTAAACTAGGACCCCTAAGATATCTGAGGTCCGCGTTACTCGGGTATTTTCTAGAATAAGAAACATTCGAGGAATAATATATAAATTTCCTCATAATTTGATCATATCGAAAATAAGCATGAGTTTGTATATCCGTATTTCTCAAGAATTCGAAAATGTGGATTTCATAATTACTCACTTCATCCATGGTTGACATAACAAATTCGATTCATGAATTCAAGTTCGAATTTATTACATCAGGTTCGGTGCCACCTCTGACAATTAGGGTACATTATAATGAATCATAAATTTGAATTTCTTGCTAACCATCAAATAATAAAGTTTTAGCCGTTATACCCAATCAAATAGCTTAATTACTTCTGAATTCTACCAATTAAAACAATTTCATTAGGATGATTAATGTGAATCGATCAAAAAAGTATCAAGGGGTGAGCAATCGTTTCGTCGAAAAATGTTGCGTACTCCACATAGGCAGGAAAAACCCCAAACGCCAGTATATGTTACCTGGAAAACCACTCACTGTTGTGCATAGCCATCATGATCTGGGTGTTCTGGTCAATTCGGGTCTCAACTGGTCTGAACATATAACGGCGACTTGCAGTAGAGCCAGGAGAACAGCCTACCTCGTACAGCGCACGTTCCGAGGCTGCAGTGTCCAGACCGCTAAGTTATTGCATACGTACGTGAGGCCAATTTTGGAGTATGCGGGACAACGGTGGGTTGGTCTGAGATCTGACTCACATTTTCTAGAGTCAGTTCAGAGATGGTGCTCAAGAATTCTATTTACTTCTTTCTCTCGGCCTGCCTATCAGGCAAGGCTGGAACTGTTTGGGCTGACCACCTTCGAAGAACGATGTGCCAGGGGCGACATGATAGTTGCTTATAGAGCAACACATGGATTCTTTGGTGTAGACCTCAACCATTTATTCGTCTTCAACCAGAACAGACTTCGAGAGCACGATTATAAACTGGCCAAGGAGCCTTTTCATACCAACTGCCGGATGAACTTTTTGACAAACAGAGTCTTTGATGCTTGGAATCGTGTTCCGGGGGAGGTGTTGAATGCTATTACAGTCAACATGTTCAAGAATAACTACGATCAATGGAGCAGAGGTGTTAGTGTTTAGCTTTTCACATATGTGTTTCCAGTTTATATTAGCAGAAACCTTTTTTTTTTACTGAATTGTGTCCACAGAAATTACCTCCCTCAACCTCAAAATTTTTACCCGAATGATTTCCGACCAGTGGTTCCTGAGGTATAAAGAAACACGCTGCAAATTTTGGGGAGAAAAACCAATGAGTTATGAATAGCGTGCCAAAAAAGTAACTCGTCAATAATTTTTGAACGAAGAATTATTGAGGGAAATCCCCGCACCCGTAGATTTTGAATTCTGAAAGCAATTTATCCTTAATTTTTTTGAATTTGATATTTCTCACCCCCTACGCGCACCGCAACACATCACTACTTAATTTTTTCAAATGAGAATATAAGGGTTGGGCTACATCAAATTAAAGGTAATTTGATTACCTACTCAGTAATATGACTAACAAAGTATTTTCTGTGCCGTTCTTTCAATAAACAATTAGGAAATAATTTACAATTTGTAATTGGAGAGTACTGCAATCAGCTCATTATTACGCGCTTGTTCTGGGCAACAGCGCGTTATCATTTAGTCACGATGTTTGTAATTTTCGAATTTTGAGCAGAAACTTGTCTCAAACGATTAGGTTGGACTCACTGATGAAGAATCCGTGATCAAAATTGATTATGTCTGTCTGGCCGGTCGTGTCCACTGTAACTCTCGAAAGAAGTGACCTAAAGTCTTGAAATTTTCAGGTCAGGTTAAGATCCTGAATCTTTCGATAGAGTTCGTTAATGGGCCAAATCTGCTGAATGGTTTTCGTACTATAGCCATTTGAAATTTTGATTTTTCAATAACTCGAAAAATATTCATCTGATCGAGATGAAACTTGGTTGAAAGATGAACAGTGTCAATAAGAAGAATTATCCATAAAAAATTCGAAAAAAAATTCATTTTTTTGAACATTTTTATATTTCATTAAAATTTTATTGAAATTTCCTAGTCACCATTTCGCAATGTGAATCAGCGCGTAAAAGCTGCTGACTTTACGTCAGTGCTTTTCTAGATTTTTATTTTACTAATTATTATTGAGGGAAATCCTTGAATCCATATGGATTTGTAATCTCGAAAGCAGTTCTTCCTATGCTTTTTTGAATTTGGAATCTCCCACGTTTTACGCTCCACAGCCCTAATACTGTTTTTTTATATGGATTGTGATATATCAAATGGAAGTACATTCAATTGCATATTGAGTGGCGTGACTGAAAAAGATTTCTTTTTTCGAGAAATGCATGCAGTTTTAAAGTTTTTTATTTGGAAAAATATTGTATGTGATATATCGCATCAAAGTTATGTGAACGATTATTGATTCAATTCAAATTACAAATCCACGGGTTGGAGAATTTCCCTTAGTTATAAGGTGTTTCTGAGGCAAAAATTCTCGGCGGTCTCTCTTTGTTTGAAAGATATGGTTCCCCAAAGTTCCAAATTGTTGCATTTTCAGATCCTTTTTTCCGCCATAAAAAGGATCTCTCACTTCTCAAATCTAGTTCATAAATCATCTTTGAACCTTCAACCAACGAATAGCGACACTTTCTTTCAAGAATATTCATTATTTAAACGAAGAAAAGTGAAAATATTAGACAACTACTTAACCTATATTTCTACGAAATACTTCTCAATGTAAAAGCGGAGCTTGGCAACAGCGTCTTTTCATCGCTGGCCAAGGTATGATGACCGAAGAGTAGTTACTGGCGGGCAATATGAAATGATGGGCAGTTGAAGGATATGATTGTGAGGAGAATGCATCTGTCACTGAAGAAGAGGTATCATTGAGAATATTTGTTTAAGGTTTCGCTCTCAATATTTTCGTTTGAACTGTCTCTCTATCCCCCCCCCCCCCCCAAAATAGGGAGGTTTTTATCTTCTTCGTTTTTTGTTGTCTTCGAGATGGTCCCAGTTTAGAATGAGATTCAGGGTATTCCAATAAAATGGGTTATATCATAACCTCGATTTCATTGGAAATCTGGGAAGGGCGCGACCTATCACATATGAAAAAAATGTACGTTGAAATATATATCAGGGTGTATTCTCATTTTATTACTATGTGTTTCAACCTTGTAAATTTCATTAGAAACGAATTCTCCTATTGGAAGATTTACAGTATCGCAGTAAACAGTAAGAACTAAGAACATATTTCATATTTCTCGCCAGCAATAATCTCATTCACGCATACGCACGATGGCACGATTCCGACCGATGAAATTCACGCCATTGCCAAACTTCACTTTTAGATTGAGTCGAAATCAGAAGGAATAAAGGTTAAGTGGTTGTCCAGTAATTTCATTGTTTTTTCATTAAATACTGATTATTCTTGAGAAAAAGTGTTGCTTATTGTTGGTTGAAGGTTCAAAGGTGGTTTGTGAACTATACAGATGAAGTGAGAGATCGTTTTTTTGGTGGAAAAAGGGACCTGAAAACGACTCATTTTGGAACTTTGGGGGCCCATATCTTTCAAATTAAGGGACACCGCCTATGTTCGATTTCACATTTTTTATTCAGAAAAACTCACTGCGTACAATGATGCAAATATCTTTTCAATATCTCGGTGACGGGAAATCTAGCGGGTTTACCGTTTCAAGTTATGTATTCTGTTTTGACGAAACCAACCTTATTATATTCCAATGAGCTCTTGATTGAATAAATAAATTATTATTATTATCATCATTAATCAATCAAAGAATAATGGACTGATTACAGTACCCTCCCCAGATAGCACCAGATATTCCTAGAATATTCCATGATTATACATTTTGGCATATTCGAATATCCTATGAATGTGCGCCTGAGAATATTTCAGCTATTCGTAGAATATTCCGTAAAGGAATCTCCTGGAATATTTCGAATATACATAGAATGTACCGATATTATTCTTCATAGGGTATTCCCAGAATATTCGGGAAATAACATTCTAGGGATATTCAAGCATTGAATATCCTAAGCATATTCTAGACGGCATATTCGTATAAAATCTCCGAAGGATATTCATAGAATGTATCTCTATTATTCAGAATTATTTTGTGTGCAATGCTTGTTGCATACATTATTTCACATTCTCTTGGTTTGATTTCTTCCACTCACTGTATTTGATGCTGGAAATGAATAAACACATAAAATAATATAAGTGCAATAAAATATTCAGTGAAATGAATAGAAAGAATCAAACATGAGTTTACAAAAAATTCAACTATGAACAACACCAACTTCATGTTATACTCTGATCTTTATGTTAGGTCCTATACCATATTTTATATTGCGAGGCCAAACGCTAATTGGAACAGAACAAAATTTATGAACTAGACGTTCTTGATGGAGCTTCGATTCCAGTTCTGATTCACTTCTGAATTCAATTTCGATGTCCTGATTGGCTGAGTTGCATCGACCAGCTCTCGACTTTCGTAAACAATTGTATACCCCAAAATAAATAGAAGCATGAACCAACAGGTACAGTTGGTACAACACATATTGTACCTGGAAGTGTTCGGGTATCCCTCCACAAGTTTGAATGCATACCTATTGGTATACCTACCATTAATTGTTTTATTTCCAACATTGTGATGTATCGCCCATCTAGCTAATGAAATAGAACAAATATCTGCTGTACTCACCTTAGACTAGTTAAACAATTTCAATCTTTGACAAACCATGGGTTACTGAAAGTCTCCTTCGGTAAAGTTTTTTTCTGAAAAATAATAGGATAATGGAACATCATTTAACTCATTTATATTGCAAGAACTCATGGGATTTTCAGATGTGTCGGTTCCATAAATCATACCACATCTATTTTCCATTCACTGTACTGACTGTTTCAATCTTACAAGCTTGACCTTCAAGCTCTTGTATTGAATTATTCCTTTTTGTCGTTGGACCCCTATGTTATATTTGTTAGCTAGTTAATGAATTTTTTATACTTACATACCACAGGGTATAAAATATAGCACAAAATCACTGCCGAAATCCACTTTCGAAATGGACGAATGCAGAACGAGTTTACTGAAGACGAAAAGTATACCATTTCATCAGTTCTTGTATTTTGTGACGCCCATAATAAATATTACTCCAAGTCAAGAAAAGAAGCAAAAAAAATAAAAAAATATCGATCAACGCAGAATCTGTCAAATGTCATGATGGACCAATCATAGATTATAAACCACAAAACATAAAGTAATATAAACTTATAATTTCCTAATCTTTGTGATCGATAATCAATGATCTAATAATATATTATTACATTATTCACATTGCTACATTGAATTTTCTTATATTATTAGATTATTTCTGATTTTTTCATAATCGACAAATGATATTCATTGATCTCAGCTTTCAGATATGCACCCAGATATATTAAAAAAGTGAATAATTCGATTTCACACCTCAAGTTGGATATTTTTCGTTATTAAATGATACAACATAGATCCAACCCATGAACATTCTGGCTCTTATTGGTATTTGAACCAGCAATCAACGCGAAGGCGTATTTCGAAAAATTCGACTTGGATTGCATCGCAGCATTCGCAGCTACTAGAGGACATAATTGGGATATACGTATCCTAAATCGTAGGGATATCCCAAGTTGTACATCCCAAGTATGTCCTCTCAATGTCGAAAATTTAATGTGGGTTGCAGTTACTCAGAGGACATACGAACCCTAAATCATAGGGATATCCCCAATTGTACATCCCCCGTATATCCTCTCAATGGCCTGGGACATACGCCACGAATAGGATATTGGGAGGATATACTGGGGATATGGTGTGCTATCTGGGTACATCGCTATATTACTGTCCAATTCTTACTGAATGATACTGAATCATCCTCTAGACCTGTCTCTTGTCCTATCGTACGTCACCACGTCGTTCGTACCGACATGGCTACCACAGACTGTGTCGCTACGCTACTTGGCATCTGCTCACACTTCACTGTCATCAGTAGGGGGGATGGGGAGAAACCATTATAAATTCATAGGGGTGGACGTCTAGCAAAATGAACATTAGTTATTTCTGGAGGGAAAATGACGCCCCTCTTCAAAAAAAATCTTTATCTTTTACTCATTGTCATCGTTCATGAACATCCAATGAAAAATTACAAGAAATGTAAATCATTCTGGAGTGTGTCCAGAACAAAGATATACTTCACTGCTTCGCTAAATTCACCAAAGCATTATTTTTGGTCCACATGGATGATATTTCCAATAGAATAATCAATAGTATACAATCAGGAACGAAGTCTTGTTTATAAAAATAGGATTTCGAATTCAAAATGGCTGTGAGAATAATGTTATAAAATTCACTTACCTTTGAATTATGCAAAAAATCGATTCGGGAATAACTATCTCACGCTCAATTCCGATTCATAATTTAAGTCTTTCGAATAAACAATCTACTTATTGGGGTCCAAAAATATTTTGGAAATTCATTTTCAACGTATAAATACGTCATATGAACATAATTGATATTCCATGAATATGTCAGATATAATAATCCAGGAATATTATAGGTTTGTTCCAACACCCAGTTCTGTTACTGTCTTGAACTCATTCAGAACTGAATCAATTCACACGTCTTCGCTCATTCTAGTTCGGGACTAATTCTGAATAGATAGTTCGAAAGTGTTGGAAACGAATCATTCTTAGAAATTCCCTTGTCATAGCCTAAGGGCTGTTTGTCACCCGAAAAATGCAGCCCGTCTCTGCCAGATGTGGTTTTATTGCCCCTTGTTGCATTCGAATGGCATGTAACAGATGACCGATTCAATTCCTTCTTCTCAGTTCTTGCCTTAACCCAAGAACTGAATTCACCGTTCCAGAACTGGTCACACAAATTCTTTTCACGTTGGAACACTTGGTTTGCAATTCCTAACCAGTTCGAAATTTGTTGGAACGCTAATATCGATATGCGCAAACTCCGCCCGATTCAGAACTAGTTCCAGAGTGTGTAGGAACAGACTTTATGTGTCGAATATTCCACAGATGCCCCACGGAGAATATACAATTTGGAATGTTTTATGAATATTCTGGGAATGTTCTCTAAAAAATATTCATTTTGGAACATTTATATCATATTCTTTTATGAATATCCCTGAAATATTCGTATCGCAATACTCCTGGAATATGCTTTATGGGATATAGATATTCTGTGTTATCCTATGAATATTCTAAGAACATTCGGAATATACATATCCCATTTTACACATTTAGGGGATATTCTATGAATATTCGGTGCTGTCTGGGTCCTAACTACAAATTTTAAATTATTTCCTAACTTTTCAATGGGAAACGGCACGAGCAATTCTAGTTCTAGCCACATCGTTGAATAGATAATCAAATTACCTTTCATTTGATGTATCACAATCCATATATTTCCATTTGAAAAAATAAAGTAGCGGAGTGAGAAATATCAAATTCAAAAAAGCACAGGATAAATTGGTTTTGAAATCAAAAATTGACGGTTGAAAATGCTTCGTACAAGCATTATTGATGAGTTACGTTACTTTTTTGGCAAGCAGTATGAGGTTTTTTACGATATCAATTGTATTGGTTTACTTTACTGAGAAAACACTTGCGTAAAATTTGCAGTGTTTTTTCTGGAAGATGGTGTGAATCACTTATTCCTTTTCGTGTCCAGTTGGGTTCTTGAGTCAACTTCGGTTCACACCCACATATCCGGTTAATTTTTTTTGTGAATTTCTTTCGAAGAACAATGCGAAAAGGTCTACCCTTGGTTTTCTGTTAACAAGTTTGTGATAACTTTATATCTTGGGAAGGGCTGGTCCAGATCCTGATTTTAAACTTCTCGGCTGATTGCAGCTTATTCGGCCTATAAAAATTTAGATCAAGAATGTTGCTGATCTAATTCATTATGAGTCCTTATACACCAAGGAAATACCAACAAGACGAAGTCTACAACATCGACCCGATAAAATAATTAACACATAAATACTCAAAAAGACATTCATCGACCCAGTAAACAGCAGTAACCAACTCAACTGTACCTAAACTCGAACTGACGGCGATAAAATTTCGCGGCCCTGCCGTAGTTATAGCTTGGAGTCGATAGGGGTCAATCGACAGAATTGATAGTTGTTTCTTCCTTTATAAAGGTTGCAGCCAGCCAGTCAACGAGGCCGCAAATTTCACGCGCCTGAGATATATTTTCGATATTTCCACGGTCAATAACGACGAATTCTGTTGGGGGCGGATTGATAAATCGTTAGATAGGATTGATATTTGGGTTTTGTATTGAATCACAGTTGCTGTTTCATAATAAAATATTCATTATTCAAAACAGAATTGATTCTGTTTACGTCGTACGACAATATATTTGTTAGGGAGGGCGGGCGACCCTGCGGCCTTATTTAGCAACCGCCACTGCAAGTATACTACCTCGAATTATTCCTAAGGTTATAGGTCTTTCAGCTGAATGAAAATTAAGCTACGATTCGGATCTCGGCAGTAGCTGCGTGGCAGTCGCGACCCGGCAGCGACGACCGTACCGCTTCCATAGAATTACATGCAACACTTACCGATACAAGCAGCAGTGCTTGTATCAGTATCAGTATGCAAGTCGACCGAAAGCGGCCCATGCTAGTTGTGTTCCTCTTTTTATTTCCGCAGACTGGTTTGACTTTCCTAATCTGGTTTGTTGACCCAAGTATACATAGCGCTCGACTTTTCTATTTCATGGTTGTGTATAGTTACATTTGTCTGGTCCTGGCTAATTATTTTTGTTTTATTATAGTTCATTTTAAGGCCGACAGTTGCAGATACTTCATTCAGTTCATTTAATTCTGGAATGCTATTTGCTATTAAGTTTATGTCGTCTTCAAATCTGAGATGGTTTAAATATACTCCATCGATGTTTATACCCTTGGTGCCCCAATTTAGTAAAAGTAATTGAGGGGTGACTAGTTTGGGCGGAAAAGTGTCGCCTTGTCTCACTCCCCTTTGCAGTTTTATGTGTTTTTTTTTTCACGTCGTCGAGTTTTATTTGTATGCTTGCATTTTCGTATATATTCTAAATGATGTAGGTGTATCTTGAATCGATTCTGGCGTTTTCTAATGATTCTATCACTGCCCACGTTTCGATGGAGTCGAACGCTTCGTGCAAATCTACAAAAGTCACATAAAGCAGAACGTTATTCCCTGCGCACTTCAGTATTATTGTTCGTATTTTGTGTAGATGATCTTGTGTTGATAAAATGTTTTTTGAATGCGGCCTGTTCGACAGGTTGATAGAATTCGAGTTTACTTGTGATGCGGTTAGTTTTAATCTTGGTCAAGAGTTTGTAAAGGTGTGATAGTTCAGATATCGGTCGAAAGTTTTCAATATTTGTGTTGCCTCCTTTCTTGAATATCAAGATAACTTCGGAGTTATACCAGTCTTGTGGAATCTTTCCTTTTTCGATTATTTTATTAAATAGAATCTTTAATATTTCTTATATCTTTTCGCCTCCAATTTCCAACATCTCTACTGTAATTTTGTCCTCTCCTGCACATTTATTATTTTTTAATTTGTTGAGTGCCGTTCTTATTTCTGAGTTCATTACCTCTGGTATTTCTTCCGAGCTAATGTTAATTATACTTCTTTCGGTTCGCTGTTTTTGTTGTGTGTATGTCGCGTATAGCTTTGTGAAGAACTCTTCTTTGGCCTTGCTTAATTCTTTTCTGTCTTGAAAAGTCATGTTCTTCTAGTTTTTTTTTTCAATATCTTTGTTTTTTCTCTGGAGTGTTTCGCTTTCAGTACCTTCATGTTGCAGTTTTCTTCTATTACATTCTTTATCTGGTTGTTGATATAGTACCTATTGTCCTTTCTTATTTCCTTTTTTACCTCCTTTTCTGGAGCTTTGAAACTATCCGTTGTTCGATCTGTCCTGTCTCGTCTCTCTCATTTGTTTTATTGTCTCTACTTGTGTTAGTCTTGTTCTCGATTAATTTTGGAATATTTAAATGTTTGATGTGGCATAAACGCGGATTTCCCACTTGAGAAATGTTGAAATCATAGGTAGCCCGACAAACATAATCCATCAATTCATCAAAATTAGGTAAAAAATCTTCTCTGCCTTCTCAAATTTTTGTCTGAATGAGGCCATCCTATTATTTCTCCTATACAATTTGCGACTTGAATCAATAACTTTCTCAGAAAAATATTTATCACGGTCATTCAAACTTGCTTGTCCTCTGTAGCTAAATTCATATTTCCGTGGTCCTCTGCAAGTCCATGTTTTCGAAGGCCCTGCCAATTCACTTTGGACAGCATTGAATGTAGAATCTTGAACATGGCTATATATCATTGGATTCGTATCTTCAGTTCGACCTGTAAATCATAATGAAAAAAAAGTTGGAAAATGCTTGAATTACAAGATTAAAAGAACTGAATTCAATAATAAGCTTATACTAATGAAAAATATGATGGTGGAGTTACAACAAATGAAATTTACCTGGAAGAAAAACGATAGGTATAGCTCTATTCCAAATACCTTTTCGACCACCTGATTTCACTATCGGTGAAGTGTCTATCACAGACATAAAATGTTTTTCGTATATGCTCCGCTGTTTTCGATATTGTTCCAATCAAGGTTCTGAAAACCGTCTAACGAATCATTCGAAATATCAAATTCTCCTGAAAAAGTAATTTTTTCACGACTTTGCATCAATATTTCCGAAGAAACCGAAAATAATATTTTTCTGATATATAGCAATGATTCATTAAGATTCGACAAACTCGAATAATCATCTTGTGAAGTGTAGATAGCATAGAAAAAATACTTCCAGAAAATTTAAACTTCAACATCCTGTTTCTCGAAACATTGATCCAATGTTTCTGAGACCTTTTTCCTATTATTTAAGAAATCTCCCCTTTTTGTCCTTCAATTAAGGAACAATTCGTTTATACAATCATGTCAAATTTCGACTCGAATCAAATACATTATGAAACATGTGTCATGAGCTCTCTGACTTTATCTATCTTTCAATGAATTCTATGGCTCCTAACTCAGTTACGTGCAAGGTATTTCGTAAGGCTTTATCTTCAGCAAACGGTCTGAAAACATAAATTGGTTTTCGCCCTGAAAGATGTGTTTGGCGAACGAAAATGATTGAAATGAAATAACTTTGCTTTCCCTTATTTATTTCAACTGAAATCGAGCATGCAAGCCTTGGGTACCTTCTGGTGAAACAATGCTCATCAAATGCTTTGAAACAGAATATGATATTTTAGACGGACAGAGAGTTTCGGTAATAATAATTAACGTTAGTCTCGTAACTACTCATTCCTTCAAAAATGTAGTTTGAAATCCGAGGTAGGATCCACTATTATTCTCTTTCTAACGATAAAGGATTCTGAAGTTCATATAAGAAAGCGTGGTGATATAACTTCATTCCTGAAAGAACTATTAGATAAAAAGCAGAGTGTACGAAACAATGAACAAATTGGACGGTTTCGAACAATTGAACTATGCGTTACGGCATTCGCATATTCCAGATATCTTCTATATAATTGATTTAGGTACTATTCATGTTCAAAGCTTCTGAACATCTAGAATGATTTTGGGTTTTTCTGTGTAAGTTTCTAGGGTTCGATTGCATAATTACTTTTTCCAAATGTGCGTAATTTTAAAATTTCCAGTCAAAACTGGTCCAGAATTCAATGATCAGGTCGGACACTGATATTCAATGCTGCTTGCCAATTCTTTATTCTAACTGAATGTACTGTATTTTCCAAAAAAAAACTCGATAAAATTCCAAGGAATGGTGCACATACAAATGCATCCCGAAAGTATTTTTTAGCTAAATCTGCTGATGAGTTTCGAAGTAAATGCCCCTGGAAAATGATGTCCAAAATTTTCTCGTTTTTCCGACGAAAAAGTTAGATTTGTTCTCTGAAACGTCATAGCTCGCTGGGCTTATCGCTTATATTATTCCTATATTATTCATTAGGCAACCTGTTTTTCAACACAGAACGAAAAACGTACGTGAATATAATCAAATTCAACCTTACGACAATTTATTTGGACATTAATTTTCAGCCGATGCTCGAGTTCATTGATATAATGCCCTGTTGGACATTGTTTGATGTTCGAGTGATTGTATTAATCCCCCGAAGCATTAAATTCATCACCAGTATTTGACGACGGTTAACATTGTATCAATGACCAACGACATTAATACCAGGTCACGAGTACATCGATCTATCAACAGCACAACAGCAGTCCTTATATCAAAGGTCCCAGGGCATTGAATTCAGGCTTATCGGTCATTGTATCAATGTATTTTGGACATCAAATAATCACCTTCAGCGCATCATTCTATGCTTAGGTACATCAGCGTGATGCCAAAAAACATCAATCTAAAGGCGTGCTATAGTGGTTGGGTTTTGGATTCAAAACAAATTACCATGTTCTTAAGATAAAACAATATTGAAAGAAATAATGCCTCAATACACATATATAAATATCACGTCATGCACGTCATGCACATCGATCAAAGTATTCTGCACTCGAAGATGGGACTCGCAAGATGCTCCTGGCAGATGGCGCGCTGTTGTTATACTGCAGCGGTCCATCTGAAGGGTGAGAAGTATCGAGAGATCCCTCTGCGGTTTATCCAAGCTAAGTTGACCTGACGATCAATAACAATTGTGAAACAGCTGTATTCATTCTCCTTGGAACCGCTTCTTCGGTGTAGGTATTTTGGTTGATTGGATGATTAGCTCTGATCAAGGGGGAATGTTTGCTGATTTATCGACAGATATTCGTCCTTGTAATTATGTTATATATATAAATATATTTGCAGACTTTTTGTTTTGGAAAAAATTTGAAAGAATTAGCTTAGATTTGAGTATTATTCAATATCTTTCAGCTTTATGAAATAGTTCTATTGTTTTAGTTGAATGTGATATTTTTTGGTGATTCTGTTTTTTTGATTCCATTGATGTCAGCAAATTGCCTCATCTATTCCTTTTAAAGGTTTGTTTGCGAGTTTGTAGGTTATTAACATACCTCCGTTTCTTTTTGTTTTCAATTTTTATGGTGATGATGCATATCTGCATCATAATTATCAAAAAAGAATAGATGAGATCATAGAATATTTCTCATTAAACAAACTTTATCGCGAACATGACTATTGTTCGAAGTCACTGAAATAATAAAAAATTTTTTTTCAACATTCGTTGGAAATTCACATAAATCATGGGTTTCAGAATATGAGCGTTGAAATTTGGAAGCAATAAAACAATAAGTTCCAACGAATTACAGAAACAGCATACAATCTATAGAATAGCTGAAATTGAAGAGATAAATGAAAATATTTCGAAGAATATCTTCATCGCTCTGACAATATTGAAAAACTTATACTGTCAAATTGTGTGTATACTCCTTGAATTTTCAGAATATCCCCACCACTGGCAGAAAGACGCGGTTTATGGTTTGTTTTTTCTAATTCAGAAACGAAAAAAACTTTCACCACTACCTGCACAGAGAAAAAGGATCTCTTCAATCAAATATAAACATATTCTTGAATAATAATAATAATCTTCCCCCAAGAAAAATAAACAATTAAGTTAATTCCAGGCCTCAAAC
The DNA here is from genome assembly GCA_958510865.1 of Myrrha octodecimguttata. NCBI lineage: Eukaryota > Metazoa > Arthropoda > Insecta > Coleoptera > Coccinellidae > Myrrha > Myrrha octodecimguttata. The sequence continues at coordinate 15,134,348 of OY294058.1, read as the reverse complement.
ATAGTAAATTCTATCGTAAAATATAAGAAATATCCAAATCAATCACGATCCAGTAACAAATCCAGAGAATTCATTCTAGTATTTCAATAGTTTATTCATGGCACATAATCCTTCCAAATTATCTTTCTCAACAGGCTCCTCATGATCTGAAAGTACAAGAATTTGTATCAATACTTTGAATTTTATAAAATTGCCTTATCTAGTCAAAAAGTAGGAAATTATGAGGAATTGGAGGGATATTTTGTTGAAAATTATTATTTTAGGTTTGAATTGAACAGAAATAGCAATCACAAGTAGAGTTAGATGTAGAATTTCAAAGAAAATGTAAATTTACGATAGAAGTTATGTCTCGACCCATAAGTTGAACATAATGTAATTATCAGGTTTCCGAAGGAACAAAATTGCAGCTATATTTCAGAAATAGGGTTTATTTGATATGATGAAAGCATTTTTTGTCGATTGTAAGTAGAAATTCATGAATACTAGGCAAATGAAATTGTTAACTTAGAAAATTGTAACATTTAGGCATAAAATTTGAAAAATTTTGTATATTAGAGATTTAGAATATAGGCAAGAGGTACATCAAAATACGGAGAAAAATACGGCCGAATTTTCTAGAATAGGTTCGAAGAAGGAAAACTTACCTCTGAAGAGAAAACTGCTAAAGCATCATTTTTGGAAGACATCTTTAAATGCAAGGCTACTAAGATGTTGAAGAAAATTCAGAAAATGTATAAATACCGAAGCTCGAGCACAGAGAATTTAGCCCATTTTCAACCATCATCAAGACTGAAGGCTCCTCGTTAAAAAATTTTCCAAACATCGCAATTTTCCAGTCGGAAACAAAAGTAAACCAAAATTACACCAAAGTGACTGGCATCCTGGAAGAAAATTATCATTAAATACATGGAATATTGAAGAAAAATCAAGATAAACTTACCAAAGGGGGAAAATCCAGCAGTGATCAAATCCACATAAGTGAACTCCAGAAAACTAAACGTCAATTCAAAGTCAACCCTTGGAACTCGCAGTAAATGAACAAGACGAACTTTGGTGGTTATCCAGAAATTCCGAACCACAGAGGAACATCAAGTAACAAAGTGACATGGACTAAAAACACCGTAGGTGAGAGCAAAAAGGACATTATTATGAGTTTTTTAAATTTAATTTAATCATTTGATTTAGGTTATTAGTTAGTTTAGCATTGGAATTGATTTCCTTAAATTATTTCATTGAATATTATTATTCGAAATTATATAAACTGTTATTATTTCACGTCATAGAATCCACCCTGAGAAAAAGATAGAAAGCCGCGCGAAATTTAAATCCAATTTAAAAATTTATATTTTATTGTTATTGGATCATGTTAGAAATTCAAAATTCAAACAATATTCAATATTAAACAACAGTTCGATTCATAACAATACGTACTCTTCACCTCAGAAAACAATTTCAGCAAACCATAGTTCTCTCGGATCACGAATATCATTTCTTATCAAATGTGTTCTGATGACGAAGGCACGTACACGTGACCCCCTCGAACAATAAGCGGTATTAGCGCTGAAGACAAGTATGGAATGTAGAATCGCAGAACATATGGTTATTTAGATAGGAAACAACGCCATGGTCGTCATAGTGAATAGTGAACAATTGCGTTTGTGTTTTTGATGGTGCATTATGAATTTTGTATAAATGTAGAACTACTCATCAAGATCGAGGAAGTTTTTAGGGAACAGATTTTCGAAAGTCAAGAAGAACAGTTTGGTTTTAAGAATGAGCTTGGTAAATCGCGAACAAACTTTGAAAAATGTTTGTATATGTGGGTGCATGCCTACATGTACGTGTGTTATGCACAAACATTGTCATATATATATATATATATATATATATATATATATATGCGTGAACTCCAGACTACACCTCTCAATTTTATGTTTGGAGGTCGTGAATATACATAGTAACCGAGCGAATAGGTACAACATACTTCTGCTCTGTGTTCTTCGAAATCCTGTTCCCAAAAAACTTTCTCCATTCGCACCTCATTTAGGATTGACATCTTCAAAAATGATTATGAAAAGGTTTTTGAGATACCATACATTTTTTGTATTTGAGAGCCGCTAATTGCAGCAAACATATTATATTCTCTTGGTAAAAAATATTGAAATCTGGTTAAATACAATAACGAGAAATCTTACATTCGTATCAAAGACTCAGTATTTCAGAATAATAATATGAAATATATTTAGCAAACATATCCAGTAATTCTTGTTAGTTTTCTCATTTGGATCAAACGTGATTCCGCTTGAATCAAGAGGATCATTGTTCACATGGGTCAAGAGTATTTCGACGGAGAATCAAACTAATATTTGGTTGGACCTATTCAAAAGTACCATTCACTTGAATTAATGCAGTTACAAATTGATTGTAACTGTGTGTGTGGATCTTCCAAGGTATGAAGAGACACACCCGAATTGTGAATTTCGGCATAACATCTGTATTTTCGAATTTTGGGCCGAAAATGTTCTTGAATGGTTAGATTGGACTGACTCTCTAAACAGTAATCCGTGGTCAGATTCAATTATGTGCATTCAGCCGACCATCTGGCCGTCCGTCCGTATTTGCTCTGACCTTCGAAGGAAATTATCTAAAGTTGAAATTTGCAGGTTTGGTGAAATCCGTTATTTGGCAAAATCGGCGAAAAACTTTCGGAGTTATAACAATATTAAATTTCAGGGTTGAATTCCTGATATCTCATGAACTACTGATTCGATCAGACTAGAACTTGTAGCGTTCAATTCGGGGACAGCTATATATGCTAGGTTATTTGGGTTGTCTTTATACCGATTCCGATGTATTCAAATTCGCGAGTTGTTTATGCGTTTTTTTGGTACCATATGTGGCCCGATAATTTCAATCTCTTTCGAGGAACTGGACTCTTTATTGTACTTGGGAAATTCGATGCGATATATCCGAGATATTTTCTTAGTGAAAATCCAAGTTATTTTGGGATAGAGATATTGTTCTTATTTCTTCAAATGTATTGCATGTTTTGGTGAATTGATGATGCAATATATCCCTAATAGGGGATTATTCGAGTACAAACCAGAAGTTTTCCTGTTTCTTTTGAGGCCGGCTAATATCAAAGAGAGTTGTGTTCTTTTTGTATCATGAGTTCGTTCTTTTAATGGGACATAAATATTAATGTGAGGCATTTCTGTTATTCTAGGGCCTTTTTTTCCTTATCCAATTGGTTTTCCATCTCCAAATAAGGTCTAGTATAAGACGATACTGAATTCTGGCTGATGACTGAGATTTATAGGAAAACGGCCCACAACATCTGGAAAAATTGAATGTTACAGTTCCTCGGCTTACATCATTTTTTTTTTCCTGATTTTGGAGAATTTGGATGAATTCACATAGGTAAAATTATTTTGGACAATATTTTCAGCCATCGTTCATTTGGTATGTAGAAGGCCAATTTTCTGATTTGTGGATGCTGATTTAGATCAAGGAAATAACGGGACAAAAGTGAACTTTAACCGGTGAATTATCTTTATGATTCAAATTTAGAACCTTTAATGTACATTCACCATTGATTCATTTGTTAATGTCAAGATTTCAATGGTATTTTATCGACATCTACAATAATAATTTTGTTCATATTTCAAAATTCTAAAACATAATCCAGTTAATAGTATTTTTGTGAACTCTTTTCGCCGATTTTCTTGAATTTTAATAACTATTTAGCATATTTTTTTTGGCTTATATTCGAAATTTTGATTATTACATTTCACATTTTTTTTTCTGTAGACCTTTCTCATTATTTCACTTCAATATTAATTAGTGGATTTTTCTTTTACTCTGGTAATGTTCAACTTATGTGGAATTTATGTTAGCTCGGGTAAATTCCGATATATTTCTTTTTTTTATATGAAAATCTGGTGATTAAAATATATGCTTTCGTGTTGGATCATATAAATTCAGACCAGATGTTTGGTTTTATATAAACTGTGAACTGATCTTGATCAAGTGAGGTAACCCACGTAAATTTCTTTGTTTTATGATATTCTCCAGCTTTATTCCTAGGCAGATTTAGAATTCGTATAGCTGATCTGGATTTATGAATATAGGGAAACTAGAATATATATGTGTATATTTTTTTCAATCATTAACTCATCTCAACCTTGATTTGTTTATCAACATACGTTTTTTTAAATATGTTTTTCTCTTCGGTATTTACGAGTTTAGCCGATGTGAATTTTTTTTTTGGAGAGTCACTCAATCAAATACGTTGGCGCCCTTATTAAGAACATAGTAAACCCACGCCGTCTTCACTGACAGCTGACCGAGGTAAATATGGTGAACTCTTCATTTGAATAGAATTTTGCATTTTTCAATTATTTTTTTTGAAAATTTTCTTTTAAATTTTATTGAGACAAGAGTTGCGCTACAAAATTTTGGCGCCCAACGTGGGGCCTTGATGTTTTGAATAATTGTTTTAATTTTCCTTGATTTTTCTTAAAATTTTTCATTCTTTTTCTACATTGATTTGTACTTTGAATATGGCAGGTAAACTAATTCTTAATAGATTAAATCAGTCTCAATTGAGTTATTTGCTTGCTATGAGGGGTTTACCAATTGGAACGGTAGATTCAATGCGAAAATGCTTATCTAGAGCCAGAAAGCTTGAGAAGGAGGGAGCTTCTCTATCGTATCCAACATATCCTTACACTTTAGAAGAAGATAAAAGGGCGATTGATGAGGTAATTTGGACAGTGGAAGCAGGTATTTCTGACATTCAGTCTCTTACTCTCAAAAGTAGGGGTTTTCTAGTCAACGAGACGCGGTTAAGATATTACTGATTCGCTTAGAACACTCAAAACCTACAAAACCTGAGGAAGAGGCGTACAAGAGAGCAACGTTCGCGAAGGTGCTCAGTTTATTGGATTCTCTGGAAGGTAAGGCAGGAGATACTGCATTATCTGGACCACATTGTTCATCTGATGGCAGTGGCTCAGGTGGCGATGAGGATGATGATTCGTTAATACATACTGGTCGACGGGATGTACTGGCGTCTACTCCTCGCCCTGCGGAGGCTACGGCAGGCAGTGCAAATGCTGGTCATATCAAGCCTGTGCCAGTGTACAGATGGGGTTTGAAATTCTCTGGAGACAAACAAGGTATGTCTGTTCATGCATTTCTTCAACGAGTGGAAGAGATGTGTGAAGCTAGAGGAGTTACTAAGTGTGAAGTTTTACCTTCTGCTATAGATCTATTCGAGGGTGGGGCTTTGATCTGGTATAGAGCTATAAAGAATTCAATAGTGGATTGGAGTTCATTTGTAGAAAAATTCCGTTCTGAGTTCGAGCCCTTCAACTATGAGGAGAAACTGTTTGAGGAAATTCGTGGACGTACGCAAGGTAAAGATGAACAGATTGAAATTTACTTAGCTACCATGAGATCTCTGTTCAGCCGTTTGAGATCTCCTCCATCTGAAGAACAGCAGATCAAAATAGTGTTGAGAAACATTTTACCATTCTTTCAAACACAATTAGTACTGTTGAATATAAGTTCATATGGGGAGTTGAAGAATTATTGTCGTCAATTAGATGAACGAAGAGAATCAGTTGAGTCATTTGCACCTCCACCTAGGAAATCACAATTTTGTCTAGAACCTGACCTAGCTTATGCTGGTGTCGAAGAAAATCTTGATGAACTCCGAATCGAAGACCACACGAGAATATCTGGAAAGGATTCTGGAGGGAATGACGGATTACAGAAATCAGTAATTTGCTATAATTGTAACCTGCCCGGACACAAGGCAATAGGATGTGCTTCACCGAGAAAACTGCGCTGCTATAAGTGTCAAAAAGTAGGTTATACTACAAAAACTTGTCCGGACTGTAATCTGTCGGGAAACGGATCAAGTCGTTGAGAACGGGACCATCTTTAGCGACTAATATTCAAGAGAGTCCCAATACCACTTTGGGTTGTGTACTTAACTACATATTGGACAATGTTGTTGGCGATGAAAGGCCATTTCTTTGTCTTTTAGTTTATGGTATTGAGTTCCTTGGTCTACTTGATTCGGGAGCTGCTCGTACCATTATCAATGGTAAGTGCTGGTCCCTACTTCAAGATTTAGGAGTTACACTGAATTCGACTAAGAAGATAGCATGTACGGTGGCAAATGGACAGGTCTGCAACAGTATTGGAAGTTGTACGATTCCGATGGTGGTGAAAGTAAAGTTATTGTAATGGAGGTATTGATCATCTTGGAACTGCCACAGATGATGTTGCTTGGAGCAGACTTTTGGAAAGTTCTGGGAATTGTACCTAACTTGAGGAATAACGAGTGATTCTTCTCATCTGAACATGTTGAGATTGATGGCATTGATGCTTCTCTGACTGAGGATCAGAATCGAAGACTGCATGAGCTGGTTGAAAGAAATTTGAAAATGATGGGAACTTCGATAGGCTGTACTGATGAAATGGAACATGAAATGATCGTGGATGGACCCCCAATTAAGCAGAGATACTATCCAATGTCCCCTGTCCTTCAGAAGTGTATAGATGAACAACTTGATGATATGTTGAATCAGGGAATTGTCGAGAGGAGTTCTAGCCCGCGGGCATCACCTATCATTATGGTGAAGAAGAAGGATGGAAGCTACAGGTTTTGCGTCGACTATCGAAAGGTCAATTCAGTCACTCAGGGAGACAGTTATCCTCTACCCTACGTATCAAATAGTCTGGATAAGTTGAAGAACGCTAAATTCATCAGCTCCTTGGATATAAAATCAGCTTTTTGGCAGATTCCTATGAAGAAGGAATCCCGACAATATACGGCATTCACAGTCCCAAACAGAGGACTTTTTCAATTCAAAAGGATGCCGTTTGGACTACGAAATAGCCCACCCCGTTGGCAGAGCCTTATGGATAAAGTGACTTGGAGCCTTATGTCTTTTTTTATTTGGTTGATGTGGTTGTCATCACGCCAGACTTTGAGAAACATCTGGAGGTATTAGAAGAGGTGTTTCGTCAACTTCGTGAGGTGAAACTTACGGTTTCACATGATAAATGTTTCTTTTGTAGGAGCGAAATTAAATATCTGGGATATGTGGTCAACAGAAATGGTTTGCTAGTTGATCCGGAAAAGGTGAAGGCAATGTTGGATATTCCGATACCTAGCACTGTGAAGGAGGTTAGAAGTGTATTGGGAACATTTTCATGGTATCGTAGGTTTGTTCCTAATTTTTCGAACCTCATTGCACCGTTGTCGAACCTGCTGAAGAAAAATAGTAAATTTTCTTGGACTACTGAATGCCAGAGTTCGTTCGATTTGCTCAAGCAAAAACTTGTTTCTGCACCAATTATCAGTTGTCCTGATTATGACCTTCCTTTTCAAGTTCAGACAGATGCATCAGGCTATGGATTGGGTGCTGTGTTGTCCCAACCAAATGCGAATGGTGGCGAAAATGTGATTTGCTAAATAAGTCGCTCTTTGACCAAGCAAGAGCAAAATTATTCCACCAGCGAAAGGAAATGTTTAGCGGTGATTTGGGCTCTTGAAAAATTACGCCCCTATATCGAAGGTATAAACATTGAAGTGATAACTGACCAATATTGCTTAGTATGGTTGCAGAACTTGAAAGCTGTGTCGGGTCGTTTAGCGAGATGGATAGTACGACTACAACAGTTTGATTTTACAGTCACTCATCGAAAGGGATCCGAACATCATGTTCCCGACCTTCTATCTCGATCTGTTCCGAAACTGGACCTTGTCACAGTTGATGATTTGACTAACATCACCGATTCTTGGTACCTTAAAATGTTGAAAAACGTTCAAAATAGACCTTAAAAGTTTTCTTCGTGGCGAGTACATAATGGTTGCCTTCATAAGTATTTGGAGTCTTCAGGATATAATTTGGATGGAAATTGTTGTAAGTTGGTGGTACCAAAACATCTTCGCCGGAGAGTTTTAGAAGATATGCACGATCTACCTACTTCAGGACACATGGGTGTGTTCAAGACTTATTCGCGACTGTGTGAGAGATACTTTTGGCCGAGATCACGATTGGATGTTGCTAAGTATGTGAGACATTGCTCTGTTTGCCTGAGACATAAAACCGACTCAAAAAAACCAGCGGGTTTGATGGCATCGCATTACCCTGAAGTCACTAGACCATGGGAGTTTGTGAGTTCAGACTTAATTGGACCGCTTCCCAAATCTAAGAGAGGTAACTCATACATTTTCGTTGTTACAGATTATTTCATCAAATTTTGTCTCACCTTTCCTATGAGGAAGGCCACTTCAGCAGCAATTTGTAGGGCTCTAGAAGAAAATGTGTTCCTGATATTTGGCGTGCCAAGGGTGATAAATAGTGATAACGGCCCGCAATATAAGAAGGAGTACCTCAAACTTTTGGACAAGTATGAAATCCGTCCTAAATTCAACGCCAACTTTCATGCGCAAGCGAACCCCACTGAGAGGCATAACAGGACCATTAAGTTCCTCCTATCAGCTTACCCATCGGAGAACCATCAAAATTGGGATCAACATCTGGCAGAAATATCATGTGCCATGAGAACCTCCAAAAATGAAACTACAAGATATACGCCCTATTTCGTGAATTTTGGTCATAGAATGATGCTGTCTTGAAATGACTATGACCTCACTTTGAAAGATTCGACTGAGGTTTCATCTGAAGAGACGAGATCTAAGGAGTTTCACAAACTTTATTTGGAATTGAAGTCTTGAATGAGGAGGGCTGCAGAAAGAAACGCTCGCCATTATAATTTGCGGAGGAGAACAGAAGAGTTTATCTTGAATCAGCCAGTTTATCGAAGGAATTTTGTTTTGTCTGATGCAAGTAAACATTTCACAAAAAAGCTAGCTCCTAGATGGATTGGACCATTCATTATTGACAAGAGATTGTCGCCTTGGACATATAAGTTAAGGGATAAAGATGGAAAAGATAGAGGAGTCTGGTACGTGAAAAACCTCAAATCAGATCCAAACTTTGAGGAGGATGTTAATGATGGAAGCAAAGCTTGTCGGTAAATTCTATTGGTTTATGGGTACTCTATTATGATTTTGAAATTTTGGGGAAATTTCTTCAAGTGAGGGAGGGATTTGTAGCGTTCAATTCGGGGACAGCTGTATATGCTAGGTTATTTGGGTTGTCTTTATACCGATTCCGATGTATTCAAATTCGCGAGTTGTTTATGCATTTTTTTGGTACCATATGTTGCCCAATAATTTCAATCTCTTTCGAGGAACTAGACTCTTTATTGTACTTGAGAAATTCGATGCGATATATCCGAGATATTTTCTTAGTGAAAATCCAAGTTATTTTGGGATCAAGATATTGTTCTTATTTCTTCAAATGTATTGCATGTTTTGGTGAATTGACGAAGCAATATATTTACCCTAATAGGGGATTATTCGAGTACAAACCAGGAGTTTTCCTGTTTCTTTTGAGGCCGCCTAATATCAAAGTGAGTTGTGTTCTTTTTGTATCATGAGTTCGTTCTTTTAATGGGACATAAATATTAATGTGAGGCATTTCTGTTATTCTAGGGCCTTTTTTTCCTTATCCAATTGGTTTTCCATCTCCAAATAAGGTCTAGTATAAGACGATACTGAATTCTGGCTGATGACTGAGATTTATAGGAAAACGGCCCACAACTTCTGGGAAAATTGAATGCTACAGTTCCTCGGGTTACATCCATTTTTTTCCCTGAATTTGGCGATAGCTTTGAACATAGGTGAAATTATTTTGGACAAAATTTTCAGCCATCGTTCATTTGGTATGTAGAAGGCCAATTTTCTGTTTTGTGGATGCTGATTTAGATCAAGGAAATAACGGGACAAAAGTGAACTTTAACCGGTGAATTATCTTTATGATTCAAATTTAGAATCTTTAATGTGCATTCACCATTGATTCATTTGTTAATGTCAAGATTTCAATGGTATTTTATCGACATCTACAATAATAATTTTGTTCATATTTCAAAATTCTAAAACATAATCCAGTTAATAGTTTTTTTGTGAACTCTTTTCGCCGATTTTCTTGAATTTTAATAACTATTTAGCATATTTTTTTTGGCTTATATTCGAAATTTTGATTATTACATTTCACATTTTTTTTTCTGTAGACCTTTCTCATTATTACACTTCAATATAAATTAGTGAATTTTTTTTACTCTAGTAATGTTCCATGATATAACTTATGTGGAATTTATGTTAGCTCGGGTAAATTCCGATATATTACTTTTTTTTATATGAAAATCTGGTTATTAAAATATATGGTTTGGTATTGGATCATATAAATTCAGACCATATGTTTGGTTTTATATAAACTGTGAACTGATCTTGATCAGGTGAGGTAACCCACGTAAATTTCTTTGTTTTATGATATTCTCCAGCTTTATCCCTAGGCAGATTTAGAATTCGTATAGCTGATCTGGATTTATGAATATAGGGAAACTAGAATATATATGTGTATATTTTTTTCAATCATTAACTCATCTCAACCTTGATTTGTTTATCAACATACTTTTTTTCAAATTTGTTTTTCTCTTCGGTATTTACGTGTTTAGCCGATGTGATTTTTTTTTTTTGGAGAGTCACCCAATCAAATACGTTGGCGCCCTTATTAAGAACATAGTAAACCCACGCCGTCTTCACTGACAGCTGACCGAGGTAAATATGGTGAACTCTTCATTTGAATAGAATTTTGCATTTTTCAATTATTTTTTTTGAAAATTTTCTTTTAAATTTTATTGAGACAAGAGTTGCGCTACAAACTCTGTATTTGTTTTTAAAATACCGACGCGCAACTCGATGCAGAACTCCGTGTATATAATTTTGTTTCTAAGCAATAAGAACACTTTTAAAATCAATTTGTTTATTTAATAAACTTCGAAGTGACTTGAACAAATTCTCATACGGAACTGATTCCTCAAAAAGATCTTACAATCCAAATTATTTTACTTCGTGAATTTTGATGTCGCAGCATCTTCTGGAAAAAGTATCTACATGTTTCTCCACGAAAAGTGTGAGAAAAAGGAAAGAAATATTACTCTTTCACATCCTGTGTAGTTCTAAATAATATCATTCAGAGATTTTCAGTAACATGATAAAGCGCAAGTTAGAATGGCTGTTGCACTCGGATAGTTCAAGGCCAGAGAAATTATTTTTTCATTTTGTACTGAAACTACTGATCCAGCTTCCATTAGAATTAGATCAGTTTTTGTTGGATGCTAAATAGAGATGCAGTTTTCAGACGAAGTTTCTAGTATTCTTTCTTGGAATCGGTGTAAACAAGATCTTCTCACAATATGATATAAAATTCTTGATCTCTTGACTGACTTCATTTCCCACATGATTGTGTCTTTTTTATGAGGATATAAGATGGAAGATTTGGAAGGAGGGTATTTTCGAAGGGAAAACTATGGAGGTGATATAATTCATAAGTAATTTTTACCACAAACAAAAGTGCATTTTTAATAATTAATGTATAGTATAATAATTGGTTAAATGTGTCGAGGTCAATTTCATACAAAATTTTGTTGAATTTCATTTCGATTGACTGAAACAATTGTATGGTATTGAAGTATGCATTCAAAGTTTCGAAAAATATATTTGCAAACTTTCCACCGATATTTAAGAGTTCTCGACTGAGATGTTGTGTTATGATGTTATTAAATTCTCTTCGTTATCAATTATTATTGAAGCATTAGCTTTATTGAAATGAGATGTACTGAAACAATTTCGAAAATTTTTTTTTTGGCTTTTCTTAGACGACTGCGATAAACTTATTAGATCATAGTAAAATGTTGAATCTTGAGCATGATCTGCGACATGATTGAATTTTTTTGTAGAAAATTTGCATTGTTCTGATCTGATTTAATGAAAACCTAATAATCTAAATAGGAAAATTAATAAGGAAGCTTATTAGCATAAAACACATAGAAGATTCAATTGCTTAGGTGAAGAAAAATGTGGAAAATATTAAAATGAATCCATCGATTGTTCTTATTTTTATAATAAAGATATTTATTTTCCATGTCTTCTTCTTGCGTATCTGCTACAGAACACGGGATTTTACAGGAAGTTCGTTTCCTATCAGCATTGAAAAGTTTAGGATGGTAAGTAGCCGTTTGTTCATCAAATTTCTCTTCAAGTATTAAATTTTGATTCGATTTGTTACTAAGTTTTCTTATAGTGGTACCTTTTGACTTGTTTGTGACTTTTCGAATTTTTTGAAAATTTTCTTCATTCCCTGATTTACGCGCATTACTTCCGTTCAACATAACTTAAAATGCTCTAGCTGAATCAGAAGGGTTAATGATCTCTGAATCCGATCTATTAACTTTTCTCTTGTGCATTTTAGGACGTTTATCAATTTGGTCAAAAATCTGAATTTCGTCTTTGGAAATAATATTTTGTTTTATTTTTGAAGGAGCGTTCTGACTGTTTTGTAAAATAAATTATTTTTTTTTCGGTCTTTTTAAATTTAACGGGAATTTTACAATTTTTACCAACTAAGAGATTTCGCTTCAAATGAACGATGAGGTTATTTTTCCTGTGTTTCCATTGTTTATGGAATTTATAAATCGTAAACGGAAAATGCTCACTCGAACCAAACGAGTCTAAAGGGAATGACACTTTGAATTGACTCAGGTTATGTTCATGCGGTGTAATTAAATCTGCGGATTCTTGGTAGATCAGATGTGAAATATTCTCATCAACTATACGGGGGTCTATCAAACAATCCGTGCATCCACTGTCTATCGAAAGTTTGCACCTGGGATATTCAAGTTCAATGTGTGGTTAACTATTTTCATAAAAATTAGTTTTCAAATTATTTAAATCGATAATTGGCCTAGGTCTGTTTGTGAAATTTTTCCTTATTTCTGAAACATCTTCTTTCATTTCAGACCCAGGGGAATACTCTAATAATTGTTCATTATTATGTTTTTCTGTATCATTAATTTCAATATTAGTCAATTCTTCCACGGAAAAATTTGGTTGATGCTGACTTTTTCGGAAGAAATTTGGTGAGCCAGTGGTGGAGAATTTATTAGGTCGCTGAAGACAACTACTGGCTGATCTCTTTTGAGGATGACTTTTTTCATAATTGTTAGGAAAGTTATGATTCGTTGATGAATGATTATAAGAACTGCTCGACCTAGGTATTGCTCTATTTTGAAATGAAGAATTATGGGTCCTAGTAAACAAAGGCGTGGGATGATTTTGAGGGGAAAAATTATGTTGCGGTTCAAAAACGTTAGCTGGGTTTCGAAAACTTCTGAAATCTTGCTCAAAAGTGGGATAAAAGTTTTGCATCTGATGAAAATTAGGAGACAGTAATGTATGATCGAAATTAAATGATTTTTTATGGTTTGAGTATGACGTCGAAAGAACCTCGCAAGTTCTCCTTATGTCTAATTGAGATTTTCTAGAAATATAATTTTCAATTCTTTGTACAGCTGTATCTAATGTTAATTCCGGAGTGTCTAATAAATTCGATTGGTTTTCTGATGGACTATTACTAATCAAAACGTCTGTAGCTAAACCGTTGATCAAAGATTTTTGTACTATTTTCAATTGGGGAGTCATGGCATCTGCATCTATTCTCTAATGAATTCGTATTCTTAAAGATTTAACCTTATCAATAAATGAAGTAATATTCTCCTGTGGATGTTTTCTTAAAAATTGCAATTGCGTTTTCAGTACATAGAGATTTGCATGATCTCCGAATTTATTTTGTAAAAGGGCCTTGATGCTTTCCCATGTATTTTGTACATCGGAAGTATCCAATTCAGCTTCTGCTTCGTTTGTTAATTTACTTCTAACTACTTTCAAACAATAACTCTTAACTATTGGTGATTCATTTACGAATCTTCCTAAATAAGAGTCACATGACATGATAAATGAGTTTAGTTGTGCTCTTTCACCACTAAATTTAGGCAGTAATGAGCCAAATTCTTGAGCCAATGGTAAATCTGCCATTTTTACAGATACTCAATTTATCAAAAGATTGTCCTAAATTACTTATTTCTGAAATTTTTGGTTGAAATTGTATGCTTATGAATTAGTTTTTGGGAATCAGTTTTGACGGGAATCTAGAAAAACGGAGTATTAAGTATGGATTGACAAGTTCACCTTCTCATTTGATTCCAAGTAGGTTTGGAGTTCTGAATTCCTTCTGCTACCTGTTGGTTTCTTAAACTGGAGGGTCTTTGGTCGGTACTTCTTGTCGATATTCGGACACTGGGAGAAGATCCAATTTTCTGCTTCGGCCTGGTAATTCAGCGAAAAATTAAAATTCACCTGTTGACTTGCGCACAGCCTGAATAATCCTGGTCACGGCACCAATTTTGTTTTCAAGCAAAAAGAACACTTTTAAAATCGATTTGTTTATTTAATAAACTTCGAAGTGACTTGAACAAAGTCTCATACGGAACTGATTCCTCAAAAAGATCTTACAATCCAAATTATTTTACTTCGTGAATTTTGATGTCGCAGCATTTTCTAGAAAAAGTATCTACATGTTTCTTCACGAAAAGTGTGAAAAAAAGGAAAGAAATATTACTCTTTCACATCCTGTGTAGTTCTAAATAATATAATTCAGAGATTTTCAGTAACATGATACAGCGCAAGTTAGAATGGCTGTTGCACTCGGAAAGTTCAAGGCCAGAGAAATCGGTCATTTCACGTGATTATATACGGTTTCTTGTTAATTTTGGAAAATTGTTCACTCTGAATTTCTAGAATTGTTTCTCCAAGAAATGTTGATCATATTTCGTAAAAATTTGGCAAAGATCTCAGACTCTGCACTCTACTACAATATTTCAAATTTTACGTTTGGAGAAATTTGTCAAATTTCGTTGTTATTTGAAATTTTGACGTTATATCTTGAGAAATACTAATGCGAATAAATTGGAACTTTGCAACCATGTGAAGAATACCAATTAGCAACTCATTTCAAAATTTCGTGTGTATCCAGCTGTTGAAAAATTTTGAAAAAATCCTGAATTTTTTTATTTTCTGCGGAAAAATTCTTTCATTTCGGAGATATACAGACAAAAATGTCAAAGTTCGTTATTTGAAATTTTGACATTATTTCCCCAATATCTCGAGAAGTACCAATGTGAACAGATTGAAACTAGTTGAAGAATACCAACGCGCAACTAAGTGCGAACTATTTTTTTCGATCAAGTTAGAAAATAAAAAAATAGTCTTAAAATTTTTGATGAAAATTTTGTTTCCTCGGGGAAAATCAGTCAGAGGTCAGAGTCCTATGAAATTTGGAAAGGCCAATCTGAATAACTTCATTTCAAATTTCAACGTGATCGGATATAAAAATGAAGATGACGTTAGTTAACACAATCCTGCTGAAAATTGTGGAGAAGTAGGGTTGAAATGCTCTCAGTGCAAGAAATGTGCAGTTGATTCAATAAAAGTACACAAATGCTTTGTAACTTTTCATGGTAATTCTTACAGAATGGTAAACATAATCATCCAATCAACGAGTACGTCAATATATTGCCTAGAGCACTTCACCAAAGAATCTTTCACATATTTTCTGGCATTGCCCGCACATTTGATGTCACAGGAACAACTTTCACCTCATAATCTCAGGAAATAGACAAGACAATGCAACACTGGTTCCTGTATGTATGTACCGACCAAGCACATGTTCAGAGTGCAAGCCAATATTTGAAATTGAAAAGAAATATAATTACAGGTGATTTCCACATAGACGTACTACACAGAACACACCCGGTATCCTAACTCGCACAAGCTTTAAGCTTCTGAGGGGTTTCGTTGAAGCCTAGGATATTCGGAAAAAATACAAATAAAATACAAAATACAAATTCAGATGTTGTAGTCCGTTTTAAACACATTAAAGCTGAAACTGTTAATCAAAAAACCAACAAGAATAACACCTACTCAAAAACATGTCTTGAATATCTGTTCGAACATTGAAGATGGAAATAACTTCCGTCATATAACCAGATGTATCAGATCACATTGCCTAATGGATTCATGTCTCTTGCATGAATTTTTTTTATCATTGGAATCAAATATTCTATCCATAAGAACACTGAAAAACTTTATCCGCCATCAAAAAGTTAAATGGTTAACGAGAAAATGCCCTTTTAAATTTGGCTCCGCATATCGGTTGTTTAAACGGACGAAGCTTCGCGGTTTCCGTGACGTATGGGGATATATCGACTCTCTCCCTTTTCTCGTACACTTTTCTGTCTAGCGAGCCAATAGACAGCGTCGAGCTGTATCGATCGGGGCATCGTGGAATAACGAGTGACGTAGGAGGCGAACTACCGCGTTTCACCCACTTTGGTTTTGCGTCCTGATTTGACGATTTTTAATACCGAATTATTCGAAATTCGCGAATTGTTGGAGTGTGAGATATCATACATTATGATTTTGTATCGATATAGAATGAGAAAAACATGCAAATATGATAATTCGTGTTACATGCAAGAGACCTTGGATAACAAAATTAAATGGATAACTTTCATTGGCAGACTGGACCAACATTTATCGAACAAAAGAAGAAGATATGTGGAACCCTTCCTTTCCACATATCACAGACTATTTTTGAAATATCGATTCCCTACAAAACTAAAGGTATTCCATTTGTAACATTAGGCTTGAATGCTAATGTTATTTATAACTATTATTCGTAATATTCTTCGAAGAGGGAACATTAATTAGACGCTACCAGATCCATACTGCCTTATTTCGCTCTGACCCATATGCCCCCTTAACCATCGAAAATATGTCACACACAATACATATATTTCAAAGATGAATAGAATGCTACATCATACCTGTCAACAAAAAAAGTAGAAAACCTTGAACAGAACGAAAATATTATATTCCTAGTATTCTCAAGTCTGAAAACTTTGTAACTTAAAGTGAACAAAAATAATGGTGAATGCATTAATGGATTGTTTTTTTTTATATATATATACAGTACAAAATGTTTAAGGACATATCCCTCAGGTGGAGTAACCGTAGACACGTGTTTCTGGCTAAAGGCCTTCGTCAGTACGGTGAGAAAGTGTAGAAGATGTATAACACTTGAAAGAAAATAACAAACAAACGGAGTCAACAACAGAAGCCAGCCGCACATTTGTGGTATATACATATATATATTTTTTCTTATCTCCACTCTGTGTCATCAATTCCATATTGCTTGATACTGGGTAATTTATCTCTGTCGCGTAGATGATATTTTCTTACTTCTGTTCTTACTTTGTTACTGGTACTATCATGTGTATCGTATGCTAGTAGAATGATATGATGTCTGTTCCTTCGAAATATTTATCTATACCCCCCAACATCTGTCAAAGATCTAGGAGTTTGAGTAGGTTTTGAGATTGTTCCTTGTTTCCATTCATTTCGGTGTTTGTACAGGATGACATTTTTGTCAATTGGTTTCATATGAAAGTCATCTTCTATAAGGTTCAAATTATCTCTCAGACATCGACCCAACATCAGTTGACTTGAAGAAACCCCTAAACTAGGAATGATTGTATTCCTGTAATGCATTGGTAATATAAATGGGTGTTGACCAGTTCTAGAACATTTTCTTAAAATATTTTCAGCTATTTTCAACCCCGTCTCAGAAAGTGCATGTCCTTGACCAGCTACTGTGGGCTACTGGTACCTACTTAGCAAATGATTTTCTGGGATTTGAGAAACTAGTCTATCACGTACCATGTCATCTTCGAAAAAGATACCTAAAGAAATGAAATATATCAAACAAGGTCTAGATACACAATTAATTGATTTGAGTGAGAAGCCGAAACTGTCCGCGAATTATGAGAAACTCAAGAAAAAATATGACAGAGCAATCAGAGAATATGAACAAATTCAATTTGAAAGAACAAAATCATCCAACAATAAAACGAAAACAACATAGCAAGATCATGAATAGTTTAAAAGGTAGTTTCAATGAAGAAACTGCCAACCTATTCCAACTAGCAATCCCCAAGAAGTTGTAGATAGTTTCAATCATTTTCATTATAATATGGCCCCGAATATAAGTGAATCTCCTTAATATTGAAAACTACACGAAATTTCAGTGGACCGAAAAGTCAATGTTTGTTTTTAGTGTCACATCTACAGCCATCATAAAAACGGTGAGGTCAATGATAAACAAGCCGTTGAGAGTCTATGATGTAATTCCAATGGGCATAATTAAAAAAAACCATCAAACCAATTGTCGACGTACTTGCTCAAATGATTTACAGATTGCTAATTGAAGGAATATTTTCTGAACCCTTCAAGATGGAATTAGTGAAAACAATTTACAGAAAAGGAGGTATCGAACAACTAGGAAACTACCGTCCAAGAAACATGTAAACATCATGGCTTAAAATATTCGAGGAAATACTGGCGGACCGCCTTATGTCCTTCTTCAGGAGAATTAAGTTGCTATCTGCTCATCAACATGGATTCATAAATGAATAATGTGAAAACAATACTACGGATAAAATTAGAACTATATGGCATCAGAGACAACCAACTGAAATTATTATTATTAATAATAATACGTTTATGTCTTCAGAAGAAGATTCACACTGAAAGTTATACAAGGAGGTATTCTGGGACCTTTTCTCTCCATAGCCTAAATCAATGACCTTCCATCTGTATTGATAACTATTAAAGAAATAACAAGAGAGATCATGAAGCGATGCAAAACCAACATCACGATTTATACAGACGATGCTAAAATCCAGGCATACATACAGTACTACATAATGCTAATATCATATTTGGCAAAATCGAAATCTTGAACACAAAGGAAACAAAATGTACCGTCTTCCACACAGAAGGAACGAAATGTACAATTTTTGACAGCGTAAACTTGGAAAACAGAGGCTTGGACAACAGAGGCTGAAAAAGTCATATTTCTAGGAATCTGGCTGAGTAATAACTTGAAATGGAGAGCACATATTTGAGAATTTGAATTGAGAACTCAAAGTTAGTGATTTATACATTAATTGTTACGAAACGTCATATTGGAGAAAAGGAGTTGAGAATACCGTACTTTGCTAATTTTCGACCACTGTTATTTCCTGATGCCAGCAACAGTCCGACAACTTTTCTCTTCAATGATTTTCTGTCCAACGTTTTAACCTCCAGGGGCAACCCGTTGTAGAGCCTTACACAGTCATAGTTTACACCCTGCCTACTGGCTTCAAGTCGGTGATATGGTACTTGTATGTCATCTCTTTTCCGAGTTGAATATTCATGGAAATTGCCATTTTTAACAAATTTATTTTTGTTGTCTTGAACATATAGAACACATGACAAGATATATAGTAATGTAACTGTCAATATTCCCAGTTTCTGAAATAATTCTCTGCAGCTTGATCTAGCTGCCTTTTTACATATTATCCTGACACATTTCTTCTGTAGCTTCAGTATGGAATCAATACTCGCGCTGCTGCCTCACAATATAACACCACAACTGATTCTGCTGTGGAAATTGCTGTAGTACATTGTGAGAGCACCCTCCACCGTTGCTTCCTCCATGATCCTCTTGATGCCATATGTCACTTTTGAAAGTTGTTTGGCGAGTACCTCTATATGGTAGTTTCATTTGAAATTCTGTTTGAAGAATATTCCTAAGAATTTCAAGACTTCTTTTTGGCTGAAATTTGTGCCGTGAAAGTGATCATTTGAGTTTTCTCTTTGTTCATCTGCAGTTTGTTGCTACTGAACCAAGATTTTGCATGTGCTAGTGAGTGTTTTGTTCTTTCTTCAACCTTAGCTATGTTTGGACCATGTGGAAAAAGAACTGCCCAATAATCCCAAGCTGTTTTTCAATATTGCATCATCTAAGAGTAAACATGGCAAACTTCCCTCTTCGATGAGGTATAAAGTTGAAGTCAGTACGGGCGGAGTAGACATTAGTAACAGTTTTGCTCGGTATTTCCATAGTGTTTTTGTTGATCCATTGAACTCACCCAACAGTATGGATTCCACTGTTGCCGATTATCCTACTTACCTCTCGAAAATTGTTGTAACTGCTAAGGAAATCGAAAAATCTATAAGGTCCCTGAATCAAAGTAAGGGTGCTGGATCTGACAGTAGTCCATCATATTTTGTACGTAATTGTTCCGCTTTATGCCTTCCACTTGAGCATATCTTCAATCTATCTCTCCGCACGGGCAGATATCCTCGGCGCTGGAAGATTGCATCCGTTGTCCCAATTTTCAAGGGTGGTGTTAAATTTAATGTTGAAAACTACCGACCCATCAGCAAATTATGCGCTTTTTCTAAACTTTTTGAAAAACTTGTTTATGACCATTTATATAATTTAGTGAAAAATCAGATAATTCCAGAAAAGCACGGTTTTTGAATGGAAAGTACGTAGAGACTAACCTTTTTTTATTTATGATCTTTTTGGGAAGGGCAATGGATCAGCGTCTGCAGGTTGACGCTGTTTACACCGACTTCAGTAAGGCATTTGATAAAATTTCACATAGAATTCTCATTCGTCGTCTTTCTGAGGTCGGGGTGGGGGGTTGTCTTTTGCGTTGGTGCGAATCCTATATGACTGAAAGAGTACAATTCATTTCTGTGGACGGTTGTAGGTCGGCTGAGTTCACATGTCCATCTGGTGTGCCACAAGGCTCTCACCTCAGTCCTTTGTTTTTCTTGATTTATATCAATAATATTATTTCTGTCTTTCAGAGATGTAAAGTGCTCCTCTATGCGGACGATTTGAAAATTTTTTACGTTATCAGATCTATGAAGGACTGAAAAATCGTGCAAGAGGAATTGGAAAGGTTCACGAAGTTTTGTCGTTCGAACGATTTATTTTGAATGCTTCTAAATGTAGGACAACTACATTCACACGTAATAGGACTCCAATTCTTTTCCAATACAGTATCGATCAAGCGACGTTGGGGAGAGTTGATCACATCAGGGATTTGGGCGTAATTCTGGATGAAAAGTTAATTTTCACATTTCATATTAAAAATATTATTAATTCTGCTTGTAGAACGTTGGGATTTTTGTTTAGGATATGTAGGAATTTCAAAGGTATCAGGCCAGTTCTCAGTGTATACTATGCCTACGTTTTGAGCAGACTAAATTTCGCTTCGGTCGTTTGGAATCCACAATATAAAATTTACATTGAAATAATCGAACGAGTACAGAATAAATTGCTCAAATATTTAAGTTTCAGAGGTAATTTCTCTGTTTCAGATGAAAATGTCAGTTTTTATTTTATGGCCAGAAAACATTTGAATTTGATCTCTCTCGAAAATAGACGTAGTTTAGGTATAGGCGATGTAGTTATACTGAAGAAGATTGTAAGTGGTGAGTTGCAGGTACCGGATTTACTGTAGGCAGTACACATTAATGTCCCGAATTTCAATCTAAGATCTTTTGAAATTTTCCATGTACCTTTTGGAAGGACAAATGCATCCAAAAACTCTCCGTTAGTAAGAATGTTCCGAACCTGCAATGAGCTACGAATTGTCGATGTATTTCATTGTGCTAACATCAAGCTGCAACTAAAAAAACATTTTTTGATGCAGTGAGGTTGTCAGTTTCGGTTTGATTTGGTGTAGAGGTTTTCGTTCATTTTCTATTTTTGATTTTAATCTCTTAAAAATGTAATTTGTGGATACTCTTCATGGGTCTTTTACCTGTTTGTGTCCCTAATGTTAAATAAATAAATAAATAAATAAACATGTGGATATCTATTTCTGGTTTCAATCGAAATCCAATATTTTTCGTACTGAGAGTTCGAAATAAGCGTGTCTATAAAAAATAATGAGCATTTATATGATAAATCAAATTGGAGGATATATGCAAAAATATCAATAACAAACCAGAAATTTCATCAATTGTGGATCGTCGACAATCCAATACTGAGGGTAGGAGCCTTAGACTAAGTAAGGAGTCGATGATCTATCTACCTGTTCTGAATGGAGTCTGTGCCAGGTCGTGACCTAAAACAAGGGATATAGCGTAGACAAAAATATTCCGCACGTTTCATCATCTGGTTAACGGCAAACTAGTTGTTTGAACTACGTTTTTACATCAAACAGATGTTCGGATTCGACACCTTCTTGGTTGAGTGTTTCTGACAACGATAACAACGAACGAAATTTCTATTCTAGAATTATTCATTCGAATTCAACCTGATGAGGTTCACGATATATTTAATTGTTACAGAAATGTTATTGAAAATAACTTTAGGTTTTCAGTTTGTGTGTTGGATACTTTGTGAATCAAGTGAACTTTTATCGGATATCTGCACTCTGGAAATTTTTTTTTCGGATCAATTGCACATGAAGGTTGAGTTCTTTTTTCATTTCATTAATATTTTCCAGAACAGAGTTGAATCCTAGTAGAAATCACATCTATATACACATTTGATATTAGCGGAAAGTCTTGAATTTTGTTCTACGTATTGGTGTTAGTTTTTTGACTAATTGTGAAATATCGACGCTCGATTGAATGCAAAATTTCGTGGGAATTGTATTGGAAAAAATCAAATTTTTTTAAAACATTTTTTTTTTGGATACATATTCATCAAAGTTCAATGAAATTTGGTACAGGTTTCAGAGTCAACATTTGGAAACATCGTTTCAAATTTCAGTTTGACCGATATTTATTTGTGCAGATATTGACAAAAAATTTCGTGACCATCTTGAATTTTGAGGTTATTTCTCTTATATCTCAAAAAGGGCAAACCCTATCTGATTCGAAGTTTATTTTCAGTTGTAGAATACCGACACGCAATTAAATAAGCGTGGAAAAGAGTAAGATTTTTAAAGAGGTGAAACGACTGTGGAAAGTCTCTTCTCATTCAAAATATTATTTTAAATTATGCTACTCAGTTAGCGTTCTGCATATGGAAATGTTATTCAATTATACAAGAGTATGTATTGAGATTTCAATGTTTTACATGAACTGAGAAAATAATGAACCATTGTGTGAAATTTGCAGCGTTTTTAAGGTTGATCCGTTGATTTGTCTTCCTTCCTTAAATTCAAATTTGTTCATACTATTATTCGGCTGTTCCGTAAAAACTGTGAGCACTTGTGCTTTGTGATCTGAGATGTGCTGTTCATAGGTTTCAGAATGGAAATTTTTGTCATTGGAAAATATATTATCAATACATGTTGAGCTGTGTTCCGTTATTCTTGATGGTTCTTGGAAGCAGGGCAGCAGAAACTACCAACTCGAAAGCAAAAAACTTCATGGGGAATGAATATATCGGGTGAATTATAGATATACCGGCAAAAAAAATTTATATATAATATAATGCTGAAACTAACAAATATACTGATTCTAAAATAAATACATTGGGGAATACAATTTTGTTCCAAACGGCTCCTCATACTCCAAGAGTACTGTAAAATATACAGTTCGCGATTTAAGAATTCAAGTGAGCGTTTTTAGTTATACTTATTTCAGACTTGATTAATTGGAAAATATCGTAACTGTCATATAAAATGAGCGAAAAGAATTGAAATTCAATGGATCATCAACCGAATTTCTGAACACTTTAAAACATTATTATCTTGAAATATAATGTTGCAATAATTGGAAAAAATGATCTATAGCTACCTCCTGATACCCTAATCCGTTTCAAGTAGGTTTCTTTCCCTTCAATTTCATCAAATACTCGAAAAATTCTAGGAGTTCATTCTCTTGCACTCAGATCGTCGAGATTTTGCAGATAGCTGAGGATAATCCTATGTTCAAAGTTTGAATAAACTTGTATTTGAACATTATCTGAGATATAATCCCTTTGATTATTTCGGATTAGGCATACATTTTCGATGGAGAAATCTGTAACGCATGAGTGACACTGTAGCATGAAATTTTTCAGTAAGCATGGTACAGAACAATTTGAAAACCAAGAATGTCGAGTATATCAGGAAAGAAAGCAATAAATAGGGGGAAAGAATTATCAATCATAAATATGAGGGGCAAGAAATTTCACTTCGAAAATATGAATGAGCCTGAAAAACACATGATGAGAAATAGGAAATGGATTTTCAAGAAATTTTCCGAACTTTGGCAACTACTGTCAGTGAAATACTATTACAATAAATTTTTACAATTTATTCTATATATGCAGCCTGTTTCGATCTTCACAGTTGATTTGTAGTCATTCTAGTTTTTAGTTGAATGAATTCGCAGTCATAAATCTGTAGTTCTTGCACGCTTGTTCTGAGAGTCAGACGACCTTCAGGCCTTCCACAAATAAAATAACTTCTCTAAGAGGTTTGAGAACTACTTACAAACATCGAATTCGTCAATGGGTGGAATCAGCTTAAAAGTCCGAGATCCATGAAAATACAGATCTGATCGAATTGAAATCTTGTAGGGTAAAGAAGAAACATACAAAGTTCGAAATGCGATTGGCAGTATTCCTGAAATATATATATATACTTGGCAATAAAGATGAAAAGCTTATATATATAGATTACTATAAGGAATATTCCTTTCTAACTTGGTCAGAAAATGACAGCATTAAGGTTCACGCAAAATTTCGTGGAGAAATGACATGCATATTGATCTAGCCAGCACAAACTCATGACTCCACATCAGTGGCTACATTTCTAGATTTTTTGATACAATCCTACTATACATTTCAGAGGATATTGAATTGCTAAATATTTCTTGATGATATTTCTTTGATTTGAACAAAATTGTGCAAGGAATGTTCGCATTTTTCCAGTTCACCAAATTCACATTTAAAATGTTTTTCATTGGAGATTTTCCTATAATTTTATGCATTTCAACTGTCCAATGTCAGTCGCAGCTCGGCCTTTTTTCACTTATTTGTAGGAGAAGCAAGTCAATACAAAGTTCTCGAACAAGAATGCTGGTTCCTAATTGATCTGAATCCAATTCCTCACAAACCTCGAAGAAACCCATATATTATATTTGGGATGAACTTCGTGCGCCTCGAACAATGGAATCTACGAAACAATACGCGGTCTTTTTCCATTATTCATTCGAAGCAATCATTTTCTACCAACAAGTATATTGATTTATAAACCAGCGTGCACGTGCTGAAGTGGGTGAAACAAATACGTATACTTCATTAAAGTTAGACGAAAGTTTGCTAGTATTTATTCAATTACACCAGCCCTGGTTCATTACTTCTCCAATTCCCTCATGTGATAAACTGGAAAACTTCGCACCGTACTTTATTACGGAACTTTTCATATCGTACAGCTTGCTTCCTACCCATCCAGTTTATCCAATTATTACACAAAGATATTAACTCTGAAATTATGAACATCTGATGTCCACCCAGATTTTTTGTTTGGAACTTAGGTACTCATTAGGATAAAATAAAGGACAGCACTAGCTCAAAATCAGACGAACACTTTCCGGAGTTTTCTTCAGAAATTTGCTTATATTTCATTTCAGAGAGCGATCACTTCAGATACGCACTTTCACCAATATTTTCAGCTATGGGAACCTGGAAATTGACCTTGGATTTTTCTTGTGAAATTGTTGTAATCAATTGGACCTAGTAGATAACCAATCGTTCCACAAAATTCTCGTTTGTATTTTCAAATTTTTCTCTATACAGACATAACTTTTGAACCCACCAGCACCCTAAAAAATTTTTTCAAATTTTTTATTGAAAACTTGGTTGAGTATGGTACTAGATACGTACCCGAATAAACCACTTTTATTTTCCATATAATACCGAAGGTTATTCCTACATATCAATTTAAAAGTTTTTTCATTTCAACTGCGATTTTCCGATAATCGATAAAATCTTTTTATGAAGATTTTGTGCTAGATTATACCCGGTAGGTAACCGATTGTAACACACAAATTTTTAATTGTACCCTCAGCGTTTTCTCTATACAGCCATTATAAGTTTCAAAGCCTTTATGAATTTAACCTCCGCCCTTTGTGCTCGATGTGTGGAAATTTGTTATATTCGTTTTCGGCCATATTCGACTCAAAATTCGATATATGGACGAAAAGATAAAATGATGTTACTTAGAATATGTACCCAAAAGTTGGCCACTGCCGCCACCGATAGGCATTGCATAATAGCTGAGACTATTATGGGTAAAGTTCGGCATGAGTAGAGTTCAGTTTTCGAAAAGAGTTGAATTTGACGTTATCATCGCTGTTTGTATTTTCAGTGATGAGGGGTTTCCACATGTGTATTTTTGTTGGCCAAGTTCGGAAAGCTCGCTTCCAAATCTTGGCGGCCGCTCACCGCTAGCTATGATTCTGGGTCGCGATTCCATAGAGCAATTCCCGGTTTCTCTCTCCTTCTTTTCATGGCGTCTAGTCCGTATTCCTGAAAACGCGCAGCTTCTTGACAAATAATGTTACCGAATGTTTCAACCAATCAGAGACAACGACGGATCTCTCGAAACTGACCCAATGCATGTGATAATTTCCATATTTATCATCATAGAATTATATGTTACAGACAAGATGATAAAATATTCTATGCTCCATCCGTTTTCGGAAATGACGCTATACAACGATTCTGAGCCATGCATATAATTGTAGCTAGAAATTAACGACGAATGTATAATCCCCATAGACCAATATAGATGCCTAGATTTATATTAATATTCATTGAATCCCACACTATATATAATATATTTGGACCAAACAGATAAAGGAGTCAGAACTCCATATTTTGTGACTTAATCACAACATTCCAGCCACAAATACGGGGCAAGTTAACAACAAGAATCACTGAACCCGAACGTAATCATTAATGGAGACACAACGGAAAAATTTATTGTGATGATAGTGTGAGCATTTTTTTAGAGGATAAGAATGACAGCAGATTATATCAAGAAAAAATTGGCAAAAATTGCATTGGTATCCCAAAGGTTCAAGAACGTGATACATACGGTTCAACGAACATAGAGGGTTTTTACAAAATTAATGATTTCTCTTCGTTAATAGAAGTGTTCTGATCATAACTCGAAAGGGTTTTGGTTGGGGTGCATATCGACATCTATTCCGTTCTCGTTTTTTACACTTTGCGTATCTTCAACAACCTCTCATTTATCTGGTAAAATATCTATGCCTTTGCCATGTCAATCTTCCAGTGAAAAAAGTAATCAAGCAGAGAAAGATGATTGAAAACGTTCAACTCTAATGCCAATTACATATTTACTTTTAGGTGTATTGTCATTCGATTCAAGAATGCCATTTCAATACTAAGTATGAGGATAATATCCCTCATTCCAGATTTTCAAGGATCACGACCCTGATCTTACGGCATTTTCTTCACAACATGTGAAACGATTTTCTTCAACTATACAGGTGAAAAGGAAATACTGATATAAATTTGCAAGGATAATTTGCCGTTCTTATTATAGAATGAATATGTGCAACTGCAATCAAATATTATACAATAAACTGGACATTCATTCTTTGTACATTTAAAGTATGTCACTAAATAGTCTTCCAGCTATATTGTAAGATACCTAATAGCCTCGAGTATTGAAGTGGTTTAATACTCAATGCTAATATTCATGATTTTATACATGGCCCTCCAGGTTCATCACTCGTTTCACATTAAAATAGGTACTTATACAGAGTGTTTCTGTATTGCAGGTACAAAGAGGGGAGATTTATGGCAACGCAAACGTTTCGTTTTAGAGATGTGTAGTAGCTTACTCTTCACAAGATGATTTTCATAGTTTGAAGAATCTTTATGAAGCATATCATCTAATATCGAATTCATTGACCGCAGCTCACTAACTGGGTTTCATGACAATTCGGTATTTTTCGAGGATTTCGATTTTTTTTCTCGAAATCTGAATCAGATTCGACATTACAAGTGGCCATAAATTTGAGTATGACAACGAAGCTTCTTTTTAAAATTTTTGAAACTAACATGGCCCATCGAAAAAAGGTATGGAGTACAACAGGGAATTGATGTTTCGAAAAAAAAATCACCTTCAAGATTTGTAATCGGAATTAGCAGGTATGAACTCCAAGATATAATATCCATACTAGATTTCAGTTGAATATCTTGTGGAATGTAGATACTATGAGAGAAAAAAGGAAGAAAATTCGAGTTTTAACGAGACGTCTAAGGTCCCATATTTACGAAACTTTTTTCTTAAAAACTGCGCAAGGAATCTCTCCCCTTCGTTTGTCCCTTCAGTTTAGGACCACACTGTATGGGTATGTTGAGAGCTATTTCATTTCATTCGTACCATGAACGACGAATATTTCGAATGTTATCACTGCGGAAAAGTAATGTTTGTCATATTCATTCCATGTGATGCATGAAATCATGCCCCCGAATCTAATTCATTTTTTAATTTCGCATCATCCGATACAGCCAATTCCCGCTAACCTATATGTCAACATTTGTTCTATCGATCAGTGTATTCGAATGACGAACCGAATATAACCAATTGTCAGCTGTTTGGAGGTTATGTTCCGCATTGGTTATTCGCACGTGTTTCGGTATTGAAATATTATGCAAATAGTATTCCCGTTAACACTCCCCATGGAGCACAATGCCTACCCTGAGCTCGGCTAAGGGGGCATTATTTGTATTGTTGCGTACAGAGAGAACATGGAATTAACTACTGAATATGATTTGGAGTTTATACTCTGCATTAAGTTAGACGACATCTATACAACACACCACGTACCAGGCTGTAATGAGAAACTTCTTTGAGAGGATAATAATGTATTCGTCTAAAACGTCCGATTTTAGGATAGGTTTACACTAGTCAAGAAAGTTTGGAAACAATGTTATGATTATGTATGGCCACCCTCATTGGGACTCCATATGGTGATTTGTCAGATTCCACCAATTCAAGTGTTATTAAAATTGGTATAGCTCATTCAATTTTGATGAAGTTTTCAATGATGTACCATAATAACGATAATTTAAGTTAGTGAAAGTTGAGACACAAAATTCTACTATACAGAGAAAAAGGTTCTCTTAAATCACTTTGTAACCGCATTCGTTCGGAAGAATGGTATTCTTGAATAGGTTCAACCAAATATTAGTTCGACGAAATACTCTTCACCCATGTGAACAATGATACTCTTGATCCGAGCGGAATCACGTTTGGTCCAAATGAGAAATCTTACAACAATTACTGGGTATGTTCAGTATATATGTTTCATATTTTCATTCGGAAATACTATGGCTTTGATACGAATGTGAGATTTCTCATTTTTGTATTTGATATATTTTTCTAGAAGATTTCCATTTCTTTCACCAAGAGAATATAATATGTTCGCCGCAATTAGCTGCTCTCAAATACTAAAATGTATGGTTAGAAGCCTTCCATAATAATTTTTGAAGATATCAATCATAAATAAGGTGCAAATGGAGGATCACCTTTTTACAAGAAAGTTTTTTGGGAACTGGGTTTCAAAGATCAAAGAGCAGAAGTCTTTTGAAACAATTTGCTTAGTTACTATGTTTACTCTCGAACTCCAATTTAGAAGTGGTCCCGAGTTCACGAATGTAGGTATACGTGTGATAATGTTGGTGCATAATACACATGCATGTACGCATGTGCCCACATATTTCAATTCAAACATTGGGCTCGAGTAATCAAACTTATTCTTAAAACCAACCTTTTCTGCTTGACCCTCGAACTCTGTTCCCGAAAAACTCCCTTGATGTCGATTAGTAGTTCTCCGTTTACACCAAATTCATAATGCACCATCAAAAACACTAACGCACTTGTTCACTATTCACTATGGCGGCCATGGCGTTGTTTCCTATCTAAATATCCATATGTTCTGCGATTCTACATTCCATACGCTTCTTGAGCGCTAATACTGCTCATTGATCGAGGGGGTCACGTGTACGTGATTTCCACATCAGAACACATTAAACAAGAAATAATATTTTTTATCCAAGAGAACTATGATTAGCTGAAATGGTTTTCTGAAGAAAAGAGAACGAATGTTTTGGTTCAACTAAATTCGATTCAAGAACATTCATGTAAACAGGCAAACAATGGAATGAGTTGAGAATAGAAGTATATCGTTCGATTTGAAATTATTATTCTTGGGGGGAGATTATTTAATTCAAGAATATGTTTATATTCGATCTAAGAGACCTACGTAATCAAGCTCCAAACCTACTCTACGAATATCGAGTTAACTTTCGAAAAGAACAACTAAGAAAATCGTTATTTGTAGATTGGGTTTGGACCTCAACAACGAAGGCCAAATCCGTGAATTGGTAAAATCCACCCAATGATTACGCCGATATACCCATTCAAAATTTTATTTTTCCAATATTCCCAAAAATACAGATATGATTGAATTGAAATTCAGTACCCCATCGAAAAATGACAGTTCGACTGTTCATGCATGAATTCATGAGGATATTATGATCAGTTGATGACAGAATATTGAATTTTTGAAAAAAAAAACAATTCGATATTTTCTCGAATTGTTCTAATGGCACGAAATTTTGCACACAGTTGTTCATCAGCATTTTCAAACTAGCTGCCAAGTTTCATCATGATTAAGATATTATTTTTTGAGTTATTTCAGTGAAAATAATGATGTCGTGTAAAAACTTCAAAATTTGACATATTTTTTCACAAGATTCCGGAATTTATGATCTCATTGAACCGGAAATCAGCGCAATGCTGCAAAATATAAATTCCAAGGACGACCGAATTATTTTCCGAATGTAAGGAACAGTTCCCCAGAAAAAAAATCATTACGAAGAAAAAATTTAAAAACAATTCACCGACAGCACGATTCTAACGAAATTCTGTGAAAAGTTGCTCATGCACCAACTAACTGCCAAGTTTACAATCGCTTCAGTAGTTCTTGAAATATCAGGGGGATAACCTCCTAACTTCAAATGGCTAGAACTCCGAAAAAATTCGACATATTTCGCCCATTAACGAACTTAACCTTCTCTTTTTCGAGTCCATATATTCCACCGTAAGCCCGTTATCGTGCGTACGGACGGCCGGACAGAATCGATTTTGACACTGGATTTGTCATCCTCCAACCTCGTCTGAGATAATTTTCGGCTCAAAATTCGAAAATACCAAACATTTGGACGAAACTATACCATGCTGTTCCCCTAGAATATAAGCGCAAAAATAGCCTATTACACAAAATGGTTTCTATTCGACAGGATGATTGTTCGATGTATACAAGAACAGATACTGATAATTTAAATACAGCTTACTGAAGTTTAATAAATGAACTCAGAAGAAGAAATAGTTTTATCGCAAACTAATTCTCCAGTTCTTTGAATTGAAGTGTTCCTATTTCTCGGTCTCCTTAGGATTGACATATGCGTCGAAAATTTCTAATTCAGTAAGGATTGCTCTCCCGACGCGTTCGTACGTCTCAGTTTTTGTTTCCGATTTCGCAGATTTCCCATAACAGATTGAGATTAATTCTGCTGCCATAAATAATCTCTTTACGTTTGGCCTGACCGCTGATCGTAAGCACAATAAGTACCGAGAAATCTGCTCAGAAACTTTATAACTGTAGAGCAGATTCAGTTTTCAATTACGAACGCCAAATTCTTCAAATCCATTCTTTGATTCCGCAGATATATTGTAACACTTAAACTTGAGTTGATGAAAGTAGTAAAACAAAAAATAAATGAATAGTGCACTCTGTTTTTTCTGCAAGGAAGAACACTTGCCCCAGCACAAATTAATGGGGTGGATTCGGATCCCGAGTGTTACGGCTTAACAGCTTCAACAAAAAAACGTACACTCAGCCTGAACCTGCAGGGTTCATTGGAGGAAAAATAAACCTGGCACAGTTGATGATGCAAACCTCAGTAGGTTGACAACTTTTGAACCTTTTAGAATGTGACAACGACCTCTTCGTCCTTGATTTTAAGCCTATTCATTCAAATGAGTAATAATAAATTTATTAAAACGATGATCAGAACGGAAATTTTTCCCTTAAACTGACCTCAGTTGTTGTGCGGCTTGTTTCTGTGTTAATTTCATTAATATGCATTTAGCTTTAATCCTCGATTCCGGTAAATTATCTTCCGTCCGGATGATAATTCTTTGGAGCACCTCGTAAGTATTGATTGATTCCAATTTATTGGAAAACAAATCTTTATCATCGAATGAGGCAATAGTTTGTTCATTCGCTTACGCATTCACTTTTGAACTGAATGAAACTGTCATGTGTCCTCGACTTCTTTACATTCCCCCGATTCGATTCTTTTTTATCCTT
The DNA here is from genome assembly GCA_958510865.1 of Myrrha octodecimguttata. NCBI lineage: Eukaryota > Metazoa > Arthropoda > Insecta > Coleoptera > Coccinellidae > Myrrha > Myrrha octodecimguttata. The sequence continues at coordinate 15,102,094 of OY294058.1, read as the reverse complement.
GCCCAACTCCGCTCTGTCGCTCCCTCGCATATCATTCGAGTTCGCGCAGAATTAAACCGCAACAATACATAACCTTGCAATAGATGATCGGAAATATGGATATTTTTCGAGTTATTTCGGAAATAATTGAAATTGATATCGATGAAGTCAGCACGAAATTGAATATATTTTTTCCAATATCTCCCAAGATGAATATCCGCTTAAATTCCAAAATTTGATATGAGTACTGTTGTTGCATAGTGACTTCAAGGTCGCTATTTTCGAGCTCATCCGAATTCAATTCGTCTACGAGCTCTCGCGGCCATGCGACAGTTTGGCAACGTGGTGTTCACGGTGTACTTGGGCAAGTAGTATTCACGAAAACACCTTTTTCATTATAATTTTGAATGTTTCAATGATTATTCTGAACTCTAAAATAACTTTTGAAAATAAAAAAGCCGAATGACCACAAAAAAGGGGGAAATGATCAAATGCCTCATTTTTTAGGTGTGATGATCACTTTACACGGTACAAAAATGACTCATATGCACTTGCGCAGCAGTAAATGAACTTTCGCATAGCTTCGTTTTCGACTGAAATACATCGGATGGGTCGAGGCAGCTGGATTCAAATCCGCATGCGGATTCACTAATTTTTCTCTATTTCAAAATCCGTGTAGTAATCCATAGAGCAAAACTATTCACTTCCCGCAGTTAAAAAGTATCTTATTCATACTCAATGAAAAATTTCAAATTATATTCAAAAAAACTTTCTTTCCGGGTAGAATGTTGATCCAGAAAAAACTTTTATTGATTCCTGATAAACAACCGTTTTAATTTTTCACATTTTCGGCGCTGTATAAAGGATTTTCATTAGTTTTCAGTTCAATCCACCAAAGTTTTCACTTCAATCCACCAAAACTCAACTATTTATATAGAACACGTTCAACAAAATTCTTGTTTATTGCATTGCTCTTGTGAATATTCTCCAACAATTTTTCCCTGTATGATATTAATCAACTGTATTTCAACCGAAAAAAAATTCATTCATTTTTGAGAAAACCTCAATTTGGAAAAAAAATTCCAATTCTCCTGCAAATGAGATCAAACTAAGACTAATTAATCTAGTTGAAGAAGATTTCTGATGAACTGAGTATCTACAAAATTACCATTTGAGTTCAATTTAACTATACATGCAACTTCTGTTGCGATCACAATAAAGTTCAAATTAGGTACTTAAAATGCTTTGTTCAGTATTCAGAACACTCAGTTCAATCATGATTTTTTAAATGAAACACTCCATATTGTATATGCTTCATTTATTTTGATATTGTTACCAATATTTTGTACATATAAATTACTAACAGTTTTAGAGCCTTCAAAGTATTCCTAAGATTGTAGACATTTAAAAGTCTGCGTTTACACCTTGTGCCGAAACTGCTATTCGACACCTCATATGTAGTATATTCACAGCATTATTCAATTCCTGAAGCTTTGAGTAATTGATTTTAGATATTCAGGTGACGATATATCCATTCGAATCTGGGTACAATATAATATATATCCTACCTTCAATCATTGTTTAACAATGCTTTAATCCACATCGTCTTTCGTTCATCAACTTTCGGATATCCACTCCATCACTAATATTAGTTCACAAGAGGACAGCAATAATTATTAAATCAAAAGGAGTGCCCATAAAAATAAATTCAAACTGTAAAATCCATCAATAACATTAATGAGTATCCACTGTGTTTTCGTTTGAATATCATGTCAGCTTCAGGCATGTAATAAGTATTGCCTACAAATACAAATTCTAAGGAAAAACAACACGTTGCCAAACTGTCACATTTGGCCGAATCTAGACCTCACTTTCGCATGCGAAAGTGATTCGGATGACTCGAAAATAGCGCCCCTGTGCCAAACTCCATACTGAGGTTATGAATAGTTTTCGAAAAACAATTCTTTCAACAGGAAGCTATGCGCTGAGATTACTATGAAAGAACTTCAAATCAGAAAAGCTCATTTCTTTTCGAGAAATTGAAGAAATCATTTGAAAATTTGAAATAGCCAAGAAATTTGGCATATTTTTTTCAATTTCTATGCAGAATATTCGCTAAAACTGAAACTTGGAGCACTATTGTTATATTTTGTCTTCAAGGTCTGTGTCAAGTTTCATTGAACTGTAATGAATATTTTTCCGAAAAAAAATCAAAACTTTTTTTAACGATATTTTTGGCTCCAACTTGAAAAATCACAGACACAGAATAAAACGCTTACTGTTTTTGTCTCCTAGAACAAGCGTGTAATGAGAGAAAATAACTTGCTTAAATCTTATCGCATTTGGCATTTGATTTGGAACAAACCACAAAATTTCAAATTATAATAACAGTAAAATCCATGGGCTATTTTCGCCCATTAACGAACTTAACATAAATTGAAAATTTCAAGACTCTGGACCTTTTCCTTAGAGAGTTAGAGCACACACGGTCGGCCAGAGAAAATTTGATTTGATCACGAATTCTTCCTCAGGAAGTCCAACCGAATCGCTCAAGAACAATTTCGGTTTAAAATTCGATAATTTCAAACATTGTGATGAAACAATATCACGATGTTGCCCAAAACATATGAGTATAAGACATAAGATATTCATGAACTAATTATTCGAATCTTGAATTGTTCCACTGAATTGATCGAGAAAATTTGCACGAATTTGCGTATAAAGTTCGAAGTTTCGTCATGATTGATCAATATTTTTCGAATTATTTCGGAAATATCAATGGTTCCTAGGAAATCAGCAAAAAATCAGACATATTCCTTTTCACTATTTCCCAAGACGAATATCAGATCAAGCTTAAATTTGAAACACTATTGTTAAGTAGTGACCCCAAGATCTGCGCCAGTCTGTAGTATCATTGTTTAAGTGAGAATGGTGTTAATGGTAGTTTCGACTAGCATCAGCATCATAGACTATTCCGATACACTGCTCTTGCGCTACGGGGAACTACCGACCAAACTTCCAGGAAATCACCTCATGAAGCATAGAGGGTGAACAGAAAACTGGAATACGTCGATTGACGATTTGTTGACGTCACTGTCCTGCATAAAGTCAATGTAGGATCCAGTAGATGCTTCGATTATTCACCTGTAGATGCCGTGTTCATGCAAACAAATATTCTAAATTCTAGATATACAGTGTGTCCACGGATTGGGTGCCGGTAAGGTGTAAATGACGAAAAATTTTCGAGTTAGACTCTGATATTCTGGGAATCGCTCCTGCTTGGTCTCAAACTAAGATGTTGAGAAAATGAGCCAAATAAATTTATATACAGGGTGGTTTAGAACTGATTAAATGAAAATTGTTAAGAATAAAGTACCTTCCTTTTAAAAGATATCGAGATAGTTTATTGAAAAAAGTTGTTTGGAATGTCGAGCTGCTGCAGGAACTCAAGTTTCAGATAAATCAGCCTACCTTGACTTAATAAGTTGGTCATGAACATTTTGTATACGTGAGATTTTTGTCATGACCAAAAATTTAAATTTCGAAACTATTTTTTTAAAAGGGTTACGTGATACCGCAACATTTGGCCATTGCCCATGGAATTGTCTTATTACTCCCTGAGATGTCTGCACCTATGCCGTAGCACTGCACAATAAACACTCTTTGTTCTATGGTCAGCATGTTTTTAGCTGGAAAATTTTCGTTTATGACGAATAAAATTTACGTTTCAAGTCACGTCTGGCATTTGTAACCATGGATATTATCAAATATTTTCCTAACCTACTTACAAAATCAAAGTTGATCGATTTATCTGAGAATCGAGATTTAGTCGTGTCTTTTGATTCTTAACAACTTTTCTCAGTAAACTTTCTTGATATCTTTTAAAACAAAGGTGCTTTATTCTTAACAATTTTCCCTAAATCAGTTCTAAACCACCCTGTATATTAATTGATTCGGCTCATTTTCTCAACATCTTAAGTTGAGACCAAGCAGGAGCGATTCCCAGGATATCAGAGTCTAACTCGAAAATTTTTCGTCATTTACACCTTACCGGCACCCAATCCGTGGACACACTGTATGTTTTTTTTTTTTTTCAGAATAATTCAGGAGATTCATATCTACTTGGACTGAAATGGAAATATATAAATTCGTATAATGAATTTCCTAAATTTTTCTATTGATTTGTTCCTAAGGAAAATCAGGAAATCATATTGGGCTGATATTGAGTACTCTGTTATGAAATCTTCAATTGGAAATTTCAGTGATTTCAAAAGAAATAAGAATTCAAATCAATTCTTTTAAATTTTCTTTAAGGATGATTATTTTTATTTTTACTTTTCTTCCTTGAACTAAGTTCCGTTTCGATCATTTTTCGTGTATTGAATAACCAACATTGCGAATGGCTATAACACGAAAAGTATTTGGCAGATTTGGCCTATTAACGAAATCAACCGAGATATTCAGGATCTCAACCAAACCTGAGAATTTGAAGACTCTAGGTTCTCCCTTTTGTTAGTTTGAGACCAATTTCAGCTCAAAAATCGAAAATTACAGACATTGTGACGAATTGATAATATGCTGTTTCCCAGAACAAGCGCGTTCAAAACGAATTCTGCTGAATGATCAAAGGTACGAAACAAAAGAAAGGCGAAAAGAGGATCAACAAAAAAAGAGGATAGATGTTGATTAAGATAGAAGTAGTCTTCCTTTCTAAAATTTATCCGGCCAAATTCAAGTTAGTTTATGGGAAAACATATGACGAATGAATGGTGCGACAAAAACATGTAGAAAAGGATTCTGAAAATGTGCTTCTATGCTAATTTGAGGCAAAATCAAAAATCAAGTCCTCCTACGTTATGGATTGTGTAACGAAGCAATTCTTTGTTTAATTTTCGTTCCGCTGAATCGAAAGAATACTGACACATATGTATGTGCGGTATGTCGCGAGTATCTTTGGTCAACAGATGGGCGTGGCCAGGCTCAGCAGTGCTGGCGGGTATAAATTCGCGTGCGTAATTAGGTCAAGGGGAAGTCGTTGAAGCGACAGTGTGACCACCGATCCGACACCGCCGAAGAAGTAAGTAATCCCAGAGGTTCCGCATGGGCAAGGTATTAGGGTAAGACCATATATTTTCTCTTTGCTGGTATTATTGTATTATTCGCCTCTATTCTTCCTCACCTTTTCCTATCCTGCATTGCTCAAGGCCTTCGAGGTCGTGTAGTAGCTTGAAACGGCCTACATGACTTTAGGGGTCTTAGGGTGTGCAAGGGTGTGTATGCTAGCTTGAAACGGCGCATCATGCACCCTTGTATCGTTCCTACCAGCCGCCCGAATTCCTCAGGATTGTGTAGTAGCTTGAAACGGCCTGCATGACCCTTTGGATTTCAGGGTATACAGGGATGTGTGTGCTAGCTTGAAACGGCGCATTATGCATCCCCGTATCCTTCCTACCATCCGACTGCCCGAATTCCTCAGGATTGTGTAGTAGCTTGAAACGGCCTGCATGACCCTTTGGATTTCAGGGTATACAGGGATGTGTGTGCTAGCTTGAAACGGCGCATTATGCATCCCCGTATCCTTCCTACCATCCGACTGCCCGAATTCCTCAGGATTGTGTAGTAGCTTGAAACGGCCTGCATGACCCTTTGGATTTCTGGGTATACAGGGATGTATATGCTAGCTTGAAACGGCGCATCATGCATCCTCGTATCCTTCCTACCCACCGGCCACCCGAGTTCCTTAGAGTCGTGTAGTAGCTTGAAACGGCCTGCATGACACTTTGGATTTCGGGATATACAGGGGTGCGTATGCTAGCTTGAAACGGCGCATCATGCATCCTTGTATCCTTCCTACCGACCGACCGCCCGAGTTCCTTAGAGTTGTGTAGTAGCTTGAAACGGCCTGCATGACACTTTGGGTTTCGGGATATACAGGGGTGTGTATGCTAGCTTGAAACGGCGCATCATGCATCCTTGTATCCTTCCTACCGACCGACCGCCCGAGTTCCTTAGAGTTGTGTAGTAGCTTGAAACGGCCTGCATGACTCTCCGGAGTTCGAGATATACAGGGATGTATATGCTAGCTTGAAACGGCGCATCATGCATCCCTGCAGAATCCTTTCCGTAGCTTCACCTATCAATCCCCGTAATTATGCCAGCAGGTTTTAGGTTCTTTTATTTACCATTGTCATATATTTTGCCCATGTTAAACCTACCGCTTGTTATTACTGTAGATTGCTTTGTATCTATTTTCCGCATGCACTTTCGCTTCATCCCGGCTTCCACCACATCATTCCGCATTTAACTTCGCTTACTTTACCATTTTCACTCATTCGGTAGATTTCTAAAGGTTCGTACCCAGGTACCGTTTTAAATGCATGTTACATCCCGCTTCTGCTTCTGCACCGTTTGCTCACCCTTTCACCCTGCATACCATCAGCATGTAGAAAAATTCACCGAATAGAGGTTTTATTATTATTATTATTGTGTGTTTTATTTTCCTGGATAACATCTTGACATACCTACTCAGAGACAGAGGACTACTCCGACTTCTACGAACATCCGAACCCTGGACATAACCTTCTCTGATTGTAGCTCCCGGACCCCTGTGGGATACCGCCCACAGGTACCGAGTGTCCTCAACACTATAAACTAGAGGTGGCGCCCGAGGTCTCTATTTTCGGAGAAAAGGTTAGCAACAAATGGAGACACTGAGGGAAAGCACGTCACAAATGGCGCCCGAGCAGGGACCCGTGTTCGCAGATTGTTGCTGAAATCCGCCGAAATATCCCTGACGACTGGATGAAAAAAAGGGAGAGCAAGTGCAGAGGAGCCGAGGAACCAACCCGTTCTGAATCTACCACCGAGCATCTGGACGAAGCTTTGAAGATGAGTGAGTACCGATTACCGATCCGATCTAACTCCGACCGCAATCCGACCGCATTCCGACCGCTATCCGACCGCAATCCGACCGCATTCCGACCGCATTCCGACCGCAATCCGACCGCATTCCGACCGCAACTCGACCGAAATTTCCCAGAAACGAGATTCAACGGACCAGGAGGACATCGAAAAATGCCGAGCCAGAATAGGAGTTGTATTGCGCAGGATCATGGCGAACTCCCACCACCGACATCAGAGGGGAAAAATGATATATAAGGAGTCGTCCAGAAGAGGAGAGGACAGTAGCTAATTTGCGAAGGAAGAAGAAGCAAGTGATTCAAATTCTGTACCGACCTACGACTACAAGTGAACCAGAACCGTGAAGATGACCAGCAACGCCGAAACAACCCTACCGACACCCACCGCAGAACCCAGCACCAGTTGGATCTACAAGCTGAAGAAGGAAGAGCTGGAGACAGAATTGGACAAGTTCCGCCTCAACCCAGAGGGGACCGTAGAAGAGATGAGGAAGAGGCTCACCAGATTCATAAAGAGTGGACAGGCCACACCGAACCCATCAACCCAGGCAGGACCACCAGCCTTTCCAGTGATGCCACCAGTGACCGTGAACTCCAGCCCCGCCAGCACAAATCACCCCGAACCGATCGATTTGCGCAAGTACGGCGTCCACTTCAACGGTACAGGAGATCCGGCCGCATTTCTGGAAGGATTGGAAGAGATCCGCACCCAATTACACTTGGACCCGCAAAAGATCCTGGCTGGAATACCACAGATTCTGACCGGAGACGCATCCCTATGGTTCCGGAATAACAAGCGAAGCTTGGCGACCTGGTCTACTTTCATCGAAGCTTTCAAGACGTTCTATTTTCCGACAGACTACTACGTAACCTTGGAGGAAGAAATTCGCCGACGCCGCCAGAAGCCCGGAGAAGCCGTCACAAAGTACATAACGGACCTCCAGACGATGATGAGGAGACACGGAGGGTACGACGAAGCACAAGAATTGTCAATGCTTCAGAGGAACCTATTACCTGATTACCGGCAAATGCTATGGAGTCAAGGAATCAACAACATATCCACGTTCCTGAGGAAGGTCCGTGAAATAGAGGCCCTGAAGGCAGAAATCCGATGCCAGAATAGGACACCTGCATCACATGAATCACCAAGCGGATCGACGACACCTAACCGACCACGGCCAGCGCATCAAGTTAGATTAGCCCCCCCGACCAGGTCCTTGGTTTGCTGGAGATGCGGACAAGCAGGCCACGTAAGGGGCGACTGCCGGAATCCATCGGTGATATTTTGTTCCAGATGTGGAAGAAAAGGAGTGATGAGCAAGGATTGCGACTGTCCCAGGCCGGAAAACTGAAAAGGGCACGGTTTGTCGCGAGGCCATACCCGACCCTTGTACCCTCCGCCTCGTGTGCCACCGCCGAACTCTATGTAGACCGCCGCCCTCATCTGGAAGTCGAGATATTGGGGAAGAAATTCCGAGCCTTGCTGGACACTGGAGCCTCTAAGTCCTACTTTGGTGATGCCGTGAGGGACCTATGTAAGATCCAGAAGCTGACCACAATAAAGGAGAAGATGCCGAACGCACTCTTGGCCGATGGGAGAATAGTAAGAATACCGTTTGCCGTAGATATCCCGCTGAAGATCCAGGAGGAAATAGTCCAGATGTCACTCATGTATCTACCCCGAGCGAATCATGACATTTTACTGGGAATGGATTTCCTGATTGAGAACGACGTTCAGCTACGTCCGGCCACGGGTGAAATCCTACTTAACAAGAAAGTGCTGCATACCCAGGATGTGAACATGATCGCCGAAGAGAGTGTGACGGGTCAGTGTACAGCCCCAAACTTGGAGCTGACACCGCAAGAACAAAAACGGCTTCAGGAATTTTTGTCGGAGGAACTGGCCAAGTTCGAACGCGTTAAAGGAACGACACCTTTGGTAGAACACAGGATTCACCTCCTGAAGAAGGAACCGATAAAGCAGCGCTACCGACCGCAAAGTCCGAAGATGCAGAAAATCATCAATGAAGAGGTAGACCGAATGTTAGCCGAAGGAATTATTGAACCTTCCAATAGTCCTTGGAGTAGCCCGATCGTCGTTGTTAAGAAAAAGGATGGAAAACCCCGTTTCTGTATCGACTTCCGACAGGTGAACGAAGTTAGCCGTAAGGATGCATACCCACTACCGTACATCTCCGCAATACTAGACCGTCTCCGCACCGCGAAGTATATCTCCAGCATAGACTTAAAGCAAGGCTATTGGCAGATTCCACTTGCAAGAGAATGCCGACCGATCACCGCCTTCACCGTACCCGGTCGTGGACTATTCCAGTTCAAGGTTATGCCTTTTGGGTTACATTCCGCCGCCGCAACTTTCCAACGGTTGTTGGACTGTATTATCGGACCAGACATGGATCCCCGGGCATTCGCCTATCTAGATGACATCATCGTATTAGGAGAAACTTTTGAGGAGCATTTAGATAATCTGAGGGAAGTGTTCCACCGTTTACGAGCAGCCAATCTCCAGCTCAACCCTGAGAAATGCGAATTTGGGAAACGTTCTCTTAAATACCTGGGACACGAGGTCACATCCAAGGGAATTGGCACTGATCCAGACAAAGTCGCAGCGATCTTAGAGATGAAACCACCGACCACTGTCCGTGCCTTACGACGTTTTTTGGGAGTTTGTTCCTGGTACCGGAGATTTATACCCAATTTCTCAAGGATCGCAGCACCTCTGACAAGTTTACTCAAGAAAGGTAAAAAATGGTCATGGTCCGACGATCAACAAAGTTCATTTCAAGAACTCAAGAAGTGCCTCACGGAGTCACCTGTACTAGCCTGCCCCGATTTCAGCCGACCGTTTCAGTTACAAACAGACGCTTCGGATGAAGGCTTAGGAGCGGCTCTGTTACAACACCAGGATGGACATGACCGTATAATTGCCTACGCTAGCCGCACATTACAGCCTGCTGAACGAAATTATTCCGTAACCGAAAGAGAATGTCTCGCCATCGTATGGGGTATAGAGAAAATGAGGCCTTACCTGGAGGGTTACCGCTTTACCGTCATCACCGATCATCAGAGTTTGAAGTGGTTACATTCTATCAAGAGTCCGACCGGACGGATTGCCCGTTGGAGTGTTTTCCTACAACAGTACGATTTCGACATCAAATACCGGAAAGGAGTATTGAACAAGGTTGCCGATGCTTTATCCCGAGATCCGCTGCCCGAACCAACCGCTTCCGTGCAAACCGAGGGTACCAACGACAGAAAGGCGGAGACAATCACCCGAAACCAGTGTCCGTGGTACAATAGGAAAATGAAAGAAGTCCAACAGACACCAGAGAACTTTCCGGATTATTCCATACGTGGAGGGAAATTATTTCGACACTTCTGGGACTTCAGCGACCTCAAGGAAGAAAAGGACACCGATCCTTGGAAATTGTGTGTACCAACTTACCAACGAACAACTGTACTACAAGAGAACCATGACGTACCCACAGCCGGACATTAAGGCATTGCCAAGACCGCCGCTCGCATAGCTCGGTGCTACTATTGGCCGAACATGTACCGTGAAATCAGCAAGTACGTTCGAGGGTGTACAGTATGCCAGTCTTACAAACCGTCTCAACAACAACCACCCGGAAAGATGCAACCGAATCCAGTCTCCAAACCATGGGAAACTGTAAGCACCGACTTGATAGGACCGCTTCCCCGGTCTTCTAAAGGAAATAGCTATTTAGTTATGTTCCACGATAGGTTTACCAAGTGGACCGCCTGCCGACCGATCCGCCGAGCAACTGCCGCCGCTGTGACCAAGGCACTCTACGAAGACATCATCACACGTTTTGGGTGCCCCAGAACCATCATCTCCGACAACGGGTCACAATACGATAGCAAGGTTTTCAAGGGAATGATGGAGGAAATGGGAATTCAACACCGAGTTACCCCTGTCTATACACCGCAGTGTAATCCGGTCGAGAGGACGAACAGAACCATGAAGACTATGATCGCACAGTTCTGCGAGAACAATCACAAAAGATGGGACCATCATCTGCATGAACTCACCTTCGCCATAAATAGTTCTCGACATGAGTCAACAGGTTTCACCCCCGCCTTTCTGAACTTTGGCAGAGAATTAGAGGCGCCAAAAACTATCTACAGAGAGGCCACTAAGAATCCCACAGAAACGAGCGATGTCGAACCGTGTCCAGTTTCCCTGCAAGAACGCACCGACCGCTTGGAAAGACTTCAGGAGACCTTCATTTTGGTACGCCGTCAACTAGCTCAGGCCTTCAATAAGCAGAAGAGGTACTATGATCTCCGTCGCCGGGCTTGGAGCTGTCATCTAGGTGATAGGGTGATGAAACGGGAGCATCCTCTTTCGCGTGCTGTTAATGATTTCGCGGCGAAGTTAGCCCCCAAATACACCGGACCGTTTACCGTTTGCCGAGTCATATCGCCAGTAGTGTACGATTTGCGGGATGAAGCAGGAAAAGTAGTTCGGAGAATACATGTTAGAGATCTCAAACCCTACGGTGAACCGACCAATTATGTTACAGACGATATGCCGAAGTCGACTAAGCCGCTAAAGATGGGGGCACCTCCGAAGCGAAGGGAACAGAAACCGCTGTTCCCCGACCTCGTGGTGCCCAGGTTAATAAGCCCCCTTCCGCCGACTCCGCCGCCGCCGCCGACCAGAGAGGAGCTTGTAGAACGGTTTGGGCAGCTGTTGGAGAAGCTACCCCCAGGCCCTGATAATTGGACGCCGGACGTTTGGGCTTTGGCCAAAATAATCCGTCCGCATGATTGGCCGCCCGGAAAATACTTCCGATTGAAATTGACCGTCGGACCTGAGACGAAATGGGTCAAGATCCCCGCCGTCCCCTGAAAAATATTTAATTTCTATTTTTTTTGTTTTGTTGCTTTTGTTGTTAATATAAAGGAAAACCGAACCGTCTTTTTCTGTGTCTTAACCCTCCCGTGTATGTCTTACAGATCCGACAATGGCAGATAACGTGCTGGTTCTGCAGGAAGAAGTGGTGCTCGAGCCAGGCACCGCCTCGGGCGACGACGGCCGCCAGACCAACCCAGGTACCAGGAAGGACGAAGGGAAACCCGCACCGAAGAAATCCGATCCGCTTTACCTCCCGGTAAACCAGTTCCCGCTATGCTGGCGTTGTGGATATCCTGACCACGACCGTAGGACTTGCCAGAGACCCGCGCTGACCTTTTGTTCCAGGTGTGGACGAGTGGGAACCCGCTCGGACCAGTGTAGGTGTCCTCCGAAGAGAACGGCAGGAACACGGCCAGTACTTCCACGCTCCAGGGACCAGGGAGTGCAGTGCGAACTCATCCGGGTGATGGCTTCCGGTAGCCCAGGGTGGAATTTGGACAAATAAGGTTTTTTTTGTGTTTTATAAGTGAATAAAGATTTTGATTTTGACTATATTTTCTAGATGATTTAGCATTGTGAGGTTTAGGTATTTGAAAAGAGGAAACTCGTTTCCTCTTTTCTATCCGAAGAAGGAGGGGGATGTAACGAAGCAATTCTTTGTTTAATTTTCGTTCCGCTGAATCGAAAGAATACTGACACATATGTATGTGCGGTATGTCGCGAGTATCTTTGGTCAACAGATGGGCGTGGCCAGGCTCATCAGTGCTGGCGGGTATAAATTCGCGTGCGTAATTAGGTCAAGGGGAAGTCGTTGAAGCGACAGTGTGACCACCGATCCGACACCGCCGAAGAAGTAAGTAATCCCAGAGGTTCCGCATGGGCAAGGTATTAGGGTAAGACCATATATTTTCTCTTTGCTGGTATTATTGTATTATTCGCCTCTATTCTTCCTCACCTTTTCCTATCCTGCATTGCTCAAGGCCTTCGAGGTCGTGTAGTAGCTTGAAACGGCCTACATGACTTTAGGGGTCTTAGGGTGTGCAAGGGTGTGTATGCTAGCTTGAAACGGCGCATCATGCACCCTTGTATCGTTCCTACCAGCCGCCCGAATTCCTCAGGATTGTGTAGTAGCTTGAAACGGCCTGCATGACCCTTTGGATTTCAGGGTATACAGGGATGTGTGTGCTAGCTTGAAACGGCGCATTATGCATCCCCGTATCCTTCCTACCATCCGACTGCCCGAATTCCTCAGGATTGTGTAGTAGCTTGAAACGGCCTGCATGACCCTTTGGATTTCAGGGTATACAGGGATGTGTGTGCTAGCTTGAAACGGCGCATTATGCATCCCCGTATCCTTCCTACCATCCGACTGCCCGAATTCCTCAGGATTGTGTAGTAGCTTGAAACGGCCTGCATGACCCTTTGGATTTCTGGGTATACAGGGATGTATATGCTAGCTTGAAACGGCGCATCATGCATCCTCGTATCCTTCCTACCCACCGGCCACCCGAGTTCCTTAGAGTCGTGTAGTAGCTTGAAACGGCCTGCATGACACTTTGGATTTCGGGATATACAGGGGTGCGTATGCTAGCTTGAAACGGCGCATCATGCATCCTTGTATCCTTCCTACCGACCGACCGCCCGAGTTCCTTAGAGTTGTGTAGTAGCTTGAAACGGCCTGCATGACACTTTGGGTTTCGGGATATACAGGGGTGTGTATGCTAGCTTGAAACGGCGCATCATGCATCCTTGTATCCTTCCTACCGACCGACCGCCCGAGTTCCTTAGAGTTGTGTAGTAGCTTGAAACGGCCTGCATGACTCTCCGGAGTTCGAGATATACAGGGATGTATATGCTAGCTTGAAACGGCGCATCATGCATCCCTGCAGAATCCTTTCCGTAGCTTCACCTATCAATCCCCGTAATTATGCCAGCAGGTTTTAGGTTCTTTTATTTACCATTGTCATATATTTTGCTCATGTTAAACCTACCGCTTGTTATTACTGTAGATTGCTTTGTATCTATTTTCCGCATGCACTTTCGCTTCATCCCGGCTTCCACCGCATCATTCCGCATTTAACTTCGCTTACTTTACCATTTTCACTCATTCGGTAGATTTCTAAAGGTTCGTACCCAGGTACCGTTTTAAATGCATGTTACATCCCGCTTCTGCTTCTGCACCGTTTGCTCACCCTTTCACCCTGCATACCATCAGCATGTAGAAAAATTCACCGAATAGAGGTTTTATTATTATTATTATTGTGTGTTTTATTTTCCTGGATAACATCTTGACATACCTACTCAGAGACAGAGGACTACTCCGACTTCTACGAACATCCGAACCCTGGACATAATCTTCTCTGATTGTAGCTCCCGGACCCCTGTGGGATACCGCCCACAGGTACCGAGTGTCCTCAACACTATAAACTAGAGGTGGCGCCCGAGGTCTCTATTTTCGGAGAAAAGGTTAGCAACAAATGGAGACACTGAGGGAAAGGACGTCACAATTGTCAATGTTGAATTATTTTGTCAGTGAAAAGTTTTTTTTCAAGACGAACCTTTTTCCTTACAAAGAAAAAAAGTAAATATTCACGCATCAACAGCAATGCAGAAATGTCCACTTTAACTGGCGGTTGTACACGAAAACTATTTAAGAACTCAGGAACAACAGATGTGACAAAATATCAGAACGCACTAACTCTTTCGCTTACACTTGTAACGTTACAAAACGCTCCACTGTCGATTTCAGTTTCCATCGCGAAAATACGCTATACTAATAATTTCAATTCCAATCGCAAGAAAACGCCTTTCTGCAATTAGATGATCAATAGCTAAAGAATGCACTTCGCATTGACGGTTGAGTGTGTATTTCGCATGCTCGACCCTTCGAACTCGGTCTAGCTGATGTAAAATTCTTTCTTTTTAGTGCGTAGAAGCTGAAGCTTCAACACCTTGCTAGAGTTTAGCGAATTAACGTGCCTCGTAATCCATTAACATCGTGGAATTTTGAAGTTTTTTTGTTTCGTATAAGACGTCTATTCGAATGGCGGTAAATACTACGTATATCCCGACCAATATTTTTTGCTTTTGTAAATGCCAAATTGTGATTTCTGATTTATTTCATTCCATGCAGGGTACACAGGTCAACATGTTCCTTTGTTTAATATTGTACATTTGATTTTTTGTCTCATTCTTATTATCGAATAACGTGCTCTTGTTCCTGAGCTCTAGATATTTCATCTCATATTTATTAACTTGTAAATTATTTCAATAACGTCTGGAGTCACTGGGAATGAGATTACGTGTTACAAGCGCTATCTTATAGTTTAGAAATTTGCAGTATTTGAACCGGGGCTACCGCCTACTGGATTATCTTTGTACCGGGGCTACCGCCTACTGGATTATCTTTTTACCGAGGCTAGCGCCCACTGGACTATCTTCGTACCGCGGCTAACGCTCACTGGATTACCTTTGTACCGGGGCTAACGCCCATTGGAATATCTTACTACCGGACCCAGAGTTTAACTGGATTATCCCAGTATCGAAGGCATTATTACTGGATTATCTTAGTACTGGAGCTGATTATGGCCGAAATACCTTTATACCGAAGCTAATTATTAGTGGAATATCTCAATTCTGGACTTTGCTCTGGATGGAATATCTAAGAACTGGACGACATGCATAATAAAACCTGCATTTTGGAGGATCATACCGTTGGATCCTTTATCACACACCATCACACCTAACCTTAAGATGAGTGCTTCTTCGAATCCCGGATCTCAGATTCACTGTACCTAAATTTGTGTTCGTAAATAGCAATTTTAATTGTAAAGTTGAATAAATAGATAGGGAGTAAGAGGTTGCATCATTGCCACCAGATTAACGACTCGAGATACATTCGGGAGTTAATTCGATTTCACACTTACCCTAACACTTACACTTACAGTTCTCCTTGGCCTTAGGCTTACACTTAACCTCAATTTCATGCTTACCCTGACCCTCATACACACCCTAACTCTCACCCTGAGGTCTCAAGTAACAATAACCCTTACGTTTGCCCCGTACTCATACATTTAGCCTCACCATCACGCTTATACTTACCCTTAACCTCACGCGGCGAATGTTGTCCTCCATGTGGTCGATCATTGTGGGCTTATCGGCGTGGACTAGCGACTCCACATATTCCCACAGAAAATAATCTAGCTGCGGTAATTCGCACGATCTTGGAGGTCAATTCACGGGCCTGTAGCATGAAATTATGCGGTTATCAAACGTTTCCTTTAGTAAATGAATTGTGGCGCTAGCGTTCTCGTTAAAACTACAGCTGCTGTACATCATGGTTGTTCAATTGAGGAACCAAAAAGTTAGTAATCATGGCTCTATAGCTGTGCGCAGTAGCGGATAGACTGATTCGGGCCCCTACGCTACGCTCTACAGCAGCAATGGCTTCTTTTGTTCTCACTTTACGACGTCTCTGTGGATGCGTATCATTAGTTAGAGTGAACGTGGTGCAAAAACGGTCCTCAGTAAGTTGAATTAGTTGCACTGATGGACGATTATCTTGACCAAAAAATGGACGTAGAGCGCGATACGCATTTCCAAAAGAACCATTATTTTCAAAATAAATTTGCACAATTTGGAAGCGTTGTTCAGGCGTCAGTATATTCACGTTGAAGTGTCAGACCAAAGTGAACACAAATCACTTGACAGCTAACAAAATGGCCGCCAGTTAAAACAGTGATGCCCACTTAAAATTCTTCACCTCTAAAAAACACCCTTTATATGGCCTAACCTTTTCGCATTTCACATACCTTTACGCTTACACATATCCTCAGTCTTACGCTTATTCCCACCCTCACACTTACCATTATCCTTCGGCTCAAAGTTATCTTTACCCTCACCCGTATAACGATGACTCATTATGGTAGAACTTTGAGAACACAATGTACAGGATGTTTTTTCAGCCTGCAGAATCATTCTGGAATGAGTGTATTCACTCAATTATATTGTACTATAACGAAAATTTCATAAGAATTGAATGAGTCATATCGAAGTTGCGGATGAAGGTTAAATCAATCGAATCGGACAAATCACCCTGTTGTCTAAATAGAGGCCCCCAAGCATAAATCAAATATTGTTTCGAAACTCTTTCGACTACTGTGAACTGCTTCTGCAGTCTGATAGTCTCCTCTGGAATTACCCCTTATATGGCATATTATGAGTTTTTCAACTTGTCATCGGTATCGAATTCGTCATTGGGTATCTGATCGATTCTTTGTATTTGTTCATTTGATGATTATCCTTTGCAATTTTGAGGTGATTTATAGTTCGAATTTCTATTATATTCGATCCATTGTTTTGAACAATATGAAAATCAATTTTAGAATCATTATTTTTGTATCTGGAATTCTACTTTGCAAATCCTATTATATCTAGAGTTTCACCTGTATATGTGTGTAGTTCAGTTTTACATTTTTCAAGTTTAATTTTGTTCCAATATTTGATATATGTATTATACGAAATTATATACGCCTGTGCACCTGTATCTACCTTGAAATTGAAATTAACATTATTTATTATCAACTTTACTATCCATTCTTCATTATTACGTTGACTACCTACAGTTCCTAAAAATAAATCTTCATCATCAGGATTCGAATACTTTTTGATGTAGTTGATATGTTGTTTCCAGCTTCTGTATAGATGTGAGAAATGGTCCATCTTCTTGCATTTGCCGCATCTTTGTTCATACGCTCTGCAAGATCCGGGACGATGATGTTCGCCACCTTTTTTACACCTAGGTTGTTTACTCTGCTGCCATGTTGTTCTATATGTTGATGTTGAGGGAGTTTGCGCGATGTAGTAGCTCTGCAATTGCGTCTCGAAACCATATTTCTTATCAGCTTTTATGGATTCATCTGATCTTCGAGTTAATGGACTTTGTAGATTTTATTCTTGCATTTCTTCATCGTAATGTCGAATTCATCTGCTTCGATATCAACCTTCGAAATTTTGGAGATGATCGCTTGTAACTGGTTTTTCGTTATTTCAGCAGCTTTGCATATTTCCATAGCTTTATTGAGATCCAATTTTCTTGTTCTTAGTAGCCTATCCTTGACTGCTTCATCTTCGATTCCTAATAATTCCTTATACCATTATTATTTATTATAAGACTATCGGTTAGGTCTTCGAATTCGCAGAATTCACTTGATTGACGAAGGGAAGTAACTTTTTCGTCGACAGTTTCCTTTGGTTTCATTTTCCTGGTTAGGAGAACATTCCTTTTATATGTAACGTTTTTTGTAGTTTTAAAATGGTCGTCGAATTTTTTCATAACCGACTGATATTTATCGGATTCTGAAGGTTTAACAAATTGGAATGTATTACATATTTTCAATCCTTTATGACCGATTTCACTTCCTCTCGTTCTTCTTCCAATTTTGATGCTTTCAGGAACAGAAGGAATTTTTGCTTGAAGAAACGCCATGCTTTCGCTGGGTGCTTGTCACCTTCCATTTCACCAATTGCTATGACTTTATTTATATTTTGTCTTGAAGTATGTATTTTTCCTGAGCTTGGATTTTTTTGTCACTTATTTCTGAGGTCTTACTTTAACGATGGTTCTCTAAACCGACTGCGCCATGTTATATTTATATGTGTGGGTTGATTAGTAATCTCAATGATGTCTTGATCTAAACTGAAACTTCATTCACTACAATGAGTACAATTGACATCCCCACTCAATGAGAGGATGCGCACTATCACATATATAACACAAACAATTCTTGAAATCTCAGTGCTCTTTCGGGTACTTGAAAATCAATTGATTGGAGAATTTCCAGATCATAAAGCAAGCCCCCAATTAATCTATATAACATACACGTATCATTAAATTTTCTGTGATTTTCTAAACTCATGATTTTGAAAACTTGTTGAATTTCAGTGTAATTATGGTCAACAATCTGCAGGTTGTTTCTAAAAGACAATAACCTTGACACCTATGCTGTACACGTTCAGATATATTAACGTAATATCCATATTTTGGGTTCAAAACTGGTGTTGCAAAATTGAGTGTATTGAATACAAAAGAATAATACAAATTCAACAAACCTTTCATGTCGGAGAGTAAATCCGAGCATTTTATTCAACGACTCAATATAACTGTTTTATGCTCGTCGAACACAAATTTCGAGTTCAGGATAACCCCAAGATATCTAATGGCTTCTACTTGCTTGATAATTACTTGATCGAAAGAAATTGTAATAATATTCAAAGATGTTTACATTTCTGGTGGAGGTTATTCTGAAGCACTTTTCGTGTTTTTGAATAGGAAATACGAAACAGTATTCACGGAGTCTTTCCAAATCTTCCTGAAGTCTCATGCAGTCCTCAAAACTCATCATCCTTCAAAATACCTTGAGGTCATCGGCATACAACAAAAACCTAGGGTAGCAAAAGCAGCAGGAAATATTGTTTAAATGAATGATAAAGAGTAGGGGCCCCAAATGAGACCCCTGAGGAGTACCTGATTCATTAAAAAAACTCTAGAACTCTGCTCATTCACGCATACGAATTGGGATCTCCTCATAATATATAACCGTATCCACCTCAACAAGCCGTCGGAGGAGGACATCATGATTCATTTTATGGCAGGCTTTTTTGAAATTCGTATAAACGGCATCCACCTGAGAATGGCTCTCGATCCCAGCCTGAATGTCTCCCAGAAAAATCCGTAAATTCATTTCCAGATTGCGACCTTTGATACACACATGTTGGTTTTCAATTATTATGTGTTTTACATATTAATGACTCGAATAGTTTAGGTTTTGCTGGGAGAACGGAAATTGGACGATAATTCAGGATAATATTCTTGCTACCCCCCTCATGAATAGGAATAATTTCCGAAAGTTTCCATCTATGAGGGGAAAATACCTGACTGCAATGAAATATTGGAAATCATCGTCACTGGCTTCACCATGCTCCCGCTACAGTTTTTCAACAATATTGGTGAAATATAATCTGGGCCAGGACCCTTATTCGGGTTCAAGTCACTCAAAGCTTTTTCTACTGCTGTCTCAGTCAGAGAGATTTCAGACAAATACATACTATTAAACATAGATATTCTCAATTTCACTTAAATGTTCTCGCAGATGACTCGTAAACTCTACTGAAGAATTCAGCAAATAGATCGGTCATGTCCTCGGATGACGAAGCCCCAATGTTGTGATATAAATTTGAAAAACTCGGTGGGATCTTGGGAAAGTTTCTTTTCAATCTGCTCTGGATGCATACAGTAATCCCTTGGTATTAAGTTCTTGAAAAGAATTCCGAGATGTTTGAAAATATCATAATCAATATCTTAAATGTCAGCAAAATGGTTAGCACGTCGGCTCACTCTAGTCAGTGGAGAATGGAAGGAGCAACTTGTTAGCCTAAACGGTATATGAAACATATCATTATTTCTCAAATTTCTTGTCAGAACGTTGATTCTTATTGCTGACAATAATTCGGAACACTGGGTAAGACCTTGCAGAATTCTTAGTTGGAAGAGAACGTCTGAGATAACCATCCTATGCTCCAAAGATATGAGATGATATAGATGTTGGATCACATTCTTACTATGGTAGCAAGCACTAAAAAATCTTGATATCAGTAAGGGTCACATTTCAGTGGTTTGGCAATTATATTTATAAATATGCTTGGATATTCTGTTTAACTCCGTACCGGCGGGAAAAAACTTGTTGGAAATGAGAGGTGCATTGAGTAGTAAAATTTGAACAAAATCCAATCAATCAAATATTTGAATCACTACCATTCATTTCAGTACAGTAAGAGTGTTTTCGTTTAAAATTTTCTCTAACATCAACGTTGACAGAAAATAGAAAATGTATCGATAAATCAGAAAAAAGTCATATAATCAACATAAGTTCTCAATGAGGAAGCATCTTCCAGATAATTCGCATGTGCTGCAGTTTCACGATCATCATAAATGAGTACCACACTTGCCTTGTTAGATGCCGAGTTCTGAAAACTTTCTGTTGGATGGTAGCTATGTTAACAACATTTGACTAGCGTTTTCTCGAGAGTTCCCTACGAACCCTGACTGAAGAGTGCAGAAAACTTAATAGGATTTACTATGACTACCTCTCGCGTTGGAGTTGTTCAAATTGTCAAAAAGAATTTTTCGAAAGCAAGAAGCATACTGGCGATATCGCAATCTCGTGGATACTGTGGCAATATCCTTTGACCGATGTGCATGACGTTCATCTATTCGTCATCTCAGTTAGCTGTTTCCATGATTCCGCAGTTCCACAGCCTCATCTCATGTTGAAGACGCCAGGTTTATGTGGGTATTTTCTCAGGACCACACCGTCTGAAATCGATAAGAGTGCTAGTTATTGGACATAAAACTCCAGTTCAAGAAAATAACCTGAACACAAAGAAAAATATGTGTCGATGAAGCAACAAATATACCAATGCGATATGAGCTATTCATATCTTCAACAGAAACCTTTACATTAGGCATCGTCCGAGGAATCCGTGTGCTGCAGTTTCACGTTCCAACTGATTATCGTCATGGCTCACCTTATCAAACGTTAGTTCAATCCTATTGTATGGTGGAATTCTGAAAAAAATGCCACTAGCGCCATCTTAGAACCACCTTACCAACCATGGTATTCGGTTACTGGAAAATTTGATCTATGTGCGTGACTTTTATCCATTTGTCGACTCTGCATAGAAGGAAAACTATTCTCAAAACAACAATCGAAATATTCTTGAAAATTTCCATTTACTTCAAGTTTATATTGTATGAAAACAAGAATATCGGGTTATTTTGTATTCTTGGATCAATCTGATGAAACTATAGGTTCATATACTAAAATGAAGATTATTATACTCAGAAACAATAAATGGTATAATTACTGGAAATCTGTCGATTCCTCAAAATCAAGAATATTACGAGATTGAATTAGAGTATAGGATAGTTCACATCCAAAGCTATCATTATTTCATTTCAATATTTCACAAACACTCATTAGATAAAATACTTGCGAATAATTGGTTTACTTATTTTAATACTTTTTGAATACGTATATCTTTGCATCCTGCACCCTCCATCTATATTAAAATTCTTTTGGATTTTGTATTGGCTGCCAGCCAAACCACAGGTGCATCCACGGGGGATAGCGAAAAACAAACTTTCTTTCTAAATTATTTGGTTTACAATGGTATTCAACTATCTATGACATTCGATTGATATTGGACACAGAATATATATTTTTATTTCATTAAATCATCTTTCAGATCATATGAAGACTTGCATTCATGTATGTGTGCTTCTTGCATTAACATATTAAAGGGGAATGAAAACGTTCGTTGAAACATATCGGAATTAACAGAATTATTTAACTTCTTCCGGAAATCCCGATTTATATGGGTGAAATCCTATGTTCTGGGTACATCCTCTCAATTTTGTATAAATCCTGAAAACGAAGCAGGACTTATATAGTAAATCTTGGCTATATCCCATGTATCTGACGATTCGTAGCAAATTTCGGAAAAGCTTGCATATCAGTTGAATTTCCAAGAAATAATTCTTGGAGAGCAAGGGTTATCGTTTTGCCAGAATTTTATAATTTTTTAGGTTGAAATCCCTGATGAATTATCCATTTTCAAAGTCTTTTTGTAGACGAGGGTCGATAATATTTTGAAGCAAAAAAAAAATAGTAGGATGAAATCCATCGGAAAAGGAAGACAATACAACGAAAGACGGATTGCATAATAAAAATTCAAAAGAATATTTTATCAGTGTAACTGAGCCTGGATCTTTTTGACGCTTCTCGTTTCTTGAAGAATAAATTCATATATCCACAGTCATTTCAGCTATTGATAAAAAAATAGGCTGAACTATTTCTTAATTTTTGCAAGCATATTCTGGGTGACAGCGAGATACCGATTTGTTTTCATTTCATATTCAAAGTGAGAGGAAAAATATTATATTGAAATTTTCTAATTAGGTATAGATGAGCTACGTTTTTGATCAGTTTTTCGAGACAATATTCCTATTTTTACAAATTCAAATTCTGGATGCGCCAAAAAAGAGACACACCCGACAGAATTTTTTTCCGGCAACGGATTCTTGATCAGAAACCCAACTCAGTCCACTGAGATCAGATTCAAACTAATATCGACTATAATTAAGAATGAATATGCTAATTCATGCCCTTTGTGGAAACGATCTGATATCAAAATTCATCTTCGTGTTTCAAGTATAAACTTCATTTCATCCATTCAGACTGAGTATTATATTATGAAATATACTGATCCAAGCTTTCACAAGGACCAATAAAAATTATGCAATATCTATAAAAACTATATTCTATGTGTATCAAGTATTACATTCATTACATACACTGAAACCAAGTGTAAAATTATGATATATACTAATTCCCACCCTCTGTAGAAACGTGTTGAGTCGGCGTATTAGGTGGGGAAGTCTACGCGCGGGTCGTCTTCCATCGTCATTAGTCGAAACAATCTTCATTGAGTTAAGATGCATGCACGTAATATTACAAAACCTGTGATGCCGTAGAGTGAAAGTGAAAATTGGCAATTCTGCTGAAAGATTGCTGAAAGGATTCAAGGTAAGGTAGCCTTAGGTACATACATGATTTAAAAAGCATGGTGTGTTATCTGGAATTTTTTTTTTAATTTGAATGAAAAAAGTGATATCATCATTGGTAAATACGATCAGAGATGAGCAGATGAGCACACCATGTTTCACTTATTTCATGGGTATTTATATATTTCTTGAACATTCATTACTTGCAGAAATGATAAATATGTACTCTCAACAGTGGAAATGTTCCTTTGATTTCATTATTGACATGCAAATCGCCAGAAATTATATACCCTGTATTCCCAGATATACATTTGATGCTTTTTAGTTTTCCATTACCTATTCAATGATAGAAACTAAAATATTCATTCCCAAAGTTGAGAAAACCAACACTTGATAAATGGAAAAATAATGTGAATGAAGTCCATTCGAATTGATACTTCAGATCATGCAATTATCTTATTTATATGTGATTTTCAGATGTGAAATTCATGCAAGGTAGTCTTCCAGTTTTGATACCCCCGAGGGACGGTGTGCAGAGAAAACATTTTATTGAAAATTTTCAACACAAGGAGTCATCCAAGAGTTTATGTTAAGGTAATTAATTTTATTGATTATGCTGAATAATTTTTGAAATTCATTTTTTTTCAGATTTCCGGAGATATTCCTACTCTTATCGCGGAACAGAGAGAGCAGGCTCTCCAAAAGAAACGACCATGTTTGCTTATTTTGGACAGTCGCTGCTACATCCAAAATGATTTCATATCGTCGTGGATGACTTGTACTATCATCCACGAGAATTTGCTTTGAATTTGATTGAACACCCTGTATAACACCCAGTATTCTTGGAACAACCGATATGATATGACGTTATACTTTTTTCCACAATGATATTATGTGACTTTTTTCATTGATAAATTCATTTTCAATATGTACCTATATACATTCTGCGAAATAAATGATTAGTTAAATTTTGAATAAGATGACTTACAGCAAACGGAAGTCGATATTGAGTTCAAATCAATAAAGCATTCGTTCAAAGTGAGAATGAAATAAATCTTCAATTCACATTATCATATCCTTGCATCTACTTAAAGAAAGCCTTGGATTGAAAGCACCTTTTCTACAATTCAAGTAGAAAAAGTTCTCCTTCCAAATAGTGCAACAACCAGTTTCAAGGAATTTAAAAGTTCCATCTCAGTATATCGTCCACTTTTGGCAAATAACAAGTCATTTCAATTTGAGTTTAGACATACTTGTTTCAAATCGAGTGTTTCTTTTTATGAAGAGAATAATTCCTTTTATGTGATCATATACTGTTTTCGTTCGAATATTAAGAAAAACTAGAAGTAGAGTATGAGTTTCATCCGAGTATACAGCCTACTCGAACAATGGGATTTATTTTATTTAATTAGAATATATCATATCCTAATTTCAATTTCAACTGTATACTCAAATAGAAACTTCCCATATACTTAACGTGATGATTGCAACTGTATTAGATACAAGTGTTTTTTACACAAGGAAGAAATAAAGGGTATATTTGGATTTCAAATAAAAAGTATACTTGACCTAACTTTACCATAGTCTTGCTCATATATAAATCTATCATCTACTTCGATCAATTTATATTTAATTGACTGAAGTATTCATTTTTTTCTGTGTGGGGGGACTGTCTCTGTGATTTTGCAGTTTTACTTTCCCATCACAACTCGAAAACTTCAGATTCATCTGGGTTTCTCCACAATGTCTCACATTGAAAAAAAAATGGTTCATGGGGATGAAGGAGCAACATACACACAAGAAAGGAAACTTCACTTGGAAAGGTCACTTGTAAAATCGCAGAGTCAGCTCCCTGAAACGACCAATAGATGAAATTCATGAAGATCGATCGGAGGTTTCTGCACTCATTGGTTGGATAATATTGAGAGGGTGCACGTGAAATCTCGTTTTCAATTGCAGCATCTAACTGAAGAAAAGTGTTCTCAACCTTTTTTGCATTTGACAAGGCAAGTGGTGTTAATGATCGAAAAAAACATGAATCTGCAGTACACGAATTCCTAGAAAGATGCTTCCTCAGTGTAGAATACTTGGTAAATGGTATAAATATATTTTGATTTACAAACGAATTTCTCCCTCGTATTTGTAGAATGAGAAAAAATGTTGAACGAAATGTAAGTACAGTGAGAAATCATACGAGCTTCCATGAAACTATAGGACAGTGAAACTCGAGTGCAGAAAACTTGGATTGTTGCCCATAACGTTGATCTATTCGTTGTTGCATTGTTGTCACAAAACATCCTTAGTATTCACGTGTCAAGCCTACGAAAAATGTAACTAATCCAGCCGATTGATATCGAGAATTGTCGATGTCGCATGATTCCGGGAATGATTCCGTCTGAGCGCAGACCGCGTAGCACAGTGCCGTGCAACCGATCTTATAATAATAATAATAATGAAGTCCATTTGATCATAAAAACAGAAAAACTTAATTCATATTCATGTTTCACAAATGAACCCGAAGAAGAAAAGGCAAAGGCTCACCTCCTACGAAGCTCGCCTGTTTGTTTCTTGAGAAAAAAAAGAAACAATACTATCTGAAATCAACCACAGCCACAAGAAAACAAAATTGAATCCTCGACCCAACCTCACCCCAAACCTGGAATAGATCGCATCGAAACTGTACACACTCAAGTCTCTTCCAAGGTTTGAACTCCGCCACAGGGAATTGAAGTCACTGCAAGGAATAAAAGTAATTTCGGGAAACTATTGACACCGTGTGGAATATATGTCACTAAAATATATGTGTAAATACGTCACCAACCAATCAAGAAAAAAAAAACAGAATAATCTGCTTCATGTCGAGTTATTTATATATGTAATGTCACGGATGTATTTTCTATTCAAACGGAGAAGCCACCCAATCTCATTTTACCTGAAGTTCATGAACGAATATAGTTCATTTTGGTTCAAACTTTCTCTACAGCGCTTCCGTTGTAGGTCGTGCAGTGCAGAGCCGCACATCGACACCGACCAAATGGACGGTCAGCTTGAAAGGCCCACGAATTCTTTGGGCGATGCTTTTTCATCTGAGATGAGGCTTTGGTTGATGCTTTGACCAGTTCAAATGAAAATGAATTATTAATTGATTAATCAATAATTTTCGTTGTTTATGTCGATCTTATAAACTGGAGCTCTTTCATTTCCATGAACTACCCCTTTATTTATCCCTCACACTCTTATATAAAGGAGGTTATTTCATTACATGCTGATCCTAATCACTGGCGAAGCAACCTCCCTATTGTAAGTTAGAGAAATCCCACATTCAAGATTTTGAGCACCTTTTTTGAGGATATATCTGGTTGTGGAAGTTTGAAGGAGATATGAAGCTACCTGTGGTCTATCACAGGATCAAAATATGCCCTCAATGTTCTGAGAAATTATTGCGTAGATAATTTCGGAACCCTTTTGGTATTGCCTTGGATGCACCTTAATGAATAATGTCCAATATGAAGATATCTAGTAAAAATCGAAATAAGAAGCATTTATTCAATGGAAAAAAGACTGAAGGCTTCTTTGAATTATTCCGGATAATCTATCGTTGCTCCTGGAAGAAGAATTTTGACATGAAGGGGCTGAAGAACTTCCCATAAAATCACCATTGATATCAATATGTATTCAATATTTTTTGGACAACAAAAGGGCAGACGTCTTTACTCACTAAAGGGGTATAATGTGAAATGCTCCAGACAATTTTTCCTTCAGAGACAGTATCTTGAACATCGTACCCTAATCAGAACTGCTGCAACTCATTACCGAAATAAAAAATGACCAAAAGTTTGAAGAAAATTCCCGCTAATGATGATAGTCGATGAGTAATGGGGAATACCCAGCTTGAAATATTGGGAATGAGAACTAATGTGTCTGCAAACTTCATAATTGCATTAACCAGAACCCTCCAAGCGGATTGTTCAGCATTTGAAACCCTTCTCGGTTTTTGTTTTAATGGATTTTTTCATCAAATGTTTTCCACTTTCTTCCTCGTTTCTCTCCATTCAAATAACGAGGTAATTTTGAAATGCCGCTCTTATTGCAGTCAGAGATGGCAAATAAAAAACCGAATGTTTTTTTCTTGTATTCCAGAGCTAACGTGATTGCAATTTTGTAACAACTAAAAGTAAACCTGTATGTTTACTGATTTTTGTGAACTGCCATCGCAAGACAATTTCCCAGAATTTTCTTAAATCGTAGGAAAGGGGGTTCCACCGATTGTGGTTATTTCCCTGTACGCTGGTGAACCTGAATGTACTTTTTCAGAAACGTTTTCGAACGTGAACGCGTGTCAAACTTCATTCGACACATTTAGATCTGGAAAAATCACTTGTTCACTTCAATGGAAAACTACGCTTTCTATATTATTGTTGAAAATAGAGAAGTACGACAAATAACTCAAACTATTCAATTATAACAAACAGAAATAGAGAGGTGAGCGAAATATATAAACTGGTTCTTCTTGATAATCTACCTGACAAGACAGGTACTCGAATTTATGCACAAAAATCACATAAGTTAAAGAAAATTTGAAACATGAGTATTTCTAGGCTACTGCCTCAGCGATATTCTTAATATCAACCAGACAATTAGAAGAACTAGTTAATACTCTGGCGTTAAAATCCTGCCCGTCTTGGAATACTCACATTTCGAACCAAAATGAACGGAATCATGAAAAAATCTTCAAAAAAATTAATACGAAACAAAAATATTGCATATGAGAATAGCAATTTTGAAACATAACACAAATGTATCTCAACAAATTCTAAATCATAACCTACTGGTATATAATAAAATGAACAATAGCAAATCCTTTCACGTAATCGAAAGCAATATAGAACATAAATAAAATAATGTCAACCTCCAAAACTAACAGTTTTTTCATTATACTGATCCCAGGAATAATCGAATGACGTCGAAATTTCCACCACTTCAACACAAAGTAAGAATAGGTTCCAAAGTATGAAACAAAAAATTCCAAGAGTTAAAACCGGGATTGATTATTCAACTCCTTTATCGAAAGATAGACAATCATGAAGTTCGTGACACAACCCACGTTTTAAAGTAAGATATTTAAGGGACTGTAGATACCTGTCACCTGATTCTCGGAACAATTCACCTCTGGCCCGTTTCTTGAACGTTCGAGTGTGCCTTGCCACTGCCTTGCCTTCGTGGAATAAATAGTGTGGGAAATTCCTTCATTGAGTCATCCCATCGTTTTCTGGTGTTTTGTATAAATCTTCATCTTCAATATTCCCTGCACTACAGATATCTCGATCCTCTTTCTTCAAATTTGTAGTTGCATTATTTTCTGTCTATATTTCAATATGTTGATTTCTATCCTTGAGAGTTTTCAACTCATCTTTGAGATGATCTATTTCACCTTTCTGTTCATAATTTAGTTCATTCGTGGTTTGAATTTATTCTTTCAATACTTCAATATCGCTTTGAACCGCCAGGATAAACGAGACCGTCGACACTGACTTAGAATTAGAATCCTCAATATTTTCAAAGGTATTCATGTTTCGTTTGTTCAACCAACGAGAAAAACAAGACCGATTAAAATAACATTGCCTGACAAATCATACATATCGATACTTATAACTGATTATAAAAAAATAAAATCTAGAAAAGCACTGCCGTGAAGGCAGCAGGTTCTTCGCGCATGTTCAATGTAGATGACCGCTTCGGCAACGAATTTGAACTTGCGCGCGAAAGCTGCTGCCTTCACGGCAGTGCTTTTCTAAATTTTTTTCGATGAATTACTAGATTTCAATTCGATAGAATCTGTTTTTTATGAAATATTGGAAAAATAGAATTTTGAATGGGTATATCTACGGAATCATTGAGCGGATTTTACCCATTCACGAATTCGACCTTCGTAATTAAGCCCCAAACCTTCTCTACAAATATCGAGTTTCTAAGTTGTTTCTGTCGTAAGTTATTGTATTTTTGCAGTCAGCCGTTAGGTCGACCGTAAACACAATAACTTCCGGAAGAAACGACTTAGAAACTCGATATTTGAAGAGAAGGTTTGGACCTTAATTACGAAAGCCGAATTCGTGAATGGGTAAAATCCGTCCAATGATTCCGTAGATATACCCATTCAAAATTGTATTTGTTTACAAACAGGAGGTCAATTGTCCCATTACTAAGATTGATACCTGAGCTGTGAAAGTTTAGGGGGCCAATCCTGTTCCAGTAACTATGGTGGTACTGTTCATTCCTGCTAAAATATAATATAATGAATTCTTTGAGTCCCTGACGTGGAACAGGGTGACAATTTTTGGGTAACTTCAATATTCCGGAGCTCCAGAGTCTTTGCCCCAGTAACATTAATACCCGTTAGACTGACCGTTTCGAGGGTTTTCTTGAGTTTTGTGACATAAGGCAATATGATAACCTGAGAAACCATAAAGATAGACTGCTTGACTTCGTTATAGCATCTGAAGGAATCAATTGTATCAACTTGATGAAGATCCATTAGTGCCAATTGATGCACATCATCAGGGACTCGTTGTGGAACTGCCGTTATGCCCACCTAATATTGAAAACTTCTCCTCTAATTATTAAAGGTACGATTTCAAAAAGTTGAATGTGCAAGAGTTTTGCAAACTATTAAATGAGGTGGACTGGAAACTGCGAATAGATGATGCTACTAATATTTTTAATGATATTGTTCAAAATATTATTGCTCAATGTGCTCCATTGGGGAAAACTTGTACACGTAAATATCCATCATGATATTCTAATGATTTAATACAAAAAATCAAAAATTTAAATCATCCTTCTCAGGTGGAGTTTGATACATTGAAGGAGTGCTGAGAAGATTTCCTATGTTTGCATTTTTTCGTACACATGGATATATACTATCCCATGAGGAACTGCAGCAGATATTCTTTGAAACGAGTTCGAATATTTTTCACTTATGAAAATCCTAGAAATGAATGATATTTTCTTTATATATAAAATAATTCGTGGACACGTTTACTCATCTACTTTCCTGTAGTCGATATAATTTTGTGTTCCTCGTACCACATCAAGATCCCATTTAATTTTTCACCTTCACGATCCTAATTTTAGGCACCACTTTTACTGTCCGCTATCATTAATGTGTAGAAGTTATAATAGAGTAAGAAATGCTGATTTATTTCTCTTGTCACTACATAGATTCAAATAATCTGTGTCAAGGGAGATACAGAATTAATTGTTATTTGTTCGTTTGTACTCAAAATGGATGAAACATATATGTATCATCACAATATTGTGTACATCTGTTAATAGGCCTCTGGCCTGTTGGATGTGAATAAATAAATATATGAATAAATAAACCCTTTTCTGATCTTTATTCCTATGTATTTTCTTCGAAATATCATTTTCTCTGTTCGACCGAACAGTCTGTGATCTTGTATTCTTCAACATGCTCAGTTCAAAGGTAAAACTTTCGTTGAGCTTTCTTAGCTCTGAGGACTCTTCTTCAATTTGAGCTTTCTGTTTCCTCATTCACATATGAGCCCATTATTTTAAATTGTAAGGGTCGATGAGTCCTGTGCGTTTTTAGTTTTCGTTTTCTCTTTTTCATTCTGCAATGATTCAACTTCGATACGTAGTCTCTTCAATTCTTCTCTCAATCTTTTATTAGCTTGCAAAGCTTCAACAATAAGTTAAACGATTTAATTATAAGAAATAGAAATTGAGGTGAACCCAATATATAAATGAAACGTGAAACTTATGTAAGAACGATTTTCTTGTGCAGTGGACTGGTTATTCTTAATAATCTACTTGACAAGGCAGGAGGTACTCGAATTTATGCACAGAAACGACATGAAATAACGAATATTTGAAATGTGGGCATTCCTCGGCTACGGTCTCAGCAATATTCCTAATATTAACCAGACAATTATAAGAACTAGAATATACGCTAATTCTGGCATCAACAACAACAAAACATGATATGAAACTAGTGAAAAGAACAAAAAAATATAGATGTAAAATATATATATGTAGTCACGGGAAACATGCGATTCATCGGAACTGTTTTTGAACGTATTGACAAAAGGTGCTTCGACAACTTGAGAAGGTAGCTGGTTGAATATTCTGTTGGGTTGTCATTTTAAAAGTTTCCTTCGAAAGATTGAAACAATGCCCTCTTAAACTGTATTCAATTGGAACATTCTTTTGTCTTTTCGTCGAACTGGCAATTAGAGCCTTGAAAGCACAAATAAGGTCATCGCGATTACGACGGTCGGCAGAGTTGGGGATTCCAAACGTGCTCCAATGTTTTTCGTGAGATGGTCTAGGCTGACCAAAAGGCAAATGACTCGCCTTTCGTAGAACGGATTCTAGTAAATTTTCATCCACCCTAGACGACGGCCACCAAATCTGTCCAGCATACTCCATAATTGGGCTATATATGTCTCATAGAAAAACGGTGTTTGGTGATATCAAAGTCCCTAGAAGCCTGACCGAGAAGAAAAATCATTTGTTTTACCCTTGGAACATTTGGAATGTGATCTGACCAAGTAAAATCCGAATTGATTGCAAACCCAAGGTATGTATGGAGTGAAACCGATTTCAGCTGGTGTTGTTAGGAAGGTGTGGGTTGTTTTCACTAATATCTAATACACAGCATTTATCTTTGTTGGGAGGTAACAACCAGTCCCGGGCCCAGTTCGAAAGAATATCTAGGTCTGCTTGTAGAAGGTGGGAGAACTGCAGTGGTAGGTTGAAAATCTCCGTATCGTCAGCAAACAAGAAAGATTGTGAAGTCAAAAGGTACAGTTAATCTGATATGTTCAGAAGAAATAGAATTGGCTCCAACACTGAGCCCTGCGGCACACCAAATATCATCTCTCTTTCTGCAGATAAGTGAACGTTTCCAACTCGTATTCGGAATGTTCGATTTGACAAGAATGATCCTATCCACTCCAACAATTTGCCTCTTACAAAATATGAATAGACTGCGTCAACAGGGTTTCCGGAGTCCAATGCTGAACCACTCTGGAAGTCAGGAGGATGGTGGTTGTAGAACGACGAGGAAGGAAGCCATCCTGACGTTAGGTATGATACCACTCGGCATGTCGAACTGCACGATGCGGCCACTCACCATTTTCTCCAGAAACTTCGAAACGGATCACAGGATGCTGATTGGACATAGTTGGAAAAGGTACGGTGATTACAAATAGTCAACGTATGAGCCAGTACTAGTATATTTTCGCCATTGTATCCTCTTCTCGGTCACAAGTTTCATGATGAGTTTGTCTATCCGAGGTTTCAGGAGATTCCCTCATGGATTCAATTCGCTCATTAGCAGCTACAGCCTCCCTTGTAGTATTGATGAATATCCCCTGTATTGAATCAACATCGAACGAGCCAAATCAAGTGTTTTCCCAGTTGACATTGTTGAGGTATTCAGAAACCTCATCGTAGTCAATGAATCTCAGAGTTTACTCACGTTTTCGGGAATCAGAGGTCATCTGCAGTTGGATCTCTGTCGTCAACACCGAATGACCAGATTTTCCGAATGGTGGTAGATAATTTATTTCAGATATTAAGTGAAAGTCTAATACTAAAAAAAGATTCAGAAGGGAAGGGTCCTGTCCATCTCTGAATCTAGTGGGGCGCGACATAAGTTCCTGACAACCAGAATTATGAATGAAGTCAGCATACTTATACTTCAATGGATGGTTTATTGCGCAGGATATACCTCATCTATCAGGGTCTGGATGTCTCCCTTGCTGGAAGTCTTACGACACTCATCAATGACGGAGTCTTTGTATACGATCTACGATCCTCCGCCTCGCTAGTAGTCTTCGGTACATTAGCTATGATAATATCACATATTCTACTTAATCGGTCAAGAATCTCAGGAGTTGCGTCGGGAGTGACGCCACCTGGTGGGTGACCATGAAGACAAAACTGTATATTAACGACTGTATTTGCGATACACGAAATATTTTATGACATCTCAGACTGAGTCTGAAGAAGCTCGTATATACTGTTCTTATAACATTTGATTTCGGTTTCATGTTCAGTAAGCAATATCGAGTCTTTTTCGATCGCTTCGGTACAACTTGCCATCTGCAAAAAAGGATCATCCTTGCCTTCTCCTATACGTGCCACTCTAGAGGACAAACTCGTCATTTGCTCCATCGAATTCTCGGAATGCCCAACTGCCATTTTTTTTTAAATTGACAATACATCTAGCGCAGAGTGTTCCGTAAATTAAATCAGTTTCAATTGATTCACAAAAGCAACTAAACAGAGCATCCCACACACGTCCGTACGCTTTATTCAATTTCACATGAAGTTTTAACGTTATTTTATAGTTGCTCTACAAACTCCGACATCAACGAAATTTTAGAAAACCACAAGTCAGAAGCTTTCAAGCACTTGTTCAAATTGAAAGCCAGAGTGATCACATATTCAGGTACCGATCCCGTTAGTTACAGCTATAGTTTCAGATTGAACGATAATCATACTAACTTCACAAATTCTTGATTGATTATGCGATTCAAACTCGATAAATTTTCGAATTATAATCAAAACAAGTTTTGTAATTTCTTTGTTTTTGCTACCACTAAAATTGGATATTACAATTTGAGGGTTACATCGTGTTACCGCACAGTTTCGAACTTATCTCAAGTTCATCATCAGACACTGAAGATTCTACAAATATACAGTATATTTGTGTGAACACAGGTAGGTACAAATAGGTGGTAAGAATGGTCATAAAATTCGGCCAAAACGGAAAAAAACATTTTTGACCGTCATGCAAATGAAAACAGTTTCAGGTGTTATTCGAACGCGTTGAATATTTATGAAAAACACAGTTCTGTTTGTTCATTCTTAATATCAAAATTATTCTTGTTCACCAATTCGTAAATTTCTATGGATTCTTAATAGTTCAGTCACACGTATAATTTTCATGTTGTTAATTGTTGGGAAAGGGTGGTTGTTATCGATGCAATGTGTTGCGAAGGTGGAGCATCGCTTATTTTCGACGAAATCTATTCAATGTTCGCTATATCTAGTTTTGAATGAACGTCCTGTCTGTCCTATCTATTGCATATTGCAGGTTGAACATGCTAACTTATTATCTCCTGATTTAATTGTAATTGGTGTTGAATCTTTTGCATTGAAAATAACGGCGATATATTATTCATTGGTTTGAAGTCAATATAGAGAGTTAATTTGGAAAGGCAGTAAGCGACTTTTTCACTTATATCGCCGAAGTATGAGAGAGAAAAGAACTTTTTGGTTCTTTCGGTTTTGAAAATAGGGCATATTTGAGTCATGGCTATCTGTTACATTTTGTGTTTAACTGAATTATTTATGATTGTATGTTTGAATCCGTTGTCCGCAGCTTTTGTGTTTTTGTGTAGTTTTATTTCAGTTTCGCTTTTCGCTTCGGAAAATGGTAATGTGAAAGCTCTATGGATCATTGATCGAAATGCTGAAATTGTGTGTTCATATGGGTGATTTGAGTCCAGTGAGATGCATATATCAGTGGATGTGGGTTTTCTGAATACATTAAATATACTTTTTTGGTAAGAGTGTGATACTGCGAGGTTCAAGACTGTTTTGTGGTTATTTGCTAATTTTCCCATTCGAATTTTATTTTTGCGAGGATTTTTTTTATGATTCAGAAACTGATTCAGTTGTCTGGATGCTTCAGGAAGGCACAAAAGTACATTTTGTACAAATTGATACCAAAAATATATTTGAACCGGTAATGTTGTGATGAAAATTCAATTTTCCATACAGGCTGATTCCGGAGCAGACCGTCAAATTTCAGGATGAGTGTACACTAGTCAAGGTAGTCTCGAAACAATGTTTGGTTTATGGTTTGAGGTCTCTATTGGGATTATACAGGGTGATTTGTCCGATTCAACCGTTTTTACTTTTATTGACAACTTTGGAATGGCTCATTCGATTTTAATGAAATTTTCAGTGAAGTACAATACTGATGGGCACATTCATTGGTTTCAATTAATTTTTTCAAAAAAAGCGGTTGTTATTGTCATACTTCCAGATTAATTGTTCAGGTTGAAAAAAACACCTTGTACATCGCGTTTCTGAAACTACGCTATCTCTTTACAATTCTACTATGATGAGTCATTATTTGAGAGTTTCTAATTTTTTGGCACACTTCTAGTTTTCCGAGAAAATTTCATCAAGAAAAGACAATGTCGAAATTTCGCTCCAATCTATTCTACTTTTATGAATAACTTTAAATGGCTCATCCAATTTTGATGAAATTTGCAGTGTAGAACAATCTGAATGAGTAAATTCAATAATTGCAACAATCAAAATACAGGGTTATGATTGTGATAATTTCAGAATTTCAGATTATTCGTGCAGTTGAAAAAAAACACCCTGTACATTGCTCTTCCAAAACTTTTTTTTTCGTTTCAGATTCCACAATAATGTCACTATTCAGAGGTTTTTAATTTTTTTGGCACATCTTCAAAGTCATATTTAATTGCTCATATTCTGTATGAAATCATTCAATTCAGAATATGACTTCATATGCACATAAACCAAACAAATCTACACACATGAAAATAAATATTGAACAAACATACGGAACAAATGACAAATGGACGTTCGGATCAACAGAAAATTCTCATTGAATTTCCGAAATGGTATCTTTTTGTCGAATGCATATTTGCGCCTTTTTTTAAAATTCCAATTGACTTTGACCTCCTACTTTATGGACTTTTTCAAAGGTTCCTTCAATCGGTTGACGTCGGTTGGGAAATAGTATTTGGTATTCAATTCTGGATTCATTTCCATTTCCGTTACAAAACCATAAACAAAATCATATCAGCATATTTCGCATAAGTAAATAGATGTGGCATAATAGAACTAACTTGTAACAGATTATTCATTCACTATTCAGATTCTGTTATTTACTGGGATGGCTACCATAGATCTTCACGAATTAACGGGTTTAAATGGGGATGGGCGTTCTATGGAAAATTTTGAATTTGAAAGAACTATTTTTAGTCAACTTCTATCCAATTGAACATTTTACATAATTTTTTGAAACCGTTGATGAGAACATTATTAAATGAAATCAAATAACGTCACTGTTTCATAGAAATAACCCTTTTATTGAAAAGCGGAGGTGTGCAAAAAATTAAATTGAGTAATGTTCCTGATGGAATGATTTTATATGGAAAATGGCAATTGAAAATAAATTTCGAATTTGAGAAGAATATTCTTGCAGTGACGAACAACTTTCATCCTTGGACAATACAACTTTTCTACCTAGTGCAGAATACTCTGACTGCTTGTAAAGCGAATTTTGATTATGCTCTTCTTCAAAAATGGTTTCTAGGAAAACCAGAGTGTGCCAGAGAAATTGAAAAACCTCTCAATAATGACATATTATGGTAAAATCTGAAACGAATAAGAAAGTTTCGGAAAAGCAATGTACAGGGTCTTTTTTTCAACTGCACAATCAATCTGAAATTCTGAAATTAGGACAATTACAACCCTGTATTTATAGAGACTGTTGCAATTATTGAATGCACTCATTCAGGTTGTTATGCAATGCAAATTTCATCAAAATTGGATGAGCTATACCAGAGTTATCAAAGAAAGTAGAATCAATCGAAGCGAAATTTCGACATTGTCTATCTTTTATCGGAAAACTGGAATTATGTCAAAAAATTAAAAACTCTCGAATAACTCATTATGGTAAAATCGTAAACAGAAAGCGTAGTTTAGGGAACGCAAAATACAGGGTGTTTTTTCAACCTGTACAATTAATGGCAATGACAGCCGCTTATTTTGAAAAAAAAATTAAAATCAATGAATGTGATCATTGATATAGTACTTCGCTGAAAATTTCATTGACATTGAATAAGCCATATCAAAGTTATCAATAGAAGTAAAATCGGTCGAATCGAACAAATCACCCAGTATATTCTCAATAGGGACCCCCAGCCATAAACCCAACATTGTTTCAAAACTGTCTTGACCAGTATAAACTTATCCGAAAAACTGACGGTCTCCTCTGGAATCACCCTGTATACGACATAAAAATATCTGTCAGACGTGGACTATGATGAGCCCATAGCTAAACCGATGAGTTGTTTATATAGTTTATTGTTGAAGCGGAAAAAGTTTCCCTGTAGACATAGTTCTACCACTATTATAAACAATTGAAACCGAACTAAATTTATGAACGAGGCGGTTTTGATCGAGCTTCGGTTCCGGTTCTGGTTGACTTTTGAATGCGAGTTCGATTTCCTGATTGGCTGACTTGCATCGACCATCCAATCACAGAACAGAAGTCTCATTCGAAAGCGAACCAGAACCGGAACCAAAGCTCAATCAAGAATGCCTTATATGAAACTCCTGAAAAAAAAATACTAGTTTCAGCATATGAAATTCAATTTATAGTTAAGGTAGAGTGTTTGATTACTCTATATATATCAACATAAGTTCTGAATGCTCAATCTTTTTCATCTTTCGAAGCTTGTAGAAACAACAGTAAACTACAAAGAACGGGATGAAATTGGCTTCTTGATGATTCGGCTGAAGGTAAACCATCAATATTAATGAAAATTTTACTGAGTACTTTTCAATAAAATGTTCATAATTAACTCATGAGTTCTGTGAACATTCGTATAACCCAAAATAAATAGAAGCCTGAAACAACAGTTGGTACCATACATATTGTACCCGGAAGTGTTCGTGTATTCCTCCACAAGATCGAATGTATACCTATTAGTATACAATCAATTGTTTTATTTCCAACATTGTGATGTATCGCAAATCTAGCTTATGAAATAGAACAAATATCTCTTGAACTCACCTCAGAGTAGTTAACCAATTTCAATCTTTGACAAACCATGGGTCGGCTGAACTTTGGTTTACTGGAGATCTGATTTGGAAAAACAATATGGACGTTTCGTTTTGGGGCTATCACCCGATTTTGATGTTACCATTTTTGTTTCGCGGAAATGCGCTGTTGCCAAGTTGGGCACTTCGGATTACTGGAAATCTGCTATGGAGTTGGTTCGAAGTGGAAGTTATTCTGTTGAACTAGGTGATATTCGAAGTTGGCGGAAATGCGATGTTGCCAAGAAATCAACGTTTGAATACGTTGTAAAAAGATTTATGGAAATTTCGGTTGCAGGTTCTTGAAATGTATATGAATCTTGACAAATCTTAATAATTTTTATCTTTACCAAAAGCGCTGTTGCCAAGTTGGTCACTTCAGATTAATGGAAATCTAAATTGAAAACCTTCTATTGGAGCAGGTTGATTTTGATATAAAATTCGAAGTTTGAGAAAATGCCAAGTTACGAGATACTTGGAAACGCTAGTAAGGAAACTTCCATAAGAGCATTTTACATGAATCTTAACCATACTTTGAGATACCTAGTTGGACGCGATTAGTTGAGACAGAGCGACAGAAAAATCACTCTCAAAATTTTGTTCCATATATCCACAAACTGGTACAATATAATATTCGAGAGTGATCTCCCTCTAGCAGTAGGGCTTCCTATATCAAGAAAATGTCAAGTGAAAATTATTTCGAGACATTATCTAATCAGCATGGAAGCAATATTTATACTCCAGACTTACTGAAGATTTTTTCTGAATTTTATAAGTTATGATCAATGAGATTCAAACTTAGGTTCGTTTGCTCATTGAATATGTAGGTTCATTTAAACCGAACCAATTTTCAGTTATAATAAAATCATGCCGAGGGTTGGTGGATGATCGCGAGCGTCCGGCCGACATGTCGGCCGGACGCGCTCGCTATGCTCGCGTATCTTGTCTTATGGATACCATGTAACATATGATTGAGTAATATTAACAAAAAGCTTCATATTGTTGTTGAGCAAAGTAAATCCGTCATTACCAAAACAATTTCAGTGATAATGAAATTCGAGATCTAATTGTACTAGATGCATAGGTACAAAATTCGATCTCATCAAATGAATTAGCGGACTAGGTAGGTAATCAGGTTATATTGACGAGGCCATGCTTGAACCCCGAAAAAATGGAAGTGGGAGAGTAGCAAAAGGTTGCTGGCTTCTAAAACTGTACTAAGATGTTGATTGTTTGCAATACGACGAAAAATCATTACGAAGCAATTTTCCTGATGAAATAACCAGCGAAGACCTGTTTTACCACAGCAAACTTCCAAAGATGAAAATTATATCATTCAAATAAGATACAGATCTTTATTGATAGTCTTGAAGCAACATACATTATGTCTCCGAATTGTGTACAAGGATTGACCGGATTTAATTGAATGATTTCTACTTAGGGCTATCTCCATATCAGATTTGAAATCATTGACGCAATAGTCGATAGTCAAGAAAAAATACTTTATGTTTTCATAGATTCACATATATTTCAACATTCAATCTCAAAATGTGCTGGAATCAGCACATTTTTGCGAACTATGAAGATCATATGCAGTTGCTCCGTTCAATAGAATAATATGTCCACTTATTAATAATATACCTAAATATGAACTGGTTTATGTTAGTTTCCTATTGACAATGAACTGATGTTATAATAATATAACTATAATGATTGTTACTTCGGTGAAAAGGACTGTATTCGAAAATAAAAAAAAATTGTATATGAAAATGTAAACCAGAAACTTAACTTAAATTTTACCGAAACTAAAGACAATGGAATGAATCGAACGAGTCACTGAAAAGACAGTACCACCTACCTTTTCACGTGAATTCACTGTTTTAGAAACTCTCGCCCAGAAGAAAATTGCAGACTTTTTGGGAAAATTGCACAGTTTCAAATCGAAGACACTTGCTCATCGAGACAGACCACATAGGAAAGTACATACCTTTTTCAGCTGACATGTGTCGCGAAATTATACTCCGCGTTGAATGACATGAGTGTTTCAGCATATACAGGTAGTACCGTAACATAACCGCCCACCTAAATATAAAATATTTACCGAAAGAAAAAAAAAATGAAATGGAAAACTTTCGTCAATCTCAAAATACCCCGAGAAACTGGAGAAAAAAAAAATATATACCAAATAGCGAACAAAAAAAAAATAATATATTATGTCCATTATGTAATGGGCATAACTTTACCACGGGTCTTTGCAGAGTACCGCTAGATGTACGGAGAGTACAAACATGAACCCTACCGTCCTCACCGAAGTGAAGGGTTTCTATCCTTCCTAGCCGCCAACGTAAAGGAGACAATTGTTCATCCTTGATAAGCACGAGCATACCCGGTAAAATTGAGCATCCCTCGTCTGTATACCATTTCCTCCGCTGTTGCAGAGTATTAAGATACTGCCAGCGTTTCCAAAAATCTCTATGAAGGCGCGTAATAAGTTGCCACCGGGTTAGTCGGTTCATAGGAGTTCCGGAAAGATCAGGTTCAGGAAAGGTGGTAAGAGGAGCCAAAGTTAAGAAATGCCCAGGAGTGAGGGCAGATACATCGTTAGGGTCGCTACTCATAGGGCAAAGAGGGCGAGAATTCAGTACCGCCTCTACTTGTACCAGCACGGTATAAAATTCTTCAAAAGTCAACTTTTGATCTCCAATAACCTTAAATAAGTGAGATTAAACTGACTTCATTCCTGATTCCCACAACCCACCGAAATGAGGAGCGGAAGGAGGATTGAAATTCCACTCAATTCTCTCTTCCTCAGTAGCTTCTTTCATGTGTTGAAGAAGTTCACGATAAGCTCCCTTGAAGTTTGTACCGCAGTCACTAAAAATTTTATTACAATGACCTCTACGACCGATGAATCTTCGGAGCGCTGCAAGAAAGGCCAGAGAGGAAAGATCCGAAACAAGCTCTAAATGTAGTGCTTTTGTTGTAAAGCACACAAAAAGACATACATAAGATTTTTGTGATTTTATGCCTCTAGTTCTGGAGGGAGTAGTGAAAAAAGGGCCCCACCAACACACTGAAAAGGTTTCACAGAAGTGACTCTAAGAGTGGGAAGATTACCCATCAAGGGTTGAATTGGTTTAGGATTGTATCGAAAACAAACGTGGCACTTTGAAACAACTCGTTGAATAGCACGTCTAGGAGACAATATCCAAACCAGCTGAGAGAGAAGAAATTGAAGTGTTTGAGGTCCCGGATGTAAATGAACTTTATGGAAATGTTCAATAATCAGATCGGTTAGGCGATGCTTACATGGCAATAAGGCAGGATGTTTATGATCGTAGGATAAACCCGAATATGTTAACCGACCGCCAACTCTGAGAACTCCTTTATCATCGATGAAAGGATTTAATTTACGGTAATGCTTGACAAGAGGTTTGTTCTTATGTAAATTGTCGATTTCCACATCGAAAACAGTGTACTGAACATGTTTAATCAATTGAACAAGAGAATCCTTCAACTCTAAAGAAGACAATATTCCAGTCCTTTTGAAGCTAGGATTTCTCGAATTAGAAATGAATCGCATAATAAAGGCTAAAACTGTTCGAATTTTGGAAAGAGATGAATATTTCCCGATTAATTCTTCAATGATTCCCGACGTCACAAACGAAGCCAAAGTTATAACTCTTTCCTCGTCCGGAATCAACGTATTATCAGTACCGGCGAACATATCTTCTCCCTCAGAATATATCTCACCAGTCCCCAGCCAAGCAGGTCCCGCCCACCATAAGGAACAATTTTTGAGTTTATTTGGTGTAAGTCCTCGAGTAGCACAATCCGCAGGATTTTCCCCGGAACGAACGTGAAACCAACGATCAGGAGGAACTAACCCTTGTATTTGCGCTGTCCT
Organism: Myrrha octodecimguttata; assembly: GCA_958510865.1. Classification (NCBI taxonomy): domain Eukaryota; kingdom Metazoa; phylum Arthropoda; class Insecta; order Coleoptera; family Coccinellidae; genus Myrrha; species Myrrha octodecimguttata. The sequence continues at coordinate 15,059,861 of OY294058.1, read as the reverse complement.
GTTACTAACAAAAGTTTTCCAACGATGTGGCGATGACTTTATCCATGTGAGCGCGACTGTTGAATCAGACCAAGCGAAAAACCTATTAATAGTAATTTTTTCACTGTAAATTTTTAACACAAAGGACAATAACTTGGACGAAAGTAAAGCAGCACAGAGTTCCAATCTGGGCAACGAAATTCTTTTTACTGGTGCCACCTTAGATTTAGCACAAATGAACGAAGTTCTAACGGACTTATTAGCGGAAGTTGTCCTACAATAAATAACAGCAGCATAACCTCGTTCACTGCTATCTGCAAATCCATGTAACTCGCATTCAACGAAGGATTGCTGAAATATAAAACGAGAAATCTTGACATTGGCAAGCTCCGAAAGTTCAGATTTACATAAAATCCATTTGTTCTGTGCGTCCATGGGAACTGGCTCATCCCAATGGATTCCTAGAGTCCACATATGTTGTAGCAAGTGTTTACCTAAGAGAGAAAATGGGGAAAGAAATCCCAATGGATCGAAGATACGCGAAATGTCCGATAATATGGATCGTTTTGTGCAATCAGGTCTCTGCTCTATCTCAACACAGTACGAAAAACAATCCTGTGATGGCAGCCACCTCAAACCTAGAATCTTCAACGCAGAATCTGCTCCGAACTCAATCGAAGACTGATGCTGATATTCAGCTGGAATATTTTCCAGTAACTCTGGAGAATTGCTACTCCACTTCCGCAGGTCGAAACCTCCTTTCTGCAAAAGAAGAATGAGTTCCCTCTGAATTTCTAAAGCCTCCACCATATCTTGAGCACCCGAGAGAACATCATCCACGTACACATCCGAACTCAATACCTCAGAAGCCCGAGAAAAATTCATTTGTTCATCCCTTGCTAACTGTATTAACGTTCGCAAGGCCAGAAAAGGAGCAGAAGAGATTCCATATGTGACCGTATTTAATTGGTATACTTTAATGATTTCTGACGGCGAAAACCTCCAAAGAATCCGCTGAAAATGTCTGTGCTCAGGCTTCATCAAGATTTGTCGATACATTTGTTTGATATCGGCCGAAAAAACGAATCTATAACTTCGAAATTGAAGCAAAAGAGCAATTAAGTCCTTTTGTAGAGGCTGACCGGTCAGAAGACAATCATTTAGCGAAAAATATCCTGGAACTTCGGCCGAAGCATCGAAAACCACTCTTAATTTTGTTGAAACGCTTTCTGGTTTTACTACACAATGATGAGGAATATAGTATGAATTTTGATGTAAATCTTCAGTGGATACCAAAGACATATGACCGCTCATCTCGTAATCTTTCATAAACTCGCTATATTCTCTATATGATGTTTCGGATCTTAAAAGACGACGTTCTAAATTAGTAAAACGGCGTAGTGCCAATGAGTATGTATCACCAAATGAGAAAGTACCCTCATCCGTGAAGGGCAAAGCTACCATGTAACGACCAGATGGATCGCGAGAAACGCCTTTCACGAAAAGTTGCTCGCACAATTCGTCCTCAGCAGACGCTGTTTTGATTTGAGGAACTTCTTCGATTTCCCAAAACCTTTTCAATATTGAATCCAGACCATTATCTCTATCCAAACTAATGTGGAACGAATTTGTTATAGTCTCATAAGGAGACTTCACCTTTCCCATGAGAACCCAACCAAAAACTGTCAGAATTGCGGACGGTTCCGAAACATCACCCTTTATAATGCGTTCTTTGAAAATTAACGGAAACATTTCAGCACCGAGTAGCACATCGATAGGACCGGGAGTGTGGAACTTCGGATCGGCCAACTTCAAATCAGAAATGAAATTCCAAGATTTCCTGTTAGAAAGATAGGAATTTGGCATATTTGAGCATATTTTGTTTAATACCAACGCATCGAAAGTGAAGGATGGATTAACTTGACCTATTGGTCTTATTGTACAGTCAACACTTCGGTTAGACGACGAAGCATTTCCTCCAATGCCAAAAAGTGAACAATGTGAATACGAACTTTTTAATCCTAAACGATTTACACAACTTTCAGTAATAATATTAGCTTGAGAACCAGCATCTAATAAAATTCTGATACATTGATGGCCACCAAATCCATCCTTTATTTCGACTTGAGCTGTTGCAAGTAGAACAGAGAAACAGGATGGTTGTATATTTGCAAGTACTTGTGCTGAACTGGATGTATTATTGTTATTAGGCACTAAATTCGACGAACAAGTTGGGGATTCATTAGATGATGGTTGATGCGGGGACAAATGGATCATGGTGTGATGTTTGCCAGCACAGGAGCGACATGAAGATTTTGAGGAGCAAGAACGGAGTACATGACCAGAATGCAGACAATTGAAACACCAATTGTTTTGCTTAACAATTTCAAATCTTTCAGAAGGAGATTTGCTGAGGAAAGAAGGGCATTTGTAGATTGAATGTTGTGAGATACAGTAATTACAAATCAATTCAGATTGGGAATTAACACGAACATCAGTTTGAGAAAGGAGAGAGGAACTTTTTTTATTATTAGAGGACGTGGGAGATTGTACTTTGGATACAGAAGTGGTCTTCTGAGGAACAGAAAATGTTACTCATTCAAGAGCAACACACTGATTCAATAAAAAGCGCTTCAGATTCGCAAATGACGGAATTTCTGTGGAACATTCGTTCAATTCAAAACGTTTAATGAGAGGTGTGTCTAATTTTTGAATCATTATGTGAAAAAGTATGAAATCCCATTGATCAGTTGGAAGGTTCAACAACTTGAGTGCGGCTAGATTCTCTGAGAACACCTCCAATAATCGTCTCAACCCATTAGCCGATTCATTTTGAAGTTTCGGCGCATTAACAATTTCTTGCCAGCACGCATTTGCGAGAAGACGCTTGTTCTGATACCTCTCGGTTAAAGCTGTGAATGCAGGTTCATAATTCTGAGCAGTTAGCGGAAAGCCTTTCAAAACGCTCGATGCTTGTGATGATAATGAACTCAGAAGATATTGAAATTTCTCAACGTCAGATAATATAGTATTTTTATGAATAGGGCTCGTAAACATATCGAAAAATGTAGGCCAATTTCTATAATTTCCATCAAATGAAGGTAAAGAGATTTTTGGAAGTTTAACATTTGAAGAATTATTGTTGGTCTGAGTTACATTTGAATCCACATCAGATTCAGGAAACATTCTAGTATATATCGTCTTTATTGTAAAATAGTTATCCAAACAAGAACTTCTGATTTGCTTTTCAATTTCAAAATCAGGATTTTCAGTTGTAGCAAGCAAAGAAATAACTGAACTATGCATTTTCTGAAACTTGTCATAAATCTCTTCCAATTCATTGTAACGTAATTTGGACCTAGTGTGTAAACTTTGATCATCTACAGCTGATTGAGCTAAAGTTAGAATTTCCTCTATGTTATCAATGTGTAATTGACGAAGAGCTTTATTTTGTCTTAACTTATGGACACTCATTTTATCAATTTTATAAATTTTATCAATTGAAGTATTCTGCAAAGACCGTGAAATAACCAAAAAATATTGTCATCAGATTCCCCCGGTATATGAAGTTGAAATTGAGGTATGTTGAAACAGAAGAAAGTTTTAAGATAGATACTCTGATAATGAGCAGAACCGAAAGAAAAATGAAAATTATTCACTAAATTGAACCGTTGAAATATTTATTTACCTTTCCTAATTCACAGAAGGAATTAGCGAGAGATAAATGAATTCGAAACCTTGATCAACACACACGATGTCGGCTGTTATCACCATATGAATGAAAAACTGAAATAATTATTAACTACGTAGAAATAATGAACTGAAATTAATTTTGAAAGAAATGCTGAAACAATCACGAAATTATTCGGCCATGAAAAGGACCAAATGTTACTTCGGTGAAAAGGACTGTATTCGAAAATAAAAAAAAATTGTATATGAAAATGTAAACCAGAAACTTAACTTAAATTTTACCGAAACTAAAGACAATGGAATGAATCGAACGAGTCACTGAAAAGACAGTACCACCTACCTTTTCACGTGAATTCACTGTTTTAGAAACTCTCGCCCAGAAGAAAATTGCAGACTTTTTGGGAATATTGCACAGTTTCAAATCGAAGACACTTGCTCATCGAGACAGACCACATAGGAAAGTACATACCTTTTTCAGCTGACATGTGTCGCGAAATTATACTCCGCGTTGAATGACATGAGTGTTTCAGCATATACAGGTAGTACCGTAACAATGATGTTCGATCCATATCAGATTGCCGGTTTTTACTCCGAAGTGACCAACTTAGAATAACCGCAATTTGTATGAATAAAAATCTAGAAAAGCACTGACGAGAAGTCAGCAGCTTTTACTAGCTTGTTCACATTGCGAAATGGTGACTAGGAAATTCCAGTGAAATTTCAATGAAATATAAAAAGTTAAAAAAAAAAAATTTTTTTGAATTTTTCCATGGATAATTCTTCTTATTGACATTTCATCTTCCAACCAAATTTCATTTCGATCAGACGAATACTTTTCGAGTTATTGAAAAATCAAAATTTTAAATGGCTGTAGCACAAAAACCATTCGGTAGATTTGGCCCATTAACGAACTTAACCGAGATATTCAAGAACTCAACCTAACCTGAAAATTTCAAGACTCTAGATCCTTCCTTTCGAAAGTAACAGCGCACAAGGCCGGACGGACAGAATCAATTTTGACCACGTATTCTTCATCAGTGAGTCCAACCTAGTCGTTTAAGACCGATTTCGGCTCAAAGTTCGAAAATTACAGACATCGTGACGAAATGATAACGCGCTGTTCTCCAGAACAAGCGCGTAAAATCAGTACATTCACCAAGATTCACAATTATATCATATAATACACACGAAATTTCCATGAATCTATCTTGAAAGGCTTCCATTTTTGATAATTTGGCAACAACGCATTTCCGCAAAATTTCGAAATCAATACCAAGGTCACCTGTCTCAATAAAATAATGTCCTCCCCAAACCATCTGGCTATCCGATTTCCAGTATTCAGAAGTGAACAACCTGGCAGCAGCGTATTTAGTGAAAGCTAAAATTATTCAGATACGGCAAAATCTACATGTTTATCAATATTCTTCAACCGGAATTCCCCCAAATTTATTTTCAAGGGTTAACAGTGTCCATAACTTGGCAACAGCGCATTTCCGCAAATATCGAATGTCATATAATGAATGACTTAGCCAACTAGAATGATGTCTAGTACGAACCACCTTCACATCAGATTTCCAGTAATCCGAAGTGACCAACTTGGCAACAGAGCATTTCCGCAAAACAAAAATGGTACCATTAGAATCGGGTGAGAGCACAAAATCGCGATGTTCATATTTTATTTACATAACCAATTTCCGGTAAACCAAAGTCTTACCTAAAAGTCTCCTTAGGTAAAGTTTTTTCTAAAGAATAATAGGATAATGAAACATCATTTAATTCATTTATATTGCAGGAACTCATGGAATTCTGAGAAATGTCTGTTCCAAAAATCATACAACCTCCATTTTCCATTCACTGTACTGATTGCTCAAAAGTATGTTTCATCAATTTTATAGATGCTTCAATCCTACAAGCTTTATCTTCGAGCTCTTGTATTGAATTGTTCCTTTTTGTCGTTGAACCCCTATGTTAAAGTTCTTAGCTAGTTAATGAATTTTTTATATTAACATACCACAGGGTATAAACTATAGCACAATACCACTGCCGAAATCGACTTTCCGAATTGATGAATGTAGAACGAGTCTACTGAAGACGAAAAGCATAGCATAGATTTCATCGGTTTATGTGTTTTGTGATCAACACAAAATCCCGTCTATGTCAAGATCGACATGAACCGATCATAGATTATGGACCACAGAACATAAAGTAACATGAACTCATGACTTCCTAATCTGTGTGACCGATACTCAATGATCTAATGATATTTTATTTCATTATTCACATTACTACATTGAATTTTCTTGTATTTTTAAGTCATTTCCGATTTTTCCATAATCTGCAAATGATATTCATTGATCTCAGTTTTCAGATATGTACCAAGATATATAATAATAATAATAATAAAGGTCTTTATTCACCCAAAACGATTACAATCAAAATAAATGGTTACAATTCCACTGTGAAAAAGGCGAGATCCAGTACACTACGAGAGTGTACTGTTCAATCTAACCTTAGATCCATTGAACAAAACGAAAAACAATATATATTTAATCAAATATTTCAGCTCAAATAATCAAATATTTCAATTCACATAAAAAAAACAAGATTATAATTCAACAACCTAGAAATAAATAATTTATAAAGAAAAATAATAATAATTATATCATCTAACACAATAATTTAGCAATCAATGAAAAACAGTCCGACAAAACATAAACCTGGTCATCACCCAATCAAAGCTCTCCCCTGCTTATCCCTAAGCTTTCTGAACAATAAGGTCCTAAGGCGGCCAACACTAGACACACTCCTGATGTTCGCGGATAAGTCATTAATACAAAATGTGATATTGTATGAATATGATCGCCTAAAAAGTTGAGTCGCATGCAAGGGTGGAGTGAGAGTTCCCTTGAAGCGAATATTTACATTGTGAACATCAGTGCGAAAAGTTATCTTGTTATAAAGATATGGTGGAGTTCCGGTATTGATAATCTTCATGAACAAAAGAGTAGAATGGAGCAATCTCCTATTTTCCATGTTTAGCCATTTTAAATTGCCAAGGGTATGACTAATTCTATCATATTTTCTTATACCAAAGATTAAGCGCAAACAAGAGTTCTGAAGTTTTTGTATCCGCCCCTTATCAGAGGAATTTAAACAAGGACCATAAACTGAATCGGCATAGTTCAAATGTGAGAGCACCAAGGATTCACAAAGTAGCACCTTAACTCTTCTGGTCAAAAACTCCCTACTCCTATAAATAATCTTCAACATACCGTAGGCCCTCCGCAAACGAGAAGAAACATGATCGGAGAACCGCATCTCGCAGTCCAACCAGACACCCAAGTTCTTAACCTTGTCGAGAAGTTCAACCGTCTCTGTACCGATAGTAATACGGCTACCAATCTCCAGATATTTCATCCTGTCATTTTTTCTGCCGAATAGGATAGCAACTGTTTTCTTGGTGTTCAAATACAAACAGTGTCTCGCGCTGACCTCCTGAATGAGATCTAAATCACAATTCAGCGCTGCAACCGCCTGGTCAATTTCATCCGGAAAGAAGGAGATATATAACTGTCCATCATCCGCGTAGTAATGCAACAAACAGGAGATAATAAATATGATGAACTGCGATATGTAAATTATGAAGATAATCGGTCCCAAGATAGAACCCTGTGGTACACCCCTGCATATTTTCAAGAAGGATGACATGTTGCCGCCACGAAAAACCGCCTGAAACCGATATGCCAAATAAGAGGAGAGTAGGGCAACCGCATCCATGGAAAAGCCAATGTGAACTAAGATAGATTCGAAAATTTTGTGATTCAGACTATCAAACGCTCGAGAATAATCTAAGAGTGTTAATAAGGTCAACTTACCCTGATCTGTTGCTCTAATTATGTCATCGGTAATATGTAACAATGCAGTTGTGCAGCTATGACCCTCTCTAAAGCCTGACTAAGTTGGTGGAATTATTTTATTTCGATTCAAATGCGACCAGATTTGTTTACTCATGACTCTTTCCAAAAGTTTTGATAATGTAGGCAGAATGCTGATAGGTCGCAAACCATTCATATCCTTCGGATTAGGGACCTTAGCAACGGGGATAACAAGGGCTTTTTTCCACTGGCTTGGATATACAGAAAATTGCAAGCAAAAATTGACAACGTGTGTGATATGGGGAAGGATATAAGGAATACATAAATGCAAAGTAAGTATGTTGATACCGTCATGACCCACCGCTTTACTTTTAATAGACTTAATAATCTCCAATACTTCAATCTCACTCACATTTTCAAAGTGGAAAAGACTGGTAGCAATGCAGTTATCTCGATTAGAATAAAATGATAACAAGTCATCATCAGGAGGCAAATTAGGTACGGAATTCAGAAAATGAGAATTTATACTATTTAAATCGTTATCAGAAAATGAGAATTTATACTATTTAAATCGTTATCAGCAAAAGGCGAATCTACATTTTTAGTATTAATAAGACCAGTTCGCTTCAGATTAGCCCAAGTACTTTTTAGACTATAAGAATCATTTATGAATTTACTATAATATACCTTTTTCTCTCTTCTGACCGCAGCAGTGACAACATTTCGTATCTGTTTGTACGCATCCCAGTCACTCACATGCCTAGTTCTTTTGAACTTCGACAATTTTTGATTCCTCGTCTTAATCAAATCTCTCAAAGTATCAGTTAACCAGGAAGCATAGTTTTTGGATATTCTAAAGGTCTTGAATTGTGCATGCAAATCCAACAAAGTTAAAATATTAGAAGTGAGGAAATCAACTTTCTCGTCAACCGTTCCTTTGTCGTAAATATTATCCCAGGGGATGGACATAAGATCACTCTTGAACTGATCATAATTGAGATTTTTGAAATCCCTAGAAGTCCTTACTATTGAACCTATCTTACCAACCTTTAAATTGATAACACAATAAACGAGATCATGGTCACTCACCTGTGGCACAGGCAGGACTCCAGAATCCTCCACCAAATCGGAATCAGAGGTTAATATATAATCTATCAACGTCGAGGAACTGCGGGTAGTTCTCGTAGGCTCCTCAATTATCTGTTCAATACCAACGCTCTCTAACACCTCCACAAACCTCTTTACTTCCACACTCGATTTCTTTAGAAAATCTATGTTGAAGTCACCAAGACACAGAACATAACGAACAGTAGGGATTATTTCAGTAACCTTTGTTTCAAAACTTTCTAAAAACAATATATGGTCACATGAATGGGGTCTATAGACGACAGAAATGGCCACCCTAACCCTCCCGATCCTCAGAACTAACCAAAGCTGCTCACAAGCAGTATCATCCCTCAATACTTCGTAACCTAATGTACCTCTAACATAAATGCCAACCCCTCCGCCACGGCTTCCTCTATCAAGACGTATGAAATCAAAACCGTCTATCGCGAGAGAACTAGTGGAAACTCGGTCATCTAGCCAGGTCTCCGTCAATCCAAAGATGTCAAAATCACTACAAGCTAAAATACTTCTAATTTCAACGAAATGCAATACTAGTGAGCGAACATTCACATGAGCTACTTTCAACAAATGTCTATTATTTTCCATGAACAGGATATACAGTAAATAAATATTACATGACAAGCAAGCAACCCAATTCACAAAACAAGCAGAATCTGAACCCCGAACAAGTGATGAACAAGAAGGAAAAAAAAAGAAAAATTTACTGTTAATCACTTAGAAAATGTTATTTTGAAGGAAACTCAAACTGTGTGAAGAGAAAATCAACAATAAAAATGAACGGTATGTAGGGTATAATTTAGTCGTCTTGAATATCAGCAAATTGAATGTGTTAGATGTGAAATAACCAGTATCAAAGAATACAATTCGAGTAATCAAAAGAACTAAACAAAACAAAAAAAAATATATATAACAGAAAATCCTGAGAAAAAAAGCAAGTGTTTATATAGGTAAATACGGAAGCAAAGGAATAGAGGTGCTTCTCCGCATCACAATAAAATATAATTTATTCAAGACTTACATGCTATTCAAATCCGTTTCGGACAAAATCTTTCTCACCCTATTGTTGTCATCTACAACAAAAATATTACCTCTAGACGTCCAACACAAGGTGGAGCCAAATTTGCTGCGGGCTTTTTTAAACAAGTTTAATTTTCTTAAGACTAATTTTTCACTTATCACAATACCTGTACCCTTGAGATGCCTTTTGTTATTATATACAATATCGCGTTTCCATCGAACAGATCGGGAATTCCTTTGTTGACCACTTTTTCTTCCAATACGGTAGCATACGTGTAAATCATCAATTGTTATCTTATCACTGGAAGTCTTGAGGATTTGATTATTTATAATTTCGCACACCTTTTTATATAAGTTTTCACCATCGTTCTCCTTGATACCATGAAAAATTAGTTGATTGTTAAAATGCTCCTGCCGTTGATCTTCTATTTGAGATTTAATATTTTCGATGTCATCCTTTAAGTTGCCAAGATTCGCCCTCATTGTGTCTTCAAATCCATTGAGCTTGGCCATTATATCATCTAGATATTCAGGAGGGGCAGAGGGATCACTTAGGTTTGAATTTTTTAACATTTTGGTGACTTCATTCCGGAGTTCGCATAATCCAGAGTTCAGGGCTTCCTCCATTTTGTCTACCCGAGTGTTCAGGTCAGAGGCGTCACTTTTCTGTACTTTCGCACCCCTTATCGGCATTTTTAACTAACAGTGTACACTAGAAGTGTTATTTCTAATATTAATATTGATTTCAACGAAATTTCGTTAATTTATATCTGTGATAACGGAGCTAACCAGATAAGCTACGCACACATTGACGGATGTTCAATGAAAAAACTAAATTACTCAATTTCACACCTCAAGTTGGAATTTCTTTCGTTATTCAATGATACAATCAAAATCTAATCCGTAAACATTCTGGCTCTTATTGGAATTCGAACCAGCAATCTACGCAAATGTGCATTTCGGAAAATTTGACGTGGATTGCATCGCATCATTCGCAGCTACTAGAGAACATATTTGGTATACATATACGGATTCTAAATCATAGGGATATCAAAAGTTGTACATCCCAAGTATGTCCTCTCAATGACGAATATTAAACGTGAGTTGCAGTTAGTCAGGGGACATACTTGGTATATACGAACCCTAAATCAAAGGGTTATCCCCAATTGTACATCCCTGTATATCCTCCCAATGTGGACATGGGACATACGCCCCGAATAGGATATTAAGAGGATATTCTGAAAAATGACAAGATAAAATTTCACAACTCAATCGTGAGCAGGATATACTTTTGAATACTCAATAATTATCAGAAATATTTAATCACATTTAGTTAAAATATTAAGTCGGATAATGTCATATAACGATTTCGAGATGAAAAAATACCATTATAAGTGTATCATTCTTTATCTTATGAGTCGTCTTGAGAACATCATTCCTCTCGAAGTGATAATATGGGGTATCGAAGAAAAATCGACGAGAAATAGGAGGTGATATCTCCTGGCTACGTTTCCCACGAATTCGTTTATTCATATTAAATCGAAGATTCCGTTTTCATACGGCAGCGTAGGCAGAAAAATATATTCCCGAAGAACCCTTCAAATTTCCCGATTCTATCAACGTATATATCGGAGATCGTCAAATCAGTAAAATTCGAGATTAACGGAAAAACCTACATAAAATTCTGATTTCGAAATTGCCGTTTTATTGATTTCCATCACATCCCGGTGCGGCGTGCGAAGTGGCAGAAATCAAATCATCTATGTAAATTTTCTAACCCAATATCGTTTAAATGAAAACTGTGGCATACCGAAGCCTTGACGAGGTCTCCGGGTACATTTTAATGTCTAGTTTCCCAACTTGAATTTTCGATGGGGTCCTGAGTCAATGTTTGCTCGAAATATTTTCGAATTCTTGCGAATAATTCGGGAAGCCACATTCCGATTCGAATTCTCTTTAGTGATTCTCTATGGAATGTCGAAGATACATTGTAATTGAGTTGACCTGATTCTTCTTCGGTAGAACATGGAACGGATAACTTGAAATTTTTCTGTTAATTTGAGATAAGGCTGTTTCAGCTGCGGATCACATTCTTCAAGAACAAAATCTTTAACATATTCTATCCTGGAAGTTAGTATGTGCTTGCAGAATCATAAATCAAAAATATTATTGAGAAAATTCACCAACCTGCACGTCAACAATTCTCCTTTTGTAGTGAGTCATAAATTCATGCACCAGCCTTCATGTTGGTTGGAAGATGGAGAACACTTATTTGTGAATTGTTTGTAATTCAGTGAATCAAAGCCTAAGTTTTGAATTTCAGCACTCTAGTAGTTCAGGAATTACCTTCAATTTATAGGTTCTATGTGCAAACTTGTGCCTTTCGCTCTTCATGAAGGTTGAATGACAACTTTTTGTTGGGAGGCAACGGAAGGCTGGCCAGACTGGATTGAATCTGACCCAAAATTCTTCATCACGCAGTTGAACCTTTTTGTTTTCGACCAAATACTTAGCTAAACGTTGCAGATATCTGAAATCAATGATTATGATGAAAATGATAATTATTATAATAATAATGATGATAATAATCAACCTACCTGAAGATAGGTACGATCGCACTTACCGGAGAATATTACCAGACTGTGTCTGAACCCCGGTGTCATCTCAGCTTACAAAAACCAAGTCATCCTGTCCACTACGAGAATCGATAGGAAATTCCTGCAAGGATTCTGAGCATGATTTTTATCCTGACAATTTGTTTGTCCGATTAAAGTTAGATTTAACCCAAATAAATGGTGAAAAAAATTATGATAATAATAATAAGATCCTGGTTATGACCTCTATGATTTCTGTGTTGTAATGATCCATTGTTTATATATATTATATTCTTTTGAGAGGAGCAGTACATTTTTTGTATCGTACAATATGTGTTACCACAGTATTCGGAAAGGAGATGGAAACGGGGAACCATTTTTACGTATGATACAAAAGCACAAATAAAAACCTCAGAAAAAATTCGGTCCCCCCTTATAAAGGTAGTGAAATTGTTGTTTGTTATTGAAGGGCTTCTGTTCCATCAACGAAATTCCTTCTTTTCTATTCGATGCAGGTTGATATCTTGAAATCACACCTGAAAACAAAAAAAGAAGATGAAAAAACAAATATGAACTGGTGAATGATTTATGACCCAATAAATTAATATGAAGTTCAAGATCCATATGAAAAAATCAGACACCGAATGAATTTCTTCGAAACCAACGTCGAATTTATATATTGGACAACAATCAACTGAATGTTCTATTCTTTCCTCTTCTTCTTCGCACTCTCACCTTGGACTTTCGACTGAATTCTATTCGAAAAGGAAACTTTTACAGTGACCATGACCGGTTCTAAGTCGATTCAAAATGCACCAAATTTTCCAAGGAAGACCATAGACTTTTTCTGAATCATGATGATTCATATGCAGGACAAAATAGCTTAGTGAAATGAGTTGGGAATTATAGTCAACAAACAAGTACCAACGAAAGCCATACGGATGACAAGGATGTGACACTCACATCACAGCCCACAACATCACAAACAAGGCGGAAGTGAAGAACCACTTGGACAACAAAATTGAATGAATATCTGGTTCGTTGCTCCTTCATAATTACGGAACTGAAAACTCCTAAGGCGCCTTATGAAAAAAACTACAGGAAAAAGCCACTGAAAAATTTCCTGAACTCGCAAACAAAGTCCTACAGAACATCTTGGGAACATCTCGGACCAACGCTGATCCATTTCTATGAACAACAGAGTATCGGCAGAAAGAATAATTAAAAATGAATTGGCACAAGATAAAGGAATGGTCGAAACCCTAGAAATAATGGAACAGGAGAAGGAAAAAACCGCGACAAACCAAGAGTTTATCAAAAACCAAATATGACGGTATGGATCCCACAGCAAAAACTCGACTACCCAAACTATTATTATTATTCAAACTCAACATCAAAAAGACAATAGACCAGGCAGACGAAATCTCGAGAGCAAACGTCAATAATGAAACAGACACATTCATACATATGTCGTGCGAGTGAGAACAGTTGTCTGCTTGTGCTCTTCATTTGTTATTATTTACTAAGTTATCCTCGAATTGATAATAGTAATTCGCTGAAATTTTTGAGGACAAAGTATAAAGGTATTGTTAATAGTACAATACTTGTGGCAACTTTTGGCTGTGATGGCTGAATCCGCTGCTAACATTAAGGAGTTGAACGTTAGGATTGACAAGCTGTCAGAAGAATTCAGAAAAGGTATTGATAATTTTAAAGATGAACTTTTGAAATCACAGTCTACTCCTGCAACCTTAACTAATATGGGTTGATCTCCTGAATGCATTTGAAACTAGGATCAATGATGCTATCAATGAAATCAAGGTTGGCATGGATCGTCTTAGAGATAATGGTATCACAGTGAGGAGGAAGGAGGAGAATACTGAAATAAAACATAATCTCAGTGTTCTACTTTTTCGTGGGATTCCTGAATCGGAAAAGGATTTATTTGATGGTGTTGTCAAATTTTGTAATAACAAAGTTGAAGTTCAGGTGAGGAAGGAGGATTTAAATCAGTGTTATCGAATAAGAAAGAAAAAACTAGACTCCGATAAGCCTAGACCGGTTGCGCTACAGAAGATGGCATCGCGATGCCGTGTTTGAAACAAACGTAAACTCAAAGGAACTAAATTTCTTGTAACTGAATTCTTAACGGTGGAAAATTTGATATTGTTCAAAAAGGCTAGAGGAACATTTGGAAGATCTGTTTGGACTCATAATGGTGTAGTTTATCGTGATGTTAATGGTCAGAGAAAGGTGATAAACTGTGAAGAAGAACTAAAAGATGGTCCAGTTTCGCTGGGTTAACTCTTTTCATTTCCATTGTCGATGTTTCATCTGAGAGGGAATATGCGGGATTACTGTATAGTTCATAAATTTACTTTATAATAATTGTTATATTATTTGAGGATCATGATTAAGAAGCGTAAGTTGAACCATCTCTTTATTTTTGAATTAATATTTTTAGATCGAGATTTAGTTTTGTTGAGCACTATGACTGCTGCAAGATTTGTGCATTTGTCGGTGATTTTTGTTTGTTTTCCTTGCATGCCTTTTCAGTCCCGCTATATTATAGGTCTTTTTTTTTGTTTGTATTGGTATAATTTTCATTTTTTTCTTGTTATTCCGTGGATACTGCAATAGCAGGCACTGGTATATGGATAGTGATTCCTTATTTTCTCGCGGCATGTAGGATCTAATATTTTTTTTGTATTGCTTGCTTTGTTTTTTTTTATTTTTGTTCACTCGTTACTATTTCTTGAGTCTACTCTTTCTATAGTAATGAAATTTGGCCATTTAAATACCAGATCTGTTTTGAAAAGTTTAAGTGAAATATCAACGCTTGTTTTGACTCATTTTTTTGATATCCTAACTTTTACTGAAACTTGGCTCTCTTCTAGCGTTAGCAGAGCCGGATCTAGGACGTGGCGAGGAAGGCATTTGCCACGGGCGCCATCCAACTAGGGGCGCAAAATTATGATTTTTTTTCTTGAAATTATGTTTTTTCACTTCAAAGTCCATTCATATGTTGGAGCGGTGCTATAGTGCATGCACCTGTTGTACAATATGCTGCGACAAGTAGTTACCAATAAATTAACAGATGATAAATTTATACTTGTTGGTCGCCCTACAATTCCCGATCGCGTCCAGATGTTTGTTATTCGAACACTTAAGACCTCAATTAGCGGCAAGTTCAGAGGGAGTTAAATGGTTCGAGCTAGCGAAAGTAGCGCTCTGTCTAGGGTCGGTTTCTTGACGACATGACAAAGAGATTCAGACCGTCCACATTATTCGCCGAATCGTTCATCACACCGGCTTCGATGAGGGTAATGTATTTCGAAGACGTTTACGACCGAAAGGCTTGATGAAATCACCCCAGTCTTATTAATACTACTTTTTTTCTCGCATGTGGGGTACTTCCATGCAACGGCGCAGTTGATGACATCAAAAAGAAAAATAAGAACCAGGAACTTATCATTATATTTTATATTATGTGCAATACCGCAAATAACGTGATCGTGCAAGCGTGCCGGGAAATTATTCGTGCTGGAAAAAGTTTAAAAATTTCAATCAGGTATGTTTGAATAATTCAATTTTGAGTTGAGAATTTTGCGCGTTCGGCCAAATTATATTCTGTCCGTGCACATGAGAGTCAATTATTTTCGAAAGATATAACTTAGAGACTGCAAAATTTATAAGTTTATGTTTGGGTTGGGAATATGTCGGCGATATTATAGTTCGAATTTTATTTGCGAGATCGCAAATTACACCGATTCAATTAAAATTGCTTTGTAACATAATTACACGAGTTTTCATATGATAAGAAGAAGTTAGAAAAAAATCAAAATGTTGAGAAGAATGAGATGAATTTATCTCTAGTATTTTATTAATCAGCTTCTTAGCTATGGGTACTACAGAAAGAGGATCAAATGTCGATCGAATGAATAGTATGATTCTTGAGTTTCACTGAAACATGAAACCTTTTTCTGTCCTCCAGACATTTGTCGAGCATTGAGACAATTCAGATAAGAATATTAACGAGCGCGCAAAACATTCCGATTTGACGTCCATGCATTTTCAGAATCTTATATAATTTTAGGTTGATATAACCAACTGAAAGGCCACCCAAGAAACTATCAGGATCGCAATCTCGGAAGATCAGGGATAAAAAATTATTAGACCTACAAAAAAATACTAGTAATATCTCAAGTTTCTTTAAGAACGATGCGAGTAATGTGTCGACAAAAAGTGGTTCCACTAGCGAAGCCCATCATGTAGCGGAATTTCCTTCTACTTCTTCAAGTATATATCCAACAAGTACAAGGAAAAAAACCATAAGTCAGCAACTAAATATATCAAACCGAATTTACCTACCGAGCACCCTTATATCGCAGCATGAAGAATATAAGTGTACATACATTTGAACTAAAAAACATCCATTATTGCTCACCCAATAAATACTTCACAAGTTTATATTTGAACTTATTTATATTCAACAATTTGAACTCATTTGGGAGGGAATTGTAAAATTTTATTGACTGAAAGATGAAACTCCTCTGAAATAAAGCTGTTTTATGTCTGGGCACTATAAATTTATCCCGAAATCTTGTCACCCTTGAGTGAACGTAACTATGACGAACAAACTTCGTCTGGACAAAATGCGGGGCATCGACATTAAGAAGAAGCTTATGTGTGAAGGAGCCCAAGTGATAATTTCGCCTCGACTCCATGAAGAGACCTCTATCCTCTCTAATTTTATAACTTATAGTAGTATATGCCGGTTTTTAGATGTTCTGAGAAGCGTAGTTCAGTATTCAGTATAAAACCCAGATTTTAAGCGACATCGGTGAACGCCAGTCAATGACCATTCATTTCGATGTGCATATTAGATTTCAGAAAACCAGCAGCTTGTTTGTTGGCGAAACACATTACCTTCGATTTCTTGGGATTGAGGACTAGATTGTGTTCTGTAGATAGTTCAAGGATGAGTTGTAATATACTGTTTACCACACGAGAAGTCTCTTTATTCCATTCATTAGGAAAATGATAATACAGCTGAAAATCATCTGCGTATGCTAGTAGTTTGCAGTGGGTAATAGATGTTATTATGTCAGCAGTATGAATTATGAATAGCAAAGGTCCAAGAACCGAACCTTGGGGCACCCAGAAAGAATTTCTATAGCAGATGATAACGCATTAATGACAGATATACTGCTGAGTTCTATTACTTAAGTAAGATCTGATCAATTGCAATGAAGCAGGATCGAAACCGTAATATTTTATTTAAGCGATCAACAATTCATGATTAATTGTGTCGAAAGCCTTTGAGTAGTCCAGCAATATGAGAATACTGGCGAAGCCCTCATCATAGGCCTCCATGATATCGCTGGTCAAAGTGGCAAGTGCAGTCGCAGTGCTATAGTTTTTTCTGAATCCGCACTGTGAGTAGTATATTGTTTGATCTCAGATGATATATCATTTGACTTTGGAATACTTTCTCGAACATTTTCGACAGGAATGGCAGTATACTGATAATTCTGATATCAGAAAAAGACGAGGGATTCTTTACTTTTGGAATGGGTTTTCCCAAAGCCACCTTCCATAAATATGGAAAATAGATTCTAGGAGGTTAAATATAATACACTTTATTTTTTTGAACTCTTTATTCTTCTTTCATACAGGCTAACATGTTTCGGCTATCAAGCCATTCTCAAAGCCATCTGAAAATTCCAAAAATTAAAATTGATAAAAGTTGCCAGTAGTGTGATGTTCAGGCTGTTAGATAATTCGGAAAGAATATCAAATTCGAGGAAGCACATGGCAACTTACTATATGAATATTGAGTTCTTGTCAGATATGATGAACCATCTCCAATTAGAGTTTCAAGTCGGGGCAACATGAAAAGCAAAATACAATAATAAAAACTACAACAAACACTCCTTACAAATCCATCTCAAGAAACTCGGCTGAGTTCACAACAACAGAGTGGGCGGCGCATTACCAGCAATTAATTGAAGGTTAAATCACAGAAAATGAGACAAACATGGCACAGAAGAATGTTGTTATGTTTTCTTATATGTTGAATTGTCAAAATTGAAATCACTTCAAACCGAATGTTAACTTATCAATGAAAAACACTGACTGAACATAACAAAAACATTAATGTAGTCGAAACCAGCAGAGGGTGAAAGAACAACCTTCACTCCAATCCGCTAACGGACTTCACCCTTTCCAGCAACCTGAATGAGTCCTGAAAACTGTTGACCATAGTTGCATTCAAGGTCTCAACGTATGGAATATTCAAATGTTTGTAAATCTCTGCCTCCTCAAGGACTTCCAGTCTTCTACCGAACTCACAATTATGCAGTAATCTTGTGTTCTCTTCTTTACTGAACGTATGATTCTCTTCCCTTAAATGCACTCCAAAAATGGATTTATTATTACTGCTAACTCAATAGCTAGTAAGATGTTCATTTATTCGTGTGTTGATGCTCCTTCCACTTCTTCCCACGTAGATTGTATTACAATCATTGCACTTCAATCTATATACTCCTGACTTGTCCTTGAGGAGGCAGAGATTTACAAACATTTGAATATTCCAAACGTTGAGATCTTGAATGCAACTATGGTCAACAGTTTTCA
The DNA here is from genome assembly GCA_958510865.1 of Myrrha octodecimguttata. Taxonomy (NCBI): domain Eukaryota; kingdom Metazoa; phylum Arthropoda; class Insecta; order Coleoptera; family Coccinellidae; genus Myrrha; species Myrrha octodecimguttata. Next base: position 15,040,939 of record OY294058.1, on the reverse strand, counting down.
GGACTCATTCAGGTTGCTGGAAAGGGTGAAGTCCGTTAGCGGATTGGAGTGAAGGTTGTTCTTTCACCCTTTGCTGGTTTCGACTACATTAATGTTTTTGTTATGTTCAGTCAGTGTTTTTCATTGATAGTTCAACATTCGGTTTGAAGTGATTTCAATTTTGACAATTCAACATATAGGAAAACATAACAACATTCTTCTGTGCCATGTTTCTCTCATTTTCTGTGATTTAACCTTCAATTAATTGTTGGTAATGCGCCGCCCACTCTGTTGTTGTGAACTCATTCGAGTTTCTTGAGATGGATTTGTAAGGAGTGTTTGTTGTAGTTTTTATTATTTTATTGTGCTTTTCATGTTGCCCCGACATGAAACTCTAATTGGAGATGGTTCATCATATCTGACAAGAACTCAATATTCATATAGTAAGTTGCCATGTGCTTTCTCGAATTTGATATTTTTTCCGAATTATCTAACAGCCTGAACATCACACTACTGGCAACTTGTATCAATTTTAATTTTTGGAATTTTCAGATGGCTTTGAGAATGGCTTGATAGTCGAAACATGATAGCCTGTATGAAAGAAGAATAAAGAGTTCAAAAAAATATAGTCTATTAAATTTAACCTCCTTGAATAGATTTTGCACTATGGGTTTTCGAGAATTGATGGAAAATAGAGACTCGATGTACACGTTTATGATAAGAACAATATATTTAACAATAAATGGTCTACAGTATTGAATCATACGCAGTGAAACCTCATCCAACCCAACCGCGTTACTTCGCATATCGTTCAAGATATGTTCAATTTGCTCAACTTTAGTAAGCGAGAAGGCAAAGGTGCCAGATGAGTGTGAGTTTGCATTATAATATTGAATCTTTGAAGCACAACTATGATTGTTAGCATTCATAACGGATGAAAAGTAGTCTCCTAAAACATCCGGATCAGAAAGGGACGACGGTAAATCACAAATTTTAGGCGAACAAAATTCCAGATCACGTAAAGCCTTGCAAGATTCAGAAGGATTGTTCTGGGCTTTTATCGTTTCAAAATATTTTTTTTCTCATTTCTAACCATAGAGACTGTGTAATTACGAATCTGTTTGAACAATTCCCAATCATCTGATAAACGTGTTCTTTTGAATTTTTTTTTGAAGTGAAGTAGGTATAGGACATTGTGCATGAATTGTGTGTAGAATTCTCTGAAGAATCCAAAAAATAAATAATATACAGGGGGTTGCATTTGAAATGAGAAAGTTGGTTTTGGCCACGGTCACATGGAACACCCTATATAATATTATTTTCTTGAAAAATATGCGCATTTAAAATTACAAATCGACGTGTCCGAGCGTTTTTCCCGACACGCTCTCATTTATTTGTTATCGAATTTATTCCATTTGGCTGTACACTCTTTATATTGCTTTCTTTGTTTTTTGTTAATCATTCAATTTTCTTGAGAAGAAAAATACTGGTTTTAACACCTCGTTTTCTTGAGGTTGTTTTAATACTGCCCCAACTCCATCTATACTTGCATCAGTTAAAATATAGATTGGGGCTTCTGGGTCAAATATAACTAAAGCTGGGCCAGCGCATAAATATTCTTTAACTTTTTTAAAACTATTCTGGCATTTTTCTGACCAGTTGAACTCAATGTTTTTCCTTAGCTAATAATATAAAGGTTCTAGTAGTCTTGCATGATTTGGGATGTATTCTACATAAAAATTTATCTTCCCCAAAAATTGTCTGATATTTTTTTTTCTTTCGGGTATAGGAAATTCTTTTATAGCAATGAGGTTATCATTCATTGGTTTTATATAGTTATCACTTATCTCATGACCTAGGTAAATGACTTTGTTGCTAGCAAATACACATTTTGATAAATTTAATTTAATACCTTGGTCTTGAAGTGCTTGTAACGTCAGTTTTACTTGTTTTAAATGATCCTCATAGTTTTCTGAATGAATTAAAATATCGTCTATATAGTTCGCAGCGAATTCACTTAGCTTATTCTTTCGTAAAACACTAGATAATACTTTTTGAAAGATTGCTGGGGAAGTTTTCAGACCAAAAGGTAAGCATTTCCACTGCCAATGGCCTTGGTGGGTCACAAAAGCTAATTTGTATTTGTCCTTTTCACGTACTGGTATCGACCAAAACGCCGAGTTTACATCTAATTTTGTGAAATATTTACAATTTCTAGCACGTGTTTTTAAGTCGTCAATCCTAGGGAACGGTTGACTTTCCGGAACAAGTATTTTGTTCAATTCTGTAAAGTCTATGCACAAACGAGATTTTCTTCCCTCTTCTTTTTTATACACCATTGTCACTGGAGCCGCATAAGGGCTGCATGACTCTTCAATCAAATCTGCTTCTAATAACTCTTTTATTTGCTTTTCAATTTCAACTTTATTTTGAAATGAGCATCTGTATGGTTTTCTTGAAACATATTTATTCCTTTTTAATTTTACAGTTGCTTCATAACCCTTTATTATTCCAATGTCAAATTTTGTTTTTGCAAATACCTTATCAAATTTTCGCATAATGATTTGTATATCATTGGGTAGTTTTTGTTTATTTTGTAATATATTTGGATTTACTTGTTTATCTTTATTTATTTCGCCTTTTTGTGTAATTTTTAAATTTTCGTTTTGACATAACCTAAATTTTTTTTATTAAGTCCAGGCCTAATAATAAATCGTCTTCAAAAGTTTTGCTTTTTATTATGAAAAATGAAAAATTACTTTCTATATTACAAATTTTTATTTTAAGCGTAACAGTGCCTTCAGCTTTGGCTATTCCGGCCACTCCTTTTATATTTTCATCCCCACTTATTATATTTTTTAACATGTTTCTTTTGTTTGAAAATTCGTAGTTTATTACTGAAATGTTAGACCCTGAGTCATATAGAACCACAGCGGATTTATCATCCACTAATACGTGTAATCTAATAAGTGGGAAAACTATTCATTTTTTGCCTCCTCGGAATTTGCTATAGCATCTTCCCAATCTACATTATTTACTATTTTAATGTTATTATTTTTTTTATAACTTGATTTTTGCTCTTTTAATCTACACATATTGTCGGGGTGGAATCTATTTGGGAATCCTAACTTCTCACAATTTGAACATGGTTTATGTTGATGTATTGTTTTTTTATTTTCTTGTTTTTTATCATTCAAGTGTCCCATTTGTTTTAATTTTGACATTAAGTCCTCAACTGTTTCTATTGTGTTTCTATCTATCCTGTTTTGAATAAAATTTGGTAAGCTAATAACAATTAAGTTTATTTGAGAAATTAGCGAGATATTTTCATCTACTTCCATTAATAAATTTCTTTTTTTTAGTGCAAAATCTAATAAAGATCCATTTAAATATTTAAAATTATAGGCGTAAGCTATTTCAGTCCAGGACTGTACTGAGAAAGTTTCTATGAAAGAATTATTCCATAACTCCCAATTGTCTAGAAAACTTTGTTTCACGCAAACATGTTACCAATTGACAGCCGAATCAGTCAAAAACAGCCTTAAAGTTTCTGCATATTTATTTTGAGTGATTCCGACTCTCGTACATTCCTGAACAAATAATCTAATCCAATTATTGGCTTTCAAATTTTCTCCATTAAAATTTTCAATCACCATATCTTTTGCTAATGATCTAGTTGATTTTTCATGGTTACCTGTGTTATTCGCTTTTACCAAAGGTGCAACCTCTTCTAAATATTCCTCGTTGAATGCAACATTTCCCTCTTCATACAAATAAACAGCTTGTAATTTGTCATCCAGAGTAATCATCACATTACAAAATTTATTTCGAGTTTTCAAACTTTTCACAACATTTTTGACTACATTCGTATCAAAAAGCTCCGTATGATGGGTGCTGCATTGTTTGTCTTTCGGAAATTGAAAAATTTCTGGTTGATTCACGAGTTGAATTGTTTTTACTTTCACGATAGTGCTTCTAGCATCTCTACCTGCTTCAGGGATGAATTGGAATTTAGCTTTTTCCATAATATTGAATAATAAGGTCCCGAAATCAGGGACCTTGAACGGAGTGTGAGGCAACAATAGTAAACACAGATTGACGCAGCAACAACTGTAATAAATAGAACAATATTCTTAATAACTATTTACAATAATAATTAATGATTAATTTACCTGATTCAATATTATTGTGGATAACTAAAATTAATTAACAATATTCTCACCCACGTCTTTAATTATTCTTCAGACATTTTGTATTCTTATCTATCAGGAAATGTCATTAATGGAAGTAGTTAGTGGTGTTACCACCAGGGTAATACCAAACAGTTTGGCGGAACGTTCAAACTTACATGTATCTATCTCAAAAAATATGCAGCTATGAAAATTTATACTTTAAGAGATTAACAGTGGAAAATTTGTATAATATTTCCTCGTACCCATTTGCAGAATGAGCTCAATTATTGGCCCATTATTCCACAGCATTCTATGTAGCTCTGAGAATTATTTCTTATAGGTTCCATACCTCTTACTCCAAATGAACCACCCCAAAAAGTTACTTGAGGTGTTTGGCAGACACCACAAACAAAGGTTAACATATTTTCATATGTGATATAAAATTCTCATTTCAACCCGAATATTCGAATGCCATAAGTTCAGACGATGATACAGTAATCGTTTAAAATTATTGAGTAGGGGTAAATTATTTGCCAATTCTGCTGATTTAATAAACCTTCGAGCAATATTTGCACAGTTTTGTTGGAATGATTGCGGTTTATCTCAAGTAAAAACCATCAATTATGAAACACGTTTCAAATAGTTAGCCAAACTGTATGAAGGTTGAGTATTAAAAAAATTAATTAAAAATTACATTATCTTCATGAACGGTATGAGGGTGATTGTTTTACTGAAGCTGACCACAAGTAATTTTTCATAGCACCAGTTTATTAATTTATGCACTCTTGATGTCTTGCGGAAAGTTTCATTAATCTAATTTGAAATGTAATCGAGTTACCGTATTTTGACGAATAATAACCGCAATCAGCAGAGTTGATCATGAGAAAACTCCTGAATAAATTTTTCGTTGAACTTCATAAAACTCGTTTGAAATACCCTTCGTAGGGGCATTTCATAAAGGTTGCGAAAAACGTTCGAATAACCTGGCAAATTCTCCGCATTTTCATAGGGTTATATGCCTGAAAAGTCTTCTATAGCAGTAATCAGGCTGCGCACGTATACGTTATCTCGAACAAAATGGAATTAACCGTGTAAATGCCAATTTATCGACATTCACGAGGAGCTAAAAGAGGTTGTGTAGCCCTTAAATGAATATCCATCCACATCATGTCACATAGAAGCCACTTCAGTGTAATTTTGAATGGCATTCGATACAGAGTGAAATTAAATTAACTCCTGAATGTATCCCTAATCGTTAATCTGGTGGCAATGATGCAACCTCTTACTCCCTATCTATTTATTTCAAATTTACAATTAAAATTGCCATTTACAACCACAAATTTAGGTACAGTGAATCTGAGATCCGGGATTCGAAGAAGCACTTATCTTAAAAGTAAGGATCCGGTGGTATGATCCTTCAAAATACAGGTATTATGCAGGTAGTCCAGTTTCAAGAGATTCCATCTAGAATAAAGTCCAGAATTAAGATACTTCAGTAATAATTAGCTTCGGAATAAAGGTATTCCAGTCACAATCAGCTCCAGTATTAAGATAATCCAGTAATGATTGCCTCTAGTACTAAGATGATCCAGTTAAACCTTGGGTCCGGTAGTAGGATATTCAAATAGGCATTAGTCCCAGTAAAAAGATAATCCAGTACTCGGTAGCTCGGTGAAAAGATGGTTCAGTGGGCGATAGCCCTGGTACAAAGATGATTCAGTGGGCGATAGCCCCGGTACAAAGATGCTTCAGTGGGCGATAGCCCCGGTACAAAGATGTTTCAGTGGGCGATAGCCCCGGTACAAAGACTGCAAATTTAAAAACTATAAGAAAGTGCTTGTAACACGTGATCTCATTCCCAGCGACTCTAGACGTTATTGAAACAATTTACAAGTTGATAAATATGAGATGGAATATCTAGAACTCAGGAATAAGAGCACGTTATTCGATAATAAGAATGAAATAAGAAATCAAATGCACAATATCATATTAAGGAAAATGTTAATTTGTGTAACCTGCAAGGAATGAAATAAATCAGAAATCACAATTTGGCATTCACAAAAGCAAAAAATATTGGTCGGGATATACGTAGTCCTTACCGCCTTTTGAATAGACGTCTTATAAGAAACAATAAAACTTCAAAATTCCACGATGTTAATGGATTACGAAGTTCGTTTATTCGTCAAACTCTAGCAAGGTGTTGAATCTTCAACTTCTCCGCACCGAAAGGAAGAATTTTCCATCAGCTGGACCGAGTTTGGAGGGTCGCGCATGCTAAACACACAATCAACCGTCAAAGCGAAGAGCGTTTTTTAGCGACCGATCATATAATTTCAGTAAGGCGTTTTTACTTGCGATTGGAATTGAAATTATTAGTATGACGTATTTTCGCGATGGAAACTGAAATCGACAGTGGAGCGTTTTGTAACGTTACAAGAGTTGTATTCGTACATGAACTTATGATGAATTAATGCATAAATATTCATTTGAGTTCCAAGGAAGGCTCTTCACCAGACATAATATATGCAGTTCATCAGAGCTACGGAGTCATAAAACGAAAAAACCTAAAATATTCAAAGTCGGTAAAATTTTTAATTTGTATTTTTTTTGCGAAGAAAATGCTCAGATATGTTCTTCCATTTATGTGGAAATTTTCCATCTGCGTTTCTCAGTATAATAAATCGACTTTATTGCCACTATTTAACAAGAGTCAATAGCTATACAATTCATACAAATCGAGAAGAATCGTCGGAGCGAAGTTCAGTCATGAAGACTACTTTTACACTTAACTTCGCCGACTCCCCTACAGTGAATTACAAAATGAAAATGAAGTACAGAGTGCACACATATTGAAGCCCGAGAGAAAAAAAACAATCTCGTTTGATGCGAAAAGAAAAAGAATCTACTTCAGTTAAACATAAAGGAATATCAACCCTACCACTCACAAAAAAAAACTGTAAAAAAAATGTATATCTATTCTCTAGCAAATAAAATAGATCCAAGCTGAGTCTTGAATGCAAAAAATGATGTGAAATTTCTAACATCCATATCAAGTGTATTCATTGCCCTTGAAGCATCAAAGAAGAAACACCTACGAAACACGGCCGTTCGATGAGCGGGAACAGTCAACCTATATGGGTATCTGATGTTGACGGAGTGAACACTAGACCTAGGAACCAGATGATCCATGATCCCATTATCAATGGGACTCTTCATGAGTTTGAACACAAAACATCCCATGATCAAATTTACCAAGACCAAAAACAAATCTGCAACACTAATTCTGCACAAGCTGAATCCTTCTTTTATGAAAATCATCCGAACAGGGTCTATAAATTATGTTGCAAAAGTTGAAGGTTGACAAAAATAATACCTCTGATATATTTTTTCTCATCTGAAAGGTCAAATATTTACGCGCAGAATAGAGAATTCTTAGCTTATAAAACGCCGACCTAACTAAAGTTGAAACATGCTTCCGAAATCTCAAATCTTCATCAAAATAGATTCCCAGATTTCTGGCGCCATCACATATATCCAACCTATCCCCGTTGGGACTGAGATCCAAACTGGCTCTAATTATATCCCTATCCTTTTTCTTACAATAAACAATACATTTGGTCTTAGCCGAGTTTATGGAAAGATTATGAGATTTACACATTTGCAGAATCGTCTCAAGGTCCTGGTTTACTCTAGCTGAAGCCAGATTCAACGCGCTCCCACTAAACCGGAACATCAATTGAACATCGTCAGCAAATGCCTCAGCAATGCAGTATACTAAGCAAGAAAAAAGATCCGCCACATAAATAATAAACAATAATGGCCCCAGTATGGAACCCTGTTGTAGTGGTATGAGTTAGGGTTATTAATATTAAGACCATACTAGTCGATTCGTTGAACGTTTATTGATTGATTCTAATATATTCGACCTGTGAATAGGAAACCTTCTAATCAGTATTGCAGAACTGCTGACACCTTGATTATACGCCGCAGGAGTTAACCTTTGGTACTATAAACAATTTGACTTGCAATCTTTCAATTCTAACTAGGACAATTTCGCAATCTCTAATTAGCTGTACATCATCCTTTCCCGAAAAAAAAAACGTACCTTACTATGGCCACTTGTAAGGGCGCTTTTGTCTCGAGAAATTAAGTAGCCTACAACGAATCTTTTCGTATACACTAAACCATTTTGAATATTACATAAATGTTATAATTGAAGTATATTGTTATTATTATTTTTTTTAAACATCTTTAAATAAATTGAATACAAAAATACAATATTTATACATAATGTCTACTTCTGAGAACATCATTATCATTGAAATTCTAAAATTACACTAAGAATTAATTATTCCTTTCTTATACATAAATTTATATGTTTGGCAGGCCTGCTGAAAAAATTTATATATCTATATCGAAAATATTAAGGACTGAAATACTTCTTAATTCTATTTTTATGTATGGTTGTATATTGTCCTTTGTGATTTTTCACTACACAATTTGCTCCTTGTACAGAAATAACAGTAAAAGGACCATCAAACCATGGATCCAATTTTTGACGGTTTTCATTAGTTATTAAAACTAAATCGCCTGGCTCAATATTCAAAATAGTTGACGTAAGGTCATATTGAATCTTCCGCTCGTTTTTAGCCATATCGAGATGATTTTTCACTCTGTTCAGTGCAAATTGTAATCTATATCTTATTTCTTGATCATAAGCATCAATGTTATAAAGTGGTTCTACTCGGGTCGAAGTGAAAATTTCTGACTGAATATTGGCTTTTTTCGCAAAAACTAATTCATATGGAGTGAAATCATGATAACTACTTGGTGTTGTATTGTAGCAAAAAGCAAATAATTTTGTCCAAGTATCCCAATCAGATTTAGTTTCGTTAGAGTACATGCGTATAAATTCGTTTAGTACTCTGTGATTTCTCTCGCATCCACCTATTGTTTGGCTATGGTAGGCCGTTGATAGTTTGTGATCAATATTCAACAATTAAGATAGTCTTGAGAAAACTTCGTTTTTGTATTCTGTGCCCATATCCGTTCTGACTTCTTTCATTGGTCCGTATACAAGCACGAAATGTTCGAAAATTGCCTTTGCTATTGTCGTTGCTTCCTTATTCGGAACAGGGGAGATAACGATATATTTTGTCAATTCGCATTGCATTGTCACAGCATAATTATTACCACGATCAGATTTCTGAAAGGGACCTATTGTATCAATACACACAATGTCGAATGCATTTTGAGGAGTGGGAGTTAAAACTAGGGGTTCTATGTGTTTTCTATTAATTTTATTAATCTGACACTTGGGACATTGCTTCGTATATTTCGCCACATCGCGTGACATACCTTTCCACCAGTAGAAGGATTTTAGTTTCTTCAGTAGACGCTCTTGGTCACAATGACCACCGAAAAGAGGATCATCATGAAATTTGCGCATTAATTCCAATTTTTCTTCCAAATTTGTGATCCGCTTTTGGGGGTGGCATAGCACGATATATACATTCTTTAAAATTTTCTGACCTACCTCCTTGAATTGTTTAAAGATTTCATCATTTAAATTCAATCTTAGTAATGTTAAATGCATTTCACCAGCCATTAAATCAAGCTTAGACAATATCTGTGCTAACACAGAACTACTGTCATTAGTGAGTGTGAATTTAGTTTGAGCGCTCAATTTTCTTTTGAAGGATATCGATAAATCTACTTGTATTTGCTGATTACGTTGGAATTTAAATCCAAGTAAGTGCCACTTCATTGATTCGTAGTTATTCATTGAATCATATACTCTACAAGACGGTTTGTGTTTCGTTGATGTAAGGGAATTTTCAGTTTCTATTCATTTATCTGCCCTCGACATTGACCTAGTGATCGCTAATATTTCTGCCGTGTCAGTTTCCACTTGTTTTAATTCATCGATAGTAATTCTAGACAGAGCGTCGGCACAAATATTTTCACTACCTTTAATGTATTGAATTTCGAAATCAAATTCTTCCAAATCTAGTCGCATTCTTGTTAATTTAGATGTAGGGTCTTTCATTGCGAATAGATAGACTAAAGGCCTATGGTCTGTTTTCACTATGAATTTCTGACCATACAAATAACAACGGAAATATTTGATCGACCAATGGATTGCGGTTAACTCTTTTGAAATAGTTGGTTTATGCATTTCACCTTTACTGAAACTGCGAGATGCATATGCTATTGGTAATTCATGTCCATCGAATACTTGCGATAAGACGGCTCCACAAGCCTTTTCGGAAGCGTCTGTTGTTAAAATGAAAGGTTTGGAAAAGTCTGGGTATTGTAGAATTTTTGGACTGATGAGTGATTGTTTCAATATCTCGAAAGCATTTTTGGTTTCTTCTGACCAGGAAAATTTTACGTTTTTACGAACTAATCTGTTCAAGGGTTGAGTGATTTCAGCAAAATTTGGGATAAATCTTCTATAATAATTGCAAAAAGCTACGAATCTTTTCACTTCTGCTCCAGTAGTGGGTGTAGCATATTTGTTTATAATATCAAATTTGGAATCATCGGGTAATATTCCTCTATCCGTCACTTTATGGCCTAAAAATATAACTTCTTTTCTGAAAAATTTACATTTTTCGAGATTCAATTTCAAATTAAATAATCTACAAGTTTCAAATACATGTTTTAAATTTTCTAAATGATGCTTTTCGGAACAACCGATAACTATTAGATCATCCATATAGAGAAATGCTTTTTCTGGTGTCACAGATGCAAAGGATAGAGACATCATTCTTTGAAAGCTATTACCGCTTATCGACAAACCAAATGGCAACCTTGTGAATCTATACGATCCGGAGTCTACACTGAAAGAAGTAACGTCTCGAGAGTTTTCTTCTAGTTCGATCTGGTGAAATCCCGAAATTAAATCAATCACCGAGAAAACTTTGGCTCTTCCTAGTTGATCAAGAATGTCGTCTATTCGTGGAAGTGGAAATTTATCGTCTATGACCTTTTTATTTACGTTTCTGAAATCTATAACTAGTCGCCAATGTTTTTGTCCGTGAGATCCTTTTTTTGGAACGAGTAATACGGGACTATTGTATTCCGAAACAGAAGGTTCAATTATGTTGTTGTCGAGCATTTTCTGCACTTGATTTTTGATTTCTGGTTTTTGAGAAATTGGTGTTCTGAAGCTTTTTGTATAGACTGATTTATTGTCGGTTAATTTGATTTTTTGTTTATAAAAATTGTTCACAGTAAGAAAATATGTTTTCAGAGCAAAAATATCTGAGAATTCTTCACATAGTTTCAAAACATCGGGTTTCACATCATCCGGTATGTCCTGACTCAATTGTTTCTTTAATTGTGAGTATTTGTCGTTTTGTTCGGGTTGAATATTGAATATATCGTATTTATTTAGATCATCTATCTCTAATTTTATGTTTTCAATAACCACACTTTCGAGAGTAGTATTCATAATTTTTACTAGTGGATTACCTGGTTGTATGATAGATCTAGCTACGAAAACACCTGGTAGGATTTCTTTGTTATGTACCAGCAATGGTTTGGATATATTCTGTAGAGAATGATTGTGTCTTACAACTTCACAACGGGGCGGTACGTGAATTTGGTTTTCTTTCAATCCAGATATGATAGGAACAGTGATAATTTCATTATTCAAATTGACGTTTAATGTCCAGTCGAAATAATCCACATTAGCACTATAGCGAATCAAGAAATCTCTGCCTAATATTCCGTTTCCTGGAATGGGGAAATCGTCTTCAACTACATGAAATACGTGGTTCAACCTATAGTCTCCTAGCAAAACTGAGACATTTAATTTACCTAAAGAAAATGTATGTTCTTCTGTTATTCCTCGAATTCTTACCGGCCTCGATGTATTGATAGTTATATTGTCGGGTATGACATTACGTTTTAATATGGAAATGTCCGCTCCTGTGTCGACTAACAAAGTGCTTTTATTAAATATGCATTCGATCCCTATGATTACGAAGTTTGAAAGTGTGAGATCTAGAGAATAAATGCTTACATTTCCCCCAATCGGACCTGATGGGGGCCCAATTGGTTTTCCGAATCTGATGGGGTTTCTAAATATCTGACGCTCCGCGAATTGTTCGGATGACCCCTATTATTTATATACCTATTGGAACCACTGCGGAAATGCCGTTGATTACTGATGTTACGGTTATTTTGAAAATAATTTGGGGAGTTATGATTGTTACCTTGGTAATATCCCGAGTAGTTTCCTCGTCCTCTAAAAAAACGCCTATTTCCTACAGATCTTCTAGCATTAACGTTGTGTCCACGAGTATAAAAAATATTGGTATTTGCATCACTAGTCTTCACGCTTACAAATTTTCCTACGACTTCCGAAATTGTTTCGAAATTACCTGCTTCAACTACCAAACGAGCCCTTTCTGAATTTGCATTTTGTGTAATTGCTTGTACTGTAGTTCCAACCGTGTAATTTTCGGCGATTTCATTAGGAACGCCTTCATTTATGAAAGCCCTTTGAAGCCTTTCTGCTAAGATTTCTATTTCTGAAGCATAAACTGATGAATCTTTGTGATTTTGTTTCAGGTTTTATATTTTTGAAGATAATAGTTTCGAGCTCTCACCCTTTATTCCTTTCTTTAATTTTGAAATTATATTATCAAGGTCGTCACTGTCGGAGATCAAATCGCGAGGTTTGCCTACTAAACGGGTCTTGATGAATGCAGCAGCATTATCACTATGATCTGTGGCATTCACCTTTAAAAACTCTAATGAATCCAAAAATGATTGGAGATTTTCTGTTTTACCATCAAACTGGTTGGGCAATATTTTGCTTGCAAAGTTGAAAAATTCTAATGAAGTTAAAGCGATTTTGCTTGATTCTGACTCACTTTCGCTATCGTGAATATTTTCCTCCAATATGTGTGGATCAATTTTCTTTATGTGAAAGGGAACTTTATATTTCACTTGAAGGGTTTGGAAACACTTTACTATTTATCTCGATTGTAATGAAATTGTTTCTGGTGAGTCTGTTTGTCAAGATCATCAAATTTTTCCCACGAATCAGTTAAAATATCTATGAATTCATTGAACAGGGTCACCAAATTATCTCGAATGTCTATAAGAACAGATTGATTTTTAGGGGTATTTCTTTTTAAGATTCTTTTAGCTTGACTATTCAATGAAATATTGACATTTGTCAACTTGAGTTTCACTTCGTCTATATCTTCACTTGGCATTAACGGAATGATAATTTTACTCATAACCTAGGTACAGTTTCAGTTCTCAGTAATTTTTGCGTTTTTTTTTTTTCACATCACTTGTCTAGTTTTCGCACTTCACACTTCCCTGACTGAAGCCATGGATTGGTTGACATCTCTTCGGATTCGTCTCACCATATTCTTCCTCTGCATTTTGTATACTTTTAACAATAAGTCCATTAGCATACAGCCCAAAACGAGGTACAGCACTATTTTTCATATCCTTAGAAATATTGTATTCGCTCTCTTGAACGATGAAGTTCGAATTAACTGACCCATTTTCGATAACTTTCTGGTTTGGATCTTTTGAACTGTAACTTCCCATTTTCTTGGACACTGTACTTTTATTCAAATATATTTCACTTTTTTTTTTCTTTTTTTTTTACTCGCAATATTTCGGTCTATGGCAGGATCGCCATGTAGTGGTATGAGTTAGGGTAATTAATATTAAGTCCATACTAGTCGATTCGTTGAACGTTTATTGATTGATTCTAATATATTCGACCTGTGAATAGGAAACCTTCTAATCAGTATTGCAGAACTGCTGACACCTTGATTATACGCCGCAGGAATTAACCTTTGGTACTATAAACAGTTTGACTTGCAATCTTTCAATTCTAACTAGGACAATTTCGCGATCTCTAATTAGCTGTACACTGTGAAACACCTGCCCGAATTGATTTAGGTGCCGCACACCTGCCGTCCACCAGCACTTTTAAACTACGGAATGTTAGGAACGATCTTATCATGGAAACGGCCGAAACAGAGAAACCAAGATATTTAAGCTTGGCACACAGAAGAGAATGATTGATCGTGTCGAAGCCCTTTGAAAAATCAAGCAAAATATGCAGTACAGAGAAACCCCTATCAAGATCCTGGAATATTTTATTTGTGACCGATGCCAGAATAGTAGCAGTGCTGTGATTCCTGCGAAAGCGAGACTGGTACGATGGTAGCAAATTGAAATCATTAACGTACTGCGAAATCCGATCCGACAAAACCTTTTCCAAAACCTTAGACAAACGTGGCAGAATACTGATGATCCTTAAATCTGAAAAAGAAACGGGTTCCACTGTTTTTGGCAGCGGTATACCAATAGCGCACTTCCACTGCACAGGGAATACACCGGCTACTATGCAGCTAGTGACCAGATGCTGAATATACAATTCTATAACTGGAAACGCATGAACGAGCATATCCAGCGTTACATCATCGCCACCCACAGCTTCAGTTCGAATACCAGCCATGATGGTCCTGACCTGATCAAACGAAGCAATTTTGAAATGGAACGATAGCTCAGATCTATAAACATTGTTGCTATAATACGAAATCCTGTCAGTACATGCATCATCACCTGCAATACCATTGAATGCTGAGAAAAAATTACTAATAGATTCCGCATCCTTTAAGCAATCTGGTATAGCTCTTGCATTGACCTTTGCAACATTCAGAGACTTTAAAGCCCTCCAGGTAGCTTCACTATCATCAGAACTAGCAGCCAAGAGATATGACTTCTTGCTACATCTAATTTCAGCCAGAGTACCATTTCTCATTCTCTTATACTCATTCCAATCCTCCACAGAACCAGACCGCCTGAATGTAGCAGCTGCGCGCTCCCGCCTTCTCATCAACCCCCTGAGCCGCTCAGTCAACCAGGGCACTTTCGGCTTAGAGATCCTCCTTCGTCTCACAGGAGCATGACTGTCATATACGCTCAACAAGGTGTCATTGAAAATTTGCACTTTTTTTATTGATATTAGGTTCGCGGGTGAATGAGTGCCACCGTTCCGACCTCAAGTCGAAAAAGAAATCCTCACTATCAAAATGATCAAAGTCCCTATAAGTTACAAACTTCTGCACCCTCTTTGGACTAGGTACGTTGCACTCACAGAACGCTAAGCGATGATCACTTTAATGACACATGTTCTTCACTCCGCTCGCTCCTATGAAGTTGGCCGGACATTTCACAAAAATCGGATCCAATAACGACCTCGATGTTAGAGTAACTCTTGTGGGCTCCTGGATGATTTGATTAAATCCATAGGAGGAAAAACATTCAGACAAAGGGTTCGAGGAATTCAGCAGGTTGATATTGACATCACCGATACAAAAAAACACAATCAGCCATAGGACACACATAATTAAACATAAGATCATCGTCGTTAACAAATGAATTAAACTTTGACTTGCGCTTCTTACGATTTTGAGGTCTATATACTACAGCAATCACAATATTTAATGTTCGAATACTCAGCTGTATCCACAGATACTCAACCGGACTATAGAAATCTAAGTCAATATCAACAACTTTACACTTATATTGCTCTCTCACAAATACACAAACACCACCACCCCTACCTACTCTATCGCTGCGGATCAACTTAAAACCAGGAAGTGACACATCAGCCGAATTCACGTCATCGTCGAACCAGGTTTCTGTAACGCCGACAACATCAAAATCATTAGAATCTACAATCTCAGCAAAGTCTCCCATCTTCGAGAATAAAGATCTTGCATTTACGTTAGCAATAATCATGATACAGAAATACACCAAAGTTCAGAGGAATTTGAACAAGGAAAAAATTTATGTCAGTGAAAATTAATGGAAAGTTTAACAAATTCAGAAAAATAAAAAACAAAAGCTACTGAACAATTTTCTTCCTACCAGCTTTCGGTATGGCTCCCGTCCCAGCTGTCCCCGGTTTGAGTTTAGACCTCAACTGCCTGGTTATATCTTCAGTGTTCTGTAGTAAGTTCTCGAAGTTCGTGTTCTCCCTCTGTAGTCTTCCACCCTCCTCAACCTCAAGGTGTTCATATTTCTCAGCCAGTTGTTTAAGTTTAAAACGAGAAACTGGAACCGGTGTGCCCGGAGCACTCTTGGATTTCTCCTCATCAGACAGCTTTACGCTCTCTTCTTATATATTACTATGTGGAATGTTCTTTAAATACTCAGGTAGTGCAGTTTTCCCATTGATGTACAAATTTCCGTCTCTTATATATGCATTCAGCTTCTTCGATTTCGCCAGGTGGAGATGCTTTCTCTTGAATCGCTCTCGATCCTCAGGGCATAAGTCATCATTGATGAAAATTTTTGTAGACTTGAGCTTGTTTTTATTTTTATCGACATCTTCTGTCAGATCAAGGATGATCCTGATCTAACATATAGTTATGTTATACCAACTCTACTTTCCTTCAACATACAATACCTATTTCCACATAAGAATCTCCATATGAGAATGCTCGACTTGCATATTTGCACATTTTATTTCTCACATGTATTTTGCTGGGTCAGATAAACCGATGTATGAAATAGGATAATCAAGTGAATCTTGAGGAGATAGTTCTGAGATAGTACATTGTGAACGCTTCCTGTAGTTAAATAAAGTTGATTTCTTAAAACAAGGTTTCTTCCTTTAAAAAAATAAATATGGAATTGTAGCCTCTTACTTGCTCCTTGATTGGCTGACGAATCACATCATTCATGAAATGTTTGGTGTCTCGCCGATCTTTCGTAATTGAGATTTGTCTGCAAGGATTGAAGGGCAAAGCATTTCAATATTCTGGATGCACTTCAATTTGCTTGATTAGTCCTAGTTAGCTTTACTCTCGCATGGTTTCGTTTTTGTCGAAATATTTGATTTATTTGTTATTCATATTCATTTCGAAAAAAATGGTTTTATATATTGAGACTTAATGGATTTTTTAAATTCAGTTCTAGTGAAAAAAACCAGAATATGTAGAAAAGGGACCCCTATCTCTCTTTGAGTTTTTAAAATTGTTCAACACTAGGATAAAATGACTAGGCAAAAAATCCAATAAATATTTATCGAGGATTCTAGACGAGACTGACGGAAAGTTATTAATCCAGAAGAATTTGTTTGAAATATTACCCGAAGCATTCATCCATCCAGCCAAAAGCAAGTACACTTCGTAAATACCGATTCAACAGAAACACACACAATATTTTCTATATTTTCAGAACTAGTTTTCGCTTTGGAGCAAACAGTAATGCGTTAGGTCGAGTTTATGGGTTTATGGGAGGTTATGGTTATTAAGCATGATGGTTAATTGTGGCTTTGTGGATTTCGGAAATACAGGGTTTGCATGCTGCAAAAATGCCTACATTAGCGATAAATATTGCATAAAATTATGACTTATGTAGAGAAAATGGGATTCTATTTGTAGGATTAATTAACTATTTTCCGAAATTGTGTACTTGATTTTTTTTGTAAGAAGCGCAATTTTTGTTATTTTTTTCAATCTCCACTACATTTGAGAATTCTTGAAAATAACAGTTGCGCATTCATATTTTCTTCCAGCCATTTGCACCTGAATAAGTTTTTGGAATAGGCGGACTGTGGCTTCCGAATGTTTCCCTGATATATTCGAGGTATTGTAGGCCCGCAAGACGAATTGACGAACTTAAAACTAGTAAAATATTGTTGAATGTCAAGGTCTATGCAATATTTTATTGAATACTGAATAGCTTCCGAAGATAAATTGTTCAACAAAAATTTGGATATTTTTTCATTTCTTAATTCTGCCAGGATACAATCCTGACAAAATATTGTAAGCTATTGTGTGTCTACATTTCACAAAGTACCAAGAGCCTATCAGTCAGCTGAAAGAGTTTCTGAGAAACCTGTTTAGGAAATAACCTGACATGTTCAAATGAGTGTATCTTCAAAACCGTCTGGCCTAGTTGGTCCTTTAACGAATTCCATTGAAGCATTGCGATTCGCAATCCACCACCAAAGTGCAAAATCCCTAGCTTTTTCCGTTTTCAAGTAATCGTGACAAAGGACTGCCGGCAATGAGTATAACATAGTCGGTCAAGACCATTTGCTGGAAAGAATTCGAAAATTACAGGCATTAAGGAAAAACAATGACACGTTGTTCCATAGAACATGAGCGCAATTGGACGACATGAAATCTGACAGTTAATGCAAACTGTTCATGGAATAATTTTAATTTCGATATAACATACCTGCACGGTTCAATACTCTTATCTGGTAGCTTGCAAACATTTTATTCTAGTAATACATGTCTCATGAAATTTTGTCTCCGTGTGAACAGACTCCTTCCAACTTCCAAGTTTCAGTAGGATCGTATCGGCTGTCGTAAAGAAAACCATCTATAAATTACACCTTAATCTACGCACAGACACACCTATCGACCACTCTAATAATAATCACAATTGAACTGAAATATCTGAAAGGTAATTTTTGAGATCAAAGTATAGAATATTTCTTGTTTCTCGACTTATTATTTCAGTTGTCCATTACTCTGAAATCGATCGCAGATGCAGCGAATAAACCAATTAAGCAGAGATAATCTGCTTTCAAAACAATCATCCAAGATTCAAGTTACGTTCTTTTCAAAGTTACAATTTAGTAGGAAGAAGAATTAAATTTGACCGTGTATTTATCATGAAAGGATGAAATTAAAAGTCAATATGAGACTTCGCCAAAAACAAATCAGCTATTGTAATTTCTGTTTTTGAAAACACGACCCCATTAGGAAGAATATTTTCTTATCTAATTCAGTCATACATGTTACGTTCTACAAAATCATCGAAAAAAATCTACACAAGTATGAATATTTGCCATTTAAAGTTGGATGACCCGGGAAAAATCAATATCTTGCATATACTAAATAAATTTTAAATTACTAACATTGAAATTACTTTTTATCATTCACATTTACATGGGTTTTCCTCAAAGTTAGCTACATTAAGAGCTTGAATATGGAAGGAAATCTACACATGAGGAACATGTAAATATACCTTTGTGTCACCCACTTAATACACGAGAAAAAAGGAAACTTGAAAACGAACAGCCTATTCAACATAGACTAGAAAAAAAACCAAAATATCAAAGGAGTTTTCGTATCATCAACCAGCAGAGAAGAAATCATGTAGACAGGTGGCTATCAACCTCATCCTTTAACTAACAATTGACTCTGCCCTTCGAAGGATGATAAGCTCTGCTGCGATCTCATTTCCAGATTCAACAAGTTGAAAATTCGAGGCAGCCTATACTTAAAAGAGGATCTTGTCTTTTCCTTATGAATTTTACAACACTAAGACAATTCTACCGCCAGCCTGTCGAGTACGGTATATGAAGCGATAGAGATTCAACATATGTCTCTTCTT
Organism: Myrrha octodecimguttata; assembly: GCA_958510865.1. Taxonomy (NCBI): domain Eukaryota; kingdom Metazoa; phylum Arthropoda; class Insecta; order Coleoptera; family Coccinellidae; genus Myrrha; species Myrrha octodecimguttata. The sequence continues at coordinate 15,021,377 of OY294058.1, read as the reverse complement.
CAGCATAGACAAAATAAATGACTTCACATAAAGTTGCCATGGATCCAGCACCCCCAATTCAGCATATGTATGTGCACCCCTTGGATACCTTGCCAGTCTCCTTAACGTAATCTTTTTGGTTTTATCTTTTTTAATCTTTCAATCCTGATGTGATATTTCTCCGCTGAGTACCCTATACTGCAAAATGGACTGCACCAAACCGAAATATCTAGCGTAGCACTGATCCCTTCGGGATACATCTCTGGTGGAGAACACCCTGTATATTAGTTTCTTGAGTTTCTTGTGATACTTTTCCGACTGTAAGTCCCATCTCAAATTGCAATCAAATGTAACACTCAGATATTTAACTGCAACAACGCTCTCAATTGCTCAATGACATCAAAATACAGAGCATCAAAATCAGGTAAGTGATCGGTGTGCAGTGTGAAAAGTAAGTATTTGGTTTCTGAAATGTTTATGGACAATAGATTGAAATCTAACTACTGTATTATCTTTTTAAATTTCTGAGTTGTCATTGAGTGTGATCAAATTCAATTATTCAGGTATTTTTTGCGCGCATGTTCTAGGGGAACAGCGTGCTATCGTTTTGTCCAAATGTCTGTAATTTTGGATGATTGAGCCGAAAATGGTCTCAATCGACTAGGTTGGACTCACTGATGACGAATCCGGTGTCAAAATTGATTCTGTCCGGCCGGCTGGCCGGCCGTAGACACGATAACTGTCGACAGAAGCAAGCTAGCTACTTGAAACTTTCAGGATAGGTTGCGCATGAGAATGCCGCGGTTAAGTTCGTTAATGGACCAAATCGGTCGAATAGTTTCGGAGTTATAGGCACTTGAAGTTTTGAAGTTATTTATTTTTTATTTCAGAAACTACTCAAGCGATTGGATTCAAACTTGGCAGTTTGGTGGAGTATAACGACGCGCAACTTTGAGCCAAATCTCGTCAGGATCATATCGTCAGTTAATTGAAAAAAAATTTTTTTCCTGGAAACCATTCAACATATTCGAAGAAAAAGTCCACTCACACTTTGAACTTCATATTTCGCAGCAGTGTACCAAATTTCAGTTCGATACGATCATAAGTTTCGGAGATATCCGGAAAAAATGTGTCAAATTTCGAGGTTTTCTTCTCGATATCGATTATTTTTTCGGTATAACTCGAGAAATGCTGATTCAGTCCTGATGAAATTTCACAGCTAGTTTTGAGATGCTGAAAGACAACTTCATGTGAAATTTCGTGATAATCGTGTCATCAGAACAATTTGAAAAAAAAAATTTCTATGATTTTTCTTATCATATCATCCTCATCAAATTCTATATGAAACTTCGAACTGTTATTTTTCGATGAAGTACTGGATTTCAATTCGATCTGATCTGTATTTTTGGAAATATTGAAAAAATAAAATTTTGATTGGGTATATCTACGGAATCATTGGGTGGATTTTACCCACTCACGAATTCGGCCTTCGTAATTTAGGTCTAAACCTACAAATATCGAGTCCCTTAGTTGTTTCTTTCGGAAGTTATTGTGTTTACGCAGTCGGCCGTTAGGCTGACCGTAAACACAATAACTTCCGGAAGAAACGACTTAGAAACTCGATATTTGTAGAGAAGGTTTGGGGCTTAATTACGAAGGTCGAATTCGTGAATGGGTAAAATCCGCCCAATGATTCCGTAGATATACCCATTCAAAATTTTATTTTTCCAATATTTCCAAAAATACAGATTTGATCGAATTGAAATCCAGTAATTTATCAGTAAAAATTTCAAAAAGTACTGCCGTGAAGGCAGCAGCTTTTGCGTGCATGTTCAAATTCGTTGCTGAAGCGGTCATCTACATTGAATATGCGCGCAAAAGTTGCTGCCTTCACGGCAGTGCTTTTTGAAATTTTTAACATCTCATCTTGTATACAGCCATAATAGACAAAGCCAGAATTATTCAAATGAAGCAATAGTATCTCACATGACGTCTAAATCAATTCAATTATTTATTTATTCGATTGTATTCTTGAAGAGTATAAGTGAATCATTTTTACATCAAGAAGAAATGTATTCTTTCGAGGAGTCCTATATTATAACATTGAAAAACGAAATTTTGAATTTCCAAATTTCTATGCTTCTTCTGAAACATGAATATGTGTCATATAAGCTCACCTTATCTTCGAGGTTTTGCTTATTCCCGAACAATGAATTTTTATATCCGAATAAGAATCTGAAAAAATATATTGTTATAGAAAGATCTTACTAACAAGGAGCTCATTTTAAAGGAATAATATGAGCGACTGACAGGTGGAATTGAAAACTGCCTGGTCATTAATATGCATAAAAAAATATTGACGTTTCAGTCAGCAATTTTGGACCTTCATCGACTACTTGCAAGGCACAACCTTATACAATATGTAATCACCATGCTCCTATAAAGACGCGAGTGAGAATGATTTGCAACAATGAGAGAGCGTCCAGAATCATCAACGTTCGTAGAAGTAAGCATTTGAATAATTTCTCGGATATCCTAGACATAAACTATAGTGATATATGCGTATGAGAACAAAATAAAATTATAATTTCAACTTGTTATCATGTTATCAATTTATTACATGTAGGCTTAGTCAGTGAACTATGCACTATGCGAAACTCTACGTTACGTTTGTTGAGAATATAGTCGGCCAGTGGAAGATTCACCCCCTCAGAGCCATGTAATATCAAATAAATGACTGTTCTTTCACGCAGGTTAGTGGAGAGTCTCCTGCTCCTCGATACTCGAACGCGATCAAAGTAAGAACTGCTTCAGTCGCACTCCAAACTTGAGGTGCGTTAAAGCATATCGATTGAAAATGAAGTATATTCCTCGTTAATCGAAATGTTTAGTGTAGAAAAAATTGAAATCATAAAATGGTATTTTGGTGGTCAATCAATTCAAAAGAAACTAAATTCATTCATTGTTGCCTTTGAATATATATCTATACCTTCAAGTTTCACTATTTATAGACTAAATGAAAAGTTGGATAAATGTGGTTGTTCACAAACATGGAGTAAATGCAGAATTAATAAACAGCTAAAAATCACCGTGAAATGGTCTGAAAAATGAAGTGGATGTGTGCACTGCTGTTGAAACCAGTGCACCTTGTTCGAATGGATAAATTGATGATCAAGTCGATAGGATCCATAGAAGTGTTCGGAATATTTCGAAAAAGAATAATTACTGATGTTATAAGCTACAAACGAATCAAGAAATTTTTCCAGAAGACCACAAATCAAATGGTATTTGGTGAAACGATGATAAAAATAGAGAATGAAAATAGCTTTTTTCTGAGCAATATCTTATTCACTGATGAGTCAGCGTTTTCCTTGAATAGAAAACATAACTTATCAGTAATAAGATATTGGCCTAGGGAGAATAAGAATCTAAGTATTCCTGTGCGCACCAAGTATCCTCTAAAACTTAATATTTGGACATATATACTTGGGAACTTCATCATAGGGCCATTTTTATCGATGGTAACCTAAACGCTGCCAAATATCTGGAGATTTCAGAGAATCAAATTATTCCGACAGTTCGACAGCTACCAATTAATTTTGATGATGTCTGGTTTCAACAAGATGGCTGTCCTAGTCACAACGCGAGAGTAGTCACACAATATCTGAGGACGACTTCTTCGGACCGTGTCATTCCTACACTATCAGAAGCCCCCAAAATCACCAGGTTTATTTCCGAATATTTTTTTTCTTTGGGGCTTTTGTTTTGTTTCTGGCAACATCGGAAACTGGAGGATGAGAGGTATTCTCTCGAAAAAAGCAGCAGAGATTTTTTTCGAGTCGTCGTCGAAGTCTCGTTTTCGCTGCAATTTGGAGAATTTATTCGGTGAATTTATATGGTTGGAAGTGAAAGAAAGGCGAGTCAGATTATCGCTCTGGTGCTGCTTTTGATCTTTTTTTTTTGTTATTATATTTCGAATTTTGGAAATTAGTCCACTGCTTTTTTGTCTCGCTTAAACAGGGGCTATCTCAAAAATTTGGATATAGGCAAGAAATTGATAGAGATAATGATATTAATGGACTGAGGTTCTTAAAATCCAACTTTGTTCTTAAATAGCAAGAAATGCCGAATCCGCTAATATATAGGAGTTTATCTCTCTATAGCAGCTTTGGCTACTGTTCGATACAACAAAGTGGATTATTTGAACATTGAATTTCGCATTTTTTAAAATATTTTTTTTTGTTTTCCAATTCCTTACTCTTTTAGAATTCATTTGATTCTCAAACCCATTTTGACAAAAAGAACCTAAGTACTGATTGTCACACATATTTGTGTCATTCGTTGTGGCAAATAAATTATTCTTCTTCAATGTGATAAAATTTTCGTATTCATTTTCAACCAACATGGTGTTACGCCCTCAAGTTTGGAGAGCTACTGCGAATTGGCAATTCTTACTTGGCTTGGATCGCGCATCGGCAAACTGGAGACTCCCCACCAATGTGCGCAAACGAACAGTCGTTTATTTGATACGGCATGAGGTTAAGGTTTTGAATCTTCTACTGGCGGACTATATTCTCAATTCATCTAGATTAACGAAGAGTTTGGCAGAGTGCAGAGTGTCTTGGCCAAACCTGTATACCAACTGTGGCCGATAAATGCATTCATGTCAGTTTGAAATAAATGGTTGGGTCGAAACTGAACCGCAATCGAGCACATAATTAACTGTTTATTGACATTTAAGCCCTTGATCGAACAATCAACGTTTTGTGAAACTGCTTTTGAAGTTTGGTAGCCATCCGTGGCAGTGAAAAGCTATGGACATTGCGGAAAAATGTCGTATGGACAATTTAGAGTATTTCGAACAAAATAAGCTTGGCATGGGCCAACATAGATGCTATTTGTGTTAATTCTGACATGACTTTTGAAGCGTTTAGTTCTGTTGTTTTGTGTTGATATTCATATTACCTAGATCGAATGAATTCCGTTAGTTTGAATACAAGCTCTAACTGGATCAATTATGAAGTAGAGAACAGTGTTTTTTTGCAATATTGTAAGAACCGCAATTCGATGAAACTTCAGAATATCAACAGTTAACAAGAAATTAGTATTTATTCACAAAGTTGGGACAATAACTGTCCGTATATGAGTAAGTTGAGTACCTATGCTCGAAAGGTCGAAGCAGAAGAAGCGCGACCATGACTGATACTGGCCTCTTTACGTGTAGACCCCCTTCCAGAAGGGTGGTGCGCACAGGTTGAAAAGGGCTGCAAACGCAGTACGGTTGGAACATCTATGTCATCCAGATACTTGAAAATTACATGTTTTGAGAGTGCTATCAAAGTAGTTTTAGTTAGTCATTCTCAATATAAGCTGGTATGGGGGAAGTGTGTCTGAGACGGCTTAGTTTATAACATGGCATATAACGTGTTTTTCGGTTGACGAACAAATTCTTGCCCTATTTGTATAGGTTATTTCAAAATATACACAAATTCAGAAATACACAGGCGTTTGCCTGAGTTCTAGTCGATTCCACTGTTTTCTGGTTAAAACAAGCGGGGACTGATTAACGAGATGGTGTTATTTTTAATGTTTGCTTTCAGCAATGTTGAAAAAATGAAACGAAAAGAGGTATTTTCTACTGGTTGAGTATGGGCGTAGGTATGCCACTTAAACCCAAGTATATGACTGCCCGCACAGAGGTAACCAATTTCAACAAGAATTCTGAATATACTGTTCGAAAGCTGACCATCAAGATCTTTCACTATCCTTCCAGTAGAAATAGCTTCAAAAATATCTAAAAGTGAGTACTGATGTAAAAAAACCTTAAGTCTACTGTTTAACGAATTCTGAAAGAGAAAAACCTTGTTGAGGCCAGACTTTGACGAAGATAATCACGAAATGACAAAGAGCGTACTTTCATTTAATTCGATGAAACAACGGAAGAATATTTTCGTGTTAGCGGTGGTGAAACAGGGGACGTAGCATGTATCTACTGAACGACCTATTTCCTGCCTTTTTTTCCAGGAAAAAATTTCGCGACACAGAGGATTTATTCAGTGGTTCCATACAGAATGTACAGGAGTTAATAAATTTATCTACGATATCTGTAATTCATAATTAAGTATGTATCTATGCCATCTCATTCTTAGTGTTGCAGGTGAGATGACATATTGAGATCATTCTTTTTTTTTTTTCCATTTTATTCTCTGGGATCATCAAAATATTCAAATATAAATGAAGCTTTGCATAAACCATACCTTGTCCTGTTGTGGAAAAATAAAGCTTCAATCCAAGAAGTATATCTACCCAGACACACTTCCCCTATCGTCCAGGGTCCCTATTCTTGAATCGGGGATGGAAGAAAATAGGCGTGTTCGACGTTGTTGTTGAAGAAAAGAAACTCGGTTCATTTTTAATGGAACGATAGAAAACGTGCATATCATCGCATTCACGATTATTGTCCCAGGCATAATCGTGAATTGAAAGATGAACTTTCAATGTTTCAACAGGGATTTTTCTGGAGTTTTGTTCACTACATTATGAATACTTTTATGGAAATGAATCTCTATGTAATTGCTCTATTGTCTACAAGGGATCAACATGATGTCATATCTCAAAATCTGTATTAGGTAGGGGATTGGCTCTGTAGACGATTTTGATGACATTATTTTCAATAACCGAAGGGAGTAATTCCCTCAAGGTTATGAAACCCAACATGAAAAGGAGTCGAGAAAATGAAATTGCTCCAATATTAAGCCATTCTGTTCAATGCATATTGAATTCCTTTGTTGTTATATTTCAATGATTACTTATGTTACCGCAGATGACTTAGATACATTGTAAAAAGAACTTCCGAACCCAAATGAATGAATGAACCATTTCAAATAAACCTGAAACGAAATTATTTACAGGATAGAAATTTGATGATTTAACGGTTCAGTTATGCGGATAACTCCTGCCTAAGTATCAAGAGAAATGTCTGATTCAGAAAGCTCCTTTTTTCAGCTCTTGAATGAGGTTGATCCTGGTCATGCTAGAAGTGTATTGCTGCAAGGTCCTCACTTTCTAGTAGTACGGTGAAATAATTTCGGAGGAATTCTAAATGAAGATAACCCTTGATGTTCTGCTTTTTAGGACTTGTCTTGCAGTCAATAGACTTTCATAAACTCGATTCAAATCTTGTGGGTATGGAAAATCTTCATAAGGTTTTCGTATGCCTGATGTCATGCGGATTTGTTTCGGCTTACTCATGGTCAGAAACTTTTTTGGTTGGAACTTTCGAAAAATGACGATAGGGAGAGGTGAATGGCCTTCCTGGTTTGCTAGATCACCATATTTTAATCCTACCGATTCTTCCATTTCAGGTTATTTGAAATGTTAGGAGCATTTGTTTGAGATAGATAGCGACGAGATTCTCATGAAATGTTCCTGAGTCACCTGCAATGTTTTTCTGAAAATTTCTTGAAATGATCTATCCCGATAACAGGAAGTACGACATGAATTGTCGTACTAGCTCGAATCGAAATATACGATTTTTCTTTAGAATAAGTTGAAATCTCTCTATCAAATCAAAACTTTCCCTGGAGTAATGATGAGTGAATTGACGTGTGGGAGAATTGAATATTTTGGTCCAAATGGATTTTTTCTGTTTTTTCAATCAAACTCTAGAATGAAAGACGATGAATCTGCATCTGATCTTTTTCAACAATTCATTGTTAGTAAATAGATTTGTGGAAGTGAATCATATCATGAGATTTCAACATCAATAAGCTATACTGAATGGCTCGAAAGTTATGAGCAATTAAAAATATAAATAAATGCAGAACTCCTGTCACGATTATAGAATTGATTATATCATATATTTTATATTCTATAACTTTACGAGGAAAGCTGAACCTCTGGTTTCCGTGAAATAAAATTTACTCCTGAATGTATCCCGAGTCATTAATCTGGTGATAATGATGCAACTTCTTACTCCCTATCTATTTATTTCAACTTTACAATCAAAATTGCTATATACAAACACAAATTTAGGTACAGTGAATTTGAGATCCGGGATTCGAAGAAGCACTTATCTTAATGGTAAAGGATCCGGCGGTACGATCCTCCAAAATTCAGGTATTATGCAGGTAGTCCAGTTTTTAGAGATTCCATCCAGAGCGAAGTCCAGGATTAAGATGTTCCAGTAATAATTAGCTTCGGTATAAAGGTATTCAAGCGATAATCAGCTCCAGTACTAAGATAATCCAGTAAAACTCTGGGTCCGGTACTAAGATATTCCAATGGGCGTTAGCCCCGGTACAAAGATAGTCCAGTGGACGCTAGCTCCGGTAATGGATAATCCAGTAGGCGGTAGCCCCGGTACTAAGATAATCCAATGGGCGGTAGCCCCGGTACAAAGACTGCAAATATCAAATCGATAAGATAGTGCTTGTAACACGTGATCTCATTCCCAGTGACTCTAGACGTTATTGAAATAATTAATATATATATATTATCAAAAAAACCCAATTACCATATAATGGTGTAGGGTATTCTATTTCAACTTAATTAAATTTCAGTATATACAAAATCAAAGTATTTCATTTCTATGTACAAATTTGGTCCACAGTTTCTTATCCCCAGCCATATTCCTTGCTTCATTCCATGTTTGTCCTCTCCTATTAATTATTTCAGTGATTGTTTCGTTCCACGTCAGCTCTGGTTTTACTCTCCTTTTCCTCTTTTGAATTCTAGCTTCCCATATCTGTTTAACAGGTCTCTCCACATTTGCTCTGTTCAGATGTCCCCACCAGCTAAGTTGTCTTCTTTCTACGAAATCATGTATTGGTTCAATCTCTAGGTCTTCACGTATTCTTTCGTTCCTTATCTTATTCATTCTGGTTTCGCCCTTTACTCTTCTTAGGTATTTCATTTCTACTGCTTGGATTTTACTTTTCTGTTTATGGTTCAAGGCCCATGATTCGCATGAAAATGTCAGGGTAGGTCTATATATTGCTCTATACACGTTCATCTTTGTCCTTTGGGAAATTTCCCTTTTACCTATGAAACTCCTATTCATCGTATGGTACAATTTAACTGTGTTTTCTATTCTTTTATTAATTTCCACATCTTGTTTTCCCTCTTCATCTATTTCAACACCCAAGTATCTGAAATTTTTCACCTGTTCTATTGTTGTTTCGTCTAGCTCTATATTAAGTTCTTCTGAGTTTCCTATCACCATAACTTTTGTCTTGTCTTCATTTATTTCCATTCCATACTTTTTGACAACTTCATCCCATATCTTCATATTTCCCTGCAAATCGTCTCTTCGTCCAGTAATCACGATAATGTCATCTACAAAAGCACATTCTGATATTTCCACCCGCTGCATATTTTTGTGTCCTACGTGAAATTTTTTTGTTCTTCTTGTGCATTCCTTTAAAATCTCGTCCATGAAGATAGTGAACAGTACCGGACTCAAACTTCCTCCTTGCCTTAGTCCTGTTTTTGTGTGGAATGTTTTTGATGTTCTATTGTGGCTAACAATCCGGTTTTTATTCAATCTATATATATTCTTTATAATGCAGATCAATTTTTTATCTATTCCTCGTTTCTTCAGTATTGTCCACAGTTTTTCCCTGTTCACTTTGTCAAAAGCTTTCACCAGATCAATAAAGCCCAAGTACAATCTTCTATTCTCTTGTTTTGCTTTCTCGCATAATATCTTCATAGTGAATATATGATCTTGAATACTCCTTCCTCTCCTGAATCCACTCTGTGTTTCTTCCATTGTTATCTCTATTTTCTGTCTTATCTTTTTGTCTAATATTTTCTCGTAGAGTTTCATAGCTGTACTCAATAAAGTTATACCTCTGTAGTTATTACAATTATGTTTGTCTCCTTTCTTATATATTGGAACTATTAAGGCTGTTTGCCAATCCTCTGGTATCATTTCATCTTTCCATGCTTTTTCAAATATCTCCAGCAATGTGTTCAATCCTATTCGTCCCAAGTTCTTGAGCATCTCTGACGTTATTTTATCACTTCCTGGAGCTTTTCCATTTTTCAATGATGATATCGCTTGTTTCAGCTCATCCAGAGTTATTCCCTCAAATTCTTTATCTTCAATATTTTCTTGCTGTTCGTATGTATCTTCTACCTCGCTATGTCCCCCATCCAGTAGTTCTCGAAAATGCTCTCTCCATCTATCCATTATTTCATCGTCGCCCCTCAATAGAGTTCCTTCTTTATTCTTTATATTTACGCTTTCATTCGTTAGTCTATTTCTTTGCGCTTTCAGGACTCCATAAAACAGTTTTTGATTAGTCTTGAAATCGTTTTCCATTTTTTCACCGAATTCTTCCCATTTTTCCTTTTTACGTGACAATAAAAGTTCTTTGACTTTCTTTCTCTGGTTTTTATACTGTTGGTAATTGTCTGTAGTTCTTTCATTCAAGTATATTCTCCATTTTTCCTTCTTCATCTTCACTTCAGCTTTCAGTTCTTTCGTCCACCATGCTGTTTGTTTTTTCTTATTTGTTTTCCTGTAACTTCCACAAACTTTTCTTGCTGATTCTATAATTATATTTTTGAATTTAGTCCACATGTTGTCAAGTGAAGAGCCTTCTTGTTGATATCTTTCTTGCTCGAATCTCCTTTCTGTTTCTATTTGGTATCGTTCAGCAATTTCTCTGTTAACTAATTTGTAAGTTCTCAGGCATTCATGTTCCATCTTTTTCCCCTGGTTATTTCGGTTGTTCGTTGTACTAATTCCATCCATTTTGACTTTAGCTATCACTACGTAGTGGTCACTGCCTATTCCTGGTCCTCTTCTTGCTCTTGAATCTAAAACAGTTGATCTTATTTCTTTTTGAACCAATATATAATCTATTATCGATTTCTCTCCCCGGCTACTAACCTCCCTTGTGTATCTATGGATATTTTTATGTTCAAAAAGTGTGTTGGTTATTAACATAGAATTAAGTATACAAAAGTTAAGTAGTCGCTCACCGTTATTATTCCTTGTTTCTTCTCCAAAGGGCCCCATTACTTCTTCATACATTTTGTCTCTTCTACCTACTCTGCCATTGAAGTCTCCCAAGATAACAATTTTTCCTTTCGCTTCTTCCGTAATCTCTGTTAAGTTCTCCCAAAATGTCTCTTTAGTTTCTGAGCTGTCATCTTCATTAGGCCCATACACCACTATTATTGTTGTTATCTCGTTGTTTCCACCTTTAATTTCCACTGACAATATCCGCTCGGACCAATTTTTCCAACCATTTATACTCCCAGATATTCTATTCTCTATTAAACATCCTACTCCTGCTTTTGCTCTAGTATTTCGATCCACTCCGCTATATATTAACAAATGGCCGTTTCTTGTTTTCATTGATCCTTCTCCCTTTTTCTTTGTTTCCGTTATTGCCAAAACTTTCAGTTCCATTTGCTCAAATTCAGTCTCAAGTTCATCTTCCTTTCCACTTAAACCTCTCACATTCCATGTTGCTATCCTCCATACATCTCTTAAGCTCGTTCTACCGTCTCGTTGTCCTTTATTCTGCTCAGTCGTAATTTTTAATTCCGTTCCTACCTTCATCCTCTTCAATAGTTTTTTGACATTGATTTCTCAATTTTTCCTATATCATAATTCCATTTAAAGTGCACATTGTCTATGATTAGCTTTTGAAAACCCTCTTTAACATTCCTACCTCTTCCTCTCTCTTCCTTGGCAGCCGATCTTAGCTTTTCCTGTATCTCCCTTTGTACCTTCGTCATATCATCGTTTATATAAACTACTTCATCCGTATAGTTCTTTAGTTTATTCTTATTTCGCATCAACTTCATTTTTTCCGACGTATTCTCCAATTCGATAAGGTAAGTTTTCACTCCTATTTTCCTGGCAGTTTTCAAAAGAGGCTCTATCTCCATATTTTTCTTGAAAAACTGACTCATTTTATCCTGTATTGAGTCTTGTTGGGTTTCATTCATAGTTAGACCACTGACCACTACATTATTTCTTCTTTTATCTCTATCTATAATCTCTAGTCTAGAATTAATCATCTTAATTTCGCTTTTGAGATTTTCGTTTTCTTTCTTTATTTGTTCATTTTCTTCTCTCAACTTCTTCATTTCTGTCTGGTAACTCCGCTGTTCAGATCTTATCTCCCTCATTTCCCGCATCATATTCTCCATCATTTCCATCATTCTATCCATTTTATCATCCTGAGTATTTGGTTTTTGTTTTTGTGGTGTTCGAAAAATTCTTCTGCTTTTTGTAAATATTTCCTCTTCGTTGTCTTCTTCCCTTCTTCTTTTACCTTCATCACTAGTATATTCCTCGTCATTTCTCATCTTAATATTTCGATTTCGCGATTTCGAATTAAACCTGAGTCCGCCTCTGTCAACTCCGAAATCCAGCTCGCTTATCTGCGGCGATATCGTTGTTTATCACTCACACCAGCTGCTTTTTCTACCGATGTTACACTTCTATGTCGGGTTGCAATATCAAAACAATCACTGTCCTGCAAGTTTATACCTCACTCAAACTAAAATCCTCGACTATTCTCGCCTAGTGCACAAACAACAAATATGGTATTAACTGTTGATAAATTAACTTTAATATTAAATATCATAGACCTGGAAATGTTATTGTCACTTTGACATCGATAAAAAAGGTGCATCCTTTTTTATCGGATAAAAACTTCTCTTCCTCAATATGTCAATTAGTCTGTCAGATTTTTGAATTTTGAACATATAGTGCTTTCATTTTGAATCGGTCTGGTAATTATTTAACTTTGTTGATATAAAAACCCAAAAGATGAATCGTTTTGGTGAAGTTTCGACTGAGCATCCATATATTCTGTCGTTAATTTATCTTGCCAAAAAACACTCGAGCTTTTCTTTTATCAGATAAATTTCTCTTCAACTCAAAGTTTTACCAATCACTAAATTTGCTCGAAAAACTGACATTAGATAAAATCGCTCCACCTTCGGTGTCGCGATTTTATCATGTCAGTTTTTCTCGTAAAATTAGTGATTGGCAAAACTGTTTCGTTGCAAAGAGAAATTTATCCGATAAAAAAAAAGCTCTTGTGTTTTTACTGTTGAAAATAATTTCTCGCTCGTAATTTTCGAGTATATCGAGTTTGATTACGGAGCTCCGAATTAGCGTGCGCACAATATGTCTTGAAATAATTAATATGAGATGAAATATCTAGAACCCAGCAAACACTAAAACGCGGCAAGAGTACAAAAACTGTACAGCGTTGCTACACTTGAAGTACAACGATGGTGGTGCAGTAACTGTATCGAAACGGACCGTATATCCGCGGAATTGCATCGAAACTGTACAGCTCAAACTGCGTTCGAAGTACAGCCACTGTACAGCAGTTGTGAAGGAGCTATGCCTCGTTGTTATGCAGTTTGTACGTAGTAATAATGCACCAACTGCGCTACTTCGATATGAAGTTTCTAAGCAGCAACAATGCAGCAGAAGCTCGACTGTATAACTAGACTCACAGGAATAAGACTCACTGCCGAAAAACTAATTATTTTTTAAGATATTGAATTGAAACTTTGCACATTGATACTCAATTATTTACCATCGAGAGATGTGAAAAAAGAGGGTCTACGACTTCCACTTTATTCGGAAATTGCCGAATAATTTTGATTTTTTCATATGATGTGATATATATATTTTTGCATATTCGACATCTAGGCTTTACGGTAGAAAAAATTCTGCAATTTTTTCTGTATCTAGATATTGATTACCTCACAAAAAAAATATTGAAATTATTTAATTTTTCACGACATTTCACCAAAAATTGAGCATGGAATTCAAATATATGAAAATATACACAACATTCTTCGAAAAAATCGTTCGGCCATTTCCGGTTGAAGCGAAAAAAAAATGAAATTTTCTATTTACCCTCAGTCGATGAAAGACAGTCTGTAGTATGCATATTTAGAATTTCAATGCGATTACTTGTGAAGCTTTTGAAGGTTTGCGAGGTAGTTCAACCTCTTTGGGACAGTTTCACGTTTCGTCCCGGCTTAGTTTGGGGGAACTCGTCAGAGCATGCACCAAACTAAGCCGTTTACATGCCTACGTGAGTGGACACCCCTTGTGAGGAACACAAGGGAGTGTACCAGACCGATGGGGATGAGCGTATATCCGAGATCTTGAGAGAGTCTAACCGGGACAGCGTGCGCGCTAGCGCCCCCTGTACGCTGACCGATGATGTTGGCCAAGCGTTACAGGCAGATAACGCAGGATACTTAAGACGCAAGATGGTACTGCGCGCGCGACTTAAGTAAGAGCTGAGAGAGGGCGCTCGCTACAGGACTCCCCTTCCAGTGAAACCGATACCAGAAAGATGTATCTGGAGGAGTGTGACCGAGACCGAAAAGGTGTTCTCCTCTAAAACGCGGCTGTGAGCGAGCCGTTGTGCCATTGCTGCGCTGTTGAGCACGAGTCTACGGCGTTGGATGCACGGTTGACCAAACCGTTTTGTGATGAGCCGTGTAGACTATGTGCTAGAGCGCTCTGCCTCGTCGTTCGAGGAGTGTGACCGATTTAGAGGAGGTCAGCTTTTGACGGAATGTAGTCATGGCCGAATAGACCAGAAGATTTCCCACAAGTGCGGCCGTGATGCGGAGCAGTTGTGTGCCTTTGAAATGTGAGAAACCCGGATTGAGAAACGCTGCGCCACTTGTGAGTTCCTATACCACTCGATGTCGTGCAGTGAGCTGGGTGCATTAGTGAGCACATCTTTGATCAGCGAGTTGCAGCACGAGAGCGAAGTGGCGGTGTGGAACCTCCTCGGGATGGTTGCCGAACCATCGCCGAGGGAGGAACGGATAGGATCACACAGTGACAAGCGAGGTTCTCACTGGAAACGAAGATGATCACGTCGGGGTCACCACTGAAGCTTTTGAAGGTTTGCGAGGTAGCTTCAACCTCTTTGGGACAGTTTCACGTTTCGTCCCGGCTTAGTTTGGGGGAACTCGTCAGGGCATGCACCAAACTAAGCCGTTTACATGCCTACGTGAGTGGACACCCCTTGTGAGGAACACAAGGGAGTGTACCAGACCGATGGGGATGAGCGTATATCCGAGATCTTGAGAGAGTCTAACCGGGACAGCGTGCGCGCTAGCGCCCCCTGTACGCTGACCGATGATGTTGGCCAAGCGTTACAGGCAGATAACGCAGGATACTTAAGACGCAAGATGGTACTGCGCGCGCGACTTAAGTAAGAGCTGAGAGAGGGCGCTCGCTACACTTGAAACATACAGGTTTTTCGGAGGTGAGCCTGATTCCTGAAACATACTGGCTGTCTTAGGAGTCGGGTTGACCTAGTTCGTGTTGAGCATATTACAGAATGTAGTTCATAGCAAATTCAACTGAATAAAAGAAATATTGCACTAGGTACATGACTTTAATAGAAAAAACTAGAATTTACAGAAATACCGGCGATATCAAACATTATAAATATAATATATTATTGGATGACTCCCTCTCGTTCCTTTCCAATTTCTTTTAAAAGGAGTACATATTTCTCAATCATACCGTGATGGTTGTTTAAACATCGGTTGGTGAATCATTTTTGCTCCATTTGTTTTTGCGTACAGCAACTTGAAGTGAAGAAAAATGAGTTAATAAACAGAAAAAGTTTTACCTTGTGTGAATAAAATACCTAAAATTCCTTCATTGATGTTAGTACTTTGAAATTCTGTTTCTTAGTTGGCCCTATCCAGTTCAGGTAGAGACCCAGATGTTTTCTACCATTGTCTATTTATTCCAGTTCCGAAAGAAACGGCATCATCTAAACTGACTTAGCCACACACCTAATTTGCCTTATTTCGTTTTTTCGGGAATTTATCATGTCGATATACTTGTTTTTCGCACTTGCAACACAGTCAGTTCAAATAGCTTGAATCAAAAACGACACAAAGAACAAATTTCCGTTACAAAACCGCATGGCTGACGAGGACGATTGACAACGGCTCAACCGGCGCAGTAGGTCTGTGGTATAGCATCAAAGACAGAGACAGCGTTGTCTTCTACAGCATTTCGATTTTGTTGTACAAAAGCTGAACAGCAGCTGCATAGGAAAGCAGTATCAGCAATGCAGAGATTGTGCAGTTTCAATACAACATTTGATGTACTGCATTCCGGTGGCACTTGTTATGCAGTAACTGCACAATTGCTGTATTTTGTGTTTGTTGGGAACTCAGGAAAAAGAGCACGTTATTCGATAGTAAGAATAAAACAAGAAATTAAAATGCACAATATTATACAAAGGAACATGTTGACTTGTGTAACCTGCATGGAATGAAATGAATCAGAAATCACAATCTGGCATTTACAAAAGCAAAAAAATATTTGTCGGGATATACGTAGTACTTACCGCCTTTTGAATAGACGTCTTATAAGAAACAATAAAACTTCAAAATTCCACGATGTTAATGGATTACGAGGAACGTTAATTCGCTAAACTCTAGCAAGGTGTTGAATCTTCAACTTCTACGCACCAAAAGGCAGAATTTTCCATCAGTTGGACCGAGTTTGAGGGGGCGCGCATGCGAAACACACACTCAACCGTCAAAGCGAAGAGCGTTCTTTAGCGATTGATCATATAATTGCAGGAAGGCGTTTTTTTGCGAGTGGAATAAAATTATTAGTATAGCGTATTTTAGCGATGGAAACTGAACTCGACATTGTAGCGTTTTGTAACGTTACATCCGAAGGTTCGTACATTTCAATTTGATATATAAAAAATAGCCATAAATACATTTCTTCAGGAACATATTGTTTTCCAATGAACGACTTGAAAATTTATTTCAACCTTGAAAAACCATTATTTCGTGATGTTGATATAAACCTTCCATATCATTTGGATTTTTTCGATTCTAGAAAACGAAAGTTGAGAAATATTTATAATTTCTGATAAACTGACTTATTCTTTTATTTACATAGTACCAGTAGTCCCATCAATATTACATTCAGTATACTAATTCGCCCTATGCAATGCCATTTATATACAACGTGCCAAAAAAGTAACGTAACTCGTCAATAATTTTTGTACGAAGAATTATTAAGGAAAATCCTTGCACCCGTCGATTTTCAATGTCGAAAGCAATTATCCTGTACTTTTTTGAATTTGATATTTCTTACCCCCTACGCCGAGCACCCCACTACTTTTTTTTTCAAATGAAAATATATGGATTAGAATACATCAAATGAAAGGTAATTTGATTACCTTTTCAGCGGTGTGGCTCAAAGTAGTAATAGTTGTGCCGTTGTTTCATTGAATAATTAGGAAATAATTTACAGTTTATGATTGGAGATTACTGCAATCAGATCATTATTCTTTCAGTAATTATTATTAGGCGAAATCCACAAATGGAGTTGTAGTTCCGAAAGCAGGTCTCTCTATGCTTTTTCGTATTTGAAATCTCTCACCACTCTACTGTTCTTTTCAAACAGGAATCTATGGATTGTAATATATCAAATGAAAAAGAATTCGATGGCACATTGAGCAGTGTGACTGAAAAAAGAATTCTATTCTATCTATTTTTCATCACAAAATTAATAATTTGTGATAGATGTCAGGTTCTTATTTTTGAAATAATGAATTTTGAGAAATATCATCCTACTCACCGATTTCTATATTCGAAGATTGACAAATGCGTGCAGTTGTGAAGTTGAGGTGTTTAAACCAGTTACCCTCAACACTTATCTCCTATTGAAAAAATATTTTTTTTTTATATATCGCATCAATGTTCATTCGATAACTAATTCGAACGAATATAAAAATCAACCTTAAAATTCTTGCGATGAAATGTTACGACGAAAAGTATAATTTATACACAAATTGAAAACAGCTGCGAATTAATGTATCAGATCGTAAATAAAACAATAAACAGATAAAGATGGTGGTATCACTCCCAAAGACATGTAGGTGTTCCCGAAACAAAGTGAGAAGGTTAAGAAAAACTTTAGTTTCGTTGAAAAAATGGTCTTTCGTAAATCTAGCAGATCAACTGAAGATGACAAAATATATGGTATCGTTTTGGTTGCTAACTGATTTCCCTAAGGCGAAAAATATCATATTTCTGGAGAATTTTCCATTGAATATGAATCAATTGCGTGAAAAGCAGCGAATAAAAATCTTGATATTTCTGGGACATTGGGATTTCAAACGGACCTATGAACAGGTGTTCGAAATTTTAATTATCGTATTAAGACAGAAATCCTATAAGTAAAACTACAATTTGTCAGGTGGTTGAACATTTCCAACAAACTGGAAATATTGAAAACTCTCGAAAATCTTGTGGACCTTCGACTAAGACATGTTGCAATAGGACCCTCGATATATTACCTTCCAAAAAAGAGAACCCGAAACCATCTACACGAAAACTGGCCGATGAGTTCGATGTGAGTATGCAGTCAGTTGGTAATCTTCTTAGAAAAACTGAGTTTCCTCCAAACAGGAATCAAAGCACACAAACATTATCTGGTGACGATTCCGACCGACCAGCGATCCTATCCACTTAAAATTTTAAGGGTATGTTGCATTTCGGAATGTCACGGTTGAGTTCGTTAATAGATGTAATTAGGGGAACGGTTTCGAAGTTATGGATTATTCGCATCCCTTTCCCTAATTTCAGTTCAATACTGTAAAATATGTGTCACATTTTGAGGTGTTTTCTTGGGTATCGTTGCCTTTTCCGGAGTTACTTGAAACCAAAGACCTATTCAGAAAGGAACTTGGTGCCTAGTTTGGAAATTTTGATGATCAAATTTGTGATGATCGTGCTATTAGGACAATTGGAAGAAAATTCTATTAATTTGCAAATAGTCAATATTCTGTGATTTTATGATCATTTTATCTTTGGAAAATAATAAATAAACATTCAAGATGTCATTTTTCGATCAAGTATTGTATTTTATATATTTCTATCTATACATATATATTCGAAGAATCTAATTTTGATTGGCGATATATGAGGAATCCTTGGAAGGATTCCACCCACTCATGTACTCGACCCTCGCAATCAAGGTCCAAGCCCACTCCACAAATATTGAGTTTTCAAGTTGACTTTTTGGGAAGTCATTGGAATTAGAATCCGTCGTTAGGCCGACCCAATATTTCCAAGATACAGATAACATCAAATTAATAATCAATATTTGATTGGAAGGTTGTGGGTCCATTCGAAATTTCGGTGAGGCTACTATGATGAATAGTTCATCAAATCCCTCCATGAGAAAGGGGTCATTATGTGGGAAAATGACCAATTTGGCGATGAATTTGAACATGCGCGTAAAAGCTGCTCACTTCACGTCAGTGCTTTTTTAGAATTTTGGATTGGAATGAATGAGAATTGTTGATAGTCATAAAGCTCCAAATATGTGTTACAACCCTGAAGCGTGTTTTACGGACTGAAATTTGGTTTATTCCGCTTCCTTGCGGTGCTGCCTTCCGTGAACGGATGAGCGGTTGGAAACTTACGAATAATCTGTATGGGGATGTGTACGAGATTGTTCTCGAAGTAACTGTGAATTACTGCCTCCTTCTTGAGAATCTACGTATCCCAAGAACATAATATGGAGATTAGATCGGAATGAGAATGCTAAAACTCGTGGGACAATGTTGCTTCGTCGGCAGTGAGATAAAACTTTATACTTAGCTGCAAAGGAGGTAGTAATGAATTAGTCGTGGGTAGGAGTCTCAGAAGAGTTGTGAATTTAATGTGATCCAGGTAATGAGTGGTTCTTGAGTTTAACCAAAATCTATTGAATAACATGTTATAATTTTGGTTTGTAATTTTTCTCGAGTTTCTTTTTTGTTCAACATTGCTGCTTCAAGGCTTCTAGATCTATGAAATTTTACCCTTTGGAAAATGAATGGATTTGAGAATATTTGGGTATAAAACATATAACAACTACTCAGAAGAAAAACATATTTTTTTTCAATTGAGCGTGTATGTATTATTGGATACTATTGAATGACAGTGGCCCTTAGTTTTAATTACCCAATATTTCCAAAAAATACTGGTCTGATCGTACTTGAATCCACTTTTCGGCTGAAGAATGAGACCATGAAGGTTCAAGCAAACATTCGTGTGCATCATCTGATTCGAGGAATGCGAAATAGTTTTTTGAGGAAGTGAAGATGCGTCCGAGGAACTATCAGATTTGAACTTGACAACGGATTTTTTTTTAAGCAAGCCCAAAAAATATGCATTTCTACTGATAACCCACATCTCAAATCATTTAAGCCAACATTGAAGTGAATGAATAATAATGATAATAATAATATTAATATTAATAATAATGATAACAATAATAATATTAATAATAATAATAATAATAATAATAACTATGACTATCATCATTATGGAAAAAAAGGGAACTCAATAGATTTCGAGAAGTGGAAATGGCAGAAATACTATGCAATCTATAGATGGTTTAAATAATATACAGCTGGTGTGGGACAACACTGTATGATACTGTACCCCCGATACAGTTAGTCATAACTGTGAATGAAACAGAAATATTCAATAGATTCTTACTATTCACAAGAGGTTAATTTCCAAAAATCTCAAGTCGATGTAACATTTGATGTCAACTGATAGGAGAAATGATAGAAGACTGTGAGTAAGAAGATAACATTATCAAGAAATGAATGAAATGTTATATTCACACTGTATAGTGGGTTAAGGTTGATCCTCAGTATATGTTACGTAACACTCCCGCATACCTTCCATATGTGCTACATCAAAATTTGGTTAGCAAGAATGACATGGGGACGGAACATAACCGGGAAGGATACATCAATTAATTTACACCTTATAATATTTTTCCTACACAAAATAGGAAGGTTACGGAATGCATAGCGAGAATCAACCTCTTTTAAGTTCAAATTCATAACCACCTATAAGTAAGTACTAATTTTTCTATATATGGGCATAATTTCTAATGTATGCGTTATATGAAATGAGATTAAATCTTTTGAAGTGAAATTTATCTATTCTGCAAGGTATTCTTGATAATTTTGTGTATTCCACAGGATATCTGTCATTTTTCGAAACTATTGTGAGAAAAATTTCAAATAAAGTTGAACCAACAACGTCAAGATTGAATATAGTATATAGAGGCTTATGCAGATATTGTTTGAAAACAATGTAAAACTTCTCAAATCGAAATATGCAATATACTTGATGAATTCTTCACATAAACCCCTGACACACTTCTCTAATGCACAAGTTTACTTGAACTCATTAATTTAATTATCTTTTCTTGGCATATTTTTGTATCACTAAATGTATTCTATTGAACTATACTTTGTTATCGTTATCAATAAATGAAAAATTAATTCAATATGCAGTTTTGCATTTGTCCTCTATGGAGAACATGAAAATTATGAATTGGTCATCTCCATTAATGAAACAGAAAATTTAAATGTTCATAATACTGTAATTCCTTCACACATGACTATGAAGGCATTCATTATAATTCCTTCCAATGTAAACATAATAGGTCCTTTCGTTTGGATAGAAAGCACTTTCTATCCTGTCCGAAATAAGAATTTTTCATGCGATTTTATATCTATTCAGTATTATTGGTGTCGTTTTGAGAAATTCAATTGAGTTTTGATTTTATAGTCAATTTTATGTTTGCATGTGAGGCCACGGTTATCGTCTATCCTCGGACTGAATTTTGACTAAATCGTGTCTGTATTTTGTGAATATTGAGATGATAAAATTTCAAATGCGTTCAACTACTGAACCATAGGGTGGATTTTGTTGATTCCGAACTTGACCTTCGAATTCAAGCTTCAAACCTATCCGGATAATTTCGAGTGTCCAAGTCATTCCTTTGCAAAGTAATCGCGAAGGCCGGCTGTAAACGCGATTACTTTGCAAAAGAATTACTTGGACACTCGAAATTTTCCGGGTGGGTTTAAAGTTTGAATTCGAAGTTCAAGTTCGGGATGAACAAAATCCGCTCTATGGTTCACTAGGTGAACGCATTTGAAATTTCATCACCTCGATATTTAAAAAATACAGACACGATTTAGTCAAAATTCAGTTCGAGGATAGACGATAACCGTGATCGAATTTTACATTAACTACTGATTTTTTCTAAATTTATGAACAGTGTGCTCTGTTTTTTATATTTCAGTCAACTATTCAATTGATCTACCCAAAAAGGCAAATCTAGCCGCTAGATAGATCTGGGCGCTTCCTACGTAGGTATCGTTTAAGTAGATCTACAGTCAAGATTGATCAAACGCTAGGTAGATCTGGGCGCTTACTAGTAATAATAATAATAATAATAATAATAATGATAATAATAATAATAATCAAAATAATAATATTAATAATAATGATAATAATAATAATAATATTAATACTAATAATAATAATAATAATAATAATAATAATGAGGGGATTTCCTCAGCCCATTGTGGTTTTGTTTGGCTTTTCGCCCGTTGACATCTCTACTCAAAAGGGAAAGAAAGGGATATGAGTTGCCCCAAACCAAGCATGAGGTGAGTCATTTGTGGGACATGGACAACCTGAAGCTTTATGCCAAAGATAAGAAAGATCTAAACAGACTACTGAAAAATGTAGCTCGCTTCAATACGGATATCAAAATGCAATTTGGGCTCGAAAAATGCAAAACCGGCGGCATGGAAGGGGGTAAATGAGTTGCAAATGATGATTCAACTGAAACTAAAGACCAAAAATCAATATCTTCAATGAAAGAAAATGAAAAATATAAATATCTTGGTTTTCATCACACAACTGGTTCAGATCATAGAGAAGCAAAAAATGAAACCTCAAATACTTACCTCAGAAGAGTGAAGAATATTCTCAAATCTGGATTGTCGGCTGGAAATACATCGAAGGCAATAAACACCAATGCTTCCTCAGTGCTGACTTTCAGTTTCGGCATAATTAAATGGAATAACAGTGAACTGAATGATTTAAATACTCGAACAAGAAAAGAATTCCGAAACTACAGAGCCCATCATCCGCGATCTTCAGTTGAGAGGTTCCATTTACCACGATCAAAGGGTGGACGAGGAATTCCTGATATAACAATCAAACATAAGACACAAATCAATAATTTGAGAGAGTACTTTCATAGGATGGCTAGCACCAGTAAGTTGCATGAAGCTATAATACAAGAGGATAATGGGGCAACCCCTTTAAAATTAGGCACCAGAGAACTCAATACGATCCTCGTAGAACATGAAGAAGAGGAAAATAAAAGACAGTGAAAGAGTAAGCCGCTCCACGGGAAGTACATAGCACAGCGAGCAGAATGAAAGCACTTCTGGGGCAACAACTCCTTAATTTCCCTCTCGAATGTTTGTTTGTTCAATAATTTGCAAATGATTGAACAATTTTACTATGATATTTTTATATAGCGGAGAATGTTTTAAACTATCAGTCCGATGTTCGGAATCAGAAGCACCTGTTGATGCGTTTGAGATGATCATGTGAACTTGCAAGTTTTTTCCCATTTGCTCCATTATCCCTAGCGTATAGGAGACCTTTGAGTATGTTAATACAATGAGGTATCCTTTATTTATTGGCGATAAAAAGGAGTTGGCATGATACTCATTGGTCCATACCGAAAATGAGACGTACGACTCATTTCTGTGTCACATAAACTCTAAAGAAAGAACCGCAGTTTCCCCAAAGCAATATATTGTACAGGTTGAGTCACGAGGAACTGTACATATTCCTACCATATATAAAGACTACTCAGGTGGTTATCTATAATACTAAACGCGTTACAGGCAACACCGCCGAAACTACTGCAGGAGATCAAGAAAAACTTTTGCTAAGAAAGGGTTATTTTCGTGAGTGTTTTTCTGATATTTCCGGGGAGTCTTGGCGTGATATCTGAACGTGATTAGAAAGAGGAAGTTTCGAATTTTCCCGTCCTATTGAGCTTTCATCGCGGAAAAATCGAGAGATACTTCTGAAAAAATAACGAAAATATCGATATTTCCTGCTGCAAAACCACAGGAAAGGATTTGGTCGCTGGGTTCAAGCTAGGTGAAGTTTTTTGATACGAACAGAAAGACGAAATTGTGGCGTAACGGTCCCCTTTTTTTGATTCTCACTTTCGTATTCTTGCAGGAAAGATGGAAAAAAGTGACATTTCTAGGAAAATCCGGTAAAAATTCTTCTGTGGTCTCGGCCGAGATCGGCTATCTCCGCCGCTTTCGGCCTCGGTTTGGAGGTAGAATCCACTACTGCAGCGTGAATGGCAACATCGAACTGCGATATTGTGCCGTTTTTGGCGACAACTTGAACAAAGGCGGCTCTGGAGTTCGGAGACGATCGGGTACTTCCGTCAATATTTTCAAGCCGAAGCGGCGTTATATCAATTTGTCAATTGTCATTAACATCAAATCGGATTTGTCGTCAAAATAGCATCCTTCGTGGAAGCTACATTGAAATTGACGAAAATAAAATTGATAACGAATGGAAATGCATTGAGAAGTACCAATCAATGGTCAATACTGCCTTATTCCAACTCTAACAATGATTATTTCGAGAAAAAGTCGAGTTAGCGGTATAATTTTATGTTTACGAAAGAAAATGGTAAGTATCACCTACAATTGAACATAACTTATCACAAGTTTTTTCAGCCTCAATATCATGAGGAAATATTTATTTTCAGTTGTGTCAGATATTTTAAATGAACTGAACATTGGAAAGTTTCTGTGTCATTAAAGTCACAAAGTGAAGAATGTTCAGAATGGATTCAAAACTACGATAAGAATCAGAATGCTAATCCAGAATCCAGAATCGTCACATTGCCATAAATATTTGAAATGGTGGAGATTAACTCGACTTCAAAGGTAAACGTTATTATGTTATTTTTCTTCAGCGGATGCATCGAGTATGATATTTTTGCAGTTTTGAGATATGTGTTGGCGTGTTATTGGAGTGAAATGCCATCCAAGCATATACAAAGGAAGAAATCCTTTAAAAGACTGTAGAATGTAACATGAATTTTATGGTCTAATGTCGATATGGATCATTTCTAATGTTGATGAATTGGAAACTTGATCATGGCAAATTTATGTATCACAGTCTTAGGCTTAATCGAGCATACTTTGTAGAAAGATGGACTACCATCATTATGAAAAAAAAGGAACTCAATAGATTTCGAGAAGTGGAAATAGCAGAAATACTATGCAATCCATAGATGGTTTAAATAATATACAGCTGGTGTGGGACAACACTATCCCAGCAAACACTAAAACGCAGCAAGAGTACAAAAACTGTACAGCGTTGCTGCACTTGAAATGCAGCGATGGTGGTGCAGTAACTGTATCGAAACGGACCGTATATGTCCCGCGGATTTGCATCGAAACTGTACAGCTCAAACTGCATTCGAAGTACAGCCACTATACAGCAGTTGTGGAGGAGCTATGCCTCGTTGTAATGCAGTTTGTATGTAAAAATAATGCATCAACTGTGCTACTTGGATATGAAGGTTCTAAGCAGCAACAATGCAGCAGAAGCTCGGCTGTATAACGAGACTCACAGGAATAAGACTCACTGCCGAAAAAATAATTATTCTTTAAGAGATTGAAATGAAACTTTGCACATTGATACTTAATTATTAACCATCGACAGATGTGAAAAAAGAGGGTCTACGACTTCCAGTTTATTCGGAAATTGCCGAATAATTTTGATTTTCTTATATGATGTGATGTATATATTTTTGCATATTCGACATCTATGCTTTACGGTAGAAAAAATTCTGCAATTTCTTCTGTATCCAGATTCCAGATAATGATTACTTTACAAAAAAATATTGAAATAATTTAATTTTTCACGACATTTCACCAAAAACTCAGCATGGAATTCAAATATATAAAAATATACACAACATTCTTTGAAAAAATCGTTCGGCCATTTCCGGTTGAAGCGAAAAAAAATAAAATTTTCTATTTACCATCAGTCAATGAAAGACAGTTTGTAGTATGCATGTTGAGAATTTCAATGCGATTACTTAAAAAATATAGGCTTTTCGGAGGTGAGCCTGATTCCTGAAATATACTGGCTGTCTTAGGGATCGGGTTAACCTAGTTCATGTTGAGCATATTACGGAATGTGGTTTATAGCAAATTCAACTAAATAAAAGAAATATTGCACTAGGAACATGACTTTAATAGAAAAAACTAGAATTTATAGAAATACCGGCG
The DNA here is from genome assembly GCA_958510865.1 of Myrrha octodecimguttata. NCBI lineage: Eukaryota > Metazoa > Arthropoda > Insecta > Coleoptera > Coccinellidae > Myrrha > Myrrha octodecimguttata. Next base: position 14,995,167 of record OY294058.1, on the reverse strand, counting down.
ATATCAAACATCATAAATATTATATATTATTGGGTGACTCTCTCTCGTTCCTTTCTAATTCCTCTAGAATGAGTACATATTGTTATGGTTTTTTCTAAATCGGTATTTAAGAAACAGAAAAAAATAACTTACCAATGAACACGAATGCATATATTCAATCATTTATTATCATAATATACAATTAAGTTAATTCCAGGCCTGAAACATACTAAATTCTATCATAAAATATAAGAAATGTCCAAATCAATCACGATCCAGTAACAAATCCAGAGAATTCATCCCAATATTTCAATAGTTTATTCAGGGCACATAATCCTTCCAAATTATCTTTCTCAACAGGCTTCTCATGATTTGAAAATATAAGAATTTGTATCAATACCTTGAATTTTATAAAATTGCCTTATCTAGTCAAAAAGTAGGAAATTATGAGGAATTTAAGTGATATTTTGTTGAAAATTATTATTATATGTTTGAATTGAACAGAACTAGCAATCATAATTAGATTTAGATGTAGAATTTCAAAGAAAATGTAAATTTAGGATAAAAGTTATGTTTCGACCCACAAGTTGCATATAATGTAGTTATCAGGTTTCCGAAGGAACAAAATGGCAGCTATATTTTAGAAATAGGGTTTATTTAATATAATGAAAGCATTTTTTGGCGATTATGAGTAGAAATTCAAGAATACTAGGCAAATGAAATTGTTAACATAGAAAATTGTAAATTTAGGCATAAAAATTCGAAACATTTTATATATTAGAGATTTAGAATATAGGCAAGAGGCACATCAACATACGGAGAAAAATACGGCCGAATTTTCTAGACCAGAAGAAGGAAAACTTACCTCTGAAGAGAAAACTGGGAAAGCATCATTTTTGGAAGACATCTTTAAAAGCAAGGCTAATAAGATGTTGAAGAAAATTCAGGAAAGGTATAAATATCGAAGCTCGAGCACAGAAAATTTTGTCCATTTTCAACCATAGTCAAGACTGTAGCTGCTCCTCGTAAAAATTTGTCGAAACATCGTAAAATTCCAGTCAGAAACCCAAAGTAAACCAAAATTGAATCATAGTGACTGACATCCTGGAAGCATATCAGAATAAAATACATGGAATATTGAAGCAAAATCAAAATAAACTTACCAGAAAAGAAAATCCAGCAATTATTAAATCCAAACAAATAAAATTCGAGCCGGATAAATTTAATTTCAAGAGTCAACCCTTGCAACTTGCACCTTGCGCAGTAAATCAACAAGACGAACTTTGGAGGTTAACCAGAAATTCCGAACCACAGAAGAACATCAATTAACAAAGTGACACCATGGGTGAGAGAAAAAGGACATTATTATAAGTTTTTGAATTCAATTTAATTATTTGAGTTAGGTTATTAATTAGTACAGCATTTAAATCGATTTCCTTAAATTTATTTCATTAAATATTATTATTCGAAATTATATAAAATATTATTTCACGTCATAGAATCCACCTGAGAAAGAGACAGAAAGCCGCGCAAAATTTAAATCAAATTCAAAATTCATATTTTTGTTATTGGATCCTGTTAAAAATTCAAAATTCAAAATTAATCAAAATTGAACAATAGTTAGATTCATAACAATATTTCTCAATCATACCGTGATGGTTGTTTCAATATCGGTTGGTGAATCATTTTTGCTCCCTCTATTTTTGCGTACAGAAACTTGAAGTGAAGAAAAATGAGTTAATAAACAAAAAAGTTTTATCTTGTGTGAATAAAATACCTAAAATTCCTTCATTGATGTTAGTACTTCGAAATTCTGATTCTTAGTTGGCCCTATCCAGTTCAGGTAGAAAGGTTGAAATATGAATTTTTCATGCGATGATATATCTATTTAGTATTATTGGTGTCGTTTTGAGAAATTTGATTGAGTTTTAATTTTATAGTCAATTTCATTTTTGCATGTAGAGCCACGGTTAGCATCTATCCTCGAACTGAATTTTGACTAAATCATGTCTGTATTTTTGTGAATATTGAGATGATGGAATTTCAAATGAGTTCATCTACTGAACCATTTGGCAGATTTTATTCACTCTGAACTTAACCTTCGAATTCAAGCTTTAAACCTGCCCTAAAATTTAGAGTGTCTAAGTTATTCCTTTGCAAAGATATCGTGTTTACAGACGGCTGAAGGCCGTTGGTTTAAAGTGTGAATTCGAAGGTTGAGTTCGGAATGAACAAAATCCGCCCAACGGTTCAGAAGGTGAACGCATTTGAAATTTCATCATCTCAATATTCACAAAATACATACACGATTTAGTCAAAATTCAGTTCGAGGATAGACGATAACTGTGATCGAATTTTACATTAGCTACTGATTTTTTCCAAATTTATAAACTGTGACTTCGTTTTCAATAATTCAGTCAACTATTCAATCAATCTACTCAAAAAGGCAAATCTACCCGCTAGATAGATCTGGGCGCTTCCTACGTAGGTATCGTTTAAGTAGATCTACAGTAAAGATTGATCTATTGCTAGGTAGATCTGGGCGCGTACTAGTTAAATGACTATTTAAGAGTGCCTTCCTCCCTTCATTAATTTTATCTACGCCGATTTTCGGTTTTTACCAAAAACTTCAATCGTTCAGAACTTTTGAACGTTTATCCCGCATCGATTGAAATTTTCAGAGAATATTGTCTCCAAAGACCTTCAGGTTCCGACTCGTTCATCTCGGAAAAACCAGGTCCGGCTTTGAAAATTTTTGTTGTTTTGGTTTTTCGCAAAAATTTTACCTGTGTATGTTTTTTTCTGTTTGATAAGCAATGCTGAAACCATATTGATTATGGGGGAAAACTGCTTAACAGATTTTCCCTAGCATCATTGTACGATTCTCGATTACATAATGAACTTCAGTGATTATTTCCGCTCAGCTTTAAATAACAATATTTTCATTGAATTCTTTAGATATCATACAGCATTTTCTTAATTCATTGTCGTTTCCAGGACTTGCTTATGAAAAATTTCCAATTTAATTCGTTCTTCATAAAACTTTGTTTACCGATAAAGAACAATTCACAAGAGATGGTGTTGTCAATTTGAGGAACACTCATTTGGGCCGAATTAAATCCCTATCGATCATTTCGTTCGGGGACGACTGAAGAATTAGGTGTATGCAGAACCTCCAAACACACGCCAAGAATTGAAAAAATAATTAACTGTTCCAATATTATTAGGAACGGTTCAGGTACAATGAGAAAGGTAGTTAGACATTTAAATATAAATCAACAGAAATTTGTGGAAGCTGAAGAAATTCATTTTGAAAAAATAATTGCTATTGGTTATGTAAATTTTTATTCTTAATCATTTTTATGAAAAATTGTTTCTTCCTTGTTCATGTTTGGTTTAATTGTTTTCACCAATGAGAGATGAGATTCTTGACAATTTTCATAACAAAAAAGTAGGAGATATTCCATCAAAATTCTTTTAAGTACATTCTTTTCTTTTGATGAATTCACTATACGGTCATCATTCAACATTTTGAACTTTAATGAAACAACTATAGCCTAACAACCAGCGACGACCAATTGAAATGGACAAACGAGGATACAAAACATTGAGGGGCTCGTCAATGTAATTTGTTCCTTCTTACACAAACAGGTAGGAAATTTTCAAAGCCAGAGCTGGATTTTCCGAATTATGAAAAGTTTGATACCTGTAGGTTCTTCATTTCAAAATTTCCTAAAAATTTCAATCGATTCTGGATAACGATTCAAAAGTTATGACGGATTGAAGTTTTTGGTAAACACCGAAAATCAGCCTGTATAAAATGTATGAAGAGAGGAAGGCACTTTTAAATGGTCATCTGATAATCACCTGAGTAGTCTTCATACATGATGGAAATATGTACAGATAATCCTGAATCATCCTGTATAAAATATGAATCTAATCAAGGCTGTCGTGAACATCAATGGCATCATTGGGTAGTAAAGAAGTTCTCAGTCTATTTATGGCAAAGAATGCAGTATTGATTGTTTTGTATAAGATATTCACATGGTTGACCAGCTGAGACTTCGATCCGTATGGATCACAAAGAATTTGTTACAATCCGATGGAATTATAGTAGTACCCAAACAGTCGATTTTCAAGACTCCTCTTTCGCAAATTCTCAAATCGAATTACAGGCGATTTATCTCATTGATACTAACTATTGAATTTTCAAAATGACACCATGATATGAGCTCAGGCATAATTTTTTCGCAAGCTCTCTGGACCTCATCACAACTCCGAGCCTAGAAAACGACTGATGTGTCGTCTACAGAAAGTATCAATAATAAGCTGAATAAATGTGGGAGCAAGTCATTTATGGAGAGTAAAACTGGCGGAGCTCTTTATACGAATCCCTGAGGCACATCTATATTTACATCATATTCTATAGAATAATATTTTTTTTTCCTCACTAACATTGTAATGGAAAAAACTACGCAATCAATCGGAAAACACACCTCTTACACCTAAACTATAACATTTATCAATAATGAACTAAAAGGATTGAGTATCAAACATGCAGGAAAGATGACACAAATTCTTGTTACATGTGAATTTGAATCCACACATTCGTGAATTGATTCAACAAACTTTAGGGTGGCAGTCTGAGTGGAGCAACTATTCCTCAAACCATTTGGTTGGAAGGAAATATGTCAAATTACGTGGCTGTTTGTGGTATTTTGGGGTTATATTCCTCATTTAATATCTTGAAAAGCACTGATGCAATCAGATATAAACTCCCTAGATTTGAAGGATACCAATATCCTACAAATCTAGGAAGCAGCTTCATGGAAAATTTCGTGTGAAAAGTATAGTAGAGAACTGAAAAGAACATATCATCCGAATATTCTTCAACTTTTTGTGAAGAAAAAATTTCGGAAACTGTTCATCAGATTTCGATGAAGTTGGCAGAGATCTTGAAGTTACTATTGAACAGAAGGCTTTAATTTCAGATTTATCTGATATTCATTTCCGCAGATATGGAAAGAAAATATATCAAACTACTCGGTTGTTTCCTCGGTATCAGTCTTACTTATACAATAAGTCAGAAAATACTGATCCGGCAAGAAAGAATCGATTTGACCGCGGATTCGTCATCAGCGAGTCAAACCTAGTCGTTTGGGACCATTTTGGGTGCCAACTTCGGAAAATTACAGACATTGGGTCAAAACAATAGCCCGATGTACACCTAGAACATGCGCGCAAAAAATGATAGACACAATAACATTTGAAAAAAGATTTGTTTCAATATTTCAAACCTCGTTTATATCTCAAGGTCAGGCCGCTGGATCTGGTCTACATGCTTAAACGTTATTACTATAGGCGCGTGAAATATTATAATTCGGAGGAATTTCGACGTTTATAGAAAAATTGTACTTATATTTTCATGTTTTCACTCCATTTTCTCCCCAAAAATTCTTGAATATCAAAAACATTGCGCCTTCCTGCGATTTTTTCAACCATTTATGTGTTCACGATCAGTGGTCGGGCTGATAATTTCCTGAAGAAACGACATAGAGATCCTTCATTTGTAGAGTAGCTTATAATATTTCCCTTCGCTACAGCATTCAGGACGGTCTTTATGAGCTCAAAAATTGCTGTAGTCGTATTTTTTATTTGCTTGTTCTGGAGAACAATGCGTTATCGTTTCGTCACAATGCCTGTAATTTTCGAATTTTGATGTAAAATCGGTCTCAAACGACTAGGTTGGACTCACTGATGACGAATCCGGTGTCAAAATCGATTCTGTCCGGCCGGCCGGCCGTAGACACGCTAACTGTCGACAGAAGCAAGCTAGCAACTTGAAACTTTCAGGATAGGTTGCGCATCAGAATGCCGCGGTTGAGTTCGTTAATGGGCCAAATCGGTCAGATAGTTTCGGAGTTATAGGCAGTTGAAGTTTTGAGGTTATTTATTTTTTATTTCAGAAACAACTTGAGAGATTAGATTCAAACTTGGCAGTTGGGTGGAATATAACGACGCGCAGCTTTGAGCCAAATGTCGTCAGGATCAGATTCTCAGTGAATTTTAAAAAAATTTTTTTTCGAAATTTTTTTCCAAAAAATTTTTTTTTTCGGAAACCATTCATCATATCCGAAAAAAAGTCCACTCACACTTTGAACTTCATATTCCACAGCAGTGTACCAAATTTCAGTTCGATACGATTATAAATTTCGGAGATATCGGGAAAAAATATGTCAAATTTCGAGGTTTTCTTCTCGATATCGTTTATTTTTTCGGTATAACTCGAGAAATACTGATTCAGTCCTGATAAAACTTCACAGCTAGTTTTGAGATGCTGAAAGACAACTTCATGCGAAATTTCGTGATAATCGTGTCATTAGAACAATTTGAAAAAAAAAATTTCTATGATTTTCTTATCATATCATACTCATTAAATTCTGTATGAAACTTCGAACTGTTATTTTTCGATGAAGTACTGGATTTCAATTCGATCTGATCTGTATTTTTGGAAATATTGAAAAAATAAAATTTTGATTGGGTATATCTACGGAATCATTGGGTGAATTTTACCCATTCACGAATTCGGCTTTCGTAATTTAGGTCCAACCCTCCTCTACAAATATCGAGTTCCTAAGTTGTTTCTTTTGGAAGTTATTGTGTTTACGCAGTCGGCCGTTAGGCTGTTTCCAATTTTCCAATATTTCAAATAATACAGATTTGATCGAATTGAAATCCAGTAATTTATCAGTAGAAAATTTCAAAAAGCACTGCCGTGAAGGCAGCAGTTTTTACGTGCATGTTCAAAGTCGTTGCTGAAGCGGTCATCTACATTGAACATGCGCGCAAAAGTTGCTGCCTTCACGGCAGTGCTTTTTGAAATTTTTTAACGAACGAATAATATCCTCAATTTCGAAACTTTAAACGATCTGAAAGAAGAAATTACTAGTCAGTGGTGGAGAAACCGAGCTGAAAAGTGACAGATCGTCACCATACTGTATACATCTAATCTATCCTCTGCCAATGGGGAGAAATTTTCACCGAACATATCAGCTACAAACTACAAACTTCACTTGGCACTAATTTCAAATTCATTTGGAACAAAAATAAAATTACAAAACGAACGTTGGTTTCTCGAAAATTTTGGATGGCGTAACGCAAAATTAAGGAACTGTTGTAGAAGATATTTATTTTTCGCATTTCAGTTAGACGATTTGATGTCGGTATCCTTTTTTTTGTGCCATCTTGGCACATAAATATTTTTATGTTGGGACTTTTCCTCGAAATATCAATAGAACTGAATCGAATGTTCATTCAAAATTCGGAACGAACAGAAAACGCAGTGACCTCTATCGATAACGAAACATACCGTTTTCAAATTAACGCATTCGTATTTAATGATCAGCCATATTCGTCGCTAAGCACCACATAAAATTCAAAATATCAATGCCACTTCGAATAGTGGAAACTAGAATTAATTTCCTACACGCTTTTCAATCCCGTTCAATTAGGCCGCTTTAACTCGTTTAACTATGAATGCTCTGTGACTGGTTGGGGACTTGGTCCCTCGTTCGAGTTGTGGAGTTACTTTTGAGTTGGGAGGGACAGCGAAATGGCGAAGATAAGGGCGGTTTAGCACTCCGGTGGCCGAGCGGTGGCTTCATTGGCCTAATACACGTCCTGGGACAATTTGTCCGACTTGTCATCCCAAGAGGATTAAGGTGTAAAACTTCGGCTGCGTAACAGCGGCTTTAACACGCTACCGCTATTGCGGGAGCATTTCGAACGAATGATTTTATATGTTCGGGGTATTCCACAAGGAAAATATATTATTTGATATAGCGATACGTTTACACTGTGTCGATACAATATTACTTTATTGAGAATTATTTTCGAAGGGTCATTCAGTAGTGCTTTATCGGTTGAAACCTCTTGAAAAAATTGGACTAGAAGTATCATTCAAATTTTGACGTACTCGGCAGTACTCAGGGCATAAACCTTGATTATTTTTGACTATGCAGCCTAGTCCTAAAGTGGTAAAATGTAGAATTTTATACCATACTCATAATTTCCAAGGAATTCTGATTTAGGAATCTCCCACTTCTCAGCATTCATCTGTTCTGCTTTTCGACGTGGTCTACTTTTTTGCGCGCAGGCTCTGGGGAACAGCGAGCTGTCATTTTGTCTAAATGTCTGTAATTTTCGAATTTTGTGCTGAAATTGGTCACAAGCGACTAGGTTGAACTCACTGATGACGAATCCGGAGTCAAAATCGATTCTGTCCGGCCAGCCGGCCGACGGCACGATAACTGTCGAACAAATCGAGCTAGTGACTTGAAACTTTCAGTTTAGTTTGCGCATTGGAATGCGTTAATGGATCAAATCGGTCATTCGAACTTTTCAGATTTATTACCGGATATATCAGGAACTACTGGAGTGCTTGAATAGATTCTTGACAGACAGTTGGAGCATAAGGTAATAATATAATTTTGCCGAATTTTTTTACAAAGATTTTGTTTCACGAAAAAAGTTTGTTGAATTCGCGAAAACTTTCTCTTCAACCTTGAATTTTACATTTTACAGGAGTGAATCAAATCTCTTTTTGATACGAACATAATTTCTGGAGATATTTAGAAAATATATGTAAAATTTGGTGGATTTCCTCCGATATTGTTGTTTATTTCGGAGTAATCAAAAAATCATTCGCTCATGATGAAAATCAGTAGCTTGCTGAAAAATACTGATGAAAAATTTCCTGCTGATTGTGACATGGGGACAATTTGAAAAAAAAATCTTCTGTGATTCGACGAAAAGCCAACAAAATCACGTGATGTTAAATAACGACAAGGCAACACAGCCAGTCAAGCACCTGCATCGCGATGTGCATGCTTTGACGTTGCCAATTGCTGCGTGAAATCTTAGAGTTCAGAGGAATTTCGACGTTTATAGGAGGAAATGGGGTGTCGTTCTGTAGGCTTCAGTAAGTATTTTTTGAACTTTTTTTTGAATGTACTTAATTCTCTTGTGGGAAAACAATATCAGTTATTTCAGTTTCATTTCCCCGAAAATTCTTGAATATAAGAACTGGCGGCACTGCGCATTCTTACGATTTTTTTCAACTAATTGCACCAAAAAATTTTTTGAAAAAAACGATCCCTGGCCTTCAAAAGTCACCGCGTTATATTTGAGGTATTGGTTGCCTCTAATTGCTGGATTCCAATTCGATCAAATCTGTATTTTCCAAAAATTTCCCAAAATATAGATTAGTGAAATCAGTACTTTATCGAAAAAAACCTAGAGAAACTCGGACGTGAAGTCAGCAGTTTGACAAATTCGTTGCCAAAGTGGTCATCTCCATTGAACATGCGCGCAAAAGCTGCTGCCTTCGCCGCAGTGGTTTTCTAGGTTTTTCGAAAAATAACACGGTATAATGGTTTGAACTAGGAATCATATCTTGAAGAGTGTTCGAGATATTTGTATAATTTTTTTTTATTGAAATACTTCAATCCCTCTTCTTCGTCTGCAATTTTACTGATGACCACACAGGTGGTCCAAAAATACTAAAATTTTTTTAACTTTTTACTATTTTGCCCGCCGGATATCTTATTGGGAAGTCTTAATATTCATGCGCATGTTCCAGGGGACGTTTCGTCCAAATGTAGGTAATTTTCGAATTTCCTGCCGGAAATGGTCTCAAACGACTGGGAGTGCCGATCTCAAACGAAGATATTCTGCTCTCGATGTGGAAGACAGAAAGTCTTATAGAGGGATTGCCGCTGTTCGGAAAACTAGAACGAAAATGCCTTGGCCAGGACAGAAGGTGGTTTCCATCTCCAATCTTCCCAGCAGAACCGAAACCACTTAAACGAGATAATCACCGTTCTTATAGGAGATATTTCCGTCAAGGCCTTGTTGGACACCGGCAATTCCAGATCATTTAAGATTGGAAGCCGACTGGCCGAGGTGCGATTATTTCTGGTTCCACAACTACCCATCGACGTGATCTTAAGTATGGAGTTACTGTGTTTCCGGGATTTCCGAATTACCTTCCGGCAGCACGATGTTTCTTGGAAAGAGAACGGCTCGTTGGCCTCCAAACTCCGTTGACCGTGCAGCATACTGATGTTATCAGCTCCTTGACGTAGTGCGAAAAAACAAAATTCAACGAAGTCGTGGAGGACGAACTCAGTAGTTTTGAACAAATGAAATCAAAATGAAACCTGGGACCAAACCGATTTAGCAGACATAACGTCCGTATAACCCAAAGATTTGAGAGAATGTGAATCAGGAAGTACATAAGATGTCTATCCGCTACCACACATCGCCGGAATCCTAGATGAATTGAGACGGATCAGGTACATCTCAACTCTGGACTTAAAACGAGGCTACTAAGTGTCGCTCTCTGAAGAAAACAAACTACTTAGCGAATTTGCATTCCCGAGGAGAAGTTCCTTCAAATTTAAAGTGATGCCTTTCGGCTTGCACTCTGCTGGGCTACATTCTATAGAAGTTTGGACCGGAAAAAGGGTCCGGAAATTGACCCTATCACCTTTGTCTATTTAAATGACATTGTGGTGTTGGGTGAAATATTCGAGGAACATGTGTCATTGCGAACCGTGTTACGTCGCCTTCGGGGGGCAAACTCGAAGATAAGACCGGAAAAGTGCGAGTTTTGCCGGAGTTCTCTCAAATATCTAGGACTCGTGGTAACCAAATACGGACTTCCAACCAACCCCAAGAAGATTGATGTAATTGATTTTATGGCCCCGTCAAACTATATTCGTCAACTCCGGCGTTTTTTAGTAGTCGCGGGCTGGTATGGCAGATTTGTGAGGGATTTTACCAAGATAGTTTCACCACTAGCCCTGCTTTCGAGGAAGAAGCAAAAGTGGAAGTTGGAAACCAAACAACGCCGACATTTCGAGGCTCTGAAGGCAGAACTCAACGTGTCGGCATGCCCGGACTCTTCCTGGCAATTCACTCTGCAAACCGACGCATCCGAGAGTAGACTCGGCGCCGCCCTAACTCAAGTTTTGGATGAACATGAACGTGTTATTGCCTATGCCAGCCGTACACTCAATGATGCCGAGGAGAACTATTCGGTGACATAGAAGGAGTCTCTGGCGATAGTATAGGCTATCAACATGATGAGGTCTTACTTGGAGAGACACCGTTTCACCGTAATGACCGATCACATAAGCCTTCATTTGTTGCAGTCGATAAAGTGGGAAGGATCGCAAGATGAAGCGTTTTCCTGCAACAGTGAGACTTTGAAATTACGTACAGAAAAGGAGCTTTAAACCGTGTCGCCAATGCCCTGTCGCGAGGTCCGTTACCCCACCAAGAAGAATCGTTTCTAGCTGAGGACGTGGTGCTGTGCCCGTATATGCCAGAAAACACCAAGAAATTTTAAAGGACCCAGATTTGAACCCGGATTTCCCTATCCAAGATGAAAAGTTGTACCACCATTTCTGGACTTCAAACGACTACACAGAGCCTGAAATGGAAACGCCTTGTAAACTATGTGTACCGACCGAATATCGTCAATCCGTACTGCAGGAGAACCACGATGAGCCAGTGGCTGGCCATCTGGGAATTGCTAAAAAATTTCTCGGGTGGCCCAGAATTACTGCTGGCTTGGCATGTTCCGTGAAGTAGCCTAATATGCCAGTAGAAACCTTCAGGAAAAATGCAACCTTATACCGTCCAACATAGGATACCTATAGCGTATGATCAGTGTATCAAAATCGTCTATAATGCAGTTGCTAGACGATACTACCATCCTTACTCAAACAATGATACTACATACTGGAGCATACCTTGAGGACACTTCTTAACAACAGTGTTTCAAATTTCAGCTTGATCGGACAGTCGTCTTGGGAGATATAAAAAAAATATGTCTGATTTCGTGCTGATTTCCTGAGATTCATTGCTATTCCCGCAATAACTCAAAAACAATTGATCCAATCATGACGAAACTTAGAACCTTATACGCAAATTCGTGCGAAATTTCTTGATCATTTCATTGGAACAATTCAAAATCAAAAGAATTAGTTTTTGAATATCTTATATATTCTAAACATATGAATCAGAGCAACAGCGTGATATTGTCTCATCCTGTAACAATCGGATTTTAAACCGAAATTGTTCTTAAACAATTAGGTTGGACTTTCTGAGGAAGAATCTGTGATCAAATTCAATTCTGTTTGGCCGACCGTGTGTGCTCTAAGGAGAAGAACTAGAGTCTTGAAATCTTCAGTGTATGGTCAGAGCCTGAAAATCTCGGTTGAGTTCGTTAATGGGTGAAATTGGCCGAAAGGTTTCAGAGTTGAAACAATTGAAAATTTTGGAGTTTGTTCCAGAATGAATTGATGCAATCAGATTGGACCTCCTTTATAAGTTGAAGAATACCATCGCGCAATTTTGGTCACAATTTTGAAAAGATCTTATCGTTAAAAAAATTTCAAACATATATTTTTTGCAAACTTTTTTCCCTAGAGACTATTGATCAGATCCGGTTGACATTTGGCACATACCATGAAGTCAATATTCAAAAACAATGTTTCCCATTTCAAGTCGATCAGAATTATCTTATTTTGTGAAACATAAGGGACAAAAAGTTAAGTTTGTTTCATTAGGCGTTCGTTCTAGGGAAAAAAAGCTTTATCCTTTTGCCCAGTCTCTTTGATTTTCAAGTTTTGAGCCGAAAACGGTCTTAATCGTTAAAAAAAATTGATTTTTGTTCCGAAAACTATTCCTCAGAGTTCAATGAGAATTGGCAGAGACCTTAAGATCAAAATATAGCAATGCTGCTCCAAGTTTCAATTTTAGAGAATATTTATCTACAGAGAAATTAGAGAAAAATATGTAAAATTTCTCGAAAATTTCAAATTTCGAGATAATTTCCTTAATTTCGCGGAATGAAGGGAGGTTTTTCGATTTTAAAATCTTTAATAGAAATGCCATTGCATAACTCTCGAGATTTCTGTTGGAAAATTTATTTTCGAAAACCATTCCTTACCTTACCATGGCGTTTGGACAGACCTTGAGATCACTATTTAACAACAGTAGTTTTATCAAATTTCGGATTTGATCGAATATTCATCTTGGGTTACATTAGGAAAATTTCAATTTCGTACTGATCTATTCAATATCATTGTTAATTATTTCTGAAATAACTCGAAATATACCTTATATCCGATCATCTATTGCTTAGATATGTATAGCTGCGGGATCACAGGATGGATTCCAAGAATTTGGCGTTCGTAATTAAACTGCAAACCTGCTCTACAATTATCAAGTTTTCAAGCAGATTCTCTCGGTTCTTATTGTGTTTACGATCACTGGTTAGGCCAGACGCAAAAAGATTAATAATGGCAGTAGAATTCGTAAGATCTTACAAGTGCTGAAAAGCTGCTGACTCCACGTCAGTGCTTTTCTAGGTTTTTTTCGAATGCCTGTTAAAGAAAAAATTTCTCAACTGTCACTTTTATTATCACGTTGTTTCACCTTATTCGCATGAATACCCTGTACCATGCGCTCATATGTCAGTTGTCTTAAGATAAACGAAACTTCGAAACAAGTCACGAAAATGTAAACTCTACAAATTCTAAAATATCTGATAAATGTTGGCAGTTAAACAAATTAATGAAAATTTATTTTAATCTAAAGATGTTTGTTCATCAAATCAAATGAGCAGAACTGGAACTGCTCATTTGGATGCTGGAAACTTGTTTTGTGGAACTCGGAATGTGCAAAATTATTTCTGCGCGTTTTTTGAATCACGATTGTGCAATGAGTAAATATATTTCGGGCATTGCCAAATTCGGGAATTAAGCGCAACATAAGCATTTGTTCGCAATGATGTAGGATAGAGCGCGCAAATATTTAGAGGATTCAATCCGAAGTTGGATCGGCAGTCCGGCTTTGTGTTCACTGAATTCAACACGAAATCCTCTGACTAAAACTAATTATCTCCTCAACCGTAAGATTGATTTACCCACCCCCGATCCACACCCTTCAAAAAATCCACCCACCCGTTGTGAGTCGATCGGATCATGATAAATTATAAGGCCGAAAGCGTGCTTAGGCATGTCGGACGGACCTGCTCTAATCATGAAAAGATTCGCTTCTTGGAAACTTCTGAAGTCCTAGTTGGATTTTGTTTTCGTCGCACCGACACTCAAATTAATGAAATTTCGGTCCATTCATCTCGACGGTATAAGAGAAGAATTAATTTTTGTTCCTGAATGTTCGGTCCTGGCCGCTTTTTCCATCTGTATAGCGAAGTTATGCAGAATAGATGTTCCCGCTAATTTTCGAGAGTTAATTGAGGCTGAATTGGTGACGGTTCTTATTTTTCTTCTTGTAAAGTGTCGAGATTCCCTCATTTAAAAGTTTTTGCTATTGAATGAAGGAAAGAGTTGGAGAGTTGGAATTGTTCAATTTATTGGACAGATAGTTTTTTGTGATCCAAATCCCAAGAATTATAAGGACACAAATCAATTTCCCGTGGAATTTTGGTCATCAAGTCATGTTATTGATCTTATTAATCTTTCTTGAATTTCTTGGTTCAACTGGTTTGAAACTGTCGATCACCAATTTTGTGCGAAGTTTTGTGATAACAGTGTCAATAGATTAACCCGAAAAAAGAACTACCAAATTGTTCATTCGAATATTCAAAATTCTAGGATCCTCTCATCAAATTATCCTCACAAAATTCCGTATGAACCCTCAAGCGGTCATTAGTCAATCGAGTACTGAATTTCAATTCGATATCCTCTCTATTTCTGAAAATATTGGGAAAATAAAATAGGGAAAGGGGAAATCATTTGGGTGGATTTTACCTATTGAGGAATTTAGTCCACAAAGTTGAGGTCCAAACCTAATCTAAAAATATCGGCTATCTGATTTTTTGCTTTCCGAAATTTTGTGCTTACGATTGGACCTAAAGTTTTTGGAAGAAACGACTAAGAAACTCGATATTCGTAGAGTAGATTTAGGGTTCACGAAGGTCAAATTCGTCAAAGAGTAAAATCCAACCAATGATTCCGTAGATATTCAAAATTTCATACTTCCAATTTTTCGAAAAAATACACAAACGTTTCAATTGAATTTCCGTACTTGAGTGAAATATGTCAGCTTGAAGGTACAAGCAGACTTTTGTGTTGATAATATTTATTTATTTATTTATTTATTCATTTATTCAATTATTCACGGGATAAACCCAATTACACAGAAAATAAAAATTACATGAATTACATGAATAGTGCAAATATTATCGAACTAAATCAAACATTCGTTAACACTTCCCACTATTGCAGAATATGATGAATTGAAAAAAATCGATTCCTAACGGAAAGGCAACATTGACACTTTTCGAAATTCTGGGAGCAGGAGATGCTCTCGAATAATTAAACCGGTAATTCGCAACGTTTAGCAGGGTAGACTCTTTAGTGTTTCTTGGTGGCACACGAAAACCAAACAGTGAGAGAAGCTTTGTCGTCGACAGCATCCCCCCGATTAGTCTTGCAAAAAACAGGACATCGCCCCTTGTCCTACGTGTTCTCAAAGTAGGCAATCGAAGTTGAGCTCTTATATGAGTTGCTGAGGAATTGATTCGGGGGATGCCCATTCGGCAAGAAATACAAAGCAGAAACCTATTCTGAACATCCTCCAGCAAAGTATACGGGCACTTATATGAATGCCTCATAATGGAACCAAGCATCCCCAAACTTCTACTAACAATTCCCTCAATGTGCGCACTGAAACTCATTCTGGAGTCGTACACAACACTCAAGCCCCTCACGGTATCAACCTCACTCAATGTTTTACCAGTCAAAATGTATCCTGAACGGAAATGAGTTATCTTCCTGGAAATGGACATATGCCTGCACTTTCCAATGTTAATAAAAACTCCGTTAGTCATACATCATTGCTCAAGCCTCTCCATATCAGATTGTAGATTCAACATATCAAGCAGACAATTGACCATCAGGAAAACCTTCAAGTCATCGGCAAACAAGATAAATTTCGCGAGCCTAAAACAAGTAGCGATGTCATCAATATATATTAGGAACAAAATAGGACCACATATGATGAGGAAAACGAAGCTCGAACTTTTACACTCTGGGTACGATGATCCAACTAGGACATGAACCAGTCAAGTAATCGGCCGGTGATTCCGAATAATAATAGCTTCCTCCTTAAAACTTTATGATCCATTTTATCAAAAGCCTTAGAGAAGTCTGTATATATGACATCAATCTGATCCCCCCTCTCCAAAGAATCCCTAGCATATTGAGTGAATATGAGAAGGTTAGATACAACACCAATAAAACGATGCTGCTGTTCAGATAGTTCAGAAGATAGATCACCTTGTAACTGTTTCAGTATCAAGGATTCGAAAACTTTAGGTATGATACTAATGATACTAATAGGCCTGTAATTGTTTATGTTCGTTTTCTCACCAGGTTTGAACAAAGGTTTTACAATACTACATTTCCAACTCTATGGAAAAATACCTGTAGTCAATGATTTGTTGAAAAATATCTGAAGTGGGAGAGCAAGGGATGAAGAACAGCTCTTAAGAAATAATGCAGAAATCATGTCTGGTCCAGGACCCTTATTCGTATCAAAGGACTTCAGTAGACTTGAAACCTCATCAACAGAGAAAGATTGAATACTGTCATATAAGTGATCGAATTGCGTTGTTAAGTTATTATCACATGGGGAATTGGAACTTATAATATAATTAGATTTGAAATGCTCAGCGAAAAGTTCATCGATATGTGAGTCTGCATCAGCCCTACAACCGTCCAGGTGCATACTAGTCGGCAAGTCACTATTACTTCTTTTAGAATTGGTGAAATCCAGAATGATTTTACGTTCTCCTTCAGTGAAATCCCAATACCGGCAATATATTCCGCATAACAAGTGGCCGCCAAATCAGCACATTCCGATCTAATCCTACTGAACGCGAGGTAATCATCCCAGCGTTTGAACCTCTTATATTCTCGATGGATCCTTTTTTCTTGAAAGATGAGACTCCTCAGATCCTTAGTGAACCGAGGAGGAAAGGTTGACTTTTCAATGCGAATCTTGGGCACGAATTCATCTATGGCTACCAAAACTTCTTCGTAAAATTTATCGATAAGGTCATCCACCCGACCAGGCTCAGACAAAATTTCGCCCCATTCTAAGTTCAAAAAATATCTATTAAGTGCAACATAATTGGCTCTGAAATTGTAATGAGTAGTATCGACATTAGAAGATCTTGTAAGGTCCAGTGAAATAAGTGTACAAAGTGGAGAATGGTAAACGACTAATTTTGAAAGAACATCCACGTCGGGTTCCGTCAAACATACCACCGTGTACATTTTTTATTGAGTTTACCTGGTGCAAGCCGTTAAAAGTGATAGCGTCTCCAAAAATACGAGCACACCGATCGAAACATGTACCCATGCGGCCATGCTCATGCCACTCGGCATTAACCAAATTATATTCTCCAGCTATGAATATCCCATCAGGCCTTCTGTTATCCGAAATATGTTCTATGTTAGCACAGTGGCTCTCATAAAGCTGAAATCTATTTGAAGAACAAGAACCTGGGGGTACATAAACAGTTCCAAACACAATAACTTTTGAGCTACACCCAACCGAAAGAAACAAGTCCTCAACATCATCATTCAAAGAAGGCAATAAAGCCGAGCTGAAAATCTTTTTAACTGCAATCGAAACCCCACCACCACCTTCCTTCGAACTCGAACGACTAGACCTATTATTTCTGAAAACGTTGAAATTAGTGCATATGATAAGAATATCACCATATCTTTTTGAGGGGGAAGAAAAGCTGCATTTGTTGTTAATTTCTTGAGAATGAATTCAAATAAAAACTCGAGGATCACTTCAGTTTTTGACCAAGAAGTTTCCACCACAAAACAATAACATTATTGAGTTTGTCAGGAGCATGAATCTATCCAGGTGGTGGTCAAGGGTCGAGTTCATTAATTTTTTCGTTTATCGTTCATTTTGAGTGGAGTCGGGATATTTAAATTTTTTGAAAAATGATTCTAGATGAAGTTGAAATTTATGACCTTGTCAATTTAAAATAAATTCGGGAGTATTAATTTCGCGAAATGATGTTGATGAGTTTGGATCCAAATCATCCTTAAGAGTTGAATAAATTCATAAAAACTATCAAAGCACTGACGTGAGGTCAGGAGCTTCAAAGCGCTCGTTCACATTCGAAGCTATTTCATCAAAACATTTTGCATGAACCCCGCGCTGTCATTTTTCAATCGAGTGCAGAATTTCGATTCGAACGCATCTGCATTATTGGAAATACTGAGAATATGAAATTTCGAATGTATATATCTTCGAAACCGTAAAGAGGGGATTTCAAGTTTTCACGACTCTGACCTCTTTTTCGGATGTGATTGTGGTTGAGTTCAGCCTTACTGCCAATCGTGAAATGATAATCCATTTAGAGACTTGAAATTTGTTGAACTGGGTCAATTGCGAAAGCTGAATTCGTAAAATCATCATGATTCAGCATATATGTCCATTCGAAATTTCATTATTTCCTATCTTTTGAGTAACTCTGTGAAAAACAACGATACCGGAAAAATACCTGAGCAATTTGACACAATTTTTTCCAATATATCCGAAGAAAAATATCGGATCAAACTGAACTTTGAGATAGTTTTGTGGAATACTGATCAGGTTTTTGCCAATTTTGTTGGAATTTTATGAATAGTTTCCGATGAAAATATTTTTCAACTGTCCAAAATTTTTGAATACATTTTAACATTAACGATGCTCACGAAATTTTAAATAGAGTCTTGCGTTGGTATTCCTCAACTCACTAAATATTTTTAATCAGATCGCGTTTTTTCTTCTCGGAATATTGAGGAAATATTCTTAAACTTTCAATATCCCCAAAAATGAATATTGGACCAAACTTAAATTTGAAGAACTGTTTTCGAATATTGATTTCAAAGTTTATCCCACGTTCCAATCTGATCGCGTCAATAGTTATCGAGATATTGAGAAAACATTCTCCAAATTTCAAATAACAACGAAATTGGACATAATTTTGACTGATATCCCCAGAAATAAACGTCAGATCAAATTGAAATTTGAAAAACTGTCGTGAAAGACTAAATTCATAGCTCTTGTTGAGTTTAATCGAAATCTGGTCATACAATTCAGGAAAAAATATTTTCTCTCGTAAAATGTGGATATATTCGGAATAACCATTTTTTCGAAATTTTTAACGACTGGAGAAGCACAAAAATTTGCGGTGAATTGCTTGCTGATATTCTGAACTCCTTGAGATATAGAAGATATAACCTAAAACTTTCAAACAACGGAACTTCACTTTTTTTATTTATCTCCGAAAGTGAATATCGTATCGAATTCAAATTTGAAAAAACATTCGTTGAATACTAGTTGTAAGGTCTGTGCCAAATTTCATTTTATTTTATCTCCGAGGTTGTATATCGGATTGAATTTAAATTTGGATTATTGTTGTGAAAAATTGACTCACAAGTCCGGGCCAAATTTCGATGAAATCTGGTAAATATTTTCAGAGAAGATTTCCTAACAGCTGGGTCCACACAAAATTCTGCTCTGAGTTGCGCAATGTTATTTTCAAACTATCTACGAAGTTTTGATCTGATCAAATCCGTACTTTAAGAGATATAGGAGAATCCAGAGCAAAAATTCAAATGGGCTTTATTTCAAAACTATTCGACTGATTTCACCTATCAAAGAACTTAACCGAGATATTTGGACTACAAACCTAATCTGGTAATTTTGAAATGCTAGGTCATTTTCTTGGAAAGTTAGAGCACATACGGATGGACGGACGAACAGAATTGAATTTGACCACGGATTCTTCTTCAGGGTATTCAACCCAATCGTTCAAGACCCCTTTCGGCTTCAAATCCGAAAATTACAGACATTGTGACATTGTTTCTTTCCGATTCTTATTTAACTTTCGGAGATATCGGATGAAGACATGTGAAATTGATTGTATTTTTGGAAAAATCGTTGCTATTTCCGAAATACATCGAAATAGACTGATTTGATCATTGTTAAGCTTGACAGCTAGTTGTTGAATGCTGATGCTCAAAATTATGCGAAATTTTATGATTTTCGTATCATCACAAAAATTAAAAAAAAATTATTTCAGGAAACTTATTTTCCGATTTCGAAAGAAATTTGCTAATTGCCTTGAACCTTTTATCTCATTACAGTTCACATAATTTCAGTTTGATCGGTTTCCCCTTTATTCAAATATTGAGACGAAAATTTCAGGATCAATGGTTTTTCCTCTCAGTATTGATATTTCTGGAATAACTAGAGGATTTCTGATACAATCACGATGTGTTTCAAAAAACTTCCGAATGATCTTTTTCAAGATTGTGTTGATGGAATGATTATCATGAAATTGCCCGTGAAGTTGTGCATTTGTTGAGCTATGCCAGTGGGAAAAACGATACCGAGAAAAATTAACAAGCTTTCAAACTTTCCCGTATATTTTCGAAAGCTGAATCCAGTTCGAACAGTTGTGAAATATAAGGGGTATCATGCAAAACTTCTTGGGGATTCAGCCAAAAACCATTTTCCGTATGAGTGTAGTAAAATTGGAGTTTGTCAATGAAAGGTTCCCTTTTCACCAACGAAACTAAATGTGTTCTTTCCTTTCAAGGCAGGTTGATATGTCTGAATCACACCTGAAATCAGAAGAGAAGACGAAAAATCAAAATGAACTAGTTAAGGATTTATTATTCATTTAATTAATTTTAAGTTCGAGAACAACCTCAAAAAAGAATCAGATATCGAATTTATTACCTCGAAACAATCGTCAAATTCATATATGAGACAACCATTAATTGAGTGTTATATTGTTTCCTCTTCTTTACCACACTCGCCCTTTGGATTTTCGACAAATTCAATTTGAAGATGATTCAATTACTATGACCTGTTCTGAATCTATTCAAAATGCACCAAATTTTTTGTTGGAGATCAATACCAGAAGGATCGCTGATAAAACCTTTGTTGGAAACATTTCTTTTTCTTTTTAATGTAATAGAGAAAATCAGCAATCCATGAAAGTTTACACGATTTCAATCTTGCAATTTAAGAATCCGGAATATAGGACATGATTGGGAAAAAATTCGAAACAAAATATTATCTATCCCAAGGTTTGATCACTGCAACCTGTCTGCGAATAGGAGGCGATACTTTATTCGAATCTTGTGCATCTTATATTCCCACAAATAATCCCCGTGGCAACACTGAGCTGTGCATTAGTTTCTCTAAAGCCAAAGCTTCCGCACGAGTATGGCAGAGTCAGCACCTCAGGAAGAACTAGTTTGTCTCTGAAGAATAGTATTCCTGAATTTCAACTTCATGCATAGGTTTTTCAAATGAACCTTGAAATGAAAAAATCTCATTTTACTTCAAGATATACCTGAGTGAAATTATGTTTCAGGACGGCAGTATTAAAAGTGAAGATGTTGAAACTTTTAAACTTCTGTTAGTTATTCAAATGAAAACATGAAGTTTCCATTTTTAAGGATATCGCCATAAACGCCACTCAATAAAATAATTTTGCAAAATAATTCTTAATATTTCCTCCAAACAACGCAAAAGGGACAACAATTATAGAATTGCCGAGAAGCAAGCACCAACTTCGGACCTTTACAATATGAAAAGGAAGCAATGTGAATTCATGCATGTTGAAAAAAAAATTTAAATTTGTCATACATAAATGGACATGTTGTATAAAATTTGCCTTGTTTTTAACTTGAAAAGTAGCAGTGACTAATTTCTGAAATGAAGAGGCAACATTTTATGAAATTCTGTTCACAGGAAATCCAAAAAAAAGGTCAACCTTGGGGATTTTTTCAACCTACAAAATAGAACACAACATAAGTTTTTATTCCTAGTATTTAATCAATGAAAATCTCCGTTCACATTCCACAATTCAGATTTATATGAGCACTAATTAGCAACTCATAACCTAGTAAAGATGAACGGGTCAGGTTCTGAAGTGAATTGAATGCATATCTACGTGGCTGGCAATCACGACAAGGAGGATCAAAGCCAGGCCCAAAGTACCAGAGTAACATGAAAATTGAACATTTATGTAGTGATAAAACTTACACATGCAGAATGAAGGGTTCAGATACCAATTATCACCTTGATATATTGAAATATTCCTTGGAGGATATTGCTTGGAAAGGAAAGCATAATGTTATTTACTGAGAAAAAGTATATTCAGTATCAAGAACGGTAAGGACATTTTACTGATCGGAGACAATAGTTTGAAGAAGGGGCGATGCGAAGACTCCAATCATTGTCTGAGATCCGTAGTCATTAACGTCCGAGATACTTACAGCGTTTTTTGCACGATAGACACTCTTTTCACTCAAAATACAAAACAAATATCCAAAAAATTAAAATAGTAATTTGCCAATGCTGTGTACGAATATAAGGGAAGCCGTTGTCTCAGTTATAAAAGCTTATTGATTGTAGATGGTCAAAGTGACAATAATCAACGGAATTTGCCCATGATATAATTCGAAAAAATGAGCGATATCGAATCTTCTGAAGAAAGTGAAATTCAAAAGGCCTGGAAAAACGGCTGTTCCGCAGTTATTTTCGAGAAATATTGAATGAATCAAATCCTGAATCTACTTGAATTATTTCATTATTTCAATGAATTTTTTAGTCATTCACTTACCGTTCTATTCATCTTACTTAGACACCGGTGAAAATAATCTATTGATCTAGCAACAAACGCAGTAACTGACAAAAGTCATTCTATCGTGCAAAAATCAAATATAACACAGTCGATACAGTGCGAGGAGCAAAAATCCTTAACTCCCAAACACATTGCATTATCATGGAGCCTAGAATTATTATACGAATATATAACATACTCATTTAAAAGTTCTGCTCGGCAATTGAACGAAATTCGAGTTAACCGAAATACTGGGTCACAACTTTGAAATTAAACCATATACATGAGCGGTCCACATCATTTGAACATATTTCAGACCCACCAATTTTAGACCGCGAGCTTTCAAAGGCTTTTGTCGAGTTCTTTTCGAGCGTACTGATTGTAAATATTCGCAGTATTCAGAGATGTGAGTAGGGATGTGAACCTACTGTTACTCTTTCTCTGTCGGGTAATCAGGCAGTGTACTTTGGGCGGACTTATCAATGATTTTTCGGGTTTTCAGTAAGCTTAAATAATTATTTTCAACAAGTTCAACTCTGATTCATTTAACAATTTATAAACATTGAGTTTTACAGCAGTTTTCATAGTTATCTGTGAATCGAACTTATCTTTGTTATTTTCAATTGTCAATGTAAGTGCTGTATCCGCAAATGTAGCATTTTGTTAAATTTTATTAGACTCTTTACTGATTACCTCAGAAAAGAAAGAATGATAATATTTAATTATGACGTATGGAAGGATGTAAGGAGAGAGGGCATGAATTCCACCCGCTTTCCCCATGCATATTTTGTGTCGTTAATTTCCGGATCTATAACCAAAGCCCTAGAAAAAGTAGAGATATCACTATATTTAAATGATATGTACATTCAAGCTTTCATATTTCAATCCGTTCTCACAACTTATCGTTAAAACAATACCCCGGTAATGTTAGCTCCCAGTCGGCCAGCTCCACGGGAACTTTTCATTCCACCTCGGTCGAACGCACTCTCGTAATTTTTATGTTTTCTGGACGATTGAACGTAATAAAATTAGGTTCATCTCATAGAGGAATCGAAGAGCAAGGAATAAACAATTTTTCGTCCATATAATCTCAACTGTGAGGATAAATTCTACGATAGAATTTGAGGATTCCATGCTAACCAGCGAGATTTTCGGATTTTTTATATTTTCGTTATTAGCGACCAAGAATAAAACCTATTCTATGTAAAAAAAGATAAAAATCTATATTCGAACAATTTTTCATGCAGATAGGTTGACTCTAATGGTCCAGCTTTAAGGACCGAATTGTAGGTTCTCATGCTGGCCGAACATATTTTCGTCGTTTTCATGATTTCCGAATAGGAGGCCAAAAAAAATTCCATTTGATATTATGCAGGATTGAACCCCATGGTTGATTTTTCGGTTACATAGGTTACCCTTAAGGCTCCATCTCCAAGATCCGAATTTTATGATCTCATACCGGCAGAACATATTCTCATGATTTTCATGTTTTCAGAATAGGCGGCCAAGAAAAATTTTCAGTTGATTTTATGCAGGATTAAAAGGGCTATAAATGGTTATTTTTTTCGTTCACATAAGTTACTCCTAAGGGCTTTGCTCCAAGATCCGAATTGTATGATCCCGTGCTGGTCGAATACATTTTCGTGGTTTTCATGTTTTCAGAATTTGCGGCCAAAAAAAAAATTTCATTGATATTATGCCGGATTGAAAGAGCTATACATGATTGATTTTTCGTTCACATAGGTAACCCCTAAGGGCCCTGCTCCAAGATCCGAATAATATGATCCCATGCCAGCCGAACTTATTTTCGTGATTTTCATGTTTTCAGAATAGGCGGCCAAGAAAAATGTTCAATTGATATTATGCAGGATTGAAAGAGCTATGCATGGTTGATTTTTTTTCACATAGGTTACCCCTAAGGGCCCAGCTCCAAGATCCGAACTGTATGATCCTGTGCCCGCAGAATAGATTTTCGTGATTTTAATGTTTTCAGAATCTGCGACCAAAAAAAATTTTAAATGGTATTATGCAGGATTGAACGAGTTATACATGGTTGATTTTTCGTTCACATAGATTAGCCCTAAGGGCCCAGCTCCAAGATACGAATTTTATGATCCCGTGCCGGCCAAATAGATTTTCGTGATTTTCATGTTTTCAGAATAGGCAGCCTAGAAAGATTTTTAGTTGATATTATGCACGATTAAAAGGGCTAGAAATAGTTATTTTTTCGTTCCCATATGTAACTCCTAAGGGCCTATCTCCAAGATACAACTTGTATTATTCCTTGCCGGTCGAATAGATTTTCGTGATTTTCATGTTTTGAGAATAGGCTTTCAAGAAAGAATTTCATTTTATATTATGCAGGATTGAAAGAGCTTTATACGGCTACGAAGGTAACTCCCAAGGGCATGGGATCATACTCTTCGGATCTCGCAGCTGGGCTCCTACGAGTTACCTGAGTGAACGAAAAACAAACCATATATAGCTCTTTTAATCCTGCATAATATCAACTTAAATTTTCCTTGGCCACCTATTTTGAAAAAATGAAAATCACGGAAGTCAATTCGAACCTCTAAAGATCTACCGATTGAAAACCGTTACATATGGAGTGTCATCTGCTCCTTTTCTGGCTTTACGATCTTTGAAACAATTAGCGCAAGATGAAGGAATTAATTTTCCCCTGGCGGCAAAGGTGTTGCTTGAGGACACCTATATTGACGACGTTGTCACTGGTGCTTCTTCACTTGAAGAAGCCAACATTTTGTAGAGTCAGTTGATCGGTTTATTCGAGAGAGGAGGTTTCAATTTGAGAAAATGGTCCAGTAATAGTGAAATACTTTTAGAAGCTATAGCTGCTTCTTTGCGCACAATAGAACATCTTGATTTAAGTTCAGGGGCAGATTTAGCTCTGAAAGTTTTAGGATTGTTGTGGAATCCAGTTTCAGACACCTTTTCTTTTTCTGTTTCTCCTCAAAATGATTCTAGTGACTAGTATTCTCACAACTAGCACGGATATATGATTCGCTAGGTTTGTAAGCGCCATTTACTTCTTTGATTAAGAACCTCATTCAAAGATTATGGATGATGGGCCTCACTTGGGATGATCAACTGCCAAACGAAATTTTGCATGTTGGGAATCGCGTCGTATCACAGATTCCAAGTCTTTCTCAACTTGAAATCAAAGGACATTTAACTTGTTCAAATGCATCTAGAGTAGAGCTACACGGGTTTTGTGATAGTTCTGAAAGGGGTTATTGTGCAGTTTTGTATCTCAAGACTGTCTATGTTGAGGGTAACGTTTTTGTCAATTTCGTTATAGCTAAAAGTAAAGTTGCACCGCTCAAAAAAAACTGTATACCGCGATTAGAACTATGCGCCGCGGTTCTGCTTGCCAAACTTATTTCTTTTGTTTTGACAGTTTTTTCCGACAAACTCTCGCTCGCAACAGTTCAAGCCTGGTCAGATTCACAGGTAGTTCTGGCGTGGCTTCGGTCACCTTCTTATCGATGGAAGAATTTTGTAGCTAATAGAGTATCATATATTCAGGAAAAAATCCCATTCGCTCAGTGGAATTTCGTTTGTTCGGAAGACAATTCGTCTGATCTTGGCAGTCGGGGTCTCATTCCCTCAGATATGCTTGGCGATAAGTTTTGGCTTAGGGGTCCAAAGTTTTTGTGTGACGATCAAACTCATTATATTTTCCCATTAGATGACTCTTCAGATAATTTTGTATCAGACGCTATAAAATGCGAAGAAAAAAAAATTAATTTACTCGGAACACCTCAAATTGAAAATTTTTGCGAATTTCTTTTGGAAAAATATTCTAAATTTTCGACAGTATTACGTGTCTGCGCATATGTTATGAGATTTGTCCATAACATGGCTCATACCCAGGAAAAACGATGTGGCCCTCTCGGTTCATTAGAGCTCCATTTATCATTGATAAGACTCGCAAAATATACACAGTTAGTTTCATTCTCAGATGAAATCTACTCGAATAAATTTTCCAAGCCATTAAGAAGGCTCAATGCTTTCAAGGGCGAGGAGGATCTACTTTGAGTGGGTGGTCGTTTAAGTCATTCCGATTTGCGATATGAAACCAAACACCCAATTCTCTTACCTAGAAAAAGTCTATTAACCGATCATCTTATTGATCACTACCATAGAAAATATTTTCATGTTGGTCCACGTCAACTGCAATTTTTACTCGCTCAGCGATTTTGGATATTATCCTCAAGACGAGACATAAATTGCGTTTTGTCAAAATGTGTCAAGTGTTTCAGAATGAAACCTATCGCCTATCAACCCCCTATGGGTAATTTACCTAAGTCAAGGTTTCCAACGATAAAGGCTTTCTTACACAGCAGATGTGATTTCGCTGGCCCTTTCACGATTGCGCCCATGAGAAAATATCGTGGACAAAAAACTTCATAGGCCTACATGTGTATTTTTGTATGTCACTCAACGAAGGCAGTTCACTTGGAATTGGCCAATAATCTATCCTCCGAATCTTTTTTGGCAGCTCTTCAAAGATTTATTGCCCGAAGAGGTCGCTGTACCGATTTATATTGCGATAATGGTACTAATTTTATCGGCGCCGATCGCGAACTAATTAAACTGATGAAAATTTGGGCGGAACAGGAGGTAATAAAGTTTCATTTCCACCTCCCTTCCGGTAGCCATTTCGGCGGTTTGTTTGTTGTTGGGGCCCAAGTTCTAACATACGAGGAATTTTATACACTTCTAACCTTGATAGAATCTCTTCTCAATTCTCGTCCATTATGCGCCCTTAGTTCAGATCCAGATGATTTAAATTGCCTAGCTCCAGGTCACTTTTTAACGCTGGAACCTCTAACTGCTTTACCGGTGCCAGATATGACAAGTCAACCGATCAATCGGCTATCTCGTTGGCAACTTCTACAAAATATCCATCAACATTTTTGGATAAGATGGAGAAACGAGTATCTTCATACGTTGCAACAACGTGTCAAATGGTTGGACGTTGCTGACCCTGTTACAATTGGTAAATTGGTGCTGATAAAGACCGATAATATTCCCCCGAATCGCTGGCGTCTAGGACGTATAATTACCCTATACAAAGGGAGTGACGGCGTTTCACGAGTTACGCAAGTGAAAACTAGTGATGGAATCCTCACTAGAACGTTGGTAAAACTTTGTCCGTTACCGATAAGCGATAAGGAATAATTGCTGTATTTTTTTGTGCTTGGTTTTTTTGATATTTCTGCGTGACAGTTTGCACAACTTCGACTTTTTTTCTTTTTTTTTTTAATTCGTTGATTATAAGTTTTCTGTTTGAAAAATGCTATGGCATTTTTGGGGGGCAGGAAATGTTGTAGTAAATTCTTCTTTTTTTCCATTTTGAAAGTTCACATCATTTTTGAATTATTTTTATGCACCAGATAGCCTGAGGAGCATTGGTTACTACGACTGATGCGTGCTGTGTATGCGCGACTTCCAGAAAATGAACAATGTGACAGTTTTTTTTTTTTGATTATTAGTATCTTGACTTTGCTCTCGAACGCTACCGCCACACATATAAGTTTTATAAATCGCATTTTCGCTATTAAAACTTTTCTCTTATTTCGAGATCGAACCTAGTGTTTCGCAACTGTGAATTACCCTTTATATTAGGATATTATTTTGCTGAAAAATCGAGAATTGAAGATCACAGACCTACAGCCGAGAGTTCTCTCAGGAAGACAAGTGGAGGATTACTTTGTGGTGAGTTTGGTGCATTTCCTTTCTTTTGTTTCTTTTATTTCTCAATATTTCAAAACCTATGTTTCCTACAGTCCAACCAGTCTCTCAATTATAAGAGCTTACCGCAACACATGAAAACCACGAAAATCTGTTCGGCCAGCATGAGAACCTACAATTCGGTACTTAAAGCTGTACCATTAGAGTCAACCTATCTGAATTCTATCTTGGAATTGACCCTTTCGGTTAAGGTATGTTAACGAAAAATTGTTTATTTCTTGGTTTTCCATTCTTCTATGAAATGAACCTAATTTTATTACGTTCGCAAGTCCAGAAAACATAAAATTACGAGAATGCGTTCGACCGTGTTAGACTGAAAAGTTCCCGTGGCCGAGAGCTAACATTACCTGGGGTAAAACAATTACTCCTTGAAGAAGTTACTTAGAAACTCGATACCTATAGACCTTAATAAGGAAGGCCGATTTAGTGAATTCAACATTTTAATTCCCTAATATTTCAAAATTCACTTTGGGGAATTGAAATTCAGTACTTGATAACAAGTGACAACTCGAATGGTACATACAAAATTTGTGAGGATTACTCGAGCAAAATATCGAAAAATAATGAATATTTGAAAAGAATTTAATTATTTGTAATTGTTTTGATGACACAATCATAACAAAACTTTGTACTTAGTTGTTCAACAGCATTTTCAAACTGATTCCCAAGTTTCGTCATAATCGAATAATTTTTTTCCGAGTTTTATCTGGGAAAGCAACTATAAAGAGAATAACCTAGAAATCACTGACGTGAGCTTTAAGCCGCTTGTTCTGTTGCCAAAGCAGTCGTCTCTACACGTTTTTACCCCTTCAATCACAAATCTACTTTTTGTATGGTCCTCACGAAATTCTGCAGGGACCTCAAGCTATCTCGATCAAGTACTAGAATGCAATTCAATCCAGAATTTTGAATGGGAATCAGGAAAAACCGGGGAATTCAACGCATTGAAGCATTCGACCTTCCTT
The DNA here is from genome assembly GCA_958510865.1 of Myrrha octodecimguttata. Classification (NCBI taxonomy): domain Eukaryota; kingdom Metazoa; phylum Arthropoda; class Insecta; order Coleoptera; family Coccinellidae; genus Myrrha; species Myrrha octodecimguttata. The sequence continues at coordinate 14,965,689 of OY294058.1, read as the reverse complement.
ATTAAACTGAAAACCTACTCTATAAATATATTCTCAATGTCGATTCTTTCAAAAGTTAATATGTTTACGGCTGGCCTAACCACTGATAGTGAACAAAATATCTTCCAGAAGTGGCTTGATAATGGAAGAGTAAGTTTGGAGTTTAAACCCGGCCGCAATCAATGATTCCGCGGATTGTGACGTCCCTTTTCGGGGATGGAGTAACTTGTGTTCTTTACCTTTCTACAACCGGGCGTCAGTTACAATTGGTTTTAAAAGGTTGTAACTCCTTCACAGAGTCGCTCACTGTGTTAATCATCTCTGAGTAGCTTTGAAACAGTTGGAGAAGGGTTCCGTTTAATCTAGGGTGGTAGCGATTAATCATTATATGTTCCTTCTCAACTGCCCTGACCCTGTACCGTTACAGCAGTTAAATATTTATGTACAGCTTCATTACAATATTTAAAAATTCATACACACCGACACTGAGGGCAGTTTCCAAACAGGAGTGCAGTGTCAAGAGAATTATGACAATGTATAATCAGCTAACGGTCAGAAATAAACATCTTATGTACTGGTGATCAAAACACCAACTCGGACAGCAATCGCTCTAACTCAATACGGATATATAACATATATCGATGTTGGTACAGAAAATAGAGTGGGCAACAAGTTCAACTCAGGAATATTTGTGAACACGACTATAATCAAACTACAAGAAATGTCAATAAAAATATGAAGAATACTATGACGTGTATGGCGGACTTTTACAGTGTAATAGTATGTAATATGCACAGATTAGTGATGCCTACGAGAGTCTCGTCTTGAAAACGAGACGAGACTCGAAACGAGACCGTGAATTCTCCATAAGAGCTGGACGAGACTTTTACTCGTACGAGAGTCTCGTTGGTCTAGAAAGTCTCGCAAGGCACCATTTCATTTCAATCAAAATGTAATCATGTTTTATTTTCATTAGCTGAAAGTTGATGGATTTCATCAGATCGTTTTCATACAGAATTGACTAGTCAGTAAAATGTAGATACCTAAAGAAGCTATAACATAACGAAAGAATTCTCGTAACACTAAACATTTGTGAAAACCAAATACTGCCTCCTTAATTTTTTAATTGAAAATCAGTTCTCATGAAGTGAAGACCGAATATATAATACAAATAGAGGGTGATATCGGAGGAGACCGTCAGATTTTAGTATAAGTTTACAATGGTCAAGATAATTACGAAACAATATTTGGTTCATGATTGGGGGGTCTCTGTTGGGACTATACAGGGTGATATGTCTGATTCTACCGATTTCTCTGTTATTGGTAACTTTGGTATGGCCATTCGGTTTTGATGACATTTCCAGTGTAGCACAATATAAATTAGCATATTCAAAACTTCTAAAATTTTTTCCGAAATACGCGGTTTTTATTGTGATGATTTCAGATTGATTGTGCAGGTTTAAAAATACACTGTACATTGCGTTTCTGAAACTCCTTTTTCCGTTTCAGATTCTACCGGTTTCAGATTCTACCGTTATGAATCGTTATTCAGGTGTATCCAATTTTTTGGCACACCCCCAGAAAAAAATTCAAAAATAAAAAAGTTCAGAATTCCACTCCAACTGATTCTACTTTTAGTGATAACTTTTGTATGACTCATTCGATTCTGATGAAATCTCCAGTGTAGTACAATATAAATGGGTGTATCCAATAATTTCAACATATTTCTCGAACTATTACGATGATATGGTGATAATTCCAGTTTTATTCGGCAGGTTAAAAAACACCCTGAAACATCTTTATCTATTTCAGATTCTGCCACAGAGTAGAGAAGTATACTCCTCTATTTTGTGATTCTGCCATAATGAGTCATTATTCAGGTGTCTCTTTTTTTTATAATCGAAATTTCGCTCGAAAGCAGCGACTACTAGTGATTATAGCTGTATCACCCAAGGATGATATTATGTTTAAATTCGAAGTTCATATTCGATTGCTCATATATTCTGCATAGAATCATAATTTAATTTTTTGTACACCTCCGATGCTCTACTGAAGGATTATTTCTATGCAACAGCGTACTTAAAAGATTCCGTTCAATAATGTTAATAATTAATTTAATAATAATGTTAACTCATTTACGCATTTGAAGGTATTTTCTGAATCAAATGATTCCATACAGAATATAAGCAATTAAATATAAATTACGAAACATAGAACTTAGGAACCGCTTCGAATATACAGTTTTATTACCTGAGCAAAACATTTCCACTGCTTCGCAGCGAAATTTCGATGATGTTCCTTTTTAAGAATTCTCTCTCGGGAAACCGAAGGTTTGCCAAATAAATTAAAAACGCCTAAATAATGACTAATTATGCTAGAATCGGAAACTGGTAGCGAAGTTTTGGGAACTCAATGTAAAGGATGATTTCAACCAGCGCAATCATTCTGAAATGATCACAATTACATTTCTGTATTTCGAGAAAAGAGTGAAATTATTAAAGGTTCTCATTCACATTCTACAACACTAAAAATTTCATAAAAATTGAATGAGTTATACCAAAATGATAGAAGTGAAATCGATTGAAGCAAATTTTGAAATTGTCTTTTTTTGAAACAAATTTTCTCGGAAAACCATAGGTCTACCAAAAAAACTAAAATTGAATTGAATTGAATAATGAATCATTGTAGCAGAATCGTAAACTCATAGCGAAGTTTTGAAAACGCCATGTTCAGGGTTTTTTCAACCTCAAAATTAATCTGAAATTATCACAATACCAACCGAGTATTTTGAGAAAAAATTTTAGAATTATTGAAAGTGCTCATTCATATTAATTGTACTTCACTGAAAATTTCATCGAATCCAAATGAGCCATAACAAAGTTATCATTGAGAGTGAAATCGGCCCAATCTGTCAAATCACACTGTATTGTCTCAGTAGGAATCCCCAACCATCAATCAAACATTGTCTTGAGTAGTCCAAACTCCTGCTGGAAGGTGACGGTCTTCTCCGGAATCAACCTGTATTTCCACAAATTATTCGTTTATGAGAATAAATGGTGAGGTCATACTGAAATACATATCTTCTGTTAATATTGATCGATTATTACCTATTCGAACTAACTGTTTTAGTATTGTTTTTACTTCCGTAACTGTTATCATTATTAGAATCAAATTGCGATAAATGCCGATTCAGAATATTTTCTTCAAGCAATCCAACCAATTTCGAAATGAAAAGCTTGACCTTCATAATCACAAGCATGGATTTATTCGAATCTCCATGACTCGAAAACAATTTTCCGTCGTGGCCCCTAAAAAGAATTTTTTTCAACAAAAATGTATTGATATTTGATTTTTTCAGTAGAAATCATGGTGCAGACGTACTTTTAAAAAAGTTATGAAATTTCCGGATGACCGAAGAGACATATATGAATATGATGCCACTCCTACGAAAGAGACAAAGTTACATGAAATTTGACTTTACCATTGAAAACTATTTCCATATGCCACAATCTAACTCAAATACCTACCATCATTATTCTCAAATTCATTCACGAATACAAAAAATTCGATTTTGAGTTTCAAAATATGATGTATTGGAAAAACTGAAATATAACGAACATCTATGTTTATACGGAAATCAAAATGGTGCGAGAAGTAACAACTAAAGCAAAAATTATTCATGCAATTTCTCTGAAATATATGATGGAATGTTTCAAGCAATTGAGGATTGCAAACTAAAATCAAATAATGCATGGGCACGGGACTCCGGGACCTTTACGAAACTCTCGTTCGAGACTCGAGATGAGACGAGACTGAGGACTGCGAGATGAGACTCTAAACGAGACTCCGATTTCAAAAACGAGATGAGACGAGACCCTAGGAGAGTCTCGTCTTGTTGGTCTCGAGGGAATCAATAGCAAAGAATATCTAAACGGTAACGAACGATATTGAATACAATGATACGAACAAAAATAGTGATGATTATTAAACGAAATGGTATATAAGCACGGATGGTGTGAGGTTGGAGCAAGAAAATATATGAGAGCGTTCAATGTGGTGATATGGAAATGGTCAAAAAAAAAATAATACGGGGATCGTGGTATCGACTTGCGTTCTAGATCAGGCTATCAGTTATCACACTTCGAATAACTGTCTTCAGATTTTGAGCTTTGTATGAAGTCAGAATCGTGAAGGCTAAAGAACTGCACTGGGAAAACCACCCTTTGACACGTAGTCTGTCCTTAAAAGGACAAGGAACAGTGAATTTGAAGGCAATGGGCTCAAACTTTTCAAGACTGGGTTGGATAACAAACTCAGGGGCTCCTCAAAAGTTTTATCCAACTAACATCCAAGCCAAATGAGAATCCCTCTGAGTCCCAACAACCAGTGCGATAGAAGACTGGTTTAAGGTTAAGACCCAACGAGTACACTCAGAAAACCATCTTCAGACATGAAGTCTGTCCTCAAAAGGACAAGGACCAGTGAACTAAAAGGCAACTGGGCTCTAACTTGTCAAGACTGGGTTGGATAATCACCTTGGGTGCTCCACAAAAGTTTTTATCCAACGAACAGCCAAGCCAAATTAAAATCCCTCGGAATCCCAACAACCGGTACGATATACTTTCACCACCCCCTATACAGGGTCTTTCACGAGGAACCTCACCCATATTTATACGGGAAACTACTGAACGTATTTTCATGAAATTCAGCACTTATAAGTATTTCACGATGCTGATGAAATCTAAAATATTTTCAAGGCATGAGCACCTCCGGTTTTTCCGGAAATGTCGTCAACTTCCGTTTTTCAAATCAGAACACCATTTTTTTATTGCAGAAATAGATTCCTTAGAAAATTTCAATTTATTTTGATGTAACATTTTTCAGTTTTGGTTGGAAAATTCTCTCTGAGCGGGAAAATACGAAAAAAAAATCGAAAATAGAGCTCCGCTGAAACAAGAATAACTTCGAGGTTTTTGAATGGAAAATTTTCATTTTTGGGATTTTTCAAGATGTAAGATTGATGTATCCACTTTAAAAATCGAAATCGCGATTCATGATACAGGGGGTGAAAAAATCGCTTTCAAAATTAGGGATGACAAAATCGTGAAAAATCAATTTTTTCAAATTAGAACCCCATTTTTTTATGGCAGATATTGAATCTACGTTAAAAAATAATGTGAGTGTATGCACCACACCCTTGCCCTAAAATAGATATTTTCTGAGTTATTCACAAAAAACTGTTTTTCGTCTTGAATTTTCAGCTATTTCTTTTCCCTTCACGCCAAAAAGATGACATTTTCAGGAACTGTTACTTAAACCATGTTTTAGATTTTACTACCCTAATATGCAAGAGAAAAAAGTTACAGGTTGTTTCTAAATAGATGGCGAATTTGGATTCGAATTTGTATCGGAAACCTCTTTATTTCAACTAATCGGCCATCGGTTTTCTCTCCAGTGATAAATAAATAATTCCTTATGAACCATATGCAAAAACTTACCATGTTTTACATTCTTTTTTTTTAATGATAGATATCATTAATTACATCTGCCAAATTCCTCTTTATTCAGTAGCATTTTGTGTTTACTATTAATTTGGTGATAATTCGTATTAAGTTATAAAATCGATCACTATGCCTAATTTTACCAATGAAGATTATTTAAATCTCATTCTACTTCATGGAGAATGTAATAAAGTTGTAGATAGAACGATTCGACTGTTCATTGAGAGGTTTCCTGACCGACCCAGACCAACGAGAGATACCATTAACAGAACCATGACAAACTTGAGAAATGTCGGATCTTTCGTTAAGAAAACTACACACAGAGAAAAAAGTGTAGTAGAAGATGAGAACAACGAAATTACAGTTCTTGCATATTTTCGTGTGAATCCTCAAAATTCTCTCAAAGATGCCGAGATTGATCTGGGATTATCTCAATCGAGTGTTTGGAGAATATTAAAAAAACATAAAATGCACCCATATAAATTCAATAGGGTACAGCATTTGAAGGAAACTGATTTCGTCAGGAGAACAGAGTTTTGCGAAGCTATGATGATTCGATTTCAAGAGAATGAAAACTTTTTGGACTGTATAATTTGGACAGATGAATCTAAATTCACAAAGACTGGTTCTTTCAATAGGCATAACAGTCATTATTAGGATGAAGAGAACAACCACCACTTCAGACAATGGAACTTTCAAGAGACCAGGAGTTTCAATGTTTTTTGCGCCATCAAAAATAATGCAATTCTCGATGTTCACATTTATGATGGGACTTTAACTGGTAAGATAGAACACTACACATGTTTGCATTATTTAAAGAATGTTCTCCCTTAGGAGATAGATATTCTGACATATTGACTCAAATAATTGAGCCGCTAGTACAGAACCATAATGACTTATGGTATCAACAAGATGGCGCGCCTCCACACAATTCACTCAATGTGTCAAATATCCTCTACAGGCTATTTGAAGATCGATGGTTGGCGAACAATGGTCCACATCTTTGGCCACCACGTTCTCCCGATTTAACTCCTTTAGACTATTATGTTTGGGGTAGGATAAAAAATATTGTCTACTCAACTCCCCTGACTGATAAAGAGGACTGCATAGAACGAGTCAGAAATGCGTTCAGGTTTGTTTAGATTTTTAGATTCATAGTTTTGAAACTCAATTTGGTTTTTAAACACTTTTGCAGATGTCTTCCTCCCGATGAAATAAGAAGAGCAACGCACGAAGCATTCCTGAGACGTATAAATAAATGTCTAGAAATTAACGGTCAAAACTTTGAGCATCTTCTCTAGTTATAACTGCGAGAGTTTGCCATGGTTCTCCTAATAGTAACTTGAAGTCGGTTTCAAGAAGGAGTGAAAAATCTACAGCATGGTTCAAATAACAGTTCCTGAAAATTTCATCTTTTTGGCGTGAAGGGAAAAGAAATAGCTGAAAATTCAAGACGAAAAACAGTTTTTTGTGAATAACTCAGAAAATATCCATTTTAGGGCAAGGGTGTGATGCATACACTCACATTATTTTTTAACGTAGATTCAATATCTGCCATAAAAAAATGGGGTTCTAATTTGAAAAAATTGATTTTTCACGATTTTGTCATCCCTAACTTTGAAAGCGATTTTTTCACCCCCTGTATCATGAATCGCGATTTCGATTTTTAAAGTGGATACATCAATCTTACATCTTGAAAAATCTCAAAAATGAAAATTTTCCATCCAAAAACCTCGAAGTTATTCTTGTTTCAGCGGAGCTGTATTTTCGATTTTTTTTTTCGAATTTTCCCGCTCAGAGAGAATTTTCCAACGAAAACTGAAAAATGTTACATCAAAATAAATTGAAATTTTCTAAGGAATCTATTTCTGCAATAAAAAAATGGCGTTCTAATTTGAAAAACGGTAGTTGACGTCATTTCCGGAAAAACCGGAGGTGCTCATGCCTTGAAAATATTTTAGATTTCATCAGCATCGTGAAATACTTATGAGTGCTGAATTTCATGAAAATACGTTCAGTAGTTTCCCGTATAAATATGGGTGAGGTTCCTCGTGAAAGACCCTGTATATCAACAGATCTTACTGATACGACGATGCCCCGACTACAAGCTGAATTTAACTCTCCATATGCAGAGATACCGGACAACAGAAAACTCTCATTATTGGCACGTGTGCGTATGGTACTGACAACGAATTGATTTCGGACGGGGATATCGGGATGAACTCAAATAATTACGGAAACACAAGAGAATCAAACGGAAAGACATGGATATATCTGGGTGAACACTATGGTACAGTGTAGTATATATCTCGTGGGTACACATTCACTGAACAGCAAATTGAATTTATAACGCTGTAATTCTCAATGCGGATGACACTCTAAAAAAAACCGGAAAGAACTATTTCAAATTCGATTATTAACTGCGGATAGTTTTCGGTGATAATTTCGGAGACAAGCTACTAGACCAAGACTGAAAACTATATCTGATCGCTTGCAAACGCATATTTATAACCTCAGGGTTGGGAAGAGAGCAGCATGCAAAAAATTTTTCTCTGTCAACACTAGAAATATTTCATTTATATGAACATCGTTATAAGATTCAGTAATGCTTTTTTCTTATTTGGAAATTAAGAATCGAGTGTTGAAATTTCGTTGAAGAATTATGGATAGAGAATGTCATTTCCGACAGATCGCAGTAGAAAAATTGAACTTTAAATTTCCCATCATCCTGAAGCTATGTTGGACCGTGGGTATCACCAGAGGGGAGCAATATATTCTGTCGAAAAAATGAGAATAAATTATGATCAACATAGACCACGTGTAACCTTCCTCCTCAACACATACTTACGTATTCTACAAGCCTTAAAAATAATCTTTTATAAAATTTATTGGTGGGCCATCAAGCTGGCAAATGATAAAGGGAGGTTGGAAACGGTCCTGAGTTGGCACTCTAGACACGAGTCTCTAGTGAGATTTATGAGAAACCATGTCGGCTGCTTTTGTCGCAAGCAATGCTGTATTTTATCGTTTTCACTATTAAACAGCCTTCCTGACAAGATGCGGTCTTGATGTGAATAAAATTTCTTGTATCAAAAGGATGCGGAAGTAATTTAACGTCGAAAGTAATCTTGGAACGAGGCCCGTGCTATTCCCAATGCTGCATTCTGAAATTATTGGAGACACTCCGGAGATAGAAGAACAAGAATTATTGTCATCGAAAATTCGTTCGAGGAAGTTAAAGAGATATCGAAGTGGAGTGTAAGATAACGAGGGCTTTTCGTCGTTTCTTCATTGAGAAATTCGAAATTCTATTTCTTTGGATGGCTCTTGACAGTTACGTCGTAGAACCTAGAAAGAGGTTTACTGAGAAATGTAGCTAATATGGTCTTTTGTTGAAATCGAGTTTGTTTTCTTGATTATGGACAATTCGTTGTGTTTGTTTCTGAAACAAACCTTCGAAATTCTGCCATGAAAGAGCTTCGGTTGTTCCTTTTTGAATTGACAATCATTTAGCTCCGGAATAGGGATATTTCAATTAATCAAACATGAAGCATAATTATCTATCATATCCATATCAATTTCTTCAGTGAACCATCTGACAATTATTGCATGTTTGCGAATAACCAATTTACTCGAATTTTTCAATTATTTCAGAGATAGCGAACGAAATCAAATATGGAAATTTTTGGAAGCTTTGAGGTTATATCTGAAGGCCCAGTATTTGGTAGTTTATGAGTGTCAGAAAATACTGAGTTATCAGTGAAACATATTCCTCATCCACGATAGTTGATAGATGCTTTGGCCAAACATAAGGTATAAAAATGGAAGTGAGAGGAATCACGATCTATGTACTGTGAAGGAGATTGAATTGAATGATGAAATCACAGGAAAGTTAGCAGTATGAATTCTATTCTATTAAAGTAATGCAGTCAAGTGACTTTTAACGCTCTCGGAGAAAATCGTCAGCAAGGTCGAATGATGAGGCGTAAAGGCCCAACGTAGCGTTGTGAACCGATATGAAACTCCCCAATTTCTGCATAAGTCACCAAACGACAATATTCAACTAGGTAAGAGATTTAAATTCGATCCGATCTGTGTTTTCAAAATATTGAGAATGTGAATCTTCGAGCTGATGAACAATTTAAAGTGTTAGCCCCATACAAAGTCCCCCAGAATTCCACGTCAAGCCGGAATCGGGTAACATGTTGAGTAAGGATAGTCATCAGAAATATATCGAAAGAATTTCAGTCATGTGTTTTTCAAGTTATATCGCATTTTTCCAGGAAATTGCACACCCTGTCATGAGTTTTGAAATCCTCTTCCTTCAAATTTTTACTTCTTTCAATACATAGTGTGCAAGTTATCCATGGCCAAATTTCACAGATTGATTTCACAGGCAAATTTGCAATAGACTGCTGCACGCAGATTCACGGAATCTGTTTATGAATGTTTAAAGGATAATTTTCTGGTACCTGGAATATTTTTCGACCCTTTGTGTGCTTTCGATACTCTATCGATATATTTTATTCTGAATAAATGCCATAACTTGGATTTTCGAGGCGTTTTTGCCAACTGGTTACCTAGTTTTCTCACGGATTTTTTGTGTCATTCAAAGTTAAATATTGCTTTTCGAGAGATCACAACATCGAGCAGGGAGTTCCTCAAGGTTCCGTGTTGGAAGCGCTCCTGTTTTTGTTATTCATCAATGATTTACCTGCATATCTGTTATATATATATATTAACATTGTTTGCTGATGATACTTTGATGGTTATTTCAGCACGGAGTTCTGAGGAGCTTAAAGAGGCGTGCGAAATTCTTGTCGCTGAATTTTTGATCTGGTGCCTTCTGAATAATGGTGGTCCTTATCAAAAAGACGGTTTGTTCTAATTTTGGTCTGAAGAGCCATGAGGGAGGGGCTTTGAGTTTAGTGCTCTGGATGGAATTAAACTCCGGTTGAATGTACAAAATTTCTGGGTATTCATTTGGACAGAAATCCAAACTGGTCTTACCATATTGATGTAGCTTGTACAAAGTTGAATTCAGCGTTTTTTTCGATAAGTAGACTCTATGATTCTTTACTTCGTGGTTCTTTTATCGATATCTATTTTAGCCTTGTATACAGTCATCTGGCTTATCACACCTTACTCAGGGGTAACTGCGTTTTACTATTTCCAGAGTATTCATTGCGCAGAAAAAATAATTCGTTCAATTTTCAATTTAAGTCCTCGTTCATCCTGTAAACCTATTTCTGTAGCCAAAAGAATATTGTCGTTGCTTTGCTTGTTTATTTTTAAATGTCTCCTGTATGCTGGGAAAATTGAAATGAATGGAAAACACTTTCAACTTTCCACGAGTATAAAACCAGAAATTCGCACATTCTTCTGGAACCAAAGCATTGAACTCATAAGTTGGAGTGTTCTCCATCATACCACAGTAAGAAAATTTTCAATAATTTACCACCAACTATTGAGCTTTTGAAAATGTTTAAGTTCAAGAAAGGAATCAAGAACTTGATTCAGATAAAATATATTCTATTCGGTTGAGTTATTTTTGTCTGATTCCTCGAATATTCAGAATACTGTTTGCTTTTTTGTGTTATATGACCCCACACCGAGTGGTGTGTTGAAGGATTAATAAATTATAATAATTATTATTATTATTCAAAATTCTTTAGATTTGTAATGTTTCACAATGTTCTCATCAAAAACATAGCATCAGTCAAAAACCATCATCTCAATCTGAATTCACTGTACACCATCGGAAATCGCGGAAAATTTGTACAGACTAGGGGTAGTTAGGAAAAAAAAATAATGAAAAAGTTTATATTTATGGACATCGATCAAAACAATGCCGAAAATCATAAATCAATAATTTACTCCTGATTTGAAATGAGTTATAATATTTATAGTACTGAAGGACAATCGGTTGATCTCCGTTGAGCTGAGGTATCATCATCAAATTTCTATGTTATACTACTGCTTCTGGTCTGAGTTTACTTTAAATTCTGTCTTGTAATCCTGCATCTCATTTATATCGAAAAGATAGTATCATTGTATTAAATCTTCATTTTTATTGGACAATAAATGTAAAACTACCAAAGAACGAAATTGAGATATACATACACCATCCGAGTGAAAATAATTATATATAAATTTTTATTATTCAAAAAATGTTAAAGCTCATCACGAATAAATACTCAATATGTCTGTTATCTCCTATGATGCGAAGCCCACATATTTTCTGATAGATTCCACAGTTTTCCATAACTATCCTAGTAGCTGCTTCAGCATTTTTCTTTCGATAAGCTAGTTACGAGTATGTCTCAGGTTACTTCACACAATATCTTTCGAGAAGCGCCAAAGAAATAAGTATGAAGGTTTGAGGTCGTGACTTTGAGCATGCCAACATTTTGAAGACAAATAAGATAGTTTTTAAGGAAAAAAGGAATGAAAAATTGAAGTTAGTATTAGACAGAGTGAGTTGAAATTTTTTCTGACATCTCATAATACCTAATTAGACCAAGGTAGAAGCCTTAAAAAATGATAAGAAGTGAAAGAAAATTATAGTATGATAAAACCCATTGAAAAAGGAGGAGAATATAACAAAATTGAAGGAAAAATACTTCACGGGCGATCTGAGGTTTTAAGGGTAAAAAACGTCCAATATCGATTTCCGACAAAACTACAAGTCCTTTGGAAAAAACTAAAATTAGCGAAGTTGTAGGTAATGAAGATCTACAACTTTTTTATTCACACTTCTTCCACATAACGTTGAAATTTCTGTGAAAAATTTTAGTGTTCTATTTTGATCTTCCACAAATTTTTTTTCACGAAAGCTGGTGGAAGTTCACTTTTTATGTCGCGATTACAATTCCAAAATATCAGCTTTCTTCAAAAAGTCGGTGTGCCTTTAGTTTGTTGAAATCTATACTTTTCGATGGGGTGAAAAATACACCACTATAGTAATAAATATTTTCAGAAAATGTGAAAATTCGAAAAAACTCAAATAATTTATTGGTTGCGATCATTACGTACTATTTTCAGCTATTTCTGAGAATTTCCACTTTAATTATCCGAAAAACATAGAGTTACATATCATATTGCTACACAATAAAATTGGATATCGAAATATACTACTAGAATTAACATTCAAATAAGTCAATTCAGTTAGTATTTATTTAATAACTGCAATATTCCGAGGAAGTGGTAGGTAGAGTCTTTCTTGATTTATATACCTAGATGCCTATTAATTACTATTTCAAAATTATTTTATATACCAGAGTGACCTACGGAATATTTTAGCCCATCAAAAAGTATTTCATAGAGAAGTGAGGAAGGGGCTAGTAGGGTCTGGGCCTGACTATATACCTGTTATTTATGTGTATGTGTATGTAAAAACCGTTTTGTTAGCTAGTATTCGAGATACAAAGCAGTGTACAACATCGTTTATAAAAATACACGTGCAGGCAAACCTATCACCCACAGAAGGAGCAGCAGAACTACAGGACATTTCATCAAAGAGAGAAAAACTAATGAACAAGTGATTGGAATTCAAGATGAGGTATTCATGGATAACAAGATTAATGAATTAAAAAAAAAATTATAATTTATAATGTAATCAGAATTAAGTATGTAAATTCAATAGAACGATTCACACATATTATATTTATATACTATGAGATTTTCTATGACCTTAATGTAATTTGAATTCAAAACAGTGTGTAACTACTCTCTAATCCACTTAAACTTTCTGCGTCTAACGTACGTTTCGAAAACCAAGTTTCCTATATCGTTACTGTAACGATATGTCTTTGACAAAGGAAACTTGGTTTCCGAAACGTGCGTTAGAAGCAGAAAGTTCAAGGGGATTAGAGAGTAGTTACATGCTGTTTTGTTACCGAAAAACAGAGTTAATAATCAACTACAATATGCACTTTTTCTCGATTTCTATTTCTATTTCATTTAAAGTTTATGCAATTATTCACTTTATATCCATGCTAAATCTGGCAGTGGCAAGTTATCTTGCTAAGTGCATTTTTGTTCACATTGGAAGAATGAACGATTTTGAATGAAAGAGAATCTTTGAACCTCCAGTGATTCCCACATCATGATATATTGTATAGATTAACGGCGAAAACACATTGAAATCTACGTAATTCTCAAAGTATGTGATTATGTACCATTATCGTTACAGTAACGATATGTTTTTGACAGAGCAAACTTGGTTTCCGAAACGTGCGTTAGACGCAGAAAGTTTAAGTGGATTAGAGAGTAGTTACATACTGTCTTGTTATCAGTATTCTATCCACAGTGAACTCAAATAGTTATTATTTGAATTCAAAAGATCACATTTTTAGATTCGAGTTTTTTCGTTATTCTGCATTGTCTGGGAACATTTACTATAGTTGTATATTTTTTCCACACTGATTTTTGAAAGAAGCTGATATTTTGACACGGGAATTTTCTATTGAAAATGAGGGTACTTTTTTGATTTTGTGTCAAAATAAGGTGATCTTTCCATCACCGACAACATTTGACTCTTTTCCATGGGACTCGTTATTTCTTGATAAGGGAAACGACGAATATTCGAATATATGGAATGCTCTCATCTACGTACCGGAATTCTATATTATGTATATCATGCGATGAACACATCACTTTCATTTGGTTCCTAATATCTCGAATCTATTGAATATCGATATTTTCTCTGAAGTTTATTTCACCAGCATCTCAATCATCTCTGTTTAATTTTCGGTATCGTATTCAAAAACCCACGAAAAATAGATTCTGTTAGTATATTATAATTTGCCGCATTATTTCTGGCCTAAATTACCGACTATTGTTCCACGGAAGGCGACAAAGACTGATCTATAGCTGAAAATTTGGATTTTTGCTGAGAATCATTACGACTACCATCATCCTAATTCTTGTTAGTTTTCAGGGTGAAAGGAGATCTACAGGGAAGTAGATATTCGAAAAACTTGTATATACATTTGACTTGTATATTTTAAAACTCAAGGTAAGATGTAAATTTGTAGGAATTGTTCTTGTTCGTTTCGTTTTCTGGTACCAGAATGTATTCGTAGAATACTTGTGTATTTTGTGTTATTATTAAGTTGACCACCTCTGAACATAGACGATTGAGGAGAGATATGATTTCAACATTCAAAATACTTCATGGTATGGTGGATCTGTCGCATCTATTCCGCATGGACATCAATGCTAAATGGAAACGCTAATCGTTAGATCAGGATATTTCAATAACAACGATCAGTTCGCGATGAGCTGGACGAACATCATTGAAGTAGAGAGCTTGAAAAACAAAAATAAAGTCGCGAAAAGTCGCTCGAAGAGTGAATAGATGTTTCCATTGAAATATTCGGATCCCACGATTAGTGTTTTCATATTTAATAGAAGGAATACAACCGACATATTGCTGGTCCAATGCTAATTTTCGAGGCCATCATTTTAAGCTATATAGGGAGGCATTCCGATCTGCTTCACGTTAACCCTTTTTATCAAACAGAGTTTTTCATGTTTGGAACAGTCTTCCAGGTTATGTTGTGTGCGCATCAAATGTGAACCAATTTAAGTCAAGGTTTGATGTCCGGTGTAGAACAAATTAAAGTGCGTTTTTGTGTGTGATCAGTGCTTTGAATTCTTGCATACGGATTGGTCAATTTGAAAGACTTTTGTTAATTTTTATGGATTTTTTTTGTGGATTTCATGAACAATATATATTTCATTTTCACAGCTTTTTGAATCCATTGTATTTGATTTTTCCAGTTATGAGCCGTATAGTTTTCCAGGGCTCTAATTAATTGTATAAATTAATATATAAAGGAAAATAAACGAGGAGTTTGCTCGACTTCATCATGGAAAGTTTAGAGATCTAGACCACGTTCTTAAAAACGGTTCTTATCGCTATTTGGTAGTTATGTCCATAAGAATTTTGTTTTTCTCCAATGTGTTATACGTCATTCAAAAGCTCGAAACATACGACAGTGTTTGCATATCAATTCAGTATGCGTTTATTAAGTATAATAGTGATATTCAAAGTAAATTCGATGCAAAATTAGGGCTGGAGAAAGTTTCATTTTTCTTTTTCTGTACCGCCCCACGAAAGCAACCTTTAATCTGGTAATAATTTTCAGCTCTTTTTTGAAGTGTACAACGAATTCAGATCAAGATGAAAATCTTGAAGATATGCTATGTTTTCAGTAAACGTTTGGTGAAACGTTACAAAACATTAAAATCTTAGGTAAATTCACAAGAGGAAATGATTGAACCATACTCTACTTTTTTGTTGCACATTTTCTCTGGAGACAGATCTGTGAAATTAGGCCAGAGATAACTTGCACACTCTATGTAAAGCTTCTGTAATATGTTACCTTTAATTTTCAGCCAATTCAAGTGAGAATGTCACTTCTTGCGGCACCAATTATTCAAAATTAACACTTCTCCTAACCTTAGCAATAATGACCTCGAGACCATTAATGTTGGGACTACTCCAACATTCGTCACGAGAGCAAGGAAAGAGGTCCTGGACGTAACAATAGTAAATTCTGCGGCCAGGAAAAACATTACTTATTGGAGGGTGATGGACGAACCATCACTCTCTGATCATAGGATCATTGAGTTCAGGGTGGAGGGAGATAACACCTATTAGCCTGCGCCTCGAAATCCTAGAAAGACAGATTGGTACCTTTACAAAAACCATCTAAAAGAAAATCACAACAAATCGATGCGGATGACCGTCATTTCGATTTGAACTCAAGGGTAGAGCAGGTTAGTAGGGCAATAATGGAGGCGTTCGACTCCAGCTGTCCGCTCACCAAAGCTAAACCAAGTAAGGATGCACCTTGGTGGAACGAGAACCTGTCAAAACTCCGAAGGGAGATCCGTCGGCTCTTTAATAGGGCAAGACGGAATAACATTTGGCAGGAGTACACCGAGAAACTTACACAGTATAATAAAGAAATAAGGAAGGCCAAAAGGCTTAACTTCCAAGCTTTTTGTGAAAATATCACTTCCACCCCCATCGCAGCCAGACTTCAAAAAGTCATGGCAACGGGGGGCACCAACCCCATACTGTCACTTAAAAAGCCAGACGGGTCACACACTGAGGGAAAAGAAGAACGATCGATTCTTCTTCTCAAAACACATTTTCCAGGTAGTGAACCCATAAGCAGTATTGAAACAGCAACCGAGTTCATCAAAAAATCCGGCAAGGATGATTGGGATATTGCTAGAAAGATATTTACAAGACAACGACTGGAATGGGCAATTAGTACTTTTCAGCCGTATAACTCACCAGGAGTAGATGGTGTGTTTCCTGTACTCCTGCAGAAGGGAGCGGAAGAAATTCTTTCCCATCTGCTGAAAATCACAAGAAGCAGCATAGCACTGGGTCAAATACCTGATAATTGGAAAAGGGCAAAAGTAACCTTTATCCCAAAAACAGGAAAAAAAGACTGGACTGATCCCAGATCCTTTAGGCCCATTTGCCTAACTTCGTTTTTGCTCAAAACGATGGAGAAGGTAGTAGATAACTACATAAGAACGGAGAATCTGGAGAAGAAGCCACTTCACAACTGTCAGCATGCGTACAGGGCAGGACGTTCTACGGAAACTGCTCTATATGGGTTGACTGAAGGCATCCAGAAGTCTCTGAACAATAAAGAAATGGCATTGTGCGCTTTCCTAGATATATCTGTATATCTGGGGCCTTTGACAACACAACACATGTGTCTGCCAAAGAGGCACTTGTAAGGCGAGGAGTAAACGATACCATTATAATATGGTTGTGTAAGGTGCTCTCGACGAGGACAGCTGAGACATTGGTGGGCAGTCAGACCATCTCTGTTAAAACTACTCGCGGAACACCTCAGGGAGGAGTATTATCCCCCTCCTATGGAGCCTGGTAGTGGATGAACTATTGCACAGGCTTACGGAGCTTGGCTTCGAATGCATAGGATATGCCGATGACATAGTCCTAATAGTAAGAGGCAAATTCGAGGATGTCCTCTGTGAGTTGTTGCAGAGGGGCCTCAGAATTATTGAGCAGTGGTGCTTATCAATGGGTCTTAAAATCAACCCAGCAAAGACCACAGTAATTCCCTGTACTCGGAAGAGAAACCTTCCAGCTATGAAGTCCATTTTTTTATTTCGGTAAATGGAGTTGTTGTAGGATGGAAGTCTGAAGTCAAATATCTGGGAATCACCCTAGATAGTAAGCTTCTGTGGAATGAGCATGTTAAAATTACTGCTAGTAAAGCGATAAGGGCTTTAATGGTGTGCAAAAGACTATCCGGCAAAACTTGGGGGTGTAAGCCTAAAATACTGAGATGGATGTACATCATGATTGTTAGACCGATAATAACATACGGGGCAGTAGTTTGGTTTGCTAAAGCAGGGCAGACAAGCACGAGGAAAATACTCGACAAGGTACAAAGGCCTGCCTGTGTTTGCATCACTGGGGCTATGAGAACATGCCCGACTAGAGCACTTGAGGTCATCATAGATCTCAGTCCTCTACATCTAGTGATCGGAAGGGTAGCCCATGAAGCTATCCTTAGAATCTCTAGGGAAGGTACAGGAAATGGGAGAATCAAAAGTCAGAGAGCCTGGTCCTCCCTGAACAAGTACATCTCATTAGCGAACCTACCTAGTGATGTTATGATTAAAAAAGTAAGCATCGAGAAGAACTTTGACTCAATGCTATGTAAAAGGGAAGAATGGGAAAAGGAATACACTACCCAAAAACTCGAAGCAAATACCGTTAAATGGTATACAGATGGTTCTAAAACTACGACGGGAGCCGGCGCTGGAGTATACGGGCCCAGAACTAAATGTACACTATCGCTAGGCTCCTATTTGAGTGTTTTCCAAGCAGAAATACTTGCTATCGAAAGATGCATAGACATAAACCTGGAAAGAAACTATCAAGGGTGTGACATAGTGATCCATTCTGATAGTCAGGCTGCTATTAAAGCACTGAACTCCTATGTCATCGACTCAAAGCTGATATGGGAGTGCCGAAGGAAACTCAATGAAGTAGGCAAGAATAACAAGGTCTCCTTAGTCTGGGTTCCTGGGCACTCAGGAATCGAAGGAAATGAAGAGGCCAACACTCTAGCCAGAAAGGGAGCACAAACGCTACCTACTGGCCCAGAACCTTTCTGTGGTATAGGCAAATGTACCTATAAGAAAGAGTTTTTGGAGAAAGAAGAAAATGAAAGAGGGGTACTCTGGAGGAATTCTCCAGGAATGGAACACTCTAAAAAGTTCCTTCGGAACTTTGAAATTGCTAGATCCAAAAATCATCTGGATCTCAGTAAGAATAAGTTACGCCTCCTCACTGGTTTCCTCATAGGACACTGTCGCCTAAGGAAGCACATGATGAGAATGGGCTTATCAGAAACTGACGAGTGCAGATTTTGTGGGGAGGAGGAGGAAACCCCTGTTCACCTGACAACAGAATGCCTCGCCATTGTGAGCCTGCGCAAAAGATACCTTGGACAGGAGCATTATAGAAGGAATGAGAACTTAGCCTCTTTGAAGCCCTCACAGATATTAGAATTCATCAGAGCTCTTGAGCTGGAGGGCGAGCTGTAGGTTGCGAAAACAGCTCTGACAAGGGGGCACAATAGACCTTAAGGTCGCAGTGGAACGTAACCCCTTACCAACTATCAACTGACAACTATCAACCTTAGCAATTGGCCTTAATGTGAGCCTTATACGAATTCTCAAACCATACAACACTTACTACAAAACTAGTTAGAATGGACAGAAATATTCTTTTAAGAAGAACTCAGTTTTGAATAGTTTTTTTTTTAATACACTGAAAATAATGATAGATGTTTCTAGTATGTCGGTTTAAAACATAACTTCAAGAATATAGTTCACCAACTTGTTAAGTTGATGCAGCTGAATTTCACTGATGGTTTTCCGTGACTTACCAATCTTGCGATTTAACTCATTCATGAAAACACCCACATTTCTCGAACTCAATAATTATTTTCAAGATAGTGGATTTTGAAGGTATCGGCTTATCCACAAAAGCAAAAATGAATGAATTGTCATTCAGATTAACAACCTTTATGATACCATTTTATGTAAGATCATTTTTATTCAGAAATATTCTACTTCATTTCAAACCGATATGGTCCAATGCACCTAAAATATTTTGCGCGAATTGAGTACGTTTTAGAGAGCTTCAAACGTGTTTTTAAAAACTATGGTTATTGATGCAGGAAAATAATTGAGTGTGAGATATGTGCGTACCAGAAATGTATCATCCAAGTAACTTATTACATCGAATGGGTTCTATTTATTACATCTAAATGCAGTTGAAGAGATAAAAAGATGCTGCTGGAACTTCCCACAGGTACGTGGAGATACCGCTGATACATCTTACGAGAATTCCTTATGGAATTATAACTCGTCCAGCTGACTTCTTCTATCAGCTAACGTATATTATGCTACTGGAACCTAAAGTCCCCCTCAACTTTTTACAAATGAGCAAATGAGAAGACGGAAATTTTGAGCGCATCGGTGACCAGAAGTGATTCTCATGTTATAGGTCTTTCTTCAACTTAATTCCACAAGATTATTATTATTATCATCAAACGTACAAGTAGAATTGAGGAAATTCCTATAAACTCAAAAACAAAACAAAAACAGAAAAAAGTTTACAAATAAGTAGTTCTTGCATCAAACAAATCCAACGCATTCTTGAAGGCATGGACGGTTCCAACATCGACCACGATACTCGGCAAACGGTTCCATCTCTCGAAAATTCTGTTAGTCAGAAAACTGTGTCGTTGGGATGTTCGAAAGTTTTCCTTCGACAATTTGAACTGATGTCCTCTCCGATTGTTGTTGTTCATAGTGAATAAGCCACGAATACGGTCACCGAAGTCACCACGGAGTGATCTGAAGGAGAAAATTGAGTCTCCCCTTTCCCGTCGTGATTGAAAAGATGGCAACCCGAAAACAATGAGTCTGTCCTCGTATGAAGGGCGAGTTATTCCTTATGGTATGCGTGTATTCCAACGCTGCACTGACTCAAAATTGTGTTCGTCGGCACGGGTGGAGGGCCACCAAACCAGGCCAGCATACTCCAGCAATGGTCTTATGTAACTCTTGTAAAGGAGTTTACACGTGGCAATGTCACATCCGCTAATTGTCCTCTGGATGGTATGAGTCAATTGTCTTGCCCTAGCAGTGATGGAAGACACATGGTTAGACCAACGTAGGTCTTCGGTAACAGTCAAACCCAGGTCACAGGGACTTGATATACTGCGCAGCGTGAAACCATTGATGATGTATTCCTTTCTCGGGTTGTTTCCACCAATATGAAGCACAGAGCATTTGTCCACGTTAAAAGGGAGTAACCAGTCTTCACACCAAATGCCAATCTCATCCAGGTCCCGTTGAAGTGTTCCGAAATTGGGCAAAGGAAAATTGTGAATTTTATCGTCATCCGCGGGCATTGAGCAAGCTGAGTGGAGCAGTTTACGGGGATCGGAGGTAATTACTGCTAGATATTCCGAAACAGTTGTTCAATAACTAGTAGCCTTCAAGCGATATAAGTGATGGTTGCTACCGAAATTCAGGTAGTGGAACATTTGTGTTAGTATTCAGAAACAATCCGGCTCCAGGTATAATTATAGCACATCTCATAGCTCAGCTCATCCGAAAAATTGAGAGCAAACACTACCGCCGCTGATGAGTTACGGCTTCGTGGGTTTGGCAACACAGCAACCTTCAAATTACAAAAAACCTCGTTAATATCTCAACTGCATGCTTTAAAGTTGCTAATAGTCGCGAGAAATGTTAGAATGCGTGAAATTTCGACGTTAAAGGAATAAAATTGGGTGTCGTTCTGCAGGCCTCAGTAATTATTTTTTGAGAATCTTTTTGGGATGTACTTAATTCTCTTAATAAAATATGCAATGTTAGTTTTTTTCGTTTTTAACTCCATATCAAGTTTTATTCTCCCTTAAATATGAAAAACTGGCGATATTACTACTTCTTACTATTTTTTCAATCATTTGATCCCAAAAATTTTTCAAATAAAACAAACTCTGGCCTTCAAATGTCTCCCCGTTTTATCCGAGGTACACTGTTTTTTTTTAAATAGACATAATTAGATCCGTGCAGTGGTTATCACGAAAATCAAAGGCTGGCGCCAAGACCTGTGAGATGATGCTTAGGCGAATATAGAACTTAGTGTTTTATTGAACCCTAAAGCTGTCGCTATCATCATGGATAGAAGAAAGTTTATCGGGTTTTTGTTTGTTGGTCAGCCTCAGTTTTCCGGACGTTGAAGAAAAGATCGAATATACTAGTGAGTCGAGGTTACAGGGTACCATACCATGTTCGAGGATCGATGATCCCAGTTAGGTTCACACCGTTAGAGAACCATTCCTTACACATAGTATTTCCTAAATACATTACGAAACTTCGGGAGATTATTCGTTAGTTCTTTTGTAAAAATGTTCCTTAGAATATAAAATTATGGCCGTTGTTGCTTTCTTAATCAGATACAGTGATTGGGAATTGGAATATCGGCGTTGTGACCGTTAATAGACAAAATCAGTCCAGTGGTTCCATTCTTGAATCCAATTGGAATTTTATTTATCAATAACTCGACAATTATTTATCTGCTCGAATTGAAACTTTGTAGATGTTTGCTATCAATGAAAGTCTTCTTTCAGAATTCGTGACGAACAAGCTAGTAAATCAGTTTTCACAACAAAATCAATTATTCAGTCAACTCTGAGCTTATGATGATAAGTCCCCATTATCCTTCGTTTTTCTAGCACAAAAAAATTGCAATCGAACTTAGATGGACTCATTCATAATGTTCATTTCATATAATGTGAAGGTCAGTACCTCAGTTGTTAGAGCGTTGGAATCGTGATTTTGAGGTCTCGAGTTCTATAGCAGACAAAGAAAAAAAAATCATCAGTGATGTGCCTAGGGTGGCATGAGGACACAGTAACAAAGCCTTCATAGAACACACCTGATATGAAGCCCAGGATAACCGAGAAAATACAAAAACAAATAAAAGTCGCAATTGAAGCGTGAAAGAATTACAACCTGCATTATCCAATTGACACAATGGGATTTCTAATGAAATTGTATAGATTTCATCACCACAAGGATTGAAATCAAACGAAGATGGTTAATTTGCATATTAATTTTATAAAAGAATGAATCTCAATTGTTGTGAAAGCATCATAACCTCTACATTTTTCAGCTAAACCAATAGTATAATATGTACCTGAATCCAATGATGATGTTTCCATGATGAATTGATTTCAAAAAACAAAAACAACTACAAACAACAAAAAAGGTTCAATATATCTTTTTTATTAATGAGATAATGAAGCGAATACCTACCTATACATTGTATTCAGTAGGCTGAGTTTACTTATGCCAAAATTGTGTCTCAAACAGATTTCACGTAAACATAGTTAATGTTTTGGAATATAGGTACTGAAAACATAATAATGTTTCTTATTATCATATGAAATTTATAATGTTACAGGGAAGAAGAGGCAATGTTAAATGTTCTGAAGGCAATTGCAATTCTAGTTTATCAATTTTCAAAATTTCGTCATTCCTTACACTTTAATACAATTGGATCCACACATATTGGAATGAGGCTTGAATTGAAATGGAACACACCTGAACTCTCAACCCTCACAAGCTCTTGATGGGATTTCTAAAGACCTGTGAAATATCTAATTTCATCGATAAATCCTCATTGGTCGAGTGCCTGATGAATACTCATAAATCATGGTAAATCCTTGTAATCCTCGTAAATCCTCGTAAACCGTCGTAAATCCTGATAAATCCTCCATTAATCCCCATAAATCCCTTTGAATCCCCATGAACCACCGTAAATTTTTTCCTCCGTGAATCGATATGTCAATATAATAATATCAAAATAAAAAACAAAACAGCACTGACGTGAGGTCACGAACTTTTACACGCTTGTTCAAATTCGTCGCCAACTAATATGTCAAATTTTTCTGGGAGGAAAGATCTGATATGGCTAAAGTTTGGTAGATTGCTGTTGGATGTTTCATTCGCAAAGTCTCTGTCACATTTCATAGAAATCTGATATATCATTTACGAAGGAAAACATTTTTTCAACGAAAATTTGCAGAATTTCGTTTTTTTTTCATAACGCAAGTCCAACCAAATTTCGGTTCGAAATCCGAAAAGCACAGGCATATAGTCGCGCTGTTCCTCAAAACAAGCAAGAAAAAAAAGTTCAATTCGATTATAATTATCAGTATAATTAAGTATAAATTTTCATATTCTGTCATATTCTGTATCTCCCTTTGGACTTCAATGAATTTCGTTGACCATCAATGGTCATGTGAATAAATGCACTTGCATTTTTGCGTCATTTCCCGATTTTGTAACCAATCTCTAAACTTTTCCTGGAAGGCAGCAGAAAGTAGACTTCTTTATAATGATATTTACCCCTCTCGTATAAGTATAATTCGCAACGAAGTGCATAACTCAAATGCTGATGATTTCTTGACAATTTCTCATGAAGATTCATTTTATCAATAAATTTTTGAGGATTATTTGGATAACTAGATGCCATTTCTTCTTTTGAATCGTGCTTAAAGTAGACAATTTCCTGTGTTATTTTTTCTCTAGGTTCAGATTCTCATTTGACTCTGTGGAATGGAGCAATGAAGTTAAAGAATTATGGTTGTATCAAATCGCCTTCTTTCCATATAAGATATATCTGAAAATTCCCCTTCGATTCATGTCAGCAAGTTTACTTCTTCAGAAGTTAATTCCTCCAAAATTTCTTTTTTCTCCAACCGAGCTCCTTCACTTTTTTCACAGGAGTTTTTCTTGCACAAAAAAATTAGACGAATAACTCGCTTCGGTATTAGGAATATGCTTTTGAAGTATTTTCCTGTTTCGTAGAAATTAGTCTGATTTTAATCTTGTGTTTTCTGAATCTTGACAAATTTGTTTTCATATTTCAATTTGGTACTTTCGAAAGTCAAGTATTCAATCAATTTAACAGCTGTTCTGAGGGAGAAGAAAGTGTGGTCATGTTTGTTAATTTTCTCAAAGTCGAAAAGATTCCCGCATGTATTAGATTTTGAGCTCACTGGTAATGATTTTAAGTTAGCCAAGGTAAGGACTTTTGTCCACTAACATTTACGCGACTGGGAAAATATTTTTAGCGCAAAATTAATAGGCGCGTCAAAATTCGATGTGAAAGTGCGTTGAAGTGAATCCCGAATGAGTTTAACTAGGGTAAGGAAAAGTAGCTAGCTACATTTTCTCAAAGCTATCATGAAAACGCTGCAAATTTCACACGAGGGTTTATTATTTTATATCTTTAATAAAATTTTTAACTCAATGATTTTTCACGACAAAAAGACTAATTCCGTGAAAAAAATCAAGTGAACCATTGAATTCTCAATAAATACTCTTGTATAATTCAATAACATTTCCACATGCAGATGTCCAATTGAGTAGCCTTATTTAGAATAACTTTCTGAATGAGAAGAGACGTTCCACAGTCATTTCACCTCTCTAAAATTCTTACTATTTTCCATACTCATTAAATTGCGTGTCAGTATTCTACTATTAAAAATGAATTTCGAATCAGATGGTGTTGGCCCTTCTTGACACATTAGGGAAATACCCACAAAATTTAAAATGGCCACGGATTTTTTCGGCAATATCTCCGCAAATAAATGTCGGTCAAACTGAAATTTGTAACATCGTTTTCGAATGTTGACTCTAAGATCTGTACCAAATTTATTGAACTTCGATGAATATTTTTCCGGAAAAAAAATGTTTTCGAAAAAAATTAAATTTTTTTCCAATACACTTCTCACGAAATTTCGCATCAAATCGATCGTCGACATTTCATGACTAGTCATGATGTTCCATCTGATCGCGTTAATATTTCTCGATACTGAGGAAATAAGTTCAATTTTTGAAAATAACTCCAATACGTAAAACAAAATTCAATATTTTGCGCTAATATCGAATGTGACTATGTGAATTTTACTATGATTCAACTTTGTTCTGAAAAATATAAATAAGCTGATAACCCTTAGTATTAGATTCTCGACAATTGATGAGATTTTCGGTTTGTTATTGCATTTATTATTATTCTTATTTCATTTGAATAAAAGTGAAAGAATACATCTATAAACTCACATAACGAACTAAACTAAAAGTGAACTCCTAGAAATGAACTTAGTGCATATGGTTGAAAATATCAGAAAGAGAAAAAAAAATAAAAATTTTATACAACACCATCATAACTACGAGGTCACCCATCTGTCAAAGCTGTTCTTGAATTCATTCACCGAAGATGATTCTACGACGATTTTAGGCAAGGAGATCCAATCATTGAAAACTCAGTTTGACAAAAACATTTGCCTCTGAGTAGTCCTGAATTTTTCCTTCGCGAGATTGAATCCGTGGCCCCGTAAATTGTATGTTCATAATATCCGGACCAAAGTGACCATGGACGGCCCTTTAGGAGAATATTAAGTCGCCTCTCGCACGCCGTTGTTCAAATATGGGTATATCGAGCACTTTCAACACAATCTCAAATTTGTTTTACCATATACATTCTCATCGTCTTTTATATTTACGATTATTTCAAACTCTCAGTACGAAAAATATTGGATTCTGATTGAAACCAGTAACGGATATCCACATATTGACAATAGTTGTTCAACGCAAACCAAAATTGATAGAAACCTCCGATAAACCAAATTGCTTGGAAATCTTAAGTGTTTTTCAGTTATACAAGAGTATTCATTGAGATTCCAATGTTTAAAATAAATTTTTTCATGTAATTGGTTTTTGTGTTGTGAAAAACCAATGATTCATGAATAAAATATAAGTTTTATGTAAGATATAATTGAGTTCCACGAAGAAATTTAATCTTAAATCCCGTAATTCGCAGGGTGATATCTATAAATAATAATTGATATCCGATTGTTAGTAGTTATGTTTCACCCCAAAACCCAGAAATTTGAACTACTTACGAATTGTCAAAAACATCGATGAGGCATTTGCACATTGTGTTTATAAAATAATATATCGATATGTATTGAAAATTTGGCAATCAATCTTTTCATCTACTTTTAGATGTATGATCCTGAATAAAAAGTTAACCGATCATTCCACTGAATTCCAATAGTGGAACCGAATGCGATGATTAATTTTCGAGATTATTGGAAATTTGCAGCGTTTTTGTGCGCATGTTCTAGGGGAACAGCGTGCTATCGTTTTGTCCAAATGTCTGTAATTTTGGATGATTGAGCCGAAAATGGACTCAATCGACTAGGTTGGACTCACTGATGACGAATCCGGTGTCAAAATTGATTCTGTCAGGCCGGCCGGCCGGCCGGCAGTCCGTAGACACGATAACTGTCGACAGAAGCGAGCTAGCTACTTGAAACTTCAAAGATAGGTTGCGCATCAGAATGCCGCGGTTAAGTTCGTTAATGGGCCAAATCGGTCGAATAGTTTCGGAGTTATAGGCACTTGAAGTTTTGAAGTTATTTATTTTTTATTTCAGAAACTACCCAAGCGATTGAATTCAAACTTGGCAGTTTGGTGGAGTATAACGACGCGCAACTTTGAGCCAAATTTCGTCAGGATCATATTATCAGTAAATTTAAAAAAAAATTTTTTTCGAAATTTTTTTACAAAAAATTTTTTTTCCCGGAAAACATCCATCATATCCAAAACAAAATTCCTTCCACACTTTGAGCTTCATATTTCACAGCAGTGTACCAAATTTCAATTCGACACGATCATAAGTTTTGGAGATATCGGGAAAAAATTTGTCAAATTTCGAGGTTTTCTTCTCGATATTGTTGCTTTTCTCCGAAATATTCTGACGGACCATCGGGTACGGTTTGTTCATAGACGAGATATATATGGGTTTGTTGTTGTCACGGCTGTCGGTTGAGAAATTCTCGAAGATGATGAAAATCTGTTAAAAATCGACGAATTACCGATGAAAATTGTTGGAAATGGCAAAATACAAGCAAATAACATTGTTTTCGAGTTGGAGATTCGAGAAATTAGCTATTTTTCTGAAGGAAGTTCTATCGATCTGTCAACCGATTGGAAGCATCTCTCTGAGAAAAGAAAATTTCAAAAAGCACTGCCGTGAAGGCAGCAACTTTTGCGCGCACGTTCAAATTCGTTGCTGAAGCGGTCATCTACATTGAACATGCGCGCAAAAGTTGCTGCCTTCACGGCAGTGCTTTTTGAAATTTTTCTTTATAACTCAAGTACCACTGTTTGGATATCATCTGGATTAAAATTTTCAGGTTGAGTTATGCAACAGTAATCAACGTTGAGAGTTTCATGAAAATTCGGTGGTATTTTTTTGGAAAATATTTTTTTCCTTCCAACCTCCAATTTTGAGCCTTTGGGGTACACGGATCCGGCTGAAAATCTTGAAGGATCAATACCAAGCGACACACGACTTTATACCCAGTTTCACGCATTTCGGTTCAGTACTTTCTGAGACAACTGAGTCCCGGACATCGGACGGTGGATGGCGTACGGCGTACGGCGGACGGTGGAAGGCGGACGAATTAATTTCTTTATAATTTCATTCGAATCTACATACTCCAAAATTTAAACTGTGGAATTTTCAGAGGGGGAATTTTTTTTGGGTCGATCCATCTGAGAACGAAAGCTCAATCCTTCAGTTGAAAAAATTCCTGGTACATCGGCCTATCGTGAACAGAATGACTTCAAACAAACATACTCAAAACTCGATATTTATAGAGTAGGTGGGAACCCTTATTTCGAAAGCCGAGTTCTTGAATGGGTAAAGTCCACCCAATGATTTGGCAGATATATAATATAGTGAAAATTTTCTTCCAAATATTTGCATGAATTCAGATAATATCGAGATAAAATTCAGTACATGATTACTTTTCAAATTGTTCTTATGACACGATCATCACCAAAATTTTGCACAACAACATTTCCAAACCTCCAATTTTTCACATGATTGAGTCGATATTCTTCGAGCTATTTCGAAAAAACAACGATACTGAAGGAGAAAACAACAAAATTTGACATATTTATCCAAATATCCTCGAGAATTATGATCGTTTCAAACACAAATTCAATACATGGCTGACAAGTATGGAGCTCAAGGACTGAAGATGAAAAATTCATTCACTGACAGTACGATCCGAACAATAAGCAATGTTATGTTTCAACTAACTGCAAACTTTCAATTCAATCTTTGCCGTACCATTCGAAATAACAGAAAATAACCTCTAAAATTCAAATCGCCATTGAACCATTCGGCAGATTTTGCCCATTAACAAACTCGACTGTCACAATTTGAACAACCTACTCTAAATTTTCAAGTTGATTGAATCCTTCATACTACGTCCATTATCGTGACTACAGACGGCCGTCCGGACAGAATCGAATGTGACGCTGACTTCGTCATCAGTGAGTCCAATCTAGTCGTTTGAAACAATTTCTGGGAAAAAAAATTCGAATTTCATACATTTGAACACAACGTAGCATGCTGTTTCCTAGAATATGCGCGCATAAAATTGATCTTACGGGCCATGAAACAGAGCCTTTCGACCCATCAGCGTAAGAATAGCATTAAAATTAATAATAAATTAATATGAATGAGAATATTTTGAGTTACCCAGAATGGCAGTAGTTTACTTCGAAAAACAGAGTTAATAATCAACAATAATATGTACTTTTTTTGTTTTCTATTTCTATTTCCTTTAAAGTTTATGCAATTATTTACATTATATCCGTGCTAAATCTGGCAATGGCAAGTTATCTTGCCGGACTGTATTTTTGTTTACATTGGAAGAATGGGTGATTTGGAATGAAATGGAAACTTTGAACCTCCAGTGATTCCCACATCATGATATATTGTATAGATCAACGGCAAAAACAGATTTAAATTTACTTAATTCTTAAAGTTCATGATTATGTATCATTATCCGAAGAATAATCTGAGATGCAAGCATTTGGATAAGAAAATGGAATTTTTATTATCCTGTTGATAAGAACACTTCACATTATTTTTTTATTTAATCGCCTCACAATGGTGAGTTCGACGAATATCTTACAGATGATTATCATTTCCAGTGATTCGATAAGACAGGTATAATTTCGGGATTTTATTACCGAATAATGAGAGTTTGCAATCGAGATGCGATCAAATCATAAAAATAATTTATTGCAGAAATCTCACGAAGATTTCTGAAGAATAACAGGTCTTTCCAAGAAATTTCGTAATATACTCGAGCGCGTCAAATTGAGATAGGATGAGTTAAATAGGCGGTGAAAAGCGTATATTCCAATAATCTGACAATTTCAGTTTGATGTGAGTACGGAGAGGGTGACAAAGATATAAAAAATAGGTTATCGGATTTTCTCGAAAGCGTCCTATCAGGATCATTAATTCAAAAATCCACACATCCGGCTCCGTTAATTTCAGTACTTATGATCTGAAGTACACTTGAGCAGTGGTAGAAAGCACACATAAGTACGGCACCGCAGCTTGAAAAGCCGGATGTCTACACCGGGACTCCCAGTAGTGATACTGTATCACCTAAAGATCGAACAGTAAATCTAACAACCACTGGATCATTAACAAAACTTGAAACTTTCTTCGGAAACATTAAAACTCATTTACAGCACATGAATATTGAATTGGCGAAAGTGGCCAATTTGGCGTCTGTTAGCTGTCGCATTTGATGATCCATAATTGATTGTGATCCACAACACACAAGATTTATTGAATCGATACACTCAAAAAATTTCACAATTTCAAATTGAAGGCACATACATATGCCCTTTATGTAGGGTATAGAACACACTTTCAGCACATTCTACTACAGTGAACGCTATAATCAAAACATCATTCAGATTATGGAAATCAACCTAAACTAAAAACATTGGAGAGCAACAAAAAAACGCTGCAAATTTTACACAAGCGTTCATTATTTTCTCAGTTAAGTAACCCAACACCATTGATATCTTAAATAAAACTTATACAGCGTGCCAAAAAAGTAATATTGTGCCTCTTTGAATTTGTTTTTTTTCTGTTCACTACTTTATTTTTCCAACTGGAAATATATGGATTGTGATACATAAAATGAGAGGTAATTTGATTACCTATCCATCGATGTGGCTTGAAGTAGAATTGCTTGTGCCGTTTTTTATTGGAAAATTAGGAAATAATTTAGAATTTTCAGTTAGGAGGGTAATGTAATCCGAGCACTATTCTTTTATAATATATTTATATATATATATTTATTCAATCAAAAGCTTATTTAAATACAATAAGGTTGGTTTCGTGAAAACAGAATACATAACTCAAAACAATTCACTTTTACAACAATGAAGAAATTCACAAAAAGGATATGGTTCACAGTGAAAAATTGCATTATACAAAGTAATTTTGAAAACTTTCAAGTTGGATGTTCTCCTGAACCCTTGGGGTAGAGCATTAAATATAGCCTTAGGCTCATGTACAAGCGCGACTTTTCTATTAAGGTTAAAAAGTGACGTGGGTACAAGTATGTGTATCTGTGCGTCTAGTGTTTTTACAGTTTAGATATTGTTGGAAGTACCTTCATGAAAACGAGTATCCTATATACGTATAGACCACATGATGATAAAAATTTGTTCTCTTAAGAATGTCCTCTACAAGATCCTCTAAAACCTAACAGTATAATTCTCAACATGAATTTTTGCCTCAGAAACACTCACCTTATTACTAAGGGGAATTCTCGAACCCATGGATTTGTGGTTTGAATTGAATTAATACTTAACTTTCATTTTCGTTCACATAACTGAATTGGTCATGGAAAGACCTTTGATGCGATATATCACATGCAATATTTCTCAAAAAAAAACTGTTGAGGTTTAAGGGTGTTAACCCCCAACTTTGAAACTGCCTGCATTTCTTAAACTTCGAAAAAGAAATAGAAATGAAAATAGGAATATTCTCGAACCCATGGATTCGAAATTTATGTTCTATTAATAATTAACTTTTTCATTTTCGTTCACATAACTGAATTAGTCATCGAATGATCTTTTATGCGATATATCACATGCAATATTTTTCCGAAAAAAAACTGTTGAGGTTTAAGGGTATAAACCCCCAACTCTGAAACTGCATGCATTTTTTAAACTTCGAAAAAAGAAATCGGCGGGTAGGAGGATATTTTTCAATATTTATTATTTTAAGAATAAGAATCTCGCACCAATCACAAATTGTCAATTTTCTAATAAAAAAATTGCTTAACAAATTATTTTTCAGTCACGCCACTCAATATACAATGGAATGTACTTCCATTTGATATATCACAATCCATATATTACTATTGGAAAAAAAAAACAGTATGGGGGAGTGGGGCGTAAAGGGTGGGAGATTTCGAATTAAAAAAGCATAGGGAGACCTGCTTTTGGAATTACAAATCCTTGGATTCGTGGATTTTCTCTTAATAATAATTATTATAGGAATAATGCTCTGATTGCAGTACTCTCCAATCACAAATTGTAAATTAATTCCTAATTTTTTATTGAAAAACAGCAGGAAAATTTTTTTTTCTAGTCGAATCGCTGAGTAGATAATCAAATTACCTTTCATTTGATGTGTCACAACCCATATATTCCAATTTCAAAAAATAAAGTAGTGGGATGCAGGGTGTTGGGGGTGAGAAATATCAAATTCAAAGAAACACGGGATAAATTGCTTGCAGAATTCAAAATCGATGGGTGCGAGGATTTCCGTTAATAATTCTCCGTTCAAAAATTATTGACGAGTTACGTTACTTTTTTGGAACGCTGTATACTATTCATGACTCATTGGTTTTTCACCCCAAAATTTGCAGCGTTTTTCTTTATACCTCAAGAACCTCTGGTCGGAAATCATTCGGGTAAAAATTTTCAGGTTTAGTTATGCAACAATAATAAATATTGAAAGTTTCATGAAAATTCGGTTGTAAGTTTTTTAAAAATATTTATTATTCCCTCCAACCCCCAATTTTGAGCCCTCTGGGTACACCGATCCTGCTGAAAAGCTTGGAGGATCAATGCCGAGTAACACACGATTTTTCTACCAAGTTCCCCGGACAACGGACGGCGTACGGCAGACGGCGGACGGACAGATTTTTTTTATTCGTTTATTCGAATCTACATACCCCAAAACATAAAGAGTGAAATTTTCAGGTGGGGTTCAAATTTTTTTTTGTCAGTCGATCACTAAGGTTTATTATTTGATTTTATCAAATAATAAACCAAAAGACAGCAACAATTGGAAGGTAATCAAAACACGGAATGAAATGGTGATAATGTCGATCCCCAGCCATGGTCTTCATGTTTTTAGCTTGCCATTAGCCTCGAGAAATATTAGAATTCGAGGAAATTTTAACGATACTAAGAGAAACCAGGGTGTCGTTCTGCAGACTTCAGTGATTATTTTTTGAAATTTTTTTTGGGATGTACTTAATTCTTTTGTGAGAATGAGCATTGGTAGTTACTTTTCCATTTTTCACTCAATTTCAGTTTTACTTTTCCAGGAAGTTTCTGAATATAAAAAGTGGCAACTTTGCGCATTTTTACAACTTTTTTCAACCATTTGCACCCAAAAAATTTCTTGAAAAAACGAACTCCGACCTCCAAACATCACCCCGTCATATTCGGGGTATGGTTTTGCTCCTAACTCCGAGGTTTTATATAAATATACCCGAAATCGTTGGGTGAATTATTCAGCCCATAAACGAGATTTGTCGAGATATTTGGGCTCTAGTACCACCCTAGAAATTTCAATATTCTATTTCTCCAGGTCCCTTAAATATGAGGGCACATGGGGAGTGAAGTCAGACTGAAGATGATTGGATTTTACCACAGATTCCTCATCAGTGAGTCCAACTGGATCGGTTTTTGTGAATTATTCTTGGCAATGATTTAGTGTGAATGAAGTAGGCTCACTAGAGTTTTTTCACTGATGATTTAAAATACAATAACTCCTGACAACTCACGTCCCTCCAAGAGCAATATTGGTATATTTACGTGAACATTTCAGGCATGCTCAGTATCTGAATGGGTTGCTGCTCTGTCTGAAAATTTCGAATAGGCGCGATGAAACTCGTCAGTCAGGGTTTCATTTCAATTATCCAATTTCTCTAACTAAATTCACCGAATGAACATAAATAGAAGATAATTTCTGCTCGCTGCTATTTGAATTGCTTTATTCATCATTTATCGACAAAAATTGGACTTGACCTCATTATCCAAGAGCGACTTGAGCCACCAATCTTTCGAATCCCATATCTAGATAAAACCCCCTCTCGAATTGATTTCAAATGGCAACTTCGTCGAGAGCAACAAGGAAAGTATTTCTATTAGGACAAAAGATAGGGTAGATAATTCAACGATACAGCCTATAACCAACTCAATAAAATTAAAATATTCTGCGACAAAAAAATAAATATTTGATTGTTTCAAAGGTCAATCAAGGTGTTTGCTCATTAACAACATGAAAAAAACGAAGGCATGTCTGAAGAGAAATTTTTTATCGAGGTGTTCAAAGCATGATGAATGATAAGTTGAAATCTGTTCACATCTTTCTCGATATCTAGAATTTTTCAATGTATATACTGTACTGTATTGCCGCTAATAACCTTAGTGGTTGATGCGGATATTCTAAATTAAAAAAGATGTAGTTATTTGTTTTACTTCATTAAATTATCATGATCCATTTATAATACGAAAATATAATTTTTCCGACAGATTGAAGAATACCTCATTCATATCCACATTTCCTCTTGTTTCTCCATGTAAATCTGGGCCACCCTACACAAGAGATCAATATTGAGAGAAAAAAAAAGACTACTGTATGAATGATGACAAAATATTTTCAGTGATGAATCCAGATATGTTGGAAACAATTTTATTCGTTGCCCCTTCTCATGACTTTTTGACCTAAACCTGCAGTCAAAAGACGGCAGTTTTAAAGGGAAAAAACATGATTATTTCTCAGTGCAGATATATCTTGAAAAGTTTTATCTTCGCCAACATTTTCTCCAAAGGTGGCTCCTAAGTTCTGAACGAGTGTTTGAAAGAAAAAAAACTGGTCTACTTCTATTTATTCACCCTATATTATTCAGACTCGCAAATAAACTGGTGCACTTAATGTAAGACTGATTTCTGAAAATTGTCATAGTCGTCTTAGCGAGTGGAAATGTTTCCTCGTATACTCCTTACGAACGGCAGTTCTTGTGTTAAAAACACAATAGAAACAATCGCCGATTACTCTGGTTGATTTTGCAGAACATTCTTCTGAAGGAGAGTTCATTATTAAATGAAAACAAAAATCCGACCTCACCAAATTTCTGAAATAAAATGATATTATACATTCAAATTTTATCGGTGGCAATTGAGTCTCGGAAAAACGAAGTGCATCAAAACGGAGTTTTAATAAGTTTGATCAGTTAGGATATATGTCCTGATGTCAGCTAGGTAAGTTGAATTGAAGGTAGTTTCCGTCAAAAATTATCCCTACTTTATATACAGGGTGTAACAGAGTTGATGTAAAATATTCGTGAAGGTGATAGTACAGATCATTTCCAACAAAAAATGTGTTCATAACTTTTTCCTCAAACCTCCCGGTTCTACAGATACCAATTCTTTTGTTTTTTTGGAAACTTCCCTACCTTGCTCCAGAAAAGAGAGTATATCTCTGAAACGACAAGACCAACGGCAATAAATGTTCCCTAAATCCAAAGAGGAAACGGTATTACATTCATTGTATTCAGTTTTGCTGAAGCAAATTCAACAGGAACCGGAAGAACACAGGTCCAGTGAGAAATTTAGATCAATAAGGAAACCAATATAGAATTTCATCTGCCGTTTTCTCGAAAAATGCTCGAGGTAAGGTATTGATTTTATAACTGTGAAAACTTCCCGCTAGTCCCAGATTTCCAAATATGTGAAACATTCACCAAGAGAAAATCACTGACCTAGGAAAAACGAATCAAATCTATCAGAAAAAGTGAACGCCACAATGGAAAACATTGCAGTAAATAGGTAGCTGAGATTGCCTAGCGATGTTCTAATGAACACATGTTGGCTTTCAAGTTGCTCAGTTACATTCAATACAACTGAGTATTTATTGCTTGGTAGGAATTGAGAGAATGTACGAAAATTAAGAATGATCCAGAATTGTATAAAAGCGAAAATCAAAACATAGGAAAGTATTTTGGTGACGACACTTCCTTCACTCAAATGTTGCACGTGTTGGAGGACGAGAGATCATATTTTGCCCATTGAGTTGATCACGCGCTGCAGTTCTTGCGGATTGCCGCGGACCATATCGCAGGCTTCTTCAATTTTCGTCTTCGAATCTTCTAGCGACACAACTGTACCTTTATAAACTTCAACTTTCAGCCTGCTCCACAGATAAAAATCCAAAGGAGTTAAGTTCGAACTCCTTGCTGGGTAATCTATCCGACCAAATCGTACAATCTATCTACCAGACTGCATTCATATAATCTGATACCATGCGCCCATTATGAGCAGGACAACCATCCATTTGAAACCACATATCCTGCCTTATGTTCAATGGTAGTTCCTCCATGGCGTCACTAATGTGGTTTTGAAGAGATTTTAGAAATGATTCCGAATACAATCCAGAAAGAAGTAAAACTGGTTCAAGTAAATGAGGCTCAATTTGTCCCGTCTGCACATTAATCCTGAAGTCGAGCTGAAAGTGATTGACCAATATGGCATGTGGGTCCTCACGGCTATAAACATGCGACTTTCGTAGATTGATAATACCTTGTCTAGTAAAAGTAGACTCGTCAGTCCATTAAAAAATTTTTCCAAAAAATAAGTCCAGTCGAATTTCTTCAACATACCATTGGCAAAAGCAGCCAATGTACTGCCATCTGCCAACCCGTACATGTAGAGCATATCAGCTTACTCAATATTGCTATACTCAAGAGACATTATACGCAAATCAGATTTGTCGACGAAATACGAGAAGTAAACTATGGGTACTTAATCGCTAATTCAGACCTCTTTCAACTGTGAAGCTCTCTATATTGATAAGACAATTCATAAAAGATTGTTGCTTCTACATATCTGACTACAAGCCTACTTCAATGTTTTTTTTTCCACTGTGGCGCTTACGACTTTTGATAGACTGTAGATGTGTTGCTCGTATCTGTACTTTTTTCTTGATTTGATGTAATATAAACACTGTTTGTAAGACAATATTTATTCGTATGATCTACACTGATGTGCTCTGAAGGTGGACTTTATCAATTTTTCTATAAATACTGTTTGTAAGACAATACTTATTGAATAATTCATAATGATGCGTCCTGAATGTGGACTTACATGAAAAATTAAACAATGATGTGCTCTGTATGTGAGCTATTCAATGAATGATAAAATGAACCAGTATTTCTGGGGTCTAAGGAAAAATTTTACCTACTATACTAAAAATAGAACGCAGGGTTCAAACACATGGTCCCTGAATTGAAGGTTTAGGGATGAATTTGTTAGGAAATCTTCAAGTTTTGAAACCAAAGAGATAATGCAACTCTTTGGCGTAGACATGCCTCCAGCCTTGAAAGATCAAAATCTTTCAGAATGAAAACAAAAAAATTACTGAAAATGAGAACAAAAAAAACAATTAAGTAAAGAAAATAAGAACTACAAAGGGTTATAAATAGGGAGAAGCGTCTTTGCGCACTATTTTTCACTGTCACTGCATCACTTAGTGCTATCACAGTTGACCGGCAAAGGACAAATTGATG
This sequence comes from Myrrha octodecimguttata, assembly GCA_958510865.1. Classification (NCBI taxonomy): domain Eukaryota; kingdom Metazoa; phylum Arthropoda; class Insecta; order Coleoptera; family Coccinellidae; genus Myrrha; species Myrrha octodecimguttata. The sequence continues at coordinate 14,928,338 of OY294058.1, read as the reverse complement.
ACACTGCTCTACGAATTAGACCTCATGTTGTTTGAATCGAAACAACACGAATGATGACATCGCTGCCTGGGTGAATGTCTACTATTCTTCCAAGAATCCAACATAGTGGAGGAAGATTGTTATCCTTAACTAGCACAAGTGTGCCAATCTCAATGTTGTGACTTAGTTTTCGCCACTTCTGACGTTGCTGTAGCTCGGTAATATATTTTTTCGACCATCGTTTCCAAATGTGCTGTTGGAATCTCTGCATTTTTTGAAAACGATCTAGTCTGTTTTCCTTGATATCATCTAAATCTGGTTCTGGTAAGGCAGTAAAAGGTCTTCCAATAAGAAAGTGTGAAGGAGTGATTGGATTTAGGTCATTTGGATCTGAGGATAATGGTGAGAGTGGTCGGGAATTTAAAATTGCTTCAACTTGTATTTAAACTGTTTGAAAATCCTCATAAACATGATTTGCATTTCCAATGACTCTCTTAAGGTGAAATTTCATGGATTTTACTCCGGCCTCCCACAGACCACCGAAATGCGGAGAATTTGGGGGATTAAATTCCCAATCAATACCTTCATTACAGCAATATGATTGCAGTTCATCATCTTTGAGAACTGCGGCTAAAGCTTCAAGCTCATTTTTGGCACCGACAAAGTTGGTTCAATTATCAGAATAAATTTTTGAGGGTTTACCCCTTCTCGAAATGAACCGTCTCAAAGCACTCAAGAAAGCTTCCTTCGTAAGATCAGTGACCGCCTCAAGGTGAATAGCCTTTGTCGCGAAACAGATGAATAAGGATACCCATCCCTCAGATGTTTTATTGCACCGACCTTTACGCTCCTTCAATATGAATGGACCGGCGTAGTCCACCCCTGAGATAGAAAATGGAGGGGTTGGAACTAAACGATCACGCGGTACATCTCCCATCAATGTAGGGTTTGCCTTAGCCTTCATTCTAATGCATTTGATGCAGTCGTGAATTACCTTTCTCGCTGTATTCCTACCAGAGATTGGCCAAAAATTTTCTCGCACTGAGGCAAGAAGGAGTTGAGGTCCTGCATGGAACAATTTAATATGTTTCTCTCTGAAGACTAAAATTGTAAAATGGTCGCCAGGAGGAAGTAGTATAGGATGGATTTTTTCAAATCTGAAATTTGATTTACTCAATCTACCTCCTACTCTTAAAATTTCATCTTTATCCAAAAAGGGTGTGAGGCTGATAGTTTTGCTCTTAGCATGAATTGCTTGACCTTTCTTCAAAAGTGCTATTTCAGATGAGAAATGCTTAGCTTGAATGACCTTCGTTAAGAAAATCAGAGCACCTTGCCCTTCATCTGAACTCAGCGGCCCAGAACCTCTTTGACCTTTTGGAACCTTGAGATTATTCACGAATCTCAAACAATATGCTGTGGATCGCTTCAACGAAGAGAAATTTTCGATAGGGAAACTGTTTTGTGAATGTGCCGTCATACATAAATCGTTTTGTATTTTGAGTTCAGGTAAATCTCGTTCCGGTTGAGTACAAAATGTCGGCCATTCGCGTAAATGTTTTTTGAGCCAATTTGGGCCATGCCACCATAAGTCAGACGCAATGAGATTATTTGGATTAACGCCGCGTGATAGAAGATCCGCGGGATTGTCTGTTCCATTAACATGGTGCCAACTGTTTGACTCCGTTTTTTCTTGAATTTCCGCGATTCTATTAGCTACAAAAATTTTCAGAGTGTTGGGTGCAAAATTGACCCAACCTAGTACTATAGTGGAATCGCACCAGCAGTAAATCTGATCAAAACGAATATCGAGAGATTTGACTACTTTTTCTACCAATCGAGCTGCTATAAGTGCATCGCACAATTCTAAATTTAGCGTAGTTAATGTTTTCAAAGGAGCAACTTTCGACTTGGCACACAAAAGATTGACCGAAATTTTTCCATTCGCGCTAATGCTGCGCACGTAAATACAGGCTCCGTACGCATCGTTAGACGCATCCGAAAATGCATGCAATTCTGTTCTCACAGGGTAACTACACTTTATATGTCTATTAATTTGCAAATTATTAAGTTCAGTGAGATCATTTCGAAAGTTCAACCCTGTCGTATTCATATTGATAGTTTTTCTTGCCACAGTTTCTGTAGTAATATTTTGCCCAAAATTATACATGGACTTAATAGACCTAAAGGGTAATATATTTGGGCTATGGCGAATAACATGTTTCGCTTTGTCACCTTTCGATTGATTTTATTCTCATTGATGTTAAACACAAAAGCATCTGAATGACAGGACCACCTAAGACCTAATGTTTTCATATTATCCTGAGGACCGAGCTGCAATATTTCTGACTCCCTCTCAGAATCTTGAACGGATTTGAGAACGTCTGGATCACTCGAAATCCATTTGCGGAGTTCGAAACAACCAAGGCTTAAAATATTTCTAATTTGCTTGACGAGAATCGACAAATGTTTTGATGAATCTGATGAAGTCAAGAAGTCATCAACATGAAAATCTTTAGATATTACCACAGAAGCTTCGGGAAATGTCTGCATATGTTCATCAGCCAGCTGCTGCAGGCAACGAATAGCAAGAAATGAGGCGGCTGCGGTACCATACGTAACTGTATTGAGCTGATAAACCGAAATAGGTTCTCTAGGATTAGATCGCCAAAATATTTGCTGAAGGTGCTGCTGTTTGGGATCAACCAGAACTTGTCGATACATTTTGCATATGTCTGCCGATACTACATAACTGCCTTGCCTGAAACGTAAGAGGATGGAAAACAAGTCACTCTGAATCTGAGGAACTACCATCTGAATATCGTTCACAGACCAGCCCGTGCTTGAAAGACATGAACCGTCGAAAACATCCCTCAACTTTGTAGTTTGATTACTTTCTTTCAAAACACCATGATGTGGAAAAAAATATTCGATGATTTCTGACGAATCATCAGTTTTGGCCATGTGATCCAATTCCATGAACTCATTCATAAATGAAATATACATTTCCCTGAGCTTAGGATTCACTGAAAACCTTTTCTCTAAGTTGAGGAACCTCTTGAGCGCACATGAACGTGAATCTCCCAATTTGTTCACAGATTCTTAAGGGGAAGTGAAACAATGAAACGACCACTTGGATCTCTTTTATGTGTTTCAATGAATATTTTTTCGTTTTTTCGCACTCCCGTTCCTCAGAAGACTATGTTATGTCATTCGAGATATCTTCGATTTCCCAAAATTTAGCGAGTTGATCTTGATCATTGATATTCTTGTTGAAATTTCACCGAACATGATTATCAGGGGAGCGGTTCGTATTTCTATCGGAAATAACCCAACCAAATTTGGTTTTCTGCAAAATAGGCATCGAGTGACCCAACTTAATCTGACCCACGCAAATAATTCGCTCCAATAAGAAGGTCGATGGTTTTTGGACGTGGAAATTTGGGTCTGCTAGATGAATATTTGGAGGAATTTGGATATTTGTAATATCTACGACGTGACTTGGAATATTGCCGTAAATGTCGTCAATAATGAGGCAAGTTAGATCGGTTGAAAATGCATTATTCGTTGACTGAATATTGATATCACACCTTTCATTGATATTTGCTACCGTTTGCGTTATGCCTGTAACCGTTATATTTACTTTGGATTTCTGTGTGCCAAGTGAATTTTGAAACTGCTTCGAAATGAAATTTGATTGCGAACCTGAATCCAAAAGCGCTGTACATCTTCGAATATAACCCCTTACATCTTGAACATTCACAACTACAATGGATAAGAGAATCTGAGTGACCGATGAATGTAAACTCGAACATGCTACCTGATTTTGTGAATGTGCTTCGTTCACTGTCTCGGTATCGATGTATAAAAGTGGGTTGTGCTTTGCACCACACTTTTTGCAAACGCTGTATTTGCAATTGGCCGATTGATGACCGTAGTTTAGACAGTTTATACAAAGCCTCGGATTCCTCACCATTTCTGCTCTTGCAGTAACAGAGAATTTCAGAAACTTAGGACATTAATATAATTTGCGTGAACCTGAACAAATTGGACACGAACGATTTTGTGTGTGGAAAGATCCTTGACGATTGAAACGTGAATGATTCACCTTTATATTGCGATCGGGAAGTTTAGGCTGAATACCATTACCGATCTCTATTTTTTCAAGAATATCTGCCTTAGATCTGAGAAAGGTTAATAGTTCCTCAAGAGTTGGTACCTCATCTGAGTATTTGAGGGATTCGCAATCACGGATTGTTATCGGGTCTAGTTTGCTCGTAACGATAAAAATTATCAGAGTATCCCACATATCTGTTGGCTGACCCAACGAATTCATGCATCTTAAGTGTTTAGAGACGTTATCAACTATGTTTCTGATTTGTTCAGAACATTCCTTGGAAGTTTCCTTCATACTGAACAACGCCTTGGTGTGATTATGGATCAAACTTCGTTTATTGTTATATCTTTCGCAAACGATTTTATAACTGGCGGAGGAAATTTCCAAAGATGAAATAATTTGAGCTTCTTCATTTTCGAGAGATGCTCTTAGGTAATGAAAACGCTGTATTTCATTTATGCTAGAATTTTTATTGATCAACGAATCAAAAGTATAATGATACTCTAGCCACTTCTCGTAAGAACCAGAAAATTTAGGCAAATCTATTGTAGGTAAATTCCAATTTATGTTTTGAATATTTGAAGCATAATTTCGTGTTGATGCTGATCTATTCTCGATAAAGTCAGCGGCTTCTGAAATAGTTCGAAAAGAATTGCTTTCGAAAACCTCGGATTCTTCCATTTCGGTATCGATATCTTCAACTAGGAGATTTATCGAAGTTTGAATTTCGTGAAATTCAGGTAATAAATTTTCAATCCGTGGAAGGCAGTTTCTTAACTCAGTTAAACTGATTTTTGTTGAACAGGTTTCTGTCATGCATTTATGCAAGAAATTCTTGAAATAAGTAAGACGACTTTTAACTGTTCCGCGCCTGGCATGTAATTTCTTTAGTTCGGTATCCATAATAAATTGAAATTAAAATCAAGATACAAGTGAACTTACGAATCCGGTGTAATATGCAATAGATATTACAAACTTATAAGAATTTTAAAACGATAAAATGAGCCTGTGATTGGCAATGCAATGTGTTTGAATAATTCTCTAGAGAAACTAATATGATTCGGAAAGAAACGATAACTGTTATGTGAATATGAATTGTTAAAATTTAGATAATTTCGACTGAATGTGTCTTGAGATTATCGTATTTTATGTGAATGTAATTAATTTATGAAACTACGATAATTCAGACTGAATTTGTCTGAAAATTATCGTATATTTGTATTCGGTATACGTACAAAATAACTATATAAACGATATCAAATGAAAACTGCAAAATTCAAACTGAATGTATTTGAAATGCCGCAAATATAAATATCAGTGAAGCAATAATAAATCAGAGGGAAGTAAATGAGGGACTTACTTTGCCTTCCGTAGTAATTGGCTTTTGAAGTTGTGTATTCCAAGAAGCTGCTGACCCTCGGTCTTCTGTTTTGCCCTGTACTTGAAATTAGGTGTTCACTAAATAATATATCCGTGTCGAAGGACCATGTAGATGATTTGCTCGTATCTGTACATTTTTCTTGATTTGATGTAATATAAACACTGTTTGTAAGACAATATTTATTCGTATGATTTACACTGATGTGCCCTGAAGGTGGACTTTATCAATTTTTCTATAAATACTGCTTGTAAGACAATACTTATTGTATAATTTATAATGATGCGTCCTGAATGTGGACTTCCATGAAAAATGAAACAATGATGTGCACTGTATGTGAGCTATTCAATGAATGATAAAATGAACCAGTATTTCTGGGGTGTAAAGAGAAGTTTTACCTACTATTCTAAAAATAGAACGCAGGGTTCAAACACATGGTCCCTAAACTAAAGGTTTAGGGATGAATTTGTTAGGAAATCTTCATGTTTTGAAACCAAGGAGATAATGCAATTCTTCGGCACAGTGGCGTAGACATAGACTTACCTCAATTTTTCTATGTCAGCGACTTTTTCTCGTAGAAAGTGCCACATATTTGAGAAGCGGAGACTTGAAAAAAGTTTTCAACATTATAAAATCAATACCTTACCTGGAACATTTTTCGAGATAATGGCGAATGAAATCTCATGTCGATTTTCTCATTAGAATGAATTTCTCATTTGATCTTTGTTCTTTTGGTTCCTGTTGAATTTGCTCGAGCAAAATAGAATATGGTGAATGGAGCATCTTGTTCACTTTCGAGTTAGGCACATTTATTGCCGTAGGTCTTGTCGTTCCGGAGATATACTGTCTTTTCTTGAGCAAGGTAGGGAAGATTCCAAAAAAGAAAAAAAAGAATGGATATCTGTAGAACCGGGAGGTTTGAGGAAAAATTTATAAGCACATAATTTGTTGTAAATAATCTGTACTATCACCTCCTTGAATATTTCACATCAAGTCTGTTACACCCCGTATACACTTTTCCTGTGGAACAGCGCCTTATCGGTTTTCCCAGATGCCTGTAATTTTCGAATTCTGAGCTGAAAATTGCGTCAAACTAGGTTTGACTTATTGATGAAGAATTCGTGGTCAAATTCAATTCTGTCCAGCCCTCCGTCTGTCCGTCTGTTTTCCAAATTCTGAAGAAATTATCAAAAACCCCAAAATTTTCAGGTTTGGTTCGGAATCTGAATATCTCGGTTGATTTGGCTGTTAAGCGAAATCGACTAAATGGTAAAGTTATAGCATTTCGATATTTTGAGGTTAGCTTCTCCATATCTTATGAAGTACTGATTCGGTCATATTGACACTTCCGATTAGTCGAAGAATCTAAACGTGTTAGTATTATTATTATTATTATTATATAAACAAAATTGCATTTAGATCTAGTCGTTCAAAAATTCTCAACAAAATTTGAACATTTTCCAAATTTTTGTCCAGACTTTTTTCAACGAGGAGTATTGAACATATTTCGATGAAATGAGTTGGAAACCTTTAAGTTGATAACAATAATAATGATAATCGTTTATAGATCCTTTTAGACCACAAGGTGCATAGGACAGGTCAAATAAAACAATTCATCAATCAATGATAAGTGACGGACAATCATTACAAAATTCTACTGTAGAGTAATAACATTTATTCATTAACAACTCCTTGATTTTCTTTTTGAAGGTTTGCAATTTGAGAAACTTCAAAGTTTTAGGTAGACAATTATACAATTTAACACTCTGACACATGGGAGAATGCTCAAATTTTTGTGTTCTGTGCTTAGGTATAAGCAGAATTCCTTGGTTTTTAGTACTATATTTGTGGTTGTCACATGATTTGGTCCAATTCATTAAATTTTCTTTTGCATATATTAAATATATACATGGTAGAGAAAGCAAATCATTTTCAACGAATATTCAACAATAGTGTTACAAATTTCAAATTGATTCGACTACAGGTGACGAGATATAGAAAAACATATGTCGAATTCCATTGTTAATATTTGAAATTTTGGAGTTATTTCCCCATGACCTTCACTGATGCAATCAAATTGAAACTTTGTAGCTATTCGAAAGGTATCATGGCATAACTTAGTGCAGAATTCTATGTGGATCTACATATGAGAGAATTTTCCGAAATTATTCAGAGATTTTAAAGATTTCTGTTGAGAAAATTCCGATGAATTTCGCAATCTACCTTGGAAACTATATGGAACAACAATATTTCAAATTCGAATTCGATACGATATTCGTTTTCGAAGGTATAATTAGATGAGCTGTTTCCCAAAGAAGCTCGTAAATATACTTCATATTTCGTTGTTACATATGGAATACCATCACATAACTTTGCGCAAGACTTTGTGTGGATACGGTATAGATTCGAAGGAAGGTTTAACAGAATCTTCCAATATTCTGTGCAACATTTTTTGCTCTTGAAGACTATAAATAGGATTTCGATGAAGTTTTGCTTACACGTGGAAGTTGCAATTCAACAGAAATGTTTCAAATTTCAATTTCATCTGATACTCATTCTCGAAGATATTGTATATTGTTGCCAATTGACCTAGGTTCCTATAAGGAAACCCTCAGAAGCTATTGTTCGTGCCAGTTACGTGACCGGGTGCGTCCGCCGTAGGCTCTGTAACTAATTCCTTACGCCATGATAGGATCAGCACTGTAAATTGTTTACCCAAGGGCTTGAATCCCATACCTTATGGTTGTAGGGCTGATTCCTCACCACTGGAGTACCACTCCTATAAAAAAATTTTTTCGAATTTCGTTGGTATTGGATTGTTCGAGGTTGTTTCACCAAAATCTCAAAAAAAAATAACGCGATCAGATTCGAAAATGATAGTCAGTTGTAAAGAATCCATGTGCAACTTTTCACAGTATATTGTGAGCATCGTACCGGTGAAAAATCAATTAAACCTTTTTCAAAAATTTTCCAATTTTATTTGAAATTTTGCTGTTCGAAACTATTCCTCTGATCCAATAAAATTTGGCACAGAGCTTGAAGTCAATTCCAAACAATACTTTCAAGATTTCGGTCTGATCGTATTCCAATCTTCGGAGATAATGAGAAAAACATTTCCTGGATATTTCAAATTGCCTTTTACAGCTGGCGAAGCCTATATTCTGTTTGTTTTGTTAACATTCCATAATTCTTACTCAAAGAGAGTTTTGAGATAATCATTCAACCATTGACTGCCCTGGTGAACCTTTACTTCATTACAGGTTCATTTCCAGAAAAACTAAAAACAATCAATCATGAATTCGAAAACTATAGGCCCGTTGCTTGGTTCCCTTTCTTCTAGAAGGTGGTCGAGTATTGTTTGATGAAGAGACTGATGCAGTCTTTCCTAGGCAACAGGATCATAGATAAAAAGCACTTTGGTTTTTAGTCGGGTTGTTCTACTTCGGACGCTATCTTTCACATTTTCGAGCAAGTATACTTGCACCTCGAAGGATCTTGATCTCCTGCAGGGATCTTTTACGATCTTTGTAGGGCGTTCAACTGTATTTCACACGAACTCTTTTTCGATAAGCTTCACCCAATAAACACAGATACGTGAAAACAACGTTGAATTTTTCCAGTAACGCCACGACCAAACAAAATTGAAAAACCTGGAAAATGTCGTTAGGAAATACGTTGCATTCTCGTTGTTTAGTAACGTTACTTTTTAACGATATTTCTAGGTTATTGAAACGTTGAAAACATCCACATTGTAACGAAAATTCCACTAAAACATATCGTTACTTTTCGGTTTCAACGTAACTATTTTCCATAACGGGTTATCTACGTTATAATTACATTTTGAATTCAACCTCAATATAACGTTTTTTTTTCTTAAATAACGTTGTTGATAAACGATTATTTAACGTTTGTTTTTACTATCCGACCACCCTACTGAAACATTCAACTCAAGCATTTCAATAAAAGCTGATTGTTGGTATTTCTGTTATAAATCATCTTCCCTTACTTTTTGTGAGAAACAATTCAGTATCTCTGCATTATTTATGTTTCATTCGAAGAAAGTCAGTTTTCATGTCAGTTCATCTCTAATAACCTACTACTTCAATGGAAAGAACTCTGGTAACCTATCATGTGATGAAAATATGAAATATAATGAAATAATTTCGGCTTAGTGTTTGTGGTTAATGATTTTTCATGGAAAGCAAATCATTTTCGAGGAAAATATAAAAATTTTCAATTAAGGAATGCACCTGAAAATTTAATTGATGATATAGCAATCAAAGAATAATAAAATTAGAGATGAATAATTTATTATTATATAAAAGGAATAGAAAATAAAAAATAAGAAATTAAAATATGAAAAATAACATGAAATATTGCACTGAATTGTACTACTAGTAATATTTTCACTTAATGCATACGATTATAATTTTCGTTTCTGCTTGGCCTTGATAGTGTTAGTCATCCTTTTTCGGCAAATTTCAGATAATTTTGGTGTGCAAATCAGTCGCAGCATCGAATTATTATCCGGACAGCAGCTGTAAAATAATAAATATAATTATTGTTTGAATAGTATTGAGCAGTTTGAAACTAATTAACTAGGCATATTGCATTTGTGAATAATTGTGACTGTATCTAATATAATATTTCAACTACGATCTAATAAATCTCCTTGAAAATATTTTATGTTTAGAACGCCGAAATAATTCGATACGCTTTGCATTTATGTGTATACTGAAGTGGGGAAATTATTGAAATAAATCAAAAAAGAATTGATACGGATATCTCTTCAAAAATGAGTTGAAGAATACTACTAATCGACTAACAATAAATTCTCTAATTCAATGATTATTGGAGTGAAATTTTCAAAAGACTGAAATAATTAGTGAAGTTTGCAAAAGACAAAGTAGACACTTGCCATATTGGTGTTTCCCCTCAGATGAATATCATAGACCTAATATAACATGGACGGAGCTTCACGTCACTGACTGACTGAATCGTTTGAAATATACATGCAAGAGAGAACGAATATGCGTTTTTTAGGGATAAAAAGGGTGGAGCTAGAAGAGGCTTGGAATCTTAAAAAATACGAGTGAGAGAGTAGATACTATTTTGAAGAGTTCAAAAGAGGATGAAGCTAGAAGAGATTTGCCTCTTCTAGCTCCATCTCTCTCTTATGTACGTTACAATCCTATCTTTCTAAAGCTCCGTCCATGTTATTTTAGGTCTATGATGAATATAGAAAATACACTTTCAGACGATACTATTTGCCACTCTAGGAGTTCTAAGACTTAATAACGGTCATAACATCCCTTATAATTCCTCCCTTTTCCTTTTACATGTGCCAGGAAACTCCATCTAAACATCTTCAAGTATTGAATTCTTGGGGTCCCGAGAAATGCAGGAGTCTTGGAAAATTCAATCCCCAAGAATATTATTCTCTGTCGTTGCACGAGGTACGACAATCTTTCTCGCAATCACAGTTCACGACGACAATCACTACATATTCTTGACAAACAATACTAAACGTTCACATAACACGTTGAAGACTTCGATTTTCATCAATTTTTTCAGACTATCAATAACTTTTGTAGTTCAAAAATGGGATGCGCGGAAAGACGTGACGACTATTTCCGAACTCCGCTCATAACATAACAACATCTGTTCAACAGATTCTGTTGTGTCTTTGACAAAGACTCTTTGTTAAAGCGGGTAAGAAGAGAACACCCACCCCTCTATCTGCGTTGCCAAACATCCTCGGTTTCTCGATAAAATATTTTATAATCCATAAACACAAGCATATGAAACCGTTTGTTTTTGATTTTGCATCTATATCTGCCATGAAAGTATCCATATCAGACTTGGTCGTGGAACATTAAGATATCTAACTTGAGCACTTGGCGAGTAAATGAATTCAATTCCAACTTCTAAAATTTCGAGCGGAGAAAAACTCGAAAAGGTGACAACCCTGGAAATAAATGGGGTTACACTCGTTCTTTCCTTGAACCATAAAATACTTCCTTTCTTTGCAGGAAGAATATCAAGATTTCTCAATTTAACTAGAACATTTGGAAAAAAACGTGAAACAGTATCTTTTCAGAAGTCAGAACCGAATAATAATTCCAAATTTATACGAGTGATTTAATTGAATGTTTAATCATGAGAAGAAAGTTCAATCCACTAGCCGGAATGGCGAGTGGCTCAATTAATTCAAATGAATAAAAATTTATAACTCAAGTGTTGTACACAAAAATGTATCCTATTTCAATCATTTCGGGTTTGAATGATAATGACTTTCTAGGAAAAAAGTATTCAATATAAACCTTCCTATATCCCAGATTTTGTGTGATTTTATATGTGATTCCAACAATAAATTTTTATTATTATTTATCGGAAAGTTGACGTAGTTGTTCTTCGTTACTGGTAGTCATACTAATCATAACTTTTGTATAGAAAAATGTCGAAAAGCATTGAGGTGACCTCAAGAGCTGCGTGCCTGCTAATTTTTCGTTCTGTCAATTGCACTGAAAAATAATAGGTTCTAGTCGAATAAGTAAAGAATGAACTATAGACAAAAATTAGTATTAAGATTAGCTACAGAAATGAGTTAATTATCATGAAATTCATACAACGCAAGAGATTCGTGATTTCATGACGTTGATTAAACGCAAAAAATGGAGTTACTGAAACATACATTTGAAATCGACAAGAGCAGTTAATGGATAGTATTAATGCAACGGTTATGTGACTTATTAAATATTAGTCGACAATAAACAATGATTAAAGGTTGTATATTGATAGCTACAGTAATGAGATTTTCATCAAAAAGTTCATACCACACAACAAATACGTGAGTTCATGACTGGATAAATGAAAGAAAAAGAGTTACTATAACGTAGATTAGATGTTGACAAGACCATGAGTTCATAAACAGTGTTGTGTTCAACGTTTATGTAATGTTTCTCAGATCTTATTGAATAAACGTGAAGAACTCCCGATGAGTAAACGTTTTATTATGATGGCAACAGTAGCGAGTTGATCTTCAAGAAATCCATACCACGCAAAAATTGCTTCATCTCATGACGTTCAATATACTTAAAAAAAGAAGTTATCAAGCTTAAATTGCAGGTTGCTTGTAGGTTTTTAGTTGCTAAATCGTGTCGTGGTCAACGTTGATATGATGTTTTTTAGTCGTAGTTTAATATACGTGGAAAACGTACGATGTGTATACGTTGCTTTATGGTTGCTGCTATAACGAGTTGAATTGTATTCGTTAATTATACGTTGAATCTTCGTTTGGTTGAATTGAGGTTTCAAAAATAACGTTACACAATCAACGAGTAACGTTTAATCAACGGGAGCAACTACAAACAAACGTATTTTCAATGTGTGTGTGTTTATTGGGTGGGGTTTGCGAGGCAAGGCACTGCAAGGGATACTTGGTTTGCTACAAGACAGGTCACAATACACATCGATAAGCGGCTGAACGTAATCACGACACAGATACGCAGGTTGACGTTGGGGTTCCTTAGGGTTCCATTTTGGTACCCTTCCTCTTGATGATGTCGGTAAGGGTCTGGAATCGCATCAAACGTTTGCCGATAATTTCGTAGACCTTGTAGAGGTCCAACTTAACACCGATTTGCTCAAGCTAATGAACTAGTGCGCCCACAATCATCTGTTCCTTAACCTCTTCAAGAAGAATGACATGCAATTCAACAATCATCAGCAAAAACGCAGTGTAAACATGTGAATAGGTGTAAGAGAGAGCTGATATTGCTAATTTTTTGAGATTTACTCTGGACCAGGATGACACCCCTAACGTGGACACCACACATACATCAGGTAAGATACATGTTCCGTGTCTTTGAAGATATTGTTAGTTTCGTCGATCTAGTTGGACTTTTTCACTCACAAGTGATGGAGAGATTTACATACGGCATCTGTATTTGTGGTGAATAGACACGTTATTCAGCAAAATTATCGTTATTGGGCGGATTAAAATCCCCAAGAATTACACGGAAGGTCACTGCATAGCCTCAAAAAAGACCGTTTGGGGCGCTGTATCCTAAACTTGCATCATTGGCCATTACTTCTTTGAAAACGTCAATGGCAATGAGATTGCCGTGAATTCTGAGCGCTATATCAAAATGATAACAAACTTCTTCGCACCTGAATTGAGAAGCTGTCGCTTTCCAATCCGACGTGTGCGATTTCAACAGGATGCACACATCCGCAGCATCAATGAATGCTTTTCTTCCTTTCTTCCCTGGACACCTTATTTCCAGATTTGGAGACATTAATTGGCTCACTCGGTCCCAAGATTTTGCCACCTGCGACTTTATTGACATAGATAAAGAGTTTAGGCAAAGCCCATGAAGCTTAAAAATTCAGTATATACATTTCACAAATATGAAAATGAAAGAAAAGGTGCATTAGAGCGGAAAATAAGACAGATTAAAAATTAATACTCATGATCACGAGTAACACTCACGCACGCGATGGCGAAAATTATCGAAATTGTTTTTGAAGGCATTAGCAGACACCGAGAGTACAATCGTTGGAGGTGAAGTACTCCACGTATCAAAAACTCGGTTGGGAATGGAATTCTGTCCCTGCGTTGTTTTGAAATTTTCCTTCCCCATCTTATGCGCATAACCTCGAAGACGACTGACGGTGTTCAGCTTGAAAAGGTTGCTTAGGTCAACCCTAAAGAGATCCTTGAGAGCACAGTATGTTGTGAATAGATTACCATGAGTTCTCCTGTCTGCAAACGTTAGTGAATTCATAAGCGATAGTCTATCTCCATAACTTGGCCACAGGATCCCATAAGGAAGACGAGTCGCTCTGCGCTGGATACACTCCAAAAATGCCAAATCCCTTCTTAGTACCAGGCACCAAACTGCGCCAGAAAACTCCATGATGGGGCGGACAAAGGTATTGTACAGGACAGCACATGTTGAGGGATAACATCTGCTGGAATGTGGTTAGACCAGCCAAGATTCTCATCAACAATCACACCGAGGTTGCAATGTCTGCTGCAGGTTTTAATGGGGATATTTTCCAAGTAGTACAGATCACAGGGACGGTAGGAACCCAGGTGTAAAACAGCATATTTATTACGATTAAAGGGCGATTACCACTCCCGGCACCAACTTGTATTAAAATCTATATCCCTACGAAAAACATCAAGTCCCCCGAAACTTATTTCTGAATCATTGGAATCTGGGGTTAGCCGAGTTTCTGCTAGACAAATAATATCACAGCTCAAACTTGAGAGAGAATGAGAAATGTCCTTCAATTTTGTCCTCAAACCTCTTATATTTTGATAGTAGTATGAGATCTTGTTCGAAGTTTTTTACTTACCGGGTAAACTAACGCTTCGAAAATTACTGGTTCAATTGGGTCGGTTTCACTGATAACTGGGAAATCCATGGACTACGACCTCTTCGGGCCAGGCTTCTGCTTTCAGAAGCTCTTCGAAGTCTAAATCACTACTCCCTAGTTTGAATTCCATTTTAGATGTTTTGGCTGCAAGTAAGAGCATAAAAGTCCTTTTCTGACCATATATCTTTGGCGTATGATGTAATGTTATCTGCTGATGAGTTTGAAGAAAGACCTACCGCTCATATCCATTTTCTTTCTTTGGGTACATCAACAGGGACTTAAAAATTGGGTTTTCCACTACCTTTTGATAATTCATCTCTAATGACTTTTCTTCTTAAGGGGTGTAGATCTTCTATGTGTTGGTTTTGGTTTATTATTTGATAATCAAATAATAAACCTTAGTGATCGACCAACAAAAAAAAAATGTTAACCCCCCTGAAAATTTCACAGTTTACGATTTGGGGTATGTAGATTTGAATAAAAAAAAATCCGTCCGACCGCCGTCCGTTGTCCGGGACTTTTCTCAGAAAGTACTGAACCGAAATCAGTGAAACTTGGTAGAAAAATCGTGTGTCGCTCGGGATTGATCCTCCAAGCTTTTCAGCAGAATCGGTGTACCTTAAGGGCTCAAAATAGGGGGTTGGGGGGAAAAAAAATTTTTTTTCTCTAAAACTTAGTACCGAATTTTCATGAAACTCTGAACGTCGATTACTGTTGCAAAACTAAACGAAAAAAATTTCACCCGGATGATTTCCGACTAGTTAATCCTCAGTTATAAAGCAAAACGCTGCAAATTTCCAATAATGTCGAAAATGACATCATCGCATTCGGTTCTAAGATTGGAATTCACTGGAATAATCGGTTTACTTTTCATCCAGAATCATACATCTAAAAGTATATGAAAATATTGATTACCAAATTTTCAACACATATCTAGAAATTTTTTATGGATGCGTTATTATTTTAAAAACACAATTTGCAAATGCCTCGTCGATGTTCTTGACAATTTCATAATCGTAAGTACCTAGTTCAGATTAAATATTTTTGGGTTTTCTCTCCCAATATCTTGAACATAACTACTGAAAATCGGATCAAATTATTATTTATAGAAATCAACCTGAGGATTACGGGATTTAAGATTAAATTTCTTCATAAAGCTCATTCATGTCTTGAGTAAAACATTTTATTTTATTCATAAATCATTGGTTTTTCAGAACACAAAAACCAATTCCATGAAAAAATTCATTTGAAACATTGAAATCTCAATAAATACTCTTTTATAACTGAATAACACTTTTACATGCAGAACGCGAATTAAGTAGCGTAATTTAAAATAATGCAGATTTAAAAAAATTCCGTTGATCGGAGATTTCCATCAATTTCGGTTTGCGTAGTACGATTATCGTCAACACGTGGATATCCGTTACTGGTTTCAATCGAAATCCAAAATCTTTCGTACTGACAGTTCGAAAAAAGCGTGAATATAAAAAATAATGAGCATTTCTATGATAAATCAAATTGGAGGATATAATATGCAAAAAAATCAATAACAAACCGCAAATCTCATCAATTGTCGATTGTCGAGAATCTAATACTGAGGGTTGGAGCCTTAGACTGAAGTTAGGAGCCGATGTTCTATCCACCGTTTCTGAATGGGGTTTGCGCTGGGTCGTGACCTAAGACAAGGGATATAGCGTAGACAAAAATATTCCGCATGTATCATCTTCTGGTTGTCGGCAAACTACTTGTTTGAATTTCACGTCTTTACATCAAACAGACTTGGTTGAGTGAATCTGACAACGATAACCACGAACGAAATTTATAATCTAGAATTATTATTTCGAATTCAATCTGATGAGGTTCACGATATATTCAATTGTTACAGAAATGTTCAGTTTGTGCGGTGGATACTTTGTGAATCAAGTGAATCGGATATCTGCTGTGGAAAATTTTTTTTCAGATCAATTGCCCAGTAAGGTTGAGTTTTTTTTCATTTCATTAATATTTTTCAGAACAAAGTTGAATCCTAGTAGAAATCACATCTACACATTTGATATTAGTGGAAAGTTTTGAATTTTTTTACGTATTGGTGTTAGTTTGAAAGATTGAGTTTATTTCCTCAGTATCAAGAAATACGAACGCGTTCGAATTGAAACATCATGACTTATTGTGAGATATAGACCTTCGATTCAATGCAAAGTTTCGTGAAAATTGTATTGGAAAAATCGAATTTTTTTTAAACATTATTTTTTCGGATACATATTCATCAAAGTTCAATGAAATTTGGTACGGGTTTCAGGGTCAACATTTAAAATAAGTGTTTCAAATTTAAGTTTTGACCGATATTGTTTTGTGCAGATATTGACAAAAAATTTCGTGACCATTTCGAATATTGAGGTTATTTCCCTTATATCTCAAAAAGGGCAAACCCTATCTGATTTGAAGTTCATTTTCAATTGTAGAATACCGACACGAAATTTAATAATTGTGAAAAATAGTTAGATTTTCAAAGGAGTGAAACGACTGTGGAACGTCTCTTCTCATTGAAAATATTGTTTTAAATTTTGCTACTCAGTTAGCGTTCTGCATGTGGAGATGTTATTCAATTATGCAAGTGTATTTATTGAGATTTCAATGTTCACATGAATCATTTCATGGAATTGGTTTCTGTGTTGTGGGAAACCAATGAATTATGCATAAAATATAAGTTTTTTGAGATATCAATGGTATATTGGGTTATTTAACTCAGAAAATAATAAACCCCTGTGTAAAATTTGCAGCGTTTTTTATGTTCTGATCTTCCTCCTGTTCATTTTCCCTCGAGATTTCTTCATTGCTCCTGTGGTAACTCTCAGAGGACAATAGACAATGTTACTTTCTTCAAGAATTGCAACATAGTTCTTTAGATGATCGAACTTCAGTTCATAGTCTTTTGTGATACATTGTGTATGTCCTCCGATCATCTTCTGCGACGAAATGCTTTCACTTTGTCGCCAGGCTGACGAAATCCACCGAACTTTCGAACTTTTCGACTAAACGGTATAGAAGTCCCTGTTTCAATCTTGTCCCCAAAAATTGCTACACCTCAGTTGAAAGCAAACACTACCACGTGTTGGTGAATTACGGCTCGGCAACAAAGCCACATACAAGTTTCCATGAACCTCGTTGATATCTCTGGGTCAGGCACCTTCTCATTGCTTGCCTAATTTAACGTCGCCTATAACCACGAGAAATATTAGGAATGCGTGAAATTTATGAGAAAACAGGCCGTGGTTCTGCAAGCTTCAGTGACAATTTTCTGGAAATTTTGTTTTTGGTATATACTTAATTCTTTGAGATTGCACAATGTTAGTTAAATTCTTGAATTTTGAAAGTGGCAACATTTTTTCAACATTGGCAAGAAAAAAATTTCTAGAAAAAACGAACTCTGGCCTCCAGAAATAACCCAGTTTTATTCGACGTGGTGTTGGCTCTTAATAATCGATACTGAAATCAGAACAAAAACTAAATGAACCATGCCAAAACTTGGAAACTCATTGCAGTAACAGTGAATGCGTATTACTCAGACCAATGACTTGGGAGTGTTTTAGAAAATACTCTTTCGAAAAAAGTTGAATTCTCTTGAGACGAATTGATTAGTCAGACACTTTTCATCAGATTTCAATGTGATTCGGCCCAAATTCAAGACTGATCCGACTTACAATTTCGGATTTGGTTGGAAGGAAATATGTCAAATTACGTGGCTGTTTGTGGTATTTTGGGGTTATATTCCTCATTTAATATCTTGAAAAGCACTGATGCAATCAGATATAAACTCCCTAGATTTGAAGGATACCAATATCCTACAAATCTAGGAAGCAGCTTCATGGAAAATTTCGTGTGAAAAGTATAGTAGAGAACTGAAAAGAACATATCATCCGAATATTCTTCAACTTTTTGTGAAGAAAAAATTTCGGAAACTGTTCATCAGATTTCGATGAAGTTGGCAGAGATCTTGAAGTTACTATTGAACAGAAGGCTTTAATTTCAGATTGATCTGATATTCATTTCCGCAGATATGGAAAGAAAATATATCAAACTACTCGGTTGTTTCCTCGGTATCAGTCTTACTTATACAATAAGTCAGAAAATACTGATCCGGCAAGAAAGAATCGATTTGACCGCGGATTCGTCATCAGCGAGTCAAACCTAGTCGTTTGGGACCATTTTGGGTGCCAACTTCGGAAAATTACAGACATTGGGTCAAAACAATAGCCCGATGTACACCTAGAACATGCGCGCAAAAAATGATAGACACAATAACATTTGAAAAAAGATTTGTTTCAATATTTCAAACCTCGTTTATATCTCAAGGTCAGGCCGCTGGATCTGGTCTACATGCTTAAACGTTATTACTATAGGCGCGTGAAATATTATAATTCGGAGGAATTTCGACGTTTATAGAAAAATTGTACTTATATTTTCATGTTTTCACTCCATTTTCTCCCCAAAAATTCTTGAATATCAAAAACATTGCGCCTTCCTGCGATTTTTTCAACCATTTATGTGTTCACGATCAGTGGTCGGGCTGATAATTTCCTGAAGAAACGACATAGAGATCCTTCATTTGTAGAGTAGCTTATAATATTTCCCTTCGCTACAGCATTCAGGACGGTCTTTGTGAGCTCAAAAATTGCTGTAGTCGTATTTTTTATTTGCTTGTTCTGGAGAACAATGCGTTATCGTTTCGTCACAATGCCTGTAATTTTCGAATTTTGATGTAAAATCGGTCTCAAACGACTAGGTTGGACTCAATGATGAAGAGTCCGTAGTCAAATTTGATTCTTTCCGGCCGTCCGTGTGTGTGTGCTCTTTTTTTCGAAAGAAGGGACTTAGAGTCTTGAAATTCTCAGGTGAGGTTTTGATCCTGAATATCCTGGCTAAGTTCGTTACTGGGCCAAATCTGCCAAACAGTTTTTGTGTTACAGCCATTTGGAATTTTGATTTTTCAATAATTTGAAAAATATTCATCTGATCGAAACTTGGTTAGAGGATCAATAGTGTCATTGAGAAGAATTATCCATGGAAAAATTTTTAAAAAAATTTCCATTTTCTTGAAAATTTTTAGATTCCATTTAAATTTCACTGAAATTTCCGATTCGCCATTTCACAATGTGAACAAGCGCGTAAAAGCTGCTGACTTCACGTCAGTTCTTATCTAGGTTTTTCTTCTGTTTCTACATCTGAGCTAATTAAACGCATTGCACGAACATTCTCAAACATTTTTGAGAATGTACTCAATAGGCCTATAGTTTGAGGGATTGTGAGCATCATCCGATTTGAACGACGCCGTAACCATTGCGATCTTCAAAGAGGTAGGAAAAGAAAACTACCATGAACAAAGGATCGATATATTATGCATCGCAATAATTTTTCAATTAAGTGTATTACATTCTTGAAGTTGGTACAAGGTATGTTAATGTATCCGGATGAAAAGGAATTTTCAAGTTCTTCTACTTTTTTATTTCAAAAACAGAAGAGGAATCGTTTGTACGTTTTCTTATATTACATGTTGATTGCATATTTGAATTATGCCTATTGATGTCAGCATAAATATTGATATAATAGTTATTGAAACTATCTACTGTTTCATGAGGGTTACTTACCAATTGGTTTTTTATGCTGATCAGTTCCATTCCTTCCATTTGAGGATTTTATCAGAAACCCAGTTGAATTTGTTTTGTAACTCGAATTAGGAATTTTATGACTAATATATAAGCATGCTTTATGCATTTCAACCTTTGGTCATACTCTCTTCTGATATTTTTGTATTCGCTAGAATATTAGCCATCGAATTGTGATATAACATAATACATCAGATTTTTGCTCAAGATCCAGCAATTTGGAATCGGTATGACACACAGACAGACGATTTTACTGGCAGTACTTTGGTAATTCTTCGTATCAGTACGAAGTGTTTTGAAATTAGTGATACTGGCCAGTACTGATCGGAAATATCGGAAAGCAACAATAAGCTTCCTCTTAAGTTGTCATCCGTCATCACTCTTCACATTGACAAATGGGAAAAAAAATTGAAACATCATATTGAAACTATCGAAAAAGAGACTCCACATCACATCCATATCAGCTTCATCAAATTTATAGTACTGGGACCAGCTGAACACAGATAATTTTCCATGAAAACAGAGAGATTTTCCATGAAAATGTTTCTTATATTCTTCCTTATAGGAACATATAGTAATCAGTCAATTTACTTGGTCTACATCGAGAAGTTCGGTACCTATTTCAAAAAATTCATTGTAGCAATATCATCTTTCTGATGAACATCACGTTTTGTACCTCAAGTGTTGTAGTTATCAGTTGTGAACGACCAATTTGTAACTCATAATATAATGTAATGTCAGACTTCCTTCTATGTAACGCTCGCATGGATACATAATATATGGTTGCGGATTTTTTACGGGTTTACCGACTCGTTATTTGGAGGGAAATAAAGTGGACTCTTTATTCTTCGCCAAGCTTTCGCATGTGTTTAATGCTTCTTCAGGGCTTCTACAATAAAGTACAATTCTTTACAACAAACAGTTAAATGTATACTTTCTCATTAGACTTACTGAATGTGAGATTTTTACACAATCTAGCATCGAGCTTTAACATTCGTCACAATAATAAAATTTCACATTAACTAAAACATCACAGGTACATACAATATAAATTAGCCACATCACATTGTATAAAATTCATTTTAGATTGATCTGTCATACTTGTTTGTTTACGGATAATATTCGAAGGTTATGTTCCAGCAGTCTGTGGTTACAATTTTACTCAATGCTCTCAATCTTCCTGGTTTACTATTCATCAATAGGGCCATCAAAAAAGTGTATATATTTGGACCATTCTAGCAGGAACTATATATGGAGCTCAGGTTGTTTGTGTTTGTTTTTTTATTCATAACTTTTTCATGTTTGTTTATGTGTATCATTTCATGGACTAGTCTCTTATAATAATTATTTTCGGTTTTTAATATCTCCACACCTTCAAAATCTATACGATGGTCGAAATTATATGCGTGTAAAGCTAGAGCGCACCTTTCTTTATATTTTGTTATATCGGACTTATGCAGTGCCATCCTATTTTTTTAACCATTGGGATGTATGTCCAATGTAACTGCGTTCGCAATTTGTACAATCTATTGGGTATACAACGTTGCTTCTTAGTTGAGTTGGTAAGGGGTCCTTTATTCTGCTGTATAAATTTCGAACAGTTCTTTGATTATACACTGCAATTTTTACATTTTCATCCTTGAATATATTTTTCAATTTTTTTGTTAGGTTGTCAATATTTGGGTATGATGCGAAATTAATTCTTGTATTTTGATCTTCTGTTTGGTGTGATGTTTGAGCCTCATTATTTGCAAATAGTAGTTTATTCAGCATACCTCTTGGATATGCATTCTGTTCGAGAATTTCTAGTAACATCCTCATTCCTTCTTGTCTGAATGATTCATGACATATTTTATTCAATCTATTTTTTCATCTGTTTTACTGTGTTTATTTTCACATTAATGCTATGATCTGATTGAAAGTGTATGATCTTATTTGAATGGGTATCTTTTTTATGCCATTTCAGTTTTATTCTGTTATTATGTCTGTATGCTTTAGTATGCAAGAAAGGTGCTGCTTGTTCACTTTTTTCCATTTCAAGGGTAAATTGGAGATTTGCAGAATGGGAATTGGGGCATGCGAGTGTAGTCTGCATTGCAGTGTATAATCAAAAAACTGTTCGAAATTTATAAGCAGAATAAAGGATCCATACCACCTCAACTGAGAAGCAACGTTGTATACCAAATAGATTGTACAAATTGCGAACGCAGTTACATTGGACATACATCCCAATGGTTAAAAAAATAGGATGGCTCTGATAAGTCCGATATAACAAAATATAAAGAAAGGTGTGCTCTAGCTTTACACGCACATAATTTTGACCATCGTATAGATTTTGAAGGCGTGAAGATATTAAAAACAGAAAATAATTATTATAAGAGACTAGTCCATGAAATGATACACATAAACAAACATGAAAAAGTTATGAATAAAAAAACAGACACAAACAACCTGAGCTCCATATATAGTTACCTGCTGGAAATGTCCAAATATATACACTTTTTTGATGGCCCTATAGATGAATAGAAAACCAGGAAGATTGAGAGCACTGAGTAAAATTGTAACCACAGACTGCTAGAACATAACCTTCGAATATTATCCGTAAACAAACAAGTATGACAGATCAATCTAAAATGAATTTTATACAATGTGATGTGGCTAATTTATATTGTATGTACCTGTGATGTTTTAGTTAATGTGAAATTTTGTTATGGTGACGAAGGATAAAGCTCGATGCTAGATTATGTAAAAATCTCACATTCAGTAAGTCTAATGAGAAAGTATACATTTAACTGTATATTGTAAAGAATTGTACTTTATTGTAGAAGCCCTGAAGAAGCATTAAATAAATGCGAAAGCTTGGCGGAGAATAAAGAGTCCACTTTATTTCCCTCCAAATAACGAGTCGGTAAACCCTTAAAAAATCCTCAACTAGATATACTCTAGACTCTTAATATACATATATATGTTTGTTGCGGAATTTTTTTTTGGTCGCTCGAGGTTTGTTATTCGATTTTATCGAATGATAAACCAAAATTATATATCTTATATAGTTCAATATCTCTAAGGAACGCTCAAGGGACGTTTTAAGCTTTCTTGCATTGGAGTAGGAACTTTGATATTACATTGCTTTTGTTAAAATTTGGGGTTGAGTCACTCAAGTATAGATCAATATGAAACATTAAACTCACGATTATCTTCAAAACAAAAGTATTTAAATAAAAACAAACAAAACGTATATCGGAAATGCAAACTGAATTGAATGAAAGTTCAATAACCAATTGAGCGCTATTGGATAGTGCGGAAGAGTTTCTTGCTGTAATGATTAAGTAGATTAATTGCATTCATTCACCTCTGGTATTAAAAGGCATGCAATTCTATTAATTACATGTTCATTTTTTTTGCGAGCATGTTCTGGGGAACAGTGTGCTATCGTCTAGTCCAAATGTCTGTAATTTTCGAATTTTGATCCTAAAATGGTCTCAAACGACTAGGTTGGGCTCACTGATGATGAATTCGGTGCAAAAAACGATTCTGTCCGGCCGGCCGACGACACGATAACTGTAGAAAGAGGCGAGCTAGCGACTTCAAACTTACAGATTAGGTCGCGCATGGGAATTCGGCGGTTGAGTTCGTTAATGGGACAAATAAGTTGAATGGTTTCGACCATAATTTCTGGCAATATTAGGAAAAACCTAGAAAAGAACTGCCGTGAAGGTAGCAGCTTTTAGTAACTAATTGAAAAATGCAGATGCACACACTCTTTAGCGTTTTTCATTTCAAAGTTTTGATTGAAAAACTCTACAAGGAAGAATTGGTGGGTGTGAGATTTATTACTCTTATTATTGAGACCAACGAGTTCAAAATTTCACGGCAAAAAACTTTGTGTAGGTTCCACTGAATTCATGAAAATGAGGCAACCATAATAATAATGATAATGATAATAATGAAAATAATGATAATAATAATAATAATAATATTAATAATGATAATAATATATATAACAATAAATTTCGATGGAAATTCGATAAACCAGATTTCCTTCGAAATTCATATAATCGAAAAAAAGGTTTGATGCTGAATTATAATCCGCAATTCTTAATTGATTCCGTTAGTTCAGAGGGAAAATTGATAATTTTGAAATTTTACATTTTGAAAATTTCCCATTTGACTGGTTCAAATCCAACTGGTAGGAAATATCGATGATATAATGACTTCATCATACTCAGCGACCCCGCAAACTCATATTTCCATACCAAACTTGCCGATAACTTAGGTATTTTCGACAAGACTTGAATTTGAAATTTTCGCGTTTTTCATTTCACAGTTTTGTTTGGAGGGCTTTACAAGAAAGAACTGATGGGTGTGCGATTTTATTATTACTTTTTAATATTGGAGCCAATAGGCTCAAGAACTTCGTGACAATAAAATTCATGAAAGTCCTGAATTCTCCAAAATGAGTAAAATATAGCATCTTGGGGGGGGGTCGAGACAGAGTAAAATTTCGATGAAAATTTAGAATATAGATTTCCTTTAAAATTGGTTCAATAGAAGACGGTTCGATGCTGAACTATAATTTTGAATTCCCACTTGATTCCGTCAGTTGAGAGGGAAAATAAGTTATCTCAAAATTTTTGATTTCGGAAATTTTCCATTTGACAAGTGAATAGAAAATGGTAGCAGACATCGATAAGAATGTTCCTATAGCAAACTCGCCGATATCTTCGGTATTTTAGAAACGAACTCAAGTTGAAACTTAGCGATTTTCATTTCACAGTGTTGTTTGAAGGGCTCTACAGACAACAAAACTTTGGATGACTTTAACGGAGAAACTACTGGGGCCTTTTGCCCATTGCTAAATTGTTCGAGACTATTTCCTGCCTAAACTCCAAAAATTGCTCTTCTTTGGGCAGAATGAATCGCACATGTTGCCTATATAACAAGCGCGTTGAATTGTTTTGTCAAATTTATAGCACTCAATAACACACATGATAACTCAAATTACAACTACATGCCTGAAGTCCGACAACTTTGATCAGTTGTAATTTATATAATTCATATTTATTGGAATATGTCTATCTGGATTATCACAACAATCGTGTGTATAATTATATTCAAAAGAAAGCCATCCATGTTCACGACAAAAATGCATTATTCATCACGATGGCAAATTCTTCGAAATTGAGTTAAAAAATTTGTAATTGTTAACTAATCACTATTTTACTCAAAACCAACAAAACAATTCCAAGGCCTTAAACTATAATTTCTGCAAATCATTACATCAATCAGCACGCATCTGATACCATAATTGAAATTCAAATTAGCGTGTGTAGAAAGGTTGACTTTGGTACACTCGTATAATACAGGGTGTTCGAATAAGAAGTAGTAAAACTTTGAGGGGGGTTTCTTTGGACGACTTAATACATGAAAAAACCCATATGGGTCTCGTCCTCACCCACTTCAAGTTACAGCGTTTTCAGTGTTCACGTGACCTTTTTCAATATGAAAGGCTGAAATATGAGGTATATCAGACAACAACGTGGGCTGATGAATTATGGCTTTGTAAATTTCGGAAACACATCCACATTCAAGTTCTGTGGAAGATCTCAAGGTCAGGCATCCTTCCTTGGTCTGCTTGATGAAACGATGCCAATAGCGGTGAGAAATATTAAAAACTCAAAATCTCGACATTAATAGGTTTCAGTGATAATTTTTCGACTTTTTTTGAGGAAGCTGTCTAATTCTTGGTGAGAATAAGCAGTGTTATTTGTTCTTTCAATTATCACTCCATTTCAGCTTTTATTTTTCCAGAAGTACTTGAATATAGCAAGTGGAATCGTTTTTATCAGATAAGGGCTTTTCTTAAATTCAATTTTCTCATTTTCGTCTATGAAAATTCATCTCCACGGATATCATAAAAATACGGAATTCCTCAAACAAATTAAGGTTTCGTGACGTCCAATTTTTTTAAAGATCAACCCAATAGGAGCGTAGCTTTCAGATACTAGTGGAGTAACTCGAAAAAAAATTCAAACAAACCCATTTGAAATAGTCTCTCAAAAATACGTTTGCGATTGTATTGAAACTTATACAGTGTGTTCCATAATTAGACCGATAAGCTTCTAGTGGATGCTCTAGATATTATTTCAGATACTTTCATATAGTGCAAAAATGCTTCGTTTAGGCTAGAGCCCTCTGAAGACGTCCAGGCATCCCTTCAATAACTTCAAGTGAATTAAATGATTCAGTGTTAATTGTTTCATAATTTTAGGCTTTTATAAGATAATTTTACAAAAAATTTATATTTCACTAACTTTATTATTATTGGATGGAAAGGAATTTAACTTTAGCTAACAACCATTGATAACAAAAGAAAATTTAAAATTAAATTTTCTGAAAAGTGGTACAACTGAGTGATATCACCTTTCTTCAGAAAAAATATCAGAGTTCATGAGTTTGATGTACAACTTGTAAAATAATGAAAGGTGAAAGGGTTGTCACAAAAAATACCTATCGCCCCCCCTCCAAAATGTTGAGCTTATGTTTCACATGAAAAAATGCACCTTAACCATTCTACTGTAGATGCTCGTCGGTCTAATTATGGGCCCCCCTTTATATAAGTTTCGAAATACCACGCGCAAGCCTGAGCGAAATTCTTGAAATAATATTCAAAATATTTTCTTAAATTCTTCTTCGGGAAAAATTTGTGGGATTTCGCTGGATTCCTCATTTAAAAACGTTGGCCACCAAAAAAATTCCCTTGATAACTGATATTCTGAAGCTATCAACAAAGAATGTTGAGAAGCATAATGTGTAACCTTTATAATGAAATTTTTTCGAAAAATGAGGTGAGGTGGTGTTGCCCAAGGAATCTGTCATTATTATGAGCATAATATATTTACACAGGAATTCGAAATATTAGAAGAATCCCCTAAAGTTTGATCCTAATAGATTTCTACCAGAAGAATGGGCGAAGAAACATACATTCTCACATTTTCCATTCGCAGGAGGACCAAGAAACTGTTTAGGTAGGTAATCTTGGGGTATCTACGTAGAGTTGAACGTCATCGAATATATTTTTTATTCTGATCTGAGATATCAGGAAAACTTCTACTTCTACATCATCAATGAAGAGGCTTGGACTGGGTATTTACTTATATATTTATTCCCCGAAAGCATCGAGGAAATGTAGAAGAAGAAAACTGACATATGACGTTACTAATATTTCAAGTCATATCTAGGCTACGGGTGTGTCAAAGTAATAAACTTAAGACTTTTTAAGTGAGGCAGTCTTATAGATATTAGCGTCAGAATATGATATTGCCTTCATCCACAAACTTTCAAGTCGATGAATGATATCACTCGAAGCTTCTGGAGGCTGACTGAGAGAGAGAATCAAAAATGTGACCGCAAACTGACGTCCCTTCAACGTATCTCTGTACCAGATTTTTTTAAGGGTAGTCAATGATTTGAAATCCATCCACAGTTTGTATCCCGATTACTTGTATCTACAACATTGTCGAATTAAATTGGGGAAATCAAGAAGAAGATATTTATTCAAAATGCAATTTATTACATCGCCTGCAACGAAAGCTTCATACGAAATGATACATCAAGTATCCACATAGAATGAGTAACGTTCAAGAAATTGGTTTATTGTCATTTCAAAGTTTTACCGATAATCAGAACTACCGAAGTCACAAAGTCACCATCCTACAAGGCAAAAAGCAAGGTGAGTCGTACTGACGATAGACACAAGACACGAATTCTTTGGACGATACTTCATCTGTGTAGGAGGAGCAATCAATGATTACAAAATGGCGCATGATTAGGATCGATTTAGTATCTTGCTGTTTTCGAGAATTTTTAAAAAATAGTCAGAAACTTCGAAATACCACATTCTTCTTTTCATTTGTCAGTTTTTTCTTTCAATTTTTTCTCAGAAAAGCCAAGTGCTCGATTTCTCATTCAATTAGTAAAGTATCGAGTATTGGTTGAACACCTCGTAGCCTAGAGTTACTTACAATAATAGTGATGTCATTTGTCAGGTTTCCTGGCTACTGAGATCATTTCGAACAAATCCTTCGAAACCAGTCGTGAGAATAGATTTGAGAGTAGTAGAACTGAAACCCTCAGAGTGCATTACACGAATACCTTGCGCAATACTAAAAATAATTGTCTTTGTTATTGTGTTAATTGGATTAATACTTTTCAGGTCACAGATACGCCATGCTATTGATGAACTTGGTCGTATCAAGGATTGTGCGGAAATTTAAGATTACAACGACTTACAAATCTATTGAAGAGGTAGAACTCAAAATAAACCTGATGATGAGACCATCTAATGGATTCGAAGTACAACTAGGGCTCAGGGAATAGAACTGCCACTGACATTTAGCGTAAATGAAGAATAAATTGGAATTGTGTAGAGTGATCAACAGTTGAAGAATATCGATAAAATGGATTTCGAAGAACATAAAACATGTTTGGTTGGTGGATATTTGTACTGAAGTTGTACCAATACACATATATAAGATTTAATTAAATATAAGAAGTACATGTTTGATTCTCTTCACAGATATACCTTAGGTTTCACAAAGATACGGTGATGGTACGATTTGGATTTCACAATACTTCCTCACTCCGCCAAATACGTCGATCAGTTGATCGATGAATACAGTCTGACAACCTCTCATTTCTGCGACTCCGATTAACGAAACCACAGAAATGAGATGAAAATTAGGTTATATTTTTACATTTCCATGTGTAAACATGAAAATTGCTTCATTTTTGAATAATTTCAATTTGTTCATGTACTCCTAATATGTTCCTGAGCTATATTTATTGGAAATTCATCGTGTACACATGTATCTAATAAACTTGACTTGGAAAGTTGATATCTGTTGATAGGGTTACATTGCAGATTGAAGTCAACAATCAATATACCGCCAAATGATAGATTAGCTGGAATTTTATTGGAAATTACGATACAGTCTTTAGTTAATCTTACCAAAAAAAAACCCAATAAGTGTTATGATCCGCTGAAATAAACTAATATCTGCCATCTCGCATTGCTTGGTTCAAACTCTATACCAATTTCAGACAATTCCATAACTGTGATCATTTTGTGTTCATTATTATTTCCTTCTGATAAAAAAACGGAGAAATTATATGGCGAAACATCCCGAAATAGACTGATGATCCAGTAAATTTCACTTCAGTACTTTCGTTAACTGGCTGGATTGCCCAAATTCGTCCAATCAACTTGATCGAGTGTCAAGTGAAGTTTTCATATTAATCAGTAGGTACTCAAAAATATTTGTGCAACCCAAATAATGCTTGGTCGAGCCTTCAAATCCTTAATCACCGATTAATTCAGATTATTGAGCATAGAATACGTAGTTAATCCACCGATTGAGCGCTTGATTGCCCGATCCACGGTGATCGAAAATGGTCTCAAAATTTTTAGGTTGGACACACGTATGAAGAGTGAAGGATCAATAGGACGAGAAATCTTATACCCAAGTTTCACTCAATTTCAAAAGTTCCTCGGGTTACTAAAAAGATACAAAAATAAAGGACCATGAGCCACAAAGAAAATCCAAGAAATTAAAGATTCTAACACATGTGTGGATAATTCGCAAGTATAATTTAATTTTTCAATTATTTTCTTAATGATACTATCCTTATGAGGAAACTGAAACATACCATGACTTCTTCAGTAGTTAGTCCATCATAACAGTTCTCGACCGTTTCCGATCGAAAATTCAAGAAATATAGAACAATAAAACCACATCCAAGGAAAAATTTATTACAATTCAACAGTCAAAGCAACACTGTTTTGATAATCAATTGATATAGTATCTCGTTAATTATTATCACTGTTCAAAATTAAACCAATATACATTACTGAGTTGCAAACAACGATCCAAAACTGAAGATGCGGGAAAATATTTACTGTTATTCATTTCATTTGAACAGAAATGAGTTTGAGAAATCGACATTAAAAGAACATCACCATTATTGAGATATTTATTTGTTCATCAAATTCCACACACCAATGGATCCTTTCCCAGGAATAGGAGGAAGGGGAGGGAGCATATCCTATATACCTTGTACCGAAAGTGTCACACACTTTTGAGAACCTTCTGTGGATTTTCCCAATGCAATATGGCCGACAACTCCAAGCGGTACATTTGTTTTCTGTGGTGTACAGCAAATGAGACAATAATATTCAGTTCAAAGTCGGCCATATTGGTATGGGTAAATCCACAGAAGGTTCTAAAAAGTGTGTGACACTTTTTAAACGTTATGCCCACTCCAATCTTCTCTTACTTTCATGATTTTAGTGGCTAATATGACCATTATGTCCCAATCATAGAACAGTATTCCGATGATAGAACAGAACTGTCAAAATTCGATTTCATTTAAACTTCAAGGCGATATTCCAGTTTCCATTATAAGGGCTAAATATGACGTCTCATGGGCGTCTCTCGGAGATACTCAGTGAAGTCAATTCTGACACTCTACTGTCTGGGTTTCGAATGAGCATTTTATTCCCTGAGTTCTAAGGATACTTTAAATCCTTGGGGGGGATAAGCTATGAAGCCCATTTCCAGTTCGATATCTTCTATACGTTTGTAATCCGTCCTTACTTTGAATTTCCTCACAATCTTCGAAAGGACCAGTTTCATACTTATCATTGCGTACCTGCCACCTAAAATTAGTTTATACTATTAATGGATTATTTAAAAGTCCTTTCATTTCTTTAATATGGGGTGCAAACAGGTGAAATCGAACCAATTTTTTGCCAAAGAGCCAAGCTAAAGAATCATCAAAAGTACAGATTTTCTGTAATGCCTTTACATAGTATGATTTTACGATATACTTTCATTGTCTTCGACTGAAAAAGGCAAGAATGACAAATTTTATTATCATATTAACTGGCATATAGTGATAGAAGTAAAAAACTTAGGAAGAAATAACATAATGAAACGCAATACAAAAATAGCACTAGACACGGTGTTTCATCTTTATCTAGCATCTATTCTTTAATAAGTCGAAATTTCACCACGTGTATCAACGAACACTCGATTATAAACGAACTTAGGTGATATAGACCGTCTGGCAAGCTCGTTAAATTGTGCATAGAATAGTATTGTCAACGAGTTTTATACCATCTTCTTTCTCTAATAAATAGGATGATATGATGAAGGTATTGTAGAAGTTATGTAAAGGTATTACAGTATTTTTAATGATTCTATTTATAGCCTCCATCAAGTAGACTCCTTCAAATTAAAAAGTTGAAGAACCCGAAGATGGCAAGTCGATTTTTTAATCTTCTGGTCGACACATTCAATCTGACATGTGTAAAATGTAGGTTTAAATGAAAGCAGATATGTTCACAATTGACTAAATAAAGGTTGATTCTCACTGTACGTTCCGTAACCTTCCAGTATCCTTCCCGTGAAATATAATAAGGTGAGTTGTTTAATCAATTTCAAGCGATGGACCAAAAGCTCTGGTTTTTGTTACGGTTATCCAAACGTACATATAGGCAAAGGATAATCTGTCAATTTGGATAACCGTAACTATAACCGGAGCTTTTGGTCCATCGCTTGAAATCGCTTTCCGTTCCCGTTTACGTCCCGTCAACCTGAAATTTTTGCCTACTAAATCTTTACTTAAATTATACGAAAGGGATACTGGAAGGTTAAGGGACGTATAGTGAGAATCAACCCTTAATCTGTCAGTTGAAGAATTCAATCTTGACTTGTCACTAGAAATAATAAAAATTTGTCAATTAGCCTATTTAACCTGTCAATTTACAAATTCTCTATCGCATTGGCTCTTATACGACATCGTGAATAATTGTTTCAAATTTACGAATAAACTTGAGGATAATAAGATCATCTAGCACCTGCCAATGCTTGCCATATAGCTCGTAGAACAAATTGTATTTCTGTATTTCAACGATTACTGTACCTATGCAGCTTCTTAGACCTCCAGAAAATGGTACATATGAAAACGGATGCTGTTTGGACCAATTTTCAGGCAGAAATCTGTTGGGGTTGAATTCGAGCGGCTTATCCCAATATTTTGGGTTCCTGTGCAAGTACAAGACACTGATCGCTATATTAGAATCTTTGGGTATCAGGAAATCCCCTGAAAATAAAATAATCCGGATACGTTATCGATCGTTAACAGTGTCGATTTCGAATTCCTTAAAAAATACACAAAACTGTCGAGATATCACGTCCTTTAGCTTATTCTTCAGCTATATATCTCAAGTTTCACGGGAATTTTCTTAATTTCGAGTTCAATTTCAATACCAAAAGATGTGACTGCGACTATTGTGTTAAACTCTTTGTACTCACCAATTTTAGTATCTTCCTCAGCCACCCTAAAGAGAAAAGGAACTATTGGAAAAATTCGAAGAGTTTCTTTGATGAACATCTCGGTGAACTTCAGCTTCGGCAAGTCTTCTTTTGTTGGATACCTATCCCCGCCTAATACTTCTATTGCTTCTTCATACAGCTGCTCCTAGTCAACGAGGACAGGATATAGTTAATGATTCATTTTAATCAATGACCGACTTCATAGAATACAGGGTCTTTGCGAACGATTGCTAAAGTGCAGGATGGCTTCGAATAACGGTAACAAATGGTATCAAAGATCATTGAAATTTGAGGTTATATTGTTTATGGCCAAAAGGATTAATAAAGTATTATTATTATCATTATTATTATTATTATTATTATTATTATTATTATTATTATTATTATTATTATTATTATTATTATTATATCCTTCTTCACAAACTGTGTTTGGTTTTTTCCTTTCAGTAGTGGATCACAGTGATCAAATGCTACTGACATGGATCTCTAATTTAAGTTTGGGAACTTAATTATTATTATTACACTTATTATTTTATTATCATTATTTTCATAATTATTACCATTATTGTTATTTTCATGATTATTATAGTTATTGAAAGACACATGTTCACCTACCTGATATTCGGGATGCATACCTATCATCGTGAGGCAAAACGAAATAGCGACAGAGACAGTGTCAAATCCCTGCAATACGTCAGATAATAATAAATTTCATCTACTCAAACAAAAAAACAAACATTCATCAATAAATGGACAAATATTCCACCTGGATTGGAGGCAGTCACACCACGAAACGAAACGAAGCATCTAGAGAGGTAAGTCAAGTGAAATTGTGTTTGAGAATATAGTTTGAAAAAATAAAATGAAGAAATTCATTAACGATAAAGCTTACCGCTATTATTATAGTATTCACTTCGTGAACCATTTGTTTATCTGTAAAATGATCACCCTTATGGGTGAGTTCAAGCAAAAAACTCAGAAGGGTTTTACTATGTTTATCGTCTGGAAGAAGGTGATTGTTCAGTAAAAATACACTCATCAGAAACTTGAACTCACCCTCTTCTGCAATATACTCTCCTCGCATCTTTTGATCAAATATAGTTTTCTGTTGAGTAATTACCTGAAAATTTCACCAAGATATATTAATTAGAAATGAAAATATTCCAAAAGAATCTTCTTCAGCAATGATAAAAATTTATACAGGTTATAAAAAGTTCAAAGTTTGTTTTCAAGTATATATTTGATATTTGGCTATTTACTTATTGTATATTCCTCACGAGATTCCACATGCAACTTCAAGTTCTCATTCTTCATTGCATGGAAATATTTATTTTTCTGCAGATATCGGAAAAATGAAATTTTGAATGGGTTTATCTGCGGAATCATTGGATGGATTTTACAAATTTGCAAATTCGGCATTTCGTTATTAAACTCCAAACATACTCTACATTTATCAAGCTACTGAGTAGATTCTTCCTGAAGATATTTTGTAAACTATCAGTGTTTAGGCTGGCCATTATCACATCAACTTTAAAAAGAATCTACATTGGGAATATATTTGTAGGGTAGGTTTTCAGTTTAATAAGGAAGGTAGACTGCTTCAATGGGTTAAATTCCTCAATTATTCCTTAGATAGTTATACCCATTAATTTTGGATCGAATTGCAATCTTTTTCGAAAATTATAGCTTGTGGTTCATGCAGAATTTTGTGAGGACCATATATAAAGAATATCGAATTTCAAATAAAATCGTATGTCTCGTTCTCCGTAAAAGTCCAGCGTAATATCAACCGACCAACCGTGACCCACCCTGTATATCCGAACGTTAATATACATAGCATTCTTAGTATTCGAATAGGAATACATGGAGAGTTCGAGGTTGACCTATGAATTGATAAAGGTATCGTGTTTTAATTGTACTTCCATTTAGATCAGGAAGCGATAAATGAAAAATATTCGTAAACCCATGTTCGTATAATGACCTCCAACATAAAACCTTTAATTATTTACATTAAGTTATAACAAGTGGATGTATCTTTTAATTTTGTGTAAAAATTTTAATGGAAGCATCGTGGAATGTTCCTACACATGATGTCCCTCATTGATTTGAGGAGTTGCTGAAAAAATTGATTTCGCATTCTGTACTCCTAGACAACAAAAACTCAAGGAAAGCACTTACTTGAAATTTCAGGAGCTCGTACGCGTTTGCTTGAATTAGAAAGCCGTTTCCTCAAAAAATTTTGCATGAAATTTTCGTTTGCCAACCAGAAACTTGAATTCAACTCGATCGGATCTGTAAATCCGGAAGTTTGGATTTTACCCATTTACGAACTATATCTTTCTAGTTGACTCGCGTTCCTTTTCTACCAACAAAAAGTTTCCAAGTCGTTTCCTTCGGTGGAAACAACTGAGAGAATCAAAACTTATAGAGCACATTCGAAGTTAAATTTTGAAGTCAGAATTCGTGAATGGGTAAAATCCACCCAATGATTCCGCAGATATGTCCATTCGAGATTTATTCCGCATCATGTGAAATTTCGTGATAATTATGTTTGAGGAAGTGTCGGATTATTGAAACATATTGTCATGAATTCTACCTTCGTTTCTAGCCTCAAGTGGCTCAACAAATATATAGATTCTTTATATCTCTTTCCTTTCAAAAATTATTGTGTTTACGGTCAACCAAGGGGCCAATTGTGAATACAATGTTTTCCGAGAATAATAACTTATGTAATCAAAACTTGTAGAGTCCTCGAGTTACCATCGGATCAATCTGAAATTTGGTTAACTATTGTAAAATATTATTATAGTTTCATGCTTGATACCGAATTTCATCGAAATCTGACTGATTCTTATCGAAAAAAAAAATTGTATGGAATCTTTATTGTTCAGATGGCAATAACTCTGAAACCATTGCGAAGGTATTCTCAACAGTCGCAATTAGAAAACTCGATCCCTTTCTTAAAAATTTCAAACTTCTAGGTTTTCTTCATGAAAAGTACGAAATAACTTATTCAGGGTCCCGCAACAGTGGCGCGGTGTTCAATATCTCTAGTAAGGGAACAGATGGAAATCCGGATTTCTATGATGTTACCTTATTGCTCGAACTCGACGAATTGAAAATATTTTCGGTAACACAGGGTGTTCCACTTTTTCAAGGCGGGTCAGAACTTTGTTTTTCTTCAGGGCAACCTGTATTTTTTATTACTTTTTCGGTTTCTACCTGAAAAAAAAATATACTTTATATATATCTTCACCACGAAAATATCAACAGTTTTCGAGATATTCTGTCTGAAATGTCTTATTTTCCACTATTCGTCACTGAGATTATTTGAAATTATTAAGTTGTGCCAAGTTCCATCGGAATTTATTTCTAGTCAAATATTGTACATTGGTTACTCTTTCAAACGGTATATTTGAAATCGAACTGGGATATACAGGTTATGAAAAACAGCCTAACGCATATTGGAAATAAAATAAGAAGAATCTTCCTTATTTCAAATGGAACACCCTATATTTTATCAATCCAAAAGAAGCACCAAAAAAAGCTCTACAAATTTCGTCCAGTATTTCTTATGGTTAGGTTAACTTGTTTCACTTTAAACAGCTTTATTCATTATTTCTTCGCTGTGATTTCTTTCTACGACTTGATGTTGATATAATAGTTTCAACTGTGGTGGCCCTCTGGAACACCTGATTCAACAAAATTGATTTTACTCATGGGATGCATAAAAAATGGTTCACGTCGGGCCACCCACTTTTTCCGAAAAGATGCGGCATAAAATAATGGATACTCTTCGCAAATTACACCAGCTATCTTGCACAGGGTAGAACAATCTTTCGAACATAGACTTCATTCAAGAAAATGTTCAACACATGTTAAACATATGTTTCATCATTAACTCTTAGCGATAGATATCTTGACCGATCATTTGAGTGCAAAGAACTTGGCAAAAGAAATTTTTTCAAGTCAGAAATGTTTTCTTTCGAGTTTAAGCTCTCCACGATTCACATCTTATTTAAATAGTATGGTATAGAAATATTCTTCAGCAAAAAGAGCTGTTTCAGAGGAAACTAGTGAAATTAACCATCAGGATTACAGGACGAAATTTGTACAGCTTTTTTTGGTGCTTATGGATCAATAAAATATAGGGTCTTCCATTTGAAAGAAGGAAGATTCTGCCAATTTTAATTTTCAATGGGACTTGGCACAACTTAATAATTTCAACTACTCTGAGTGACGCATATTGGAAAAAAATGACATGTCAGGCAGAATATCTCAAAATCCGTTGATATTTTTGGGGAGTTGATAGCTATAAAGTGTATTTTTTTTTCAATTTAGAAACCAAAAAAGTAATAAAAATCTAGAAAAAGCACTGCCGTGAAGGCAGCAGCTTTTGCGCGCATGTTCAATGTAGATGACCGCTATTGGAAAAATGAAATTTTGAATGGGTATATCTACGGAATCAATGGGCGGATTTTACCCATTCACGAATTCGACCTTCGTAATTAAGCCCCAAACCTATTCTATAAATATCGAGTTTCTAAGTCGTTCCTTCCGGAAGTTGTGCTTAAGGTCGGACTAACGGCCGACTTCGTAAACACAATAACTTCCGAAAGAAACAACTTAGAATCTCGATGTTATTAGAGAAGGTTTTTACCTTAATTACGAAGGCCGAATTCGTGAATGGGTAAAATCCACCCAATGATTCCGCAGATATACGCATTCAAAATTTTATTTTCCCAACATTTTCAAGAATACAGATCAGATCGAATTGAAATCCTGTACTTCATCGAAAAATTACAGTTCGAAGGTTCATACGGAATTTAATGAGGATGATATGATAAGAAAATCACAGACATTTTTTTTTTTCAAATTGTTCTAATAACACGATCATCACGAAATTTTGCACAAAGTTGTCTTTTAGCATCTTCAAACTAGCTGCGAAGTTTTATCAGGATTGAACCAGTATTTCTCGAGTTATACCAAAAAAAAACCACGTTTCTGAGAAGAAAACCTCGAAATTTTACATATTTTGTCCCGATATCTCCAAAACTTATGATCGTATCGAACTGAAATTTAGTACACTGCTGTGAAATATGAAGCTCAAAGTGTGAGTGGAATTTTTTTTTGGTATGATTAATGGTTTCCGGAAAAAAAATTTTTTGTGAAAAAACTTCGAAAAAAATTTTTGTTTGATTTACTAACAATATGACCCTGACAAAATTCAGCCCAAAGTTGCGCGTTGTTATACTCCACCTAACTGCCAAGTTTGAATCAAATCGCTCAAGTAGTTTCTGAAATAAAAAATAAATAACTTCAAAACGAAACTATTCGACCGATTTGGCCCATTAATGAACTTAACCGCGGCATTCCAATGCGCAACCTACCCTGAAAGTTTCAAGTTGCTAGCTCACTTCGTTCGACAGTTATCCGTGTCCTCGGCCGGACAGAATCGATTTTGACACCGGTTCGTCATCAGTGAGTCCAACCTAGTCGATTGGGACCATTTCGGCTCAATCATCCAAAATAACAGACATTTGGACAAAACGATAGCACGCTGTTCCCCTAAAAAATGCGCGCAAAAAACACAGGTTGCCATTTAAAAAAACAAAGTTGTGACCCGTCCAGAAATAATGACACCCTGTGTGACCAAAAACATTTTTAACTTGTCGAGTTCGAGTAATAATTAAACATCATAGAAAACTAGATTCTAATCTGTTTCCTAAATAAAGATATGGGAACCCCGCGCCACTGTTAAGGGACACTCTATAATAACAATGGTCATTCAGACATACCAATACCTTCTATTATGTACTTACCTTA
The DNA here is from genome assembly GCA_958510865.1 of Myrrha octodecimguttata. Taxonomy (NCBI): domain Eukaryota; kingdom Metazoa; phylum Arthropoda; class Insecta; order Coleoptera; family Coccinellidae; genus Myrrha; species Myrrha octodecimguttata. Next base: position 14,889,590 of record OY294058.1, on the reverse strand, counting down.
TGCGAAAATTCATTTATCTCGGTCACCAATTTTTCGGACAATTTGCTCATGCTCGTCATCTTGAATATTATTTGTGGATGATAAACAATATTGAACAACCTGATGATGAATAATTCAAGATACCTACGAAATTTCAAGTTTTGACCGAATTTTCTGAGTTATTTTTTGAAAACTGTACTCACTTCTTCACTGCTTTTCCGTAACGGTTGTCACTTGTTTGAGCTTCCACATCGGTACCCATGGCAGTCTCTAAAGTCCATTTCGAGTTTTGAACGAGGCAACACAGAAGTGCGTTTGTAAATACAGTTTCATCATAAACTGGTCAAACGTATAGATGACATTGGGAAAGTAATTTTTGCCTTATGACATATACCCCGTTTTCGGAGCATAAGCGAGATACAGGGTGTTTAATGTACATTGAATTAATGCTATCCAATTTGGCAATCGAAAACAAAAAATTCCACCTTTGTAGGTTTTCCGCCATTTTGAAATATTTTTTCTAGAATTCTACACCACGAAGAGACTATCAAAAAATACTAAGAATTGACTAAAAACCGTTATTTCAAAGCTCACGCATAACGCAACACAGTTATCAGAATATTGCTCAAAGTTGACATTGAACACCCTCTGTCTCGCTTATGCTTCGAAAACGGGGTATATGTCATGAGGCAAAATTGACTTTCCCAATATCATCTATACGGCTATATATGTTTGACCAGTTTATGATGAAACGCCCTGTATATTCATTTTTGAGTCAATATATTGATAAGTTATTTTTAGTTCCCCTACATTCAATTTTTGTTGTTTAATATACCGGGTGTTACAGGCATCAGATTCACCCCCAAAAAAATTTACATTTTCCAAGATATCTGATTGAAATTTTGGACATTTAACTGAAATGTTCTGTTAGGTCTTACGGCATATTGTGTCCAGGGCATATCTCGAAATAATATCCTTGATGTCGATGTCATGCCTACCAACAAGTTTTTCAAGAACACCAATCAGAATATCACATTTCTCTTGGAAAATCGGGATGTAGGAGTGCAGCGTTTTCTGGTTGAAGGATGGATTCATCAGTTTGCGAGTCCTTTTCCAGGTGCTTGCTGCAAATCGAGGAGTGTACAGATCAACGACGATTCTTGGTATTGGTATAACTTACTTGGTGCTATCAGAATCCCCTCTCCTAAGAGGGGTTTGCAGAAATCCAATAAGTAACTTTTACTAAGGCAGTCCACATTAGTCATTAACTCTCCCAAATGCTCTGGGTTACTAACTCCAACCACGAGATGATTGCCGAGCCAAACTTTAAAGATATCTGCGGGGGCTTCTCGAAAGTATCCGATTATTTTCTGCATACATTCTATATATAAGAAAAAATGGGATATATATATTATTCATTACTGATCTTCTGTTATCAATATACTCAGAGACATAAGAAAACATCAGGAATGAAAAACTGAGCAAACTCCATTTCTTGTCAAAAGACTGACCATATTTGATACATGATATTCGATTACGATATTCGAGTTTCAGTTTGCATAAACGAAGTATTTTTCGTCATCTTGGTTTTGAAGAGAGTGGTTCATCAAATCTCAACACTAAAGTTATTTTCAGTTATCAGAGAAGAAGAAGGTGTACCTGTGGACCTCTTGTCATACCGTCCCACGATTTGTGCTGCCTTTAACTGCGGACCACTGTCAACAGCGTTTGAACTGGTGCAGAGAACGGCATCACTGGGAGGCAAAATGAGATAATGTTGCATTCAGCGACAATTCACAATTCTGTCAAGGTATGCACGATGGTCGTAGAAGAGTAAGAGCCCGTCGTGGAGAGCGACGTGACTTTACGTTTCCTCTTGAGAAGGAGGAGACTGTTCGATGTGTCTCAACCTTCGTGAAATGCTGACTCCAAGTCAATTGCCTTAAGATTAACTGAATCTTTCTTCTGAATCCATGACAAAATTGACTTTCAATGTGCGTTCTCAAAAGTATATCGTGCAGGAACATGAACAAACTGATAAAAATCAATTCCCTGCGAAAGGCCAGACTTACCACCAACAGGTCTTCCTGCGAAATCCCCCATAGCGCCAAATAGTCCCGTTTTAGCACTCGGAAGAGTATATGCCTTCTTGAAGAAATGTCGTTTCCTCCAAGAAAAGCTCACCAGCCAAAACGTGCAGGACAAGGCTATTATTGACAGAACGGCTCTAGTTCCACCGGCAGCTAGTTGTCTTTCTACAGGCATCTCCATCATGTTTCATTCTGTAAGGATAACAACGGTGTTCACATCCGGTTTTTCAAGTGCAGACCCTGTTGCGGAACCGTACTTGTGGTTTGTGGCGCGACTAACAAAATCATTGTCCAACCAGCCTCCTTCGGCGTAGATAAAGTGCTGCGCCTAAAAAATCCCTTTCGGTGCCGCAAAGGGATGTTCGTATGTGTGCATTCTACCACTGATATCACAACCGTCTTCAATACAAGCCAGGAACACCAGAATGTGGCAATGCTGCGGAGGTACCCCGTCTATCCTCAATAGACCCCGAACCCTATTTATTTCGCGGCATTCATATTAGTTTTTACAGTAGCAGATGAGATTTTGTTTGTTTTGCGAACGCAAAAGTGTGCAACAAGTGTGTGAAATCAGTGCAATATATTATATTAAAACCATTTGTTTCGCTGCTGTAACAATTAAGTGTCGTAGTGTGAATACATATAAGAATTAAGATGTGAGTTTATCAAATCACAGGTCAAAATGACAAACAGATTGAAAAATTGATATTGTTAATCCAAAGCTATATTCAATTCAGTTGAAATTGAGGAAACTATTGAATACTTAACATTGAATGTTGTTTTATAATGCCAATCTTCTAATCCTCAATAATTAATAGAATTGTTTCTCTCAAAACCAAAGTTATTTTTGTTTTCTCGTAGAAAATACAACTCATAACTCATTCTAGCTATTCAAAACCCTAAGAACAAGTGGAGATGTTGATTCAAAAGAAAATCAATGAGTAATGTCTTGTATTATGTATAAGGCAATGAATTAACTTTGGTTTTCAGAGAAACAATGCCATTATTTATTGAGGATAAGAAGATTGACATTATACGGGGTGACCGAGAAATTGTGAGAAATTCCTCGGATTCAGATAAAACATAAAAAAATAAGATGACAAGCTCCCATCATTTTTTTTCCTAACGGCCCTCCCTACGAAGATACGGCCTCATGAATGACGCCACTGGAAATCTATATCAATGGAATTAATCTCAAACTACTCGATATAATTTAATGAAAATTTTATGGGATAAATACTAGAAAGGACCTCTTGAAATTCTGCCCTTAAATTAAAATTAGCTTATCTAGTTTACCAGGGGAGGAATAGGTTTTACATTTTAATACTTACATTTTCAACACCCTGTATAATAAAGAGATAAAAACAGATTTGGATGCCTTGAACATTACCCCTGAAAAAAATTAACAATTTCGAAGAACACCCTGTAACTATGTAACTAGCTTCGTACAACGGGCCTAAATATTCCTCATAATCACAAGAGCTAACGTTCATCCGAAAAATTCTAGAAAAGCACTGACGTGAAGTAAGCAGCTTTTGGGATCATGTTCAAATTCACTGTCGAAGCGGACACCTTTTCAAGCATTGACCCCGCCAACTTCAGCTTTACTTCCTGATCAAAAGGTTTGGCGATGTCCTTTTATATGGTGTTAAGGAAATTTTGAATTCCAGTTAACATTTTTCAATCAAGTACTTAATTTCAATTTCGATCGAATCTGAGTTTTTGGACGTATTGCGAAAATGAATAGGTATAGTTTTAGAATCATTGGATAGATTTAACCCATTCACGAATTTAATCTGCATGATTAAAAACGTACATACTAACTTCTGGAAGAATCTTCCTAGAAACTCGATATTTTTAGCGTATCTTACCTTTGTATGGCTCAGTTCCAGCATTTGTCAGGTAAAACTATGTAGGGCACTCACCTCGATTTTCTAGACAAATTTTTTCCACCTGCATTGACTCTTTAAAATGAGATATCATCTTATGCTCCAGGTAAATTGGTTGATATTCCATTTTTAAAGTCTTATATTACATGAACAAATGATCAAATATCAAAAAAAAAACTCAACGGTCATATTCAATAGAAAAAGGATTTTTCAGAAATATATCATTGCAATTGAAGGAGTTGAGGCTAGAGCGCAGAGGGATGGAATGATGGATAATGATAAACTTTATTTATATAATGTCCCAAAAAATCAAAATTGAGTTGTCTGTGAGATTTTTGAAAATTTCGGTCAGAAAAGAGTTCTAGTTCATTTTCAATATGACATCCTATATAATCTTTGAGATAATTCTGAACTATCGTCAAAATATTCTCGAGAAGCACGCTCGTGAGGTCAGCAGATTTGAAATTAAGCACACTGTCATTTTCGAGAAAGTACCAGATTTCAATTAAGTAGATCGAAGCTATATTCTGAAGAATATTTGTTATATACATTTATGCCCCAAATCTGCCCTACAAACATTCAATTTTATCTCTAAGTGTTTTATTTCGACAGTTAATGTGTAAACCCAACCAATTATAAATATTTGGTCAATAATAATTGAAAAATCCAAATGATGAAATTGTTATTTCCTGAAACGAAATCTCGAAATCCTGATCAAAATCGAAAAATTTCGAGTTAACTTACCAGAAAACTAACACCGAAATGAACCTTCACTTGTATGAACTGCCAATTTAAAATCAATTAATGTATTTAATGTTTTTTGATTTTTTGAAGTTTAACATTTGTCTCAGTAGTACGAACAAGACAAAGTTTTTTGTTTGATAATTCGTTTGCTAATTAATAATTAAGGTGACCTTCTGGCAGTATGAATTCGTGGAAAGTGATTGGACGAACAAGTCTGTCGATATGTTAAAAGATATGACATGGTCACTTAACATGTGGTTCAAAGTAATGCAGGTCCTTCTCATAAAGTTAGTAGATATAGACATGAATACTCCATTCACATTTTTTTTAAAGTCAGTGGGTAGGCCTTTTATCAAATTTTGTGATTCAAACTGTGCCAGGTTGGCACTAGTGAATTTGAGTCAAGGGCAAAATTATTCAGCACGGCGTTGTCAATACTTAGATATTCTTATCAATGACTCTGTGGTTTGCTTTAGTTACGTAAGTTATTGCGGCGACTTTTGTGTGAAACGGACAACGTAGTGTAGTTATCTGAAAGAAAATGGAAGACTATAACCCATTTTGGACAACCTAACCTAACCTAACATTTTTGGACAATATCGACCAAAAGGTTCCAGAGTTATACTCATTTGAAATTTTGTGGAACAACTCAAACGATTCGCACTGAACCTCGGTTTTTTGTTGTGGAAAAATTTCGTTGTAATCGAATAAGTAATTTTTGTTGAACCAATTTCTCCATTCTATTCCATTTGTCAGTCGATACTCTACAATATTGTTCTGAGTCTCAGTTGGATCAGATTTTATTTTAGGGGATACTGGTGAGAAAGTATGATGAAATTTCGCGCGCATGTTCCAGGGGAACAGCGTGCTATCGTTTTGTCCTAATGTCTGTAATTTTGGATGATTGAGCCGAAAATGGTCTCAATCGACTAGGTTGGACCCCTGATGACGAATTCGGTGTCAAAATCGATTATGTCCGGCCAGCCGTCCGCCCGGCCGAGGACACGATAACTGTCGACAGAAGCAAGCGCTAGCAACTTGAAACTTTCAGGGTAGGTCGCACATCAGAATGCCGCGGTTAATGGGTTAATTATTTGATGAAATCAAATAATAAACCTTAGTGATCGACCAAGAAAAAAAAAAATTTGACCCCCCCTGAAAATTTCACAGTTCACGTTTTGGAGTATGCAGATTTGAATGAACGAATAAAAAAAAATCCGTCCGTCCGACGTCCGTTGTCCAGAGCTTTTCTCGGAAAGTACTGAACCGAAATCCGTGAAACTTGCTAGAAAAATCATGTATCGCTCGGGATTGATCCTCCAAGCTTTTCAGCAGGATTGGTGTACCCTAAGGGCTTGGGGGTTTGAGGGAAAAAAAATTATTTCTCGGAAACTTACTACCACCGAATTTTTGTGAAATTCTCAACGTTGATTACTGTTGCATAACTCAACCTAAAAATTTTTACCCGGATCATATCCGACCAGTAGTCTCTGAGTTATAAAGAAAAATGCTGCAAATTTCCAATAATCCCGAGAATGAATCATCGCATTCGGTTCTAAGATTGGAATTCAGTGAAATAATCAGTTAACTTTTCATCCAGAATTATATATCTGAAAGTAGATGAAAAGATTGTTACCAAATTTTCAACATATATTGAGAAATTTCGAACGGATTCGTTGATTATTTTATAAACACAATGTGCAAATGCCCTATCGATGTTCTCGACATTTTCATAATCGTTAGTAGTTCAAATTAAATATTTTTGGGGTTTCTCTCCTAATATCTGAAACATAACTACAAAAACTCGGATAACAATTATTATTTATAGATATCACCCTGCGAATTACGGGATGAAACATTAAATTTCTTCATGGAGCGCAATTATATCTTAAATAAAACTTATATATTATTCATAAATCATTGGTTTTTCACCACCCGAAGACTGATTTCATGAAAAAATTCATTTGAAACATTGAAATCTCAATAAATACTCTTGTGTAACTGAATAACCCATTCACATGCAGAACGCGAATTAAGAAGCGTTATTTAAAATAATGAATATTTCCAAAATATTCGGTCGATCGGAGGTTTCCATCAATTTTGGATTGCTTAGTACAATTATCGTCAACATGTGTATATCGGCTACTGGTTTCAATCGAAATCCAATATTTTTCGTACTGAGACTTTGAAATAGGGGTGAATATAAAAGATAATGAGCATGTATATGATAAAACAAATTGGAGGATATATGCAAACAAATCAATTATCAAACCGGAAATCTCATCAATTGTCGAGAATCTAATACTAAGGGTACTGGGGACCGTAGACAAGAATACTCCGCATGTTTTAACATCTGGTGGTCCGCAAACTACTTGTTTGAATTGAAGGTTTTTACATTAAACAGACGTTGGGATTTGGCATCCTCTTAGTTGAGTGTATCTGACAACTATACGGAACGAAATTCCTCTTTTAGAATTATTCAGTCGAATTCAACCTTGAGAGGTTCACGATATATTTGATTTTTAAAGAAAAGTTATTGAAAATAACTTTAGGTCTTCAGTTTGTATATTGGATATTTTGTGAATCAAGTGAACTCTTATCGGATATATGCACTGTGGAAATTTTTTTTCAGATAAGTTGCACAGGACGGGTGAGTTTTTTCATTTCATTGATATTTTTCAGAACAAAGGTGAATCCTAGTAGGAATCACATCCACACATTTAATATTAGCGGAAAATCTTGAATTTTGTTTTACGTATTTGTTGTTAATTTGTGAGTTTAAGTTAATTTTCCCGAAAGTTTCTCAAGAAATACTAACGCGATCAAATTGAAACATCATATCTAGTTGTGAAATATCGACGCAATTTAATGCATGATTTCGTGAGAATTGTATTGGGAAAAATTGAACTTTTTCTAAACATTTTTTTAGGAAGCTATTCATTAAAGTTCAATATAATTTGGTACAGGTTTTAGTCAACATTTTGAAACCATATTTATTTGCAGAGATATTGGCGGAAAATTTTGTGGCCATTTTAAATTTTGAGGATATTTGCCTTATATGTCAAAAGGCGCAAACGCTTTCTGATTTGAATTTCATTTCTATTTGTGTAATACCGACACGCAATTTAATAAGTAATATCGTGAAGATCGTACTGGCAAAATATTAGTAAAAAATATTTTTCGGAAATTTAACTTAACTTTAACGAAAGAAACAACATAGTGACTTGACCTTTGTAAAGTAGTTTTTTAAGAAACTCAACACCAAGATAATTTTCTCTTCAACTCCAATATTTCGTAGGAAATGTGATTTGGAACGAAAAATATTTAAGATTTTTATGAATAACATCCTCTAGGCTTAATTATAAAGGGATTCTTTCAATTCTTTCCAGCAAAATTTTCTCATTGTCGTAACTCGACAGATTTGTCCCCAGATAATTAGGGAATACGGCCCTGTGCGGCCACTTGCATTGGTCTTACTTTTCGAGCGAGTGATTTTGTGCGTTATTATAAACATAGACATATTTAGGCAAGTAAGATTTATCCTGTGGGGAATTTCGAAAATTCCAGACATAAGTCAGTCGGGATCGGAATTGGGAGCGATAAGCTTGAGGTCGAAAACGCCGAGGCTCGGCTCAAATATTTAAAATAGGTTTTTTACGTTTTTGTTCATATTTTCACACTATCGATTATTTCGTATCGGCACTAGTCTAGTTTATTCATTTTGCAACTAGGAATCGAATTAAAGTGTGTTTTTTTTAACCGTTTTGTGTAGGACTTCGGCAAGGAATTCACAACACTCATAGTAATACTACGGAATCACAAAAAACACGAAGAAAGTTGCTAAAAATCTTCTTCAGGTATCTACATTTTACTGACTGATGGTATGTAGTACAACAAGGTTTAAATATGGTCCGGAACGTGCCTAAATAATTATACAAAAGCGTGTGGGGTTTGCCACAGAGTTTTTAGGTTACAGAAAAATATTCAGTAGTGGAGAGCTATTCACATCTGTTTGTTCATTCAATAGGATTTTGCGGGTGTTGTACCTATTGATTTCTAACGACTCTAGGAGTTATGTAGGTACTTTTGGTTTCGACGTGGATAATTTTGTAGTTACTATTGAATTTAAATATTTCACATGAATTTCTTCATGGAATTGATTTTCGTTTGGTGAAAAACCAATGAGTTATAAATAATATATACGATTGATTTGAGATATCAATGGTATTGGGTTATTAAACTGAGAAAATAATAAACCCTTGTGTAAAATTTGCAGCGTTTTTGGTATAACTTGAGAAACACTGATTCAATCCTGAAAAAGTTCGCAGCTAGTTTGAAGATGCTGCAAGACCACTTTATGCAAAATTTCGTGAAAATCGTGTCATTAGAACAATTTGAAAAAAAAATGTCTGTGATTTTCTTATTATATCATCCTCATTAAATTCCGTATGAACCTTCGAACTGTTATTTTTCGATGAAGTACTGGATTTCAATTCGATCTGATCTGTATTTTTGGAAATATTGGGAAAATAAAATTATGAATGCGTATATCTGCGGAATCATTGGGTGGACTTTACCCATTCACGAATTCGGCCTTCGTAATTAAGGTACAAACCTTCTCTACAAATATCGAGATTCTAAGTTGTTTCTTTCGGAAGTTATTGTGTTTACGCAGTCGGCCGTTAGGCTGTCCGTAAAAAAATTACTCGATGATACGACAATTATAATGACAGTTGTAACCACAGAAACAAGAAAAGAACTACAGAAAGTCATGTTGAAAAATGGACAGGTTGACACAACATAGTTAGAGCCGGAAACATCAATCCATCACAAAAGGTGTATATTTAAGTCACTCCCACGACTATTGGAGCCAAAGTTACCATCCAGAATCAGCAAATAGTTATAGATGTTGCTGAGACCCCTTATGTCCGACTTTTTATTGACGCATGCCTTATTCTCATTGATGAAACACATCTCCAAAAAAGTTCTTTTGTGATAATTCCCATTCGTGGCGAGCACCTTTGGGTGTTCGAAGTCAAAAATGTGTCCAGTGCTGGACGCATGAGCAGCCAATGCACACCTTTCCGGGTGGAGTCTCACATCGCTTTTGTGGATGGCTATGCGACGCTTCAAGATTTGTGACGTCTGCCCAACGTAAACACCAGAACAATTCTGACATGAAAGTAGGTAAACGCAGTCTGAGGAAGAGAGATTTGGCGTTCCAAACTTTAGTCTGGAGAAAAGGCGGCGGTTGGTATCGACACTGTATTTAGCCAACTTAAGGTTTTCAATCACACTAAAAATGTGACTTGGTTTATTAGTGAGGCCTGGAATAGATGGTATACAGGCAAACTTGACTCTCTGAGTTGAACGGGGCTGTTGTGAGATTTCGTCATTGTTGACGACTGTTGAAGCGGAAGTTGGTGTTAGGGTGGCAAAGATCATCCTTTTAACAATCTGCGAGGGTATCCATTATCCAACAACATATCCAGAAGACTTCTCAGCGAGCCATGCAGCATGTCAGGGTGTGCGATCTCCATCACTCTCTTTTTTAAATTATGGATGACATTTAGCTTCATGTGCCTCTCATGATTGGAAGCAAAGTTGATGTGCCTTCCTGAGCTAGTAGGTTTTCGATACCAATCTAATTTGATAATATTGTCATCTGCTCTTATCACCCTAGTGTCAAGAAAGGAAATACACCGGTCCTTCTCTATCTCGATGGTGAACTGGATGTTTCGGTCATATGAATTGAAAACATCCAGAAGTTCCTGACATTTATTCGGTGGACAGGTCAGCAGCAAAAGATCATCAACATACTGACGAACAAAAGCAGGATTGAACGACAGCCTCTGCAAACAATATTTAATGAGTATAGTCAAAATGATTGCCGCTAAAACAGGACTGAGATTGCTACCCATGGGGCATCCGAATATTTGTGTGAAGTAAAGTCACTCATGAACGAAGAAATTGGAATCAAACATGAACTTCAGTATACCTATGAAGTCTACCAATGGGATGATCGTGACAGCCGAAACGGGGGTCCAATTTTCCCTGATACATCTCTCTGTCGTGTCCCATGTTATGTTCGTGAAAAGGCTACATAAAATTTCGTGAAAATACATAGAGTCGTATGTATTTTTAAGAGAGAAATTCCGCTTTCCAGATACAATTTGACATATGGTATTGTAATGTTACAGCACTTTACGCTGGCAATTCGATGCAATCGAAAAGTGCTGTTATTCACTTTGGAATCTTCTACAGTGTGTCAAAAATGATTTTCGAGTGACAAGATTTTGCCAAAGCTATGAATGATAAGTCTAACACTAAGACCAAATTACATAACAGAGGATGTTCTATCTCTTGAAGCAATTTACAAGGTCATTCTCACGCTGACGACAAGCTGGTCGTCTACTTGATAGTGACTCCAAACGATAAAAGGAATCCTGGAAATCATATTTGTCTGAACTTTTTTCGTGATTATGTCTAGGAAAGCATCGTGTATGCAGTTATGAACAAATCGGAGAAAACTATGCGAAAGTACCGAAAAATCGATTATTTTTGTTATTAATCCATCAGTTAACATTAATCTCCTATTAACTTAATGGAGGCATCTCACGCTCCAACAAAGTTTAGAGTATCTATCTGCTTCATCCCAGATCATGATAAAACCCCATTTCACATTGACTTCGAATCAGAACAGCGTGAAAAGCAGCACAACGGCAGTAATCCTGTTAGGACAAACGAAACGATTTAAGAAAAATCCCTGGATACGGCCATCGAACAAACAATAAACAATGGAATTCAGATGGAGGACTTCGATTTCACGCTCCCTCAAATGATATGTGATTGAAATGCCTTTCCGTGGCAATGGCAGCTCCCTCGTATAATCATAAATCAAATTAAGTAGGATTTAGCTCCCGGCCTTCCCTTCTCTTGCTTCGCAGCCACAACCGCTCCCCCTGCGTGTTAGTCATCTCTCCACACATGATTCATACCTACTCTTCCATTTGTGTTCTTCGCCTGTATAATTAGAATATACAGTTGGCTGACGGATTTCTGCTTACCCGTCTAGCGAGCGGCTGACGATATTTGTTCCTGGCATCGAGTAATTGTTGCGTTGGGTTATTTTGGGTATCGTATTCGGTTTTATGGCTTCCAGGATTGTTAACTAGACAGATCAGGATAAATGGTCTCTGGCTGGATTTAATTTCAGCATTCCTATAGGGGAGGATAACTAATAACCTAAGATTTTTCTGCCAGTATTGTTTGTATCGATCTTTAAAAACCCTGCGAATTTGGCGAAAAGAGTTATGCTTGTCTCAAACAAGTGATTCTTTTCGAGTTGTTGAAAAACAGAGTCGCAAAGTATGATACATTATTGATTCATTCACAGGCCAAAAAATTCTTGAAAAACACTGTGGTGAATTCAACAGCGTTAGCTTTATCGCTACACCATGTAAGAATCAGACTCGACCGTTTCCTGGAGATCGAGTTCGAGAAAATCTCATGCTGATAAGCTCTTTTCATTTATTATAAATCTCATTGTGATCATCATCTCTTTTTCTCAGGTAAGTATCGCAAACCTATGTCCGGTTTCCAATAGAATCATTCCATTGTGTTACTTTTGAATAAAGTTAACCTCTACCGCTCACCCCTGAATGATAATTCGCGCATGTTCAAATTCGTTGCCAAAACGGTCATCTTTTCACGTGTTGACATTGCTAAACACATCCCTACTTTCTGATCGAAAGATTTGGCGATCTTCAGTCGATAACCTTCTCATAAAATTGTAACGATCCAACTGACGTCATATTTTAGAAACATTAAAATCTACTACTTATTTCACAGGAGGGGTTGGGGGCTTGATTGACTCAAGCAACAAAACTCTTCGTCAGTTTTTGACAATATATTAACAATTATGTACAAGAATGTCACTTCAAGCTTGGTCGATCAAGTCAGATTCCAATCTCCCGAAATCACATTATTCTATAGCAACTCATCCTAATTCTGAACGAGGTCCAGTGGTATCCCCGACCTCAGAAGAATAAAAAAAAAATCATGCCTCCAACTTGAAGTTCAACTGCGTATAAACGACTCCTCAGAAAGAATGTGATGTTGACAGCTTGATAAGAGAGGTTCCAAATACTGCGTTCCAAGATTTCCACGAGGAAAGTTCCAGATATTGTATGATGTTGATAGTAAAATTCTTGACGCTGTACTTCGAGTACCTTCAGATTATTGGCTGGGAACTCACTGAATGCTTTCTGCAAACAAAAAAGTACTTAATCCTGCAGAACTACTTCTTTTTCGCCTTTGACTCGAGGAACTCCAAATCTGATTGATACTCAGGCAGAGGTTGATGTCTCAAGCGGGATTTTAAGTCCCAGACAAGGATCTTTATGAAATGGAGGAAAAAATTTCAGTGCGTGTACAAAATTTAACATATCTCCACGATTCTCAACATAAAACAAGATAATCATGAACCCAATGGGCGGAATTAACAAAATCGAAAGGGAGTCTTGTTATTAGTTGAAAAATGCAATGAATCAAGAAAATAAAGCAAGTTCAAGAAAAATGTACCTGAAAACAATATGGAAGCAAGAAATAAGTCCGGAAGCAGCCAACTACTTCAATAATTCCTTCCTGGTGAGATATTTATTAGTATTATTATTATGATTATTAAACATACAAGAAGAGTTGAGAAAATTCCTATGAACTCAAAAAGAAAATAAAAACAGAAAAAAGCTTAGAAATAAGTAGTTCTCGCATCAAAAAGATCCAACGCATTCTTGAAGGCATTCACGATTTCAGCATCGACCACAATACTCGGCAAGCGGTTCCATCTCTTGAAAATTCTGTACGTCAGAAAACTGTGTCGTTGGGATGTTCGAAAGTTTCCTTTCGACAACTTAAACTGATGTCCTCTCAGATTGTTGTTGTTCACAGTGAATAGGCCACGAATACGATCACCGAAGTCACCACGGAGTGATCTGAAGGAGAATATTAAGTTTCCGCTTTCCCGTCGTGACTGAAAAGATGGCAACCCGAAAACAACGAGTCTGTCGTCGTATGAAAGGCGTGTTATTCCGTATGGTATGCGTGTATTCCGACGCTGCACTGACTCAAGATGGTGTTCGTCGGCACGGGTGGACCAACAAACCGGGCCAGCATACTCCAGCAATAGTCTTATGTAACGCCTGTAAAGGCGTTTACAAGTGGCAATGTCACATCCGCTAAATGTCCTCTGGATGGCATAAGTCAATTGTCTTGCCCTAGCAGTGATGGAAGAAACATGGTTAGACCAACGTAGGTCCTCGGTAACAGTCAATCCAGGTCACAGTGACTTGATACACTGCGCAGCGTGAAACCATTGATGATGTATTCCTTTCTCGGGTTGTTTCCACCAATATGTAGCACAGAGCGTTTGTCCACGTTCAAAGGAAGTAACCAGTCTTCACACCAAACGCCAATCTCATTCAGGTCTCGTTGAAGTGTTTCGAAATTGGACAAAATTGTGAATTTCAGTGTCATCCGCGAACTTTGAGCAAGCTGAGTGGAGAAGTTTAGGGAGATCGGAGGTGTATAATGAGAACAAGATAGGGCTTAGAACGGAACCCTGGAGGATACTCGACGTCAAAGGTCTATCCGGACAAGAAAAAGAACGATTGGCTCTAACTCGAAAGGTACGGTTTGATAGAAAAGCGTAAGTCCAAGAAAGAACACTTCCCCTGATTCCAAGATGGTGAAGCTTAGCAAGCAGCCGCCGGTGGGGGGCCTTATCAAAGGCCCTTGAGAAATCCAGATAAATCACATCCTCAGTTTGTTCAGACTGAATAAATTTCAACCTACCGAGAATGAGGTTATACCCCCAACGTTAATTTCAGAAAACACTTCCAACGTGGATGATTTGCAGAAAAAATGGTCCCAGGTACGAAACGTGCCTCGCCTCCACACGAAAGAAGGAAAAAATATTCGAAAAATTTTTAATACGCAAATGAACCAAATCATCTCTTTAGTAGACTGAAGTGAGATATCAACTCATGACAATTACTCCACGGATGCCAGGGGCGTCGCAAGAAACAGGTTAAATCTTAACATATTTGTGCAGGTCGTTGCAAAACTCCTCATGAACCTTCTTTTTAAACAAGTATTATATTTCTGCGTGAAGAGCCTGGGGAGAGCATTTTCGCTGAGGGCATCCATTTTCGGAGGGCCTCAATGACAGTTGACATTGAAATCCGTTTTATGAAGGGTCTTTACATACAGAATTCTATCCTTCGGCTCAAGATGGGTGGTTGGTTGATTGGGATTTTGACTGAGGTTTGAGTTTGGGAGGTCCTGCGGAAGCGATCGCGTCACCTGTAGGCGATTTCGGCGAGAGTATCAAGCTTAGAAAATAATTCAAGCACGCAGACGATGGCATATGTGTCTACTTTGGAGATGCACAAGCTCCTCCAACTCCGAACGGATAGCGGGGACTGTGAGTTGACATGAGTTCACGCTAAGGACGGGTATGTTAGGAATGGTGGACAACCAAATGAGAGGTTTTATCACAGTCGACGAATGAGAGCCGGGATTGGTCTGTAACTGAACCACCTCCTTCCAGTGCTGGCGATCTGGTCCTTCATTGTAACTTTAATATTTGAACTTGTCATTCTATAGATTAAGTTGTTCTCCTGGCTCCGAAACAGCAGTTTCGGCCTCACTCATCTAGCTGGTCCCTCCAGTTCCACCTTGTTGAGGTTGAAATCGAAGCCTTCAGTCCAAGATTTGTTGTAACCTGACTTTCAGTTTGATTCTTCTCGACCTAATACTGAGTGGCTGGAGTTACTTAGCGCACCCTATCGTCAAGTCCAAACCTTTTTCGTCGAGACTTATAATACCCTTCGGTCCAAACTGAGTGTAAGGAGTACCTGAGCGCATCCGATCATAGAATTGTTGAGTATTAGGCCTAAGATAAAGGTTGGATTCTCCCTAGGTGGTTTTCCACCCTTACTATGAAGTTCCTGGACTAAAGAGCTTCTAGTCAATTTTTGATTTTCGCTGCCTTACTCTTCCAGCCCGAACTTCCAGTTCCACCTTTCCAGCTTGAGAGCTAGAGCTAAGCCTAAGATTTGTTGGAGCCCTACCTTGAACTAACCTTTTTGTGACCCAATACTGAGTGTCAGGGGTACTTGACCGCACCTGATAGTTGAGTCGCTAAGTATTGGGACTTAGGTAATGAATTGGATTCTTTCAGGTACTTAAGCCCTCTCACCACAACAAGGTCCCGATGAATGAAGGGAGCAAGGGGATAAGGCAGTAGATACATTCCTTTTCTGAACGTAAATAATATAGGTATTAGTCGAATTTATGATAATATGAATTGACAACCTACCGCCGCATCCTTGCGGATTATTTTGGCTACATATTTAATGACCTCCTTTCGAGATGCATTTCAACTCTACCCCAAGAAAACCAAACAGAATCAAATATTGATTTCATTAGATTTTGGAAATTAATGAAACTGGGGATGGCTCAGGCGAAAAATCAGAAAGATCGAGAATACATTGCTCAACGTTCAACAGTATTTTGTATGTAGCCGATAATCAAGGTTATTTACGAAAACATAAATGGAAAGAAAAATGCAGAAAAAATTTTGTTTTTCTGAAGAAATATTTGAGAAATGCATTAAAGTGAGGTCAGAAGATTGGTCGCGCTTGCTCGAATTTGTCAATGTCGTCACCAATTTTCGAACTAACCCCGTCAAACTCAGTTTCAATCGCCAATGAAAACATTGGACGATCTTCTTCCCATATGACCCTCGCAAAATTCTGCTTAAACCTCAAGCTATCATTTTGCGATCGAGTACAAGATTTCATATGGATACGATCTATATTTTCGTGACTACTGGAAAAATAATATTTTGAATGGGTACTTTTATCTACGGATCTTTTACGCGCCCACGACTTCGACCTTCGAAATTGAACCGAGAATCTACTCCTTAAATATACAGTGCCAATGTCGTTTCTTCCAAAAAGAATTGTGTTTACTGGTGATTTAACTGCTGATAGTGAACGAAATACTACACGGAAGCATCGACGTCTGCAGATTTACGGATCCAGAATCAAATTGAAATAAAGTACTTCAATGAAAATGACAGCTTGAAGTTTCATGCAAAATTTCGATAGAACATTCAAATTGAAATGTTGGGATATTTTCTGATTGATCTAATGAAACGATCTTAGTGATATTTTGCACGAATTTTTTAATCAGCATTCGACAACTAGTAACCAAGTTTCACCGTGGGCGGAAGATTGTTTTCGGAGGATTTCTGGGAATGAAAATGATACCCAGGAAATAGCCGTGAATATGACGCATGGTTTTTCTTCTACTTTCCTCCGAAAACTAAAATGAGATGAACCTAAACTTTTAAAAACTCTCACTGGAAAGTGAGTTCCAGGTCTGTGCCGAATTTATTGAAATCTAAGATAAAACAAAATGAAATCTCGACATTGAAACTGGAAAATTAAAACTTCTCGAGAAAAAAAAATATCTAACAGAAATCAAGAAAATTTTTTGAATACAATAGTTTTTGAGTTATCTAGAAACGAAATCCACTCATAATTCTACACAGAAATGCGTACTTCCTGATATTTTGAGGTTCGCGCAGAATTTCACTGAAGCATGAATGACATTCTATGAAAAAAAAACTCAACAAAAACTTGGAAAGTTTCCGATAAAATCTTCTTCTAATTTTCGATGAAATCTTCTTCAAATTTTTCATCAACTAGAACTACACGAAAGTCTGCATTGAGTTTTGCGTTGGTATTTTTTGATCAACTACGAAATTTCAATTCGACCTAAAACCTAGCCTGAAAATTTCAAAACTCTAAGTCCCTTCAAACTTCAGGGTACACTCATTAGGATGGCTGGAGAATTGAATTTGACTTCGGATTCTCTAGCAGTGAGTCCAACGTAGCTGTATCATATAGTTTTAGACAAAATGATAACGCGCGTATAAACCGATCAAGAGTCATGAGTTGTACTCTTTGGAAGTTTTCTATCCGAATAATTGAAGTACCTACACATAAGTTTTTTAGTTTTTTTTTCGGTCTTCACTCCCAATATCTGAAACAGAACTATTTAAAATTAAATAAGCATTTTCTTTTCATGAAAAACGCCTTTTCGTATTGCGGTATTAAAATATTTGTCAAACGTTTCTTCTTGGAAAACAGATTGCCTAATGGACCATATAAGAACAATATAAACGATGAACAAAGCGAACTGAGACGTTTCAAAGTACAAATCTGACTCATCCATCAGACAAAGGAGAAAATTTCGCGAATTACCTCTTTCTCTAATGAAAGCAAAAATGTACTTTTTTTTGTTTTTTTGGCTTCCATTACTTTCAAAAGGTTCTTTGATTCTGAGAAACTTTAGAATTACTTCATTATTTCTGCATCTGTGTGTGATAGTTTCTTATATAATTCTTTCAATTTTCTGAAACAAACGATCGAAAAAGTATCGACTAAAGATTATTTTGAGAGGATTTCACATCATTGATTTAGGTTTTTCAGGTTTTCACTACCAATAACTGAAACAGAACTATTCAAAATCAAATAAAATTATTTTTTCATGAAATACGCCCTTGCGGATTGCTGGATTCAACTATTTGTCATGGATACTTAGAGAAAAGGTAATGGCCTTTTACGATCGTTTGTTTCAGAAAATTGAAAGAATTATACATATAAAAAATATTTTGTCCAAATGTCTGTAATTTTCGAATTTTATCCTGGAAGTGGTCCCAAGCGACTAGGTTGAACTCACTGATGACGAATCTAGTGTCAAAATCGATTCTGTCCGGCCGGTCAGCCGACGACACGATAACTGTCGAACAAAGTGAGCTAGTAACTTGGAACTTTGAGATTAGGTCCCACATTAGAATGCGGCGGTTGAGTTCGTATATTAGACAAATCGGTCAAACGGTTTCGGAGTTATAATAATTCGAAATTTCAAGATTTTTTTCCTGATATTTAGGAACTACTCAAGAATTCAATTGGAACTTGACAGTTAGCTTGTGCATATAAATGCACAAGCCTTCACAAAATTCCGTTGGGATCAAACTGTCAATAAATTCTTTGGAAATTTTTTTTTAGAATTTTTTTCTGAAATTTTTTTCCGGAAACTGTTTTCATACCTCAAACATCAAATTTCGATGCAGTGTATCAAATTTCATTTCGATATGACCTAAGTTTCTGGATATATTGGAAAAAAAATTTCGATATCGTGTTTTTTTGGATAACCCAAAAAATACTGACTCAATAATGATGGAACATCAATCTTTATAGTGGTGATAGAGAGAGCATGCAAAGACTTAATCTCAATTCTTCTCGAAAAAATATTCCTGCAACTGCCCAGCTGTAGAATTCCATAGAACTTTGATAACACTCTACTTGTAGTCTTCGGAGTTCTTTTTTCGCATGTTGAAGGCGTTGAAGAAATCATACGCTTTTTCTGCGAAGAAGTTTATAAACTGCTTCCATACACTTGCCATCGATTTCCTAGTATTCGCGGGTGTCAACAATATTCTGGCGAATAGCTTTTTTTACTTTCTCGACCGAAGCCAGACATTTTTTACGTCGTGCTGTTTTTGACCAATTCAAAACAGAAATAATTTCTAGCTTAGAGATTGACTGAGTTGCCGCGGTAACTAAGTAACCAAGTCCACAAAACCTTCTATGTTTATGTATGTGTACTTGATGAAAACGAAAATTGATGATGTTGGAAATAGACACTTTTGGTGTGGAATTGTCTCACCGAATACCGCACGAGGTCAAATTAAATCCGTAAATAATTTGACCTCTAGTGACATTACTAATGAAAATCTTTTTCCAATGGCAACAGAAAATTTTTCATTTGAAAATTGAAAAGGACAAATTTTCCTTTGTCTAGCGAAATAATTGAAGTAAATTTACAGCGCTCCTCAGAAAATACTATGGTAAAAATTCTTTCGATTACTACCTGAACGGATGATTTCTTTTTCTTTGTATACCGTATGGTCCTACAATAGCAAGTTTTAAGAATGAAATCTACAAGGTGTCCCAAGAAAATACATGTTTTAAATCAGAAAACGCCATTTTTGATTCGGAAATTCCTAGAGATCACGTTCTTCTACTTATAACAAGATACTAAAGATATTATACAAAAGGCTTTAAAAAATATATACTAAAGCAATTTCTCTCGAATTTATTAATGGAAAATTGAAACGGTCACATTCTCACTAGGAAATATTCAGTGTGTTTCGTCCCATATCCTACACACAAAATTTTGCAATCCATTGTCTTCACATCAAGGATTGTGCTCTGCAAGTATCACGATTTTTTCTCAGAAATGAAGGGATGTTTTGAAAACAAATTATTCTCAAGCGGGACAGTATTTTGACTTTTGAGACAAGGAGTCTTTCCTATGCTAGCCCTTGAATAGTAGATATCCAAAGAAAGTCTTTCGAATAGCTACATTTCTTGTTTAACATATGTCGAACACATGACGCCAAATTTGTTATTTCAAACAAAGGGTGATATACCTATTCCCGATCTTGTGTCATTGTTAGTAAAAGGGCAACCAAAATTGTCCTGGGTTGTTAATTTTCAAGTAGCTATTAGGCGCTTTCTATTTGCCGCTGTATCACTTCCAAACTGATGCAAAATCAGTTGATCTGCGTTCTATTTGACAATGTTGTGATTTTGAACTGACGCGCATCACTTCCAACTGATGTTGCTCTCTGGTAGAATCACTTGATTTCCGTAATCACATCAGTTCAACATAACCTTGCTTTCCGGTAAATAAACAATTTGTTTGTCGACGATTGAGATGAACTTTCTGCTAAATTATAATTCAAGAAGCCATCAATTGAAGATTCTTAATGGATTATACAAACGGAACCTGAAAATTTTGCTAGCACCCGCTAATTTTGAACATCACACCAAGTGAATTATTTTCCACTGGTTGCATTGCTATAAATGAAACTAATTAATTTATAATATTTAATATGAAGTTTGTTTCGATGTTATGGTTGGTTAATTTGGTGCATTTTATATGAAATTAATCATTGATTTGGGAAACAGGTTGGATATTGAAAATAAAACCTCCTGGAAGTTCAGTTTGCCTTCTTTCTGTGTTGTGGTTTATTATAGAAGTACCTTATTACTTTTATATAAAGGTAAAATATTGGGTGAATATTATGCTATTTTATCGTGTTACTAACTATTACGTTTCTGGACACGGCTAGATATTCCTGGCTGTAGAAGATAGGAATGGTGTGTTGAAAGAGTGAATGGTTTGGGTTCAGTCGTTCAGTGTAAGATACGACTACTAAAATGTCGATCAGTGATGGCTTAGACCTTTTTCTTCATAAAAGAAAACTGGAATGCTTGCTTGCATTCAATCAGTATGGAATACCAAAACATTGTAGATGATAGTATGCGATTGATAATGAAAATCAGCTCCAAATTCAATTTCATTGCATAACTGTATGTCAATATAATGAATCAGTCCTATCTAATTCAAGTCTCATTGATTGTGGAGTCTAATCTCCACTTAACCGATGCAACAGACGTCTTGGAAAATAACATTTATTTTGTTGATTTTCCAATTTTCAAACGCAATTACTAGATTGAATGAATTCAGAAAATATGATTTTCCCTTTCAGAGGCAATAAAATTTTCTTATTTCTCTCTTCTCAAACAGAATAGAATAGAAATTTATTCAATTTCTACAATTATTGTAATAAAATAATGAGAAACAAGTGAAATTTTAAATTTTTACTTGGAATTATCTTTGCATCCTTGGTAGAATTCCTGCAGACTGGAGTTCCTGTCGACATAGGTACGGATAGTTTCAAATGAAAATACTTCAACAACTCATTGCTAGTATACATCAATTTGATGATGATTATTTGAGCTTGACTATCGTAATTTGTTCCAAAAAAACATAGATTTTAAATTGTATTTCCTGCCTTAACCCAGCAACATGCAAAGGAGGAATCAACTGGCAAGAATTATATTTATAGATATTAAATAGTTTCTAGATAGTGCAGTAGTAAATAGTTCAGTCTAAAATATCCAAATTAACATAATATCACAAGCCAAATTGCATTTTCCCATAGTAAACAAAGCATATTTCCAGTTGTTGGTTCTCCAGTCTCTCTCAACTGTCAAAACAGTACGTCAGCTGTTATCAAGTCGTGTTCTATTTGTCAAATTCACTTCAGTTCGAAGTGAAGAAATTCGGAAATTAATCAGTCAAATAGAAAGCTATGATTATATTTCACTTTGGGCAAATGTGGCCAATAGCAGGTCAATTCCTCCTCCCTTCTTCATTTCAATTGGGTTTGGAAGAGAAATTTTAGATTTTTTGTCAGTATTTTAGTAACATTTGTCTGCGAGGCTGGATTTTCACTTTGGGACATCAGTTAATACATTCCATTCTTGCTATTCATCATCAAACGAAAAAATGCATAGTTATACAAATATTTGTGTCCAAATCTTTCGTACCTGTTATCTCTGAGTATGGGTAACGAAAAAGACATTGTTTTTATTGTTTGGGTGTGAGTTTGAGTATCCCATTCCTTGATCACCTCGTAGTTGTAATCCGTATAACAATTTAAAACAACATCAATCAGTTATGATCGATGTATCACATTCGGAGTAAATCACCAAATTTTTAATTGTGTAAGGCAGGCGAATAATAATCGAGATTAACCCTTTTGCCTTTGTTTTCAAAAACTGGAACCAACACAAATAACCACGATACTTATCGTGGTACAAAACACAGGGTGTCTAGAAAAATCAATAGATACTATTCTGTTGATAATAAGATGATTTTTTTCCTTCATTCGAGATAGCTTTAGAATAGTTTATTCAATAATGAAATATACTTTGTGTTTCGAAAAAATATTGAAATTTATGTATTTGATCCGCAACCGCAATATCTGTATCATGAAATTCAAACACATTCTTCCACTCTAGCAAGATATTCATGGTGAAATAAACAGTGTATCTAAAAAAATACAATAATTGTCCTGCGTATGCACTGATTTCAATAATATAGTTTCATGGGGATCAAAGTCGTGTCTCAAAGTTTTTTTGCATAACCGTTATATTAATGAACCTATTTCAGAGATATTCTTCAATTTCCTTTGCGTGCCACTAAAAACTGTGAAATATGACTTTTCAAAAAAAAGAAAACCGACTTCAAATCAGTGAACTGAAAAGCGAAAATAATTTATTTTTCGATATTGGATGCGTTTTCGTAACGCCTTCTAATGCATTCAAGAAGTCATTGCTCGTTTCGGTAAACCCGCAAGATTTCCCGTCGCGAAGCTATAAGTAAGATATTCACATCATAGTAAGCAGTGTGAGTTCCTGAACAAAAAATATGAAGGCCAACATAGGCAGTCTCTCTTTGTTTGGAAGATATGGGCCCCCAAAGTTCCGAATTGT
Organism: Myrrha octodecimguttata; assembly: GCA_958510865.1. NCBI lineage: Eukaryota > Metazoa > Arthropoda > Insecta > Coleoptera > Coccinellidae > Myrrha > Myrrha octodecimguttata. Next base: position 14,866,403 of record OY294058.1, on the reverse strand, counting down.
TGTAGTTTCAGATCCTTTTTTCCGCCATAAAAATGATCTCTCACTTCTCAAATCTAGTTCATAAATCATCTTTGAACTTCCAACCAACGAATAGCGACACTTTCTTTCAAGAATATTCTTTATTTAAAGGAAGAAAAGTGGAAATATTAGACAAGCACTCAACCTATATTTCTACGAAATACTTCTCAATGTTAAACCGGAGCTTGGCAACAGCGTCTTTTCATTGCTGGCCAACGTATTATGACCGAAGAGTAGTTGCTGGCGGAAAAGATGAAATGATGGACAGTTGAAAGATATTATGATTGTAAGGAAAATGCTTCTGTCACTGAAGAAGAGATGGTTATTCTAACATCAAAACAAAATCATTGAGAATATTTGTTTGAGGTTTCACTCTCAATATTTTCGTTTGGCTTTCTTTCTATCCTCTTCAAAATAGGGAGGTTGTTAACTACTTCGTTTTTTGTTGTGTCTTCGAGATAGTACCAGTTTAGAATGGAATTCAGGGTATTCTAATAAAATGGGTTATATAATAACCTCGATTTCATTGGAAATCTGGGAAGAGCGCGACCTATCACATATGAAAAAAATGTAAGTTGAAATATATACCAGGGTGTATTCTCGTTCCATTACTATGTGTTTCAACCTTGTAGATTTCATTAGAAATGAATTCTCCCATTGGGAGATCTAGAGTATCGCAGTAAACAACAGTAAAAACTTAGAATATTTTATTTTTCTCGCCAGCAATAATCTCATTCACGAATACGCACGATGGCACGATTCGGACCGATGAAATTCGCGCTATTGCCAAACTTCACTTTGTAACGTTACAAAACGCTCCACTGTCGATTTCAGTTTCCATCGCGAAAATACGTCATACTAATAATTTCAATTCCAGTCGCAAGCAAAAACGCCTTACTGAAATTATATGATCGGTCGCTAAAAAACGCTCTTCGCTTTGACGGTTCAGTGTGTGTTTCGCATGCGCGACCCTTCCAAGTCCGTCCAGCCGATGGAAAATTCTTTCTTTTAGCGTAAGAAGTTGAAGATTCAACACTTTGCTAGAGTTTAGCGAATTAACGAACTTCGTAATCCATTAACATCGTGGAATTTTCAAGTTTTATTGTTTCTTATAAGACGTCTATTCAAAAGGCGGTAAGTACTACGTATATCCCGACCAATATTTTTGCTTTTTTGAATGCCAAATTGTGATTTCTGATTATTTTCATTCCATGCAGGTTACACAAGTTAACATTTTTCCTTTGTATGATATTGTGCATTTGATTTCTTGTCTCATTCTTATTATCGAATAACGTGCTCTTATTCCTGAGTTCTAGATATTTCATCTCGTATTTATTAACTTGTAAATTGTTTCAATAACGTCTAGAGTCGTTGGGAATGAGATCACGTGTTACAAGCACTATCTTATAGTTTTGAAATTTGCAGTCTTTGTACCGGGGCTACCACCTACTACATGATCTTTGTACCGGGGCTACCGCTCACTAAATCATCTTTGTACCGGGGCTACCGCCTACTACATCATCTTTGTACCGGGGCTATCGCCCACTGAAACATCTTTATACCGGGGCTGTTGCCCACTGAATTATCTTTTTACTGGGACTAATGCCCATCTGAATATCCTACTACCGGACCCAAGGTTTAACTGGATCATCTTAGTACTAGAGGCAAACATTACTGGATTATCTTAATACTGGAGCTGATTATGACTGGAATACCTTTATACCGAAGCTGATTATTACTGGAATATCTTAATTCTGGACTTTATTCTGGATGGAATCTCTTGAAACTGGACTACCTGCATAATACCTGTATTTTGAAGGATCATACCACCGGATCCTTACTTTCAAGATAAGTGCTTCTTTGAATCCCGGATCTCAGATTCATTGTACCTAAATTTGTATTTGTAAATAGCAATTTTAATTGTAAAGTTGAAATAAATAGATAGGAAGTAAGAGGTTGCATCATTACCACCAGATTAACGATTAGGGATACATTCAGGAGTTAATTTGATTTCAACTTTGAGACTGAGTCGAAATCAGAAGGAATAGAGGTTGAGTGGTTGTCCAGTAATTTCATTACAATATTGATTATTCTTGAGAAAAAGTGTTGCTTATTGTTGGTTGAACGTTCGAAGGTGGTTTGTGAACTATACAGATGAAGTGAGAGATCGTTTTTATGGTGGAAAAAGGGACCTGAAAAACGACTAATTTTGGAAATTTGCGGGCCCATGTCTTCCAAATCAAGGAAGACCGCCTATGTTCGATTTCAAGTTCTTATTCAGAAAAACACACTGCGTACAATGATGTAAATATCTCTTTAATATCTCGGCGACGGAAAATCTTGCGGGTTTACCTTCGTTTCCATCGTATTTTTTATTGCATATAATCTTGAAGTCGGAGCCAAGAAAACTGTAACAAAAAACATGCATTCTTCTATGAGTCCGAATCTGGAATCACCGAGGCTGATATTGAAAGTATGAATACAAACTTCACTCGACACTGACTTCAAATTCATATGGAATAAACGAAAAAATGAAAAAAAGAACGATGATATTTCAAACGAATTCTACAGCGCTACGAAAAGTTATTGGACTCTTGTATAAAATATTAATTTTTTGATTTTCAGTTCATTGATTTGCAATAGATTCTTTTTTTTTGAAGAAATTTTTCTTCAACTTGTAAGTGGAAATTTATCAATTCAAAGTATGATTTGAAAATGAAGACCTCACGGGCAGAACGATCTAAGTGAAAAAATGAGATAAACATCATTACTTATGGATATCAGGCTGCTCTTTCACATGGTGTAGGTAAAATTCAGGAAAAATGGTTCTAAGTCATTCAAAATCGAGGTAATTGCATACTCGTATGAAATACCGATTTAAGTCAACTATTTACGGAAGGACGATCGAAGTCAGTCACGATGGTTGAAATACTCGATATGCGTATTTCGCACACATGTGAATTGTTTATTCTGTTTCTTGTTCAGTCTGGAATATAATTCTGCTGGAGAAAGTTGTGTGTAAATGCTGAAATGGGTGACGAAACTAGTGCTTTCAGTAGTGGCTAACTTCCCGTTAGTTTGAGTCGCAAGAAGAAGTTCTCTGGACAACTTAGGGATGCCACAAAGAATCTGAAAACACTGCGAATTTTACACAAGGGTTTATTATTTTCTTAGTTGAATAACCCAATAAACCATTGGTATCTTAAACAACTTAGAACCGAATGCGATGATTCATTTTCAATATCATTGGAAATTTGCAGCGTTTTTCTTTATATTTCAAGAACCACCGGTCGGAAACCACTTTTTATTTGATTTATCACAACCCATATAGTTCCATTTGAAAAAATAAAGTAGTGGGGTGAGAAATATCAAATTCAAAAGAACACAGGATAAATTGGTTTTGAAAGCAAAAATCGACGGGTATGAGGATATTCCTTAATAATTTTTCGTACAAGCATTATTGACGGGTTACGTTATTTTTTTCGCACGCTATATAAGTTTTATTTGAGATACCAATGAAATTGGGTTACTCAACTGAGAAAATAATAAACCCTTGTGTAAAATTTGCAGCCTTTTTTTATTCGTACATTCAAATTTACATACTCCAAAACGTAAACTCTGAAATTTTCAGGGGGTGTTAAAATTTTTTTTTCGTTGGTCGATCACTAAGGTTCATTATTTGATTTTATCAAATAATAGACCAAAAGCAAACACATGAAATTGGTGATTCCTGCCGATGCAAAAGATTTCGCTGCTTCGAAGTTATCACCGATCAGCAAAAATTTGAACTGATTAGATCTAAATGAGCATAATAATTATTTGTGTGGCTTGATTACAATGAAAGACGTCAATCAAACACAGCCCAAAAAATCTGAAATTTCAGCAATATTGAGAGATAACTCTTTCGATTATAAAGTAAGAGTACTGTAACATGAAACTGGACAGTTTTGTGAACTTGAAGTATACCAAGCGGCATTTTCAAGTTTGCTTGGAATTACTAATAGACGACTTTTCACATTAAAAAATTATTGAAGAAGTGAAGGATCTTCCCATCATGACAAAAGAGGTTTATATCATAATCGACCTCTCTTACTGAAGGAACTTTGTATCTTATTCATATGCACATAAAAAGTTTCAAGGGTCGAAAATCTCACTACAGTTTGAAGAATACCAGAGGGCTATATATTTCTGAAACATTGAATACCAAGAAGATGCACAAACTCTGAGATGAAAAATATACTGAAAATACGGTGAGCTACGAAAGTTATAGAAATATTTTTTGAAAGAATGCAACATTAGTTTTGGGTATCCAAGATCTGATTGTTTTTGCGATGCTTCAAGTTAGAATAGAGGCATTGCACGCTCGAATTGATTTGGTGAATCAAGGCTCGCAGAATGAAACTGATATGAAAAATAGTTCGAAAAAAAATCTAGAAAAGCACCGCCGTGAAGGCAGCAGCTTTTGCGCGCATGTTCAATGTAGATGACCGCTTCGGCAACGAATTTGAACTTGCGCGCAAAAGCTGCTGCCCTCACGGCAGTGCTTTTCTAGATTTTTCTCGATGAATTACTGGATTTCAATTCGATCTATTCTGTATTTTTGAAAATATTGGAAGAATAAAATTTTGAATGGGTATATCTACGGAATCATTGGGCGGTTTTCACCCATTCACGAATTTGACCTTCGAAATTAAGCCCCAAACCTTCTCTACAAATCGAGTTTCCGAGTCGATCAGATCAAATTGAAATCCAGTACTTCATCGAAAAATTACAGTTCGAAGGTTCATACAGAATTTGATGAGGATGATATGATAAGAAAATCACATAATTTTTTTTTTTCAAATTGTTCTAATGACACGATAATCACGAAATTTTGCATATAGTTGTCTTTCAGCATCTCAAACTAGCTGCGAGGTTTTTTCAGCATTGAATCAGTATTTCTCAAGTTATACCAAAAAAAGCAACGATATCGAGAAAAAACTTATAATCGTATCGAACTGAAATTTGGTACATTGCTGTGAAATATGAAGCTCAAATTCCAAGTGAAATTTTTTTCTGGATATGATGAACAGTTTTCGAAAAAAAAAAAGAATTTTAAATAAAAAAAATTTTTTCTATTTACTGACAGTATGATCCCGACAAAATTTGGCTCAAAGTTGCGCGTCGCTATACTCCACCCAATTGCCAAGAATCCAATCGCTCAAGTAGTTTCCGGAATAAAAACTAAATAACTTCAAAATTTCAAGTGGCGAAACTATTCGACCGATTTGGCTCATTAACGAATTCAACCGCGGCATTCTTATGCACGACCTACCCTGAAAGTTTCAAGTTGCTAGCTCACTCCGTTCGACAGTTATCGTGTCCACGGCCGGCCGGACAGAATAGATTTTGACACCGGATTCGTCATCAGTGAGTCCAATCTAGTAGTTTGAGACCATTTTCGGCTCGATCATCGAAAATTAGACATTTGGACAGAACGATAGCACGCTGTTCCCCTAGAAATATGCGCGCAAAAACTGGAGAATAAAGATAAATTGCACAAACTAAGAGTACAAGCTTTTTATAAAAAAAAAACGATTTGAACAAAGAACTGCCAGAAAACGCAATGACTATGAAGCAATCACAATGGACTACTACAAAAATTCCAAACATAACAACAAACGACGTTTACTATAAACGCCAGCTAAGTTCCATTAGCTTCAACGTATACGTATCACCCACCAATCAATCGGTTTTTTACACATTCCCTCAGGAATGGTGCAGATAATGTCGTCTCTATGTTGTATTATTGCTGTACGAATATTCTGAGTCAAGAAGTCAAGCATCTCCGAATTTTTTGTGATTCATGTGCTCGGCAAAATAAAAATTTTACCCTTATAAGATTTTTGAATTTTTGGTTTGGTTTGGTATAAGAGGCCATTCCCATCTAGAATGTGATGAGGATTTTGGGCTCCTAAACCAAAAGTCTACGGTGGCTGTCCCTGCTCAATGGGTTGAAGTGTTCAAGACCTCTAGATCTAAGCCGCAACCTTTTGATGTTGTTGAATGCAGGCAAGATATGTTTCATTCTTGGACCAAATTTTTACTCCATTCTATAGAACAACTTGTCCTCTTCCTACAACTTCAGATCACTATCAATCACCCCCGTACAGTTGCAGTTAGGCAAATTGCTTATAATGAACATTCGCCACATTATGTTTTATTGAATAAAATTCTAAAATTCCACCAAACGCACGACCAATAAAATTTTTTATTCAGGATTGATACCCATTTCAAGACCTAAATTCAATCAGCTGCAAGAACCTAAAATGTTCATTTCGGAAAAATATCAAGCATATTATGTTGAAGCCAATCAAAGTGATAATAAATTTGATGTAAGTGACGTTATTCTCGATTCAACTCAGAATAAACAAGAATTCTGATTTTTTTTTCGTTTCAGATGCTGTAGGCCTGACTCAGTTCACTTTTCAAAAATATTTTTGGATCTTGTTGAAATAGTATTTTTCTGAAAATTATGAATAGAGGAGAATTTGTGACATATTATTTCAATAACAACTGAACCAATATTTAAAATTAATGACAAAAAAATGTTTCCATTCCCTTACAATTTTTTACACATCATTTTGAACTCTTACTCAAATATCTCGAATATGCGAAAATTGTACTTGGATCGTTCTTCCCGTGCACTCTTCAAATACTTATAGAGAGCAAATTCAAAACTGTAAATTTTAATGTTCCTGAATATTCTCAAGACTTGGATTCACCACCAGCAAGCATTATTTCATCATATAATCTGGGTGAATCCGTTACAGAATACCTTTTAGGCCGAAATTGTGAAAATTGTGTATCGCAGAATATTCCCAAATTCTCAGTTTTAATGGGAATAGAATCCCTTTCAGAAATAATGACGGGTCATTTCTTGGAATTTAGGAGATTTGGGCAAAGGACGGATATTTTGCAGCAAACGTTCACTTTTTCAGCAACTTTGGCCAGAATCATTTGAATAAAATAAGTGGAATAAACATCTGTCGTTCGATCCCCATTTCCTTAAAATTTTCTGAATTCCTGAAAACTGTTTTTTATGTCCAGAAAGCAATGGTCATCAGCAATGTTCAGGGAGTAAAAGTTCTGAATCAGCTCTAATTTCTTGACATGTTATTGAAAACATCCAGAAAATCACGAAAATGGTGAAGATTTTTTATCGAAACTTTTCGATATTCCGAAGGATTATGACCTAGTCTACTACCAATTAAAATATCGTTCAAGGTTTGCGGGCAACTGTATATGGTTGATAATCCAACTATCAACAGAAATGTTCGAAATTCAGTCTCGTAGTCTGAACCTCAACTCTACGGTATCCATGTTAAATAGTTCCACGAAGCGCTTAGATGACTGAAATGAAGTATAGTCAAGTAATCAGATACGAGGTTGTAAATTGTAATGAGAATTTGTACAGTGAACATATAGAGGTGTAATAATCCAGGAACCTTGATACTGGGTTAGGTTTAGTTCCTGTATGAAAACATATGCTTAAGTATACCCCTGAGTACGAAACTTCACTGGAGCAATTCGGAATCCCTGGAGGTTCTCCCAAACTTGATAACAGTATAACTGAACTCCGAGGAAACTTGATGCCAGCTATGTTTTTCGGTTATCGGTCACTGCTTTGACATTGATAAAATCCTATGCGGAAGGAGAACTCGAGTGTATATTTATTTGCCAATACCTTCGATGAGAATGTGTGCTATATTGAAGTCTCTGAGATTCATATTATACTGATAATAACAGATTGAATTTTCGTTTTCATCACTGGATGATTTGGATACGACATGGAGATCTATTATTGTCATTATTAGTTCTGGCAATACTGACGATGTCGGCGTCATAAAATACACCGCGCAAGAGTGAACGAATGTTACTGAAATATCAGTTCATAAACGTACAAAGCAAATTATTGTAACTGAGTGATTAAAATAACTGATTAAGCAGCTAGCAATATGTCATTGATTTCTTCTGAAATTACCCGAAAATATTGATCCTTCCGACATGATACCAAGTAATTAGGACTAATAAACTACCAAGACGAAGATTAAAATCCCAGAAAATCACTGATGTGAAGTCAGCAGCTTCATCACGCTTGTTCAATTTTACGAATTCGGCTGCCATAATTAACCTCTTCACGTCTGGCGTATCCGCTGATCGTTAACACAATAGACACGAGAGAATTTGCTTAAAGATTCAGCAACTGTAGAGCATGTTTGGAGTTTGATTACGAACGCCAAATTCTTGTAATCTTTTCTGTGATCCCGCAGATATACGTACCCTTGCAATATATGATCTGATATATAGGTATTTTTTGAGTGATATCGATGAAACCAGAACGAAAGTGAACATATTTGTTTCAATTTCTCCCAAGATGAATATCTGATCAAATTCTGAAATTTGATATGAGTACTGTTGTTAAATAGTGTTCTTAAGGTCTGTGCCAAACTCCAAGGTAAGGATATGAATAGTTTTCGAAAAACTATTGTTTCAGCAGAAATCTCGAAAGTAATACGTTGGCAATTATTAATTTTAACCACCTCACTTCTTTTCGAGACATTGAGAAAATCATCTCAAAATTTGAAAAAGCCAAGAAATTCTCAAATTCCCTGCAGATAAGTATTTGCTAAAAATTTGGAGTACTATTTTTATAGTTTGACATCAAACGATACCGTTTTTGTTCGTTGTATTAACGCATAATGATAGAAAATAATTTTTTGCTCAATATGTTTCATGAAATAAATATCTGATACAGTTGAAATGTAGAGCATTGTTGTTAAATATGGACGTGAAAGTAGGTTGCAAAAAACGGATCTGATTAGAAGTCTCTGGAAAAACGATGTTTTCGAAAAACATCTATTCGAAATTTTTTCAACGGTTAGATCTTGTTGAATTTGTGAAAAAAGTTGAGCGTTGGTATTTTTCAACTTATTAAGAAGCTTTCATCTGGTCGCATCAATTAATTTCGGAACAAACCTCAAAATTTGGCTCCGACCATAAACTGAAAATTTCAAGACTCTAAGCCTTTTCCTCAAAAAATTATAGCACATATGATACTGAATTGAATTTCATCACGGATTATTCCTCAAGAAGTCCAGCCTAATCGTTCAAGAAAAAGTTCAGTTCAAAATTCGATAATTACAGACGTGATAGAACGATATCACGCTGTTGTCCAGAACCATATGATTAGAAGATATAACGTATTCATGAACTAATTCTTTTAATTTTCGATTGTTCCAATGAAATAATCGAAACATTTTGCACGAATTTGCGCGTCAAGTTCCAAGTTTCGTTATGATCGTATCAATATTTTTTGAGTTCCAATATTTCCCAAGACGAATATCTGATATAGCTGAAATTTGAAACACTGGTTTGAAGTAGTGACCTCAAGGTCTGAGTCAGTCTGTAGTATCATTTTGTTCAAGTAAGGATGGTAGTATCGTCAAGCATCAGCATTATAGACGATTCTGATACACTGCTCATGCTCTACATATAGAGAAGTATCGACAAACTTCCAGGGAATCACATCATGAAATAAACAGTGAAACAGAACAGAACAGAAGACTGTTAAACGTCGATGGATGAGCTATTGACGTCACAGTCCTGTATAAAGTCACTGTAGGATCCAGTAAATGCTGCGACCAATCACCAGTAGATGTCATGAAGGGTCGTTTCAAACAAATATTCTGAACTTTTGTCTCATGTTCAGGAGAAATCAAAGGATACATGTATGATTGGACTGAAATAATAATTCGGTGTCGATTAGAATGCAAATTTCAATGAAATCGCAGATACGGGTTCTGAAACACTTATATGAATTTCCAAAATAAATTTCCTGAATTTTTTCTCAGGAAGATCAGGACTTATGATTGGCTGGTAAAAAGTACTCAGTTATGAAATGGTCACTCGAAGTTGTCAGTGAAATTTGAATGAAATATGAAAATTATCAGAAAAAATATTTTTTTTTCAGAATTTTTTATGAATATTTCTTCCTATCGATACTGTTCATCACCGAGTTTTATTTCCATCAGATAAATATTTTCCAGTTGAAAAATCGAAATTTCAAATGGTCACAACACAAAAATCATTCGGCAGTTTCGGCCCATTAACGAACCCGACCGAGATATTCGGGAACCTGAGAATTTTGAGACTTTAGGTCCTTTTTTTCGGGAGATAGAGCACACATGGACGTACGACCAGATAGAATCAAATTTGAGCACGAAATCTTTATCAGTGAGAAAAACCTTGTCGTCTGATACCAATATCAGCTCGAAATTCGAAAACTACAGACATTGTGACGAAACGAAAACGCGCTGTTCCCCCGAACAAGCGCGAAAAAAATTCATGATTCATTAAAGGACGAATAGAAAAATGCTAGCGTATCGGTCGGTCTTACAAAAACTTTGAATGCCTGAATCAAGTGCTTACTTGTCAATACAGTCAATTCTATGGGTCCATTCGTCAGAATTAGCACGAATCTTTGGGCCGTCAAACAGAACACAGGATTTTATGATATGAAAAATTGGAAAATACTTCTTCGAATCGTACAGCTATAAAATCATTGATTGGATATTCTCCATTGATGAATCCGACCATTTCAATTGCCTTCAATAGTAAACCTCTGTGTCTTCTCTATTGAGTGTTCGAGGACACAAAACATCTATAATTTTTCAACTTCAGATTGATAACTAACAAAATCAAACTGGTAATAAACATATTCACATTGGTACTAAACAAAATTAAATTGAGACTGAACACATTCCAATTAGGAATAATCAATTTCATATTGGTACAACATTCGTTCCTATGTGAATGGGAGTTTTATGAGCTGCTTCAATGTAAACTACGCTCTTGCTATCTCTTTGGCATTTCCTTTAATTTTTTTCCTGCCTTTTGGCGATTAATCTCTTGATAGCTACTCAAAAATTCGCAAGTCCTTTCCAATCGCCAGTTTAATCAAGAACTGCAATTATCTGCTTTTCAGTTGATTAAATACCCTCCTTCGACATTAAAGTATCGACATTATAAAGTAATCAAAAAAGCTACGAATGTTGTACCCATATGGAAATGATTATTTCCAATTGGAAATATGTATATTTCAAATTGGTGAGCATATGAAAATGATAAGTCCCAATTTGAGAAATGTGTTTATATTTCAAATTAGTGATACTCAGTTTCATATGCGTAGAACATTCGTTGCTCTTTGAATCGGATTTTTTGATTACCTCATAAAATTATCACTTTAATGTCGGGGGAGAGTATTGAATGACGGCAAATCAGATTTTAATTCGAAAATATTGAAAAAGGAGATCCGGAATCAATTGGAGAGCAAAGATTTGCAGTGCATGAAGAAAACGGCGATTGGAAAGGACTTGCGAATCTTTGAGTATCGAGAAGTCAATCGCCCTAAAGTGGGCAAAAACCAAAAGGAAAATGTGAACAAAAAAGCAGGAGTATATATATTTAGTTCAAACTGAAAGAGCTCATAAACTCCAATTCACCCAAGAAAAATGTTGTACCAATATGAAATTGATTATTCCCGATTTCAGTTTATTTAGTCTCAGTTTGATTTTGTTTAGTTCTAATTTGAATATGTTCATTTCTAATTTGAATGTGCTAAGTCTCAATTTGAAGTTGAAAAGGAAAAGTAGAACATACAGAAGAAAATGAGGCTGTGCGTAGCCACCGAGCTGCTCCGAAACGAATCACTCAACACGGCCACTAGTCGAAGCCACTAAGCCACTGGTGACTTGGCTAAAATGAATTCACCCTCCAAAGCACGAACGTAATCATCCGGTGGTAATGCGTACCTATGTACAATTTTCTGCTGGCCACTAATGCTTACAAGTAGTCGCCGCTAGTAGCCGTGTTTGCGGGAACTCCTAAAGACTTGTGGGTAAAGGATTCAATTACAAAAGACAAATTTGTGAATCCGCAAAATCAGCTCAATGATTCCATGGATGGGATATTGAGTAGTCTCGATATTCAAAAAAATGAGTGTTTGAACGAACTGGAATTTTGTGTTTGAATTGGAAAGAACTATATAATTTCATTGGGATCATGTGATTAAAATATCGTAATTTATTTTTGTGAAGTCAAAGTGGGCTAGGAATGACCAATACCTACCTGAATGAATATGAATATAGGTATACAGGGTCTTTCACGAGGAACCTCACCCATATTTATACGGGAAACTACTGAACGTATTTTCATGAAATACAGCACTCATAAGTATTTCACGATGCTGATGAAATCTAAAATATTTTCAAGGCATGATTTTTCGGAAATGACGTCAACTTCCGTTTTTCGAATTAGAACACCATTTTTTCATTGCAGAAATAGATTCCTTAGAAAATTTCAATTTATTTTGATGTAACATTTTTCAGTTTTGGTTGGAAAATTCTCTCTGAGCGGGAAAATTCGAAAAAAAAATCGAAAATAGAGCTCCGCTGAAACAAGAATAACTTCGAGGTTTTTGGATGGAAAATTTTCATTTTTAGAATTTTTCAAGAAGTAAGATTGATGTATCCACTTTAAAAATTGAAATCGCGATTCATGATACAGGGGGTGAAAAAATCGCTTTCAAAGTTAGGGATGACAAAATCGTGAAAAATCAATTTTTTCAAATTAGAACCCCATTTTTTTATGGCAGATATTGAATCTACGTTAAAAAATAATGTGAGTGTATGCATCACACCCTTGCTCTAAAGTGGATAGTTTCTGAGTTATTCACAAAAAACTGTTTTTCGTCTTGAATTTTCAGCTATTTCTTTTCCCTTCACGCCAAAAAGATGAAATTTTCAGGAACTGTTATTTGAACCATGCTGTAGATTTTTCACCCCTTCTTGAAACCGACTTCAAGTTACTATTAGGAGAACCATGGCAAACTCTCGCAGTTATAACTAGAGAAGATGCTCAAAGTTTTGACCGTTAATTTCTAGACATTTATTTATACGTCTCAGGAATGCTTCGTGCGTTGCTCTTCTTATTTCATCGGGAGGAAGAGATCTGCAAAAGTGTTTAAAAACCAAATTGAGTTTCAAAACTATGAATCTAAAAATCTAAACAAACCTGAACGCATTTCTGACTCGTTCTATGTAGTCCTCTTTATCAGTCAGGGGAGTTGAGTAGACAATATTTTTTATCCTACCCCAAACATAATAGTCTAAAGAAGTTAAATCGGGAAAACGTGGTGGCCAAAGATGTGGACCATTGTTCGCCAACCATCGATCTTCAAATAGCCTGTAGAGGATATTTGACACATTGAGTGAATTGTGTGGAGGCCATCTTGTTGATACCATAAGTCATTATGGTTCTGTACTAGCGGCTCAATTATTTGAGTCAATATGTCAGAATATCTATCTCCTAAGGGAGAACATTCTTTAAATAATGCAAACATGTGTAGTGTTCTATCTTACCAGTTAAAGTCCCATCATAAATGTGAACATCGAGAATTGCATTATTTTTGATGGCGCAAAAAACATTGAAACTCCAGGTCTCTTGAAAGTTCCATTGTCTGTGGTGGTTGTTCTCTTCATCCCAATAATGACTATTATGCCTATTGAAAGAACCATTCTTTGTGAATTTAGATTCATCTGTCCAAATTATACAGTCCAAAAAGTTTTCATTCTGTTGAAATCGAATCATCATAGCTTCGCAAAACTCTGTTCTCCTGATGAAATCAGTTTCCTTCAAATGCTGTACCCTATTGAATGTATATGGGTGCATTTTATGTTTTTTTAATATTCTCCAAACACTCGATTGAGATAATCCCAGATCAATCTCGGCATCTTTGAGAGAATTTTGAGGATTCACACGAAAATATGCAAGAACTGTAATTTCGTTGTTCTCATCTTCTACTACACTTTTTTCTCTGTGTGTAGTTTTCTTAACGAAAGATCCGACATTTCTCAAGTTTGTCATGGTTCTGTTAATGGTATCTCTCGTTGGTCTGGGTCGGTCAGGAAACCTCTCAATGAACAGTCGAATCGTTCTATCTACAACTTTATTACATTCTCCATGAAGTAGAATGAGATTTAAATAATCTTCATTGGTAAAATTAGGCATAGTGATCGATTTTATAACTTAATACGAATTATCACCAAATTAATAGTAAACACAAAATGCTACTGAATAAAGAGGAATTTGGCAGATGTAATTAATGATATCTATCATTAAAAAAAAATAATGTAAAACATGGTAAGTTTTTGCATATGGTTCATAAGGAATTATTTATTTATCACTGGAGAGAAAACCGATGGCCGATTAGTTGAAATAAAGAGGTTTCCGATACAAATTCGAATCCAAATTCGCCATCTATTTAGGAACAACCTGAAACTTTTTTCTCTTGCATATTAGGGTAGTAAAATCTAAATTATGGTTTAAGTAACAGTTCCCGAAAATGTCATCTTTTTGGCGTGAAGGGAAAAGAAATAGCTGAAAATTCAAGACGAAAAACAGTTTTTTGTGAATAACTCAGAAAATATCCACTTTAGGGCAAGGGTGTGATGCATAGACTCACATTATTTTTTAACGTAGATTCAATATCTGCCATAAAAAAATGGGGTTCTAATTCGAAAAAATTGATTTTTCACGATTTTGTCATCCCTAACTTTGAAAGCGATTTTTTCACCCCCTGTATCATGAATCGCGATTTCAATTTTTAAAGTGAATACATCAATCTTACATCTTGAAAAATCCCAAAAATGAAAGTTTTCCATCCAAAAACCTCGAAGTTATTCTTGTTTCAGCGGAGCTCTATTTTCGATTTTTTTGTCGAATTTTCCCGCTCAGAGAGAATTTTCCAACCAAAACTGAAAAATGTTACATTAAAATAAATTGAAATTTTCTAAGGAATCTATTTCTGCAATAAAAAAATGATGTTCTAATTTGAAAAACGGAAGTTGACGTCATTTCCGGAAAAACCGGAGGTGCTCATGCCTTGAAAATATTTTAGATTTCATCAGCATCGTGAAATACTTATAAGTGCTGAATTTCATGAAAATACGTTCAGTAGTTTCCCGTATAAATATGGGTGAGGTTCCTCGTGAAAGACCCTGTATAATATCACAAAAAAAAACTTGGAATACTCAAGTTCCCAGCCTATACAATTCTGACCATATAAACATCCTGTTACGAAGTTGTATCCACTCCTGACACAAAGATAAATATAGATTCTTTCTTGTAGTTGGATCGTGTGAATATGAACCTGATTATAATTACTATATGAAAATAAAAATATGTCAAATATGGTTTATTCTTTCAAATTTTATGGTTATTTCTTTCATATCACAAATAATATTATTGTGATCAGATCGGAACTCCCTTATTACCTGGAAAATAATAACGCATTATTGAGTGGAAAATTTTGTGTGAATCGTATCGTTAGGAATTCTTGAAATATGCATTCAAAACTTTTTCAGATATTTGCTGTTGATTGAGATGATTATTATTATTATTTCGATGGAATTCCGTTCATACTTCGATGTCGATATTTAAATCCAGTGATTCGAATTCGCATATTCAGTTCTGGAGGTATGGGGAAAGAATATTTTAAATTTCGTTTGTTATGGAAATTTTGGAGTTATCTCCTTGATATCTCAAGGAGTACAGATAACATTTGAAATACCGACGCTCAACTGTGTGTACTGATTCAATTGAAATGAAAATCTGTTATTTGTTTGAGAATACTGACGCATAAGTAACTGGAAAATTTCTTGTAGATTTGGTCATTGGATAATTGGATAGTTGAAATTTTTTTGCCGAGGACTGTCGATCAGAATTCGATCCAATTATTTTCGTAGATATATGAAAAAATGTCGATTTTCAAGCAGTGGTATAATAATAACGGTACCATTGCTTTCATCTCAGATATACTATCAGGAGGTTCCGAGATCGTGATTTTAACTTTATTCCTTCTATTTTTTTTTTATTCTTTCTGATCGTAAGCACAATAATTTTCGAAGAAATAAGTTGGATATTCGATATTTGTAGAAAAACACAATAACGGAGATTGAATTCGTGAATGTGTAGAACACTTCCAATTAATCCGAAGATATACCAATTCAAAATTTTATTTTCTAAAATTCCCGAAAGTGCAGATTGGAGCGATATGAAAACTCGTATCTACTTGTTCGAAAAATTATAGTTTGATGGTTTCAATTCATTGTTGAATTGAAACAAAATTTTAAAAAAACCTTTCGTAAGGTCAGGACGTTAAATCGCTTTTTCGTTGCCAAAGAAGTCGATTTTGACTCCACCGAACACAGCTTTACTTCGCGATGGAAAGATTTGGCGATCTTCTTCTCATATGGTCATCGAGCTACCATTTTTCGATCCGTCCGATTCCATTCGTATTCTTGAAAACACCTATGAATAAAACTTTGAATGAGTAATGGAGATGTTTTTCTAGAATCATCAAGGAAATTTTACCCGTTCACGAATTTCACCTCCGTAAAGAAGAAAAACTTATTTTCGAATGTCGATTGTCCAAATGGTTTCTTTCGGAATATTTTGTGCACAATAACGACTGGTCTAACCGCCGATAGTAAACCGAATAACTTTCGAAGTAATCAACTAAAATACTCGATTTTTACTTAATTTGAAGATTTGAAGCTCAATTAAGAAGGCTGAATTCGCGAAATGGTGATAGCCATCTTATGATTCCGCCGATATTTCCTTCTCAAAATTTGATTTTCCAATATTTTCAAGAATTCAGATCGTAGCGATAGAAATCCAGCATTTCAATAAAAAAATTACATCTTGAGACTTCATACGGTGTTTCGTGAGGACCATATATTATGATTAGTGGACCGCCAAATATAAAATATTTTAAAATGAATTTCAGAATTGCGAACTATCATCAACAAATTCCGCGCAAATTTGTTTTATCAGCAGTTGCTAGCTGGTCACCAAGTTTCATCACCATCGAATCAGAATTACTTGAGGTATATTCGAAATATCAACGATATCTATAGAAAATAAGCTAAATTTGACAATTTTTATATACTTCTGAAGATTAATAAACAATCCAGCTGAAACTTTGAATACATTCGCAGAATAGTCATTCGAACTTCATGGTGAATTTTTTTCAAATATGATGAAAAATTTGTGAAAAAATAAATAATTTGGAGGAAAATGAAAAATTTTAGACAGAATTAACTTTTTCGAGCTTCTTTGAATAAATTTCCTCGAAATTCCAAACAACCACGAAATTTTACTCAACTCTTGTTGATGCTAGATTTCATTGGAGTTTGATTATTGGTTTAATTGAAAATAAATATTTTCTAGGAGAAATTTAAATGAAACTTCTCAAAACGAAGAGAACCGACTTGGAATCGTTGAACTGAAGTGCATAAAATAATTTCTTCACAATAGTTCAATACGTTGCCTTATGCGTTGTGGGGAACAGCGCGTTATCGTTTTGTCACAATGTCTGTGATTTTTGAATTTTGAGCTGATAGTAGTCTCAAACGACAACGTTGGACTCACTGAATATTTCCTCAATATCCCAAGAAAAACAGACACGATCAAATTTAAACTATGTAGTGAGTTGGAGAATATAAGTTCACAACACATTGCAAAATTCTGTGGAGATCGTATTGAGGAGTAGAAAATTGTTTGAAATGTATTCGAAACTTTTGGAAATTTTTGCTGAAACTATTCATCAGATTTCAACAAAATGGACAAAAACCTAAAGTCGGTATCATACAACAGTGTTTCAGATTTCAGTCTGATTCGATATTCATCTTCGGACATATTGAGAAAAAATATGTCAGATTTTTGGTCATCTACTCAGTATTTTTGTTATTAAGAGAGTAACTCGAAAAATACTGAAATAATGAAATTTGGAATACTTGAATTCGGCTTTCGTATTTGAAGCGTTTCCACAAATATCAAGTCTATAATTGGATTTCCATTTCACAGTTGTCAGTTAGGCTGACCTCAACCACAATGACACCGAAAAAAACGACTCAGAGGCTCGATATATTTATAGCAGGTTTGGGGGTTAGTTGAGAGGGTCGAATTCGTGAAATTTTGCAATCTCCCTCCTTTAATGATTTCGAGGATATACCATTCGGAATTTTATTTTCCCAGTATTACCAATAATGCAGATGTGTTGGAATTGATATTCTGCACTTGGTTGAAAAATGGCGGCGTGGGGGGTCATGCAAAATGTATTGAGGAAACTGCTTCAAATGTAAACAAGCGCGTGAAAGTTATGACCTCAGGTCAGGTCAGGCCTTTTCAGATTTTTTCAGGTTTTTGTCGAGTAATTCTAGAAAAACTCCAATAACGAGGAAAAACCACGAAATTTGACATATTTATCACTATACCTCCAGAACTAATTATCGTAATTATCGTATCAAACTGAAATTTGGTACTCTGCTGTGAAATATGAAGTTCGAAAAAATAACCAAACGTTGTTCCAAAACATTGGGATAGTTCTGGAAAAAAACTTATTTCGACAAAAATTTTGAAGACATTTTTTTCGAAATTCTCTGACAGCACTTGCTCAACAAAATATCTTGAAAAGTTGCAAATCCTTATGCTCTAAGTAGTTACCAAGTTTCAATCCAATCACTTCAGTAGTTCTCGGAATATAGGATAAATAACTTCAAAACTTCAAATGGCTTGAACTTCGAAGTCGCTGGCCGATTTTGCCTGTTAACGAACTCAACCTTTGCATTTTAAAATGTATCCAAGCCTCTAATTCTCAAGTGGAAAGAATTTTTCGCGAAAGCATTCGCGAAAAGCATCATCAAAATCGGTCGTCCATAAGCAACGAAGTTGTGGCTGAACAGACATAACAAATAGTTTTCGACGAATTAATTGGGAACTTCCTTTGTTTGAAGTCGGTTCTGAGAAATTGCAATTTTTGTCACATTTATTACCATAATAACGCAGATGAAACTGATCTCGTCCTAACTTTTTGAGATATTGAAGAAATAACAATAATGAAATTTGCAACATTGTCGGCAAATATCGACTTCAAAATCTGTGACAAATCCCCAAAAAACAGTTCTCAACAGAAATGTAGAATATTCTCGAAAGCTTTTTTCATTTTATTACATATAGAGCAAACAAAATTTCGCACTTAGTTCTGAGCTTATATCTGTCTGTCAGTTAATTCGCTGTAGCGAGCGAACCTTCAAAAGCTTCAGTGGTGACTTTCCGACGTGATTCATTTCAACGACGGTGTCACAGTTTCTGTCCCTTCGCGATCATGTTCGCTTCCAGTGAGAACCTCGTTTGTCACTGTGTGATCCCATCCGTTCCTCTCTCGGCGATGGTTCATCAACCATCTCTAGGAGGTTCCACACCGCCACTTTGCTCTCGTGCTGCAACTCGCTGCTCAAAGATGTGCTCCTTAATGCACCTAGCTCACTGCACGATATCGAGTGGTATAGGAACTCACAAGTGGCGCAGCGTTTCTCAATCCGGGTTTCTCACATTTCAAAGGCACGCAACTGCTCCGCATCACGGCCGCACTTATGGGAAATCTTCTGGTCAATACGGCCATGACTACATTGTGTCAAAAGCTGAACTCCTGTAAATCGGTCACACTCCTCGAACGACGAGGCAGAGCGCTCTAGCACACAGTCTACACGGCTCAACACAAACGGTTTGGTCAACCGTGCATCGAACGCCGTACACTCGTGCTCAACAGTGCAGCAATGGCACAACGGCTCGCTCACAGCCGCGTTTTAGAGGAGAACACCTTTTCGGTCTCGTTCACACTCCTCCAGATACACCTTTCTGGTATCGCTTTTAGTGGAAGGGGAGTCCTGTAGCGAGCGCCCTCTCTCAGCCTTTACTTAAGTCGCGCGCGAAGTACCATCCCTTGCGTTTTAAGTATCTACGTTACCTGACTGTAACGCTTGGCCACTTCATCGGTCAACGTACAGGGGGCGCCAGCGCGCACGCTGTCCCAGTTGGATCCTTTCAAGATCTCGGAAGTACGCTCATCCCCAACGGTCTGGTACACTCCCTTGTGATCCTCACAAGGGGTGTCCACTCACGTAGGCATGTAAACGGCTTAGTTTGGTACATGCCCTGCAAACTAAGCCGGGGCAAAACGTGACACTTTCCCAAAGAGGTTGAAGCTACCTCGCAAACCTTCAAAAGCTTCAGTGACAAAAACGGAAAAAAGGGCGGAGTTGAAATACGAAATTCAAATCTCCGAAAAATCGTATAAATATATTTCGCTCCGCTCTCAAAAATCACTCTCCAAGCCATCTGCATTCACCGCTAAGAAGATATTCTATCTATACGCTGCATTCCTGACCGACATCTGCATTTCATCTTTATCCGTGTCAAGGCGAAGAAATTCATTCAAGAAGGTCCAACGCATCGACATCTGGTTTACCACCCTCGACGACGGAAGCCCTTTCGACATTACCGACCCCTCCCGGCGCCAGTGAAGAACTACCTGCCGCCACTCCAGAAGATTTACAACAAGAATTTTTAGCCTGCGTCTTTCAACAAAAAGAATTTTCTTGCCTTTCGAATTCATTTTTGTTGTAACACTCGAGAGTAAAATAAACAGGCCAATCCCTTTTATTTTTTGCGTCTTTGATTTCACAGGACACACGACCCCACATCGCATTTGCACTTCTTGAGGCATCGAGGAAATTTCAAATAACAACGACATTAGACATATTTTTACCCTTTTATCTCGAAAAGTAAATATCGAATCGAATTGAAATGTGAAAGAAGTTTTTCAATAGTGGCTTTGAGGTATGTGCAAAATGTCCTTAAAATCTGATAAGCATGTTCCGCGAAAAAAATTTTTTCAGCAGGAATTTAAAGACTCTGAATTCTCAGATTTGATTCGTAGTCTAAATATCTCGGTTAGGTTCGTTAATGGGTAAAATCGATGAATTAGTTTCGGAGGTAGACCCATTTAAAATTTTTTCATGAATGACTGCTTCAATCAGATTAAAATATGTGAACATTTTTGAAATACCAAGGCGCAACTAAGTAAAAATTTTGTGTGAATTCAGTTTTTAGAAGATAAAAAAAAATTTATTAAAATATTTTTCGAATTTTTGTTGAAAAACTTTTTTGTCGAGGAATATTCATCAGATTTCAACAAAACTTGACTGACACCTTTGAATCAATATTTAATAACAACAGTCCAAATTTCAATTCAGCTTGCTATTCACCTCCAGAAATATAAGGAAAAAAATAAGACAAATTTCGTTGTTATTTGAAATATTATTATTATTATTATTGAACCTACAAGTAGAGTTGAGGAAATTCCTATAAACTCAAAAATAAAATAAAAACAGAAAAAAGTTTACAAATAAGTAGATCTTGCATCAAAGAGATCCAAGGCATTCTTGAAAGCATTGACGGTTCCAGCATCGAACAAAATACTCGGCGAACGGTTCCATCTCTCAAAAATTCTGTTACTCAAAAAACTGTGTCTCGAGAAGAACAGATGCAATCAGTTCGAAAACTCGTTATCAGTTGGAGATGCTCATGCAAAATTTCCTGTTAATCTAATAGTTAGAAAAGGTAAAAACAATGTTCGAAAATATTTGAAATTTCGGTGAAGATTTTTTTCTCTGAAAGTGTTGATCAGATTTCGAAGAATTTTGACACAGATTTTGAAATCAGTATTATTCAACAACGAAGTACAGAAGAATATTAACGCGCAACTTACCGCAGTCTCGTGCGTCTTCAATAGTTGAGAATGTTGAAAAAATGGTTTTTCTGAAATTATCCATATCTTTATCGGAAAAAATATCATTCTCGGAATATATTTACCAGATTTCTATAAAACTCGACACAGACCTTGAAGTGAATCTTCAACGACAGTTTTTTCAACTTCATTTTGATCCGATGTTCATTTCCGAAGATATCAGGAAAAATTAAGTCTAATTTCGTTTTTTTTTGAAATTATGAAAATATTTCCTTTATTTCTTGATAACTATAGACGCGAGCACATTGAAATTTGAGATGAACCTTGAAGTCTATATATTCAAAAATATGTCTTTGAATTTCAGCTCGATCTAATTTCCATTTTTGGAGATATTAAAAGATGAAGGTTGTTTCCTTGATATTGAAGAACATATCCCCCTTCGTTAATTGTAAGAAAACACAGAGTTTAATCATTGTATAAAGACAACTTTATACAGTGGTTTAATCATCACCACCAGACAAATACTACTGATAGCATCTCCTTGTTGGGTGTAACTATCAGCGGAAATTTGACATGGACACAGCATATGAATAGGTTTTGTAGGAAACTTTCTAATGCACTATTCGCAATAAGACAAATTAAAAACAAACGGAAAAAGGAGCTCTTCTAACCTAACACGCTTCGTTTTACGGAGGTATGGTGTACAGTATAATCCTGTGGGGAGCGTCCCCAGATGAACATTGAATGTTTGTGAAGCAAAAAACGCATTGAGGTTGGTAGCGGGAATCGCCCAGCGAACGAGCTGCAGGTCAATTCTCATCAAATTTAAAATATTCACGTTATACCATGCTGTTACACACTGGACTGTCTTATGTACGTTCACGGAAATAGGAGTATGTTTGTTAAACATGGACAGATGCACGAACATTATACAAAATCCAGGGAAAAAATTCGTGGGCCCAATCCATCGATTGACGAGGACTCAGAAAAGTCATATTTATAATTCATTGAAAATGTTCGACAGACTTCCTGATTACACAAAATCACTCAATAGTGTAGCTTTCAAGAGGAAAATTGAAGCTCTGTTTATCGAAAATGGGTTTCACTCAGTGGAGGAGTTCATGAAATACAAATTTCAAACGCGTGTATGCAAAATATTTTAATTGTATATAATAAATTTTGTGGTTGACTATTTCATATTTATTTAATGGTTCTTGTTGTGACATCCTGTAGTTTGTTGGGGAAAAATGGAGAATTAGAATTAGATTTGATATCTCAAGAACAGACGCGATCAGATTTGAACTACGTAGTGAGTTGAAGAATACTACTTTGATCCGTTTTTCATCTTTACATATTTGAATATGGAAAAAATGTGTCAACTTTTTCTGTTATTTTCTCGGTATGGTTGTTTTTTACAGAATAACACGAAAAATACTGAAATCATGAAATTTCGAATGAATATATATGCGGACTCATTGGATGATTGTTCCAATTTGCGAATTCGGCTTTCGTAATTGAACCGGTTCAACAATTATCACGTCTCCAAATGTATTATTATTTTATGGTTGGCAGTTGGGCTGTTCTCAACCACAATGACATCCGAAAAAAATGACCCAGAGACATGATATTTTCATAGCAGGTTTGGGGATAAGAATGTCGAATTCGTGGTAACCCAAGATCTCCTCAATGATTTCGAAGATATATCTATTCGAAATTGTATTTTCCTAGTATTACCAATAATGCAAATGCGAATTTGAATTTAGCACTTGGTTGAAAAATGACCGCGTAAAAGCACAGTTCACAGAGAACAATACTTTGAACGATTTCATAACTAGCCATCATGTGTCCCCCGAAAGATTCAACTTCTTTATCGTTTTCATCACATGTATATTCCAACCCATAGTAAATATTGTGGAAAGTGTCAATGAAGAAATAGTAATTATTCTTTTTATGTTGATACTCAAAAAATGTATCCAACAAATCGACCTAATTGATCGATATATAATGACCTTTTTATGTTCCACCTCACTGGGAGTTTCATATTCGGTCACACTTTCAATGAGTTTCTCTTTTATCATTAGGAATGCATACTATGAAAAAAATATTTATTTTGTCGTCCGTATAAAAATATTTACAGTTCTAGAATAAATATGAGAATTAATGTTCAGTCATATTCAACAATTATTATTGAACTTTTTTCTTCATTTTATTCTGCACATATCCTTTCGATGCTTCGAAGAATTTTATGGTTAGTTTTGTCGCCATAACAAAAAATATTATGATTGAAACTGCGCTCAATACTGTCACAGCCAAGACATCCAACATATAAAACTGATAGAAGGGAACATCTCTTCCACTGTACTTGAGATGTTCTGCTCCATCGTGACGCAGTACATACTCTATCCACCATACAGCCTTTTTCAATGGAGGAACTATTTGGTCTGTAGCAATAGCATGAAGTCTATCCATGTGACTTTGATATCTAAAAGAAAATGATTGGTTAAAAATTATTTCAAATTGAATCTCACAAAAATTCGTTTGAATCATGTGTTCTCAACCTACTTTGGATTGTTTAACATTTCCAGTATAGCATTTTTCATGTCGTTCTTATTCAAATTGTTGTAATCCAGAGATAAAGCAGCTCCCTTAGTAACCATGTGATGGGCGTTAAATGGTTGATCTCCAAAAATTGGCATCAAAAGAAGGGGAACCTTTTTGAAAATAGCCTCATCAATCGACTGAATTCCAGCTTGAGATATAAAAAGTTTAACATTGGGATGTGACAGGACATCTTGCTGGGGAAGCCACTTATGGATGAAGACGTTGTTGGTTTTGTTTGGTAGATTTTCTCTCTCAAATTTCCATAAAATTTTGTACGGCAACTCTGCGAATACTTGTAGGATAATGTCGAGTTTTTCTGGGGGTATCAAGGCACTCTTCATGTTTGACCCTAGACTGAAATAGACGACTCCGTCTGTAGAGCTATCCAGGAAATGTTTCAAGTTCTAGAAATAAATAACGATTGATAGGATACCTCCATCTAATATAATTCATATACGAAAAATATACATTAATGATCATTACTCACTTTAGGCAACGGTTTGGGGTCCTTGATGTGAATTCCAGCAATATCTATGAGATTTGGGACTGCTGGTTTCGCGTTCCTGATAGCGAAGTTTGAGTTAACGATAACCAAATTGAAGTCTTGAACTATTTCACTCATTGGTCTTATGTCATCGTCTATATACTGGGATACCATTTTATCCAGCTTTTTCATGAGTAAAAATTTAGATAGGGCTCTTCCTGTTAAATCCAGCACGGTGCTCATGAAACGGTCCTTGAACGTCCGACTGACAGAAACGTCCATTGTGAAATCAGGTTCGATCGCTGGATTTTTAGGATTACCGATTAGTTCGTTTCCAAGTGGTGTCAACCCTAAGGATGTTATTCCAATCATTGGGCAATTGTAGACATCTTTCAGTGCATACATTGAAGGATATAAGTATTCAACCAACAGGAGATCGAAAGTTTCGTTTTTGTTCTTAAGCAGAGCTTGAACGTCGGGATGAGCAAATGTAAAGTGTGATAACCTTTCGAAGATTTTTCCAAACCTTTTCATTTCAGTTAAGGGTGAATTTTTCTGTAAGAGTCCCTTCTCATTTTCTTCTCTGAAAATTGTGTATGCAGCACTTATATCGATTTCTGTCAAATTGGTTAGTTTGTTCTCGTGTAACGGGTTTGGAGTGACCACGGTGACTTCATGACCTCTTAGGGACAGTTCTTTCCAGATCGGTTGATACACTACTTGGTGGCTGTAGCTTGGGGTCATAAATACACCCAGAATTTTTGCACTCAATACATGACTGGCACAAAAAAAGAGGAGTAACGTAACACTGAGAGTCCTCATTTCGCCGAGCAGGATACGGACGATTACTCACTGAGAACGAGACATTTGATTTCCTGTATTTTATAGCTGATACGAAATTATAAGATTGCCTGATATCGGTCAATATCAGATAACGAAAACAATAGCTTCGTATCTCGTCATACCTAAAACGTTTACACCACGTGCATTGACGCACAATATTGGATGATAGGTTTGGACTTCAAGTCCGGATTAATGAATTTATTTCGGTAACTGAAACATAATCTTCCAAATGAAATCGGATCAGATTCTTGAGATAATATTCGGGAAACGCTACAAGTTCAAAACTTGAACTTTTGAGTCGAGAATATGAAAAATGGACCTGATAAATTTGAAATTCGAATTGTCTAAACTGAAATTTATAATCAAAATCAATGAGGCCAACCCAACTTAACTAACATTCGAAATGAAATAACACATGTCAGGACGTATTTCCTAAATGAATTTTTTGATGTTAAAAAATAATTATACCACTGCCCGACAGGTAAATTCAATTATGTGGGAAAATTTTACATGAATATCGACGTGAATTACATTTCTTCGGTGTAATAATGATCTGATCTCTGGAAAAGCCATAAAATAATAAGATTATTATAATATTCAGTCCAGTAATTTTGTCAATCAACAATATCTCGAATGATACTGATCTGATTGATCTGAAACTTAGTTGTGTAATGCCGATTCGTAAATTAATGCTAAATTTAGTGAGGTATTATGCAGGGTGATTTCGGAGGAGACCGTCAAATTTTGAAGTGAGGTTATACTAGTCGAGACAGTTTCGAAACAATGTTTGGTTTATGGTTGGGGATCTCTATTGAAACTATACAGAGTGATTCATCTGTTTCGACCGATTTTACTTTCATCAATAATTTTGGTGTGGCTCATCCGATTTTAATGAAATTTTCATCGTATCACAATATGAACGAGCAAATTCAAAAATTACTAAAACTCTTTCCAAATATGTGATTTCAGATTCGTTGTGCAGGTTGAAAAAACACCCTGTACATTGCGTTTCCAGAATTCCGTTATCCGTTTTAGATTATACCATTATGAGTCATTATTCAGGTGCAACTCCAGTTTCCCGAAAAAAAACTTTTAAAGAGACAAAATTTCGAGATTTCACTCCAACCGATTCTACTTTTTTTGATAACTTTGGTATGGCTCATTCAATTTCGACAAAATTTTCAGTGTGGAGCAATAGGAATTATTTAATTTAATATTTTCAACATTTTCCTGAAATTCAAGTATGTTATAATGATAATTATTAACTAATTGTGCATGTTGAAAAAATCCTGTACATTGCGTCTCCAAATTTTCTCCATCCGTTGAGATTCATCATTTACGTGTTTCTAATTTTTCTGGCCCACTTGGGGTTTACCGGGAAAAAAATTTCAAAGAAGAATATTATCGAAATCACGCTCGAAAGCAGTGACAATATTTTGCAATGGGAAGTGATGCTGTATCGTCCAAGGATGCAAAGCTGTTCGTCTGTTCGAAAAATATTCTTTAGAAATTCAAAATTTATATTGAATCGATTTTATTTTATATAGAATCATTCAATTCATGGAATTGCTCAATTCAATGTTTTGCACACCTCTGCTTCTTTATATCAGGATTATTTCTATGAAACAACGTTCGTTAAATTATTTCGTTCAATAATGTACCTACTCATTCGCGCATATAAAGTCATTGTCTAAACTGAATGATTTCATGCAGAATATGAGCAATCAAATAAAAATTACGAACTTGAATATACTGCTTTGAAGCGAAATTTCGATAATATGTATGTTTGAGAATTTTTCATCGGAAAACCAGAAGTGTACGAAAAAATAAAAACAATTCAATAATGACTCATTATTGTAGAATCTGAAACGGATGAATATGGTTTGGATACGCAATGTAGAGGGTGTTTTTCAACCTGAAAAATTAATTTCAAATTATCACAATAATATACCCGCATTTTGGAGAAATGTTAAAAATATTGAATGTACTAATCCATATTGCACTACACTGAAAGTTTCATTAAAATTGAATGAGCCATAATGAAGTGATCAAGAAAACTAGAATCAGTTGGAGTAGAATTTCTAAATTTTCATTCTTTGAAAAATTTTTCGCGGAATAGTGGAGTTGTGCCAAAAAAATTGAATACACCTTGATAATGACTCATATGTGGGGTCGTGTGTCCTGTGAAATCAAACACGCAATAAAGAAAAGGGATTAGCCTGTTTATTTTTCTCTCGAGGGTTACAATAAAAGTGAATTCGAAAGGCAATAAAATTCTTTTTGTTGAAAAGGCACAGGTTAACGATTCTTGTTGTAAATCTCCTTGATTAGCGAGGGGAAGTTCTTCGCTGACGCCGAGCTGGGTTCGGTAATGTCGGGAGTGTTTCCGTAGTCGAGGGTGGTAAAACCAGATGTTGATGCGTTGGATCTTCTTGAATTTCTTCGCCTTGACACGGATAAAGATGAATGCAGATGTCGGTCAGGAATGCAGCGTATAGATAGAATATCTTCTTAGCGGTGAATGCAGATGGGTTGGAGTTGAGTGATTTTCGAGAGCGAAGCGAACTATATTTATACGATTTTTTGGAGATTTGAATTTCGTGTTTCGACTCCGCCGTTTTTTCAATTTTTGTTGAAGTGGATGAATCCGCTACACATATAATGGTTGAATCTGAAATGCAAAGCGAAATTTTGGAAACGCGATGTACAGTGTGTTTTTTAACCTGCACAACCAATCTGAAATTACTGAAATAACAACCACATATTCTGAGAAAATTTTGGGAATTTTTAATTTGCTCATTCAAATTGTGCTGCGATGAAAATTTCATCAAAATCGGATGAGTCACACCAAAGTTATAAATAAAAGTAAAATCGGTCGAATCAGACATATCACCCTGTGTAATCTCAATAGAGAGCCCAAACCATAAACCAAACATAATTTTGAAATTGTCTCGACGAGTGTGAACTTATCCTTAAATCTGTCGGTCTCCTTCGGAATCACTCTGTATAGCCTAGGAAATTTTTATGGCAGAAACTAGTTACCTGATTTCACTGAAATTTCGCGTGAGCATTACAGCTGCCTGCCGTGAAAATTGTGTAACTAGAGAAATGAAAATTTTTTGAACAATGACATTCCTCGAGAATTATGAGTTGAATCTAACGAATTCAACTGAAATTCCACGTGAATTTTCACACTGTCAGTTTTCCAACTCCAACGAAGGGAGTACCTACTACATTAATTATGAATTTCTGAAAGTATTGATGAGAAATAAGAGTTTGAATTTTTGTAGATTGATATTGGATATTTCACCAATTCACTATATTGAAATTATTTATGACATATTCAAATTTGCTCTACAAATATCGAGTCTTTCGTTAGTGTCTTTCCGAAGTTATCCCCTACATAGACTGTTTGGCATTACTAGAATAAATAAATTGGATATACATTTCATTTTTAATGAAAGATTACACCATATCTTCGAGTGTGGATAATTTCATGATAATGGAAAACTGGCTGGTAGAGAATTCCAAACACGATTTTTGAGCGAGCAGTTGCCTATCATTAGACAGTCTCAGCAGCAGCTAATATGTGATATGAAACGAAATATGACAGATTTCGTATGTATTTTCAGTAATATTTGTGAAAATTCTGAGTATGAATGATGGATATATGCGTACAACAAAATCTAAGTAGGTATAGCTTCGAAACATATTTTCCAATAATTTTGTCCAGCATTGCAATATTGATTGTGACTAAAATCCGTAATCGAACATGCATCAAGTCGCTGGATGATTTTGGTCTATTTGATAAAACCAAATAATAAACCTTCTGTCTGCCGTCCGCCGTCCGTTGTCTTGGGCTTTTCTCTGAAAGTACTGAACCGAAAATCGTGAAACTTGGTATAAAAATCGTGTGTCGTGTGAATTGATCCTCCAAGCTTATCAGCAGGATCGGTGTATCCGTAGGGCCTAAAATAGGGGGTTGATTTATTTATTTATTTATTTATTAGGGAATTGGGGATACAAACAGGTGTGTAACCCAGGAACAGTATACACAATATAGAAAATCAAGAGACGTTTTATCACTCGAAAATAGGCCTTATATGGTAGTAACATGCATCCTAACATTACATCCTAACTAAGTTGCAAACAAATAAATAGAACCTAGATCAAGACTTATGATGAACACAATGAAAATTAATGTTGGATTTAAATATTGGAAATTGTAAGAGGTATAAACTGACTTATCAATCTTGAACAATCAAAAAAAAGGAGAAAAAAGGCAGTGAATACAAATTAGAATCAGCAAAAGATAACCGAAATTGAAAAAAAGTGATTCAATAAGCACCAATGTATGACTTTCAAAGTTATTTTAATTTCTTGAGGCGAGAGGTGAAATATGTCAACTAAGTGTTGAGACTCGTTGGCGAAACGCAGCATTCTTATGACTGGGCCATTTTAAGTGTAATTATTACGCTTGAATTCATTATGAAATAACTCATGTTGCCTCAGATTGAATGACGGTATGTTGATTTTCATTTTTTCAAGAATATCAGCAGCGTGCACATCGCCACCCAAGATTTTTGACAGGAACCTGACGTCGTTCATTTTACGTCGGTCTTCGAGAGATAATATTTTAAATTCTTTTCTCAAAAGTGGGTAGCGATCTTCACTATGCTGGAGAGGCAGGTTCATTCCGAGGGCAATGCGTTTCAGAAATTGGTTCTGGACTCTTTCAAGGCGTGAGATATAAGTTTTATACTGTGGATTCCAGATTACTGAGGCCAAGTTCAAGAGGCTGAACACGTATGCGTAGTAGACTTGTATTAGGGGTATACTGTTTCGAAAATGTTTGCATTGTCTAAGAATATATCCGAGCATTTCAGCAGCTGATCCAACAACACTTTCAATGTGGTAGTTGAACAAAAGTTTAGAGTCAAATGTAACCCCTAAGTCTTTTAATTCAGTAACTCGCGTAAGCGTTATTTCGTCAATTTTGTACTCGTAGGAGATTGGTAATCGATTTCTCGTGAATGAGATGACGTAGCATTTATTTATATTCAAAACGAGCTCGTTCAACTTGCAGAATTCTGTGAATGAATCTAATTCCCTCTGGATATTCAAGCAGTCCGCTAAGTTTCTGATGCGTATAAATCTTCAAATCATCTGCGTACATAAGAGAATGACAGAATTTGAAGACAAAATGTAGACTATCGATGTATGTCAAAGAGAGAAACGGACCCAGGTGTGATCCCTGGGGGACGCCAGACGTACAGTCGATATCCTCCGACATGAACTCTCCGTCAATAGATACGTATTGACTTCTTCCGATTAGGTATGATTTTGCCCAGTTTAACAGCGAACCACCGATTCCAACAGCATCTAATCTCCTCATTAATATGTCATGGTTTATTTTATCGAAACATTTCGTAAGATCGGTATAGACAACGTCAACCTGAATTCTCTCATCGAAACTTAGGCGAATTTTGTTACACAATATCAAGTCAAGAATTCTGTTTTGATGGTTGAGCAAGTAGTTGAACTGCTCAAATTCACAGAAGGATAAAGTGTTCATTAAATTGGTATATTGATTTTCAACGTCTTCAGCTTCAAGGGGATACCGGCCTGTAGATGTTCGAGGTGTCCACCTTGTTGTCGAGGAATTAAAATACCCACAAATGAGTATCAAGTTGTCTTTTATGTTACCTTTAATTGAATCCAATTTGCAGTAAAACGTATCCATAGCCAACTTATGACCAGGTGGAAGGTAAACACAGCACAGGTAAACAGGAACGTTATTAATAATCAGCTTCACCCACACATCCTCCGCGTCACTCTGGAAATTACCAACAGGGACTTCGTCGAGTACATTTTTCACCTCGATGAAAATACCAGTTTTTTTGTGACTTGCAGTTTCAAGGTCTCGTCTGAATATATTGTATTTAGTGGGAGCAACTACCTCATGGTCCAAAAGTGTGCAACCAGGACTCAGTAGTAAATATTATGTCACTGTTGTTAGCTAGGGAATTAAGTCTGAATTCTGTTAGTTTAGTTCGAAGTCCTCGGACGTTTTGATATGTGATGCCTAAAGTCATCCTGAACTACTGTTTTAAATATTGAGATCTTTGGACTTATACTAGTTATTTTATATTCTTGAGGTCGCTTACTTTACTGATATGGATTATCTTACTAGAATCGTCTTTACGCATGAGGATGCTTCCATTTCGTACCCAAGTAAATTTATAATTTCATTCTTTGGCTGTCTCGCGGGCATCCCTGTATAGAGTTGTTAGTTCATCACAGTCACATGTTCATTCACATATATTTCATCCCTAAATAATGATTCAATCTTCATTCCAGGATGATTAGACTCACTACGTTTGGATTTAGATTTGACCACAAACTCATCGCGATTTAATTTCGATAAAAATCGTACAATTATTTGCTTCGGTTTTTCGGTGTTCATGGTGGGCACACGCGTAACAAAATTAATGTCGGGGATATTGACAGTATAACCCACGTATCTCCCTATGGTTTCCATAACATTTATAAGATTTTCATTTTTCTTTTCTGTGACACCCTGTATCTCAAGGATGTTTGCCCTACTAAACTGTTCTGCATTATTAATTTTTGTACTGAGAGTCTTGATTTCCTCCTTCAAGAGATCTCCAGTCGTTCTACATAGGTTTTTAAAGTGGTTGGGTTGGAGGAAAAAAATTATTTTACGAAAACTTACCACCGAATTTTCATGAAACTTCCAATGTTGATTACTGTTGCATAAATCAACCAAAAAGTTCTACCCGGATGTTTTCCGACTAGTGGTTCCTGAGGTATAAAGAAAAACGCTGCAAATTTTGGGGTGAAAAGCCGATGAGTTATGAATAGTATACAGTGTGTGAAAAAAGTAACGCAGCTCTTCAATTATTTTTGAACTGAGAATTATTAACGAAAATCCCCCCACCCGCAGATTTTGAATTTTGAAAGCAATTCATTCCGCATTTTTTTTTAATTTGATATTTCTCACCCCCTACGCCCCGCAAAACATCACTACTGTATTTTTTCAAATGGGAATATATAGGTTGTGATACATGAAATGAAAGGTGATTTGATTACCTAGTCCGCGATATGACTAAAAAAGGATTTTCTGTGCTGTTCTTCCAATGAAAAATTAGGAAATAATTAACAAATTGTAATTGGGAGTACTGCAATCAGATCATTATTATGTTGCTAATTATTAGCAAATTTTATGTGATTAACTGCTCTCAACATGGGTTTATGCGGTTGCTCAACCCAAATAGCTACACTAAGATTCGTGGAATCTGTTTATGAATGTTTGGATGATAGTGTTTAGGTAGCCGGAATTTTTTTCGACCTGGCGTGTGCTTTCGATACTCTATCGATAGATTTTATTCTTGATAAATGCTCTAACTTGGGTTTCAGGGGCGTTTTTGCCGACTGCTTACGTAGTTTTCTCTCTGATAGGACTATATCGGTTAAAGTTGAGGATTGCTATTCGAGAGATCACAAAATCGGACAGGGAGTTCCACAGGGTTCCGTGTTCGGGTCACTACTGTTTTTGTTATTCATCAATGATCTACCTGCATATTTGACTTGCCTTATACTAACGTTGTTCGCTGATAATACTTCGGTGGTTGTTTCAGCACGGAGTTTTGAGGAGCTTAAACAGGCGTGCGAAATTCTGGTCGCAGAATTTGTGAGATGGTGCCGTCTGAATAATTTGATGGTCAACATCAAAAAGACGGTTTGCCTACATTTTGGTTTGAAGAGTCATGAGGGAGGATCTTTGAGAATTAGTGTTCTAGATGAAATAATAGCTCCAGTTGAATGTACTAAAGTTCCGGGTATTCATATGGACAGAAATCTAAACTGGTCATACCACATCTACTCAGTTTGTAGAAAGATAAATTCGGCCTTTTTTGCGAAAAGTAGGCTCAAGGACTCTTTACCTAATGATTCTCTCATCGACATCTATTATAGTCTTGTATACAGTCATCTGGCTTATAACACCTCACTCTAGGGTACTAGCGTCACTTCTTCAGGAGTATTCTTTGCGCAGATCAGAGCTGTGCCGAGCACTGATGGAAAGTGCTCCGAGCACAAAGCACCAAGCCCTTTCGAATAGTGCTCCGGAATCTCGAGCACTAAGCACTCATTTTTTGTGAAATGCTCGCGATTACCAAGCACTTTCAGAAAGTAATTCGTTTACACGAGAACCGAGCACTAAGCACTTTTTAATATGAAACTTCGACTTTAAGACTTTTTCAGCCAATTGTCTGTAATTTTGGCATTTCGGTTTGTCGAAGTCGGAAAACCATCCTAGGACCGACCATAATTTGGAACCCGAACAGAGCTTTTCTCCTTTGAGATTTATCGTGTTTACGACTGGACAGAATCGATTTTGACTACGGATTCTTCATTAGTGAGTCCATTTTCGGTTTAAAATTTTAAACTTACTGACCGACATTCGATCACTTCCAAAATATAGTTTTCGCCATAATAATATGCTGTCGAAATGATGGAAACATAAAGACATGGCTCAAAGAGTGCATGGCCTACTGCGAACTCGTTTTTTCGCGCATGCTCTAGGGAATAGCGTGCTATCGTTTGTTTGGTGTTTGGTTTGTCTGTAATTTTCGAATTTTGAGCCGAAAATGGTCTCAAACGACTAGGTTGAACCCACTGATCCGGTGTCAAAGTCGATTTTTTTCGGCCGGCCGTCCAACCGAGGACGCAATATCTGTCGAACGGAGCAAACTAAAAAACTAAAAACTAAAAACTTTCAGGATAGGTCGAGCATCCGAATGCCGCGGTTATGTTCGTTGATGGTCACAAGCGGCCCAATGGTTTCAGCGTTATAGCTATTTGAAATTTTTAGGTTATTTCCCCAATATTGAAATTTGGCACTTAGTTGGGGCACAATGACACGCAACTTCCTGCAAAATTTTGTTGAGATCGTACCGTCAGTAAGATTGAAAAAATGTTTTTAACATTTTTTCAGAAAAATTTCCATTATCGGAATCAGAACACTACATTTGAGAAAAATCTGCTTATACCTTGAACACTATATTTCATAGCAGTGTGCCAAATTTCAGTTCGATATGTTCATAATTCTCAGAGATATTGGGAAAAAATATTTGGAGGAAATTGTGGATGGTTTTTTACTCAGTATCGTTATTTTTTTCGGAATAACTCAAAAAATACAATTTCAATCATTGTCAAACTTGGTAAGTAGTTTGAAAATGCTGATTTGCAACTTTGTGCGAAATTTCGTGATGATCGTGTCATTAGAACAATCTAAAATAAAATTTTTTTTTTTAAATATTCAATATTCTACGATCTTTTGATCATATTATCCTCAAGAAATTCCGCGTGAACCTTCGAGTTGTCATTTTTCAATCAAATAATGGATTTTAATTCGATCTTATCTGTATTTTTGAAAATTTTTTTTGTTTACCTTCCTGATTTAATATCGATGAAAATACTGTTTCAATGAGCTGACTTTTAGATTATAAGAACCCAAGATTATTGATATCGAAATTGCATGACATTATATGGAAACATTGACAGGACATTAACTGCTTCCGAGGTAAGAGAATAAGTTTTGAAATACTACACTGCGTTGATTTAATTACGTTTTTAACTGTTTTATGATTATATAGCTTGAAGAAGCAACACAATAGTTGCGAAACGTCACTTGAAGGAATGAATTAGGGTCTTATTTCCGACCTATTCCAATCCTATCAATTATCCTAGATTTTCGAAAATATTGGGTGTTAAAATTTTGAATGGCTATATCTGCGGAATCATTGGGTGAGTGGTCACGAAATCGGCATACGTAATTGAGGCTTCACAAATATCGAGATTCTAAGTTGTTTCTTTCGGAAGTTATTGTGTTTAATATCGGCCGTTAGGCTTGTTAACGAAAGCTAAAGAGTAAATTTGTACGATTTCTTGATGATCGTTTAGTTAGATTGAAATAAAATTCAAAATTTTTCATTGAAGTACTAGATTCAATTCGATTGGATCTTAATTTTTGGAAATACTGGGAATATGAAATTTAGAATGGGTATACATATTACCAAGGTGTAATTCGTGAATATTTCGTGGATATATCGATTCAAAATTTTATATTCCCAATATTTCTCAAAAAACGCAGATAATATCGAATTGAAGTCCAATACTTGACGTGTTTGACTCCCTGATGTTGAATCCGTGATCCATATCAATGTTTGGCTGTTTGGCAGTCCGTAAACACGATTACTCTTCAAACGAAAAATCTAGAGCCCTGGAAAGTTGCAGGGTAGGTTCAGAGCCTAAATATCTCGGCCAAGTTCGTTTATAGGCATAATCGGTCGGGAAGTTACAGTGTTATTGGCGTGAGCATAATTATATATGTTTGTCCCATAACTTCTAAAATGGACAGCTTCGTGCCAAATTTCGTGATGACCGATTAATCAGGAGATCGAAAAACACTAATCATTTATATTCTTCCCATCATATTACTTGTTATCCGATTCAATTGATATTTATAGTATTTTAATGTAGAGATTGGTCATCTACCATAAAAGACTTTAATCACTCATCCAGGATTCAGTTAAGCTCAAGAAATATATTTTTCTTGAATATTCTAATTTTGCGATACTCTCGGAATTTCTCACGAACATGCGCGCAATCATACTACATCAAAGAATGCAAAATATCATTTCAATGAGATCATTAGGTTCGAAATGATGGAGAAAAAAAATAATGAAATTTCAAATGTGAACCGGAGTGTGTGACATACGAATACGAAAATTTAATAAGTATAATCCACGTGACTTCACGTTTTCAAACACTCTTCAGAACGGAATTCTAATATCTCCATGATCGAGATAGAATACGAAATATTGTATCTCCATGTTCCCAGCTGAAAACTCACGCTTTGACACTTCGACTCTGAAAGTATTTTATTATTTTCATATAATAGTTACACGAAACTAAACTTAAACACATAAATTACGAATGTGTCGAATGAGGATCCTTGTATTCCTTGTCGAATGTCTCCAAACACCAGAGACAACCGATATATTAATTCTCTTTGTCTACTCCAATCACGCGATAGCCCGACATTTTCCTATTTCGACAAGACTCTGAAGGGCTTAGTGCTTAGTAATCTCGAAAAGTGCTGCGAAGCTCTTAGGTGCTCGGGAGCACTGCGGTGCTTGGGAGCACTTTTCGGTGCTCGGGAGCACTTTGCGGTGCTTAGGAGCACTTTTTCGAATTACTAAGCACTAAGCCTTCTCAAAAAATTCTCGAAGCACCAAGCACTAAGCACCGGCTTAATAAAGTGCTTGGGAGCACAGTGCTTAGGAGCACAAAAGTGCTTCGAGTGCTTTCACGAGCACTAAGCACAAGGCTTCGGCACAGCTCTGGCGCAGATGAGAATAATTCGTTTAATCATCTGTTTGAGTCTTCGTTCATCCTGTGAACCTGTTTTTGTAGCAAATAGAATAATGGCGTTGCCTTGCTTGTGTAGGTTGAAATGTCTCCTGTATGCTTAGGAGAATGTAAGTGAATGGAAAGGACTCTCAACTTTTCAAGAGGATGAAACCAGAAATTGACACATTCTTCTTGGTGCCAAAGCACGAAACTCACAAATTGGAACGTTCTCCATTATACCACAGTATCAAAATGTTGAATCATTTACCATCATCTGCTTAGTCTTTGAAAATGTTTAGGTTTAAAAAGAAAATCAAGACGTTGCTTCTGACAAAATGTTTCTATTCGGTTGAGGAATATTTGTCAGATTCCTTAAATATTTAGAATAATGATTTTGTTTTGTTACATATGACCTGTCCAATACACCGTGTAGTGTCTTTAAGAATTAATAAATTATTATTATTAAGGAAAATCCACAAATCCATGGATTTGTAATTTCGAAAGCAGGTCTTTCTATGCTTTTTTGAATTTGAAATCTCCCAACATTTACGCTCCACACCCCTATACTGTTTTTTTCAAATAGTATTATATGGATTGTGATATATCAAAGTACATTCCATTGTATATTGAGTGGCGTGACCGAAAAAGAATTTGCTAATATTTTTTTTATTAGACAATCAGCAATTTGTGATTGTTGTCAGGTTCTTATTCTTGAGATAATGAACATTGAGAGATATCCTCCTACGTGTCGATTTATATCTTCAAAGTTTGAGAGATGCACGTAGTTTTAAAGTTGGGGGTTTATACCCTTAAACCTCAACCATTTTTTTTGAGAAGTATTGCATGTAATATATCGCATAAAAGGTCATTCAATGACTACTTCAGTTATGTGAAAGAATATAGAAGTTTATTATTCATTCAACTTAAATTACAAATCCATGGGTTCAAGGATTTCCCTAATAAATAATTAATAAAAATGGAAAAATGGTCTGATTACAGTACTATCCAATTACAAATTTGTAAATTATTTCCTAATTTTTCAATACAAAACAGCACCACCAATTCTACCTCAATCCACATCGCTGAATATGTTTATATCGAATTACCTTTCATTTGATGTATCACAATCTATATAGTTCCATTTGAAAAAACAAAGAAGTGGGGTGAGAAATATCAGATTCAAAGAAGCACAGGATGATTTCGTTTTGAAATCAAAAATCGACGGGATTGAGGATATTCCTGAATGATCATTCGTACAAGCATTATTGACGAGTTACGTTACTTTATGGTACGCTGTTCAAGTTTTATTTAAGATATCACTGGTATAGGGTTATTTAGATGAGAAAATTATATACTCTTGTGTAAAATTTGCAGTGTTTTTTTTTAAAGTTTTGCTTCGACTACCAGACGGACGGCATAAAGCATAGCGTTGATATCGGTAGGATTATAGCTTCGCAAGCCAGCGGTTATCCTGTATATTCCTGTTCATTTCAATACCAACCTCACCCCACTCCAGATACCATCGACATGGTACACTTCATTTTTCGACTAAGTTTTATCTGTAGTAGGGTTCGAGATGTTGAAAGTTATACATTTTTAAAATTTAAAATCACATTGTATTCGAATCATACCCATTATGTTCATTACAGATTATTGCGAACAACTTTTTCGAAGTGCACAATAATCTAATAATAATTCATAAGATTTTGATATTTGTTGTACTCCTTATTAACTAGTCCAAACTTTCGGATTTGGGCTTCAGTTAAGTTCCGTCGGAAACTAGAAGAGTCATTAAAATAAAAATACGAATACTTTTTGAGTGTGATATGTCGATATCTTTTTTCCAAGTAGGGAACAACTCATATTTCCTCTTATTGAAAGGATTATAACTGTTTAGTCAATGAATTCTGATATCTGAAAAATCCTTTGCCCATAATGTTCGCATTTGCCTATTTCGATTGAAAAATATGTGAATAAATTATAATAAGTTTCCACTTATAATCCTTCCAACGTGGGGAAAGTAAGAAATCGACATATCGGAGTCAAAAAGTATTGATATTTATGGTTTTATGCCTCTTCTAGTTGATGAAGTGGAAAAGAAGTGAAATTTTATAATTTTTGTGATTTGCAGGTACAAATTATTATTTATTTAGAAAAGGTTGATTTTCACTCAATGAAACTTCATTATTTTACAATCATGAGAAATGAAGCTCAAGAGGGAATTTTGGGATTTACTCGAGCGAGTCAGATTAAGGTAGGTGAGTAATAAGATGCTGAGAAGTGTACATTCCACTTATCTGACACTTTTAGTGGGAAGTAAGCATTAGGGAGTTTCTCAACGTAGTAGGTCATCATAACATTCTCGATCATGGCTGAATTCGTTTTCATTTTGAAGGAAATAATTTAAATAAAACGAATCACCTCGCAAGCAAAATACCTTTTCGTTCGCATTTGTGTTGATTTCACCATCCTAAAGTGTTCGAAGTACATGTGTTGGATTGTCTGTAATCTACTATTTTTTAATAAAAATTCAATGTTCTCAAATATTTGATTTTTATTGGAGGGTTTCTGATTTTTATTACAAAAAGTTTCATATTTGAAGGTATCATTAAGCACGATATAGTCGGCAAGTTGTTTTCTTGTATGCTTTGGATTATTACATTTCATTACATTCTTTCCCGTTGTTTATAATTTTCTAAATTCATTCCTACACTATGAAATGAAAATATAAACTTATTGGCTGAAGACCCAGTACATGGTTATCTTTCAGTTATAATATACATAAAATATATCAGTTTCCGAAAGATTGTATGCCATCTTGCCTTCTCCTGCTCTAATTGTATTTCATTTGCATTTCTCTTTCCAATAACGAATGTGCAATGAATGATCATTTTGAAATAGTCTATCTACTTAATCCTCAGATTATGAATCGGCACTTCAAGGAATTGAGGTTAACTGTATCTAGCTTAATCTGAAGCGCTCGAGTATTTAAAAATTACTGTTTTTGTTAATATCTCAATAATCATCGAGAGCTTGCGTTTCGTCTAAATTGTCGTTATATTACATTGTAACCATTTTTGGGTTCACTTGAAATCCCCTCAAAATATCCAGCGCGCTCGAATTTTTTTCTTTCATTTCCAAATCTTATATTTAAAACACCCCCATCTCTCAAAACATCATATTAATATATCTACATAACTGAAGATTCCTAGGGCATATATGGTATCAGTGTCTGACTTGCTCAAACATGTCCATGTAACAGTTTATTTGACATTTTGGAAAATTTGTAGGCGGTCGTTCCCCACCGATAGACGGGTATACATTATATTACATCCTCTTCATTTTATCATTTGAGCTCTAGAACACAGAAGGTTTCCAAGACGCTCGAGTAAATGCCATTTGAGTATCATTATCTCCTCTACTACAAAGCATTGTTTGAGTTTTCCGTTAGTCACACAAATCTCGTCGATCAATTAGTCTTCTTGATAGTCAATTCTTGTGAATTATCAGAAAGATTATTTTGTAAGCACTTAAATTGTCAAATTGATAATTTATTACATACTCAGTTGTTACGATTCAGGTTGTCGTCCATGTTATGTAGTATAATAAAAATTCTTTCAGGTATTTAGACTTTTTTATTGGCCATTCTTTATTCATTCCGAAATTCACCAACGCTTCGGTCACAGGTCGGACCTTCATCAAAAGCCATTGCCTTTCCAGTGACTGAAACGTCAGAAAATTTCGGAATAAATAAAAGGATAGCCAATCAAAAAAGCCCAATTAACCGAAAAGATTCTTATCATTATACTTAATTGTGTATAATTTAAATATTTATGCATAAAATATAATAGATATTGCAATAAATGCACCTCAACAATGTTTTCCATTATTCGAGCATTATTCTCCTTCATTCTCGCAACTTATAACATCTATCTCACATAATTACTGTCATTATATTTGTGTGGCATTTTCACTGTGGTATCATCTGACTGAGGATTTTGGTTACTGTAATAGAAGAAACTATTTGCAAGACCCTTCGAGAAATCGAACCCGAATCGACGAACCGCGACTGGAATGCATGTCCAAGAGTTTTCGGCTGCAATTACATAAAACTCTCAGCGTGTCCCCAGAAATATTGCGAGCCGAAACCATTCATATAATTCTGAACATATTTGTATTCGAGAGATTGGCTTTTACATAGTGCTATCCTTTTCTAAATAGATTTTAAAAGGAAAACAAAAAATTCTGAAGTTAAATTAAAAAAGTTTTTGAGAAATGTTGCATCCTGTATTGAAGAAGTTGGAAAACAAAAATTTTCTCAATCTCCAGTAATGCCGTAACGTCAGCTAGAAGCATATCATCAGAAATAGCTTGTGAAGCTTCTCTTTCATTATTTGTATTTGTTTATCAGAGTCAGGTTATCGATTCATAGTTCCTGAAATTTTCAACGGGTATCGTGAAAACGCGAAGGTACAAATAACCCTTGAACATGAAGGATGAAATGAATTGATCATGGCATCGATGACTAAAATGAAGGCGCCTAAAGCTGGCACTTTCAAGTATCGTTAATCACGATTGCTCACGTTATCCACCCGTATAATAAGGTTCGTGGTTATCCTGTGTATTCCACGTTTTCTAATTATTCATCGAAGGGTATCGGAAGTCCGCAATACCAATGAGAAAAAGTGGATTCTATCAAATTGGGCGTAGATACAGTAGAAAAGTTATCCGCAAAGAAAACTGTGTACACATCCGGTTTCGCACTTCCCGGCGCCGTTGCGGTGCCGTACTTACGGTCTGAAGTACACTACATCGCTTGAAGACTGCACACATCTGGCCAGTAGCACCTTTGCGGTGCCACTAGTTTGCATAGAATTGATTTTTCCCGCAACGGCGCCGGAGCTGGAAATAGGGTATGTGTACACCAAACCTTATTGTCATGAGTAGTACCTGCGGTCGCGGGTTGTTCTATGCGGCAAAAAGATTCCTTACTCTTCAGGGTGAGAAGTGGGACTGGTTATTGATGGGACGCTTCGTTGGGAAGCACAGATTACTTCTATGAGCGGAAGACTCTTCCAGTACCTCGATCAGCTTCGACCATTGAAGGATTGTCTATAGACAAAAGGCTATAGCCTGTTAGACTGAACGAATTCTTTTTTTTCAACCTGTTGCTTCCAACTCTGGACTATGCTGATGTTGCTTTTATGAGCCTCATAGTAAAGCAGTCAAGTAAACTCAACCGTCTGCAGAACACAGGTATCTGATTCATTCAGAATTCGAGGAAATACGACTACATGAGCTACTGCAGGGATGGTTTCAATCTTTTGTGGTTACATCGTATTTAACATACGCTGCTTACGGGCTTCAAGATTTTGGAATTTCGCAAACATTTTTATTTGCACTGCTTCATCTAACCACTTGGGGGTAATATTTATCGAGCAAAAAAGCATTCTGCAACCTAATTTTAAGGACACCTGCGCATTCGATTGAATCTGTTTGTGGCGGTTTTTCGGTGAGATTTCGACAACTCTGGGATCGCATCTCCGTAAAAGTATCTCGAAAACTTCCTCTTACGTCATTCGGAAAAACCTCAAAAAGTATTTGAAACAAACTTATTCATTAGCTGAAAAAATTCTTTCAGTTTCCTCTTTTTTCATCTCGTAGACATCGTTTTCCTTTTTCTTCTTTATTTCATTTCTTTATATCCCTGAGCAGGAGGCAAGTGCCAGGAAGCCATTGCACATTGTATGTATACCACTCTACAAAACATAAGAAGTAATAAACTAAAATGAATAATAATAATAATTCTTTTGGACAAATGATGGATTGAATTAATTATTTGAGTTCACTGTAGATAGGATACTGATAACAAAACACTGTATAACTACTTTTTGAATCCACTCACAATTTCTGCGTGTAACGCACGTTTCGGAAACCAGGTTTCCTCCGTCCAGAGACATATTTGTACTTACAGCATTGTATGAAGACAATTAATTATACAATGCTTACAGTAAGTTACGATATGTCTCGTAACTTCCATTGAATAACGATATGTCTCTGGACGAGGAAAACGTGGTTTTCGAAAAGTCCGTTATACGCAGAAAGTGTTATAGTGAATAAGAGAGCAGTTACACACTGTTTTGTTATGGATTTGATTATTCTGCTTTGATATATAGACAATCTTGTCCACTTGGTGAAAATGTTGAATGAGATGTGTATCAATACCAACCAAATGAATTTTGGTTGTTATAAAGGGGGTATCTAGAAAATTATCAGAGATTTCATGTAAGGTTAGTTTTTTTCTTTGGATTAGTTCGATGCGCGTTTCTTCAGCATAATAATTCGAACTTCAAAAATTACACTTCGTCACGGGTAAAACGCCATCCATATGTTCACAAATTTTCAATATCAGTCTGAAGGTCTTTCAATCACTGGCTTGCATACCAATATAGTAATATCTACCATATTATAAGAGGAAACGAGAGATTTCACGGGCGCCTCTAATATGACGTAAAATATCCATTGGAAGCTATAGGTCTCTCGAAATTAAACATTCCATGCATCGCGATTTTTCGCCGCTTATCTGTCGGAGAATTTCCTATTAATAAATGAAATAATTCAAATTGTTATCGTGAGAGCCCACACAGTAATCGAAGTGAATGACCAAAATCGAAAGGATGTCAATTGATTCAAATAAGATCATTGGATGAATGCATGGAAGCTCATCGTGCAAATATAAGAGTTTATTGAAATCAACAGGATTTTCCTAGACAAGAACCCATTTTTAATAACCAATAATCTTCAAATAATGCCATCAGCGCATTTCGAATACAATTGATTTGAGAAGTGTCAAGATATGATCAACTGGTGTTTCATCAAGATAGTTGTCAAATGATTTAAGCTGATTGTGATAGAAGATTGTCACCCATACTTTAAATATTGCATTATTGATAAGGTGTTTCGAGAATTTTGGTGAATAAATTGATTATCTTGAGTTTCCCTCTGAATATTTGACAGAATGAAAAAAAAAAACCAGAGGAGCGTTTACGCGCTTGTTCGAAGCCATTTCCTCCAGACATTCTGCATAACCCTTCACGCCGTTATTTTTCAACCAGGTGCAGAATTTAGATTCTAAATCATCTGCATTATTGAAAATACTGGAAAAATTTAATTTCAAGTGGATATATCTTCGATATCATCGAGAGGGATTTCAAGTTTTCGTGATTAAGACCTTTTTAATTACCTAACCCCCAAAAGGGAACGAAAACTATTCTCAAAACAACAATCGCAATATTCTGGAAGATTTGCCCTTTTTTCAAGTTTACGTTGTATAAAAACAAGATTATCGGGTTATTTTGTATTCTCGGATCAATCCGATGAAATTTTAGGTTCATATACTAAAATGAAGATTATAATACCAACTCAAAAACAATAAATGGTATAATTCCTCAAAATCGAAAATATTTCGAGATTGAATTAGAGTATAGGATATTTCACTTCCAAAACTATCATCATTTCATTTCAATAGTTCACGAACACTCATGAGATAT
Organism: Myrrha octodecimguttata; assembly: GCA_958510865.1. Lineage (NCBI taxonomy): Eukaryota > Metazoa > Arthropoda > Insecta > Coleoptera > Coccinellidae > Myrrha > Myrrha octodecimguttata. The sequence goes on along the minus strand of OY294058.1, from coordinate 14,821,777 downwards.
AATACTTGCAATTAATTGGTTCACTTATTTCAATACTATTTAAATACCTATATCTTTGCACTCTGCAACTTCCATCTATATTTAAATTTTTTTGGTTTTTGTATTTGCTGCTAGCCAAAGCACGGGCGCATCCACGGGGGATAGCGAAAAACAAACTTTCTATCTAAATTATTTGGTTTGCAATGGTATTCAACTATCTTTGACATTCGACTGATATTGGACACAGAATTTCTAATTTTATTTTATTAAATCATCTTCCAGAGTATATACAGCATTGCATTCGTGTATGTGTGTCTTGCATTTAGATCTTCAAGGGGTTTGAAAAACTTTGTTGAAACATAACGAAATCAAATGAATTATTTAAATTCTCCCGATTTATGTAGTTGCAATCCTATGTTCTGGGTACCACCTCTGAATTCTGTCTATATCCATGTGTCTGGCAGCAAATTTCGGAAAAGCTTGCATTTCAGTTGAATTTCCAAGAAATAATTCATGGAGAGTGAAGGCGTTATCGTTTTGCCTGAATCTCTATGATTTTGTAGGTTGAACTCCATAATGAATTATCCGTTGTCAGAATCTTTCTATAGAGGGGTCTATAATAAAAATAATAGTAGAATGAAACCGATCGGAAAAGGAAGATGATATAACAAAAATTAAATGAAAAATCATTCAGAGATGATATGAGGTCGGAAAGTGGATGATGTGAGTGTTTAAGGGTGAACCACTGTTTAACTCGATTTCAGGCAAAAGTACAAGTACTATGGAAAAAAGTAAAATGGCAAAGTTGTAGGTTAAAGAAAGATTCAGAACTTTTATATAGGATCAGGAAATGTTCAGGTTGGCTCTGGTTCTGAATATCTCGGCTGAGTTCGTTAATGAGCATAATCGATTGCGTAATTTATTGATAATTTAGGTAGAAAATTTATCTATATAATGTCTGAAATTTATGTCGAAAAGTATATTTAATATTTTAGTATCAAATAATCATGAGCAAATTGTTTTTTTTTTTCTGATAATTGTGGAACTAATGATCTGATTCAATTGTAAATAGGTATTTGAGTGTAGAATTACCATGTGCAGATGTGAGCAAATTTTCGGAAGGATTGCATAATAAAAAATTCAAAAGAATATTTCATTAGTGTTACTGGGACTGGAACTTTTGAGTGTGTAGGCATCTCACTCCAGGCTAGACCTGCTCTGTATTTTTAACATGCGTCTCTCGTTTCTTGGAGCATTTATTCATATATCCACAGTAATTTTAGCTATTGGTAAAATAATGAGCTGAACTATTTCATACTTTTTGCATGCGTGTTCTGGGGAACAGTATGCTATTGATTTGTTTTCATTTTATATTCAAAGCGTGATGAAAAATATAATAGAAATTTTCAATGAGGTAAAGATGAGCTACGTTTTCGATCAGTTCTTTGAGAGAATATCCCTATTCATAAAAAATCAGGACACACACCCAGACAGAATTTGTTTCAACAACGGATTCAATAATAAGGAATGAATATGCTTATTCATGCTCTTCGTGAAAACGATATATTATCAAAATTCATTTTCGTGTTCCAAGTATGAAATTCGTTACATCCATTAAGTATTATATAATGGAATATACTTATCCAAGCTTTCACAAGTACCAATGAAAATGATGATATTTTACGTGTTTCCAGCATTACATTCATTACATACACTGAAACCAAGTGTTAAATTATGAGATATACTAATTTGCGCCCTCTATGGAGGTTCAGTTAAGACGCCATGCTCCAAAACCTGTGATGCAGTAGGGTTACAGTAAAAATTGGCAAATCTGCTGAAAGATTGAAGGATTCGAGGTAAGGTAGCCATAGGTAATATATATTTTTCGGACATTCATTACTTACAAAAATGATAAATAGGCACTCATCTCTACAGTTCAAATGTTCCTTTGATTTCATTATTGACATAAAAGTTGCCAGAAAATGTGTACCCTCTTTTCCCAGATATGTAATTGATGTTTTTTTAGTTTTCCATTGCCTATTCGATTAGAGAAACTAAAATGTTCATTCCCAAAGTTTAGAAAAACATCACTTGATCAATGAGAAAATAATGTGAATGAAGTCCATTCGAATTGATACTTCAGATCAAACAATGATTTCATATGTGATTTTCAGATGTGAAATTCATACATCAGATGATTAGGTAGTCTTCCAATTCTGATGCCCCCCGAAGGACGATATTCAGAGAAAATATTCTATTGAAAATTTTCAACACAAAGAGTCATCCAAGAGTTTATGTTAAAGTAATAAATATTGCATTGATCATACTGAACAAGTTTTGGAATTAATTTTTTTTTTCACAGATCCGGAGATATTCCTACACTTATCGCGGAACAGAGAGAGTATCACGCCCTCCAATGGAACCGACCCTATTTGCTTATTTTCGGACAGTCACTGCTAGATCCAACATGATTTTATATCGTTGTGGATGACTTGTATTTGCAGTTCTTCTCTGCACGTAAGGCCTTCGGTACAGTATTCAAAATTTTTTTTTCATGGGAACATGTTTACGAATATAGTACTGTAACCATTGTGTTCCCTATGTTCTGAAATTTTTGAGAAAAAAATATAATATTTTCAATATGTACCGATATACATTTTTCGAAATAAACGATTAGTTAAATTTCGAATGAGGTGACTTATCTCTTAGAGCAAACTGAAGTCAATATTGAGTTCAAATCAATAAACCATTCGTTCAAAATGAGAATGAAGTAAATCTTAAATTCATATTATCAGATCCTTGCCTCTACTCAAAGAAAGCCTTGGATTGAAAGCAGCTTTTCTACAATTCAAGTAGAAAAAATTCTCCTTCCAAATGGAGTAACAACCAGTTTCAAGGAATATAAAAGTTCAATCTGAGTATATCGTCTACTTTTGACTGATAACAAGAATTTTAATTTGAGTTGAGAGATTCTCATTTCAAATCGGGTGTATCTTTCTATGAAGAGGATAATTCTTTTCATGCCAGTATATACTGTTTTTTTTTCGAATATGAAGAAAAACTAGAACTAAAATGAGTATGAGTTTCATCTGAGTATACAGACTATTCGAACCCAGTGTATACTTGACCTAACTCCATCATAATCTTGCTTATATATAAATCTATCATCTACTTCAATCAATCAATATTTAATTGGGTGAAGTATTTTTTTTCCGTGAAACCTGGCACATTCTTCCAAATTTGTCGTATTAAACAACAATGTTCGAAATTTTAATTCGATAGGATATTTAATTCCGGAGATATATCGAAAAAATATGTCAAATTTCGTTGTTATTCGATAATTTCACGTTATTTTCTCAATATTTTGAGCAGTCAAGATGCGAGTCGATCGAAACTTCATACACATATGAAGAATACCAACGCAAAACTTATGGAAGAATTCCGTATGGATCCAGTTGAGATTAATAGGAAATGTTTATTCGAAAATGTTTCGTTGAGTGAAAGCACATTACCAAAAAGTATACTCGTATTTCATCGTTGAATAGACTTCAGCTTGACCAATGAAATATGATTTGCCCAGCTCAGATCTTTTGAAGAAATCAAACTCAATTCATTGCAGCTATCAACCGACTAGATGTTTTCGCTGTTGATCGAAGACGTCACGTTCGGGTTGTTTTTAACCACATGAATAAAACTGTCATTTATTAAAAACGCTGCAAATTTTACACAAGGGTTTATTATTTTCCCAGTTAAATAACCCAATTTACCATTGATATCTTAGAAAACTTATATATTATGGATAACTCATTGGGTTTTCACATCACAGGAACCAATTCCATGAAATAATTCATGTGAAACATTGAAATCTCAATAAAAACTCTTGTATAATTGAATAACATTTCCACATGCAGAACGCTTACTGAGCAAAATCTAAAATAATATTTTGAATGAGAAGAGACGTCGTTTCACCTCTTTCAATAATTTTTCTATTTTCCACATTTATTATAAATTTCGTGTCGGTATTCTACAACTGAAAATGAACTTCAAATCAGATAGGTTGTGCCCTTTGTGAGATATTAGTGAAATAACCTGAAACTTTGAAACGGTCACGAAATTTTTTGCCGATATCTTCACAAATAAATATGGGTCACACTGAAATTTTAAACACTGTTTCTAAATGTTCTAAACTTTGATGAATATGTATCCGAAAAAAATGTTTGAAAAAAATCGAATTTCTCCAGTACAATTCTCACGAAATTTTGTACTGAATCGAGCGTCTATATTTCACAATTGGTCAAGATTTTTCAATCTGAACGCGTTAGTATTTCTTGATACTAGGCAAATAAACTCAATCTTTCGAACTAACACCGATACGTAAAACAAAATTCAAGACTTTCCGCTAATATCAAATGTGAAGATGTGATTTCTACTAGGATTAAACTTTGTTCTGAAAAATATTAATGAAATGATAACAAAACTCAACCTTCCTGTGCAATTGATCTGAAAAAATTTTTTCCACAGTACAGATATCCGATAAGAGTTCACTTGATTCACAAAGTATGCAACACACAAACTGAAAAATTGAAGTTATTTTCAATAACATTTCTGTAACAATGAAATATATCGTGAACCTCATCACGTTGAATTCGAAAGAATAATTCTAGATTATAAATTTCGTCCATTGTTATCGTTGTCAGATACACTCAACAGAGAGGGTGTCAAATCCGAACGTCTGTTTGATGTAAAAACGTGAAATTAAAAGGAGTAGTTTGCCGACAGCCAGATGATGAAACATGCGGAATATTTTTGTCTACGCTATATTCCGTGTCTTAGGTCACGGCCGGCACAGACTCCATTCAGAACAGGTAGATAGATCATCGGCTCCTTACTTAACTAAGGCTCCTGTCCTCAGTATTCGATTCTCGACAATCGACAATTGATGAGATTTGCGGTTTGTTGTTGATTTTTTTGCATATATCCTCCAATTTAATTTATCATATAAATGCTCATTATTTTTATATTTACGCTCATTTCGAACTCTCAGAACGAACAATATTGGATTTCGATTGAAACCAGTAACGGATATTCAAATGTTGACGATAATGATAATACGCAAACCAAAATTGATGGAATCCTCCGATCAACCGAATTTTTTGGAAATCTGCATTATTTAAAATTACGCTACTTAATTCGCCTTTGCATGTAAAAGTGTTATTCAGTTATAAAAGAGTATTTATTGAGATTTCAATGTTTCAAATGAATTTCTTCATGGAATTTGTTTTTGTGTTCTGAAAAACCAAATGATTTATGAATGAAATGAAAGTTTTATTTAATATATATAAATGAGCTTCATGAAGAAATTTAATCTTAAATCGCGTAATCCGCAGGGCCATTTTTATAAATAATTATTTGATCCGATTCTCATTAGTTATGTTTTAGATATTGGGAGAGAAAACTCGAAAATATTTAATTTTAACTACTAACGATTATGAAATGTGCAATGTGTTTATAAAATAATAACGCATCCATTGACAATTTCTCGATATGTGTTGAAAATTTGGTAATCAATATTTTCATCCACTTTTAGATGTATGATTCTGTATGGAAACCGATTATTCTACTGAATTCCAATCTTAGAACCGAATGCGATGATTCATTTTCGACATTATAGGAAATTTGCAGCGTTTTTCTTTATAACCTAGGAATCATTGGCCAGAAATCATCCGGGTGAAATTTTTTAGGTTTAGTTTTGCAATAGTTCAGAGTTTCATGAAAATTCGGTGGATAGTTTTCGAGAAATAATTTTTTTTTCCTCCAACCCCCAATTTTGAGCCCATAGGGTAAACTGATCCTGCTGAAAAGCTTGGAGGATCAATCCCGAGCGACACACGATTTTTCTACCAGATTCACGGATTTCGGTTTAGTACTTTCTGAGAAAAGCCCTGGACAACGGTCGGCGGACGGCGTACGGCGGACCGCGGACGGACCGATTTTTTTTTAATAGTTCATTCAAATCTGAACACTCCAAAACATAAACTGTGAAATTTTCAGAGGTTGTCAAAAAATTTTTTTTTGGTCGATCACTGAGGTTTATTATTTGATTCCATCAAATAATGAACCAAAACAATTACAATCAACGTCTACTATTTTTCTATAAAATTCTAACTGCTGTTATCGGTGTATGGATTCCTCAACACACGGGAAATTTTCCACAACAAAGATATTGGGAAAAATTTTACATTTTCTCGGTATTGTTGTTTTTCACAGATCAACTGAAAATATAATGAAATAATTAAATTTCAAATGGACATTATGCGGAATCATTGGATGATTTTACCAATTCGCGAATTGGGCTTTCGTATTTGAACCGGTTCAACAAATGTCAAGCCTGGGTAATTTTCTTTGTCGATCACCAAGGTTTATCATTTGATTTTATTAAATACTAAACCAAAATTATTCGGCAGGTTTGGTCCATTAACGAACTCAACTGGGATATTGAGAATGTAAACCTTACCTAAAAATTTCAAGCCTATACGTTATTTCTATCGCAATTTAGAGCGCACACGGATGGACAGAATCTAATTTGGCCACGAATTCTTCATCAGTGAGTCCAACCTAGTCGTTTGATACCGGTTTGGCTAATAATTCGAAAATTACAGACATTGTGACGAAACGATAACGCGCTGTTCCCAGAACAAACGCGTAAAATAGTAATGGTTCAAGAACCGTTCCTTGTGATGCCGTATTCCTACATATGCCAATGAATTATTTTGGTCCTTAGTTTTCTATTACTCCAATATTGTTTCATCAACTTGAATGCCTTACCCGATTTGTTATTTTTATTTGTTTCATCAAGTGGTATACTATGAGATACTGTAACAAACGTTTCATTGAGATCTACAAATCAGGTGAAAGTTTCAAATTTGATTTGCCACTAATTGTGAATAAAAGACATGGCTCCAAGGTGTACAGGCACTTTATTTTTAAGGATGTCTTGGCTGTCCCAATGAGTTTTATGGAAACGTGTAAGCTTCCTACATAATTGAAATCTGAACTTCACATCTCATTCAATGTAAACATTTCGAACTCCAGAAAAAGGTAGAATATGTATTAACTAGTAGAAGTCTAGTCGATCTTATCAGAACACAGCTAAAAATTATGAATCGGCAAATGGCGTGATTGGCGCTTAAAGAGGCAGTCCTTCGGTTCCATGTTTTTGGGGATGGAAAGGGCTTGGGCGATAAAACGCTGAATTGGCAGCATATTTTAGGAAGTAACTCAGGGTAATTGGGGAATTATGGAGTATTTGGCCCGGGAGTTTATTATAGATTCCACAGCCAGCGGTTTGAAGAAGCAGTTCAGTAAACGTTTTTCTGGATTTATTCCGCTCTCACAATCTTCTGTCTGAATGCATCCCGATATTACAGCAAAAATTTTCTACATCAAATCACTCATCATTCCAATATATGAAATGCTGGATTCCAAATATTTTTGCATGCTTATTCCAGGACGATACATTTCATGAAAAACTTGTTTTGTTCGTTTTCTCTCCACTGAGGACTCTTTTTCACACCAGTATAGGTTGTGTAGTACTGATAACGTTCGGTGTCTTTCGTTCTGAACTGCACTCTGTTCGTTGGTGAAATGTTGTAATTAAGTGTAGTCACAGATTATGAATTTCCTATGTGGTAATTGAAGAGAATCTGGGGAATAGTGTGAGGTTTTGTCAGTATTTATATGGATATGAAGATAAATGTCTTTCATCCAATAAGAATTGTTATGTCGTTAGTATCCATAATAACAGTTGTATGGTAACTTATACAAGTCAAAGAATTACAGATTTTTGCGGAAATGAAAGAAACATATAATTGAATGTCTTTGATTAGCAGATAATTATTGAACTTAACCTCAACATTTCATATGGTCCTAACTCCCAAACTATTCGACCGATTTGACCCATTAACGAACTTGACCGACATATTTGGACTCCAAACGTAATCTGTCAATTTCAAGTCGCTATTCTTTTCTTCGATAGTCAGAGCACATACGGTTGCCAGGGGGCCCCGTATAGGTGGATCTGTGCGCTACGCTGAACCACATAATTAGCTTAACTGAACCAGTTACGCAAAATCCGACTGCAGATTCGTAATCTACGTGTCTGAATCCATAAGAAATGATGTGCATATCTTTATAGCTTGAAAAAAATTCTTACCCCCACCACTTCGAAAAAAATTTTTATTTTCAAACATCTTCGACCTTGGTATCGTTTCTTATTAAATCGAGGTCGTAGATCACGAATATGGCATTAGAAATCGTCCTGTTCAAGAACTATCGATTATCGGTATCTGAGGAAATTGTATTTTCACTAAAAAAATCTACATAGGTGTATCCGTGCGCTACCCTGAACCACATGAGTCCATATTAAGATCACGTTGCATACTTCATATAGTTTATTAGCTAATCTTAATCAGAAATCACCAATAAAAAAAAATTTGCATCCGTAGACAATTAAATAAACGTTGAACAAGTGTTAAGGGTTATCAAATGTTTAAAATTAATATTATGTCATTATGTGAATCAGTAATAATTGGTGGCACCTTAATAGTTCTTTCAAAATAAAATTAATACAGAAATATCATATTTATATGTTTATATCTATTCGAATTGTTATATATCATGTAATCAAGGTGAAGGTCACTAGTCACGAATTTATCTCAATTTAATAGATATATGCAACGGTTTCATAATTAAATTAACTAGTGACCTATTGTTCGTATATTTTGAAAACGAACTATAATCAAAATAATATTTTCACATTACATTTCAAATCGAATGAACGAAAATTCAATTCTCAAAAATTCTCAAAATGTACTATACAATAGCGAATACTGGAATAACACGGTCGGATGGACGGAAAGACTTGAATTTGACCAAGGATTGTTCTTCAGGGAGTTCAACACATTCGTTTGAGACCATTTTCGGCTCAAAATTCCATAATTACATTGTGACGAAACGATAACGCGCTGTCCTTCCAAACAAACGCGTAAAAAGAGTATGATAATGAAAATTCAAAAGCATTCGTCGTTTGTTGAGCTATTGAAATCAATCCTAGAATATCAAGTCGTATTTCGGAAGAATTTGCCATATGCCTTGAATGAAAATGGCCAACTCTTCGAACACCTGATTTGATCAAATTATTCGTTGCCTGTTATTTTCAATGGAGTAAAAATTTCATGGTTTTTAAAAAGAACGCGGTTTTTGTTCACACCATTGACTGTTCGAATCGAACTTTGACGGCCAATAATCAGTGTCTGCATTATTTTAGTTCCGCCTCCGCGCAGTCCTAAGCATACTCCATCCAAGAGATAAAAAATGAGAATTCAATATTTCGAAAATGATTCCAGAAAAATATCAACCACGATTCATTTTTGAAATGTTGATTTCAAGCTCTACAGAAATATGTAAGAACATATGGGGTGTCCCATCTGAAAAAAAATCCTAGTGATATATAATAAAATATCAGTTTGCAGAAAATTCAATTAACTGGATTTCATTCTAAGTGAGAAGTTGTAACAACAATGTTATCACAGAAAAAAAAGTAAGAGCAATAGTTCTAAACTGGACATTTCCGGAAAACACCTGGTAACTATGTAACGGTGATAGTTATGAAGTTGCGGTTTTCGCCCATGACTTCCTCATGAAAATTGACACTGACATTAGTTTCCGTCTATCTAGTAAAGAAATAGAACTACCCCTTCAAAAATGACCTTTTTGGCACACCCTGTACAATAAAATTTTCATGCAGGTAAAACGAACAATGTTCATTTTTTTAAGTGGGACTTATAATGAAAAAAAAATGATCAATGGTGAGGCGTCCTTTCGCAGGCTAAAACTGAATTATTACATTGTTACAGCGAAAACAAAAAGTTCACAACAAAATTGAGATTAAATAATCGAAATATATACAGCTGGAAACAGCCAGTATAAAAATAATTCATTTTTATTTCGACGTGTTTCCGCTGGGAAACAGCACTTTATTTTTGGCCGAAATGTCCATGATTTCAGAATGTTTAGCCGAATATGGTCTTGAACTATTGAGTTGTACTGTCTGAAGAAGAATCCGTGGTCAAACTTAAGTCCGACCGGTTGTCCAGCCGTATGTGCTCTTACTTTCTAAGAAACATATCTTGAGTTTTGAAAAATTTCAGAGAAGCCTGATTATCGCTGCTTACCTCGTTAATGGGGAAATCTGCCTGTGATTTTTGGCGTTATAGCCAACAGATATTTGTTCTGTATAATTGAAAACTGCCAATTTAATCCAATTGAAACTTGGTTTGCAGTTTCATGGTACTAACGTAAATATGTTCTCAAAAAGACGTGAAATTGAATTGAATTTTTCGGATTTCATGAATCTAAAAACCTCAGAAGTACTCAAAGGCAGAAAATTGGATGAGGTGTTGAATTTCGGATATTTCAGACATCACGATCAGACAATGGAGGGATGTAAATGAAAGAATGATGAACATTTTTATTTCTGCCTCCTTTTGAAGAATTGGAAGTTTCTCGAAAACGTTTGTTTCGGTGAAAATGTGAGCATATGGATCAGAATAGTGTTCAACCACTAGTCGCTGCCAATATATCACGGCACTTTCACAACGAGAAAGAAAGTTAAATCCATTATGGATGTATTTACTAATTACTGCGCTTTTTGTTAGTTCGTGCAGAAATGTGGGAATTCTCAAAACAATTATTTTTGTAGGAGAATTTCGAATAATTCTTTGATTTTATATGACATGGCTTTCTGTCCTGGTATGTCATCAAGGCTTTGCTTTTTTCAAGGTTTTGAATTCGCAAAAATCTTTTCTCAACTACAGTAACCAGAAGCCTTATACAGATGATATCAAAGTGAAAAAAAATCCAGGCAAATTTCAACAAAATGATTTTGTGGGATGAAGGTTATAAGCTGTAGAGTCAAAAAAAACATTTTAGAGTCAAAATATTGGTGAACATTGTTTATGTGCAGTAACAGCAATATTTCACGTCTGAATCTTTCAATAATACACAATTTTGTTTGTGATCAGTGATCAAAAGAATGAGATATACATCAAAGGATTTTGAAAATACTAGATTGCGATCGGACACGTTGTCATGGAAATATTGCCTGAATGACATTTCTGTTGGATATATATTCGAAATCTGTGGGTGTATTTCAATAATCCGCTAATTCATCCTTCTGAATTGAACCGGTTCTACAGCTATCTAGTCTCTGGATCATTGCTAGGCCGACCGTGAACACAATTACTTCCAGAATAATCCATCTAGTGCCTCGTTAGTTTTGGAGCACGGTTGGGGTTCAATAACGGAGGTCGAATTTGTGATTGAATATAATTCGTATATATTGTTATGGACCTGCTATATAATTTTGAATTTTGATTGGAAATTTAATACAAATCAAGATTCAATTGATTGTTCCTGGTTATTTCTTCTTTGATTCAAGAACGATTATATTTCATTTGCTTCTAATTTTTCATATTTAACTTATATTCTCGATTTGAGATTCCCATTCAGTTCTACTGCAAGATGTTTTGAATTCTTCTCTTTGGATTGAACGCATAAATGACGATATCTTACAAATTATTCAGGAAAACCGTGAAGTAGGTACTGTACAATTGTTGAAAATGAATTGATTTCTCTGTGTTTCAGTTCAGGTATTTGAAGGTTTTGCAATTTTTCTTCAAATCCATATCAGCTGAGAAATGACAAAATTTTCCCAAAATGTTGCTATCGCAAATTTGTTCGTGGAGTTAGGTTTTCCTTCTTCAGAACCACTTTAGAAAATTTTTTCACACATTTTGATATGCGATTCGCAAACTTTCTCAAATTCTAACATATGAAATATTGAATTGAACTTTGGTTCATCTGATTCCCTAACAATTAAATGATTTCCGAATTCTTTGTCGATTCCAGTTTCCTATCACAAATAGCAATTCTACTTTTTTCTTTATCGTCAACTTGCAATTCATGTTCAAATCAAACATCTCATACTATATTTCAGTGAAATATTAATCAAAATCATTGTGACTAACTGTTTCTGAACTACCCAAAATTATGCTTTCGAAATTGAAGATGTACTCAAATTATTTTCATTTTCAGATCATGAGAAGTCTCTTTGATGAATTATTATCACGGATTATGTTTCCTGAATCATAACCTAAAATCGTGCCATTAGATGCCTTTGGTTTATTGTTGGATCATGAATAATTTTGAATATTTTAAAATTTTGATGGATTTACTAGTATAGTTACGAAAAAATTCACTAATTTGGTGATGTAGCAAATACCTAATATATTGTTTTAAGTAAAATGAAGCTTGCTTGGCTTTCCATAACAATATCGATATATACACACCCGCAAAATTAGAAAAACGGACAAAATTGGTAGTTGGTAGTTCTTTTTTCTCTCGAACCCTTAGGCAAATTTTGAGATTTTTTTCTTTTGTAGCTTGATTCCTCGGCAACATAACTTTCTAGATGGCGGCCTCAATTATTTTTTATATTTTGCGATTTACGGGAGTCAACAAGAAGTGTTAAAAGTACGCTTTTATTTGGAACACCCTCTGGAGTGAATCGGGGACAAGCGAGAATATTTATCAATACTCCGACGTTGACTCATCTTTTTTGAACATTTTCGCTTTCCATTCATGCGTAATCTTGATTTTGCAGGGAATTACAGCAGTGTATGTTTGTATACACCGGCAAAATCAGGAGAACGAACAAAATCTGAATGAGCTTGATTTGTGAATGCTTTGAACCGCAAAGCTGTTAACGTTAATTTGAATTAATACTGAAACCATCTAAAATGGTCTCAATTAATATCGCAATGAATTAATAATGAAAATATTTAGAAAATATAGGGCAACATCTCCGTGTTGATAAACAGTCTCGCTAGTCAACGACTTACTCCACAGGTGTTCCAACTCAAACTTTTTTCACACACGCTTCGTTCACCCCTTCATATAGCTAAAAAAACTAACTGAGTCGTCATCTGAACAGTTATGGTAATATTTCCGAAATCAACCGAAGGGTTTGAGAGAAAATGAGTTACAAACTTCGTTGAGATTTTGTCTGTTCCCATTATTGTGCCGGTGTGTATATCTTAAATAGGAGTCGTCCGGCAATTTTGAATAAGTGTCTTCGGTTTTTCACAGATATCCACTTCTTTCTACGACCAAGTACTGTTCTACTGGAGATCAGACACCCTGTATACTTATATCTCACCCTTAGTTAACTATAGGAGGAGCGTTGGGTTTTGAAATGAAAATAGTTGCGGTGGTGATAATCAGCTAGTACGCTTTCGTTTTGTTTTTATTCTTTGAATTTTCACCAAATCAATCTAGATCCAACTTTCGGAACGAGCGAACCAGAAATTTTTTTTAGAAATTCGAATTCAATCCGATGTCAATAGTAGCGAAAATTTCTATTATTTTTGAGTTACAGTTTGAATGAGTGGCTAAGAGGACTGCCGTTTGTAGGTCAACATTTTGTTTTTTTTTTCATTTTATGAGTAAAAAGAAACAATTCATCAAGAAAATCAAAAAACTGAGCTTGGCATCATCACATAAGCTCATCAATAAATATTATCACTGAAGAAAAAAAATAGATTTTTTTGATTGGCTTGATTTACATTTTACCCTGTAGTATTTTGCTTTAATTATTTAGTAAATTTTTGGCATGACGCGAAAACAACTTAGGCTCAATATTCCAAATAATAGAATTAATTGTATTTTGCTTAGGAAATTGATCTGTGTCGATTCTCTTTTTGATCGAGTCAAGGACAGAAGTCCTGATGGTATACAGACTGATGTGATATGCAAGATCCCCTGTATTGATTGCAACATAGGTGTGACTAAACAACATCTCAAAAATTTAATTTACCAGCACAATTATGACTGTAGATCCATCAATGAAAATAAACATGAAGAAACCGCTCTAGTTGCCCACCACCTCAGTGGATGTCATAATTTTGATTTCGATAACGTCACCATTTCAGAAAGAGTAAGAACTTATAGGAAGAGATGTATTCAGGAGATTGTGCATATTTCTTTGGATGACACAGTGTGATGACGAATCCGGTGTCAAAATTGGCCGATCGACAACACGATAACTGTCGGAAAAAGCAAGGTAGCGACTTGAAGCTTTCAGATTAGGTCGCGCATTGGAACGCGGCGGTTGAGTTCTTTAATGGGACACATCGGTGAAATGGTTTCGGAGTAATAGTCGTTTGAGATTTTGAGATTAATTTACTGATATTTTAGGAACTACTTATGCGACTAAATTGACTCTTGATAATTAACTGGAGCATAACAACGCACAAGTTTCCACCAAATTTCGTTAAGATGACACTGTCAGAAAATTTTGAGGAAATTTTTTTTCCAAATTTTTTTCGAAAAAAGTTTTTTCCGGAAACAATTCATTGAATCCGAAAATATTTCTCTGTTCATACCTTGAAAATAATAATTTACAGCAGTGTACCAAATTTCATTCCGATAAAACCATAATTTATCGAGATATCGGAAGAAAATATAGAAAATTTTTTTCTCGGTATCAATGTTTTTTCCGGATTTACTTAAACAATACCGATTGAATCGAAATTAAACTTGGCAGCTAGTTTGGAAATTTACAACTTCGTGCAAAATTGTGTCATGATCGTGTCACTGGAATGATTTGAAAGAAAATTTAAATTCTTTTTTCAAGTATTCGATATTATGTGATCTTCATGATATTCTGTATGAACCTTCAAACTGTAATTTTTCAATAAAATACTTGAATTCAAATCGATCTTATCTATATTTTTGGAAATATTGGAAAAATTAAATTTTGAATGGGTATATATGCGGTATCATTGGATGGATTTTAACCATTCACGTAATTGAGTTCCAAACCCACTCTACAAATATCGAGTTTCTAAGCTGTTTCTTTCGAAAGTTATTGTGTTTAAGGACGGCCGTTAGGCCAGAAATATGGTTCGAAACGTCCTGCTTGGACACTGAACGAACGATGAATTTTTTAATTATCTATTTGAAAACGGCCAAAAACTACTATCAATTAAATTCGTGATGCTTACATCTTCTAGTGCAAACTGTCTAGTAGAGACTCTTCCAACAGATATTCTTTTCGTGCTATACCATTTTGTCCTCATGACAATTTTCGAATTTTTTTCCCATAATAGTATCGAACGACTATTGACTCGGAACATTCAGGGTATGTTACATTTCAAAATGCGACAAACAGTCGTGCTCGTTAGAAGGACAAGTAAGTCATAAGGTGTCAGAGTTAGACTTTGAGGGATTGTATGGCTAGTAAATTTCAATTAATTTTAATTTATATTCTGTGATCTTTAAAACATATCAACCTCACGAAATATTTGTAATATGAAATCTTGAATGGTGACATCAGCGGAATAATTAGGTGAAATTCAGCCATCCTCAAATTCGGCTTCCATGAGTGAGCCTTGAATCTGTACTCAACAAATAGCGACTTACTAGGTTGCGCACAGAAGCTGATGACTTCCTGACAGTGCTCTTCAGAATTTTTCATGTTTTTATGCGAGTGAAAATGATGAAAAAACGTGAATGATTTCCCCATTTTTAATTCATCAAATTATTCCCAAAACATTCAGGTTCAGATCCCATTGCCACTGTGTTTTATTCGGTAACTTGAAATCCTTTCATTGAAATGTACCCTAAGTATCCAACATGAGCTCTTTGAATTCATAATTTCTGGCTCAACAAAGAAAAATCCATGATTCATGAATATATTTGTTAATTTTTATTGTGCTAAGTTTAAATTCTTGGATTCGAAATCCCGGTAAGCATGTCAGATTTCCAATCGCGAGGCATAACGAACTTCATGAAGTTTTCTCCTCATTCGTATCGTGAAAATTTGTGATACAATAAGAAACTCGACATTGCTATTCCAACTAATCCAGCGGAATGCCGAGGAAATCCGTCGATATTTCAGATGCCTATCCAAACTGGATATTTCAAATGAGGTTAGAGTCGACCCAGGCTGAATATATTAGGCGGAATAAGGGACTTACGCAGTTTCTTCGAGATTCGGGTCCTGAAAATTACGAATTTGGCGATGCGGTTGCCGAAGATGACTCATTAATCTTGCTCCTGTTCCTCGAGTTTCTACTTCTTGATGAGATGGAATGAACCTGTTCAAAAAACTTGGGAAGAACCAGAACGACTGACGAGTTTTCCCTCCGTTTTTCATTATTTCCTATTGTCGTTATTGTTTGTCTTGTGTCCCATATCCCTTTCTGAGAATTATTCTCGGATAATGAATCTTTGAATGTGAGTTGCATATGGACTTAAACATCCTCAAAAGAAGTCACAACTATTTCAGGCGAAAGAACAGTTTTAAATATCATTCGAGCAAAGCAACCATTCCGACAAGTCCGACTATAAATATAAGACCAGAAATAAATTTCTTCGTTAACGCCAGAATTAGAGTATATACCATTTCTTATATTTCCCTGGTTTACTCACGCTTATTTTTGAGGCTACAGTCGCGGAATACACACGTTTTAAATAATCGTTATTTGGTCCTTCTGTGAATAAATTCGGGTACCTTGCTGTACTTACGTTTCGCTCACCTTATTTCTTTTCGTTGTATTTGTAACTAACCTTTCGTTAGTCGCGCCCACGAGGGTGAAGCGACATAAGGAAATGTAAACAAGGACATACGTTTCCACTTTTTTTTATCTATCAGAAACGCATATCGTCTATTCAATGGAAGAATGACATGACATTATGTCAAATGAAATGACAAAACTTGTTTGTTGGCGTGATTTGTCGTTTCGTGATAGTGTGTTCTCACTTCAAATTGAAAGGTATATAATACCCGTGCAAATATGTGCATTTAATACCTTTTCAGGTGTAATTGAATCATATTGTAATTAGGGTGGCTATTATTACTAGCATTTTACTTATGCAGTATGAATAAAGCATCATTTAGGCATGTATTCACAACTTTTCAGTCTTTGATTCTAGTGAAAACAGTATGGAAGTCCATCTTGAAAGAAGGCTGTGGCATAATGCCAGGTAATTAATTTCAACATAGTGTACAGTATATATACGCATAGAACTAATTTGATATGTTATTAAGTGTATGTATATTCGGCAATTCCAGCCTAAAAACCCATTCAGGTGAACCATCAGAAACATAATGATTTTTATATTATAGATTTTCAATAACAATAAAAGCTTACGTCCGTAAATGCATGATTTTAAGTTATTTTACCTGAATACGTACAACACGTTATCATACTACTGTATTACTGTGATCGCATTAACTGGTCTGAATATATTTTTGGGTTTATATTTCACTTATTCATTCTCACATTCGATACATGATTTGATTCACAAATCGACATCGTACTTGAAGAAGTGCATTCAGGTTCATCAGTGTGAAGGAAAAGAAGCACGGTGAACTCCTCTTTCTTACATTTTTAGGTCGCAGTCAGAAACGGCCTCGACATTCTAATACCGAACAACCTATTGGGAACAGTAAATCCACCAAAAAACACCAAGTAATACTGGCAAATTCTAGACATAAGTTTTCGAACATAAGATATTCGGAAAAATTAGCTGGTTGACATGAATCCATCGAAGGCAGATATCTCTATTTGTGCAAGAAGCAAATGGATTCTCGTGGGACCGATTATGGAAAAGCAAAAGGAAAAACAAAAAACCACCTGAAAAGGAGCGGAGACAACCTCCGCCTCCACATCCGGGCACCCTGAAAAGGGGGAGGTCAGACGACCAAGAAATCGCCTGCCATTTGAGTTGCCTAAACTAGGTCAACCAGGTGGCAGAGACGATCCACTGAGGAAAGGGCTCAGTGGAGCAGGAGTGCGGAAGTACCTGGGACTCCTCTACCAAGGGCTAGAACCTGGGGAGGCTAGGAAGCAGGCTCTTCAGCGCCCACACCCGGAGGATACTCCGACGGGGAAAAGTCAAGGCAAAAGAGGTCCGGAGTAGATCACACCTCCTACGCGACCTCCGCCGAAAAAGCAGAAGACGGCTGCAGCTAAAACCGGGCAAGTCACTGGTTATGCAGCAGCCGTCAAACCAGGGTTGTCAGCATTCAGGGTAGGAATAGTCCCCAAGGAATACCCTAGGGTTATCATGAGTGCTGAGCAACTCTCCACTTTGGAAGACGCCCTGGTAGAGGAAATGTGCCAAGGGAAAGGAAAAGGTATACACTTCTTTGGCGTCCATTTCCGTAGTGGAATGATGCTAGTGGAGTGTGGATCTGAACAGTCGGCGGACTGGCTCATGAAGTCGGTACCGCAATTGAAATCTTGGGAAGGGCCAGAGTTGGTGGCACTTAGTGGAGACGACATCCCAAGTCCCACAAAAATAACAGTATTCTTCCCAAGAAGCTTTGACATGGCACCGGAGAAGATCCTCCGACTTGTCGACTTTCAGAACTCCAACATTAATACTGGAGCGTGGAGAGTGCTGAACTCGAAGAAGGAGGGCAAAGGAACCATCCTCTCGATTGGGATCGATCCCCATTCTGAGGAAGTCCTGAGGAAGGAGGGATGCCACCTGAACTTCAGGTTTGGGCGCATCCCTGTCTCGGGACTTGGACAGAAAGGCGACCCTGTGGAAGGGTCGGAGATGGTGGAGACGACCTCCAGATCCCAGAAACGTGGCTGCAGCGGCTCTGCTGGGGCTCCTGAGGAGACAGAGACTTCCTCTGCATCTCGGGAGGCTGAGCGGGGCTGTTCGGTGGCCAGAGATTTGAAAGAGACTTCCTCGAGTACCCCTCAGATGGAACTCGAGGAAGAACGGGTGGAGAAGAAGGAGGGGTCAAGCACCCCATAAAACAAGCCTTCCTCCTCACCAAGGTTGCACAAGTGAACCTGCATCATGCGAGGGGTTCCTCAGCCGTGATTGCAAGGTTGTTTGTGAGTGTGCAATTAGGCATTGCTCTGATCCAGGAACCCTGGATCAACAAAGAAGGCCAAATCAAAGGTTTGGCAACAAAGGAATCAAATTTGATCTATGATATGAGGCAAGAAGCTCCACGTGCTTGTATTTTCATAAACAAAAATATTAAATATATTTGTGTTTCAGAATATATGTCTCGGGATTTGATACCAATCATGGTTCACCTCAATGTTGGGGGCGTTGACCGAGACATCATCATTGCATCCGCATACTTCGCTGGAGACGGGCCAATAACACCGCCAGAGGAGGTACAGGAACTAGTACGTTACTGCAAAAGCAAACGCCTTCCAATTATAATTGGTTGTGATGCAAACGCGCATAATACTGTCTAGGGAAGCACCAACAATAACCTTAGAGGTGAGTACCTACTTGAATATCTTCTAGCTAATGACCTCGAGACCATTAATGTTGGGACTACTCCAACATTCGTCACGAGAGCAAGGAAAGAGGTCCTGGACGTAACAATAGTAAATTCTGCGGCCAGGAAAAACATTACTTATTGGAGGGTGATGGACGAACCATCACTCTCTGATCATAGGATCATTGAGTTCAGGGTGGAGGGAGATAACACCTATTTCCCTGCGACTCGAAATCCTAGAAAGGCAGATTGGTTCCTTTACAAAAACCATCTAAAAGAAAATCTAGAACAAATCGATGCGGATGACCGTCATTTCGATTTGAACTCAAGGGAAGAGCAGGTTAGTAGGACAATAATGGAGGCGTTCGACTCCAGCTGTCCGCTCACCAAAGCTAAACCAAGTAAGGATGCACCTTGGTGGAACGAGAACCTGTCAAACCTCCGAAAGGAGGTCCGTCGGCTCTTTAATAGGGCAAGACGGAAAAACATTTGGCAGGAGTACACCGAGAAACTTACACAGTATAATAAAGAAATAAGGAAGGCCAAAAGGCTTAACTTTCAAGCTTTTTGTGAAAATATCACTTCCACTCCCATCGCAGCCAGACTTCAAAAAGTCATGGCAAAGGGGGGCACCAACCCCATACTGTCACTTAAAAAGCCAGACGGGTCACACACTGAGGGAGAAGAAGAACGATCGATTCTTCTTCTCAAAACACATTTTCCAGGTAGTGAACCCATAAGCAGTATTGAAACAGCAACCGAGTTCACCAAAAAATCCGGCAAGGATGATTGGGATATTGCTAGAAAGATATTTACAAGACAACGACTGGAATGGGCAATTAGTACTTTCCAGCCGTATAAATCACCAGGAGTAGATGGTGTGTTTCCTGTTCTCCTGCAGAAGGGAGCGGAAGAAATTCTTCCCCATCTGCTGAAAATCACAAGAAGCAGCATAGCACTGGGTCAAATACCTGATAATTGGAAAAGGGCAAAAGTAACCTTTATCCCAAGAACAGGAAAAAAAGACTGGACTGATCCCAGATCCTTCAGGCCCATTTGCCTAACTTCGTTTTTGCTCAAAACGATGGAGAAGATAGTAGATAACTACATAAGAACGGAGAATCTGGAGAAGAAGCCATTTCACAACTGTCAGCATGCGTACAGGGCAGGACGTTCTACGGAAACTGCTCTGTATGGGCTGACTGAAGGCATCCAGAAGTCTCTGAACAATAAAGAAATCGCATTGTGCGCTTTCCTAGATATATCTGGGGCCTTTGACAACACAACACATGTATCTGTCAAAGAGGCACTTGTAAGGCGAGGAGTAAACGATGCCATTATAAAATGGTTGTGTAAGGTGCTCTCGACGAGGACAGCTGAGACATTGGTGGGCAGTCAGACCATCCCTGTTAAAACTACTCGAGGAACACCTCAAGGAGGAGTATTTTCCCCCCTCCTATGGAGCCTGGTAGTGGATGAACTATTGCACAGGCTAACGGAGCTTGGCTTCGAATGCATAGGATATGCCGATGACATAGTCCTAATAGTAAGAGGCAAATTCGAGGATGTCCTCTGTGAGTTGTTGCAGAGGGGCCTCAGAATTATTGAGCAGTGGTGCTTATCAGTGGGTCTCAAAATCAACCCAGCAGAGACCACAGTAATTCCCTTTACTCGGAAGAGAAACCTTCCAGCTATGAAGTCCATTTCGGTAAATGGAGTTGTTGTAGGATGGAAGTCTGAACTCAAATATCTGGGAATCACCCTAGATAGTAAGCTTCTGTGGAATGAGCATGTTAAAATAACTGCTAGTAAAGCGATAAGGGCTTTAATGGTGTGCAAAGGATTATCCGGCAAAAGTTGGGGGTGTAACCCTAAAATACTGAGATGGATGTACATCATGATTGTAAGACTGATAATAACATACGGGGCAGTAGTTTGGTTTGCTAAAGCAGGGCAGACAAGCACGAGGAAAATACTCGACAAGGTACAAAGGCTTGCCTGTGTTTGCATCACTGGGGCTATGAGAACATGCCCGACTAGAGCACTTGAGGTCATCATAGATCTCAGTCCTCTACATCTAGTGATCAGAAGGGTAGCCCATGAAGCTATCCTTAGAATCTCTAGGGAAGGTACAGGGAATGAGAGAATCAAAAGTCAGAGAGCCTGGTCCTCCCTGAACAAGTACATCTCATTAGCGAACCTACCTAGCGATGTTATGATTAAAAAAGTAAGCATCGAGAAGAACTTTGACTCAATGCTATGTAAAAGGAAGAATGGGAAAAGGAATACACTACCCAAAAACTCAAAGCAAATACCGTTAAATGGTTTACAGATGGTTCTAAAACCACGACGGGGGCCGGCGCTGGAGTATACGGGCCTAGCACTAAATGTACACTATCGCTAGGCTCCTACTCGAGTGTTTTTCAGGCAGAAATACTTGCTATCGAAAGATGCATAGACATAAACCTGGAAAGAAACTATCAAGGGTGTGACATAGTGATCCATTCTGATAGTCAGGCTGCTATTAAAGCACTGAACTCCTATGTCATCGACTCAAAGCTGATATGGGAGTGCCGAAGGAAACTCAATGAAGTAGGCAAGAATAACAAGGTCTCCTTAGTCTGGGTTCCTGGGCACTCAGGAATCAAAGGAAATGAAGAGGCCAACACTCTAGCCATAGAGGGAGCACAAACGCTACCTACTGGCCCAGAACCTTTCTGTGGTATAGGCAAATGTACCTATAAGATAGAGTTTTTGGAGAAAGAAGGAAATGAAAGAGGGGCACTGTGGAGGAATTCTCCATGAATGGAACACTCTAAAAAGTTCCTTCGGAACTTTGAAATTGCTAGATCCAAAAATCATCTGGATCTCAGTAAGAATAAGTTACGCCTCCTCACTGGTTTCCTCACAGGACACTGTCGCCTAAGGAAGCACATGATGAGAATGGGCTTATCAGAAACTGACGAGTGCAGATTTTGTCGGGAGGAGGAGGAAAAACCTGTTCACCTGATCACAGAATGCCTCGCCATTGTGAGCCTGCGCAAAAGATACCTTGGACAGGAGCATTATAGGAGGGATGAGAACTTAGCCTCCTTGAAGCCCTCACAGATATTAGAATTCATCAGAGCTCTTGAGCTGGAGGGCGAGCTGTAGGTTGCGAAAACAGCTCTGACAAGGGGGCACAATAGACCTTAAGGTCGCAGTGGAACGTAACCCCTTACCAACTAACAACAAAAATTAGGGTGGCTATTATTACTAGCATTTTACTTATGCAGTATGAATAAAGCATCATTTAGGCATGTATTCACAACTTTTCAGTCTTTGATTCTAGTGAAAACAGTATGGAAGTCTATCTTGAAAGAAGGCTGTGGCATAATGCCAGGTAATTAATTTCAACATAGTGTACAGTATATATACGCATAGAACTAATTTGATATGTTATTAAGTGTATGTATATTCGGCAATTCCAGCCTAAAAACCCATTCCGGTGAACCATCAGAAACATAATAATTTTTATATTATAGATTTTCAATAACCATAAAAGCTCACGTCCGTTATTGCATGATTTTAACTTATTTTACCTGAATACGTACAACACGTTATCATACTACTGTATTACTGTGATCGCATTAACTGGTCTGAATATATTTTTGGGTTTATATTTCACTTATTCATTCTCACATTCGATACATGATTTGATTCACAAATCGACATCGTACTTGAAGAAGTGCATTCAGGTTCATCAGTGTGAAGGAAAAGAAGCACGGTGGACTCCTCTTTCTTACATTTTTAGGTCGCAGTCAGAAACGGCCTCGACATTCTAATACCGAACAACCTATTGAGAACAGTAAATCCACCAAAAAACACCAAGTAATACTGGCAAATTCTAGACATAAGTTTTCGAACGTAAGATATTCGGAAAAATTAGCTGGTTGACATGAATCCATCGAAGGCAGATATCTCTTATTTGTGCAAGAAGCAAATGGATTCAACCAAATCCTTTTCATTTCATTACTTCAAGCCAACTTAAAAGCTATAGCAAGGTACAGAATATGAAACTTCCAGAGTCAAATGAGGATCTGAACCAGTTAAAAAAATGACAGGACATTTTCTTATGAAGGCACGATTTTAAATAATCATCAGAATTTCTATTTTGCCCATAGGAAACCTTTCAAAAAGTTTGTGAGGGTTATTCACGTTACACTATCTTTTCATAACACTTCGAATTATTACTTTTATCAATATGTTATTAGATATGTTCTCAATACCTATACTGTAGTGCATTTACCATGTTTATGTAGTCTTCCAAAGTATTTTCGACCTGAAAAAATTCAACAAGCTGAGTTTAATGTATATTTGCTCATTTATTTTATCAATAAAGAAGATATATTGTAGTCATGCACTGAAAGAAGAGGTATTTTTTCGAGAAAAACTTGGTCTTTGAAGGCAATTCATTATGCAGAAATCTTCATGGCAAACAGAGATATACTATCGTTTTGTTTGAAAAATATATAGGTTTTGATACTTTCACATAAATTGATATTCTTTTTGATGTAGTCAATATATCAATAAACCAACTTTCTTCGGTTCCAATCCTAGTGGTTGTGCAATAATATACAATTTCATAAAACGTCTGAACGTCACAATCGAAGATGGATCTTTTAATTTTTTTACTTTAGTTGCGATTTCTTCTGGTTTATTATTTGATGAAATCAAATAATAAATTGTAGTTAGGAGGTTACTGTAATCAGACCATTATTTTTTTATTAATTAATAATAATAATAATGATAATAATAATAATAATAATAATAATAATAATAATAATTATAATAATAATAATAATAATAATTATAATAATAATAATAATAATAATAATAATAATAATAATAATAATAATAATAATAATAATAATATTTATTCAATCAAAAGCTCATTGAAATACAATAAGGTTGGTTTCGTTAAAACAGAATACATAACTCAAAACAATTCATTTTCACAAAAATAAAACAATTTCCACTCAAAGAATATAGTCCGCAGTCAACAATTGCATTATGCGGAGTAATTTTAAAAATTTTCAAGTTGGATGTCCTCCTCAACCCTTGGGGTAGAGCATTAAATAACTTGAGGTCCATGTATAAGGGCGACTTTTCTGTTAAGGCTAAAGGGTGACGTGGGTACAAGTATGTATCTGTTCGCCAAGTGTTGTTACAGTTTAAATATTGTTGGAAGTATTCTGGATGAACCTTCACGAAAATTAGTACCCTTTATATGTATAGACCATATGATGTTAAAAACATGCTCTCTTTGAAATGCCCTCTACAGGGTGATTCATTAAGGGTGACCACCAGCCGTATCTCGAAAACCGTTAATCCTTTAACTTCCGGAAAAAAATCTAATGACAAAATCGGCTCCTAGAAAATGATTAAGAATATTTTCAAGTTCGTAGTTCCCCACTAGAGGACGCAATCTATCACTTGTAAAATATAATCGCATTTTTTACGAAATATTCTCCAGCTAACAGTGGTGAAGAACAATAAAATAAGAAAACACCCTTCTATTCAACAACTTTTGTTTCACTAATTTTTCTATATTTCCTATTTTTTCACTGATGGGATGGATAAATTCTTCTTCACAAAAAAAACATATGCGTGAACTGATTTTCACGTAATTCAATTCCATTCGAAGGCCATCAAAGGAAGATCACAGAAAAATATGACAGAAACCTACCGGGTGATCCAATTAAAAACTACAGGTTGTTTTATGTCACCTTACCCTATCTGTGCGTTCTACTGCAGAATTTCAAACACAATGCTATGATTCTACTTGACTGGGAATAGGCCAAGCATTATCACCTGTTGACTTGTTAAAACCGCAGACAGATATCTTCGGTCATTTCGAAGAAA
Source organism: Myrrha octodecimguttata (assembly GCA_958510865.1). Lineage (NCBI taxonomy): Eukaryota > Metazoa > Arthropoda > Insecta > Coleoptera > Coccinellidae > Myrrha > Myrrha octodecimguttata. The sequence goes on along the minus strand of OY294058.1, from coordinate 14,796,513 downwards.
GTAACATTTTTGTAAATTTTGATAAGTGTTGATCGACCCTGTGAAATTCAGAAGGAATTGAGTTGTTTCATTATCTAAACAATTAGATGAAAGGAAAAAACTCATCAAAAATGTATGTCACTCACAAAATAAGCTGATGAAGATCCAGTAAGCTTTAGCGTTAGTCTTTATTTTCGGTTCCTATAGCTATAACATTTATTAAGACCGATTGCAAACTACTAGTTTATGATGCCTCATCATTCAAATGAAGAAACATATGATATGCTTAATGTTTATAAAATGCAGTAGTTGCAAGGGAATACTCGATTCGATATCCTGAAAGACGTCGTCCCTCCAAATAAGTATTCAAAAGATTAATACGAAGAGTGCGAGAAACTGGTAAGGTTCAATATGATGGAAGAAAAAATAGAACACGTAGAAGCCATAATGAGAATAATATCATGAAAGTTTTGGCTTATGTTTATTCTGAACCACATTCAAGCATCCGAAAAATTGGAAGTGATTTGGGATAGAATTATTCGCTAGTTCAAAGGATACTAAAGGACCTAAGCTGCATCCATATCATGTGGTCTTGCGCCAAAAATTGAAAGAGAGAGGTTTTGGTCAACGACTGGACTTTTGTAATTGGTTGAAAGGAATGTTGAATGGCGAATCTAATTTCTTTCGTAAAATATTATGCACTGACGAGGCTCCTTTTTCAAGCAATAGTAAAGTTAATTCACACAACTACTGATTATATACCAACCCATATTGGAGAAGGGAAGTCAATAATCAGAGCCGCTGGAGTGTTTACGTGTAGTGCGGAATTTTTGATGGAACAGTTGTCGGACCATTTTTCTTCGATATTATCTGAACGGGACAAAGGTGCTTGAAATTTCAACGAAAGATCTTTCAATTCTTTGAGAATATATTGCTTTTCAAAGCAGGTTAGATATGTGGTATCAACAAGATGGTTGCCCGGCGCATTATGCTGCTAATGTAACGGAATATTTAGATACCGTCTTCTCAAAGGGGTGGATTGTCCAGAAAAGTCTCTAGACCTCTCAGTATTAGATTTTCATTTTTGGGGGAGAATAAATACTTAGTTTTCCGAATACCCACAACAAGTGAGGATATGAAAAATAGATTTCGACAGACAGCTGGAACTTTTTCTCATACTGAAATTGTGGACAGTCTCAACTCGACGAAAAAAAAAATGGATTGATGTATAAAAAATAATGGTGGACATTTTGAATATTTGAAATGATTAGGTGTAAGGGTTGTTTTTTTTGTTCGAATATTTACGTTGTTGCTAATGTTTGTCTCATTTCATCGTATTATTGTTATTTCATACTCGTTGAGTATTTTGCTGCGTTGTCATGACAAATAAAGTCACTTCCTTGTTTGTTACAGAGATGATTAACATTGATCAAAATTTACAAAAATGTTAATATCTTTCTAATGATGAACGATATCAGTCTGCGGTTTCAACAAGTCAAAAGGTGATAATGCTTGGCTTATTCTCAGTTGATTATAATTATAGCATCGCATTTGAAATTCTCCAGTAAAACGCATAAATAGGATGAAGTGACATAAAACAGCATGTAGTTTTTAATTGGATAATCCGGTATGTTGTAGTCATATTTTTCTGTGATTTGCGTTTGATGGCCTTCGAAAAGAATCAATAAAATTACGTGAAAATCTGTTCACGCATACAGAAGTAAGAGTGTTTTGTGAAGAAAAGTTAATCTATCCCATCACTAAAAAATCGAAAATACAGAAACAAAAGTTGTTGAATAGACAGAGTATTTTCTCATTTTATTATTTTTCACCACTGTTAGCTGGAGAATACTTCGTAAAAAATGAGATTATATTTTACAAGTGATAGATTGCGCCCTCTAGTGCGGAACTAGGAACTTGAAAATAATTTAAATCATTTTCCAGGGGCCGACTTTGTCATTAGATTTTTTTTCCGGAAGTTATAGGATAAACGGTTACCGAGATACGGCCGGTGGCCACCCTTAATGAATCACCCTGTACAAGATTCTCTAAAACCTAACTTCAGTATAATTCTCAACATAAATTTTTGCCTCAGAAACACTAACCTTATTACTGAGGGAAATCCAAGAAACCATGAATTTGTAATTTAAATTGAATTAATAATTAACTTTCATTTTCGTTCACATAACTGAATTGGTCATTGAATGATGTTTAAGGGTATAAATTTCCAACTTGCAGAACTGCATGCATTTCTCAAACTCCGAAAATAGAAATAGGCGGGTAGGAGGATATTTTTCAATTTTTATTATTTCAAGAATGAGAACCTGACACCAATCACAAATTGTTAATTTTCCAATAAAAAATAGCTTAACAAATTCTTTTTTCAGTCAAGCCATTAAATATGCAATGGAATTTACTTTTATTTTATATATGGCAATCCATATATTACTATTTGAAAAATAAAATATGGGGGTGTGAAGCGTGAAGGGTGGGAGATTTCGAATTCAAAACAGCATAGGGAGACCTGCTTTCAGAATTACAAATCCATGGATTCGTGGATTTTCCATAATAATAATTATTAAAAGAATGATGGCCTGATTGCAGTACTCTCCAATAACAAATTGTAAGTTAATTCCTAATTTTTCATTTGAAAAACGTCACAACAAATTCTCATTTTAGTCAAATCGCTGAGTAGGTAATCAAATTATATTTCTACTTATTCTTCTTCAGGCTAAATCGTTGAATAGGTTATCAAATTACCTAACATTTGATGTATCGCAAACCATATGTTTCCATTTGAAAAAATTAAGTAGTGGGGTGAGAAATATCAAATTCAAAAAAGCACAGGATTAATTGGATTGGATTGGAATAATTCGTCGTGCAAGGATTACTGACGAGTAACGTTACTTTATGACACGCTGTTTAGGTTTTATTTAAGATATCAATGGTATTGGGTTATTTAACTGAGAAAATAATAAACCCTTGTGTAAAATTTGCAGCGTTTTTATTATATCGAATATACATCGTAAATGAGTCCACCTAACAATACTACCTAAGTTCGATTCCAATTCTTGTAGTTGTACAATTGAAACATCGAATAATGATGACTATCGTTATGAAATAGAACCTCAGAGATGACTGAACAATTGATTTTGTTGTGAGAACTAATAGGGTTATATTCTTGAATAAAAAAAATACGAAATTTTTCATGAAATTAATACGACAAAAATTGCATTCCAGTTTGTTTACATATTTACAACCTCTTTAAGCGAGTTCAAAAGCGGTGAGAGTAACGTGATCCTATATCCGCAATCTGATTGCCACCCCAAATGCCTGCTAAAATTCTGATTAGCTCGGTTCACGGTCATATATGCTTGGACATATATTTTCTGAGTAAATGAGGCAAGTGCTTTATCTGGTTGGTCTGTGCCATAAGGCTCACCAATCAAGACTTCTACTGCTTTAACAAGTGCTGTTCATAATTGGCAATATTATTGGATTGTTAAATTATCAATTATGAGGATTTTGAAGGTGTTTTACAATCAACCGAACGACCAGACTCAGCCGCTTCAAAGAAATTCTTAACTTCACAGTTGCATGTAATTATTGATCACTTTGGGAAATGATAATTTTATTGATCTTAATATTACATTTATATGAAACCCCCTACCTAAGATCCACGAGAAACTATATGGAAAGTGCCAACTTGCAGGAGAAGGCAAGATTTTCCACTTTGTGCATAATTGTATTTTCATGATTCGTACTATCAATTATTCAGCACATATTATAAAGTTATATTGTTTGGCGACCTGAATATAATGTGTAGAAATCAACAAAGTTGGCCTTCGATTGCTTCATGAAGTTGACAAATTACTTTCAATAATTTCTCATAGGAAATCTTAGATAGGACGCTATTTATTTCTAAGAATTATGATATGATAAAATTAATTCTTATGTAATTATGAAATTCCTAATCAGATCTTTGAACATATTGCCAGGAACCGAGAAATATTCAGCGTTATGAGTCCGCATCTGGTAGTGAAGGAGATTTGCTGAAGGGAGGCATTCTTAGTGACTGTAGCTCAATTCCACCCTCATCTGCTTCTCCTGCTTGCTTCAGGGTCTTTTTCTGCCGATCTTTTCTGTAATATCATATTCTTTTCAGCATAAAGATCACCGCGCCACTTACTAATAGAAACAGACGTACAGTAACACAAGTTGCACTGGCGTATTTAGGGGGGGGGGGGCAGGGGCAGGGGCCAGCCCCCCCCTGATGTACCTCTGGCCCCCCCAAACTACTACCAGCTTTTTGGAGCTGCAACTATTTCGCCTATTTCAAGTGCGACATGCGAGAGGTCTTTTTCAGCCATGAGGAGAATTTTAATTGAATGAGAACGACTAGGAATCAAAACAGACATTCAGATTTGACTTTATTGTTCATTGAAAAGGATGTTGATGTGGAAGTATTGTAGATTGTTTCAGTCAACAGCGTAGAAAAATTTATTGCAGATAATTATAATATAATATAATTAGTGATTTCAATATGAATCGCATATTCATCATATACCGGGTGTCCCACGAATACCGTTCGTGAAAATATTTTTGGGAAGGAATTGAAATTCACGTTTGCAATTTCGGACTTGAGCTTTGACTAGAGAGATGACTCCCTGTAATTTTTTAGGATTCGTGAGATTTCCGGTTTCACCGGAAGTGACACCAAAAGTGGTGGTACGTAAGTACGTTTTTCAAATGGAAAGCCCCAAATTTTATAATGAAAATAGATTCCTTTCAATGTAAAATTTTTGAATTTCCGATAGAAATTTCTTCTTTAACGTGAAATTGCGGAAAAAAAATTTAAAGTGGCGCTCTGCTGAAACATGGATATCTTCAAGTTTTTTCATTGGAAGAATGACGTTTTCAGAATTCCGCGGAAAGTAACAATAGTGCTTCTTTCACAATAGTCAGAATTGAAAATCATGATACAGGAGGTCACAAAAGCGTTGTTGAAGTTGGAAATTTCGAAATCGTGAAAACTCAAGTTTTTCAAATGAGAACCCAATTTTTTTATAGTCATAAAGGAATCTGCGTTGAAGAATAATGTAGGTGTGGAAATAACACCAATACCCTAAAATTCATATTTTCTGAGATATGCAGTCGCGATTTCATTTCTAACATCCATATTCTCAAATATACAAACAAACTGGAAATGAAGTATTTCTATGGGTACAATCTGAAATAAATGTTTAAGATTTCCTCCATTCTCTTCGAGGTAGAATTTTTTTCTGAGAAGAATAAAATTCGAAATGTGATAGTTCTTTACGAATATCTCAGAAAATATGAATTTTGGGCACTGGTTTTGTTTCCGCACCTATATTATTTTTCAACGTTGATTCCGTTATGGCTATAAAAATGAGGTTCTTATTTGAAAAATTGAGTTCTCACTTTTTCGGAATTTCCAACTTCAACAGCGCTTTTGTGACCTCCTGTTTCATGGTTTTCAATTCTGACTATTGTGAAAGAAGCATTATTGTTATTTCTCGCGGAATCCTGAAAACGACATTTTTTCAACCTTGAAGATATCATGTTTCAGCAGAGCGCCATTTTCAATTTTTTTTGGCAATTTCACGTTAAAAAAGAAATTTCTATCGAAAATTCAAACATTCGACATTGAAACAAGTCATAATTCAGTAAGGAATCAATTTTCATTATAAAATTTGGGCCTTCCTATTTGAAAAACGAAAGTTTGTATCACTTCCGGTGAAACCGGAAGTCTTACGAATCCCAAAAAATTTACAGGTTGTCATCTCTCTGGTCAAAGCTCAAATTCGAAATTGCAAACGTGCATTTCAATTCCTTTCCAAAAATATTCTAACGAACGGTATTCGTGGGACACCTGGTATATTGTAATATTAAGATTTTTCAAGCATTATCGTAGCGTATTTTTCACGTTGCACAGCATTAAAATATATATACATCTATATATATTGCCAATATATTGCCAATATATATATATATATAAATATATATATAAATTATTCAAAGTTTCTTGACCGTAGTGTATAAAATTGAAGGAACTATTGGGTAAAGCGGTCAAAAGATTATAAGAAAATATCGTTTTTTACTGCCAAGCTTTCGAATCTTTATTGGATTCTTTCTCAAGGCTAAAATACAATACAAAAACATTATGAAACTATATAAAAATGGTTAATATAATTTTTTTTGTACATATTCGATTTCCCAAAATTTATTCAACAATTCTTCCACTTGCGGTTCATCTAAAAGCATGAAAAATACATTCGCAACTACCGAAACCCATAACCACATAACCGAAAACTGTTCGAATTGCTACTGGAGATCGTTTTGGACCCATTATCCTCCTATCACACATCAAATTTGAAAAAAGTTCTGCACCTAAAATCCTATCTATTTCTGCCAGCAGAAAATGATTTTTATTCACTAACAGTACACCCTGAATCATATCTGCAAAATTCGATATATTAATTTCCGACCGAGGAAGACACTCTGAAATTTTGTCAACTACAAAGGCCTTCAACGAATATCTACTACAAAAATCTAATCGAGATTTTTCTTCCACATTTACAAATACTTTCACCTTTTGTGCAATATTTCCAATACCTTCGACTGAAGAGCAACACTTAATTATTCTCAAACCTCAAACCCAATCGTTTACATGTCGACATTGTCATCAAATGAGTTTGTCTAGCGGAATCAAGTAGAAATCTTGCTTTGCCAATTTCTAAACTATTTCGAGTTTGTACTCAAACCATAAAAAGTAATATTGTTTGATAATTATGAGTGAAAATTTTCGAACAAAATTTTTCTCCATCCGTCGATCCCGATGAAGTTGACGCCCCTGTGTATGTATTTACCGATTCACAGCCATCCATATGCAACAATGTATGAGGTTTCGTTCCAAATTCTGAGCAAAATCTATTCACCCGACAAAATCTGACTCCGTGACTTGCAACGGTATAAAAGAACAATAATATAAACGAAGTTGTAGTTAAACACTTCAGTAGGTCAATTTTTACTTGACACATATCGTACTCTGTGTTTTCGATACTGTTGCGCAATCGCGTCTGACGAATGTGGCGCCTGAGAACTCCTTCGTTCGGCTTCTTTCTTTTACTAGCAGAGTTTTCGAGGTACAATAATAGATTTTATAGTAACGATCAACAGCGATTAATTGAGTTCAGTATTGTCATTGATTTTGAGAAGTTGTTACTGGTGTGCTCTAATATAAAGTACTAGGGGTAAGTACTTTCAGTTTAACTATTTTGAATGGTCTAATATCTCAATTTTATTTGCTTTTTCCGATATTTCGTCACATGTAGGAACGCCATTTTGGGGGATTGTAGCCAGGAGGTTTTGCGACTCAAATAATCTAACTGTTTATATCTTATTGATCTTCAAATGGATTATTTTCCAGTCTATATATTTTTCTTGCTCGAATTTTGTCATTGTTCATTCTTTTAAAATTTCGGAAGATAAACTAGAGGGTAAAGCCAACACAAAGAACATGTGGTAATTTTCTCTGAATTTTCTAGCACTTCCTGAAATCTAACTTCCTTGAACCTTCCTTCCTGGAACAAAACTTTTTGAGACCTAACTTTTCGGGTTCTCACCTTTTGGATACCGAATACCTCTATACCTGATTCATTACGTACTTTTGGCACTTGTCTGGCATTATCTAAGTACTTCCTTGTACCTACCTGATAAGCAGTATCTGCTAACGACATACCAACTTGCGTAACTATCTGCAGTTCCACCTGTGGACACAGAGCAATTCAAGAGCACGAACCAGCGATAACCAAAGTTGGATTAAAAAGGCCCACGATCTGAGCTCAGAAATTGTTTGTAAAAATATTCAGATATTTGTGAAAGATTAATATATTGGATTGGTTAGTAATTCAGTTTTTCAGTTTTCTCTCCATGCTATAGGTTGAGTGAGTTTAAGGCGTAAATATAACTATTCCTTACCTTTTTTCTTTATCATACAAGTTAATTTTTTTTTCATTATTTTTTTTTTCATATTCTCCTGACCCCATAATTTGAGAGGGTTTTCTTTTAGACAAAATTTTAGTTTTTTCTCCTACAAAATTTGTTAATTCATCATAAATAGGTATTGCCCTCCTCTTTTGTGCATTTCGAATGTTCTAGTTGTTCAAGATCTAATCTATTTAGTGTTAAATAAAGGAATATGTTATCCATCAAATCATTAAGATCCAAGGTTTTCAAGGCATTCACTGCTGCCTCAAAATTTGTCCAAGAAGGAGTCTTAACCTTTGAAGGATTCTATATTTAATTTCATGAAATCAAACATTCGATCCGAATAACTGTTTGCTAATGCCCTTTAGTCTTGATATTTATCAATGAAAGATTGCCAAATTATGGATTAATTATCACCCGTAAGCGCCAAACCTGAGAAAATTCCTAACGCCGAACCTTCAAGTTTTCCTACCAAATAAGAACAGCGATCGACATCCGTCAAGGATTTATTATCGTGTATCAAACCCCTGCAAACTGAATGAAATGTTTTCCAATCACGAATTCCACCTAAAATTGTGGAATTCTAATATCAGGTAGTTTCGGATCACTGATGTTCTGCATTTCAATATAAGATTCAGTTGAACTCGTTCCCTTTTCAAGTTTATTTATATTTTCTCCCACGTGACATACTATTTTATCTATGGTTCGCAAAATGGAATATTCAGGTACGAAATCTGGATTTAGTTACTAGTTTTTCTCCATCATTGCATCGACCGTTTTCAAAAGTTTCGTGTATATATCATCCAATGATTTAAACAGTCGAACGAATTGACGTTTATAATCAGGATCACTAGAACGTTGGTGTTATCCACCAATTGAGTAAGTTTATAAAATAAAGACTTTTTCTCCACCTGCAGAAGTTTCAGTTTTATCTCAAGTTTTTTTTCTGCCATAATTAAGTTGTAAACACAATCTGAATCTAAATTCAATAACTAATATACTTTATAGTTGCTAAGATTATTTCACGAACAGACGACTCGACTGCGCGGCCAATAATCAACATATGATACCGATAAGCGATATAACTCAACAAATCAGAATTGATGTTAAAAGGAAAAAATTAGTATTGAATTCAAATGAGATGGAATTTCGTAATATATTCAATCTGAACCGTTTTTAATTGAACAGAAACCATCCAGCTCGAAAGACCAAAAAATGATGCGTTTACCCCACAAAACCCAAAAGATTAGTACTGAGATAAATGATAAAATAAAGACTAACCGATAGTCCAGTTTCTGGTCACTGTTGAAATCCTTGCACTGCACACTGAAGATGGATGATGGGAATTGGAAAAGAAGGGAATTACACAATACAAAGGTCTTTAATGAACTGTAAATTAACCCTAGTTTAATAAAACTAACGGCCGTGAATCTCTTAATACTTTTATTCGTCTCTCTAAACTCTCATCTTTCAACTGATTTCTATATGGCGCACACATGGAGACCTATGTTCGACTTTATCAAAATGAAATAAAAGTAAACCGTACAGGCTAAGAAAATTCATTCGAGGAGATTTCATCTGAGAATGAAACACACTGTGTATATTTTGCGAGATTTATCAACGAAAAATGAAGCTCTAACGAACTGAGAGGGCCACCTTGTTCTTTATGGGTATATGAGCATGTTATAAGCAAATCTCATAACATATGCGCAGACAAGAAATACTGTCGAAAAGTTCGAATAATTTCCGAGAAAAAATTCTCGAAAATTTTCAATTTGAGGTGTCACTAGTAAATTAATTTTTTTTTTCTACGGATATAATGTCAACAAAACTCATTGAAGGAATATGCAGCGAAATTGTCCAACCCCTCACAATAATTCTGAACAAATGTCTTTCAGAGAGAGTGTTCCGAAAGAACTCAAAATGGCAAAAGTGCTGCCAATTCATAAGAAGGGAGATGATTCGGATCCATCGAATTACCGACCTATTTCAATTTCACCAGTCATATCAAAGATTTTTGAAAATATCATCAGGACAAGACTATCTGCATATTTCGAAGATAATTAAATACTCAACAAACAACAACACGGATTCAGAAACTCAAGATCTGCAACAACAATGCTTCTAAGGCTGGTGAACCACATTATCGAGGCAATGGATGAAAAATGGACATCAAAGGTACTTTCTAGGGATCTATCGAAGGCTTTTGATACGGTGGATCATGATATCTTGATGGAAAAGATGCAGTGCTATGGTCTGGAGGGCACAGCTCAACAACAACAAGTTGAGTGGAATAGTCTTATCCGAAAAACGCTTTATGAAATCTGGGGTTCCTCAAGGATCGATACTTAGACCTCTTTTCTTCATCATATACATGAATGACTTCGACTTACAATCTAAGGAAATCAGGTCGTTCTTGGGAACTCTTATTTTTGTAGATGACAGTTCCTTCTACATGAAGGCCCCTGATGTTGAACATCTGCAGCAGGTAAAGAGATATGTGATCCAGGCATCTGATAAGTGGTTCCGTTACAATGCTATTACCAGTAATGAGTAAAAACCCCAACACCTTCGAATAAAAAGTAACAAGAATAACATGATCAAGTTGCTGAGAGTTACAGTTGACGGAGCTTTGTCTTGGAAACCGCATATGGAAGGGATGAAGAAAAAAACTACAGTAGCTATCTATACGGTATCAACAGTGAGAATAGAGCTTCTTCAAGACAGGCAGCCTTGACTACTTACTTTTCAACTTCCATTCAATTGCAACAACGTACGGTATTCTTTTGTGGGGTACGTCAGCACAAGTTCAAGATCTCTTTCTTCTCCAAAAAAGGGCAGTTTTAACAATCCTGAATGTGAAACAATCGGAAAGATGCAGGAGTGCTTTTCGAGAACTCAAAATACTAGCATACCAGCAGTCTACATTCTGGAGTGTGCAATCCACGTCCATAGGAACTTGGACAACATTATATCCAATGGTTTGTTTCATCAGTTCAATACTATAAGAAGGGACACATTTACCATTCCATAACACAGCCGTAAATTTTCCCAGCAGGGTGTAGACTTCTGGGGTCCGAAAATCTACAATAACCTACTTGACTACACCAAACATCTGTCAGGGAAGAAGTTCAAGACTATTCTCCTCAACAACACAATCTACTCGTTAGATTCATTTATTAGGAATTGAGATTTATTTTCATTTGACGTGGCATGTAATTTTTCTTTGATGCCGAAATTAAATATTATTAAGTGATTATTTGTGATAAGACTCGATTTCAAACACGCAAAATTTCGTCTGGTGGTTGATCATCCCAAGCGAGGCCCATCATCCATAAATGTTTGAATATAGTTTTTAATTGAAAACTTTACTGGCGCTAAGAAACCTACCAAATTATATATCCGTGCTAGTTGTGATAACACAAGGCGCTAAGTACACTTTGTAGCATTCTGAGGTGAAACAGAAAAGGAGAAGGTGTCTGTGATTGGATTCCACAATAATCCTGAAATTTACAGAGATGAATCTGCCCCAGAACTGAAATCAAGGTGTTCCTTTGTAGACCAGGGTCGGTTATTTCTGAAAAAGAAAAAAAATAATAGGATGAAACCCATTGGAAAAGAAGGAGAGTATTATGAAAATTGAAGGAAAAATAATTTACGGGCGATCTGAGGTCGAGAAGTAGAAGGGGGTGAGGTTCTAAGAGTAAAAAACGGCCCATCTCGATTTCCGGCAAAACTAAAATTCCTATGAAAATAAGTCAAATGGCAATATTTTGTATGTAACTTTTTTTCTCATAACGTCGAAATGTATGTAAAGGATTCAAAGAACCCATTTTGGGTTTGTTATTTTTATCTTAAATATTTAATTTTTCACCTTATTTTGACCTCGAATATCGAAAAAGTACCCTAATTTTCAATCGAAAATTCTCGTGTCAAAATATCAGCTTTTTTCGAAAAGTCGGGGTGCTTTGTGTTATTTGGAATCTCTTCTTTCCGATGGTGTGAAAAAAATGAATCACTGAATGTAAATGCTTTCAGAAAATTCAAAAATCGAAAAAAATTCGAATTCGAAATAAATTTTTACATTATGTACAATTTCATTCAAAAAAATATGCAATTTCTTTAAGTTGAATAATCGATCAATCAAACTCTACTTATATTCAGGTATTAGAAAACTCATAGTATATAAATATATATGTAAATGGTACTATTGAAATTAGATAATTCATTCTGATTAGGATAATGATTATAATTTTTTTAAAAACATCAATCTTGTTATTTATTAATATCTCATCTTCAATTCTCATCATTGTACATTAGTTTTTGTCTTTTTGATGTCAGTTCGTATTCGTTAGATTCGACTAACCTTCCCGATTCTGGTAGATCTTCAAAATCTTCAGGACCATCACCTTCTTCGTCTCCAATATCATTTTCAGGCTGCATTGGTTCATCATCCACAATTTCATCTGAACCATTAACTTCCTCTTATATTTTTTTCTTTCATATTGGAGCGTTTCAGAACCCTGACAATTTAAGCACAAATTTGTGCATTTTAATCCATGCATCATAGGTTAGTTTCTTATATATTTTGTGAAGATTTAAAATTCATACAACCTCCATTGTCACCAACTTTCTTGTAACAGTTGTTGGTAACAGTGCTTTTACAGTTGATGTGTATAGGAAATTTATTTTTTTGGTGTTAAGAAGGCATTAGCGTCAGCATTAAAAGAATTTTTTTCATTCCCCTTCTGAGTCCTTCGGAGTCCTATAAGTTCACAGCAGATTATGCGGAAATATGCACTAGAATGCAATATGCACCAATTATGCTATAGGGTTCAGAAATATGCGCCAATCGGCAACACTGATACACATATACATAAATCATAGGTATGTAGTAAGGCCCAGATCTCCTTGAAAAAGCAATATAGAGGCATCTAAGCATATAATTTAAAGAAGATTCTACAACTTTTTCAAAATATTGTAGTTATAATATACTAACTTTGTTAACTTATTCGATTGTTAATTAAAGTAGTAGATTTCGATATCCAATTTTTTTGTTTATCAATGTTGCTTGTAATATTGCGTTTTTAGAGTACCCAATTGAAGCAAAAATTTCAATAAATAGCTCAAAATTGCACATAATGTTGAAAATCAATTTTTTGCATTTTCTGAAAACATTTACATTTGGTAGTTTCTTTTTTTTTCATCATCAAAAAGAAGAGATTCCAATGAACAAAAGGCATACTGACTTTTTGGAAAAAGCTGATATTTTGACACGAGAATTTTCGATTGAAAATAAGGGTACTTTTTCGATATTAAGTCAAAATAAGGTAAGAAATTAAATACTTGCAATCAAATAAATAACAGTGAATTTGGAACATAGAAAAGTAAGTTTATCCAAATTTCGTCAAAAATAACAAAATTTGTGGAAGATGAAAATGGAAAACCCAAAACGTGGTTTTTCTAATTCTTCACATAAATTTCGAGGTAATGAGAAAAAAAGTTACATACAAAAAATGTAGACCCTTTCATTACCTACAACTCTGTCCCCCAACTTTTTTTTTATAGGACTCGTAGTTCGCCGGAAATCGAGATGGGCCGTTTTTTACTCTTAGAACCTCACCCCTTTCCACTTCCCGACCTCAGATCGGCAGTAAATTATTTTTCCCTGAATTTTTATTCTATTCTCCTCCTTTTTTGATGGGTTTAATTCTACTATTATTTTCTTTTACTTTTAATCGGTTTGAAAGGCTCCTACCCTGGTCTATTGTACGCATGGAAGCAGGAATAGTTTCCAGAGGAATTTAAATATTATTAGACCATTTGCTCAAATTGAATCCTCCTTACTCAAATAATACAATCAATTGACCTTCCAAAATGTTGACAAGTGATGAAGCACCAGTGGCAACGTCATCCTTTGCCGCAAGGAAAAAAAAATTTCCTTAATTTCGCGCTAATTGCTTCAAAGATCGCGAAGCTATAAAAGGGGCAGATGACACCCCATATGTAACGGTTTTCAATCGGTAGATTTTCGAAGCTTTATTAGGAGGAAATCTCAAGAATATTCTCTGATAGTCGCGATGCTCAGGATTGAGCCAAATCATTCTGTACATTTGTTTGACATCAGCCCTTAGTACGCAAGGATGAATACGAAACTCGAAAATAATTGTTACTATTTCTGATTGTAGTTGAGGATCGGTTAATAGATTATTATCATTGAGATAGAAGCCGGAAGAAGCTCGTGCACTCGCGTTGAAAACCACAGGCAATTTGGTATGCGTACTTGAAAGTTCCAGAACACAATGATGTACGAGATAATATGAATTCTCGTGCACCGAATTCTGAGGAACAATTTCCATATGTTCGCAATCAAAATATTCCGGCAGGAAATCAGAGTACTCCTTGTAGATAGTGGGATCCCTCAATACTCGTCGCTCCAACGAAAAAAATCGTTTAGAATCCAGCTCTTCCATGCCACTCAAGCTAGGAATATTATTTGCAAAAGGTTATGAAACGATATACTTTCTATAAAATAAATCGAGTTTATGTGCGTCGACTTGTATTTTCTCACAAAGTTTATCAGCTGGGGAATCAGCTATTGACGGTACTGATTCGATTTTCCAGAAACGTTTCACAATTTCAGGTAATGAATTACTGTCGCTGTTATGACAATTAATATCACGAGAAAAATGATGTAGTGGAATTTTTAGAAGGTCCTGTTGCTCCTCCCATAAGTACATAACCAAAAACAGAGTTAAATGCTGACGTGAACGCCCAGAAGAATTTTAGAGAACATATCAGCTAATTATAAATTTTCAAATTCATCACTAATACACATCGGTACGGGCGTAGTCGGTAATTTGATTTATGATGGATGCGTTCATATAATTTTGTTTTCAAGCAATCAAAACACACCTACAATCCAAATTATTCCACATTATGAATTTTGATGTCGCAGCATCCTGTTTTGTTCGGAATTTTATAACATTCAGAAACGTGATATTGAGATAGTTAGCGATTCAGCATAAGTTAGAATGGCTGTTGCACTCGGTTGGGCCCAAGGTTAGAGAAATCGGTCATTTCACGTAATTACATACAAAGTAGGGGAGGCTTGACCAGCTGGTTTGAGAGTGAGTGAAACTATCTCCCTTCCTATACAAGATTAAGATGGGTTCATGCCGGTTACCTGAAGGAAATCATTTTTTGATCTTGAATTTGAACTTGAAACTGCCCTCTTTGTTATAAAGGAAGTCACACTTCCGAATCAATAACGCAACGAGATTTGTGAAAAACTCCGTTTGAGTCAGACATTTCTACTACAGCAGTGCCCAGAAGAACATAGGAAGTTTTTCCAGAATTAGGAACTCCGGCACCCGCAAAATTAACACTGATTATGTTTCCGACCTATTATTACCAGAGGTGTTCGAAGAAGATAACTCATTATCTACCTTCCGTTTGAAGTGCCAAAAATGTATGATGTCTCAGTGAACACTGATGACAAGTAGACTTGGATTTACAAGAGCAACTATCATATAAATTTGATGAACAATTGATACATAGATGCAGCTTCTAAACCAAATTGAAACACTCGAACGATTTCATGTTCAGAAAAGATTTATGTAGGGTGGTCATTTTTGCAAACAACGCATTTTGAAGGACGAGCATTCAAGAAATCAAGAATTTTTTACGAAAAACATCAACACTGCTCGTTGATGGTTGATTAGCATTCAACATGTCTGACGCAACACACTCACGTTCCAAAAATGTAGTTATATCACCATATTTTGGAACTTCAGATGAACCATTAGAATATTCAGAGCTAGATTTTGTATCATCATCTTATCGATCATACGACATCATAAGTTTTATAAAGTTCCATTGATCAGCGGGTAATTGTAAATTTCTCAAAGCGGCAATATTTTCTTGAAACGTATCCAACAAATTGCTAAGTGCTTTCGGCACCTTCCACTCAACTTTAACTGTGCCTTCAATACGGCGCCAATGACCTTTGCGAGCCAACGCTCATTATTGTAACGATGGAATAAAGTATCATAAGCAGATTGATAATTTTTACCACAAGATTCGCAATGTTGAGTGAGTTTAAGAGGTGACCCATCGAGAGTGGAAAATAGATATCTTATTTTTTCATCATTGCTCAATAAAGTATTATTGTGTACAAATGAATTGAATAATCCTATATAAAAGTTGGGAATTTTGTGCAATCGCCTGAAAATCGTTTCAGTTCTAACCCTAGAATACTAATCATCGAAAAAATTACGCTGTACATTCAATTCATGAGGTAGGAGGAGCCATAGAGGTCATCTGATCTCAATTCGGGGGTAACTGCATAGAGAACTATAAGTCTTACGCATTTCTGTTCATTGATATATGAGATACGGATGCTCCATAGTGAAATTCACGAAGGATTTTAATTCGCGTCAATTCTACATCGTAATCTTTTCCTTGATAATTATGTCGGATAAGTTCGAAAACAGCAAACCACTTCGCTCAGAAGAGCTATCAGAAATTGCTGCCACTTTCAGTTCTTATCTGACCAGAAATAATCGACAACTATAACCAAACGAAGGGTTCTGTGGACACGTTCGGCCAAATGTGTTCTACGATATCTACATCAAGAAAAACGATTAGATGGCCTCTTCGTGTATTTTATGATATATGCTCGATGCAGCGTGTATCAAGTTCTGTGTGATCTACAACCAATCAGGAATAAGAAATGGTCAAAAAGCTGCCAACCGAAAGGAATGCGTGCTGCTACTTTGAAAAAGCTTTATAGAACTATGGTTGATAGTATGCAAAAGTCTCTATTTCGTACTCTGGGAAATTTTGTTCTATCTGTCCGGCTCAAAAAAGGAGAATGACTTACAATTTCTGTTACCTATGTGGCAATGCATTTTGTTTAGAACATCGAGTCAAACTTCGCTGTAATTGTTATGTTAAATTTGAATGAAATAACTGTTGAAATGATAATACGTCGAATGAAGCACGTTTATACATTTCGGATGGTTTTTTTCCTTAATAGTTTATGAGAAAATTCTTCGGAAATGGCTGTCATAATATTTACGACTGTTTAGTATGAATGTATAATGCAATAGAATTCTAATAATTCTAATGCTGATTTGGGTAACTTAACACATGCATTCTTCGAAATAGAACTCTGAAAGAACAGTTTGGTAACATTTAGAAAAAATTATTAACAGTCACCTAATCTGTTATTGAAATATGGCTTATAAGACATTTGTTTTGTATAAAAAAAATTATTTGTTCACGCGTTCATGAATATTGACTAATTTAAGGTTATCATACATTTATTTCATCCTATTAATCATTAAATAATAGTGAATAAATATTTTGTGGTCTTTGGTCAATATGGCATAACTATGAATAAGTTATGTTCTTCGGATATTCACGAATATTAGACGTAAATTATCAATTATAAATAATGAACAAATACTCTGTGATTATCAATCAATGTTCATTTCAGTGAAACAACATGTTTGTAATAATGATTTAAACTTTTCGAAAATGTGTTTTATCCAAACCTTATTCCTTCACGATTAGCACGTTGTTACACCAAGATGCTGAAAATCTTCAGCATTTCATTCTATAAAATGACATGCGAAAGATTCACATCATTCTTTGCGTTATTTGCTATTCATGAAAATAATATGTTTTAATAAATGAAATTTTCAAAACTATTGCATCATTGCTTATTTATCATGAAATACTTGTTCATTACCATCATTGAGTAATTTCAGTTCAATATCTGTTAACAGCTGGGAATAGAATTCAGTTTCTACAAAATTCATTTTAACAACAATGAAATTTATCATGTTTCTGACAAACCTGTTCGTTTCATTGAAAAAAAAACTATGGAGACACAATTTTTTTCTCCCAAAATAATCATATTTTTACAAATCGCTGGATTTTTTCATATGTCGGACTTAGGAGCAATAATATAGGTTTGTTCGTTGTACCTGCATGAACTACACTAACTACACCAACTCCACTGACTTCCAATTCTCAGTGCAGCTGAGTGTAGTCACAGATAACTGAGTGAGTGGACTAACTGCAGTTTAATTTGTTCTATGATTCTCACAGAATACAAATATATGATAGATGATTTTACGCAATCCCAAGATGACACAATTCTAGCCGTTTCTTGTTTTCGCTTCCACTTCGAGGTGATGTAGATTTGTCGTAAAGTTTTTCTGAAGTCGTCACGGACAAAATTCTATTTCAAATGACGATATGATGAAAATTAATTTCGTCCAAAAATAACCACACACAGAGAACAAACTCGTCCAACCAGGATCCAGAGACAACCACAGATGTCTATGATTATTAATTATATTTACGCATACCCATTACAGAAGATAACCTCACTCTATGTACTGCATTCTGTCATCTGTGACTACACTGACTGCCAATATTTCCGCAACGAACAGAGTGCAAGTTTACAACAGAACACACCGAACAGTAACAGTGGAGTTAGTGTAATTAGTGTAGTTCATGTAGGTACAACGAACAAACCTAAAGCAAAATATCTTTCATGCAAATCATTTATTTTCTAAATCGAAAATATTCATTATTTTTCGTAATTGAAATAATGATCATATCATGGATGAATTGAAGAGTCCATTTTCTAAATAAATGCAGTAGTACCTACAAATGTGTAAGTTTCATGAAATAATTAACCGATATCTTACTACATACAACGAAATTAGGAATAAAATGCTAACACAGTATTGCAACAAGAATTAAGAGCTATTCTGAAATTACAAAAGACAATAAATTCAATCACTGACTCACTTTTTTCCCGAAGAATAGTCAACAACACAACACGTCAAAAGAGAATATTTGGGAGTTCGTATATAGAATTAATTGAGTTGAATATTTTTAATATCAATTTTAATTGCTTAGAATTCACCCAAGACATCTTTTTCGTTGAGATCAAGCCTTAACTGAACTATATTTCCTGAACGAAATCTCATTCAGTTTTCTTTTTTTTATGTATCTCCTTCGGCAGTTGAAAAGGATTCATTCAATTTCGAATGTTTTGGTAAGCTCTTATAGATGAGAGCTGGTCGGATTTCGTACTGTAAGAACCATAGGTGTTGAAACAATTGATAAATGAAAGAATCAAAGAGAAAATAAAAATGCACCAGACTCCTCCACTTATCTTCCAGAAAGTACTCTCGGTCGCAGGTTGGTGATCTTTAATTCTTGAATTTTAGAAAACAATATATGTGAATTAATCGAACAAATCACTAATTGCAATTTCCATTTAGAATTTCATCAACACTGTACAGTTTCTCACGACGCCACAGCGTCTTAATAACACAGCGAACCCTGAAAGGGTACGGATGCACGCAGGGTCCACCTATGTGGAGCTGCATTCCCTATTTCCCAGCAGAGGGATAACATAACTTATTTGGTGTCACGAGCATACACATGTATGTATTCTCAAGTCATTAATTTTGAACAGTTTTTTTTCCATCGATAAACGAAACTAAAAGTAATCAGTGCATCAATTAACCATTCATACAGTCTACTTAACAAATCAACCAGCAAAACAAGTACCGTAGGTATGCAAAGGAAAGCATCTTTCCACCTCGCAGACCCACACATTGTTCCTTCGAACCAGATATACATCATATATTGAACCCATGATGTGAGCACAACATGATGTGCTCATCTGCTGAACTATGATGACGTCACTTTTTTCATTCAAATTCAAAGCACAGAATATATATTTCCTTGTATTTCAATCTTGCTGACGTCCCTTTCTTTCAGATGAGCACACAATTTTTTTCATCATGATTGTACCTATCCAGCCAGACACATCACACACCGATCCTATCGAACACATCGATCAGGATACCTTGGACATCCACTGGTCCCATCAATCACCTTGGACACGTAAGGAATCATTGCAAACCTGGAAACTGAGTGAGTTCACTCCTCATTTTTCCATTCAATCTTTAACCTTTTCCAAAAAACAATCGATCGATCATACATGTCGAAAAATAATCAATAATCAATTTGTTGAACATATTCTTTTATTATTCATCGTATGTTGGGTAGGTGTCTCAACTTTGACTTGTGTGAAAAAGCTTGTAGTTACTTGGAGACAAAAGCGATGAGGAAGTGAAGACGGATATCTAGATAATAAACGTTCGTTGTTTAATAGACTAATCTTCAACAGGAACGAGGACTGGTCGAAGTGAAACAAAATTTTATTGAATAGCCAACGTTTCGTCTATATATTCAGATTTCTTAAGGGCTGAAAGATACATGATAGTCAAAAATCGTAAAAATAATTATTGTTGATACACTGAGAGAACAGTTTATTTATATATAATGAAGTTTATTAATATTAAATAACCTCCTGATTCGTATATGGCGTAATGAATATTTATTTGCCATAAATAATGCTTTTATTTGAGTTTCATAAATAACTATTTATTATTTGAAAATTATTTTTATTCTTACCGAATAAATGATTTATTCGTAGATGAAAAAGTTTTTTACTTTATAGATTGATATATTTTCATCGAATAACGGCTTTATTAGTCTTGAAGAAAGATAGTTTGCATCAAAAAATTAATTATTATCTTGAGTTACAATGAACAAACATATATTTAGATTTCGTACATATTTGTTTCATAGGAATAATAAAAATTATTCATATATTTCCATTGAACAACGAGTTTAGTAGTCGTCAAGGAAGATATATTTTCATTCAATATTGAGTTATTAGCAACAAACCAATGTTATTTGATGTTTTTCCCTAGAAACGTATATGTTTCCAATAAATACGATCAATTCAACAGGAACTGAAGTATTCAAAATTTTGTGATGAAAATTGCTGATTTCACATTATGATTCGCTGGTCACTGAAGAGGTGGTGCATTTGCTCAAAAATAAATGAGAGAAATAATTGCGAACTTAATCTTTATTAATACATCAATATAATATTAATATAAAACTTAACATTGGTATTTAAACATAAATTTATTTCTACAAATAAAATATCTGAATTAAAAAAGATATTAAAATAACAAGTCCTATGACAAATCCTACGACGGAACATTAACTTGGAAGTGCAAATTCTTCAACGAAAAATGAACAAACTTTGGCAATTCATGACTATACAGGATGTCTCAAGGTGTTCCATATAGCCATGTTCCAAGTATGACAATCTTCAAGTCTGACAATCCATTTTTCGAAGGAATCATCCCTCAGAAATTCTTCTAGTAATTCCACACTATCAATATACCATTCCCTGAAACAATACAAACGTCATCCCATTCTGATCTCACAAGCGGAAAATACTAGCAGGGTAATATACAGAGTGAATAAATAAAAAGTAACTCATATAATTCATATCTTCAGTTTATACCCACTATTTTGTAGAAAAATAGGTCGAAGAGGTCAATTTTCAAATCAAATGAATGTTTGTGATCAACCTCTCAATACGTAAAATTCGAATTCGATGATATGAGTTCAAAAATTGACATTGAAAGATAACTATTGAAAAATTCAAGAAAATTATTTCACCTTAGTTAATCTATTTTCACGAAATTTATTGCATGTTAAATATTTTTCCCTTTGTTAAATTGGATGAGATTGTTTTATATTTCATTGACAGTGTTTATTTTGTCAACAACAAAAAGTTAAAATATATGCCATTTGTAATAACGATATATATATATTTCTTTGGTAAAAGTGCACGAGTGTGAAGAAAACTAATATGCGTCGTATTTCAATCATAAAGCATCATATTCCGAGAGAGCCAATTTTACTTCTAACATTTTTTATGAAATTTACACCTTACCTTCAACAACATCAGCCAAATGGTTCAAATCATTTTCACTCAAAAAATGTTGGAAGTCCATTTTTTTCAGTCCACTCACCTAGCTATATTCTTTACGTAGTTTCGTAAATCGAAAGCACTCAAACTAAACTACCACAGTAACGCGCCACCGAAGGGTTATGCAAGTATTTACGTGGTTCGCAGCCTGAAGGGGTTTGGCGAGGAAGAGGTGGCAATCGACAAGTCTCTTCACGTTGTCGGATTCGCGATAAAATAAAGATCCAGGCGTTAATATACACTTATTGGTGTCTAATCAATAATTATTATTTATTAATAAATTTTATGTCATTCATAATTCAATGCACAATTGTTTGACATAAATAACTGCAGTTTGTATTTCAAATAAGTTTTGATTTGTGGAAATAAATGTTTATTTATAGCTAATAATCTTTTCGAACATTACTTCTCGATACAACATTTATTTCATAGTAATAAACTTTTCTTATTATAAATAAATAGTGCCTAAATAAATCGAATGTTTCTCAGAAATAAATTCAGAATCCAGAGTTTCTAATTATGAATAACATTTTCGAATAATTAATAAATCTTATTAATTATCAATAAAACTGTTCCAAATAAAGATATCTTAATTATTAACCCTTGCATTTCTCTCAGTGTACATAGGTTGTAAACAAATAGGACACAGAGTTCATACACAGAATTAAAACAAGTAAAACGTCTAAGAATAAATCAAACAAAATGAGATCACAATCAATAAATAAATAAATAAACATTCATGAGATGATCCCCGGAGAAACCAAGCGAAACACCTGTATTTCATGTCACACATTCTTTGTATCGATCTAACAAGAAAAAATACGTCGCGTTCAGATTTTAGGTATCTGTACGATGATTTACCGTCTTATTCATTTGAATATACATCATCTCGCTCAAATTCCTTTTGTTGTATAATTTTTCACGATCTACAATTTTGACCTCGTTAAAATCAAAGCTGTGTTATAGAGGAAAATGATGTTCTGATAGAGCGGTCTTGTCGGCACGACTAGCGTTTTGCGGTTGACACTCGGATCTATGTTGTCGAATTCTATTTTTCAGTAGCTGCTTGGTCTGCCCAACATCACATCTTTGACAGTCTTTTCATGGAATCTTATAAACAAGATTTGAATTTCCACCTAAAGTTCGTTTGTCCTTCAACTTGGAGAAAATTGAGCCAACAGTCAGCACATTAAAGAAGGCAAATTTTACGGACACAACACTTTTAAATATCAGGCCATTTGTACGGGATAAACCAGGAAGAAACGGAGACATGTAGAAGCGCATATCCCGAGAGTGAGCTGTCGTGTTGTTACCATTCCTGGAGTCTGAAATTATTTTGTTGACTAGACTGATTGGGTAGTTGTTCAATTTCAACATTGATTTTATCCGGTTGATATTTTCTGTCAAATATATGTCGCTACTCAGATTATGGACTCTTGACAACAAACCCCTCACGCCACCTATCTTTTGCGATATATCATGGTTTAAAAAAAAGTTCAGCAGTCTACCTGAACCACTGGGCTTCATGTACCAGCTTGTTGCCAATGTGCCATCATTCTGACGGTGTATCATTATATCTAGGAAGGGTAAATATCGGCTGTGCTCTACTTCAAAGGTAAATTACAGATTTTCGTGGAATTAATTAAAAACCGTCAAAAGTTCATCTAATTTGTCTGCTGGAACCGCCAAGATGGCATTATCTACGTAGATTCTAATAAAAGGTACCACAAATGTTAGTCTAGCCAACAATTCTGCTATTGAAAAATTCATAACTACCTCGGCAAACACGGGAGAGGCTGGATTTCCCATTGCTGAATCCTTCAGTTGCCGACAAATTTCTCACTAAACTGAAAGTAACTGGAGTTGAAAATATACTGAACTAAGTGAAGGAATGCTTCCTTTGGTAACACCGAGTAAGCTGATATAAACGCCCAGTACCTCTTAATTACACGCACCACAATCTCCCTTATTACATTGGTGAACAGAGATTCAACGTCCAATGACACCAGCACATAACCCTCCGGTATGATCACGTCTCGAATAAAATTCGCGAACTCGAACGAATTTTTCACACTGTACACAAACGAAGTGGTGAACGGGAAAAGAATTCTATGTATATATGTTGACAAATTGTACGTAGGAGAATCCAAGCAGCTCACAATGGGTCTAAGTTTGACACGTTGTTTGTGTGTTTTTCTTAATCCGTACAATTTAGAGGAAACTGAAGTGTAGGTACTCAACCTTTTTGACCAAGGTTCGTCAATCCAGCTCGAGTCCAACAAATACTTGACTAGATTGTTGGACCCCTCAATAGTGAATATGTTAGGGTATCAGCCAGCATGTCAATCATTCCGGATACGTACTCATCCCTGTACATTATAACTGTCGAGTTACCTTTGTACGCCGGTGATACCAAAATCTCAGGGAGGCTTTTAAGGAACAATTTGGTTTTCATAAAATCTCCAGTCAAAGGACTGGGTTGAAAATGGTGCGAACTGTGGAGGTAGTTGGTGATGAAGTTTGTTGACTGAGCTCTTATTATGTCCTTTCTTTCATCGGACATAGGTTGAGATTGATTGCAGTATTCGAGATCTTTCAGTACATTCGGAATAAGTATCTGTTTCTCCGATAGAGGTAAACTGAATTTTGGACCTGCTGATAGAATTCTCATCGCTCCTGACGGCAGCACCACTGTCTTGAATATTATATTATCGGTGGGTAAAGTCCTAGTAACGTGTTGATTGGTCCTTAGTGACTCGATATTTCTGATAGTGGAGTGTCGGATAGAACGAAACAAATTATCATAATTTGATCTACATCTTGATCGAAAATTGAGTACCAAGTCTGCGTTCGCAATGTTCCTCAATTCAGCGGGTGAGCTCTCACAGATAAGTTCAATTTTCCTGAGTTCAAAAATCATATATTTGATCTCTATTTTGAGAATAGACTTCTTGAATCTGTATAACAAATTACTCGCTTCATTATATAGAGGGTTATTGACGTTAATAACTACTTCATCAAGGCATCTGATGTTACGCGTGATATGATTTGGAATCAGTTGTTGACGGCGACATTCCAATAAGAATATTTTTCTGTTTTGTATTGATGCCTTTCTTTTGTCAAGTTTTATCAACTTTTTCATAACGAGTAGTACTCTGCACCCACTTAGACCTGTTGTGAGCTGTTTGGATTCTCGTACGTACAATTTGTCAACATATGTACATAGTATTCTTTTTCCGTTCACCACTTCGTTTGTGTACAGTGTGAAAAATTCGTTCGAGTTCGCGAATTTTATTCGAGACCCGATCATACCGGAGGGTTATATGCTGGTGCATTGGACGTTGAGTCTCTGTTCACCAATGTATTAAAGGAGATTGTGGTGCGTGTGATTGAGAGGTACTGGGCGTTTATACCAGCTTACACTGTTACCGAAGGAAGCATTCCTACGCTTGGTCCAGTTTATATTCAACTCCAGGTACTTTCAGTTCAATGGGAAATTCTTCAGGCAACTGAAGGGTTCAGCAATAAGAAAAGCAGCCTCTCCCGTGTTTGCCGTGGTTGTTATGAATTTTTTAAAGCAGAATGTTTTGCTAGACAACCATTTGTAGTACCTTTCATGAGAATCTACGTAGATGATGCCATCTTGGCGGTTCCAGCAGACAAATTAGATGCACTTTTGACGGTTTTTAATTAACTCCACGAAAATCTGCAATTTACCTATGAAGTACAGTACAACCGATGTTAACCCTTCCTAGATCTAATGATGGCAAATTGGCAACAAGCTGGTACATGAAGCCCAGTGGTTCAGGTAGACTGCTGAACTTTCTTTCAAACCATCATATGTCGCAAAAGATGGGTGTCGTGAGGGGTTTGTTTTCAAGAGTCCGTAATCTAAGCAGCGACATATATTTGACAGAAAGCTAACTCTCTGGACATGCGCATCTACATGTTTCCGTTTCTTCCTGTTTTATCCCATAAAATTGGCCTGATTTTTAATAGTGTTGTGTCCGTAAAATTTGCCTTCTACAATGTGATAACTTTTGGCTCGATTTTCTCCAAGTTGAAGGACAAACGAACTCTAGGTGAAAATTCAAATCTTGTTTACAAGATTCCATGCAAAGACTGTGACAGATAGTATGTGGGGCAGACCAAGCAGCTACTGAAAAATAGAATTCGACAACAAAGATCCGACTGCCAACCTCAAAACCCTAGTCGTGCCGACAAGACCGCTCTATCAAAACATCAGTTTGCTCTACAACACAGTTTTGATTTTTCCGAGGTCGAAATTGTTGATCGTTAAAAATTATACAAGGAGAGGAATTTGAGCTAGATGATGTATATCCACATGAATAAGAAGGAAAATCGTCGTACAGATATCCAAAATCTGAACGCGACGTATTGTTTCTTGTTAGATCGATACAAAGAATGTGTGACATGAAATACAGGTGTTTCGCTTGGTTTGTCCGGGGATCATCTCATGCATGTTTATTTATTTATTTATTGATTGCGAGTGTCAGCAGTTCTGAGCTGCGATCTTATTTTGTTTAATTTATTCTTAGACGTTTTACTTGTTTTTAATCTATGTATGAGCTCTGTATCCTATTTGTTTACAACAATCAACAATGTTTATTTTTAGGTAAGTTAGAATCTTGTGATTTTTACGATTTCTGACTACCATGTATCTTTCAGCCCTGAAGAAGTCCGGATATATAGATGAAACGTTAGCTATTCAATAAAATTCTGTTTCACTTCGACCAGTCCTCGTTCCTGTTAACGATAAATCCATTATACATCAAGGACGGGAAAGAACAAATATGGGTTCATTGTTTACATCTAAAAACAATATATAGAGTCTGATAGATGACATAGGTGGAAATTTTGATGATACAAGGGAACGAAGGTTACGTGACTTGAGCTTCAAACATAGTAGTTTTTAGTTGATTAATTTCGTAACACAATGCAAAGGTAGTTAGAATTCAGGTTGTAATGTAGCAAGAACGTTATTATAATCATTTCCTTTAACCGACTTAGCTGGAGGAAATATCGATATACTAGTATTATTTCGTAACTATTGGCACGTGTAAAAATTAAAATTGAAAGTTAGAATTAAGATATTTTATGGAAATTAGGAAATTGGTTGATTTACTGGGATTCATTGTACGTAACGTACATCGTACTTATATTGTTTGCATTAGCAATTCGTTGAAACCTCGAATGGAAACATCAGCTACAATATATTCCCATATTATTTAAAAAATCGTGACGCTAGAACCTTCGACATTCGAAATCCGTGGTTCCGAGCCCACAGCCACAATCTATAAGTCTATCATCACCTCAAGTGTCAGCTCGCCGTTGCAACAGCACATAGCGAGGATTGAACTCTTTTCAATGGCGTGCAATTTTTGACCAAGGTTCCATAGAAATATAATTTTTCCGTTTTGATAATGAGGTGTATTTGATTTATGGCTATTCGTTACATTTTATGTTCAACTAAATTTTCTCTAATTGTATGTTTGAACCCGTTGTTTTGGTTTTAGGTTTTTATGGGTTTATACTCCCAACATCTGAAACAGAATTATTGAAAATTAAATAAAAATTTTTTTTCTTCATGAAAAACGCCCTTGCAGATTGCAGTATCAACTATTTGTCAAGGGCAGTTTCTTGCAGAAAAGACTGCCTTATGTACAACATAGGAACAATACAAAAAATAAGGATAAAGAACTGTGACATTTCAGAGTACAAATCTGACTGTTTACTGT
Source organism: Myrrha octodecimguttata (assembly GCA_958510865.1). NCBI lineage: Eukaryota > Metazoa > Arthropoda > Insecta > Coleoptera > Coccinellidae > Myrrha > Myrrha octodecimguttata. Next base: position 14,768,871 of record OY294058.1, on the reverse strand, counting down.
TTCTGCTTCTTTGATTGGTAGTGGATAACCCTCTACAAACTCGGTTAAGTCACATTGAATTGTGAGTAAATACTTATGGTTCTCGATATCGGTAGGTAACGGACCTACAAGATCTAGAAAAATTTTTTGAAAAGTAGACGAAGCTGTGATAGTGATTGTCAAAGGTTCTTTCCTAGGTAGAGAATATTTATGACGTTGACAATCATCATCACACTTCTTTATAAATTTTTCAACATCTGTTCTTAAGCCGTTCCAAAAATATTCTCTTTTGATATTGTTGAACATGCGTCCGATACCTGCATGTCCACCAGTTGGAAGCATGTGAAAATCATTCAGAATTATTTGTCTTAATTCTTTGTCTTCGATTCGCGTCACGTCTCTGATTATATTAATTTTTAAGGATGTTCCTAAGATTTCGTTTTTGTAATTTGACAACAATTCTATAAATTTCATATTGCTAGCTAGCTTTATTAGGTACAATTCTAATATATCATTTTCGGCGCATAATTTTTCCAGTTTCCTAAACGATGTACCTAAGTCGTACTCTGATCGGATGTTCTGGTTAATGAAAATGACTTGTGAATTCACATTAAATATTAAATTCTCATTGTACTGGACTGAATGTTGATTTTTCAAATTACGAAATTCTTTTTCTGGAAGTGGCCTCAACTCAACACTTTTTGCTGGAAGTTTCAAAACTTCGACTACAACAGGGTGATCAATCCTTTTGCCATCGGAGGCGTTCGTCTCGTGTTGCTTGAAACCTACTTCATTTTTAGTTCGAGACCTCGTCATGACACTAATGTTTTCAACTACTATATCTCTCAATTCTTTGAGTTCTCCTGACTCTAGTTGAATACGTGATAATGCATCCGCTGTGACATTCTCTGAACCTTTTACATAATGAACCGTGAAGTCATATTCTTCTAAAATCAAACGGAATTTTGTTAATCTACTAGAAGGATTAGTCATATTGAACAAATAAATCAGTGGGCGGTGATCTGTTAAGATTTTAAATTTTCGTCCAAACAAATATGGTCTGAAATGTTTGACTGACCAAACTATCGCTAAAAGCTCTTTCTCGATTGTACAATAGCTCTTTTCCGCTGGATTCAAACTTCGCGAAGCAAAGGCTATCGGATGGTCATTAGAATTTGATAAAACTGAACCTAACGCAAATCCACTAGCATCTGTTCTAAGAATGAATTCATTATTCTCTGAAAAATTTGGATATTGAAGAATAGGTGCTGTCAGAAGGACTTGCCTTAAAGTTTGAAATGAATTTTCACAATCTTTTGTCCATTGAAAAACTTTTCCTTTGCGTGACAAGTTGTTCAAAGGTTGGGTGACTTCTGCAAATTTTCTAATGAACTTCCTATAATAATTAGGTAATGCAACAAATCGTTTTACCTCTTCGGCATTTGTTGGTATAGGATATCGTGAAAAAGCATCCATTTTCTCCGGATCTGGCGAAATGCCTTTATCCGAAATGATATGAACTAGATACAACATTTCCTTCTTCAAGAATTCACACTTACTAGGATTCAATTTCAAATTAACTTCTCTCAGGCGTTGTAATTTTTTTACAAGATTTTGATTATGGTTTTGCAAAGAATGACCAAAAACTATTAAATCATCTAAGTAAATGAAACATGACTCGTAATTTAAACCTGACATAGCTATTTTCATAAGCCTCGAGAATGAACTGGGGCTTGTTTTTAATCACATTCCTAGTCTTTTCATTTGATATTGACCTCCTTCAGTCTGCTATCGGGATGTAATTCTAACTGGTAATATCCTTGCGCTAAATCCAAATGAGAAAAGTAGATTGCTCCTGACAAGGAATCTAGTATTTCAGTAATGTTTGGTAGAGGAAATTTATCACCTTTAATTTGCTTGTTCAGTAATCGGTAATCTAAGACTACTCGAAATTTCTTAACTCCGTTTTGATCCGGTTTTTTCAGTACGATTAGTAATGGTGAGGACCATTCAGATTTGGCTTCCTCTATAATTCCGTCTTGTAGCATTTTTTCTACTTATTTATGAATTTCATTTTTCTGTGAATGCGGTAATCTATACGGTTTTACATAAACTGGTTGAGCTTTCGGATTGAGTAAAATTTTTTGACGAAATAAATTAGTTACAGTTAAAGGATCACCGTCTAGATGGAAAATATCTGCATATTTGGCACAAATTTTTTGTACGGAAGTTATTTCTTCCTTGTTTAATGAATTCGTTCAGTTACACGGTACTAACGTTTATGACCACTGAAAGGATTGGTACGTTTTCTTTGTGAGTTTTCCTCAGGCCGTTAGGTTTCTGTAGGTAAGGATTCATGTTTACAAAATAGATTTTCGATCGAGTTGAAATGAGGGATGATATGTCTGCCAAAGTAATTTTTTTAAAGTTTAGGATTTTTGGCTGTATGATCAACTGTAATTTCTGTCAAGTCTTGGCGATCAATGAAATCATTCATTTTCTCTATGTATTTCGATGATGGAAGGATAAAAGTGGCTTTTGATTCTTGTGCAAATCATATTACCCATTAATATTTGTTGCCTATTCGAGTGGACTATATTTTGCGTTAGGTTCGGAGGCGCTTTTTCAGTAAATTGACGACGTTGTAAAAAACCATCAAATAAAGAACTTAATAATCCTACTGGGATTCCTGAGGCTTGCTGTTTGGAGATTCTCCCGATGTTCTCCGAAGTCCAACTAGCCAGAGGACGGGAGTTGTCTAAAAATTTCTTCCGATGTGGAGGTCTTGTTGTTCTATTCGAATGATGGCTCTTTCAATCCCAAACAGGGAGGAAACGAAACAAAGCTTGCACTTCTCGGTAATAAACGGTTGAATTGTTTTATATTGGAAACTGATTTTATTGTTATAGAAGAAACTTCGAACTTATTTACTCTGGATACTCGAAAGCTTAGCGAATTTTACGTGAGAGCTACAATTCTAAAAATAAATTGAATTTTTCATGCTTTCGAAAACATTTTTCTTATAGATAAGATAAATTAAGCAAAACGGTCGTTGTACGGCACTTGTCAGTAAATTAATCAAATGAAATTATTGCGGGATAAGAATTCTGCCGAGAAGTGTCCGCCATATCTTCACAAGAAGCTGAGGTAAAGAACTGATATTCATAACTTGAACGTGAGGCATAGGAATCTGCTTTCTTGTCCCCAGCATAGAACATCGATCTTTCAAAGAAGTTTCTCATATAATATAGTGAAGTTTTACAACGCTGTTCCAACCGAATATAAAAAATTTACAATGGTTAGATTTAGGAAAGAAATCAGACCTCATCTTTTCCGTACGATAAATGTATAAAGTTCCTGATTGTCTACAGAAACTATAGTAGTACTCAATGTCTTGAATGCTTTTTTTTCTATGATTATCTTAGTTCTGCTTTATTTTGTTAATTTCCATTATATTGTCCTTTTCTGTTTTTCAATGGTCATTCGAATTCAATTATTTATGTAACAAGTGTTAAGTGGTAGGGCACCTTCTTGGTGAACTTCCCCTTGAGGTTCAATTTGGTGAAATAAAGACAATATTATTATTATTATTATTATTATTATTATAAATATACTCCATTCCCTATTACTGAGTCTATTTGCTTAAGCTACCATTTGTGAGGGGGAGATTCGGGTATTTAATAATCGGAGATACTTTCCTATTGGCCGACGATGATCACGTGATCGTAATCAGCCAATAGGATGAATCTCTCGGCCAATAGGGTGAATCTCCGATTCCCCAAATACCCTAATCTCCCTCGCACAAAAGACCCCTTTAATGTAACTACGTTGACACTCGTGAAACACCGCTTATGTCAAAATAATTCGGCCGGACTTTGTCAAGTCCTACATATGTTCATCAAATATTCTGTGATTTGTTTCAGTTCGTATGTAGTGTTACGGTTTTTTCTTAATTGGAATTGAAGAAACATAGAAAATAACTCACCAATGAACACAAATTTCATATATATACTCATTCATTACCATAATATACATTTAAGTTAATTCCAGGCATCAAACATAGTGAATTCTATTATAAAATATAAGAAATATCCGAATCAATCACTATCCAGTAACAAATCCAGAGAATTCATTCCAGTATTTCGATAGTTTAGTCAGGGCACATAATTCTTCAGAATTATCTTTGTCAACAGGCTCCTCATAATTTGAAAGTACAAGATTTTGTATCAATACCTTGAATTTTATAAAATGCCTTATCTCGTCAAAAAGTAGTAAATTATGAGGAATTTACGTGAGATTTTGTTGATAGTTATTATAATTGGTTTGAATTGAAAAAAACTAGCAATTACAAGTAGAAAATAGATATAGAATTTCGAAGAAAATGTATATTTAGGATAGAAAATATGTCTCGACCCATCAGTTGCATATAATGTAATTATCAGGTTTCTGAAGAAACAAAATTGCAGCTAAATTTTAGAAATAGGGTTTTTTCAGTATAATGAAAGCATATTTTGGCGATTGTAAGTAGAAATTCATGAATACTGGGCAAATGAGATGGTGATCTTAGAAAATCGTAACATTTTGACGTAAATGTGAAAAATTTCGTATATTAGAGATTTAGAACATAGGCGAAATTTCCTAGATCAGGTTCGAAGAAGAAAAACTTACATCTGAGGGAAAAACTGCGAAATCATCATTTTAGAAGACATTTTGAAAATTCATGGCCTTACTAGATTTTGAAGAAAATTTGGAGAAGGTATAAATACCGAAGCTTGAGCACACAGTTTTTAGTTCATTCTCAACCATCGTCAAGACTGTAGCTGCTCCTCGTACAAATTTTTCGAAAATATTCCAGTCAGAAACCAAAGTAAATCTAAATTGAATCAAAGTGACTGGCATCCTGCGAGCAAAAATAGAAAGTAAATACATGAAATCTTGAAACTAAAACGAGATAAACTTACCGAAAAAGAAAATCCAGAAGTAATCAAATTCATACAAGTGAATTGTAGACACATAAACTTCGATTCAAAAGTCAACCCTTGGCACTTTGGAACTTGCAGAAAATAAGCAAGAAGGAAATTGGAGGTTATAACTGTTATAACAGAAACCCAAATCACAGCACACCAAGAAACAAAGTGACATAGTCTAGAAACACCGTGAATAAGAACAAAAAGGACATTATAATAAGTTTTTCAAACTTAATTTGATTAGTCTCAATTATACAGATTGGAGTTGTTTGAACTTTGATTGCCTCCATAGAAGTGATTGTATTATATCTGGTTTATACCTCGTCACGATTTCATTCGAAAGACAATCAGAAAAGAAATTTAATCAGAAAATCACTGAATGACAGAAAGGTGACCAGCTAGCTCACAAAAAATAAGGTTATTTTCTCTGCTTTGATTTCGAGTTATTGATTTATGGGGCGCCAGGTTATTTATCTGCCCAATCACCTATAGTTCGAAATTACCAAAACAAAAAGTGAATGAATTATTTTCTTGAAAGCAAGAAGGTGAAACAGAAAAGAAAATCCAAATTTGTATGTACACTTATAATTTAATGATTAAGCTATAATTATCGACTTTATATTATTTATTAATCCTAACGCCCTATATTATCTATCCTAACCTTATAGTTATTAATTCTAAATATGTCTACCTTGAACTTAACGAACTATCTAGCCTACCTATACTTAATATACATAAACCTAATTAATTTCTATCATATCTTCTCGTCTGAATTAATATTTTTATATATATACGGTAAATATTACTCACAATGTCGAATATGGTTCACCAAAATACTCATACGTAACATGCTCATCTTGTCCAGGTCACCTTCTAAATAAGTAAACCAAAACAACCAAGATGTCATCCGAATTGTTTTATAGTTGAATCATAATAAAAGTCTTCCAATATTTAGCCACCACTAGCAATAGATGTAGAATGGAACAACAAAAAAACCCTTTAACAGTAATTATGTCCTGTCGGTTCTTCCTCTCCAATATCAATAATTTAAACTCACCCAAGTTGTTGTTGGGGTTTTACTCAGAGTGACAAAAAAAATCCTCTCTATTGAGATATCAAGCTTCAACACAAAAGTCCTGAAATAGTTGAGAGAGATGTTTGTAAATCCGTAAAAGGGTAAGTTGAACAACTTTTTGTAAACTTTCTCTCCGGTCACTTGATGAAAATTCCGATTCCATATGAAGATTTAATTATTAAAGGAGAACCGGCACAACCATATGTATCAGCCACATGGCGCACCGTCGAATACGCTCGAACTCTGTTGTCAACTTGCCCGCTAAATTTGAAAATTTCAATCATACAATTTACACGTAACAACCTTCTCAGTAGATGTGGAAGTGAAGCTCATGCCACGAGACACTCAGATCATTACAGGTTTTAGGCTAACTTGATTGATATTTTTTTGACAGTTCTGAAAACCGGTCATATGGAACATTTTAACCCAATCATGTCAACATAACACTGATAATTTCATTCAGTGCAAATATCATTCACTCTGACGTCCATAGAGGACTCGACTCTATTCCTTTTAAGAGGTGCAGTTAACTATTTGCAGTAATGCGTATTTAAGGAGTTTTCTGGACTTAATTTCTAAACGTTTCACAGAAGTCCACATTTTTGATGAATGGACGATACTTTTCGTCACGATATATTGGGTAGAAATTAAAATTTTCGTCTTTCTTCGATATATCCACATCTCGCAAGTAAGTATCTGAGATAAACCTTCAGATAAAACACCTGAAAATTTTTTCCTCGATTACCTCCTGAACTTAGCTTTCATATAATTAATTACCTCATTTTATCGATGCCTGTTATGGGAACAGAAATCTCTTACAATTCGGAAAATTAAAAAAAAAATGCTAGTGATATTCTCCTCATGAAATTTCGCATTAATTTTCAAGTTGTTCCGAATCAAATATACAACTCGATCAAATAGGACTGTTCTCCGTTATGAAAAAAAGAAATTTCAGCTGGCTATAAATTTGAAGCCGTTGAGCGCATTTTGTCCATTAAAAACTCAACTGATAGCTAGGTATATTCCTGCGAAAGTGAGAGCACATATACAGTCGGACTTTCAAACGAACGGCTTTCCAGATGGAATTGAACTTGACCACGGATTCTTTTTCAAGGAGATCAAACTAATTATTTGAGATAATTTCAGCTGGCAATTCTAAATTAACAGACATTTGGACAAAACGCTCTGTTCCCCAGAATAAGCGCGTAAAGGAAGTGCATTAAATTTCCTCACATGAAAATTGAGGCAAGTAAATAGGGCACAATTTTTGCAGAGAAAAAGAGAGTTTTATTCTGTCGAAGAAGTCCTTCAAATTTGTCTACATTATACTCTTGCGCACATAAATATTTGATTCCGAATACCTCAATGTGCTGTGTGAAGATGATGAACAGAAAATCCCCCGCAATGAGTCCAATATGTTCTTTTCCTGTTTATCTTAGAAAAGAATCGAATTTTTTTGATTAGGTCTTCAGCAGTATTTTTTTAATTTTCACCAGTCGGTTTACCAAACACATAATACAAAAGAAGGTAACAATGCAGCAAATTATTCGGTATTTTCAAACAAACACGAAACCCATATCATTACGGAAAATCTTGACGAAAAAAACTATTAGTCAACATCAACATAAACTCCTTTTGTGAACTGCTAGACGAACCAGCGTTTTCAAAATGGGCACCGTGCGGGCGAAAGAAATTAAGAAATGAAGAAAAATCCAAACCATTTTCCTGACGTTCTAAAACTTTCCAGAAACAATTTCAAGATCTGAAAAATGATTGAGGGCAATTCCCTTGCAAACTCAACTGTTCCATATTTATGATCGTGCAGCCCGCACATAAAACCGTGAGTAAAACTTCGAAGAGCCTTTTTCTTGTTCTCATATTTCATCCGAAATAGGTTTTCCGACGAAAGCCGAATATGAGCATTAATTTTTACTAATATTAGAATGTCACTGGTTTTTGAACGGCACCAGATGGTTCGGAAATTGTGACAAATTGCGCTGGACAGCAGCCTGTTCCACCAACTTTTCTCCCCAGCAACGGACATTCAAAACCGCAGCCGGAAGTTCTGAGGGCTGAGTATGCTACCACCTCGTTTTCTGTTCGACGGAGAGAGAAGTTGGCAATATTGGAACAATGCGAGAATTCTTTTATAGCTTTTGGTTTACGCGGATTCATTTTGTATTGGGACATTCGATTTTCTTCTGATTAAATCCATTCACGTGTAGAATTATATAGTTATATTTAAATTGATCATTCTCATTTTACAATTCTTTGCAGGAGAAAAACAAACCGGTTGCAAACAGCGAACAGTTTGTTACCAGAAATTGCGGTAATTTTGGTGTTCATCAGAGTATTTTAGATCATGATATGCTTTCAAATCGTGCCAAATTCGCGAATATGTCTCGATCATACGTTCAGACATGCTGAAAAACGACATACATTTCAGAGTCTACATATTTGAGGAAAAAAGTAGGAATGAATCAGTCGATTCGTTCTAGTTTAAAAGGAATTATACAGAACCATAGCTATTCTGTTGAAAGCTTCACAAAATATCTTCTGATATATCACCATATACTTTATTGTCATCGAAGTAGTGTTAATGAATGAGACAACCACAGATGTCTATGATTATGAATTATATTCACACATAAGCATCACAGAAGATAACCTCACTCTATGCACAGCATACTTAATCTGTGACTACACTGACTCCCAATATTTCCGCAACGAACAACGATGCAAGTTTACAACAAAAGACATCGAACAGTATCAGTGGAGTTAGTGTAATTGGTGTAGTGCATGTAGGTACAACGAACAAACCTTTTATGTCAGTTGATACAATTCGTGAGTTCGATGACACTAGAATATATATGAGCTTGTAATATCAATAGCGAAGGATTTTATATAGGAACTTCAGAAGAATAGTTCTTTATTATTCATTCTAAATGAGTATATCAACCCCTACTGACTCATTTCAATTAGAAAGTTCAATCAAATGAGGTTCGTAAGAAAAATATTGATAAATTTTTCATATTCTTGAAAAATGAAGACAGAAGAATGAATGAACATGAGGAAATTATTTTTATAGCGTGTAAAAAAAAAACTTTTCTGAGAATCGTGAAAGAAAAATACCCGTCAATTAAATGAAATTCCTAACAAAATATACTGAATTATCTTGCCACCATCAACATAAGGGTGAGGAGCTCCATCTACGTTTTGCCACTGATGTTTGACAATATTCAGATATTAACCTCACCAACCAGTTGATAAGTCAGAGTGGTGCTGTAAAATGATAAGTATGATCTGAAGATTTGTGGCCTCTAGACTGCTCTTTCATTGGGCCATTTTTGCACGCATGTTCTAGGGAAATAGCATGCTATTGTTTTGTCCAATTGTCTGTAATCTTCGAATTTTGAGACGAAAATGATCTCAAACGACTAGGGTGGACTCACTGATGACGAAATCTGGTTTCAGAATAGATTCTGTTCGGCCGCAGACACCTTAACTGTCGAAAAAAGTAAGCTAGCGACTTGAAACTTTCAGGGTATTTCGCGCATTGGAGTGCTGCGGTTAAGTTCGTTTATTTATTTATTTAATAGGTAAATCTTAAAAACACCACCTAAGCAGCAATAACATGTAAGAGTACTCACACCAAGAAAACAACAACAAAAAAAGGGGAAAAAAAACATCGAATCACTCTATAGAAAGAAAACAGTTTCTTATATCTTTTATGCTACAATTAAATTAATCAATATTATTTTTTCTCAAAAATATATTGCACTGCCTGTGCATATGTTTCACGGGGGAAGTATTGAAAGGACTAACGTGAAATACAGGGTCTTTCACGAGGAACCTCACCCATATTTATACGGGAAACTACTGAACGTATTTTCATGAAATTCAGCACTTATAGGTATTTCACGATGTTGATGAAATCTAAAATATTTTCAAGGCATGAGCACCTCCGGTTTTTCCGCAAATGACGTCAACTTCCGTTTTTCAAATTAGAACACCATTTTTTTATTGCAGAAATAGATTCCTTAGAAAATTTCAATTTATTTTGATGTAACATTTTTCAGTTTTGGTTGGAAAATTCTCTCTGAGCGGGAAAATTCGAAAAAAAAATCGAAAATAGAGCTCCGCTGAAACAAGAATAACTTCGAGGTTTTTGGATGGAAAATTTTCATTTTTGGGATTTTTCAAGATGTAAGATTGATGTATCCACTTTGAAAATCGAAATCTCGATTCATGATACAGGGGGTGAAAAAATCGCTTTCAAAGTTAGGGATGACAAAATCGTGAAAAATTTTTCAAATTAGAACCCCATTTTTTTATGGCAGATATTGAATCTACGTTAAAAAATAATGTGAGTGTATGCAGCATACCCTTGCCCTAAAATGGATATTTTCTGAGTTATTCACAAAAAACTGTTTTTCGTCTTGAATTTTCAGCTATTTCTTTTCCCTTCACGCCAAAAAGATGAAATTTTCAGGAATTGTTATTTGAACCATGCTGTAGATTTTTCACTCCTTCTTGAAACCGACTTCAAGTTACTATTAGGAGAACCATGGCAAACTCTCGCAGTTATAACTAGAGAAGATGCTCAAAGTTTTGACCGTTAATTTCTAGACATTTATTTATACGTCTCAGGAATGCTTCGTGCGTTGCTCTTCTTATTTCATCGGGAGGAAGAGATCTGCAAAAGTGTTTAAAAACCAAATTGAGTTTCAAAACTATGAATCTAAAAATCTAAACAAACCTGAACGCATTTCTGACTCGTTCTATGCAGTCCTCTTTATCAGTCAGGAGTTAAATCGGGAGAACGTGGTGGCCAAAGATGTGGACCATTGTTCGCCAACCATCGATCTTCAAATAGCCTGTAGAGGCTATTTGACACATTGAGTGAATTGTGTGGAGGCGCGCCATCTTGTTGATACCATAAGTCATTATGGTTCTGTACTAGCGGCTCAATTATTTGAGTCAATATGTCAGAATATCTATCTCCTAAGGGAGAACATTCTTTAAATAATGCAAACATGTGTAGTGTTCTATCTTACCAGTTAAAGTCCCATCATAAATGTGAACATCGAGAATTGCATTATTTTTGATGGCGCAAAAAACATTGAAACTCCAGGTCTCTTGAAAGTTCCATTGTCTGAAGTGGTGGTTGTTCTCTTCATCCCAATAATCACTGTTATGCCTATTGAAAGAACCGTTCTTTGTGAATTTAGATTCATCTGTCCAAATTATAAAGTCCAAAAAGTTTTCATTATCTTGAAATCGAATCATCATAGCTTCGCAAAACTCTGTTCTCCTGACGAAATCAGTTTCCTTCAAATGCTGTACCCTATTGAATTTATATGGGTGCATTTTATGTTTTTTTAATATTCTCCAAACACTCGATTGAGATAATCCCAGATCAATCTCGGCATCTTTGAGAGAATTTTGAGGATTCACACGAAAATATGCAAGAACTGTAATTTCGTTGTTCTCATCTTCTACTACACTTTTTTCTCTGTGTGTAGTTTTCTTAACGATAGATCCGACATTTCTCAAGTTTGTCATGGTTCTGTTAATGGTATCTCTCGTTGGTCTGGGTCGGTCAGGAAACCTCTCAATGAACAGTCGAATCGTTCTATCTACAACTTTATTACATTCTCCATGAAGTAGAATGAGATTTAAATAATCTTCATTGGTAAAATTAGGCATAGTGATCGATTTTATAACTTAATACGAATTATCACCAAATTAATAGTAAACACAAAATGCTACTGAATAAAGAGGAATTTGGCAGATGTAATTAATGATATCTATCATTAAAAAAAAATAATGTAAAACAAGGTAAGTTTTTGCATATGGTTCATAAGGAATTATTTATTTATCACTGGAGAGAAAACCGATGGCCGATTAGTTGAAATAAAGAGGTTTCCGATACAAATTCGAATCCAAATTCGCCATCTATTTAGGAACAACCTGTAACTTTTTTCTCTTGCATATTAGGGTAGTAAAATCTAAAACATGGTTTAAGAAACAGTTTCTGAAAATGTCATCTTTTTGGCGTGAAGGGAAAAGAAATAGCTGAAAATTCAAGACGAAAAACAGTTTTTCGTGAATAACTCAGAAAATATCCATTTTAGGGCAAGGGTATGCTGCATACACTCACATTATTTTTTAACGTAGATTCAATATCTGCCATAAAAAAATGGGGTTCTAATTTGAAAAATTTTTCACGATTTTGTCATCCCTAACTTTGAAAGCGATTTTTTCACCCCCTGTATCATGAATCGAGATTTCGATTTTCAAAGTGGATACATCAATCTTACATCTTGAAAAATCCCAAAAATGAAAATTTTCCATCCAAAAACCTCGAAGTTATTCTTGTTTCAGCGGAGCTCTATTTTCGATTTTTTTTTCGAATTTTCCCGCTCAGAGAGAATTTTCCAACCAAAACTGAAAAATGTAACATCAAAATAAATTGAAATTTTCCAAGGAATCTATTTCTGCAATAAAAAAATGGTGTTCTAATTTTAAAAACGGAAGTTGACGTCATTTCCGGAAAAACCGGAGGTGCTCATGCCTTGAAAATATTTTAGATTTCATCAGCATCGTGAAATACTTATAAGTGCTGAATTTCATGAAAATACGTTCAGTAGTTTCCCGTATAAATATGGGTGAGGTTCCTCGTGAAAGACCCTGTATATCACAATTTACCATTCTTAATGTTATCTTTGGTACACGGAACATTATAAAGTTCATCAAATCACAGTTTCCATATTTGATGCTGTTAATTATTTCATATACAAAAACAACACAGTGCATATTTCTCTTGTGTTGCAGAGACTGCAGGTTAAATTCTTTCAGCAAGTTATAGGTAGGCGTCAGGAAAGGATATACACCATTTTTCTTTTGAAACAAATACTTAAGGAACCTCTTTTGTACTTTTTCAATAAAATTGCTGTTGCTTTCAGCATCAGAAGCCCATATCACAGATGCGTATTCAAGGTTTGATCTAACTAAGGAATTATATAATCTAATTGTTGTTACAATGCTGAAGTGTTTAGAATTTCTGATTTCAAATCCAAGAACTTTGTACGACTTATTTGCAATTTCTATGTAATGATTATTAAACTTCATATTTGGCTGCAGAGGAACCCCGAGATCTTTACATTTGGTCATTCTAATTGAAGTTTGATTATCAATCGTGTATTCACTTTCAATAAAGTTAATCTTACGTGTAAATGAAATAATAACACACTTTTCTATGTTTAATATCATATTGTGATCTCGAAACCATTCCACAACTGAGTTAAGGTCTTTCTGCAACTCTTCACAGTCATTAAGAGGGCGAACAACCTTAAAAAGTTCAAAGTCATCAGCGAAGATCAGACACAGGCAGAATCTCAAACATTCAGGCAAAGAATTTATAGAAATAAAAAATAGAAGAGGCCCTTAATTGCTCCCTTGTGGGACAGCTGACGTGGCGTGAATTACATCGAAAAAAAATTGCCAATCTTTACTCGTTGAAACCTTAATTCAAGGTACGATTTCACAAAAGCACATGCTTATCTGAAAAGCCGAAGAGTCGAGGATACTAATAGGGTGATAGTTCTGAATGGGCGAAATCGGCAGAATGATTTCTAACTTACAGCCATTTAAAATTTTTAGGTTTTTTTTATAGTATTTCACGAACAATTGGAGTGATAGGATTGAAACTTGGCAGTTAATTGGAGCATAACAACGTGCAATTTTGAGCGGAATTTTGTTGGGATCGTATGGTCATTCAATCAAAAAAAATTTCGAAAAAACTTCTATGGAAACTGTTGCATTCCACAGCAGTGTACCGAACTGCAATTCGGTACTGCTATTAATTTCGGAGATGTTGGAGAAAAATAAATTAAATTTTGTGGTTTTCTTCTCGATATCGTTGTTTGTTTCGTAATGACCAAAAAAATACTGATTCAATCATGATGAAACTTCGCAGTCAGTTTGAAGATGCTGAACGACAACTTTGTGCAAAATTTCGTGATGATCGTGCCATTAGAACAATTTGTAGGATTTTTTTTTCAAATATTCGATATTCTGGGATCATTCCACCATATATCCTCATTAATCACTGTATGAACCTTCAAGCTGTCACTTTTTGATCAAGTACTGGATTTTAATTCGATCTGATGTGTATTTTTGGAAATATTGTAAGAATAAAATTTTGATGGGTATATCTGCGGAATCATTGGGTAGATTTTACCTATTCACGAATTTGGCCTTCGTGATGAAGGTCAAAACCCTCTCTACAAATAACGAGTTTCTCAGTTGTTTCTTCCGGCAGTTATTGTGTTAACGGTTTTGGAGGAGGTTTGGGGCTTAATTCCGAAAGTTCAGTTCGTGAATGGATAAGATCCACCCAATGATTCCGCAGATATACTTATTTAAAATTTCACTTTCCCAATATTTCCAAAAATTCAGATTGGATAGAATTGAAATCCAGAACTTCATCGAAAAAAACTAGTAAAGGACTGCTGTGAAAGCTGCAGCTTTTGCGCGCGTGTTCAAATTCGATCGAGATGACCACTTTGGCAACCGTCATCTTTGTCGAACATGTGCGCAAAAGCTGCTGCCTTCACAGCAGTCCTTTACTAGTTTTTCAATGAAACATTTGATTATACTGAACAGGACATTCATCTCGTTCTTCTGAAGGAATATTTCCCTCCTGTACTTTACCATTGAAATTGGCAGACATCTAGTGCTCCCTGTTAATTAGATCATTATCAAAATGATAACAGTAATTTTGATTGATCCTTCAAGATGTACCTTACAATTAATGTAATGGACAAGTGGCAAAAATATTAATATTCAATGTTTCAGAGAATTATCACAATAATACTCATTAACAGTATAGAAATATTTGTTCATTAATAACAACACAACCACTTTCTCAAACCGACTAATATAATGGAATTGAATTGAAGACCGCTGTGCTAATATAAAGCTACTGTATACTACGAGGTAGATGATTGAAGAGTTCGACACTTTGATATAGTAGAGACATTTCAAACTAGGAGGTCCTATGCAGAGGAAATTCCAATACATCCTTGGTTTTTGTATTGAGTGAAGGCTAACTTTATAATTTCACAATGCTGTCATTCTTTGTCTCATATGAGATTCATCGCAATATTAATAAAGAGGCATGTATTAGAATACCATCATTCGAGAAACGAGGTCTTCAGAAATATCGTGGAGTGGCGTGAAATATAGTGCGGAGTACGAAAGAGTACTCCGTACTTTCTTATTTAGAATTTCAACGTTATATCTGCAATAGCTCAAAAAGAATGGAAGCAATCAGATTGAAACTTCGTGATCAATTGAATGAGTTGATATTATTCAACTGATAACGAAGTTTCAATTTACTACGTACAAGATGCAAAATTTTGTGTCAATGTAATTATTCGAAATGAAAGACCTCATCACACGTCATTGCTCATTGCTCAACAAGAATTTCATGTAGTTTCTAAATTCATCAGTGTCTACCGATACCGACTACATTGTGATGACTTGAAGTGAGGCAGTGATGTCAGAATAACCCATTCCTCATAATCTGACGGAGTCCACACCATCGAATAATGATAAGAATCTGATCATTACGTGATCCCACTACATTTGAGCTTTCGTAAGTAGAACTCACCAGAGTGTCAGCAGGGTTGCCAGAACGTTTGGCTCGATTTCCCCAGTCGAAATTCAAAAATCCCCTAAATTCGAGACTTTTCAAAAAAATTGCCCAATTTATTTTTTTTATTATTGTAATTTCAAATTATGGTATTTACTGAATATTTGTTCCTAAATATCTCCAGTTAGTCTCAAAATACCCCAAAAATGAATTGCTTAAAAAAAATCCTCAATGCAAGTTTGTAATGAATGAGGTTAGTTTTCGCGAAAGAGGAATAGAAAGAGGGTTTTTTTCGCAGAACTTTTCAATACGAAAACAACAAATGTATTGCTAGTTTATTTCGTCATGACATAGAAAATGATACGAATAAGTTATTTCGTGGAGAATGATGATGAATTCAAAAATCACCACTTTACTGATCCAAAAATATTTTAGATCACTTTCGTTTATACTTCCGTAATTCAATACTCTGACAATACCGACGGAAGGTGTAGGGTGGAAACTAAATAAATTGGGGAATTTTACTACCCTCCTAACCGAGGTTCCGACAAAGCCGACGCAAAATGGAACTGGTTTATCTGTAACTGTTTATCCTCATAACCGTCATAATAATGAGAGGTAATAAACTGAATTGAAGATCGGAAAGGATGGTCGAGGGTGAAACTTTCACTGGCCTTCCTCTATGTCTGTCATGAATCTTGAAAACATCGGTACTTTCGTCATAACATCGTTTCCGGATTCGTAAAATACCGAAAATTGCAGTTTTTCTGATTCCCTAATCAAGAACGGGAAAATTCATCAGACCACTAGACTGGATTCGAGTCGAGTTGTCCAAGACCTAAAATCCCCTGACAATACCCAGTTAGATTTTTTCCCCAGAAAAAAATCCCAGAAAAAAAAATACCCAAAAAATCCCCAAAGGAAAAAAATCCCCTCATTTCTGGGGAAAATCCCCTAATCTGGTAACCCTGAGTGCCAGAGACCCATGGAGCGCTAGCGTCCCCTGCACTAGGTGGCCATAAGTACGGTACTCCCGACGCAAGTGATAAAATGAAACGCGCGTGTCCGTAGTAGGGGCTGAGAGATCGAGTGCGCTACAGAAAAATCAAAACGCCCGACTCAGAGCAGTATTTCTTGAAGATCCAACTATTAAAAATTAAAAAAAATGTTTTACGGAATGATGTCTGAACAGATTGTTTTCTTCGGAGACTACTGATTACATTTTCAATGAATCAAAAGCAGATCTTGAAGTCAATATTTAACAACAGTATTCAAAATTTCAATTCAATCCGATATTAATTTTTGCAGATATTGGAGAGAAAATATGTCAAATTTTGGTCTTATTTGAAATTTTGGGGTGATTTCCTCTATATTTCGATAAGTACTGATACGATTAGATTGAAACGAGTTGAATAATACATAGGGGTCACTTCAAACAAAATTTTTGTGGAGTTCGTTTCGATAAATGAACGTTAAGAGAATATTTCGCCGGAGAAATAGTTTCTTCGGAAATTATTCACCAGATTTCAATGAGATTTGACACAGTGCTCCACATTCGAGTGTGATCAGACATTCATTTTCATTCATGGCTTTTTTGAATTTTGAGTTTTTTTTCAATATCTTCAGAAGAACTAACGCGATTAGAAATAAACTTCCTAGTTAGTTGAATAGAACCGAGGAGCATATATATGCAGAATTCTGTGGGTATGGTACGGATAGGAATTAAAATCAAAGATGAATAGAAAATTTTCCAACTTTTCAAAAACAATTAATTTGAGAAATCAGTGTTCAGCAACGGTTTCCAATTTCAAATTGATGCGATATTTATGTACGAGATATTGGGAAAAACTATGTCAAATTAATTGGTTTTTTTCTCGTTATGGCATTTATTTATAGATGAACTCTAAAATTACTGGTGCGATTATAACGAAACATAGTGAGTTCTTGGAAACTGCTGTTGTGCAAATTCGAGCGAAATTTCATGATGATCGTTTCATAAGTGAAAATTTGAAGGAAAATAGTTTCAGATAATTTATATTTTGCAATCAACTAATCAGTTGTCCTCAAGAAATTCTTCATAAGTCTTCAAACTCTTTTTTTCAGCCATTTTTGGGATAGATATATCTGAGGAATAATTGGATGGATTTCAGTAATTCAGGAATCCGGCAAACTCCAAAATGCCCCACAAGTATTTAATCTATCGGCATATTCTTTCAGTTATTGTGTTAAGGATCCGGGGTTAGACCGGCCGCAAACAAATCAGCTTCTGGGAGGAAGGGCTAAGGTCGAATTCGTGAATGGTTAAATCCGCCCAATGATCCCGTAGATATGCCCATTCACAATTTTATTCTTCCAATATTTCCAAAAATACAGATCAGATCCAATTTGAATCAAGCATTCAATAGAAAAATAATAGCTTGCAGATTCCTTTATTTGGGACTAAAATACGAAGGCAGAATTCGTGAATGGTTAAATGCGCCAAATGATTCACAGATACACATTCAAATTTTTCCAAAAATACGGATAGGATCGAATTTAAATCACTTAATTGAGAAATAATAGCCTGGAGGTTCATGTAGAATTTCGTAGGACTCTATAAAGAGGAGCTCTCAAAATGCATTCCTTATTTCTCCATTGCAGCATCAAAACTGATTTTATTCATTCCTTCTGGAGGACAGTATGCTCACGAAAAGATAAGATGGAGATTTAACTACAAACATTTAGACGTAATGTTGGAGCCCTGAAATGAACACTAGAAATCAAATAATGAACACTCACAAAATATTGAGGAAAGATATAATTTTGATTTCTGAGCTATTGCTAAAGTAATTCATAGCGAAATGATAAATATAAGGCATTAAATCAGTTTTATTATTGACATGTTCTGAAGAATTAGCTCTGAGACTCTATAAACCAACTCTGCCTAATAACAAACCAAAATGGGTCAGATTCAAGCCTGGTGTGGCAAAACCTCATTCATCCTGAGTAGCCATAACGTAATAATATGAGAGATCGATAACGTGTTACTTGTCTTGCATAGAGATGTCCCAGTTGGGTGTACACAGACTGCCGGAAAGCGCATTTTGATGTTTCTAGAGCAACGGCTCTATTATTCTTTCGGAAAATCAAGAGGAAATGTTCATTCTTATCTCTGAGATGCTCCTCTCACGGCGTAGGACTCATGTGGAAACTTCTGCCTGGAGACATGTTTTAATGCACATATTTGGGTCATTGTGTAACCCCTTCATTAAGACTTAAAACGCTAGATTTGAAAGGCGGATTTAAATTCTTTGATTGTGTTGTATCTGGGTTACTCCATTTCAGCCAGTTACTGTGAGGATATTCAAATAATCCGTATTCAAATGAATAGAGTCGAGCGGAATTGAAAAGAATTTCATGAAGATTTGAAGACTTGACATTAAAATGTCAAATAACTTTTAAGTAATATTGTATTATTGTGGCAAAACTGAAGTCGATATTTTATTGTCTCGAAGATTCTGCGGGGATTTAAATTCATTCATGAAAACATTTACGAGCGCAGAAATAGAATTGTTTCAGAAAACAAAAAATCAGAGGCCACTATTTGATGTGTTATTATAAATATCATGGTGACTATTTATCTATTGCTCTTCAACCTGATGATTTATTGAAACGTTTCTTATTTAGAGAAAAATATATTTCCTCCAAAGACCCGTAATGTTTCTTTGAGTTCACAATGAAATGGGGCAACGAAAATGATACAGTGCAAAAACTGAAGGCTTTGAACGCATCGAACGCTGGTAACATCAATATTTTCATGTACAGAAGGAATTATCTGGAAAATTAGTCCGAATAAAACAGTTTTCACATTCTTCTGATATTCAACCTAGTGTAAGTGAATTTCATTGAGTCAATCATCGATACTACACTAAAGTTAATAGAAACGTAAACAGCGCATACAATTTGTTGTTGGATTTTAATTCGACATCAATAAATGACGCTTACGAATCTATCACTCTCGCCTATTAAAAAGTCTCTTTTTGAACCATGAAAAGTCTTCATTTCTGTGATGAGCTTTGATGGTGGTCAACAAAATTTGAAATATCATACAACTTCAGAATAATATCATGAACTATATCGTAGTTTCTTGAAGAAAATTATATTATAACTTCAATGTGGCTATATTATTTCAAGATTGATATGTCCGATTGTGTAGAAAATCCACCAAGTACCAATGAGATATCAGCTATATTAAGTTGAAGGCAAACTTGTAGCGACTAGGCAGTTGAACAAAAAAATTTTATTCATTCCTTCAATACATACGTCATAACATAAATGAATATGAAATATGTACAAAAATCAGAGGAAAAAACATCCACTAGTAAAAGTATCAAAAGCATAAAACATTCCAGTATGAAATTCATTAAATATCGCAGGTGAAGTAAGATTGAAATTCAGCCTTATTCTAATTGTTCATAGCAGCATAAGATTTATAATAATTGGACGATCGAGGTTCTGATTCTAATCTCGAAAAATAGCAGCAATATTTCTTCAACTTTATTCACTCTCAAAAGAAGCTTGACACTCGATGGAAAACTTCTCCAAGCAGAAGACTTCCTTTCGTTCTTGAACTATCAGTAGGATGATTCCATTTCGCCATTTCATCTCAATGTGAAAGGTTTTATTGCAGTTTTCGCCATATTCTCAATGAAAAGCTTGTCGGCCATATTATGAGTCCAACACCGAAATCAAAAATAGGGAATATTGAAGCGATATCTATATTAATAAACCAAGTTCTATCCATTTCATCTAATGTGTTATTTCGATAATTCTAAATCTAGACATTCAAAGAGATTTTTCATAATTTTTTTTTCTAAAATCTTTATTGAATTGGAATCGCTTGAAGGTTTCACAATTCACTTCTTATTTCAGATAATTATGGTTAAATGCTCATTTTTCTTATGATATTAACTATTATATCATAACCAATAAAGCTTCAGGATCGAAAAAAAGAATTTAATCTTCAGCATTGCACCTTCTTATCATCTCTTCAAAAGGGTTACATAAACTTCAGATCTTGTGATTCTCTTGATACTGGCCTCCACGTGGTTTAAAAAAGGCGAAGACTTCAATTTCATTGTAATATCTTTTTTGGAACGTACCTTCTTCCTTAAAAGCAAACACTACCTCGAATCTGATGGGGTGACTTTTGTTGGCCAAAGTTCGATTTTTTCAAAAATTTTTTTTGGGTTGATCATAAAAGTAAGAATGTGCATTGTTGCCACATTCTATATTCAAAAATTCTCGGGAAAATAAAACTAAAATGGAAAATTCACGAACATTGCGCATTATCACAAAAGAATTAAGTACATCGAAGAACATTTCAAAAAATAATCACTAAAGCCCGCAAAATGGTATTCCGTTTTCTTATTTTGAAAGCAAATAATCCTTCGAATATAAGGAGGTGACTTTTGGAGGCCAGAGTTCGTTTTTTTCGAAATATTTGCTCGGTGAAAATGGATGAAAATGCGCCATGTCGTCAGTGTTTCAAAATCAATTTCGGGGATATAAAAACTGGAACGTAGTCAAAAACGGAAAGATATCAAACACTGCGCATTTCAACAAAAGAATTATGTACATCGAAAAAAAAATTCAAAGAGTAATCAACGAAGCCTTCAGACCGAAACCCCATTTTTGCGCCTATGTTCTCGGGAAACAGCGTGCTATCGTTTTGTCCAAATGTCTGTAATTTTCGAAGATTGAGCCAAAAATGGTCTCAAACGACTAGATTGGACTCACTGATGACGAATCCGGTGTCAAAATCGATTCTGTCCAGCCGGCCGGCCGTGGACACGATAACTGTCGAACGGAGTAAGCTAGCAACTTGAAACTCTCAGGGTAGGTCGCGCATTGGAATGCTGCGGTTAAGTTCATTGATGGGCCAAATCGGTCGAATATTTTCTGAGTTATAGCCACTTGAAATTGAATTGAATGAATGTTCATTGGATTCATAATACGTCAAATCTGGACGTCTAATGGATATTTTTTATGCATAAGCAACGTCCATTGATCATCCATTGTATGTACATATGACATACAATGGACATCCAATGTAACAACATTGTTTATCCATTGGACATTTTCTGAACACGTCCATAGTTTTGTCCTGGACGTCCAATGGACATTCATTGGATGTTTAATGTACCAACTCTGGACATCCGATGGATGTTTTTGATATCCATAAACAACGTCCATTGATCATCCATTGCATGTCCATCGTACGTACAATGGACGTCCAACGTACCAACATTGTACATCCATTGGACGTTTTCTGGACATTAATTGTACGTCCATAGTAGTGTCCTGGACGTCCAACGGATGTCCATTGGACGTACAATGTACCAATTCTGGACGTCCAATGGACGTTTCAAACGTCCATAATGGACATCCATTGTATTTCCATTGAACGTACATGTGCTGTGTGGGTAAGCACTTCTAAAAATGGAACCTCGACTTTTTCAGCCACTTGTCCGTAGTTTTAGATATTTGAACGATTTTTTCATTAACGAAGTCTCTTGTGCTTTATTTGGGTTCCGAGTTCAAGTGGAAAGATAAATAAAAATTTGAAATCCATGAACCAGATATGGTAGAGTCTGTGGAGGTTGGTGCAAATTGAATAGTTCTCTCCTCATCATATCTCAGACATGTTCAATGGGATTCATATCCGGTGAGCAGGGTGGTGACAGCTACTCGTTAGGGTAAGCTTCTTGAAAAAAGTCCTGAGTTCGACTAGCAATGTGGGGACGTGCGTTGTCTGACTTAAAAGGACGTCTGGACGTCCATTCAGACGAGGACTATATTGGTTAGTAGGAAATCATCAACATAGCGAGTAGTTATCAGATAACCCTGCACTGAGAAAAAAGAATTCCGGGAAATTCCGGTTAGATAAATTCCTGTTGCTCAAACGCAATTATTATCATTACAACAGAAAAAGACCGTTATGAGAACAATCTGTACTTGAAATCTAACATGCTGATTCCGGTACAAGTGACTTCTGTCGTATGAACAGGAAATACAGTCAATATTTCCTGTGTATATGGAATAATATTCTGAGATATGTACGAGCCACGACTGTAAAACATACGTAGTTCGGAACCGTAAGTGTAACCGGAATAAAACATTGTAAATGTTACAGAAATATCTAGTAAAATATAATCATTTCGTAATATACACCCAACAATATTTGTATGATTAACAGTATGGACCCATTAAATTCAACAGGAATATTCCGTATTTCTCACATAAATTCAGATTATCAATCATATATTATTCCTGTTATCTCTACGATCGACGCTACTGTTCTAACAGCTCAGAACTTTGATTTTAACAGAATTCCTATAAATCGCCGCTACTCTGGGTAAAACGCGGTTCGTGTTGGTTCGTTGGTTGTTGGAACACGCATATGTAGTTGTGGTATTTGCCATTCTTCTGTACAAGTGCAGCTATTGTGAATTTTGCCATTTATCGGAAAAATAGTTATGCATGCATCAAGGGCTGCTGATTATTTCTATGATTTGGCCCCTATTGTCTTTGGCTTAGATCAAGGTCAAGATGGGGATGAAGACAAAATACATACTCCAATCGGGTAATCTTTAGAATCATTGGAAAAGGCAATAAATAAATAAAATAAATTAGGAGATTTGAAAGGCTCCTAAAAAAACTACGCAACTTACTACTAAAGATTAGGGTTAGTTGAAGCGTGAAGTATTGTTGCAATTCAGGGTACTTCCTCTTGATATTCAAGTGCTATTTCTTACAGGGTGTAGCGAAACAGACAATGCAGTTTTGACAGGCTGTTAAGAAAAAATTACAGAAATAAGATTCTGTTGATTTTCTTCAGAACATCATGCCGTTTTATGTATCAAGATTGAAAAACGCCATCAGAAAGATGATGGCTACCAGCACCACCGGATTTGAGTATATGTAATTTTTTTTTGTGGTCTAAATGAAGCCGAAAACTTCAGAAATTACCCTCATCAATGTATCTCTGCTGGCGGCCATAATCTTTCTGATGTCATTTTTAAAACTTGACACATAAAACGGCATGATGTACTGCAGAAAATTAACTGAATTTTATTTCTGTAGGTATCGTTGTTTTTTCTTAATAGCTTCTCAAAACTGCATTGTCTGTTTCGCCACACCCTGTACGAAAAAGCACTTCGATATTGACAGAGAGTACCCTAAATTGCAATAATGCTTCACGGTAGAACTAACCGGAATCTTCCAGTAAAAGTCCATGGAAAGAAATCTCAACTGCACATGGAAATTACTGCCAAAACTACGTAAATATTTCAATAGGAAATGCAAGAAATTCCATTTAAATACTAGGTAACTGGAAAAGATTCCTGTAAAACCTCAGGTTATAAGCTTCGAATGCATCTTACTAGTACTGTAATACATATGCAGGATAGTTTTCATTCCTACGGAAAATTCCTGTTTAATCGATACTAGAGTTCCGTTATGAGTAAAGTATTTCCTGTTTTATATTATTGCTCATTACTGGAAATTCTTGTAGAAACTGAAGTTTGGAGCTTGGAATACAACCATCTAGTTCGTTTATTGAACAGAAAATTCCTGTTAGATCGAAATTACAGCTCCGCTAAAAGTGAGGTAGTTCATTAAATAACTAGAAAATTCCAGTTGAATCAATGTTACGTTTCTGTAAATAGTCATGTAAATTCCGGTTTTCGTCACATTATTATTTTCCTTTTGAAATGACAAACTGCAGTTTGGTTGCATTATCTAATCTGAATCTTGTTATTTCTAGAGGAGTGGAACGACAGGAATTATCACGTAAGTTCAACAA
Organism: Myrrha octodecimguttata; assembly: GCA_958510865.1. Lineage (NCBI taxonomy): Eukaryota > Metazoa > Arthropoda > Insecta > Coleoptera > Coccinellidae > Myrrha > Myrrha octodecimguttata. The sequence continues at coordinate 14,744,344 of OY294058.1, read as the reverse complement.
ATATTCCTGCTGTCGCTTATATAAGGGGAATTTCCTGTAGAAGTCACCGAATTCCTGTTGTAAATCCTGGTGAATTTCTTTGAGTGTGGATAAATAGAAGCACTGATCCGCTTTTCTAGGTAAAGGCCCCCTGGACCTAGACCATAACTCCAACAGTCCCGTGTATATGCCTCTGAACAGCAAACGCTATATATCTTTGCTCTATACTACGACGTTTCATGCTTCTAGGGTGATCGTGAATACCTAGAAAAAATTTCGAATCCTCGCTGAATACGACACAATGGAAATATATGTCCATAAAGTTAGCAGAGCACGGAAGTCAATGAAAACTATCTCATTAATTGTCGTATATTTGTCAAGAATTTGTCGTGGAAGAAAAAAATTTGTCGCGATTCTAGTTTTTTCTTAGGGGTGGCTCTGCTAACTTAATATTGAGTTAGCAGAGCCATTCTAAAATTTGCATCGAATTCGATCAAAAATGTTATGAGTAATTGTCGAGTATTTGTCGTAGACCATCTAGCCTGAAAAAAACAGAAAAAATCATTTTTATAGCTTTTTCTAGGTTTAACTGAAATGTTCTGGTTTCTTAGGAAATGTGTCAGACAACACGGCAACACGGCATGAATAAATTGATATTTCAGGTATATTTTTCGTATCATTATTGACTGATATTGTGTTGTTTATGTTGAATCTTCTATTTCCCGGGATGAACAATTTTCGTTTCAATGCTGAATAATGGAAATATTCCATTCTCACGGATATACATCGACGTAACTTTGTGATACAAGAAAGTTAATTAGATGACCGTTTTTTCTTCCGGAAAACGAGCTGAACGATTGAAGGACGAGCGAAACATATTCGTCGTGAAAGAAAAAAATTTGACGCGCTCTTTGTTTTTTTTTAAAGGGGGGGCCCTGCTAACTTCGATCAAAAATGTTATAAATAATTGTCGAGTATTTGCCGTAGACCATCTTATGTGAAAAACCAAAAATATCAGTCGCGAATGATACGGAATATATACCTGAAGTATCAATTTACCAATGCAGTGTTGCCGAATCTGACAAATCTTCTAAGAAACCAGAACATTTCATCAAAACCTGAAAAAAGCTATAAAAAATGATTTTTTCTCTTTTTTCACGTAAGATGGTCTACGACAAATACTCGACAATTATTTATAACATTTTCGATCGATTTTAGAATGGCTCTGCTAATTTAATATTAAGTTAGCATATTTTTCTTTGACGACGAATTCTCGACAAATATACGTCAATTAATGAGATGTTTTTCATTGACTTCCGTGCAAGTGGCTCTGCTAACTTTAGGGACATTGGAATTATTCGTCCCACGACTTCCGTTCAAACGTTGACGACAGAAGTTCGTAGTTTGAAGGAGCACTAATAGTGGATGGTATGAAAAGAGTCCAAAGGCTGCAATTACGTGATATAACAAGCGAATAGTATCAGGTATTCCGACTTCTTAAACTATGAGGAAAGAAAAAATTATCCAGGAAGAGGATGCCCTCTATTATGAACATATCACCCTATTTCTTCGAACGTTTTTGCGCGCAGGTTCTAGGGGAACAGCATGCTATCGTTTTTTCCAAATGTCCCTAATTTTTTATGATTGAGCCGAAAATGGTCTTAAACGACTAGGTTGGACTCACTGATGACGACTCCGGTGTCAAAATTGATTCTGTACGGCCGGCAGGCCGCTACCACGATAACGGGCGTACGGAGGATTCTATCAACTTGAACATTTTAAAAAGGGTTGCATTTCAAAATAAAAAGGTTAGGTTCGTTGATGGGCCAAATCAGCCAAATTGTTTCGGAGTTATAGCCATTTGAAATTTCGAGGTTAATTTCCTCATATTTCAGAAACTACTGATGCGAATAAATTGAAACTTGACAATTAATTGGAGCATGAGTTCGCGCAACTCTGAGCAGAATTCAATTGAAATAATCGAAAAAAATTTTTTTTCCTGAAACTGTACTTTTTATTCGAGAAAAATTTCAATTATACCTTGAACTTCGTATTTCACAGTAGTGTTACAAATTTGAATCCGATACGGCTGTCAGCTTTGGAGATATTGAGAAAAAATATGTAGAATTTCGTGGTTTTCTTCTCGATATCGATTTTTTTTCGGTATAACTGAATTAATACTAATTCAATCGTGATGAAACTTTGAAGCTAGTTCGAATAAGTTGAGGGACAACATTGTGTGAAATTTCTTGATGATTGTGTTATCAGAACAATTTGAAAAAAAATAAAAATTTTTTTTTTTCGAATACTTATTATTTTGTGATCTTCTCATCCTATTACCCTCATTGAATTCTCCATGAACCTTCAAATTGTCATTTTAAGTACTGGAATTAAATTCGATCTAAGCTTTATTTTGGGAAATATTTCAAAAATTACAGATTTTATCGAATTGAAAAACCAGTAATTCATCGAAAAAAAACCTAGGAAAGCACTGTCGTGAAGGAAGCAGCTTTTGCGCGCATGTTCAAATTCGTTGCCGAAGCGGTCATATATATTGAACAGGCGCGCAAAAGCTACTACCTTTACGGCAGTTCTTCTCTAGATTTTTATTTTTTTCACACTTATACAGAGGGACAGTATTTTTTATTTTAGGTTTACGTATTTGTGCTCTTGTAGAATAGGTAAAATGTATAGTTCTCTGTTCAAATACTTCTCGCTGATACTGTTATGCTACATTGTTTGATATATCAAAGAACCTAGTACTTTTTTTCAAGAAAAAATGTAAATGTGTAATGACATTAAAAAGTATTGTCTCGTGCTGGCAAATTATTGAAATTTTTTATATCGAAAGAGAAATTCTCTATAGCGTTAACGGTTCCACAAGTTTGCAACTTCGATCATTATATGCCAGTCTATATAATAATCAAATTTGTCGTTCAATGGGTGTTTCTCTGAAGACAATAAAAGTATATCGTGAAATATCAATCACAAAAGATATTATGTGAAGAAATTACAGAAAAATCTGTAACGATTGTATTGATAGCCTTGATCAAGTAGGCTCGTTTGAATTCAACATCATTGTGCTAGGAAAATCACATACATGAAAGTTATTACCTGATCTCTCTCATGTGCTAACCCCATCTTTAATGTAATTGCATTGAAAAACCCAGATGTTCAGCCTGAAAGAAGTAGGATTAACACTTTTTTAATTCAACTATCAAGAAAAAGGAAAAACTATCATTCGAAAATGTAGTTATCCATCAAAATATCCAGTCCACAGGCAACAGCCTTAATGGACTAGAATTGTTCGCTCATAATAATAATGCCAATAATATTGACGAAACAATACACAGGAATAATTTCAAAGAGTTAGAAATGTATGCATTCAAGGTAATAACTCAATTTCCAAATTTTGTAGAGAATCGCCGCTTCACGGCATCTCCGCAATTTACGGTAAAGAAAAAATTAATTGCAGGGAACGTTTACATCTGGCAAGAAAGAGTGTTCCCCATGATTTTGAATGCACGGCCGTCGAAGTAAAAACAGGTAGTCGTAATGTTAATTGTTGTTTGTGTTAACATTCCGGCACTGGGCCGCATGCGTTTGTCGATCCTTTCCTGGATAAAATGAATGAATTACTCAGTTTTTTGAATGGAAGGAATAATTTCATTATAACCGGAGATTTCAATATAAATTTACTTTTATTTAATTCCGATGTACAACGACTCAAGTTGATCAGAGCGTGTTGAAAATCCTTTATTTCGCAAACTTTCAAGCATGCTTGAATTATGGAATAATAGCTTCTGGAGTCTATTCAGGTGTTGAGCAAACCTTTGTTATGCAAAAGTCAGCCATAAGAATCATTTACGGATTGCCTGATAGACAATCATGCAGATGTTTGTTCAAGAATAATATTATATCTATAGTGAGCCTTTATATTTTGAGATGCCTTTTGTTTCTTCACCAAAATAGACATGATTATGTCAAAACACAGAAAATACAAATAGGACCAGGCGTAAACTCCCGTTACAATATCCCGCAAATTCTCTTACACCCCTTGGAAAGAATGCCGAATATATGTGCATACAATTTTTCAATAGGATCCCAGAGAATTGCATGTTATAGAGAGATTTCACGACTTCAAATCCAAACTGATTAAGTAACTTATAGATATGGAACCTTACACTATTCAAGAATTCCTTGCAACATAAGATCTGAACGTTCTTTGCTCATTTGTTAGTTTAATATATTATTCTAATCTCATTAAATTGAAATTTATATGGCTGTTGACATGTTCACTTTACCTATTCAGTATATTCATGAAAATAACTTTCTATTATTATTATTATTATTATTTCCTTTTTCGATATTACGTTATATTCAAGCATGATCACAGGAAACTCATTTCAGGATGGAATCATACTAGGTGTTACGTTTTAGTTATTGCATAAACTTTCTGACAGTGTGACAGATATCTAGTATGACAGACTAATGAATTTTTTGAATAATGTGCAGTGGGATACTCTACATTTAGTTGAGTTCCGATATTCCTGGCCAGTACTGGCCAGTAAATTTTGACAGTTGATTTTACTGGCACTGCTATGGTAACTGTTCGTATCAGTACGAAGCGTTTCGAAATTACTGATACTGGCCAGTACTGGCCAGGAATATCGGAACTCAACTAATGTCATATCCTGCTTTAGTCGTTTTGGCACAATGCCAATGCTGTATCATCAGGGGTATTATTTGATGTCATTAAGTTTCCACTGGCTCTCAAGTTCGACTGCTAGTTCCAAATATTTCGAGATTTTTTCGCTGTACGTCTTGTTTTAATTACGCGTGATTGGGACTCCAATATATATATCAGTATGGCAGAAGTTACGAAAAATTTATAATTAGGTAATGAAAGGTTCGAAAGATTCTTATGAAAACCTTTCAGCTGAATACATATCTCAATTTCAAATGCATATTTGGTAGACTTGCAAAAGAAAAACTTCATTCAATTTACTCCATTTCCTATCACCATATTTCATTTGTAGTTTCACTGTGACACCGGTTTCACATTTTCAAACTGGTATTTATTTACATAAACTGAAACCCCAACAGGACATACTACCCAATTACAGGGGTTCACTACAAACCAATATCTTACTATATAATAGAAGATTGTGAACACCTTAAAAGACATTTTACGTAAACAGTGAACTCTCCACACTACCCGATAATAACTAATTATAATTTTTATTCAAATACAGAAGCAATTTTCTCTTAAATTCAACTAATGACATAATGACACTAATGTGCCAGTTATAAAAACGAGTAATCCTCAAATATATTGAATTATAATACAGAGATGTTCCAGCTTGCGGTATAAAAAATTGGTCCCTTTAGCGGCGAATGAAGAAACATACATTAAAATGAATACTTTGAATTAAAGATGAATCAAAACCACTGTTCACAATGCGATGCAAGAATGTTTGATCGAACATAACTAGTCTTGCTTCTAAGCTTACCATACGATATGTTCTGAGCCGGGAGTTATAAGATGGACAAGTAGCGCGTTCGTTTTCGAAACGGTAATGTAAGTTTTTAGTGAATTTCCTCTGAAACATTTCTAATCTATTTACATATTTATAAAATGAAAGAGTCCAAATCGGTGAAGCATACTATAAATTACTACGTACAAAGCTGCAATTCACAGTCCTGACAGTATTCACATCATTGAAATCCTCAGAGATCCTCAAAATAAAACCGAATATTCTCAAGCCCCTCGAGACTGCGCTCTCTATATGATATTCAAAACACAATCTAGAATCAAGAAACACCCCAAAATCCCTGCTGCATTCAACCTTGTCCACTGGGATACCATTGACAGTCAACGGAAGTGCCAAAAGATTAGTGTTTTTCGTGAATGATATGTGTTTACATTTTCCAACATTTAATGACAGATACCGATTCGCACAGGAAGCAGCGAATCTATTAAGATCATCTTGAAATTCAGCGAAATTATCCAAACTGGCGTCTGGTTTGTACATTTTCAAGTCGTCCTCATAAATCTCGAAATCAACATATACAAAGCATTTTGACGCAATATTGACATATAAATTAAAAAGAAATGGACCCAAATGCGACCCCTGTACAACCCCCGAAGTTACGTTGTAAAAAACAAACAAAATCCCATCAATAGCTACATACTGAAGTCTACCTGACAAATATGATTCGATCCAACGCAAAAGTTTTCCAGAAACTCCATAATCTGACAATATTTTCAATAACGTTCCGTGATGTACCCTATCGAATGCCTTCGCGATGTCCATATAAACCGCATCCACCAGTATACCCCGATCAAAATTTCTTGAGATGAAATCTATATATGGTGCTACATTAGTTAGTACTGACCTTCTCCTAACAAAACCGTGTTGTCTCATACAAAGTTTGGTGCTCAACGATAGGAACAGCTTATCGGTATAACAGATTCAAATAATTTTTCAAAGTCACTCAACATAGAGACATGTCGATGATTAGATATAATATTTAGTTTCTTTCATGAATTGGGATTATTTGAGCGATTTTCCATTGACTGGGAAAAATACCGGTTCGTAAGGATTGATTGAATAGCAACTGAAGTGGCAAATCCAGAGTGTTAGCGCAGGATTTGATGAATATCGGCGGAATTGAATCAGGTCCTGGACCTTTACTAAAATTGAGATCATTTATCTTTTTCATAATCACATCCCTCTGAATACAAACAATATTTATATTATCAAAATCGTTTATTTTATGATCAGCTTTTTTGTAAAGAACTGGTCTGTTAGGATCGTCAAAAACACCTGCGAAGTAGTCCCCGAACGCAATTACAACATCTTGACTGCCGTCATATACATTATCATTATGAGTCATCCGACTAGGAATCCGTTCACTTTTCTGTTTTCCGAAACATACGACCAGAAAATTTTAGGGTTTTTGGATATATTATTTTCGATACGAGAAATATAATCGGAATGATCTCGTTTAATGAATCTTTTACAATATCTTCTTAGGGCGGAACATTTTTCATAGTTGTCAATTTCCTTGAATTTTTTGAATTTATTATGCATTTTCGTTTTCTCCTTAATCAGTTTAATGATCTCGCGAGAAAACCAACAGGGAAAACCTCTTTCCTTGACAAGCCTTCTGGAGACATAGTTTTCAATCCCTGAATTAACTATATCATAAAAAATTTCAACGTTCGCGTTAACATCTTCAACATTCATAAGTGCCTTCCAATCGACGAGAGATAATTCATTGTTAATTGGAGAGTAATCAGCATTGAAAAACTTGAATAATAATCTAGATATTTTCGGTTTGAGCTTATTCATATCAAGTGTCACATACACGTCCAAAGCAGGGTGATGCGGATCTTCAGGCACGAATGGAAAAGACGAACGCAAACATCGGACCTCGATGTCAACACAAAGTCCAATATTTTACCATTACAATTGGGATTCCCATTGTACTGCATCAACGAATTATAGGATGTAAAGTTGCGAAAAGGGATATACGAGTCCTTCTGGACTGGATCACAGACCAGTTCTTCATACTCATTATTGGACCAGGAAAAAAAACCGAAGATTGAAATCACCGACTAACATGAGTACATCATCAGTATGTTTCTCCATTAGAATCGTCACAGCATCGAAATACCAGATATGATCATCTGCGGGTACAATCGGGGGAACATAACACACCCTAACAAAAAGGTTCTTATTACCAGAAAATTCAATCTTGAGCCACAGGTCCTCAACTTTGGTCAAATGACAACCTTCAGATATCTGGACACAATGAAAATGTTTAGCAACTTCTATGAACACTCCACCCCCGTCTTTTTTTGAACTATTGGTGTCACATCTGTCCTTGCGATGAACTTTGTAATAATTGCACATAAACTCTGAATTTGTAATAGTAAGTTTAAGACACGATTCTGTTACACATATCACCTCAGCAGTGCTATTCCACTACGAAGTAAGAAACTCTGTCGTCTTAGTTCTTAGGCCTCGTCAATTTTGGTAGACCATATTGAGGTTGGTAGCCATCGCTCACGAAAAATATTATAGTTTTAATTAAGCAAAGTATCATGAGAGAAAGGCAGACTACTCTCTAGGTAATCTGTCCAAATCAGTATCCAACGTGATGAGAAAGATCCTCGATGAATCGGTTTTCTTCCATCCTGAATCCAACAAATCTTGAAATTATTTTCCTTCGAAAACTGTCGAGTGAGGTTGAAGAGCTTTCTATTATTATAGGAAAGACTTTCGTTGATATATATGTAAAGAAAGTACTTTCTTCATTTAAATAAGATGGCTAGCAGATTTTGAAGTTTCCAGAATAATACGTCAAAGCAGTGAATCAGAAATAATTCGTTAATCAAGTGAATCAAAAGATAGATAATAATAAACTTTAATTGCTGTTTCTTTCGTATTACAGGTAACTTTGAAACTAATGTAAATAGTGTGAATAATAGCTAATAAAGCTTTCGTATTACAGAGAGAAACAAAACTGTTTTATTGTTATCAATAAAGATTTGACATCCTTATATATATATATATATATATATAATTCAACTTAAGGATAAGGGTATAATGACTACTTTTTTAGGGAGAATTTAAGTAAAACTCTTCATTCTTTGCCAAGCTTTCGAATTTTTATTTAATTCTTCTTCAGTGCTTCTGGAAATATATACATGGAATTTATTTTAGATCAAGACTTTGTTATTGTTACTTACTGAATTTGAGGTTATGTCCTGGAAATTTGCCTAGCAGTAAACATAGTTTGTCACCAAATTTAAAAACAAATATTTTGGACATCACATTGGTACAAATATAATTTTGTTGATATCAAAAACGAAATATCTACAATAAATCCGATTTTTCTTCCTCGCGTCAATTTCGTGTTATACGTCTTATTTGTGCTCTGACATTCCTCCGTCCTGCGCTATCTACTCATCGACTGGACCATCGTAAAATATCAAGTTTTCTCTCGATTTTTCCAACAAGTATTTGTATATGTTACTTTATTTATTTGTGTCTGTTTTTTTGTTTATTACATTTTCTTGTTTGTTTATTTCTATCATCTCCAATATTAGTCGTTTTTTGTAGTTTCTTTCAGTCTTCAATACTCGCACGTCCTCAAAATCTACTCTATGGTCTAAATTTGATGCGTGGGTTGCTAATGCGCATCTTTCTTGATACTTTTTGATGTCTGATTTGTAAAATGCTAGCCTACTTTTGAGCCATTGAGAAGTCTGTCCAATATATCTTCTTTCACAATCTCTGCATTCAATTTCATAGACTACATTGCTTTTTAGTGGTGTTTGTATTGGGTCTTTCAGTTTTTTGTATAAACTTCCTACAGTCTTTTGGTTATACACAGAAATCTTCACATTTTCTCGATGAAATATATTTTTTAGTTTTTGGGTTAATCCGTTTACGTTTGGATAGGAGGCATAGTGGATTTCATTATTTGTGTCATTATTCCTTGGGGGTTGAATGTCTGTTGTTTGGCTAGAAAATAATAATTTATTTAACATTCCATTAGGATATCCATTTTGTTTTAATATTTCCCATAAGTTTCTTATTCCCTCCTTTTCATATGATTCGTGACATATTTTACTTATTCTTTGTTTCATTTGTTTTATCACGTTTATTTTTATGTTAATGTTTTGATTGGAATTGTAATGTATCATTTTGTCAGAGTTTGTTTCTTTTCTGTACCATTTTAGCTTTATTATGTTGTCTTCTCTTTGAGCTTTCGTGTCTAATTGAATGCAGAGATTGTGAAAGAAGATATATTGGACAGACTTCTCAATGGCTCAAAAGTAGGCTAGCATTACACAAATCAGACATCAAAAAGTATCAAGAAAGATGCGCATTAGCAACCCACGCATCAAATTTAGACCATAGAGTAGATTTTGAGGACGTGCGAGTATTGAAGACTGAAAGAAACTACAAAAAACGACTAATATTGGAGATGATAGAAATAAACAAACAAGAAAATGTAATAAACAAAAAAACAGACACAAATAAATTAAGTAACATATACAAATACTTGTTGGAAAAATCGAGAGAAAACTTGATATTTTACGATGGTCCAGTCGATGAGTAGATAGCGCAGGACGGAGGAATGTCAGAGCACAAATAAGACGTATAACACGAAATTGACGCGAGGAAGAAAAATCGGATTTATTGTAGATATTTCGTTTTTGATATCAACAAAATTCTATTTGTACCAATGTGATGTCCAAAATATTTGTTTTTAAATTTGGTGACAAACTATGTTTACTGCTTGGCAAATTTCCAGGACATAACCTCAAATTCAGTAAGTAACAATAACAAAGTCTTGATCTAAAATAAATTCCATGTATATATTTCCAGAAGCACTGAAGAAGAATTAAATAAAAATTCGAAAGCTTGGCAAAGAATGAAGAGTTTTACTTAAATTCTCCCTAAAAAAGTAGTCATTATACCCTTATCCTTAAGTTGAATTAAATTAATCAAAGACTATTAATTTCAAAGTTTAAATATATATATATATATATATATTAGTTCACTAACAGTCGTACTATAAATGTGTGTAGTTTTAAGGGATATCGACTGAAACGAGGTAGATTTTGGTACTCTTTATTTCTTGCCTAGCTTTCGGAAAACTTTGTTTCCATCATCAGGGCCAAAAATGTTGAGGTTATTCCTCAGTAGTTGTAAAAACACTCAAAAACATTGAGACAAACAATTACAAGACAAAGTGGTCGATTTTTAAAAACGCAATAAGTTATGTTGATGTAAATTTAACCTTAAATATTTTGATCACAGAGTATTCATATCAGTCCATAGATTGTTTTGTTTTCATATTTTTCTTCTCCGACTCATTCATCTAACGGTCCATCATAAAAATTTTGTTCTTTAATGTTAGGGTATGTGAGTAGATAAGTATACACATTGCTCAGTTTTTGTACGTCGCTCTTTTTATTTATTGGGTTTTCCTGGTTCCTTATGTTAATCATCTCTAGTATCAGTCTTTTGTTATATTTTTCTTGGGTTGCCACTATCTCTGTACTATCGAAGTCAATCCTATGTCCATTCTCTACCGCATGTGTGGTTAGAGCACATCGCTGGTTGTTCTTTGTGATGTCGCTTTTATGTAAGGCCAGCCTACTTTTTAGCCACTGGGATGTGTGTCCAACATATGTGCACTCACAATCGGCACAATTCATTTTATAGACCACATTTGATCTTAGTAGTGTTGGTGTTTGATCTTTTATTCTACTGTATAATCTTGCAATGCTCTTTGTGTTATACGTTGCTATCTTAACATTCTCCTCCTTGAAACAATTTTTGATTTTATTAGTCAAATCTCTTATATTTGGCAGGGAACCGTATTTTGTGTTTTCTGGCTCTCTGTTTTCATTATCTCCCCCTTCAGGTGGCTTTGGTTCAGGTTTAGGTTGGTCTGGATTGTTATTATTTGACTCATATAACAGTTTATTTAGTAGTCCCCTCGGATAAGAGTTCTCTCGAAATATCCGATACAGTTTCTTCAGATTCGCATCCACCAAATCTGGGTGACAAATATTCTTGATCCTAGCTTTCATTTCTCTAATACAATTTATTTTTACTTGTATTGGATGTTCTGACTGATAGTTGATGAATTTATTTGATGCTGAATTTTTTCTGTACCAATCCAGTTTAATTGTATTGTTTATTCTACATACCTTCGTGTCTAAAAAGGGTACTGTTTTATTTTCATCTTCAAGAAGATGAAAATAAAACAGTACCCTTTTTAGACACGAAGGTATGTAGAATAAACAATACAATTAAACTGGATTGGTACAGAAAAAATTCAGCATCAAATAAATTCATCAACTATCAGTCAGAACATCCAATACAAGTAAAAATAAATTGTATTAGAGAAATGAAAGCTAGGATCAAGAATATTTGTCACCCAGATTTGGTGGATGCGAATCTGAAGAAACTGTATCGGATATTTCGAGAGAACTCTTATCCGAGGGGACTACTAAATAAACTGTTATATGAGTCAAATAATAACAATCCAGACCAACCTAAACCTGAACCAAAGCCACCTGAAGGGGGAGATAATGAAAACAGAGAGCCAGAAAACACAAAATACGGTTCCCTGCCAAATATAAGAGATTTGACTAATAAAATCAAAAATTGTTTCAAGGAGGAGAATGTTAAGATAGCAACGTATAACACAAAGAGCATTGCAAGATTATACAGTAGAATAAAAGATCAAACACCAACACTACTAAGATCAAATGTGGTCTATAAAATGAATTGTGCCGATTGTGAGTGCACATATGTTGGACACACATCCCAGTGGCTAAAAAGTAGGCTGGCCTTACATAAAAGCGACATCACAAAGAACAACCAGCGATGTGCTCTAACCACACATGCGGTAGAGAATGGACATAGGATTGACTTCGATAGTACAGAGATAGTGGCAACCCAAGAAAAATATAACAAAAGACTGATACTAGAGATGATTAACATAAGGAACCAGGAAAACCCAATAAATAAAAAGAGCGACGTACAAAAACTGAGCAATGTGTATACTTATCTACTCACATACCCTAACATTAAAGAACAAAATTTTTATGATGGACCGTTAGATGAATGAGTCGGAGAAGAAAAATATGAAAACAAAACAATCTATGGACTGATATGAATACTCTGTGATCAAAATATTTAAGGTTAAATTTACATCAACATAACTTATTGCGTTTTTAAAAATCGACCACTTTGTCTTGTAATTGTTTGTCTCAATGTTTTTGAGTGTTTTTACAACTACTGAGGAATAACCTCAACATTTTTGGCCCTGATGATGGAAACAAAGTTTTCCGAAAGCTAGGCAAGAAATAAAGAGTACCAAAATCTACCTCGTTTCAGTCGATATCCCTTAAAACTACACATATATATATATATATATATATATATATATAGTCTTTTCTATTTCATTAAAACCAATATTACTCGTAATAGTTTATATGCGCGCAAAAATTCATCTCTGTAAGATTTGCTTTCAAAGTCGATAACAATGGGTCTAGACCTGTTATCATTCTTTGGCATATAGTGGATTCTGTAACAACCTTCTATGAAATCCTTCGCATTGGTAATGCTTCATGGTGTGTTTTGGGTTGTGCAACGGGGCATTCAAATGTCTTCTGTAGGACTACTTCTTGAGAATTTCGAAAAGTCGGGAATTCCATTGGTCAATCTGTTCGTTTGAAGGTTTCCTGCCGGGTTATTCCATCAGTAAGTAAAGAACAAAGTAAAGCACTACTCTATACATCTCGATTTACATACATGAAAATAGCATAACTGAATGTTCCAAACTCTCTTTATACGTGAAATATTTCCATTAACAATAGACCAAAAAGCTTCCCCAACGTTCGCTAGGTCTTTGGATTTATCGAATTCCCATATCTTCTTTAATTAATAATTTTTCCAAAATAACTTCACATCCTGGAAAATACATAATAACTACGTCCTCTATGTAGAAAGGACTACGTTCCGTAGCTGTCTGACAGGAAAATGCCTATAACCTATCATTTTCAAAATATACACGGGGTCAGAGTTCCATGGCCAACCGGGAGACTTCATGAAAGTGAATGGAGTAAGACTCGGACCTCTTTTTTGAGTATTCCTTCAAATTGTGGGAGTTGGCAGGGCATCACAGATGGAGTATTGAATCCCATTCACAATGTTTGTATGAAACAAACATAATTGTGCCGAAACGTCCGATATTGAATAGATGACAAAGTTATGAAGCCGATTTGATTGGATCTGACTCAATTTGAGGTAAGTTGGACGTGGTTATAAAACAAATGGCATTATTTGATATTGCTCCGATGTACTTCAAGATGGAAAAATAATATAATGAATTCTAGAAATCAGTGATATGAGTCTATGTATCGATGTGCAGCACCCTCAAGAATTCTTATGTCGATAGAAATAGGGTCTCTTGTAATATCTTGCTAGATATGAAACTCTTCTAGATTTTATGATTGAAAATCACCAAACAATCTTGCGAAAAATAACCAACAAACCATGAAATACACATTATGTTGATTATTTGTTATGATCAATCACGGAATGTTTGATTTGAGCATAACATGAAAGTCTTTGTGTATGAATAATTCCATGCTTTGTTTTCGAATGGAGACCGTTTTATAGTTGAATAGATCGATATTATCTGAAATGAATAAAATATGATGTATAACATTGCCGTACTCACAAGCGGATTATTCATATAGTGAATTTATTCACAGTGAATAAATTTCAATTCCCTATGTTTGATTTTTTGTTCACTTCGTTGGAATGAATTGACTGAATTACTTCAAAGGAAAGTTGTATTCAAAAATTATTGATTAGTTCATCAATCGAGGTCTGAATGCTCGACAACTGACTATTGTTCCTGATTCAATTCCAACCAGTACATGAATAACTCTTGCTTTCCAAATCCGATGATTGTTCAGTGAATTATGAATATCGATTGAACACTAAAAACGTAGGTTTAGGGTTGTATTCATGATTTGGGGGTATCAGCAACAATTCTCGCGTGCATATTCTAGGGTATCGTATATTATTATGATTCGTACCAAATATATGTTACCTTGAAATCTCAAAAAGTATCTCGAAAAGAAGGTTAATCCCACTGATGAAAAATCCGATATTAAATTTCATGCAGTAATGATTCGGAACAAAATGAGCAAGTAACTTAAAAATTGAAATTGAAAGGTAGGCTGAGCATCCGGAGTTAGAGTCTCTGTGTAACAAAAAAATGCCATACGAACGATTGCAGGATGACCAGCAGTAGGCCATTATTCACAATATATCACATACTCACCGCACCATGCTGCCACATCCTAGAGTCCCTTCTGTACATCCTTGAACAACACCATTTTTGTGAAGCATCCCTCTGCTCATGATTACCGATCGAGATCTTGGGATAAGTTCCTGACACAATACCATAGAATTAAAAGGAAATAGGGCAGACGCGTTTTCAATGGCTCGAAAATTTGTAACAAACTTCCAGATGTGTTAATGTAAATAGTCCTATTTATACATATAATATGGGATAGCTTCTAAAACCTTGTGAAATTCTGAGGGAAATGAATGAATATGAATAAAATATGAATGTTTCAGCTGATGAATTTCATTTAAAATTATTATATACAGGGTGAGTTACTAGGAACTGTTCATATTCGTTCCACGTATAGAGACTACACGGGTGATTATCAAATGAGCCTACAAAAGTGCCTTCCTGTATACAGGCTCATTTAGGTTTTCACCGAAAATTTCAATCCGTCATTACTTTTGAATGGTTGACCAGAATCGATTGAAATTTTCAGGGAACATTGCCTCGAAGAACTTTCAGGTATCAATCCGTTCATAGTTCGGAAAATCCAGGTGCAGCTCTGAAAATTTTTGTCTTTCGCAAAAATATCACCCTGTGTATATTTTTTTTCTATGTTTGATGAGGAATATCGAAACCATAGGGATTAAGGAGGAACTGCTGATATAATTGTATGACTTTCAATTGAAAAATGAATTCCAGAGATTATTTTCGCCTAGCTTGAACAACAATTTTCTCATTCAATACAGTATGAGGAGCGAGAGTAAGTATCATCTTTACACATCATACAACATTTTCTTAATTCTGTGCCGTTTCAAGGAATGGCTCATGATGATTTAATTCAATTTGATTTTATTTTTGGAACACCTATTTAGCCGTTTATTGAGACATAATCAGTTCTGAGCTGAAAAATTGTCAAAATTTCCCAAACTTTCAATTAATTGTTTCAGCTCTTAATACACAAAATCATGCCTCAATTTCCCTTAGCCTCTCGAAAACTCAGAACAACAATCGGGACGTTGGAATAGTTAATAGAACTATTACCTGCTACCTGAAATATTCTATTATTAGCCTCATGAAACTACCATTTCGTGACTCATTTCTGTTTGTGTAAGAAGAGACAAATGACTTTAACGAGGCCCTCAGTGGTTTGTATCCCTGTCTGTCCTTTTCAATTGGTGGCTGATGGTTTTAAGGCTATAATTGTTTTCAAAATTTAGATGATGACTGGATAGTGAATTCACTGAAGAAAAAACTTTATTCAAAAGAAGCTCAATGGAATATCTCCTATTTATTTGTTATGAAAATTATCATAAATCCGTAAATGAGACAGAAACCATCATTGGTAGAAAAAATTGAAGCAAACGTGAACGAGGAAGCCGAAGTTTTTATGTAAATAATCCAAAACAAAAAAAAACGATACTAATTACCTCAGAATTATTTTCAAAATGAATTCCTTCAGTTTCCACACATTTCTGTTGTCTTATTTTTGAATGTATAATAAAACCTTTCTGATTGTACCCCTACCGTTTCTAATAATATTGGAACAGTTAATTATTTTCCATATTCACTCTTGGCGAGTGTTTGGAGGTTCTGCATACAACAGTTCTTCCAGTCCTCCCAAAACGAAAAAATCAATAGGATTGAAATCGGACGACCTTGGTGGCCAAGGAATAGGACATCCTCTCCCTATCCATTTGAAACCATATGTGTCATTCTGCTGTTGGTGGATAGCAACCGAAAAATGTGGAGGTGCCCCATCATACTGAAAGTAGAGCTACCAAACAACATTTACTAATGGTTCGGGAGAATATTTTGTAAAAGTCCAAATAAACTTCTCCACTCAACGAGCCATCAAAGAAATATGGACCTATTAGCTGGTTATTGACACCCCAATCCATGTATTCACAGAATAACTCAATTGAGAGCGTCATTCGCGGATTGCATGGGGATTTTCTTTGGCTCGAATTTAAAACATTATCTGTTGGGAATTTCGCATTATCGGTAAATAAAATACTGTGTAGAATGATTTGAATTGGAAAATTTTCATAAGCTTGTCCTGGAAACGGCAATGAAAATGCTGTATGATGTGTAAGGGTAATACTTACTCTTTCTCGTCATACTGAACTCAATGAGAAAATTGTTATTTAAAGCTAAGCGGAAATGATCACTGAAATTCTATTCCTTATTGAAAATCGTACAATGTTATAAGGAAATATCTTGTCGGCAGGTTTCCTCCATGATTAAACTGGTTTCAATATTTCCCATCAACCATAAAAAAAAATACACGGAGTAAAATTTTTGCAAAATACCAAAACAGCAAAAATTTCCAGAGCCGCACCAAGATTTTCCTGATTATAAACGATTCAGCACTTAAAGGTCATTCGAAACAATCCTCCGAAAATTTCAATCGATTCGGGATAACCGTTCATTTTTTTTTTATTTCCCTCAGAATCTTTACAGGGTATGTCAAAAATAATTGTATAAGCATTACATACAAAAGTAAAATCACTTAAAGATATATACATATATAAAAACAATCAGGTATACAAAAGTTATGACACATATAGAGATACAATGTGGTAGACTAGAACCGATGAGACATAAACTCATCCATTGAATAGAAGGCGTTCTCGGCAAGCAGGGACTTGACCATCCTCTTGAAAGCTTCACAGCGAAGTGAGGTAACCCGTTCTGGAAGTTTGTTATACATTCTCATTCCGTGGAAAATGTGGGTATTCTGTGTCCTCTTCAATCGATGTCTGGGTATTATAAATTTATCTTTAGTTCTCGTTTGGTGATTATGGATAGCGAAGTGTTTCAAAAGAGTATTCTTATTTCTATGAATATACAGGAGGCACTCGAGAATATGGCAACATGGAGCGGTGAGTATGCCATATCTCTTGAAAATCGGCCTGCAGCTGGTCATCCGATCAACTCCAGCCATCACTCTTAGGGCACACTTTTGCTTCAGAAAAACCCTATCAGCATCCGGAGACGATCCCCACAGGATTATACCGTAGGTCATTCTTCCGTGAAATTGAGCAAAATAGGTTAGAAGTGCTTCTCTTTCAGTCAGCAAGTTCTTTATCTGCCTTATGGCGAAAATCGCAGTCGAGAGCTTCCCACACAACTCAGTCACATGTTGTGTCCACGTCAGATTTCCACCAATAGTTACTCCAAGTAGATTAATATTCTCGATGTTGTGATATTTTGTAGTGATTACTAGTTTCTGTGTTTTGTCGGTATTTACTTTTAATTCATTGATGTTGAACCACTGAACAGCGCTTTTCATAGATTTTTCCGACTTTTCTTGGAGTAACTTATCATCCTTTGATCTATTTAGGAATGAGACATCATCAGCGAAAAGCACCTCTTCATCCGCCGTCACGTTATCTACTAGATCGTCAATATAAATGAGGAATAAAATTGGTCCGAGTATAGATCCTTGGGGCACTCCAGACGTGATCTCCCTCATAGAAGACACATTCCCATTTACATCCACAATTTGTTTCCGGTTTTCCAGATATGACCTCATGAATTCCAATGCTGTACCTCTAACGCCAATATACTCCGATTTGGAGAGGAGTTTGCTATGACTGACGCAGTCGAAGGCTTTGCTGAGGTCCATACAGGTCAATACGGCCTCCTCGGAGTTGTCCAATGTCTCAACGAAAAACTCCATCATTTGGACTAGTGCGGTAGTAGTGGACCTCGTTCTCCTAAATCCATGTTGCTTGTCACTGAGCAGGTTATTCCCTTCCAGGAACGAAATGATTCTCGTTTTGACGAGAGACTCAAATATTTTGGACACTGCTGGCAGTATCGAGATTGGTCTATAATTGTCGTGATCTTCTTTGTCGCCTTTCTTATGCACAGGTATGATTCTTGCGAGTTTCAACTCGTCAGGAAAGTAGCTCTCCTCAAAACAGCGATTGACGAGGACCGATAGTGGACCAGCCAGGCAGTGGATGCTCCTCTTCAGTAAATTTACTGAGAAACCATATATATCCCGCGACATTTTCATTTTCATATCGGCTACAGCTCTGATGATTTCATCAGGTGTTGTTGGAGCCAAAAAGAATGAGTTGGAATTTCTAATCCTTTTGTTTCTCAATAGATTATTGCTCATTTCTGGGTGACTGTCTTGTATACCCAACTTGTTCACTATTGTCGAAAAATATTCGTTGAGGTCCTCTGATGACAATCTCGTTTGGTTGATATTTTCTTTTCTGATTTTTATCTTAGAATTAATGATCTTCCATATAGCGCGATTTTTATTGGCGGATTCATTCACAAACTGAATATTTTTATTTTTTATTGTCATTGTTATAAGTTGCTTAAGTTCTTGTTTCAACTTCATGTTCAGAAGTTATGACCGAGGTTATGACGAATTGAAATTTCCTGTAAAAACCGAAAATCAGCCTGTATAAAATTCATGAATAGCGGAAGGCACTCTTATATGGTCATTTGATAATTACCTAAGTAGTCTCCATACATGGTAGGAATATGAACAATTCCTCGTGACTCACCCTGTATTGTGGAGAACTGCAAGTAGCGTAGAATATGAGAGTCGCAAATTAATGACGCCACCGCTGATGCTTACCAACAACTTAAAAGATTCTCTCAAGATTGCTCTCACTACCTTGCTTTCGAGGTTGTCATAGGCGGGTTGCAGAGGATTCAGCCCATATAATTTGTTTACCTCTGGCACCGGGACGAAACAACATTCCCAAGAGCTTGGCATCTCTCAGGTGGCCCCAATTCACGGAAACCGCCACATTATGTTTATTATTTTTCCGATTTGTTTTTTTAAATGATTCATATTTCGGAAAATACCCCCTGTTTTTTGCCGGGTTTCTTCTACAGCGAAAAAAACAAACTTCATTTTGATAAGATAAGTATTCCTCTGACTATTGAATGAAATGTGGAGTTTATTCCACCTCATCTCACTGCTTGAATGTTTTTACCATTCCTCAACTGGTAGATATTGTAATTATATTGGGCTTCACGCCCAAGTGATCACGATTAATTAACTCAAGGAAGCGATATCTGTAAAGAACATTTGGAGCTCTCACAAAGGTAGAAGAACCAATTGGCTAAATTATTAATGAAATATTGCAGCAAAATATAAGATCGAAATGTCTGAAAAATCCCTATTTTATTATGGTAGTTGATGAAATTTTTGTATGTTGTCATTTTGAAACTAGGTAACAACTTTCAATTGTATTGGATTAGTATTTTGATCAATTGAGAAAATGGAATTCCACTCAAAATTTAGTTAACTACCTTAATACTTTCGAAAATACAGATCTGATTCGAACGAACCACTCAGAGTGAAATGAGGGTGAAGGCAAAACTTGAGCGTAATTAGGCGGTTAATTTTTCGCTGAAACATTTTTTATGATTCTAACTATATCTACATACGTACTGTTATGAATCTGACTGTTGTTTGATTTTGATTAATTTTGAATTTTGAAATTTTCAACAGAATCCAATAACAAAAATATGAATTTTGATTTGAATTTTGCGCGGCTTTCCGTCTCTTTCTCAGGTGGATTCTATGGTATGAAATAATAGTTTATAAAATTTCAAATAACACTATTTAATGAAATAAACTTAAGGAAATTGACTCAAATGCTAAACTTATTAATAACCTAACTCAAATAATAAAATTAAATCTAAAAACTTATAATAATGTCCTTTTTGCTCTCACCCACGGTGTTTCTATTCTATGTCACTTTGTTGCTTTTTTCTTCTGTGGTTCGGATTTTCTGGATAACCTCCAAAGTTCCCCTTGATTGTTTACTGCGTAAAGTGCAAGTTCCAGGGGTTGACTCTTGAAATAAAATTCATCTGGCTCGAATTTTACTTGTTAGGATTTTCAAATTGCTGGATTTTCTTTTCTGGTAAGTGCTTATCTTTGATTTTGTTTAATATTCCATGTATTATATTCTGTTATTCTTCCAGGATGCCAGTCACTTTGGTTTAATTTTGGTTTGCTTTCAGTTTCTGACTGAAATATTACGATGTTTCGAGAATTTTTACGTGGAGCTGCTACAGTCTTGACGATGGTTAAAGATGGACTAAATTCTCTGTGTTCCAGCTTCGGTATTTATACCTTTTCGGAATTTTTCTTCACATCGTAGTATGCTTTGCTTTTAAAGATGTGTTCCAAAAATGATGCTTCCGCAGTTTTCTCTTCAGAGGTGAGATTTCCTTCTTCGAACCTGGTCTAGAAAATTCGGCCGTATTTTTCTCCGTATTTTGATGTGCCTCTTGCCTATATTCTAAATCTCTAATATATAAAATTTTTCAAGTTTTATGCCTGAATGTTACAATTTTCTAAGTTAACAATTTCATTTGCCTAGTATTCTTAAATTTCTACTTACAATCGCCAAAAAATGCTTTCATTATATTAAATTAACCCTATTTCTAAAATATAGCTGCAATTTTGTTCCTTCGGAAACCTGATAACTACATTATATGCAACTTATGGGTCGAGACATAACTTCTATCCTAAATTAACATTTTCTTTGAAATTCTACATCTAATTCTACTAACGATTGCTAGTTCTGTTCAATTCAGACCTATAATAATAATTTTCAACAAAATATCACTTAAGTTCCTCATAATTTCCTACTTTTTGACTAGATAAGGAAATTTTATAAAATTCAAGGGATTGATACAAATTCTTATACTTTCAGATCATGAGAAGCCTGTTGGGAAAGATAATTTGGAAGGATTATGTGCTTTGAATAAACTATTGAAATATTGGAATGCATTCTCTGGATTTGCTACTGGATCGTGATTGATTTGGACATTTCTTATATCTTATGATAGAATTTACTATGTTTGAGGCCTGGAATTAACTTGATTATATATTATGATAATAAATGATTGAATATATGCATTTGTGTTCATTGGAAAGTTATTTTTTCCTGTTTCTTAAAGACCGATTTAGAAAAAACCATAACAGTACCTTACTGCTATATTTTACCGGAGTTTGTGCGCTCGCATTTCACCATTAAGTATCAAGTTTCATTTCCAGCAGGTCAGTAGGTACTTTTCAAGTAAGGGATTGAACGAAATGCAATAAATTCTGGACAGTTTGGCTGATACATTCCATTTGAGAACTGAGTAGTGGATTCAGATCTTATACCTATCCTGATATTCTAAAAGAATCAGGTACTTTCTACAGAATTTATGGAAGTTACAGTGAATATCTAGTCGATCAGGAATGAATTGGACACGAGAATTTTCCGTCATTCATTTTTCACTATATCCGTTCCAAACCCTAGAAGAACACAACGAATGGGTATTTGTATCATCAGAACTTGAAGTCGAAAAGTTATGCAAATATAATGGTTAGATGCCTAATTGGTAGTGGAGACGCAACTTTGAAACTTCACAACATTCACCATCCAATTGAAATTAATTTTCCTTCGAAGAAGCCAATTCTTGAATAATCCAACCTCATATCATGGAACTGTATGACGTAGCTCATGGAAATTCAAAAGCCATTTATGTAACAGCATAAAATTCGACCCAGGCATAGAATTCGATGCTTGTTTTCAATTGCGATCCATGGAAAATATGTAACTTTTCAGCAAACTTTAGCGTCTACGACGGGGAAGCAAAATGAAAACGCTTTCCATACGTTTTTCTGGAAAAGTTGGATGGTGTTTGAAATTCATTACGTCACTTCGGAGGAATAAAAAGTTCTCGAAATTTCCCAGTTCAATTTTGGTGCTTTAAGTTGTTCGTAATTCACCTCTGAACGGCAGTGCTCGGTTGTACGAAATTATTAAACGGATGTCGCTTGTCCTTGTCTTATTGGATTACGAGGAACTGAAAGTTTGAAAGATGAAATATCCGGGGACATTTTAACGAGAAAATGAATGAATAGTGATTTTTCGATTAAGTATGAAAATTATTAATCTGCGGGTTTGATCTAGGTATGTTGGCTGAAATTACGGATCCGAATCAGTGATATGAAATTCTGAGCGAACTCACAGGTTTGTTATCAGTAGTTTCATATTATTTGGAAAACTTTTGGGTCAAAAATTTTGTATTATTTTTCTGTTGCCAACGTAGAAATCGTTACTGAATTTTCCTATTAAGCCCGTTTCCCAAGTCGGCCGTAGGTACATCGTGTAAAAATCGACGATATGCAGAGAAAAATTTTGAAGAAGTCAGCAGCTTTTGCGGCCATTTTCAAATTGTAGCCGAAAACTAGAATGCATTCAATTATTTTTGTCACAAGATCATCACAAATTTTTTTGGGATATTCTAGAAATGACAATGATACCGAGGAAAAATCACGATTTTTTAATTTTTTCGCGCATGTTCTGGGTAACAAAATGCT
Organism: Myrrha octodecimguttata; assembly: GCA_958510865.1. NCBI lineage: Eukaryota > Metazoa > Arthropoda > Insecta > Coleoptera > Coccinellidae > Myrrha > Myrrha octodecimguttata. The sequence continues at coordinate 14,721,090 of OY294058.1, read as the reverse complement.
ATCGTCTTGTCTGAATATCTGTAATTTTTGAATTTTTTCCTAAAACTGGTCTCAAACTACTCACTGATGTAAATCCGGTGTCGAAGCCGATTCTGTCCGATTGGAAATACGATGACTATCGAACGGAGCACTCTAGCGACATGAAACTTTCAGGGTTGGTCGCGCAACAGAGTGCTGCGATTAGGCTCATTAATGGGCATAATCGGACAAAAATTTCGGGGCGATACTCACTAAAAATTTTGAAGAGATTTTCCTGATATTTCAGAAACTACAGAAGCGATTGGAAAGAAATATTGCGGTCAGTTGAAGCATAATGAGTCGCAAGTTTTACATAATTCGGTTGAAATTGTATTCCTAGGAAATTGGAAAAAAAATTCCTGAAAAAATTTCTTCTGGAAACATTCAATCATATTCGAGAGAAATGACTAATAAACCCGATATTTGTAGAGTAGCTGTGGGGCAATTGGAAATCTGCATCAATATATCTGAGGCATCTGTACGAGCTCTTCCGTTTTCCACCCTATATACTTTCATATTTGCTACGTTTATCAATTTACCTCAGATCATCTTGGGTATGGTATAATTAAGCTGAAATCATCCTCGCAAGCATATGCACGACTTCACAGTGCTTTGCATGATGGCCTTAGCAGAGTTCATTACAAACTTCGAACAGCCCATTGCACATAATCTTGGCAGAATTGTTCATATTAGTTGGACGTCGTCTGCATATACAACATTAAATCTTCATGCAAGCCGTCGCATGCTTCGTTGCAAGTTCGAACTCGTCAATTTGGATCGATACACGGTTAGAATTTCCGTAAGAGCAAATAAACAGGTGAAGGATTGCATACCGTGTTGAAGGATTGAGGGTTGGGAATGGCTTCTTCGTGATGTGAATACGTGTGGGAAGCTATTAATGAAATGATGGTTATCATAAAGATGAAGTGTGGGTATTATTTCTGCAGTTGGAATGGCATATTAGCTGTCTCGCTGAATTTGATCCTATACAGAACATTTCATGTTATATTTGTGGGTTTTACCGCAGTCGATTAGTATATTTGGTTTCCATGCCAAATTCATTGAATAAGTCCATTGAAAAACTTTCAGGAAGTACACCGATTTTGCCTCAAAGGGTTTCGCTCTTGAGTTCGGTCGTATAACGAATTATTGTCGATATTTTGTAGCACTTATAACTCTTCATGCACTATTTTTCTGGCAAAATGGCCCCAGCAATCAATTTTTTCATGCTACCAGCATCTGGCAATTGAAAATTCTTTCAAAATCAAACATAGGCACTCTACATACGACCGCATCCAAACTTATCGAACTTTCGTTTCTCGAATAACTGTCATAATACGAAGAAACACGACCTTCATCATCAGCTCAGTTTACTGCATGCTTCAAAATAAATACCCCATCTTGTCTTTGAAGGTAAAACTGAATATTCTTTTTTTGGAGATTACTATTTCATTGAGCAGAAGATACTCAGAGCTTGACAAAAAAAATATTATTTTAACTTCAATCAACAGATTGATAATATTACTTGAAACTCTTTCCATCGAAAGGTCCACTTTATAACGTGTTGTTTTTTTATAATTCGGACAATTAGTATTAGTAGTGCAACTTCAAATAAGATAAGAATAAGATAAGAATAAGATAAGAATAAGATAAGATATATTTCTCACAACTTACTTCAATTACAATATTGGTACTAAATATATTATATATAAGGTGGACAATCTTCAAAACTAAAATTAATGAGAAATACACCATAGAAAAAAAGAAGACTCACAAAGGCAACACCTGTGGTGGGTACTATTATATACCTCGGTTACATTATCAAAATTAAATATTCTCCTATTCAAAATGCAATTCCTGTGCTAAACAACAACAGAGACAAAAACCAAACGAAGACTAACGACGAGGGCAAAAGTAACAATTTTTTCTATCAATCAACTGTATGATGTAGGTTCTTTTTGCTGTATGTATCCATTTCTTCACTCTTTGTTTGAAAATTTTGAGGTTGGCAGTAGTTCTCATTTCTAATGGAAGTTCATTGAATATTAGCGGTCCTAAATAAACATAGCATCTCTGAGTTAACGTCTTATTCATCTTTGGCACGGTAAGTACAAATCTATTGTTTCTGGTGTCAAGACTATGGGTCTCCAATTGTTCTGACTTCAGATTAGTTTTCGTAAAAAGAAGAGTTGTGTAACATTACAACTTATTTACATCAAATACACCTGACAATTTGTATAATTCCTCGGTAGGAAAAGTTATCTCCTTTTTGAAGATTATCTTAAGGATCCATTTCTGTTGTACAATAAGTCTGTTGATTTCTTTTTTATATGCGGCTCCCCAAGTTATAATGCCATATCCAAGTTGGGATTCAACGAGAGAATGGTACAAAATCAACATATGCTTGACATCCAAAATTCCAGCCAAATACTTAAATTTAGAAACCAGACCCCTCAATTTTTGAACTAAGTAATTTATATGTTAATTCCACCTGAGAAATGAATCCATGACTATTCCCAAATATTTGCACTTATATGTAGGCTGCACTTCAATATGTTTTCCTTCATCTTGTATCAAAAGTGGTCCAAAATCTGGCAAAGACCGTCGGTCACATACAAATGGAATATAGTGAGTTTTATTGTAATTAATTGTGAGCTTATTCTGCTCCATCCATTGTTTGACCCGGAAAAAGTCTCTCTCAACCATCAATTTCATATCCGTCCAGTTTTTTGAACTGTATATAATTGCCATGTCGTCAGCATAACCAAGAATCTGTCCCTCCATGTTCAACTCCAATAAGTCATTGATATATACCGTAAAGAGAATGGGCCCAAGGATGGTCCCCTGCGGAACTCCATATCTTAAACAATCTGTGTCACTATACTCATTTTGGACTCTAACGACCTGCTTTCTGTTGGTTAGGTAGCTCTTAAACAAACTGGAACTTGCCCCAGTCACACCAACCTCAGCCAGACGATCCAAGAGGATTCCATGATCCACTGAATCAAAGGCTTTCGCCAAATCAAGAAATATACATAGGGAGGCATTGTTCTTATCAAGTGTTTCATAAATGGCTCGTGATAGATATGCTACGGCTCCTTGCGTTGATTTGCCCTCTCTAAATCCAAACTGACCGCTTGACAGAAATCCATTTCCTTCTAGGTAAGATGTGAGCCTAGTTTTGATGACTTTTTCTACTACTTTGGAAATAGTCGATATTAACGAAATAGGTCTATAATTAGAACACAGCTTCCTTTCTCCTCCCTTGTGCAGGGGTACCACAACAGCCGTTTTAAGAATATCTGGAAATATTCCTGTTTGGAAGATCTTATTACACAGGTGTGTTATTGGTCGTGTATATCCTTCAATACCTGCCTTCAGTACCTCAGTAGAAATACCGTCTACCCCAGCACTCTTCCTCGATTTTAAGCTGTTTATGATATTTCTTATTTCTTCTGGATTAGTTGGTGTTAGGTAAAAACTGCTCTTCGATGTGTTCTTAGTGTTTCGGAGATTTCCATCACATTTAATCTTTCCAGCTAATTCCTGGCCGATGTTGGCAAAATACCTGAAAACTTGTAGCCATTCTCCTTGGATCCTGAATTATACCTTCTTTCGTTTCTATTTTTTCTATGTGAGCCTTTGAGTTTTGTTTTGAACATAATTGGTTTACCGTATGAATAATAATCTTGGATATCATAGAGAAAATACCTGGAATGGCTTAATGGACGTTCATCAGGTTAATTATTGATGTTGGTCATTCTGGAAAACAATTGGTAGGAATAATTAAATCCTTACGATCATCGAGAAAAGGCTTTCAAATAATGGTTTGTAAGGGGTATTTATTTTGATGGATGGATTCTGTTTCGAATTCAAGTCACAAGAGTTCGTAGTGTATTCAACGGGAGGTATCTCACCATTTTGTCTAGTATTTTTTTCGACAAACATTCCGAATTGAGTTGTAGTTTTTTTTTCGATCAGCATTTGTTCAAACCTGATGGTTTTGCTAGGTGAAACGAGAACTGCGTTGTGTGAGGAATAGATGGAACATCTCTATTTGACGTCGTGGAATGAATATCTACCTCAACCTTAAAATCTACCCCGTTATATTTGAACCTTTTGGTCAATTTATTTGCACTAAATTTTTTTCTGGATGAACACATACAGGAGTAGGAGACGCAGCGCAGAAAATTACCGAAATCACAAACTTGATAGCACCACAAAAATTGTTGGATTCAATGGCTGTGATACATGATGATTTTTTGTGGTTGAAATGAGCGCTATTCCATCTGGTGTCTTTCAGAAAAACCCGTCATATTCATATTATCATGGTTGAGCAAAAAAAAATGTCAAGAAAATATAAAGAAAAGGTTAATGCATATTCATTGCGCGAAAGTGATTTCACGAGTATATTCCGTCCAATAGATTTCCACAATCCGGTAAAAAACTTTGACTTTGGGTGACAGAGCTTCCTTTATGGAAGCGAAACCTGGAAGTGTTGAAGAATCGACAGAAAGCTTAGCTTTAACTTAGGAGTTAAAATTGGTAAACCAAAAGTTCAACTAACAAGAATTGTGAGACTTTGTTACATGCATGTTACCGATGAGGTTGGCACGAATTGCCTTTGAAATTTTATGAAATCCCATACTAAATTATTTCAGCTTCACTAGAAAAAGGCTTAATTGATTAGAGAAAAACACGATTTTGATAAAAATGTCAAGATTCCACACATCGAGAATAAGGGTGATGTTGATTTTCTCAATTTATTCACAAGATATTGTCATATTAATATTATCATGGTTGAGCAAAAGGAAATGTCAAAAAAATATAAAGAAGAGGTTTATGCATATTCCTTGGGCAAAAGTGATTTCACGAGTATATTCCGTCCAATAGATTTCCACAATCCGGTAAAAAACGTCGACTTTGGGTGACAGAGCTTCCTTTATGGAAGCCGAACCTGAAAGTGTTGAAGAATCGACTTAAAGCTTGGCTTCAGCATGGGAGTTAAAATTGGTAAACCAAAAATTCAACTAACAAGAATTTTGAGGCTCTGTTACATGCATTTTTCCGATGATGAATAATTTTATAGCGGCAAGCACGAACTGCCTATGAAATTTTATGAAATCCCATAATATATTATTCCAGCTTCACCGGAAAATTCTATTGTAGTGAAGAAGGCTTAATTGATGAGAGAAAAACACGAGTTTGATGGAAATATCGAGATTCCACACTTCGAGAATTAGGGTGATGTTTAAGTTTTCAGTTTATTCACTAGATATTGTGTAAATTGAGTCCTTTCCTATATAAATGAAATAGAAGTAATGAGTATTTGACTTTTTTTTCTATCATTTCAGAAAGTATATTATACAGAAATTTCACCTGAGTGATTCTTTCGAAAGAGTACGGAGTTGAATGAAAACTAATTCTGCAAGAAATACACAATATAATATCAACCGCAACTTCTCCAACAATTCCAGAAGTATTTCTACGCCGAATAATCAAAAAACACCGCAAATTTTTCACAAGGGCTTATTATTTTCTCAGTTAAGTAACATAAGTAACATTGGTATCTTAAATAAAACTTATACAGCGTGTCAAAAATGTAACATTACTCGTGAATAATGAGTCTACGAAGAACTATTAAGAAATATCCTCGCACCCGTCGATTTTGATTTCAAAACCGATTTATCCTGTGCCTTTTTTAATTTGATATTTCTCAGTTCACTACTTTAGTTTTTTTAACTGGAAATATATGGATTATGCTACATCAAACAGCGATGTGGCTTGAAGTAGAATTGCTTGTGCCGTTTTTCATTGAAAAATCAGGAAATAATTTAGAATTTTCAGTTGGGAGGGTACTGTAATCAGACCATTTTTCTTTTATTAATTAATAATGATAATAATAATATATTTATTCAATCAAAAGCTTGTTAACATACAATAAGGTTGGTTTCGTAAAAACAGAATACGTAACTCAAAACAATTCACTTTTACAAAAATCAAAAAATTCACTCTAAGGATATGGTTCACAGTCAACAATTGCATTATGCAAAGTAATTTTGATAACTTTCAAGTTCGATGTGCTCCTAAACCCTTGGGGTAGAGCATCAAATAGCCTTAGGCTTATGTGCAAGCGCGACTTTTCTATTAAGGTTAAAGAGTGACGTGGGTACGTGAATCTGTGCGCACTGCCCATAGTGTTGTTACAGTTTAAATATTGTTGGAAGTACCTTCATGAAAACGAGTACCCTATATACGTCTAGACCACATGATGTAAAATGCATGTGAAAGGGTTATTCAGTTATAAAAGAGTATTTATTGAGATTTCAATGTTTCAAATGAATTTTTTCATGGAATTAGTTTTTCGGTTGTGAAAAACCAATGATTTATGAATAATATATAAGTTTATTTAAGATATAATTCAGCTCCATAAAGAAATTCATGGTTAAATCCCGTAATTCGCAGGGTGATATCTATAAATAATAATTGTTATCTGAGTTTTTGTAGTTATGTTTCAAATATTAGGAAAGAAACCCCAAAAATATTTAATTTGAACTACTAAGGATTATGAAATTATCGAGAACATCGATGGGGCATTTGCACATTGTGCTTATAAAATAATTAACGAATCCATTAGAAATTTCTCAATATATGTTGAAAATTTGGTAACAATCTTTTCATCTTCTTTCAGATATATGATTCTGGATGAAAAGTTAACCGATTATTTCACTGAATTCCAATCTAAGAACCGAATGCGATGATTCATTTTCGGGATTATTGGAAATTTGCAGCATTTTTCTTTATAACTCATCGGGGTGAAAATTTTTAGGTTGAGTTATGCAACAGTAATCAACGTTGAGAGTTTCACAAAAATTCGGTGGTAAGTTTTCGAGAAATATTTTTTTTTCTCTCCAACCCCCAATTTTAAGTCCTTAGGGTACACCGATCCTGCTGAAGAAAAGCTTGAAGGATCAATCCCGAGCGACACATGATTTTTTTTACCAAGTTTCACGGATTTCGGTTCAGTACTTTCCGAGAAAAGCCCCGGACAACGGACGGCGGACGGCATACGGCGGACGGACGGATTTTTTTTTATTAGTTCATTCAAATCTACATACTTCAAAATGTAAACTGTGAAATTTTCAGAGGGAGTAATTTTTTTTTTTTTTGGCCGATCACTAAGGTTTATTATTTGATTTTATCAAATAATAAACCAAAAAGTCTTGTGTTTCAATCTTAAAACGAGTTGATTTTAACATACTTCTTCCAGTTATTATAGCATTGCTGCATTTAAATAAAATGAATGATTATACATAACTCATTGAAAAAATTAAGAAAGACAACACAGAACCTCTTCTTTTAACTGAAAAAGTCTTGGGATATATTGTGAAATCGAATTTTGATCAATCAAATATGAAAACCAACACTCAAAAACTTTTCTCCTATTTGACTCTGACAGGTTCTCTAATTGGCCACAGTGGCGCTGCAACCTTAAATTCAGATGCCAAGTGCGAAACACAATGGGCATATTTGTCAGCTTTTATGAGGGGAGTCCAATTTTATTCTAATATTTTTGTTTCTGAACCTGAGTTTACCCGTCTTTTAGAATCTGGACGATATTCGCATGAGAGGAAAACGAATTCAAAAGACGACAGGGTAGAATTAAACGAAATTGAAAACTCGAAAGTACAATAGGTATTGTTGATTCATGATGAGGGAACATATTTCTCAGCACTCACTTTCATGAGCAGAATACAATTTTCATTTCAATATTAAAATTTTTCTTCGGTTTAATTGTCTCAAATATTCTAAAGATATATAGCAAGAAAGCAACGAATTCAACAGACGCTAGGGTAAAAACCCACAAAATATCAAACTCGATGGCACCACAGGTATTGTGAAACGCAATGGCTGAGATCCATCCATATTGGGTATTGCGAAGCGCAAGGGGATATATTTATCAGTACACACTTTTATGAGTACAATTTTCCTTTCAATTTTCATTTTCAGGATCCTTTCAAGTTTGTATTGTGTTATGTTCTATGTTCAAAACTTTTCCGTAACTTTTTAGGCTTGTGTACGATCAACATAAGCATTTTCGTATTCCGGTTGAAGGCTAACTGAAATTATACACCCTTGAATAGTTTCTCAATCGCATCTTAAAATGAACTATGATCAATATTTATACAGTCCAACATTTTTAACAGAATAATGATCAAGATCGACGATAACTTGTACCACACAGACTCATCCTGAATAATCATCCACTCCATTTTATGGTTTTTACATTGAAAATGAAAGGATGGATTTTGTTTATTGTATTTACTGTTCATCTACGTTTTGATTACAATGACGATGAAGGAAATTTTTCAAGTTCAAGTGGATTTCCACCAATGTTTTACAATACTGCCATGTGATTGATTAGGTGTATAATCCAGTTCTACAAATCTAATGAAATTCTTCGAGAGAACGTATACAATCCTTCGAGAATTCGAGGTAATTTCCCGAATTTGCATCAAATTTTTCAACCTTCAACGTTGAATGAATACTACGTTCACTGACTGATAAGTCAAAGTTTGTTATTCTTGAACCGTTGAAGTTTTTCATGATGACTCTGGTTGAATTCCATTTACTTTTATGTTGCTCATTTCTCATTTTGTATTGAATTGAGGATGAAACAGGTAAGGGCATGTTGAAATATAAAAATAATGATAACTAGGGAATGAACATCATACTTATGGGACAACAGTATTCATTCCATTGGAAATAGTTGATTAGGAGGGTGTTAGGATATAATAATACAGGTACATAATAAATTATGTATAACTTCAACACTAACTCTGTGTATGTCATTAGATTCAATATATGTCCTTTTTTTCGAGAGTGATTCTGATATATCTGAAGTATACAAAAATTGCGTACGATGAAGTATTGTCTATGAATAATATACAAATGTAATAACGTGAATCAAGAACGAAATTCTGTCGATAAATCAAAGAAAAATTAGTTTGATCTGAGCTAAGTGTTCAATCATCCGCAGCCCCTACACTGAGATAGCGTTGTATATGGAATTCATTTTTCAGTTAGTTTTACCGATTATCATGCTAACTCACCTTGGAACGCTAAAAAGGATTCTTCATACCTATATTACCCGTTGGATGACTTGTCTCTAGCATGGAAATAAAAAAGCGCCATCTCTGGAGCATCTACTGAACCCTAACCTTTGAAATTAAATTAACTCCTGAATGTACCCCTAATCGTTAATCTGGTGGTAATGATGCAACCTCTTACTCCCTATCTATTTATTTCAACTTTACAATTAAAAATTACTATTTACAAACACAAAATCAGGTACAATGAATCTGAGATCCGCGATTCGAAGGAACACTTATCTTAAAAGTAAGGATCCGGTGGTATGATCCTCCAAAATACAGGTACTATGCAGGTAGTCTAGTTCCAAGAGATTCCAACCAGAATAAAGTCCAGAATTAAGATGTTCCAGTAATAATTAGCTTCGGAATAAGGGTATTCCAGTCATAATCAGCTCCAGTATTAAGATAATCCAGTAATGATTGCTTCTAGTATTAAGATGATCCAGTCAGACTCTGGGTCCGGTAGTAGAATGTTCAAATGGGCATTAGTCCCAGTAAAAAGATAATTCAGTGGGCAACAGCCCCGGTATAAAGATGATTTAGTGAGCGGTAGCCCCGGTACAAAGATGTTTCAGTGGCCAACAGCCCCGGTACAAAGACTGCAAATTTAAAAACTATAAGATAGTGCTTGTAACACGTGATCTCATTCCCAGCGAATCTAGACGTTATTGAAACAATTTACAAGTTAATAAATATGAGATGAAATATCTAGAACTCAGGAATAAGAGCACGTCATTCGATAATAAGAATGAGATAAGAAATCAGATGCACAATATCATACAAAGGAGAATGCTAAGCGGTGTAACCTGCATGGAATGAAAATAATCAGAAATCACAATTTGGCATTCACAAAAGCAAAAATATTGGTCGGGATATACGTAGTACTTACCGCCTTTTGAATAGACGTCTTACAAGAAACAATAAAACTTCAAAATTCCACGATGTTAATGGATTACGAAGTTCGTTTATTCGTTAAACTCTAGCAAGGTGTTTACTCTCCAACCTTTTATGCACGAAAAGAAAGAATTTTCCATCGGCCAGACCGAATTAGAGTCGCGCATGCGAAACACACACTCAACTGTCAAAGCGAAGTGCGTTTTCCAGCGACCGATCGTATAATCTCAGTAAGGTGTTTTTGCTTGAGATCGGAATTGAAATTAATAGTATGACGTATCTTCGCGATGGAACTGAAATCGACAGTGGAGCGTTTTGTAACGTTACACACACCACTTACCAGGAAAAAAAAATTTTGAAGAAATTTTTTTAGAAGAATGTAAAGCCAATATGTTTCGATTAATTTTGAAAAATAGAATAGTTACTACGAGGAAAATAAAGTTCTTTCACGTTAAATGCCAAATTGAAAGTTAAGCCAAATATATGAAAGGGAAGCTAATCTTGCAGGTCACACAGCATAACTGAAACAAACATAAATTCACATGAAATTCATACGGCAAAAAAAAGAAATCGCAACTCAAAACACAAGGATAAAGTAACAAGAAAATGTAAGGTGATATTCGTTACATAGGAAGAGAAGTCGGTAGACAAAGTCAGGAGTCAAAACGTGTAGGTATAAGAAAAGATAGGTATCGACTAATCGACAGGTGAGGTAGTCTACACGAATGGAATCCCGAAATTATCCAGACTGAGGTCCTCAAAATCGATAAAGTTATAAACGGTAGGCAGCAGTAGTCAAGATAAAGATGTTTCTTTCCGGAGCAATGAAGTCTAACAAGTGGCACGATGCAGATAAAAAAAATAAAACCGTTAGGAAATTGTGGAAGGGAAGGAAGGAATCGAGGAGAAAAAAAAATTATCAGACAAGGTACTATTGACATCCCGAGGTGGTTTTCCAAGTTTCAAAGCTCGAAATTTGAAGCTAATTAATTAATCTCACTGAAGGTGTTAAAGATGTATGTGAAGATGATGTAACCAATAATATCAAGAGGTATTTAAAGCTAATTTATCTGACGGAAGATGTTAAATATGTATCAGCGATCACTCCCCAAGCAGGCCTCTCCTAGAAAGTGATTCCTAACATGCGAAAATAGTGAAAGAAGAGAATAAATTGGAACAACAACCCTGGAAATACGTAGGAAAGGAAAGATAAGATTGGGCGCCAGCGATTACAAATCGCAAAGTAGGTTCGATATAAGGAAGCGGAAATAGGTAATAGAAATAGGTAATAGGGATAGATAATAGGTAATAGGGATAGATAATAGGAAGTAGGGAATAGAGAATAAGTAATAGGGATAGATACAAACAACAGGTAAGGGAAGAGAAAGAGAAGTGTCCGCCCGTTGGTACAAATAATAACTGCATCCAAAAATGCAAGAAAAATAATCTCTATGAGACTCACAGATCAAAGAAAACTTCAAAGTAAATCGCTAATTACGCCAAATTTTCAATCAAGATACTGCATAGTCGCTCTAAACTTCAAAATATTAAAAGATACGTTGTGAGACTCACAGATTAAAGAAAACTTCAAAGTAAATCGCTAACTACGCCAAATTTTCAATCAAGATACTGCATAGCCGCTCTAAACTTCAAAATATTAAAAGATAAGATGCCCACAGGCATTAGATACGATAGGTGTCCGAGACACAAAAGATACGGTATTTGCCAACCGGCATTAGATAAATTGTCATTAGACACGATAAGATACGGTAATTGTCGTAAGACACGGTAAGGAAAATGATTGTAATTGTCGAATCGAAGGCCCGAGAAAACTTCAAAGTAAACTGCAGACTACGCTCAAATTTCCATTCAAGGCACTGCATAGCTGCGTTAAACTCGAAAGATTAATCGCCATCCTCACGAAATCGTCATGTAAACCAAAAGAAAAAAACTAATAAATATTTGCACCAGACAGACCGACACTTGCCTTAAAATAGGAAAAGGAGAAAAGGTATGAGGAAATTTAGATAAACAAAAAAAACGACCTATCATCACCTCCATCCAAAAACACAACTGCCCTTGTCACACATAACAAGAAATAGAATATTCCACTTTTGGTGGATGCGATTGCTAGACAGACACACTACAAACAACAAATTACTATCACACGAACACACTACAATCGTTCACGAATAAACCGCAATAAGAATTGCTTTGACCCATCAGATAGTCGATGGTCAACTTCCCAAGCGTATGATGGCTCCAAAAACTAAGCCCGCCATCAACCAGGCCTACCAAGCATTAAAGATATCGAGAATGAAGTACATATTTCAATTCGTGAGACTTTAAGTTATCGGGATTCATGATTCAGTTATTCAGACAACACCAATATAAGATAATGATAAGGTAAAAGTTAGATAGTAATATCAAACATTCGACCTCGGAACTCAGACTCATAACGAAGTCACCTTCACAACCAGAAAAACGAAAAAGACACACTCAGGGAAAAAAATGTTACTCAAAAAAAAGTTACTCGTGGCCCCACGTTACCTGCGCCAGTGAAATTAAATTAACTCCTGAATGTACCCCTAATCGTTAATCTGGTGGTAATGATGCAACCTCTTACTCCCTATCTATTTATTTCAACTTTACAATTAAAAATTACTATTTACAAACACAAAATCAGGTACAATGAATCTGAGATCCGCGATTCGAAGGAACACTTATCTTAAAAGTAAGGATCCGGTGGTATGATCCTCCAAAATACAGGTACTATGCAGGTAGTCTAGTTCCAAGAGATTCCAACCAAAATAAAGTCCAGAATTAAGATGTTCCAGTAATAATTAGCTTCGGAATAAGGGTATTCCAGTCATAATCAGCTCCAGTATTAAGATAATCCAGTAATGATTGCTTCTAGTATTAAGATGATCCAGTCAGACTCTGGGTCCGGTAGTAGAATGTTCAAATGGGCATTAGTCCCAGTAAAAAGATAATTCAGTGGGCAACAGCCCCGGTATAAAGATGATTTAGTGAGCGGTAGCCCCGGTACAAAGATGTTTCAGTGGCCAACAGCCCCGGTACAAAGACTGCAAATTTAAAAACTATAAGATAGTGCTTGTAACACGTGATCTCATTCCCAGCGAATCTAGACGTTATTGAAACAATTTACAAGTTAATAAATATGAGATGAAATATCTAGAACTCAGGAATAAGAGCACGTCATTCGATAATAAGAATGAGATAAGAAATCAGATGCACAATATCATACAAAGGAGAATGCTAAGCGGTGTAACCTGCATGGAATGAAAATAATCAGAAATCACAATTTGGCATTCACAAAAGCAAAAATATTGGTCGGGATATACGTAGTACTTACCGCCTTTTGAATAGACGTCTTACAAGAAACAATAAAACTTCAAAATTCCACGATGTTAATGGATTACGAAGTTCGTTTATTCGTTAAACTCTAGCAAGGTGTTTACTCTCCAACCTTTTATGCACGAAAAGAAAGAATTTTCCATCGGCCAGACCGAATTAGAGTCGCGCATGCGAAACACACACTCAACTGTCAAAGCGAAGTGCGTTTTCCAGCGACCGATCGTATAATCTCAGTAAGGTGTTTTTGCTTGAGATCGGAATTGAAATTAATAGTATGACGTATCTTCGCGATGGAACTGAAATCGACAGTGGAGCGTTTTGTAACGTTACACCTTCGAGTGCAGATTTTATTCAGCGATGTACACTTCGTTCATAGAGTTTCACTACAGGACCGTAACGTCCTAGATCGATCAAGATAAGGAATGGTTCATGGAGAAATGAGTTCTAAAAAACCATTGCAAAAGATTGAAATTCGCATATGTAGCGACCTGAACTGACAATTGGATGAACGTGGTGTACATCGCTCTGATTATCTTTATATCGTTATCTGCACCAGGAGGTTAGGATTCGGAAGATGCTCCTGCGATAGCGCTATATTATTACTATATTATAGACTGAAGCTTTTGAAGGTTTGCGAGGTAGCTTCAACCTCTTTGGGACAGTTTCACGTTTCGTCCCGGCTTAGTTTGGGGGAACTCGTCAGGGCATGCACCAAACTAAGCCGTTTACATGCCTACGTGAGTGGACACCCCTTGTGAGGAACACAAGGGAGTGTACCAGACCGATGGGGATGAGCGTATATCCGAGATCTTGAGAGAGTCTAACCGGGACAGCGTGCGCGCTAGCGCCCCCTGTACGCTGACCGATGATGTTGGCCAAGCGTTACAGGCAGATAACGCAGGATACTTAAGACGCAAGATGGTACTGCGCGCGCGACTTAAGTAAGAGAGGGCGCTCGCTACAAGACAAATCATCCAACAAGTAATCAGTATGTAAAATCCCCAATGGCTTTTCCGGGCAGTCAATCTGAGGATCGGTAAAATACTTCGGTAACTGAATTCCTTGGACAATTTTCCACCTTGTGAAGGCTTTGGATGATTAGATGATCAGCTCACATGAAGGTGAAATGTTCTGTGCTTTATCGATAGATCTTTGTCCCTGTGCGTTGTTAGTATACATCATTAAACTTGCGCTCCTCATTTCTCTGTGAGCAATCACTTATTAGATTTATCAGTTAATTCGCGATATAAGCAAATCTGCTTTATGAGCAAAAATTTCAGGATAAAAGTATATTGCTGCATATGTTCTGCGATTTGTCTGTCTCGAATGGACCAACAGTGGAATTGTAGAATTATTTCCCAGCGTATTATGTGAGTGCGGGGGAGGGCAGGACGTTCGTGGTTTCCGTTGTCGTGAGAGGAATTCTTGAATTATTTATAAGTTTTGTGCGAGCGTGATGTGTTTAAGTGGCTGTCGAATTACATCCCCAGGCGATGTTTTATCCGATATTGATCGTAATTGGAACTGGGGTTCTGCGGTGAATGACAAAACGAGGGTGGAGAAAGAGTTTTAACAGTGTGCTGTAATGCGGAAAAACTGTGAAAGGAAACAGCTTGAAGAAGTTATGACAAAGGTATCCATTCAGGATTAAAACACTATTGACACTTTCGTTTCTAACTAGGTGAAGACAAATAGATTGGAAAAGGCCAATACATCAATTCTCCATTCGACAAATGAAATCACCATTGGTTGTTACTGTTTTTGATCTCATTGAAAGTATCAACTTTCTTTCATTTATTAATTATTGCTAGCGTAGCTTCTTCAGTACGACGTTTGCTTATTTCATTAGTTTGGAGTTTTTTTTGTGCGCATGTTCTGGGAAACAGCGTGCTATCGTTTTATTCAAATGTCTATATTTTGAATTGGCCCAACTGATGGCGAATCCGATGGCAAAATCAGAATGACTCGAAAAATACTGATTCAGTCGGGATGAGAGTTGATAACTAGTTTGAAAATGCCAATTTACAACATTGGGCAAAATTTCGTGATAATGGTGTCAGTGGAACATTTTTTTAACAAACATTCGATATTTTGCGATCTTCTTATTATATTATCCTTACAGAAATCTGCACGAACCTTCGAACTATCATTTTAAAATCAAGTTCTGAATTTAATCTCGAAACATTTGTATTATTGGGAAGATAAAATTCGGAAAGGCTAGATTTGCTGAATCAATGGGTAGATTTTGCCCATTCGCGAATTCAGCCTTCGTGGTTAAAGTCAGCAGTTACTTTACAAATATCGAGTTTCTCAGTTGTTTCTTTCGGTTATTCTGTTCACTATCGGTTATAAGGTTTCAAATCATTGAACAGAAAAATACATTTTTTCTTCTACAATGAATTGATATCATTTCGCAGAAATGAATCTCATTTATTTAATCTATACAGGGTGATTCCGGAGAAGACCGTCAGATTTCGGGATATGTTTACACTAGTCAAGACAGTCTCGAAACAATGTTTTGTTTATTGTTGAGGGTCTCTATTGAGAATATACAGGGCGGTTTGTCCGATTCGACCGATTATACTTGCATTGATAACTTTTGTATGGCTTATTCGATTTTAATGAAATTTTCAGCGAAGTACAATATTGATGAGCACATTCATTAGATTTTTTTCAAAATAAGCGGTAGTTATGGTGAAATTTTCAGATTAATTGTGCAGGTTGAAAAAAAACCCTGTTCATCGCATTTCCTAAACTACGCTATTTGTTTACGATTCTACTATAATAAGTCATTATTTGAGAGTTTCTAATATTTTTGGCACACCTCCAGTTTTTTGAGAAAATTTCATCAAATAAGACAATGTCTAAATTTCGCTCCAATCGATTCTACTTTTATGAATAACTTTGGTATGGCTCATCCCATTTTGATGAAATTTGCAGTGTAGAAGAATCAGAAAGATTACATTCAATAATTGCAGCAGTATCCCATAATACAGTGTTGTAATTGTGATAATTTCCTATTAATTGTGCAGTTGAATAAAACACCCTGTAAATGGCATAAATTTCGAATTCGAAAAGAATATTTTAGAAGTGACGAACAACTTTGCATCCTTGGACAATACAGCTTTCCTACCTAGTGCAGAATACTCTCACTGCTTGTGAACCAAATTTCGATTATGCTCTTCTTCAAAAATGTTTTCTAGGTAAACCGGAGGTGTGTTGAGGAAATTAAAAACCTCTGAATGAAAACATATTATTGTAGAATCTTAAACGAATAAGAATGTTTTCGAAAAGCAATGTACAGGGTGTTTTTTCAACTGCACAATTAATCTGAAATTCTGAAATTATCACAATTACAACCCTGTATTTTGGGATATTGTTGCAATTATTGAATGTAATCATTCTGATTCTTCTACACTGCAAATTTCATCAAAATGGGATGAGCCATACCAAAGTTATTCATAAAAGTAGAATAGATTGAAGCGAAATTTCGACCTTTTCTTTTTTGATGAAATTTTCTCAAAAAACTAGAAGTGTGTCAAAAGAATAAGAAACTCTTAAATAATGACTTATTGTAGTAGAATCGTAAACAGATAGCGTAGTTCAGGAAACGCGATGTACAGGGTGTTTTTTCAACCTGCACAATTAATCTGAAAATATCACCATAACAACCGCTTATTTTGAAAAAAATTTTGAAACAAATAATTTGCTCATCAATATTGTACTTCGCTGAAAATTTCATTAAAATCGAATAAGCCATACCAAAGTTATCAATGCAAGTATAATCGGTCGAATCGGACAAACCACCCTGTATATTCTCAATAGAGACCCTCAACCATTAACCAAACATTGTTTCGAGACTGTCTTGACTAGTGTAAACTTATCATAAAATGTGACGGTCTCCTCCGGAATCACTCTGTATAAATTTGAAGTCCGGGTCGGGGAAACTATGGTGCTACTGTTTGTGCAAATCTGAAATCACAGAAGCTAACATTGAATTCATCAATACAAACTTTGTTTGGTACTGAATTCGAATTTATATGGAATAAATGATAGAGATCGAAAAGCAAACAGCGGTTTCTTAAACGCATTGGACGGCGCTGCATAAATGTACCTATTGAATCTCATAGGAGAAAAAATATTTTTTGTTTTGCAGTTCAATGACTTAAATTTTTTTTCCCTTTTTTCGGTGAAATTTCATTCAACAATTTTGATTGGCATGCTCAGTTAAGTGGATCTTCTGAAATGTTCCATTTGTAATAGAGTAGTGAAAAGAAAAAATCGAGATACGATTGTCATCATCGTGGAGCTATAGCTCATCTCGTCCTATATATCTAGTGGTAAAAGAAATTACACATTGTATACTTCATAATTGAATAAGGCCGCCGTGAAGCTGTACGGGATGCAGAGGAAGAGGAATCATCTAATAATGGATAGAATCATGTCTTTTGATTTTTCGAGACAACCTGTATGTTTTACATTAACTATCTTCTCAGACGAAAAAAAGTGGCTTTTTCAGCTCTTAGTTGGAACTTGGTAGTTGCCATTGAAAAAGATCGCTATATTCTATGCATCCTATTTATTCTACTATGAATTTCTTAGTTGAAGTAAAAGAACGCAATTTTTACAAATTTCCGATTGAAATATGTTGATAGATCATTAAAAACAAGAATAACTTCTTTTTTGTGGAACATCCTTTGTAGTTCATTCTTGAATGATGGTACCGTAGAACTACACGGGGTGCAGTAAAGATGGAATCATCAATATTTTTAAATGATCCAGAGAATTCTGCCTTTCGATTTTCTAGTGAACCATGTATATTAACTGCAATTATCTTGACTGCTGTGTCCTTTTCAATTCTCAAAAAAAGTCAGTTGCCGTAGGGAAACTATCGAAATAATTATATCTCTTTCATCTTCTATATTAACCAATAATATGTTGCTTTAAGTAGAAGAAAGTGATCTCTTCAACTCTTCGATTCAGATGTGATAGTTGCCAATTGTATCATATTGAATGTCTTTTTTAGCATACACTGTATATTTCATTTTTGAAAAACGGCTATTGTAGAGCCATACGGGGTAAAGAGAAACCATTGATATTGAATAAAATGGAGAGAATTGTGCCTACCTAATTATTTTTCGAGATGCCCTATGTATTTCACTATGATTGTCTCGTAATACGTAGACGAATTTGTTATTTTAAATTTCCCCATGAAAAATTGATTAGTAGTTAACCATGAAAAAAAGTTTCGATCTTATTATTGTTAATTTGATAATTTCAGTTTGAATTCACATTGCGTTTCCAAAACTTCTCTTTCTGTTTCCGATTCTATTACACCTAATAAGTCATTATTCAAGCAGTTTCAATTTTTGTGGCACAAACTCGATTTTTGAGAAAACAAATTCCTGAAAGAACATTATCGAAATCTCGCCTCAAAGCAGTGAAAATATTTTGCACTTGGTAGTGAAGCTGTATCTATAATTTCAGGATGCAGAGGGGTCCTTAAGTTTTGAATTAGGCCTTTTCAACTCGTAATCCATATTCAATTATTCATATTAGGTGTGGAATGGTTCAATTCAGAAAATTTCTTCATTTGCACAAATGAGTATATTATTGAACGAAATCACTCAACGTACGCAGTTGTATAAGGATACTCTTCCAATAAAAAATCTAGAAAAGCACTGACGTGAAGTCAGCAGCTTTTACGCGCTTGTTCACCTTTCGAAATGGTGACTTGAAAATTTCAGTGAAATTTTAATGAAAAATAAAAATTATTATTCGAATTTTTCCATTGACAATTCTTCTTATTGACACTGTTAATCTTCCAACT
Organism: Myrrha octodecimguttata; assembly: GCA_958510865.1. Taxonomy (NCBI): domain Eukaryota; kingdom Metazoa; phylum Arthropoda; class Insecta; order Coleoptera; family Coccinellidae; genus Myrrha; species Myrrha octodecimguttata. The sequence goes on along the minus strand of OY294058.1, from coordinate 14,701,818 downwards.
AAGTTTCATTTCGATCAGATAAATATTTTTCGAGTTATTGAAAAATAAAAATTTCAAATGGCTGTAGCACAAAAATCATTCGGCAGATCCGACCCATTAACGTACTCAACCGAGATATTCTGAGTCTTAACCTAACCTGAAAATTTCAAGACTCTAGGTCCTTCCTTTCGAGAGTTACAGCGCACACGGCCGGACAGCTGGACGGACAGAATCAATTTCGACCACGGATTCTTCATCAATGAGTCCAACCTAGTCGTTTGAGACCAATTTCTGCTCAAAATTAGAAAATTCACCGTGACGAAATTATAACGCGCTGTTCCCCAGAAGCACTGACGTGAGGTCAGCAGCTTTTACGCGCTTGTTCACATTCGAAGCCATTTTCTCAAGACATTTTGCATGAACCTTCATGCCCTCCTTTTTCAACCAAGTGCAGAATTTCTATTCGAACACATCTGCATTATTGGTAATACTGGGAAAATAATATTCGAATCGAAATATCCTCAGAATCTATGGGGGAATTTCAAGTTTTCACGAAGTCGACCTCAATTACTAACCCCCAAACCTGCTTCAAATATCGAGTCTCCAAGGGTTTAATTAAGAAAGCCGAATTTGCTAATTGACAAAATCATCCACTGATTCCGCAATTTTGTTTTGAAATTTGATTACTTCAGAATTTTTTTGGTTACTCTGTGAATAACAACAAAAAACCCAAGAAATAACCAAGGAATTTAACATATTTTTTTCCAAGTTTCCCAAAAATTAATATCAGACCAAACTGAACTTTGAAACACTATTGTACAACATTGACTTTAGGTTTTGGCCAATTCTGTTGAAATCTGATGAAAAGTTTCCGGTAAAAAAAATGTTCAGCAAAAATTTCCAGAATTTTTGAATACGAAATTTGCATAATGTCGTGCGTTGGTATTCTCCAAGTTACTACATAGTTTAAATCTGATCGCGTCTTGTTGGGATATGGACGAAATAACTTTTTGATATCTCCGAAAATGAATTTTGGATAAAACTGAAATTTGAAGAACTCTTTCTGAACATTGACATCAAGATATAACCCTACTTTCTGATCCCGTCGATAGTTATCCAGATATTTAGGGAATATTCTCAAAATCTCGAATAACAACGAAATTTGACATAATTTTTCCTAATATTTCCGAGAATAAACATCAGATCAAAATTAAATGTGAAAAACTGTTGAGTAACTTCAGAGTCTGTGCTGAGTTTTATCCAAATCCGTTCAATAAATTCAGAAAAAAACTATTTTTTCATAAAAATGTGGATAATTTTAGAAAATCTATGTTTTCAAAGTTTTTGACGATTAAAGAAGCACAAAACTTTACGGTAGTTGCAGGCATACTTCTCAAATACAAAAATAAAGTTTCGATCCGATGGCTCTTGTACTTCACGAGATATTGAGGAAATAACCTCAAAATTTCAAGCAACGAAATTTCACATATTTTTTTCATATATCTCCGAAAGTAAATATCGTATAGAACTAAAATTTGAAAAATTGTTGTTGACTACGGATTCTAACCCAGACAACACAAGGGAACCCAATGGACATCCATTGGACGTCCACCTATGGACATCCTGGATATCCATTGGATGAACGGCATTTTTCGTCGTTCGTCCAATGGACATCCAATGGATATTACGTTTCCGACACATTGGACACACAATGGATGTCCATCGGGTATCCTGTATTACATCCGATGGATTTCCATTGGATATCCAATTTATGTCCATACCAATAGAGTGTATACCGGATTTCCATTTGATATCCTATGGATATCCATTGAGTATCCATTTCATGTACATTGCAGCTGGACGACCAATGGATGTCCATCAGACATCCGATGAGTAACCATTTCACGTCCATTGCAACCAGAAGTATATGAGATTTGGATTTGCATCGGACAACCAATGGATATCCATTTCATGGCCATCCTATTTTAAAAAGTACATTGGATTTTCATGAGACATCCAATGGATTTCCAATGGACAGAAAATATCCTATGAACGTTCAATGAATTACTATTGGGAATATGGTTTTTTCAGGTTCTCAGATTGAATTACAAAATACGTATTGATAACTGTTTATTATTCAAAAGATCCATTAAAATCTCAAGAATATAAAAATATATATACATATTTAGGAAAGTGAGATAACATAAATAAAATAAAAATTAACCCTTACTACATAAACAGAACAAAAAAGAATGGGCCCTTAATATTATACTCATTCTTTCGAAACATCAAAAGTGAATTTTTTGTTACTGTAAGTTTAAACATTTCTATTTTGAGAAATATATGAATGAGGTCTTAAAATTATGTAAATTCAATCGCGCAAGTTCAAATAGAGGATTACTGAGAGTAATATAATTGAATTCACATATTTGCACGACTTTGAGCTGAAAATACCCCTTCTTTTCAGTAGCGTCCAGATTATTTTTGCAGCTTTGACTATAACTTGTTTCAAAGAAAGTTGACGTTAGTCTGCTCTCAATTGTTGCCAGAAGTTTACCAAGACCTGAATTTGAGTAAACATGCACTTTCAATGATAAAGATTGTTAAATTTACATATTTACTAAACTAACTAAACTAAAAAAGTGTCAGAAAAATTATTGCAGATTTTAAACTATCCACAGAAGTTTAGAGCAGATTTTAACATAATTTTTCTTTGAAACAAGTTTCATTTACCTAATGCTGCAAAAATAATCTGGATGATACTGAAAAGTAGGGGTGTTTTCAGCTCATAACCGCAGTGGTGCAAAGATATAATAATAAGACTTTCAGTAATCCACTATTTTCACATGTGGAATTCCAGTAACATAAGATGTACCTAATTTGATAATTTTTAAAAATAAATACTCAACAATGTGGTTCCAACCTGTTCGCATATGCTCTTCCCTCTTTTGCCCTTCTTAGATACTTATTTTTTGCAATCCTCCTCAGCGTTTGTTGAATAGGAACGTTCCTTCTGCTGCTTTTGAAAAGTAATGAATTTTTTGTCAATTTAAAATTCAAGATATTACTATCAATTTGATTTAAACTCTAAGCCATAACATGCAAATTCAATGATTGCTATCACTTTTTAATGCGCAAATATAATATTCTAACAACATCACAAATATGTGCCAAATTATGGGAAACATTTTCCTGCCCATACATAATAATGAATATTTCCAGAAAACACTTCAACAATGCTTCCGCATAATCTATTTAGAGGTTTGAAGATCTATTTTCGAAAATAAACATTGACACAATTAGAGTTAGGGAACTAGTTTCTGTATAAACAAAATTGGTGAAATTTTGTGGCCCTTCCTCTTCAAGCCTCATTTCAAGATCTTGCATGCTGTTGAAATCAGCAGGTATATTTTGTATCTGACTTAGCAAGTTAAGTGAAATTTTTGATATTTCAGAGAATGACAGCTAGTTTATGTGATAGTCCACAAATTATTAGTCAATTTTTAAGAAATCCCAAGCAAACGAGATGCATATAGTCTAACGGAAAATCATTTAATAAATTAATATTTGGCAAAGACCATTAGTGAAGTACCATTATGATGATTTTCTAAAAGTTTCATTCTGAAACTTTCAATGGTTCTTAGTGTGAATTTCTATAATTAGTGAAACATATGCGGTTACTAACATAACTGCCTTCAATTGAACATTTTGAGCATGGTTGATAGCCGCTACATACCCCACAATATTATACAAAGGATAGGGCTAGTACATCACTAATAAATCCTTTAGTTTTTTTGATAAATGAAATACCTTTTAAATTGGAACCATTATTTCAAATTTGGGTTGGGTTTATTTTAAAAATTCATTCGCATCTACAGGTTTCTCCGCCTGGCTTTTTTGAGGACTTCTTTCACTTATGTGTTTCACCTAAAATGTGCAACAATCAGTTTAAATATTCATTTGATATGATTAATATTGATATAAATAATCCAAGCTGTAGACAAGATTTCAACGAAAGTTTTAAATAAGCTCCATTTGTTTATATTATGTATTATGTTTATAGGCAAGTCAGAATTTTCATTCGTAATAATCCATACTACTCCCTAGATGAAATAAAATCTGGTCACCAAATTCAAAGTCCAATTCAGCGTGGCTGTGTCAATAGGTTTCACTTTTCATGGATATATGCTATTTATTTCCATTTCAATCTAAAATTTCAACAGTTTTCATCTCTAGTAATCTATATTCCTAAATATGTAATAACATGGTTTAAGGAGAAACAATGTTATTACTTTAAACAATGGTAATAACGACATGATTAGGACATATTTACTACTCACCAATATCTAGAAATAATGAAAACTGAAATCACTCCTAACCTAATTTTATAACAATTACAATTCCGAATTCCATGATTTCCGAATCCGAATGATAGCATTGCAGTTACCATTTGCCTGCAGCGTAGACTTTATGGTTTCGTTCTTTCTTGCTTTCTCCCGCTGATATCGTATATAGCTCTCTTTCTTACCGTACGTTGTAGTGTAACAATTGTGTTACATTTAAAAGAAGATTTAACAAAATGTTACTTATTCTTTCGATTTTCGACATGTTGTTGGAACGAAATCTCCACATCTTTGAGAGAAAACTGAGGGGTGTTACGAAAAGTTACAATCTTTGTAGTGAAAATATATTTTTCGTTCCACGCTGATGGAAACGATAATATCGAATCAATCAAAGTTCTTTTGAACAATTCATTATGTTCAAAGGCCGCATTTGCTGGGTATTAGTTAATGATGAAATGCATAATTGAATTCTGAGTTAGGAAGGTGTTCCCGCAACTAATCGAATTTTTGCAGCAATATAGCAGCGAATTTTATTGATGGAATATATAAGTATACTCAGAAAAATATTTCAACTGAATAAAAAATCATGAATTTCTAGGACCGATCTTTCCTCATTAACAAATTCACGCAACAATAAATTCAAATTCAAAATTCTAATCATCACAGATTATAAACCTATATTGCTCCAAAACTTTTCCTATTGGACAACTAATGCATATCCATGGAATACGCCAATTGGGATATCCATTGTACAGCCACAAATTGGATGTACAATGGATGCACATATTTCGATGTCCTTTGGACATCTGTACTATGGATATACAATAAACGTCCATGGGCATCCAGTGATCCACTGTACACGAAATGGACATCCATCTGATGTACGTGTGTTGTTTGGGAAGGCCTAGTAGGTTTCTCGTTGGTATTATACATATGAAAACAAAGTTTTCGATCACATCTGTTTTTCTTGAGATATTATAGAGAAAATAACGTTAAAATTTCAAACACCAACAAAATTTCACAAATTCATTTCTTATACCCCGAAAAGTAAATATGCAAGCATTGTATGTCAATTAGAAACGTTGTTGAATACTGATTTCAAATTATGTGCCAAATTTCGTTGAAATTTCCGAATAATTTTTTTTCGTTTCCTATAACTACTAGATCAACACGAAATTTGGCACTCAATGTAAGTTGATTTGTATTCTTTAACTGAGTATGAAGGTTCAGTTCAATCGAACTGTTACAATCGTAACTGTTATTTCCGAGATATGGCGGAAATAACTTTAAAATTCAAAATAACAACGAAATTTGACATATTTTTTCCTATATCATCGAATGTGAAGAGCGGAATGAATTGAAATTCAGGCTGATTTAAAATACTGACTCAGAGGTTTTGGCCGAACTTCGTTGAGATCTGATTAATATTTTCCGAGAAAAACAAACAAAAATTTGAAAAATATTCGAATTAAAATTCATTAAGAATTTTCTGACAACTGGATTCACGCAAAATTCTGCACATTGGTATTTCGAAACTATCCACAAAGTTTTGATCTGATCGAATCAGTACTTCACGTGGTATCGAATAATTAACCGCAAAATTTCAACTAGGCCTGATTCCAAAACCATTCGACCAATTTCACTCATTAACGAACTCAACCGAGCTATTTAAACTCCTAGCCCAATCTAGCAGTTTCAAGTCAAGTCGAAAGTTAGAGCACATAAGGATAGCCTGACGGACGGACTCACACAATTGAATTTGACACCGGATTCTTCTTCAGGGTGATCAACACAATCGTTTAAAATTCGAAAATCACAGACATTGTGACGAAACGATAACGCGCTGTTTCCTATAACAAGCGCGCAAAAAGTGGAGGTGTGCAGAGAAATTAAATCAAGTAATTTTCTGAATTTATGGACAAATGAGTATCAGTTTAGAATCATTTTAAAACTGACTAGTAGCTTTCCATTCTTTGATGATACAGCTTTACTACCTAGTGCTACCCATTGCTTTTGAGCGACCTTTCGATAATGATATTCTTCAAAATTTGTTTTTCGGAGAACCGGGAGTTTTTCGAACAAATTAGAAATACCTGAATCACTCATTACAGTAGAATGTGAAGAGTGTATTGTGCTGAAGTTATCAAAAAAAGTAAGAATCGGTTGGATTGAAATTCCGAAATTGTTTTGTTCTAAGAAATTTATTCGGAAAAATGGCGGTATGCAGAACAAATTGGATAGACCCAAACAATAATTTATAATGCTAGGATCTGAAACGGATGGCGAAGTTCTGGAAACGCAATGTTCTGGTTTTTTTCAACCTGCACAATCAAGCTGAAATTATCACAATAGCAACCGAGTAATTCGAAGGAATTCTTGAAATTTTGGATTTTTCGATTGATATCGTGCTATGTTGAAATTTGAAATCGAATGAGCCATACCAGACAAAACACTCTGTATAGTCTCAACAGAGACTCTCAACCGTAAACCAAACATCACTTCGATACTGTCTCTACCAATATGAAATTATCGTAAAATCCTTTTGAATCACCCTTTGTATATCTAAATGAAGAAATTTGGAATCAGTAATAATTTCCTCACTTGCATGAATTCATCCGTGTCACTTGTTACAAACCTCATTCGTGCTTTGAGGAAACCTTGCAGTTTTCACTGTAAGATACTCAACTAAACAATAGTATTCCAAATTCCGAACTTAAATCGACTTTCACCGAGCTCATAATAGATTTTTTTATTTTTTAATGAACTTAGTATATTAGAAAATATATTAAAAATGTGTTGCCCAAAAATACTTGACAGAATAGTGTTGATAATTTTTTAAAATTAAGTTTTCATTGAACGGAGCAATATCAAGATAATAAGAAATTTTTATACTGAGTTAAAAGTATAAAACATATTGAATGTGTAGACGAAGGGTTGTCTAATATTTTCCTGGACGAACTACTGGGTTACCAGGTATGAACAGGTATGTTTATGCCAGTTACTTTCACTTGATAGGAAAGTAGAAAACAAATTATATCAGCATAAGCTCTTTTTTCTTGTGAACACGTTGATATAAGGTTGTCTGCCTAAAATTCGGTCGTAATAGAGATTTGAGAATTTTCATAATACACAAAATATAATAACGTTATTAATGAAAAAACAAGTGAATACTATGAAAGTTTTTTTCTCTTCCTGTCTTGTGACTCTCAAATTAATCGGATTCATAAGGATCTTCCCCATTAACTTCCATATCAATATTGTCCTGGAATTTCGAAGGAGTTTGATCTCCGACGAAACATGTTGGTTTTGAAAATCTAAAAGCCAACCGTGGTTTTCAGGGTAGAATTATTGTATAAACTTTATACAATGGTAGAACTTCGCAGATATAGAATCAGTTGCATCAAGCCACATCAGAAACGACTACAATATTCGGTCCCTTATTATTACACAGTATACTTACCTGGGTCTCTCTAACACTCAATTCCACACCTTTATTAGGACCGCTTATGCTGCTATAAATGTTTTCTATTATCCCATCTAGTGGAATTAGCTGGCATCGCCATACCTGTTTATACCTAGCAACCATGTAATTCGACAAGGTATATAATAGACACTACGACTGCACATTCTATTTTTTTATATTTTAAGTCCAATATAAAATTTTCATATAATAACATATAATGAAGGATAATTTTTAAAAATTGATTGAAAATATTCTGTCTAGGATTTTTTAAGGCCACCCATTTCAAATATATTTTCTGATTTGCCGAACTTATTATGAAAAAGGTTTTAATTCATCTATGAGCTCAGGAAAGGTCGATTCAGATTCGAATCTGCTTCTATAATATTTGAATCTATAATCGCACTTGAGTAAGGACAAAATCGGATAGAGCAATGCTAATGGTAAAACTCAAACACGAAAGGGTTCATACCATTGGAGTCATAACCGATATTATGAGCTTTTATCTCTTTTCACATGATAGTAAATTAGTGGGCTGAACCACTGAATAATCTGATACATTAAATCGACAAACACACTCCTATTGGCCGAAGAAAGCATCTGAATAGTTAGATAGAGTAAAACATCTATAGGTATCAGTACACTGTTAAAAGTTTCATCTAAAATTAGAGAATTTTAAGTTACCAGCGTAAACTGCTTTGATATTAAAATACCGTATTATTTAAATGTCTGGAAAGCGGAATTTTCTTTTTGGAAATCCAACTAATGAAATATAATATAAACATATAATATAATACATAAACAATGTTCTTCCCCAAAATTTTATGTGGATCTTATGTTCGAATTCACACATTTCGTGTCTTTTTATACCTTATTTTCACTGTAAGTGAAATTAATTGTTTACTCATGCATTCTACTCTGTTATATTAAAATGTTATTTCCAGGATTATATATTGTGTATATTTACACAATGCAAGTCTCAGGTAAATAACAGCTCTAATGGTGGCTCATTAATTTTTTTTCCCCTTTATTTTCCATCGACGTTTCGACAGCAATCGCTGTCTTTTTCAGTTTGCTGCAATATAATTATCATTATAATATGTAATGAAATATTTTAAGTCAAGCGTGACATTTTCTTCGATTTATATTCACACATACATTCATTTATCATTCATTATGTAAAATAGTACTTGTAAATTTCACGCCTCAAATAACACCCGAAACATATTATGTATCGGTGATATTGAAAATCGTGAACTTGCATCAAAATCCATAATAAGTAATAATCTAATCATTTGCTGCAAAGGAGAGGGGTAAAATAGTATCTCATGATATTGGATCTCCTATTTTTGACAAACAAATGACTTACTCTATCACGAACTATTTACCAAAATTCCTCCATGAAAATATCCTATCAGCGTTTCCCAGGTTATCGATCATCATCAGGAGTACAAGTATTTCCATTTTCAATGTCTTATGGACCTTAATTTGCATTCAGGAATAACCTTATGTTAAAAAATTATTATTGTATACGAATCTCAAAAAAATTCATCATGAGATTTAGCCAACTAATAACGGATTTCATCACGTAGACCTACCGACTGGATGGACAGAGTCAAATTTGTCAATGAATTTTTCATCCTTGAGTCCAACCTAGTCGTTTGGGACGAACTTGAGCTCGAAATTCGGAAATTGTAGACCTTGTCACGGAACGATAACAAGCTTTTCCTTTATAACAAGCCTTTAAAAATGGACCTTCTCAATGAAATACGAAAATTAAACAAGACAAATAAGGGTTTTTTCAATTTTCTGCCTGTACGATCATCAGGAAATTTGTCAAATAATTGCTTATCGGTATCTGATCGCGTTAGTTGGTCTTGCGTTATCTAGGATATCAACTAAGAATTGCAAATGAAATGTGACATATATTGTTTCTCTTCCAATCTCTCCTTGAATAAATATCGGATCAAACTGAAATTTGAAGCAGTCTTGCTGAATATTGACTTGAGGATTTTTTTTCGACAAAATTCTGAAAAACTTCCGAAATAAATTTCCACACATTCATCAAATAATTCTTTTCGATTTTGCGCGGCAGAGTTTCACAACTAGTTTCGGAATTTTATTCTGATCGCGTCAGTACTTTTCAATCATCAAAATTTCGAATAACAACGGAATTTGAAATATTTTTCGTGAAGTGATATCGAATAGATTTCGAATCTGAAATGGTGTTGGTGAATATAGATTTCAAGGTTCGTGCCAAATTTCATTACAAAAATATTTTCAATAGCCCCCAAAACTAATTTTATAACGAAAATTTTGAAAATGTTCTCTAACGAAAATGCCTTCTGCATTCATCGAGATATTGAGAAAATAACACAGTTTCAAATAACAACGATAAATAATTTTTGTCCCTACATTATAATGATTATAGTAATGATAATTATAATAATAATAATAAAAATAATAATAATAAGAAAAAGAATGATAATAATGTTATAATAATAATGCGATCTTCAACCAGAAAATAATTCAGCATATAACGGCAGAATGCTCAGTTCTGAGCCAAAACTATTACGTGAGAAGACATGACAATATGGGCAAGATATTATAACATCAAGCTTGATGAATAAATCAACAGAAACAGAGAGATCCCTTCTGGAAATACGAACCAGAGCCCGTTTTAGAAACTGAAGAATACATAATTTACTGGAACCGGACAATATACACGGACAAATCACAACAGACCAGACATGGGGATCGTATGCAAAAACGAAAATACTGCCCAAATTATTGACTATGCAGAAGTGAATAATAGCAACATCAGATCAACAGACAACACCAAGATTAGGAAACACCAAGAACTAAATGCTGAAATCAATCAACAGTGGAATATCAATACCGTCAAGATCCACCCAATTATTATGTCAACTAATGGAATTGTACCTAAAACCATGAAAAAACACCTCCAACTCATAGGAATCCACATATCTATTATATCTGAAATCTCTGTCAAATTTTCTATATGCAGTTTGGTGAGAATAACCATGAACTGATCTGGACACATTGAGCATCACTCGTTTGAGGAAGAAAGCAGAAAAATAATAATGATAATAATTAAAGTTCTCATTAATTAAACCAATGGTACTAGATATCATCTCAACAACAAATTATAAGAGCGAGGTTCAGTGCAGTTAGTTGTCCCTTTCTGAACAACCTTTGCTTGTTCTTACACGTAAGGGTTTCCACAAAGTGCTTCACTCTGCTTTACCAACAAAAAAAAGAAGGATTAAAAAAAGCAGGGGACTGTACACTAGAATTACACACAATAAAACCATTTAGTTTTAAAACTTAGAAACACGATATTTGTAAAGTAGGTTTGGACCTTAATTACGAAGGCCGAATTCGTGAATTGGTAAAATCCACCCAATTATTCCGCAGATATACCCATTTCAAATATTATTTTTCTAATATCTCCAAAATTACAGATCAGATCGAATTGGGGTCCAGTAATTCATGACAAATGCAGGGTCCGGCAGAAGACTCGTATGTTTTTAAACGGCCTGTACTCCTTCCTTTTAGGTCGACAGATGCGGAAAAGAAGCATTTGTATTCGGTAGGTCCTAGCATTTTTTTACCAGTTGAAATCATGAAGCTGTGGATGATACAACACCACAACTATGCTTGCGACAGTTGCGTCCGTTATATTGAGTCCGTCACGGCCGTGCAGCGTGAGTTCCGTCGCCATTTCAATATCCACCGAAATCATGCAGTTCCTTCTCGAAACACCATTTTTTGTTGTTGTGAAGCACTTCTCACATGAGGTGAATTGATGAGGAAAAGACCACTAGGAGCTCAACAAACAATTCGAACACCTGAGAATGTTGGAAGAGTGCAACAAGCAATTCTTCACAGTCCGAGTCTATTTGCTGGCCAGCATACTGCTGAGCTTCGCCTCAGTGATCGTTCTCTAAGGCGTATTTTGCGTTTTGAATCGCGGTTTCACCCCTACAAATTGGCCGTTGTGCAACAGTTAGAGTCAGGGGATTATGCACAAATAATGCAGTTCGCCCGTAAGATGGAATCACCTGTTGAGCAAAATAAGAACCTCATTTTGTTCATAAACGATGAGGCTCATTTTCACCTCATTGGCCACGTTGATCAGAAAAACTAAAGTCATCGGCGCTTACTCCTTTGAAAACGTAAATGGCAATGCTGTTACCTTGAACTCTGAGCGTTATGTCGAAATGATAACCAAGATCTTTGCACCTGAATTAAGAAGACGTCGAAGTCGTGTTCCAATCTACGTGTGTGGTTTCAACGGGATGGGACACACAGCCTTAACAACAATAAACCCTATTAGTCCTCTCTCTTCTGTTCCCATTATTTCCAAGTTTGGTGACATTTATTGGCATCTCGGTGCCCAGATTTGGTCATCTGCGACCTTTTTCTGTGGGGACATCTCGAAGCACGAGCCTACCAACACAAGGCCCGAATATTGGAGGAAGTGAAGGAAGCAATTAGCGAGGAAGTCGACGCAGTTCAGAGCAACATTGGAAACAGTTTTCTGAAACTTCCAAGAAAGACTGCAGGGTTCCTATTCTTGAATCGGGGATGTAGAAGAATAGGCATATCGACGCCGTTATTAAGGAAACGCGGTGCATTTTGATAGAATGATAGAGAACGTTCATATCATCATGTCCAAGAATGGGGTCCCAGGAGTGTATCGCGAAAGAAGGACGCCACCTGACTGACATGATTTTCCACACAAAAATTTCAAACTGTTTTCCGACTAAGAAATACCAAGGTTATATTTTTTTTAAAAACGTCCGAGTCCTCTGCTGGACAATTCAGTTTGAATTTCGCAATCCCCAAAGGTAGTTTCTATGAATAATCATTCAGTGTCATGGTTTTTGACTCTCCCATTTTTCAAGGGTATCGTTATATCTCTTTCTTTTGAGCTTATAACCTGTAGGATGAAATCACAAATGCAGCTTCATTCATTTTGTGAAGGACTTTCTACAAATGCATTACTAAATGTTGCTTTCATATTGCTGGCAAAATTATTTTCATTCATTTCCATCACAGTTTTGCTCTTACGAAAAAGTAAGTCAAGAGTTTGGGTGCCTGCGGTATAAAAAAAAAGTTGCGATAGTCGATTTTATTTGAATTCCAAAACTGTTTGATAATAACAGTTTCCAGTTCAGAAAACTCATTGAGATGTTCATTTTGGATTTTCACTTGCAGGTCTCTCCCTCCCTTATGAACCCGTCCTTTTTCCAAACGGTGCATGAAACTTTTCACCAATCACTCCAATAACTGAAATTGAATTCACCATACTTTTCTACTGAGCGCACCTAAAAGAGCAGTTGTTTGAATAACTATTTACCTCAACCGACCAACTGAAACACAATGACCGAGAAACTGAAATGAATTTGATTATATCATTTCCATAAGATGATAATTCAGGTGAAATTCATGATGATCTCATGGAGGGAATTGACAAATGGATGAATCAAAGGTGCAACGCAAAAACACTTTCGCACTCGAAGATTTGAATTCGTAACCACCATCCATCGGTTGAATAGAATTCAGAACCTGTTTGATGTTTGGCAAGGTGAGTCGTGTTGACGATTGGTGCAACTGTGAAACTGCAGTTCAAGAATTCCTTGGGAACTGCTTCCTCAGTGTAGAGGTATAATTGATGGTTGGATTGGCTTGGATGAAAGTGGAGTATTTGTTGGTTAATCGACAAATATTCCTCTTTGAAAACCAAGCAATGATGATTTTTGTGGAATTGGGACAGAAAAGAAACCAATGAATTCTGAGTTATATATTCGGAAATGTTTCGCAATACTTTCACAAACACCGCTTATGCAGTATCAACAAGCAAGAGAGCAATCTGCTTGGCTATAATTCGAAAATTAACGTCAAGCAACGTAGAAGAAAAAAACTTGAAATATACATTCTTCAACTCCCCATACACAGAAAGTAAACCTTAATGTCTTTGGTTGTGCTACTGAACAAATCAATATCAGAATCATTCGAAAAATGATCGCATTGTCTTAGCACATAATTAACTAGAGAAGCATATAATTCACTAGAGAAGAACTGGTGAAGAATAAATCCTATAAAGTTTATCAAATTATATTTTCTGTAGGTACTTGAAATTTCTGATTACTTCGTATTTGAAAATTACGGAAAGCATATTTCTTCTAGGCTGCAAACACTGGATGTTAGATTCCTTCAGCAATTTTTTTGAAGTCATAAATAAAAGATTTTTCGTTTTTCGAGAATTAAGTATCCTTGGAATTTTTTTTGCACTTTTCCACTCAATTTGTTATTAGTATAAGCCTCTGGGCTCCATATTACTGAAGCATACTATTCAAGGTCTAGTTAAATCAAGGAATTATACAATTTTATCGTTGCGCTAACACTGAAGTTCCTAGAATTCCTAATCACAAAGCCCAGAATTTTCTCCTTCTTATTTATAACAGGAATATTATATTTATTGAATTACATGTTAGCCCAAAGGTGCACTTCATGATCCTTACATTTCGTCTTTCTGACTAATATTTGATAGTCAATCTTGTATTCTACCCCAATGAATTTAATCTACGTGTGAACGAAATATCATATTCTGGTCATGAAATCATCTCACAACTGAGTCGAGGTCTTCCTATAATTGCTGTCAGTCAATCAGAGCTTGAAGTCTTCGGTAAAAATTAGACAGAAAAAGAATCTCAGGCATTCAGGTTAAGAATTAACAAAAATTAAAAAGAGCAAGAGCCTCAAGTTTACCCCTTGTCGAAATCCCGATGTAGATTGAAAAACATCAGTTACAACAGTTACTAATTTCGACCCGTTGAAATATCGACTCAAGATATGACCTCATAAAAGCACAAGCAAGTTTAAAATTCATTATCATTAAATACACACTATTTAATATTACTAATATACAATTCAGAAATCTTAAGGTACTCGACTAAACCAAGATACAGCATCAAACAATTGTCTAAATCTTAAACATCAATCTCCAGAGTACGTGCAATTCCAAATACTCAAAATAACTGGTCACAGATCAATGAGAAACCTACTCCCCTGAAAATTCTTAAAAGATATGAGATTGTCAAACTCGAGTCACCAATCTTCTCATTTCTGTATTTTCTTTGACATTAAAACCAGTTTTCATTATCATTATCTATTACGAATATGTCTCTGACTAAAGAGACATGTGAAAACTGAAATGAATAGATCTATCTCTACAAAAATTGCAATTCTACTCTACCCATGAGAGATAAGTAGGTCGCGAATTTAAATAAATCAGTGCTGCTCCAATTTCATGGAAACTAGATGCACCAGAAGTGAGACACACGAAGTTATTTTTCATGTTGCACTCGAAAAGTTCAACTAACAACGTGATTTCTCCCCCACTTCGGCGTCTGACATAATGGTGTAACTTCATCCCGATGTCGCAGCCATTTTTAATACGTAATAGGGAAGCAGATCCTACGGGCATCTGCTCAAACTTCCATAACATTAAGTGTTAAATTAAGTGCACCTTATATTTCTTTCGATGTCGCAACTTCGCGGAATGATTTTTGTTTTTTCGGATTAAGAATTCTGATATCCCTGGATGTTAATTGAAGCATAGGACGCACTTTTCCCATTTATCAAGTCGAAACCGCTTTTTGGTAATCTTCGCAGCATCTTTTCGGTTTAAATGCCTCAAGTTTTCAGGATTTTGCTGCCACGAATAGGGAACTCAAGAATATTTTAGGGAGGAATAATATATCGTTGCCAGAATCTTAGGAAGTATAATGAACACTTACAGAGCGCGGAGAAGAGCGCATATCCTCTCCATTATGATAATTATTCCTCATCATGCTCTGCATGGGTTCCTCTAGTAATCGTAGGTGAATATTCTGGAAGTGTAATCTGAGAAATAAAGGTTTGTTAACACGAATCGATAATACTCCAAGGTTCAACATGAAATGCAAAATCCACTATGTTGCCACGGAATAAAATTGTCGTGCAAGAAATTATACCCATTGAAAATTTTACTTTCCCAATAACTCCAAAGGTACACATGGAATCGAATGTAAATCCAGTTAAATGAAAGAATAACAGCTTCAAGTTCCATACAGAGTATCGTGAAGATAATGTGATCACAAGATCGCAAAATATTGAATATTAGAAAAAAAAACAAAACTATTTCTAATGTTCTAATGACACGATCATCACGAAGTTTTGCACCAAGTTCTGAATCAACATTTCCGAACTGAACACAAAGTTTTTTAATGATTTAATACGAATTTTTGATTTATTTCGGAAAAAAACTTCATACCAAGGAAAAATTAGGGAATTTTACATTTCCCAATATCTCCGAAATTTATGAACGTATCGAAATGAATTTTGTATATTTAACTTGGATCTCGAGGCATGAGCTCAATTTTTTCCGAATAAGAAGCATAGTTTACGAAATAAAATTTGTTTTGATATACTGACAGTACGACCACGTGAAAATTTCAACTAGATCTAATTTGCGTCTTGGAAATATATAAAAAATAACATTTTGAATCAACGAAATCATTAGGACAATTGGACCAATTCTTGAATTCGACTTTCTATATTATACCGAAAACCTTCCCTACAAATATCGAGTGTCTGAGTCGTTTTTTGTTGAAGCCACTGCGTTCACGGCCTCCTAACAGATGGTGGTGAGAAAAAAACTTCTCTACTTACAGACTTGATGATTGTAGAGAAGGTTTGAAGATATAATATTCTCAATATCTTCAACAATACAGATCGTATCGAAGTGAACATTCAGTGGGTACTCCGAAGAAAAAACCTGCAGCATGAAGGTTCATGCGGAATTTTGTGAGACCATATGATAAGCCATTTATGAAATATACGAAAAAACTTTCGTCAAACTTTTTCGATCTAATCGAACAATCTTCACGAAATCATATCAACAAAATATCCCAAAAATTCAATAAATTATGTTTCTCCAATAGCAATACAAAGATACACCATCGAACTGAAATTTCGAAATCTGTTGCTGACCCAACATTTGCAGAAACAGTTCTTTTCGATATTTTACCCGATGCTCACAAAAATTTTGGAAAGAGTTGGGGACCGGCATTCTTCAACTGGCTGATAAGTTTTAATTTGATTGTGTTATTTTTTTTTGACATATTGAGGAAAAATCCTCATAATTTCGAATAGTCACGAAATTTGACATATTTATTCTCGAATAATCTCCCTATCGATAGAATTGAAATTTGAAGCCCCTTATTCAATATTAACTTTGAAGTTTGTATCAAATTTCATTAATTTTTTTTTTTATTTCATATTGACCCAAACCACAAGAACTATATCCGGAAATAAACATCAACTTCAAGGCATGTGCCAATTACAATGAATGATAAAAATGATAAAAAGTCTTTCAAGACGAAAAATTTTCAACAAGAATTTGGAATATTTCGAATTATTTTTTCCTGAATCATTCACGTACCAGACCTGCGTTAAAATTTTCATTTGCTCGTTGAAATTTTTCAACTATTTAAGAAGTTTAAATATCTGATCGCTTTCTGGTATATCAATGAAATATGCTCAAAATTTCAAATAACGAACTAACTTGGTAATATTTTTTCCCTATATTACCGAAAATGAATATCGGATCGATTTGAAATTTGAAGTTCTATTGTAAAACATCAAGTTCAAAGTTTGTGCAAAATAACATCGAAATAACATCAATTATCTGAAAAAAAAAGTTTCAACGAAAATGCGAGAAAATTTTGGAATACATTCTTTTCTTCTATTGAGGGCTTGATTTACACGAAATTTTGACTCAGTTGGCTATCAACTTCGAAGTCTTCACGAAATGTCATCTCAATATGATCAATAATTCCAGGAAAAAAATTTTCAACGGAAGTTTGGAAAAATTTTCAATATGTATATTTTTTTCATTAAATCTTCTTCTGATTTTTCAACAATGAACAAGACATCAAAGTTTGATTTATTTTGCGCATTAGATATTCCAAAAAACTATAACATTTTTGGAATGATCTCATAAGTACTTCATAAGATTCGAGGGGCTTAACTCAAAATTTCAAATGACGAACCCAACTGAGATGAGAAATTCAGACTAAACACTAAACCTGAAATTTCGAGACCTTAGGTTCATTCCTTCGAGAGGTCACTCACGGATGGCAGGAAAGCATTGAATTTGACCACGGATAATTCATCCAGGAGTCCAACCTAATCACTTCAGACCATTTTCGGGAGAAAATTCGAAAATCACAGACATAGTGACGGAACGATTACCTGCTCTTCCGGAGAACAAGCGCGTTAAATGTCCCCCTTCATACCACAATTCTCCTATATTTGCAAATCTTCATGGGGGCAATGATATTAAGGGCAGTTTTTTTTCGAATTGATGTACTGTATGATACGGAGTTTATGAAAATCATTTAATTGGATCTTACATCCTACCAATACGGCTGACGGGTAATGATTAATTAGATTTTCCGGATAATTGTCTATCTGTTTTACACGAAGGATTGAACATGATACGAAGGCATTTTTGCCCGTACGCATAGTCGATACTCCTACGAACGTAATACCTCGAAGGGTGCTCAAAGATGATATAATCACAAAATAGCGGAGATTATTTCTTTTCTGTATTTTATACAACCCAGCGTTGCTATTCGAACATAGTTTTGGTGAACTGTACAATTTGCGATACAACATGAACAATATAATGCTCTGTTTTGTGTGATAATTTCAGAGAACCTACCATTTGAAAATGTGTTCAATTGTCAGAAGAATCTGAGCTGTTGAAGGGAGAACGTGATTTGTACTTTGTGCTTTCTAGGTATGAACCAGTATTGTTGGATATCTATAATAAACTGAAAAGATCTCACGACGCCACTTTGAGCCTACAAAACTAAATCATTATGAGTCTATCATTGTCAAAGCAGAATATAAAACAAGAGCAGTATGGGATTTTATAGGAGAGTTTAAAACCGGATTACGAAGCCTGTTACCAAGCTTCCTCTCGAAAATGCAGACCAAAGAGAGCCTTAAATAATGTCTGAATTACCCTATAATTTTAATAGTTTCTTCTCAAAGGTTTCATCACACATCAGGTCAAGCCCCAAGCAGAATTACAAGTTTAACAAAAGCGTCACTAGATCTTTTTACTTATTTGAAATTAATAAGAACGAGATTTTATCCACAGTGAAGACGATGCCGAACAAGTTTTCTTCAGGATATGATGACATTCCTATTAGTGTTATAAAACGCCATATATCCTATATGGTGGACCCACTGGTCCACTCTGTTTCATAATTGATTCTGCCTTCGAAACAGTAAATGGTCCGGATCCATCAAAAATAGCACTTGCGAAGCCTTGTCACAAAAAAGGAAACCTTTATTACATATCCAATGATAGACCCATAAGTTTAATCACGTCTTTCGCAAAAATTTCTAAGAAAATTCTTTTAAACCGTTCAGTAAAATTCTTCCAGAAATTCAGAGTACAATCTATTGATCAGCATGGCTACACGAAATGTAAAGCACCTCGGTAAGGCTAGCAGAACCACCTTCGATTTCTGTGAAAAATTTTTTGACAAGAATTTGGAACTAATAATAATAATAATAATAATAATAATAAGGTTCTTTATTTTCTACAGGTATACACCCAGTTACAGAAAATCTTACAATATTAAATATTAAATGAGTGACAAAAAAAAGAAAATCTCAAGTTGATACAAAATAAAGATAAAATCATAAAAAGCAACAAAAACATCCAAATTTGAACACAAAATATTTTCTCCCTTTGAAACCAATCATTGCAGCTCATTTCAGTCAAGCAACAACTCCAAGAACATTCTACTAATAAAAGCAAAATTATCGTTATTTATATCGCAATAACCCGAAACCCCTTTGAACAAAGAACACATATGCCTTATAGTTGACTGGATAAGTGAATTTGTTCTGGGAGTACTCAAATAGAATACTTGACTGGATCTTGAATTCAACCTTGGGACCAGAAAATCAACAGATGCAAGAAGATCAGGACAATCCATGTTACCACGCAGAAGGTTGTAAAGAAATTTTAGGGACATCAACTCAATGCTGGTTTCAAGTGATCTGACCCCAAACCTACCTGTTGGGTAAACAATTAACAGTGCTATTCCTAACGTGGCGCAAGGAATTAGTAACAAAGCCTACACAGAACACACCTGGTCTCCTATTTCGCACAAGCATTAGCTTCTGAGGGGTTCCGCAGCGGAACCAAGGAGAATCAGCAACCATACAATATCTACCCGAACAGTGCTAACGATGACTGTGACTTGATTTCCTGCACACATATAGCTTGACGTCAAGCCAGCAGAACACATCGAGTAAAAGATATGCTATTGAAGAAATGAATATGTCATAATAAAGCTCTAATTAAACACTTATTTAGACCACTATTTTCAAATTTCATTCATTTTCCATTTCGGAGATATACAGGGGTGAATTAGCGGCGGTAGCTCAGTGGTTAGAGCGCAAGCCCCATGATCGTAAGGTCTGGGGTTCAAGCCCTTGGCCGGAAAATAACTTTTCCGGTTTTCAGGGGACCGTCCAACCATTCGCTGTTGGGTAAACAATTAACAGTGCTGTTCCTAACGTGGCGCAAGGAATAAGTAACAAAGCGTACACAGAACACACCCGGTATCCTAACTCGAACAAGCTTTAAGCTTCTGAGGGGTTTCGTTGAAGCCTAGGATATTCGGAAAAAATACAAAAAAAAATACAAATACAAAAAAAATAGAAAGCTTATATGGTTATAAGAATAAGGTATTAAGAATTCAGAAATGAATTCATTCCGCCTGATTCGGAACTCATTCCGCACTTATAGAATACGTTTCCTTAATTAAACACTTATTTTGTACCTAATTTACAAATTTTACACCCTCATTTTACACCCTCAGACCGAGAATACCTGGGAGGTGCAAGGTTGGCATGAAGTTTGCAGAAAGCACTTTGTAAAAGATGTGTCATTGAAGAAATAAAAATGTCATAATGAACCACTCATTTAACACTTACTAAGAATCCCTATAATAAAATTTCATGCTTTTTTCATTACGGAAATATACAGGAGTCAGTAGAGAATTCGTATGGTGATAGCATATTAATCAAATATTTTGAAATAAACTAATTTCTTCCAATTCCGAGATTGTTTCGCACTTATAGAATACTCTCATCATATTTCACCTATGAAGGTACATTATTACATACCGGTAAATACATAAAGGGTTATCTATGCACAGACAATTAAGCCACACTCATCGTTGCATCTATGCAGGTTGATTAACCATATAGTATTGAAATAGTTAATGAATCATTATGAAGTATCTGTTATATTTTGCAATTCTAACGAATTATTTTCAGAGGAATTCCTTGTTATATCCTAAGGGCTATTTTGCTACCGAAAGTGGTTCCCATCTATCAAGATGTTATTTTATTGCTCATTGCTTACAGTTCAAGGGTTTTGTCACGTATTATTCTTCGATGTTCTTTGTCAATCAAAGTTATTTCAGCAATTCAACACTTAGATACGGTTTGCTTTAATCAATCTGTGAAGGTTTTATTCAATTGTTATACAATTCATATTATGATGTATAAGTCCCCAGAGCTTTATTAGCTCGCTTGGTCGAAATTCGTGGCACCTGAAATCGATGATTTTCTCGTTCTACATGGAATGGGTTCATTTTGCAGAAATAGCTTTCAAATGGCCCATGGTTTTTCCATCCGTATTTTGATATTTAACGAATTGAACGAATATTTATTCGTTCATATTTTTTGCTCATTACTTATTTCCCATTCAGTGTGCAGAATGGTATTTGCTTGAATAAATCTTGAAATATATTAATCAATTCTTATAGAATTTAAATCATATCGTTATAGTCGTTTTATCCTATCTTTTTCGGCAACATCCGATATTACCTGACATTAAACAGTATTCTGGAACCCCTAAATGAGGCACCCGTTTCACAGATCCCTATTTTAAAATTCTAGCAGTTCCCATTCCGGAGACCTACAGGGGTCAACAGAAAATTCGTATATTTATATAGCTTTAATTCAATAGTGAGAAATAACTTCGTTCATCCCCTAGTACGGAACTCACGTTATTTTTCATTGACCGCTGAATGTACAATGTACCTTACTTTTAAATTTGCACCCACCTCTAGACCGAGATATTCTGGCGTCTGCTGATTTGATGCAAAGCTAGCAGATCTCTTTCAAAATAATAGTTATCAGTCTAAAAGAATGAGCGTTAATACCCTTAGAGGTTATATTATCAACAATTTTTGCTGAAAAAAGTCCTATAAAAGTCACGGTCATCGTTACCCCTGTGTAGGTAGATATATCTTAGGTACAGCATGTAAATAATCAATATAGAAGTTTGTGTTATATTTCCGTTCCAAACAAATAATTCATAAAATTTCGGTCGTAATAGCCTTAGAGATATTCGTCACCTGTGTGGTGAAAATTAAAAACAGGGCTCTAAATTAGTGCTTAATTATGACATATTCTTTTCTTCAATGACAGTTCTTTACTCGCCTGACGGCAAGCTAGCAGAGTTACTTTTTTCTCGGTCTACGAAAGGGAGCAAAATGAAAAAAGGTACCAAATTATTGTTTAATTAGTTCCAAATCATTGTCAAAAAACTGAATGACAGAATTGTATTTGACCACGGATTCTTTTTCAGGGTGTTCAATCCAATTATTCAGACCATTTTTTTGCTCAAAATTCGAAAATTATAGACATTGAAAAATAGTCTTTCAAACCGTTAAATAACATAATAAACGAAGGGAAAAAACCATAGGCCATTTGAGAAATATTTCTGCAAAATGCCCCAATCGAATGTAGAACGAGAGCATCATTGATGATTTCCAGGAATGTCCCCACTTTCAGGTACGAGGAATTCTGAACAAGCGAGGTAATATAGCGCTGGGGATTATTACGTTACAATATAAATTGTATAACAATTGAATAAAACCTTCACAGATTGATTAAAGCAGAACCTATCTGAATGATGAATTGCTAAAATTACTTTGAGTGGCAAAAAGCATCGAAGAATGATACGTGACAGAACCCCCCAATTGTAAGCAATTGTGAGGGGCAACAAAATAACATCTGGATAGACGGGCGCCTCTTTCGGTAGACTAAAGGCCCTTAGGCTATATCAAGGAATTTCTTTCAAGAATAATTAGTTAGAATTGGAAAATGAAACAGATAATTCATAATGATTCATCAACTATTTCAATACTATATGATTTATCAACCTGTATAGATGCAACGATGAGTGAGACTTAATTATCTGTGCACAGATAACCCTTTATGTATTTACCTGTATGTAATACATACATATACCTTCATAGGTGAGATATGATGATAGTATTTCTGTAAGTGCGAAACAATCTCGGAATTGGAAGAAATTAATTCATTTCAAAATATTTGATTACTACTCTATCACCATACGGATTCTCTATTGACTCCTTTATATTTCCGAAATGAAAAAAGCGTGAAATTTTATAATAGGGATTCTAAGTTAGTGTTAATTAAGAGGTTCATAATGACATTTTTATTTCTTCAATGACATATCTATTACAAGGTGCTTTCTGCAAGCTTGATGCCATGCTTGCACCTCCCAGATATTCTAGGTCTACATGAGGGTGTAAAATTTGAAAATTAGGTACAAAATAAGTGTTCAATTAAGAAAACGTATTCTTTAAGTGTGGAATGAGTTCCGAATCAGACGAAATGAATTCATTTCTGAATATTCTATTAATACCTTATTACCATATAAATTTTCTATTCACCCCTGTATATCTCCGAAATGAAAAATGCGTAAAATCTAAAAATATGGGTCTAAATTAGTAGTTAATCAGAGCTTTATTATGACATATTTATTTTTTTAATAGCATATCTATTACTCGATGTATCCTGCTGAATTGACGTGAAGCTAGCAGAAACCAGCTTTTTCAGTCTAAAGAAGGGTAAATAGGAAAATAGGGGTCTTAATTAGTAAATGATAAGAGCTTTATTATGACATATTCATTTTTTCAATAGCATATTTATTGCTCGATGTGTTCTGCTGGCTAGATTTCAAGCTAGCAGAAACCAGTTTTTTCTCGGTTTACAGAAGGGTGTACAATCTGGAACTAGGGTACTAAATTAGTAATTAGTTAGTATAGAATTCTTGTCAAAAGTTTTCGAAAAATCGAAGGTGGTTCTGCTAGCCTCACCGAGGTGGTAAAAGCACCAAAACAGCAATATTCGAGGAAAATAAAATACCAGCGGGGTTGTATGTGGACCTCTCCAAAGCGCTCGATTGTGTTGATCACAAAGTTCTTTCTCGAAAACTTGAAATGAGAGGTATTAGAGGCAGGCATACCACTCAAGCTTATAGAAAGTTACCTGAAAGATATAAAACAGATAGTCGCATTGTATGTGAATGGGGAAAAATATTACTCGACTGAAACCACTATAACTTCTGGCGTACTACAAGGCACCAACTTAGGACCCATTTTATTCATTGTCTATGATGATAATCTCCCAGAGTCTTTGGAAGATTGGCCCGATACACTCCAAGAAACAGTATCAGCGGCTTTGGGAACGGAATCTTATACTTTTGCTGATGATACTAATATAATAGTATCTTCGCAAGATCTAGAATCTGTGACTACTGGCTTAACAACTGCTTTATTGAACGTCAATGAATGGTGCATCTGCAATTCTCTGACTCTTAATTCTGACAAAACAAATGTCATGTTTTTTTTAAGTACCTATCAGGACGAATGTTAATTCTCCTGAGTCGATCAACTTTGGGAACCAGAGGAAGCTTAAGCACAAGACTTCTTAGAGTTACAGTAGACAAACCCCCTAAACTGGGAACAACGATGTGATTCCCTGATATCAAGGTTAAATACACCAGTTTGGAACTGCAAATTAAATCTTCGTATAGGCTCAATGTGAAGAAAAGACTCGCTTTTGGCTTGGCCATGTCAGATGACGAAAGGCCAGATCAGCTCATCCTCGTGTGGGCTCGTTATCATTTCTGCGGAATGTCTCCCATCCAATAAATCGGGCTTGATGCATAATAGACCAATAGTTCGTAAGTACGCTGATAAAGATAGTGATAAGACATCGCTCATCCTCTTCGGATTAAAAAGAATTAAATAATTAAGTGGGGTGAATAGTACAGAACCCATTTCTCAATTTGATCTGAACTGAATGTGATGAGCGATATGCACCAGACATAGAAGAATTAATATACTGGGTGTCACAGACATCAGCTTCACCTCCATAATAATTTTGTAGATATCACATTTATATTTTGGATATTGATACTATCGATTGTTTCCCAACGATAAGAGTAATTAATGTGTATCTTTGCATTCCGGTTCAACTGCAAGTGGACGTAACTGTCGATTTTTTTATATGAACTGGTGTGAATTTTTGAGAAGTCGAATTTACGTTGAATATTGAGCAGTATACTGTCGAAATAGAAATTAAATTGAGAAAATAATTTTCGTCAAGAATGTTTTGTTCGATTTTCACTTCAGTTCGATAGTTATGCTTGATATATCAATTTTTGCTGACAAGACTTATCATTGAAATTCGTTTCTTCTAGGAATTGACAATTTGGACAGAGGTTACACTACTTCGTTTCAGTACCATACGAGAGGTGAGCCTTCTGATCTAATTATGATTTTACTGGGATTAGGTTCATAAAATTTTGCAGGCATATATTTCAACGTGCAGTATCTGGATAGAGAAAGGAAATTTATTTTCCAACCATAGAGCAATATTCAGCAGGACCTTTTTTGCACGTTTGGATGGAGCATCCAATTTCCTTTTTTCCACAAAAGTTGAATTCGAAATCACTAATATTATTTGTTCATCTGATAACTACATAATTGGAGAATATGTATGCAAAATTTCCTAGATGCAGTGTTATGAAAGTTTGAGCAGAAGACTCACCCCTCCCAAGAGACTGGAACAAAATTCCTGTGAATTCCGCCTGAATGGTCAATTTTTAGTAGAAAAACTATTAAATGATTTTCAATAACTGCGAGTATCAATAAGTCAGAATTTCAATCAATTCGAAAAATAAAAGAAAAAAAAAATTCATTTAATTTTTGATCGGATATTTCATTCAGAAATCAACGTATAATTCGAGTATGCAAAAATGAGCATCAGTATAAATGAGAAAATTGAGAGGTTTGCCCATCTCCGGTAAAACAGGAAGTTATAGACATATTCCACTTACCTTGAACGATGGAAAATAATTCGTAATATCAATATCCAAATTTCAATTGCATATCTTGTAAAATTAAGTTTTTGTCGGGTGAACCTGACTCCTATGACACCCGGTATATTGTTACGCCACTGCGTCTCGTTATTGCATCCTCAGGGTGCGACCTGCTCTCTGGGGAAATGGCAATTCTCAGAGTAAATCTAACAGAAACAATGAAATCGAGTAGCTTTTGTTGTTTTTCACTCTTCAGAACCCCTAATCCACGCAATTTACATTCAGCACTTGAACGGCCAGAACAAAATCTCAGCTGTTATAAAAAGAATTGGGCAATATATCGTTGAAACATATTAAAGAAAGAAAAAAGCCGGAATGAAACATCGTCTCAGTTTGGGGACGTGCCACTAATTTGGAATAATATATAAGGGGCACTTTGTTTGGCATATTTCAGTGTTTGCCGAACAAATTGCTTCGACAGGGTTGAGATGATGCTTCAGAGTTCGTGGCATGTCTTCGAAGTTCCTGATGAATGTTGACGTTGATGAGGATGTCTGCTTCAAGTTGCAGAGCTTACGTACCATCTGAATTATGTATTCAACAAACACTTTGAGTTTTGACAGGGAAGCATCTTTCATTGTTTGATTTTGATGGAATGTAATATACACGGATTGATTGGATTGTTGAAAACTATTCATGAAAAAAATTTGTTTTCCATGAACTCCAAAGTGCGAATTTAGTGATAAATTCGAATTCGATTGTTGGTTTTTTATTCGACAACAGAAATTTCGAACCCATATAAGAGAAAAAAGAAGAAAACTATCAATGTAGAAAACAGAAAAAACAACAAAGGCGTATCAAAACCAAACTTTTTTATCCATTCAAATTATATAGCGAAAACCTACAGAGACTGTGCAAGCCCATTGGCGCCACGAGCTGCCTTATTTTATTTTTATTTCCATTGCGTTAAACACCATATTTCATAAATGGAAAACATATTTGTTGGCATTGTAATGTTGACGTTCTACTGAAAAGTTTTTTTTGGGAATTACTATTCAGTTGGAAAAAATGAGATATCAGATAAATACGAAAATCGTTCAGACGGGATATAGTCAATGCATATTTTTCGAATATATATCTGGTTGCGTTCCTATTTCTAGCAAGGAAAAACGTTTTGACAGTCTGATAAACTTCAACTGAAGCTAGATTTATATTTTAATTTATTTAACGGCCTTCTTTTCGTGTGTCGCCCCCCAACTGCCATCTTCAGAATACAGGCATGTAGCAACTATTCTCTCGTCCACTTGCATTCAGTCAAATTACTATCCCTTTCATTAGCTTCAATCGATACCATTCCATCAGTTTATCAGTTAATGAATAATCCTACCAGATGTCACCCAGATCTGAATTAACTCATTCTAATTGTCTTTTTCACATCAAGTGCGCATATCGTATAAGTGATTGGATATTTGTCGCCAATCGAAAAATCTGACCACTTGACATTGACAACCGAACACCAACTACTGATTTCTAACTTCTAGCACAAATTGATACCATTATAAATGTGAATTATTCGGACGTTTGTACAAATTTATCCTCAATTATCTTAGACTCATTCCCTGCAGAGAGGGTATAAGGTGTTGTGTATTCAACCTTCCTTTTTACCGTCGACGATATTATGTCAACTAATATACTGATAAAATAGATGAAAAGGTCCTGCAAAACCATGAGTTGATCATCGTATTTCAAATTTCGTGGGAATCTCTCTGAAAAAAAATAACTGAGAGAAAGAGCTAGTTCTCACTACAACATGCATCAGTAATGTCCTTAAAAATATCACCTGTCTGAGTGTTCATTTTAGATCAAATGACTTGTCTTCTAAAACTCGAAATGGATATTTTTATATACAGGTCTGGCCAAGAAACTCACCTCTATGCCAAAAGCTTATCGCGATGCATGTCGAATAAACGACTGTTCTTCTGCAGGTTGATGAGGAGTCTCCAATCCGCAGTCCCTTGATACGCGATCGTGATAAAAAAAGAATTGGCCAGTATGCCAGTCGCAATCTAGACATGTGGTGTGTTAGACCATACCGATTGAAAATGAATACGACGATTTTATTCAATTGAAGAAGGAAATTTATTCGGCACAATGATGACAAATAGTTTCCCCTGTTTAATTGAGTGCCTGTTTTTTTTTGTCATAACTGGCTTGAAAATAAAATGAATTCTACGAAAGTCACAAATTGAAAAACGAAAAAAATACTTAAAATGCAGAATTGAAGTCGATCAATTCAAATTGAATGTTCAAATAATCCACTCCGTTATTCTAAACAGTAGCCGAATCTATTATAAAGAGATTACCTTATATCTCTGACCAGATTCGGCATAGTTGCTAGTTTGGCACAAAGATGGAATATTTTGAACCTAAGTTCATTAATATTTGTCGCTCTGTCAATCTTGTGCTGAACAAAATATTTCAGACATCGCCAGAGAAAAAATCACTTGAAGATGAATCTGAAGGTCTGGGGAGCCATTTGATCGTGCCATTCGTAGGAATGACATGATATGGTGTGACTACTTTCACGTTATAACTTGGACAGCCATAATCGAAATTCATTGGTAGTTGTTGAACTGTCGAGATAATTTGATTCTCTAAAAGCTCCAGATCTTTGGCCGCATTTAGGTTACTATCGATAAAAATGGACCAATCATGTTATGCCCCAATATTCCTGTATTCTAGAAAAATATCTTCATTCATTTCAACCTCATAATGTCCGTAACCATTCCCTTTCAAAATATTCCGAAAACTTCTATCGCTCATGTCGGCTTTTTCAGCCTTTTCTACTTGAACAAGGTGAACTGGTTCCAACAGCAGCACACACATCTACTCCTTTATTCAGATGATTTTCACTGGTACTTTTTGTTGTTTTATCGATATTGCAATTCCTGTATGTTTGCAAACACCCACATTCCTCGAATTCTTTAGTTATTTTGAACTTGAAGGACTATAGCCCCATATCCAGAGGCAATAGTAAATTAATTTATTATCTCCTGAATTGAATTACCATCAAAATGCCATTTTATGATAAAATTTTTTGTTTTGACCTGAATTGGTTTATTCAGGTGTATTGGGGGGTTTCAATAGTAGAGACCCCGCTTGGTTGAATTAATCGCACTTGATTAATTCTGTTTTTATTAAAATGAAGACACGACCGACGAATATTTTCTGATGTTTATCCGAGAAGTTGATGCTTTTAAAATAAGCAGATAATTGAAGAACTTATTGACCAGTTGTTCAATATCGTTGCACTGATGAGCCGAAACTGGTGATGAGGTGTATTAAAAACGCACTTTTAACACGTAACAAAAATGTATTTGCTTGTATCTGTATTAGATAACAAGACCGAAATGGTATACAAGTTATACACTAGAATCTTCCTTCTATATCTTATTCGATAGCAAGGTCGAAGCGACTTTCAAATGAGAAGTTACGAATTTTTACAACACAAGAATTAACGTATAATCTTGTTTGTAAATTCGAAGGCGAATTGTTGTGTACTGTACAACGGTCAAATGAAGAGTGTTTAAAACTAACTAAAACCCAAATTAAGAAAATTCCCTTCTTCACATTTTAGAGGGAGACTATACATTTTGATTGGGTTTTTGAATTAAGCGACGCCCTTCTAAGATCCGAAAAAACACCTCGGATTGTCTGGTGCGAAAGAGAGAGCATAAAAGTGTGAAGGAAATTTCCCTAATGGTCTGGGACGATAAATTCTATAAAATGTCATATGTGATGTCTGGATTCTTTGAGTACCACCCATAAAGCTACGATTCCTGGAATACTAAGAGCTTGAATTTCATCTGCGTGTTTTCTGTCATGCAAAATATTACTTTATTGTTGGCTTGAGATAAAATGCTCTTATAGCCGGTGTTAATTGATTTAAACCAAAAAATATTGAATTTCGGGCATATTGCTGGAAACCAAAGAATTCAGACTTCGACGTTGAAAAATCAAGAAAAGACAATATATCATAAAATGATGGGTCCGGGATACGGGACACAACATACTCCCGCGCCTTGAACCATCAGGTTCAATATAATTGGATTGATATCTTCGAACAAATGAATAGTTAACAGAATATTTACAATTGAAAGAATTGAAAATATAGATCAATTACTATGATTAGAATGATATCTTCTAACGGATGAATAAATAGTACATAATATTCACAAACGAAAAAATTAAAAATATAGATCAATTACTATGATTAGAATGATATCTTCTAACGGATGAATAAATAGTACATAATATTCACAAACGAAAAAATTAAAAATATAGATCCAATATAGCATATGATACGAATTAATGTAATATTCACAAATACATAAAACATGAAACCTGAATCGAATATATATACGCATGAACTGCAACCCATAAATAATATGTTTACAGACTCATCAATCAGAAAAAAAATCTGGAATACATAGCATGCAAACAATCGAATTGGCAGAACTATATTACTAAATATTGATAGGTAAACTGAATTAACAGATATGATTGAGTCAACAAGCTACTACCAAGAAAAACCTTAACCAGGTGCAAAATTCCAAACAAGAAATAGGTGTAGAAGTAATATGTTCGAAAAAACGTAGCTTTTTTTTCAATAGGAGACCGCTTGTCATAGTACCACCAATGAGGAAAATGAGAGGTGTAAGGAATTACTTCATTTACGCCAGATGCCATGAATGATAGGAGAGAGAAGTTAAAAAACGGTTCTATATGGTTACTAATGCTAGTAACAGCGTTTCGATGAACGTGAACAATATTCGTAACATTAAACTCCACATTATAATCATATGTGGTATTTTCAAGTTTTATATTAAACGAAAGTGATAAAATGCTCAGAATGCCTGGTAAAGGTACGTAGTTTTCATAGGCCAACAAGCAGTAATATACAGTATAATAGACTGATTCCAAAAGTGACAAGACAATATGTTTCATGGTAGACACAACAGATTTAGAATAACCCTCCTTGTTTCTTGATACATCGATCGGGCTAGCATGAATGACAAAAGCGAAATATATAATTATGTATTTTGGGTTGAAGACTTGGTTTTTAAAAAAACACTTTTATTTACAATAGAGAATATTACAATTCTGTGTAAACTATGACTATCGACTAAAGCTCTAGATCTATTTCTTCTTTTGAATCAAGGAAGAAGATGCTTTTATAAGCTATCTTATCTATAGGATGTGACTCAGCACTGCAGGTGTTCACTGCTGACTTTGCAGGCTGCAACATAGTAATATACAAATGTTTATGGGTACTCTGTGTATGTTACGTTGAATTAATATGGGGTGCGATTACATAATTCCTCCCCCCTTTGGATAAAGGTATCACCTCTTTGAGGTGTAGCTTTAAAATTATGAAAAACTTTACAAATAACCCAAATTACTGTTAAAATTATTATAAGAATCAAAATAATCATAAATGTTGATATCGATGAATTCCATTTCCAATCTTCAATTTCTTCTAGATGGATATCTGGAATCTTTTCATCCTCGAAGTCTGCTTTTTCTTCTTCCTTGGAGTGATTAGTAAAAATTGTAGGTTTTGGTAAAACGATGTACTTTTCTTCGTTTTTAACTTGGATGGGGTAAATTTCCTTTTGATTATTACTTATGATACATTTGGACTGGATTATAGCCATTGGCGGGGTAAAATGGTACTTGGTTTGCTGTGGGCATTTTTCTTGAATTTCCAAATTATTGATCGACAAGATATTTCCATCTTCCAATGTTTTTAAATTTGGTGTTGCGGGTGATTCTTTTCTGGGACAGCTTTCTAAATGAGTTTTCAGAACATTTTTCATGCATTCTGGAGGCTTGTCGAGGGAATCTTGATCACATAGGTAGTCTTCTTCTACTTGATGACATTGTTTCGTGGACCATCTTAGTTCCTCGTCTCGAGTGAGCATATAGGGGTTTGTGAAAGGAAGGGACAAATTCCGTTGAGGTATATAGTAAAACTTGTATAGGTTATATTTTTCTTCATAAACCGTTGGAATTGAAATTAGAAACAATAATGTTTTTTCTTTGAAAATGACTTTGGTATGACATATCTGAAAATAATCTTTCAAGTGATGCATCGGAATGATAGTATCGTTTTTGACAATTTCCGCAAATTTTGTGTAAGGGAGAATAGATTCATGCAGGATGTGCAGTCGTGCAAAACTCACTGCTGTCTGAATCTCATCTAAAATATTTTTGATATCTTTAATTTCAAAAGTCATAAGATGCATTTGTTCAATACGTTCTAATTGAGGTACAGTACGAAGCAATTTGAAGTTTTCTGTTAGTTTCTGAATTTTATTAATGTACTTATTTTTCAAGTCATTGATAATAGTAGCAATCTGTTTTTGATTCCTCATAAGTGTCTCTTCATTTTTCTTTATACTTTCAAAATAACCTTGGTAAAGCTCTTCGTCATCGGAATCTAATGTTCCAAACAATATTTTTGATATTTTGCCTCCAACATTAATTAATCCTCTTTTTTCTCGAATTCTCTGAGTTAGAAGTTCTTCTAATGTTTTTACATTTATTAAATTTGAATGTTGTAAATACTGATAATGAGCTGTCTGAGAAAACCCTAATTGTTTATTTTTGAAATGATCAATCTCTTTTTGATATTGGATTATTAGGTTTTCAATTTGGCTTAAATCAATATGATAAATCAATTGTATATGCCTTTTTGTAATATAGGCTTTTCCTAACAAGATTGGAAGGATATTATTTTCTAAGGGAATAATTGTGAGATTTGTTATCAGTTCTACTGCCTCGAGTATTATGAAAATAAATGTGACGTACTTCATCTTGATCTGAAACAAAATATTCAACTACTTTTTTCTTTGTTTTAAGATTTTCTTATGATAAATGTGTTTATTTTTCTTATCCTGAATTCTATGCGTATCTATTTCACGGGCATCTACTTTTTTGTACACGGGATCTAGTTTACGCGTTATGGGATTTTTTATAAAAGTGGGGTTTTCATTCAGTTCATAACTACTTTTTGCTAAACGTCTTTCATTTAATTTATCTAACTTTTCGGTTGTCCTCTTTTGATTTTTCTCCAAGTGTTTTGTTATATCATTTAAATTCTCAATATAATTCTCAACGTAATTTTGAATTTTCTCATTGTGAGTTTGTTCAATTGGTAAAGAATAATTTAGGTCTGCCTTTATTATTTGCATGGGCGTTAATTCTAGGCTAGAATGATTTGAATTATTATAACTTAACAAAGCTTGTGCCAATTTACTTTGGAATGTAGAGTTTTTAGATTCAATAGTTCTTATTTGTTCGATCAGGGTTGAATGAAATCTTTCTACTAAAGCATTTGAATTAGGATTGTAATTAGTAATGTAATGAATTTCAATTTGATGAATTCTGCAAAAATCTTGTACAACGCTATTTTTAAATTCAAGTCCATTGTCACAAGTTATTTTTTTAGGAACGCCATAATGACTGAAAAACATTATTAATTTATCTACAATTTCTGTTCCTGTTTTCTGAAGTAAAGGGTAACACTGACCCAATCTTGAAAATGAGTCTATAATGCTCAAACAATAATTTTGTCCAAATCTTATGGTATCACAATAGATGTGTGTAAAAGGTTTCGATCCTATCGGGTTTGGCTTGAACTGTAATTCAATGGGTGTTCTTTCGTACTTATGCCTTGGGCAAATTTCACATGCATTAATATAATTTTGAACATCTTTATTCATATTAGGCCAATAATACTTTTTTCTCAAACTTATTAAATTTTCTCTTAAGCCACGATGAATAGTCTTTGTTTCATGATATTGTTGAATTCTCAAAAGTTGTTCTTCTTTATCTTCTACGTCTTCTAGCAAAATATTTGAAATTTTGAAATTAAGGGTTTTATAATCGAATTTATTCTGTAAGATGGTTATAAAGGGTTTTTCCAATTCCTGAGACGCGAAATATACTGCGTATGAATTTTTAGGTTGTACGAATTCTTTAATAAACTGAAAAATATCTTTATCAATTGAATTAATGGACACTCTGAATCTGAGTTTGTCTCCGTATAATTTGATTTTTATAACATTAAAATTCGCTGCTGTTTTGAAAATAATCTGTAACGGATAGGCATTTACGCTTCTCTCAGTGTAAGGAATTTCTAAAATGGGATTTTCAATACCACTGTGTACTGTAATATCGCTATGTATAATAACATTTCCTGTTTTTAATTCACTTAAGTCAGCATTATCTAAAACTGGTAATTCCTCGTTAGGGTTAGTTAAAAGATCAACACATTCATCTAATTCATCGTCTGATATATGATTAATCAAAGAAATTTCGTCATCTTCGATTCCGTTAAAATCTTCAATATACTCATTTTTTGTTCTTGATAAATAATAAATAACCACATTAATTTTCGATTCGTTGAAAATATATTTGATCATATTGAAAATGCATGACCATTTCAGTCCATCTAACCCACTTGCTATGCGCGGTAATGCTAAATATTTCTCATTATTATATTCGCATAATTCTTTAAGCTTAATTAAACATTCAAAAACATCTTCATAATTAGGTTTATCATAATAAAATTCCTTTGTTATTAAGTAATAAATATTCTTGTCGTCTTTTCTAATAAATGCGACTTCACCTATACCCTTATTTTGTAACTTCAATTCATCTACATTTCCGTATTTATTTTTAAAAATTGTCGCGATTCCTTTACTCATTTCTAGATCTCTAGATACACAATGTGCAAATGAATACTTTTTAGGGGCTTTAAATAAGTTACCTTCTCTTTCTTTAACGTTATTTGATTCGGGAATATCATTATTTTCATTAAGTTTCAAAAAGTTTTCATACGTTTTCGCATTGTCAGTTTTCCATATAATTCTACTTAATGCATCTGCATTATTCATCGATCCTTTTCTATACTTGATTTCGTAATCGTATTCTTCTAACTTGATTCTCCAACGCATTAATCTTGAATTCGGTTCTTTTAATGAAAATAGCCAAATTAATGGTTTATGATCTGTATAGATCGTGAATTTCTTTCCGTAAAGGTATGGTCGAAAATGTTTACACGACCAAACAATTGATAATAATTCTTTTTCTATCGTGCTATATCGAAATTCTGCAGGATTTAAGGTACGACTCGCGTAGGCGATCGGAAGGTCGTCAGGTGGTTCTCCTTGGGATAAAACTGAACCTATCGCAAATCCTGACGCATCAGTTGTCAAAACAAAGGGCGCATTAAAATCGGGATATCGAAGAATTGGATGATTTAATAAATTGTTTTTGCATAATTTAAAGGATTCAATGTAATCAGGATCATCAATATTAATTTTTGCATTCTTTTTCAAACACATTGTCAATGGTTTGGTAATTTTTGCAAAATTGGGAATAAATTTTCTGTAATATCCTATAAGACCAAGGAAAGATTTAATTTCCTTTTGTGTTTTCGGAATAGGATAATTTTGAATAGCTTCTAATTTATTCGGGTTTGGTTTTATACCTTCAGGGGTTATGACATGACCAAGAAATTCAATTTCTGTTTTGAAGAAATGACATTTGTCTAACTGAATTTTCAGATTTTCTGACGCAAGTATTTCTAAAATATTATGAATGTCAGCTAAATGTTGTTCAATAGTTTCTGAAAATATTATTATATCATCCATATAAATGTAACATATTTTTCCAATAAAATTTTTCAAAACTTCGTTCATCAATCTTTGAAATGTTGCTGGCGCATTCTTAAGTCCAAAAGGCATTCTTAAAAATTCATAATGACCATTTTCCACGGTAAAAGCAGTCTTTTCAATCGAATTTTCATCTAACTCAATTTGATGGAATCCGGATGCTAAATCTAAGGTTGTGAAATATTTTTTATTACCGAGTTTGTCTAAGATAGAGTCAATTTGAGGTAATGGATACTTATCGTCAATAGTTTTTTCATTTAACTTTCTGTAATCTATGGCCATACGCCATTTAGTTTTTCCGGATAAGTCTTGTTTTTTTTGAACAATTACTACGGGAAATGACCACGGAGATATACTCGGTCTGATTATTTTCTTTTCCAATAAATCTTCAATTTGATTTTTCACTTCTTCACGATGTATCTCTGGGTAACGATAAATTTTACAGTGAACTGGATTTTCATCAATCGTTCTAATTTTGTGTTTTATTTTGCTTGAAAAATTCAATGGTTGACCCGGCAATTGAAGGACTTTATCATTGGTTTGAAAGATTTTGATAAGTTGACTTTTTATTTTGGGTTCTAAATGACTCAAATCTATAGGAATTCTTGTAGGATTTTGACAAACTTGTTGGTATTTAAAAGGTATTTGGCAAAAATCATTTTCTAAAACCATATTTTTGAAATCAATTCTCAAATCGTATTTATTGAGGAAATCTGCTCCTATTAGACCATCATAATTTTTATGAAATTTGTAAAGAACAAAGGGATGACAATCATTCATTTTTAATTCGGAAAATAAAGGTAATAACACTTTTTCATTTGACGTTTGTGATCTGAAACATGCAGTAAGGGTAGTATCTTCTCTAAAAATATTTTCTTTGAAATTATTATAAGCGAACTTCGGATCAATCAGACAAACGGAACATCCACTATCAATCAATAATTTACACTTAGGATATTCAAATTCTACATAGGGTAATTGATTATGATATTCTAGCGTTTGGTTTAAGTCAATTCGAGTTTTTCGACTGATTGACGAAAATTTTCATTAGGTCGCATCTTTGACGTAGATGGTTTTGATTGGCTATAGAAATTCTCTTTTCGCTTTTCCTGTTCAACGTGCGTTAATTCTTCAAACGTAAAATTCTGAGTATTTTCATTACGATGGTTATTATTTGGGTAATTATCATTGCGATTATTATAAAAGTTTCTTTGTGGATTAACATTGTATTGTGTGGAATAATTTGCTCGTTTTTGCGGGTAATTTCTCGTTTGTATAGACATTCTTTCAGGCGGAGTATTATTTCTATAATTTGGATTGGGCTTAAAAACATTAGTATTTTGATTTCGTTGTGGATTTGATCTCTCGAAAACTTCGCGATGTGAAGGATAATGAGTTTTCACTTGCCGCTGTTGAAACTGAATCGGCTGAGACGGAAAATGTTGCTGATTAAATCTATTATAATGTGAATAGGTTGGTTGATTATTGAACGAATAATTATTTCGGTAGGTCGATTGATAATTGAATGCTTTATTCAAAGGTTGCATATTTTTATTTCGACGACTCTTATCTAATAATTCGTATTGTGCCATGTTGCACAGATAATCTTTCACGGCGTTGACTGTTTCGTCAAAGGAAAGTTCATTGTTGGTAATTAAATAAGTTCTCAGTTCTACGGGGGCATTAGAAATTAGCACTGTTTTACAAATTTTACGAATATTTGATTTATACATTTGTTTCTCAGGATCAGGCATTATATCAGCATCAATCCTATAATTTATTCGAATTTTCATAGCAATAATTTTATCAATGAAAGCTAATAAATCTTCGTTTGGTTTTTTAGTCAAAAATTGTAAACTATGTATCAAAACATCTAAATTAATATTATCGCCAAATTTGCTATATAAAAAGTTCTTTAATAATACCCAATTATCAGGAATATCAGATGTGGAAACCTCAGCTAGGGCTCTATCAGTCAGTTTCGATTTAACGACAGCATAACAATAATTCTTAACTATTTGATTTTCATCCGCAAACATCAATAGATATTGTTCGGAACTTTTAATGAAAGAATGAAGTTCATTTTCAATGCCAGAAAATTTAGGCAAGAGCATACCAAATTTTTCAGCTAGGGATAAATCTATTCTCTCTTGAGCCATCTTATTTATTTTCTTTTTACGACCCGAAAAATGTTTAATCGACGTAATCGTGAAATATATAAAAAAAAACTAGAAAAATATTATAAATTATGAATATTGAAATAGTAATCGGTTTTTTTATTTAAGAAACCTAGAAAAAACTCTTAAAAATCGGTTTTTTAAAGAAACCTAGGAAAAACTATACAAGTTCACTAATTTTTTACCAGATTAGGGAAACTGGGGAGAAATAGGAAATGCTCACCGATAGTCTTCGAAGTCGTTGCGGGCGCTACTCCGTCAATCGAACTCTCTGGTCTTCTACCACAGGTTCTTAAGGGTGTGCTTGATGGTTGAAACCAACAGGTATCTGATATGGAGCTGGTACACTGGACACTTCTCTTCAGGCCTGGCACAATCCCATCCTCGTCGCCAATTATGTATTTTGGGTTGAAGACTTGGTTTTTAAAAAAACACTTTTATTTACAATAGAGAATATTACAATTCTGTGTAAACTATGACTATCGACTAAAGCTCTAGATCTATTTCTTCTTTTGAATCAAGGAAGAAGATGCTTTTATAAGCTATCTTATCTATAGGATGTGACTCAGCACTGCAGGTGTTCACTGCTGACTTTGCAGGCTGCAACATAGTAATATACAAATGTTTATGGGTACTCTGTGTATGTTACGTTGAATTAATATGGGGTGCGATTACATAATTATATATTTTTGATTGAGCCGGGAACTGTATAATACTTCGTACGGCTACTACTAATCGAAACTATTTGATGACATACATGTCCAGGAGGTGCGCGGATATGATGGTATGTTTTTGCAATAAGTGTCAAAATAAGGGATTCTACATATTCCGCATAATTTATGACCTTTTCCATCATCACCAGATAAATAAACTTATAATTCGAATTAACATACTCATGTACACCTATGACTAAAATATATAAATATAATTGGTCAGGCTCCGAGAATTTTAGTACAGCACTGTTGATAACATGTGCATGAGTTTTATGATCGTTCCGTTTTTTATTGAGGTGAAGAAGTGCCTTACACTTTTCGAGACACTCTCTGTATTTGCCGGCGGAACAGTGAAACGAGTCGCGATATTTAAACGAAACATAGATATTTAAGGAAGCCTTTCTTGAACGTTTACAAACTGTACGATTTCGACCGGACATTTGATCTATGTATGCGGTGAAATTACCCAAAGGCCAACGAAAACGAGGGATGAAAGAGGTCGACTCATTTTGAATATTTTGACCTGCTATTAGGGACTCGTTCAAGGAGATAACCGAGGAGGTAGCGAAAGTATCTACTTGTATTGCAGCTGGGCAATAAAATTCTTGATGTACATCGGTTTCTTCAAAACTCGAGAAGTCTTTGAAATTGAAAGGTTCCGAACACAAATTCGGATTCCTTTCGAAAGGGTCGCACACTTCGAAGTTTGATTTATTGCCTTCCAAGTGCGGCCGACCAACTAGGCTGTCATTAGTCTCATTTCGGTTATTGAAATTATCTTCGCACCCAGTTTCTTCAGATAGCTGCGTTTCATTTGATGCTCCAATAATTGCATCAGAGAATTCAGAATTCATGCTATTAATGCAAGGCATATTCTTGGTTTGCCAGATTAATTTCTGTGAGCATGAATTTGATTCAAATTGAGCACTGAGTGAAGTGCGTTGGTTCAACAGATTGATAGCTATCGTATATAATTCTATCCACTTTTCCTCAAATTTGTTTTGATAAATTTCTAATTCGTCTAATTCGACGGTTTCATCTGAGATTAATTGTAATTCTAAATGAATTTCTTCGGAGGTAGTGCGCGCGGCATCTACTTCATCAAGATATTTTTCCAAGAGAGGATAGTGCTTAGTTGCATCGAACTGGTTCAGGAATTTTTCGAATTGTTTGAGTTTAGTCCTGGCATTTTCGCGTTTGATTTTCAATATTTTTATTTCGTTTGACGACATTTTTTCGATAAAGCAATTCAAATAATCAATTAATCAACATAAAGAATACAAGAATGAGGAATCCGAACAAAGGGAAATAACTTGGTGGGTCAATGACTTACAACTTACAAGCTGGACAATTCCTCACAATATGCAGAAACACAATTATTTCGCACTTAACACAATTCGCGAACTTTTCTATATCGCGGCACAAAAACTCATCAGCGAACTTTCACTCCAAGGGTTGGTTTGGGATCCGTTGAACCTGGGTTGACAAGGATCTTCGAAGGATGGACTGTATGATTGTATGTGAATAATATCCGTGGTTCGATGAGATCAATTGCTCCTTGGATATTATATTCGATGGGACCAAAGTTTCCGTGAATGATATCCGGTTCGCTATGACCAATGTTTTGACCTGAGCGATATCCGGGTCGATAGGACCAATGTTTTCACCTGAACGATATCCGGCTCGAAGGACCAATGTTTTGACCTGAATTGGTTTATTCAGGTGTATTGGGGGGTTTCAATAGTAGAGACCCCGCTTGGTTGAATTAATCGCACTTGATTAATTCTGTCGTTGTCCAGATAAAGATACGACCGAAGAATATTTTCTGATCTTTATCAGAAATGTAGATGCTTCTAAAATAAGCAGATAATTGAAGAACTTATTGACCAGTTGTTCAATATCGTTGCACTGATGAGCCGAAACTGGTGATGAGGTGTATTAAAAACGCACTTTTAACACGTAACAAAAATGTATTTGCTTGTATCTGTATTAGATAACAAGACCGAAATGGTATACAAGTTATACACTAGAATCTTCCTTCTATATCTTATTCGATAGCAAGGTCGAAGCGACTTTCAAATGAGAAGTTACGAATTTTTACAACACAAGAATTAACGTATAATCTTGTTTGTAAATTCGAAGGCGAATTGTTGTGTACTGTACAACGGTCAAATGAAGAGTGTTTAAAACTAACTAAAACCCAAATTAAGAAAATTCCCTTCTTCACATTTTAGAGGGAGACTATACATTTTGATTGGGTTTTTGAATTAAGCGACGCCCTTCTAAGATCCGAAAAAACACCTCGGATTGTCTGGTGCGAAAGAGAGAGCATAAAAGTGTGAAGGAAATTTCCCTAATGGTCTGGGACGATAAATTCTATAAAATGTCATATGTGATGTCTGGATTCTTTGAGTACCACCCATAAAGCTACGATTCCTGGAATACTAAGAGCTTGAATTTCATCTGCGTGTTTTCTGTCATGCAAAATATTACTTTATTGTTGGCTTGAGATAAAATGCTCTTATAGCCGGTGTTAATTGATTTAAACCAAAAAATATTGAATTTCGGGCATATTGCTGGAAACCAAAGAATTCAGACTTCGACGTTGAAAAATCAAGAAAAGACAATATATCATAAAATGATGGGTCCGGGATACGGGACACAACATTTTTTTCACGCTGAATATATCGATTCACGAAAAATCAACTAGTTCTTCAACCGATATGGTCTGACGCATCTCACTTTTTTAGCTCCACTGGCAAATTCTCACTTCGATCGCGTATCGAGAAAATAGAGATTACCCACTAACATGGAGAAGAACAGTCGTTTTTCTTAGATGCACCGCGATTTGGTTTCAGTGCTTCAACTGGCGGACTATATTATCAACTGACCAAGATTACCGTGGAGTTTCGCATAGTGCTGAGTGTCTTGGCCCGACTTGCAAATGATCTCTTCTTAACTCCGAAGCTAGGGCTCCAACAGCCGGATGAATGTATGTTGAGGGACCCCACAAGGTCCGAAAATGTACTCGTTGAGGTTTTACCCAAAAACTAGAACCCATCCCAGTATGTTTCGCAGTATGTCTTGTCTTGTCTCGTAATCTGGGATATTTTCATTAAATAGATGTTTTTGAATGCTACTGCATTAAACCAGGTTTCAAATTATATTGCCATATATTCAAATACGCCTATGTATTAATGAGGTTAGGAAGATACCATGTTAGAAAAAGACCCAATGTGGAAATGCGGAATGATGTCTAATGATCCTAAGCTCTAGAACCCCTTTGAGCGACCTCAATCTGCTTATTGTTATTCCGCTGATGGTGGTATTATGAAATGTGACTATTTCCACTATGTATCGGTTTTATATATCTTATTCGTTCAAGTCATTTTTATGAAGGTCTATCTGGCTAGCGTTTCCATTCCACCATTCCAGAATCTAGAGGTACCGCCAGTTGAGTATCTTCCCATGAACTTGTTATGACTATGCATTTACCATTTATTGGCGCCTAGATGTCAACATTATGTATTGAAGGTCCAATAACCCTCTAATTTTTGACCTAGTTACACTGTTATATACCATTTACGCTGCTTCTATTTGAATGAGGTTTTAAATGAAACTTATCTGTTGGACAACCTTTGTGGTTCTTTGTTTCATTTATTAGAGATTGGATCTCACCGATTGCCTGAGCATAATTCATTTCACCATTTAATGCTTCTTGTTCCTGATGTAATATTTCAATGAATATCGGTTTTGGAGTTTTTCTTAGGCATTTTTTTTCTCCTGTAAGAGAACCGCACCGAATAGACAAATCAATGTTGTATTCATTATAACCTGACCTTTCTTTCAATCTTCTTTCCCATGAATATAAAAGTATTTCGGGTTGTCAACACATTGCAGAGTCCTACTCAATGCAATAGACGATCACAGCGCATTGGCCAAGGGTGAGTTTGAAGTGTAGGTAAGAGGGTGTGAAAAGGGTGGGATAGAACACTGCTTCTCAAGGTTAAAACATAAAACTTCTGGCGATTATGGTATCACTTAGGTTTTTCCAAAAATTGTGCTCAAGCTGTAGGAAAAACTTTATTCATTATCGTTGCCAACTTATTTTACACTCTTGTATTCCATCTGATTGGTCCTCTCTCATTTTAGTTTTCGGAAGGTCTGACAAATTTTAACCCTTCAAAATATATCGTCCTGTTTGTATGATGTTTTGAGTCACCCAGATTATAGAGCTAATAGTAAGCATTTTGCCCATGGATGTCGGAACCCTTGTTGATACCTTCAGAATAACACAGCGTCATTTTAGGCTGCTCCATCTCCACAAATCTCTAATAGTGTTTCACTGATCATACTGTACATTATGACAGTGGCATTCTAGTGAACTTCTCTATAACCCTTGACCTAATCACTCATAGGCGAATCAGATCTCAGTTGAAATTTAAAAGCGTTAAGAGCAAATAATACCTCGAATATAACGAGGGCACTTTTGGAGGCCAGAGTTCGTTTGTTGAAAGAAATTTCTCGGTGGAAATGGCTGAGAAAAATCGTGAGAATGTGCAATGTTGCCACTTTTTTATATTCAAGAACTTTCGAAAAAATTAAACTGAAATGGAGTGAAAAATGGAAAAATAACTAATATTGCGCATTTTCATGAAAGAATTAAGTACATCCCAAAATAAAATTTTACTCACTGAAGCCTGCAGAACGGAAACTTGTCAAAGCATGTAGATGTTTAATGAAACTTGAATGTGGCTGTGCTGCCTAGCCGTAATTTACCATCAAGTGGTATTGCTTGTTTTTAAAGGAAATCACCTGGACTGGATCTGTGCTTTATACATGGAAAATTCACTTCCGTATGAGTGAAAGATACTCTTTTTTCATCAGATATACCAGTTCCATCGGGTGTACTGCAGGAATCGATGTTGGGACTAATCCTCCATCTGCTCAAAACAGATGATTTGTTATATGTACAGAGATCTGCTTGCCTACTTTTTCAGGCCGACACAAAACTCTGTTGAACTTTGTCACTCTACGGAAAGACTGGTAGCTGGTATTTTATATGGTAGTTGCATTTAAATATCGAGACGTATTTAGTAGGTAGTACATATCCCAAACGAACCCGTTTCATGAATACAACTAGGATGTTTAAACTCTGTCATGTGTTCCTCATAACCTTAACCTTGTCATAACTGTTTCGAATTATTAAACTTGGTGTTAGCATGGTATCTCAATTACTAGCAAAGCGAAGGATATTGTTTCCTCTAGCTGAAATACTTTCAAACTCTCATTTTGGTTTGTAGCTTACCCAGTTATTCTGGAGTCGATCCATCGATAGGAGGAACATTTCTGACGGATGCATTCGACCTCCATATGGAGAGAGACTGCAAATTTAAATCTGCCGTAATTTCTGCGAAGCAGTACTAAGTAACTATTATATTTACCCTCAGTGTACTTCGCTGCCGTTTTGGCGCAGATGTCTTGATGTTTACACCCCTTGAACATCAGTTACTGAAAAAGTCACTAGATAAAGCTTGAAAAACAGTGTTTTCTGACAACCCTAAGGCTACAGTTCATCAACAGCAGGATGTTTCCTCATTGGAACTAACTACCTTATGTCATCATCAATGCATTTCATCAACTATCAAGAGCTGATACGACTGCTGGAGCACCCAACATTGAAAATTATCTGTGGTATTTTCTTTATTCGTCTGATATATTTTCTTTGAAATTTCTCGTTTTCTGAGCTACGATGTAATAAATCACATTAACTTAACAGGTTTAATAAATGTATTCTTACCATTATTAATATAATAGAAACACCTAGTTAATATTTTCGATGGCATGATCGAAATGAAGAATTCCATTTTTCGAAAAGTCCATGTGAAAAATGTGGGATAAGAAGAAAATTTTTTGGTTTCTCCACTCGATAAAGAGTTCAATCATACTG
Organism: Myrrha octodecimguttata; assembly: GCA_958510865.1. Classification (NCBI taxonomy): domain Eukaryota; kingdom Metazoa; phylum Arthropoda; class Insecta; order Coleoptera; family Coccinellidae; genus Myrrha; species Myrrha octodecimguttata. The sequence goes on along the minus strand of OY294058.1, from coordinate 14,657,140 downwards.
AAGCACAATCTTCTGCTAAATTTATTCATGGTGTTGTAGGACGACCAAAATTAAAATAATATTTTTCGAACTGATTTTCGTTTTTTCGTGGATTAGTTAATAAGGTCACGAATGAATCTCTCTCTGGCCCTCAGCACCATTATCCACATCACTGTTACAAATTTCACGTTGAGCATATTTCAGTTTCTGGAGATAGTTTCGGAGTTTGAAATTTTGAGGTTGATTCCGCGATATCTCATGATATCTCGATCAGATTGAAACTTTGTGGACAGTTTTCAAATACCAACGCGAAACTCAGAGGAAAATTTCGTGTGGATTTAATTCGAAAATTTTTTGAATTTTCGGTGACGAATTTTTTTTTTTCTGTGAAATATCCATAAAAATCTAATGGAATTTGGCTCTCACCTCAGAGTCGGTACATAACAACGATGCTCCAAATTTCAATTCGATCCGATATTCACTTTCGGATATATAAGAAGAAAAATTGTGCCAAATTTTGTTGTTATTTGGAATTTTAACGTTATTTTCGTAATATCTCAAAGAGTACAAATGCAATCAGATTAAAACTGCACAATCAAGAGCTGGAGTAGTAATATGTAGTGGACGTATCATGAGTGCTCTGCATGATATTACCCGATTTTCCGACTAGAAAATTAGAAAAAGAAAACACCGAATTAATACATTGAATTCGCTTCCTAAGCTGCCATTCTCAGAGCCAAATTGCTTTTGTTTTGACCGGAATCAATCAGTGATTTGACTATGGTTTGTTTTTATTGTCACATGAACATTTGTCGACTTGACCAGCTGAAGGTAGATAATAGAGCGAATCACACACTGTCAAGAAATCTCTGTAGGAAAATGGGATTGCATGAAGAATTATCAAAGTTCTTGAAGAGTGAATTTGCCAACCAGACCGATACCCTGAAGGAAGAACTGGCGAAAGTGAGAGAAGAGATTGAACAGTTGAGATTGACCACATAGAACCGGATTGAGTCATGTGAGATGAGGTTATCTGAGATAGAGAATGGATAACGAGATGAAACAAAGAGCTGTTAAAAATAATATTATTATTACTGGATTGAAGGAAGATGACTCTCATTTGCTACATTCTACCCTCGATCAATTGAACTCACTTCTAGATATTAACCTAGACAATAGGGACATCAATAACATTTATAGATTGGGGAAGAAAAAACCATTGATGAAGGTTTATTTCGTGTCCTTCCTAATCAAATCAAAGATAATGGATAGCCGACGTAAATTGAAGGGTTCTCTGATATACATCAATCAAGATCTCTGTGAAGAGGACCGTTGTGATTTTAGGCTACTGAGAGAACACCTGAATCAAACGAGAGCAAGGGACGTTAAAGCATATATACATTTGAAAGGACTATTCATAAATGGTGAAAAATATTCAATTCAACAACTTGAAAACAAAACTGCTCAGGATTTGCAACTGTCGTCTACCAAAGACATGAACCGAAAATTAATCTCTCAATCTAGTGAAAATTCACATCTAGTTACCAGTATATCAAACAGTCCTGCACCCATAGCCCGATATAAGCAGATGCTGACTGAATACGAACATTTGCTAGTGGAAGGGGATTCGAGACTACACAAGGAGAGGTCAACTATAAATTAAGTGTTGAATAAGGCGAAAGACTGGGAGGAACTGGGAAGGACAAGATCGCAATCTTCTGAAAGCAGCAAAAGGGAATCAAAATCTGGCATCCCTGGAGGCAAGGAGAAGAGAGGCGGCTAGGACCAGTAGTTGAGTTTTTTAATTTGTTCTTCTGTCTGTCAGAAAGCTGATTTTTGGACTTACTCAAGTATATTTTAAGTTTTTTTTAATGGATCCGTTTCTAAAAGATTTCGATGTAGAATTATACGAAGCGGAATATACAGATCAATTGAAATATTCGAATATGGCAACAAGGTTTGATTTATTGCACAACAACATCAAAAACACTTTGACGAGTTAAGATTAACATTGAAAGCATGTTCAGAAAATTTTCATTCAATTGTCTTGACTGAAACTTTCAATATCTCAGATGTAGATATTTTCGATATAAAGGGATACAAATGTTTTCACAACGGCGGAACAAATAACAGAAATAACGGGGTAATTATTTATTTTCGAGATGATCTCCAGTGCAGTCATAGGATAGCTTCTATTGGAAATATTGAAGCATTAGAAATAGTTCTAAGACTTACGGGGAAGATTGTGGAAATCACAGGAATCTATCACTCACCACAATCATGACCAAGAGAATTCAAAAATGATTTATTTTTGTGTGTATAAAAAATAAAAATAGAGTATTATCACGTTATAGTAGGTGACATAAATATAGACTTATTATCTACCAATGAATACATAGATGAATATAAGAGTTTATTAAGCTCATTCGGATATAGATCTCAGATAAATAATGTTAGCAGGCCTTCTAGTAATAGCTGTTTGGATCAATTCTTTCTGGGATTTCGTCGCCTTGTAGTAGATCAGGATGAAGCTTTCATTACTCGAACAGATGTAACTGATCATTAAACAATAGTGTAATGTGCAGATTTTGAAAATATATGTAGTTAAAAAGATGTTGAATATAAAAATTATGTGAACTATAATAATTTCAAAAATGAAGGGCAATAATTGGAATAATTTTATTGAAGACGAAGACGTCAACATTTTTACAGAGTCCTTCATTGATTTACTTACTTTTAAAATGCGGAGAAATACAATAAAAGTCGAGCTATCCTACAGAAAATAGGGGAAAAGAGACTGGATTACTCCAGGACGTTTGAAATCCATCAATTATAAAAATATTCTATACAGAAAAATGATGAAGGATCCGTTGAACTTGAGATTGAGTAGAGATCATGCAAGTTACCGGAATATATTATAAAAACTAATAAAGAATTTCAAAAATAAATCACATTGATAACGCACGAATAATAATTCTTAGGCAAAATCTCTCTGGTCGTATATCAATAACCTATGTGGAAGATTCAGATCTGAAACATAAATCAGCATGATGAAAAATTCTGAAAGAAAAGAACACAGACTAAACGAACAGATGGTAAAGGAATATTTCAATGGCATAATAATAATAATAATAATAATAATAATAATAATTTATTGATCCTTTTGGACATGTGTTTACATGCATAGGATAAGTCAAAATAGCAAAGTGAACTAGGTTCTGATACAATCATTCAAGTATTCATTCACAGTATAACAGCATTTTTTCAACAGTAAGGTTTTAACATTTCTCTTGAAGTCGTTATAATTAAGATTTCTGATAGTATTGGGCAGATGATTATAAAGTTTAATGGACTGGTACGTAGGAGACATCTCAAACCTAGCAGTCCTATGTTTAGGTATATGTAGCAATCCCTCATTTCTAGTGTTATAAGTATGAAAGCTTGACAGCTTGATCATGCTTTGCTCGTTTTTTTCATATACAAAAGACATTTGAGAATGAAGATGGAAGACAAGGTAAGGATACCATTCTCAACAAACAACGCTCTGCATGACTGATGCGGAGGTATATTGTACATCATACGCAAAATTCGTTTTTGCAAAATAAAAGCTCTGCCAACATCCGAAGAATTTCCCCACAAAAGAACATTATACGATAAATGGCTGTAAACTAGACCATAATAGATATTCTTGAGTGTTTCTGGAGGAAGGAGATTTCTTACTCTACTTATAGCAAAATAAGAACTGTTGAGCCTGGTACACAATGAATCGACGTGAGCGGACAACCTCAAACCACTGTCCAAGTAAGTGCCAAGAAATTTAGCACATTCTTTAGACAGTATGTCTTCATTTGAATAGTGAATTTAGAGCTCGAGATTACTCTGACATAATGTGAAATAAATGCACTCAGTTTTTTCGATGTTAATTATGAAATTGTTCCCATGACACCAGTCCTCGAAGCAACCCACAAGAACACCACACAACCTCTGAAGCTCCCCAAAAGATGGAGCTCTTATTACCACTGAGCCATCATCAGCAAATAAAGTTAATAAATACTTTATCAGCGAAGAATCCTGATGGCTAGCAGGTTGACAAACATCATCCGCAGATTCACAGGGAGATCGTTCATAAAGAGCAAAAATAAAAGTGGTCCAAGGACAGAACCCTGTGGTACTCCCAGGTTGACAATATGTTCTGCAGACAATGAATTTTCAATCCTCACACGCATGGATCTACCTTCTAGGTAGCTACGAAGCCAGTCCAAGAACACACCGCGAAACCCTAGGCTGTAACACTTGTCCAGAATGAATTGAAAAGACAGACTATCAAATGCTCTAGAGAGATAAAAGAATGGCCCTGCCACATGAAAGCCATCATCGAGACATTTATAGATGTAATCAACGAGGTAAATTGCCGCTGTTTGAGTTGAACGATCAGATCGAAACCCATAGGCGAACAACTTGCGGAAAATATGGATGAGGTTCCGCTGAGGGAGAAAGCTAAACGGTTCGTTCATGGAACCCTCTTTCTATTTCCAAATTGTGAAAATGAAATAAAATTTGATAAAATTTGATTAATGATGAAAAAAAGAGAAGCCCTCAATTTTTCAGACGATACCGTTATCATGTATGAAAATAGCACTTGGGACAAGCTCAAAACAGAAACTTAAAGTGACCTTCTGGAACTGAGACAGTGGTTTAAGGACAACAAACTCACAATGAACGCTGATAAGACTATATATTTACCACTTGCTCCTTACGAGTCAGGACTTCCATATATGGGCAACCTAGTTGTTGACAGTAATTACCAGAGCCGGATCTAGGGCGTGGCGAGGGAGGCATTTGCCACGGGCGCCAACCAACTAGGGGCGCAAAATTATAATTTTTTTTTTGAAATGATGTTTTTTCACTTCGAAGTCCATTCATATTTCAGAGCGGTGCTATAGTGCATGCACCTGTTGTAAAATATGTGGCGACAAGTAGTTACCAATAAATTAACAGATGAAAAATTTACACTTGTCGGTCGCATTACGATTCCCGATCGCGTCCAGATGTTTGTTATTCGAACACTGAAGACCTCAATTAGCAGCAAGTTCAGAGGGAGTCTTATGTTTGGAGCTAGCGGCATGACAAAGAGATTCAGACCGTCCACATTATTTGCCGAATCGTTCATCACACCGGCTTTACGACCGATAGGCTTGATGAAATCACCCCAGTCTTATTAATACTACTTTTTTTCTCGCATGTGGATTGTGGGGTACTTCCATGCAGCTGCGCAGTTGATGGCACCAATAAGAAAAATAGGAACCAGGGACTTATCATTATATTTTATATTATGTGCAATACCGCAAATAACGAGATCGTGCAAGCGTGCCGGGAAATAATTCGTGCTGGAAAAAGTTTGAATAATTCAATTTTGAGTTGAGGATTTTTGTGCGTGCGGTCAAATAATATTTTGTCCGTGCACACGAGAGTCAATCATTTTCGAAAGATATAACTTAGAGACTGCAAAATTTATAAGGTTATGTTTGGGTTGGAAATATGTCGGCGATATTATCGTTCGAATTTTATTTGCGAGATCCTAAATTTTACCGATTCAATTAAAACTGCGTTGTACCATAATTACACGAGTTTTCATAGGTATAAGAAGAAGTTATACAACAAAATCAAAACGTTGAAAAGAATAAAATAAATTTATCGTATCTTTAGTATTTTATTAATCAGCTTCTTAGCTATGGGTACTGCAGAAAGAGGATCAAATGTCGATTAAAATGAATTGAATGATTCTTGAGTTTCACTGAAACTTGAAACCTTTTTCTATCCTCCTGACATTTGTCGAGCATTGAGACAATTCAGATATGAATATAACCGAGTGCGCAAAACATTCCGATTCGAAGTCCATGCATTTTCAGAATCTTATATAATTTTATGTTGATATAACCAACTGAAATGCCACCCAAGAAACTATCAGGATCGCAATCTCGGAAGATCAGGGATAAAAAATTATCAGACCTAAAAAAATACTAGTAATATATCAAGTTACTTTAAGAACGATGCGGGTATTGTGTCGACAAAAAGTGGTTCCAATAGCTAAGCCCATCATGTAGCGGAATTTCATTCTATTTCTGCAAGTACCTAGCCTTTCGTAAGAAAGTATTCCATTTCGGATAATTCGGATAAGGAAAATTCTTTTGACGAGGAATCAGGACTTACTGAGGTTAAACCTGAACCAGTTCATTTTAATGACCCTACATCATGGCGAATTACAAAAAGTAATATTAAAATGTTCGTTATGACCTTTGTTGGCATATGTGTTCTCTAGTGTATCTCAGTTTTTCATTTACACTTTCATTTATTGTTTTTTTGAAGCTTTGAATGCTCATATATTATTTTGAGAATAAATTATTCTATTCGCTTCCTTTTTGTTTTCTCCATACCCTCATTATCGTATATTAATACGTTTGTGAGTTCTTTTCACTACCTTATAAGATACATGGGAGATTATAGTAATTTCTATACACATATTGTTGGATGAGAATCTAATGCTCGTTCTCAAGAGAATATAATAATAGTAAAATATCTTAGGAATAGAACAAATACTATCATTCATGAAAAGTATGTAGTCATTGAAAAAAAAATTCGAAAAGGGCGCATTTCAATAACTTGCCACGGGCGCTGAAATCCTAGATCCGGCTCTGGTAATAACAAGTCAATCCCTGAGGCCAATCATGTTAAACATCTGGGAATAACAGTTGATAGACATTTAAGATTCATTGGTGCAAAAACTAAGATGTTTATTGTATAGGTTCAAATATCTCGAAAAGTACCTCGACGTAACACATTTGAAGATGATATACAATTCTCTGTGTCGGCCTCAGATAGCATGTGGTATAATAAAATGGGGGGAATATTCAAATGTCATAGAAAAGAGCGGAAGTTATTCAGAAATGGTTGCTTCGAATTGTCTATGGAAAACCCCGTTTATTTCCTTCGAAGGATTTATATGTCATGTCCAAAATTATGAGCCCCTGTCAATTATTTGTGCTGCAAATCTTGCTCGCCATATGCTCTGGAAATATTTAACTTCAACCGATTGAACATAAGTATAAAACAAGAAATAAGATGAATTGTTATCTCACACCAAAAGCAGAAAAAAGTATAGGACAGAGATGTTTCACTTATCTAGCACCCAGATTGTATGCCACTGTTCCCAAGGACCTGAAAAATATCCTAATTCCTAAAGCGAAAAAAATCGAAATTAAAAATTGGGTGATGGGCTCTCTGAATAAATGTACCGTCATCATATTATACAAACTTACTCATCGACTTAACCTAAAACAATTTCCAAGAGACAACACAAACTAGGATATCCCTCTCACACAACGAAGCTCAAAATTTATTTTATCACATGTTATCTCGTCAGTTAGTTCCTTCGTTAGTATATTGAGTAGAATCTAATGTTTTTTTTCTATACTTGTTGCTTATTCCCAAAATGGCTACTGTGATTAATTTTCGACTATAATGAATCGCGTACAGCCTCACGCCTCTGTGATTAATGTTTATACATGTAGCTAAACAGAATAAACCATATTTTAATTGCGCAAACTTTCGTGTTGATCTTATTGTTAGAACTTGAACAAGCGCGTAATAGCTACTGACCTCACGTAAGTACTTTCATAGATTTTTTGTTGAATATCATGAGTTAACGAAGCAAGAAATATTTCATGGATAAGCGAATGCATGTCATGCACATCGATCAAAGTTATGTACACTCGAAGGTTATGGTTCGGAAGAAGCTCCTGCTATGGTAGTACTGTATCATATTCATGCTATGGACAAGTCCCGACAAGTAATAAGTATCTGAAATCTTCAATGGGTTGCCTTGGACAACTCTTTTTAAGTGTTGGGACTTCGAATGATTGGATTATCAGCTCAGCTCATGATAGAATCTTTGTTGACACATATTCACTCTTGTGTCATGTTATTTTACATCATGAGTAATGTAATAATTTCCCGAATACCAATGAAAGAGAATAGTTTCTATCCTATGATTCAGTTCCTTCATTGATAAAAGAAGGGTTGATATTAAACGAAAAATTATGAGACTTCCCAAACTTTTTCAACTGCATCTTATAATCACTGTTATATTAAGAGCAACCAATACCACGTGGAGATGAATTACGGTAAGGCAACACAGCCACATTCAAGTTCCGTTAAACTTCGTTAATTATTCAAGTTCAGGCACCTGAACGCCATCTACATTTAACATGTACGCGATAATTTTGTGAGAATAAGCTATATCAGTTATTTTTCCTTTTTTCACTCCATTTCAGTTTTATTTTCTCGAAAATTCTTCAATCTAAAAAAATGGCAACATGGCGCATTCTTAAAATTTTTTTCAGGCTTTCACCTAAAATAAATTCTGAAAAAAACAAACTCCGTCCTTCAGACGTCACCCCGTTGAATTCGAGGTATTTTTGCTCTTAAACTATTTTCTGCTAAGAACCTCTCAATCAATTCTCAGGATTCGCTTTTTCACTCAACCCTTCTCATATTTTCTATACAAAAATGTATGTTTAAATTTCGTTCATCCCTAGAGAATTTTCAATTCAAGCGTACTTAGCATAGAAGAAATTTCCGCGAAATGTGAACGAAGAAAGCGAAGGTCTCTAGCATTATTCCCCTGAAATTGAATGGCTTGATATTTTATATGCAAAGCCTGCCTTTGGAGGACTTTACCAGGGCTTTGCAAAATTAGAGAAAGAAAAGGCAGATTAGTTGGCGCGTTTGGCTTCAATTTCACGCAGCCTTGCACTTCTGCCATTCCAATTTATAACCGTCTTTGAGTATGTCATACTTGTTAGGATACTTAAACCACTCGATAACTACCCCTGAAAATAGGTTAAAGTTATTCAATAAACTCCTGGGGGGGTGTTATTTTATTTAAACCATTGGGAAACTGCGAAAGAAAAACACGTTAGGGATTTAGTTATGACGGAATAAAGGGGAATATATGTGACTTGAAAGTTTCAATATGGCCTTCTGAACCACTTTGAAGTTCGAGTTTTATTCCGAAGAGAAAGAGGAATTAGGATTTGTCACCCTTTCGGCTGAACCCGATGCGACGTATTTCAAAGTGTGTTTGGCACAGCTAACTGTGAAAAAAAATGTTTTTCTCCCAGAAAATTGATTAAAAAATATGTCACATGATTAATCCATTTGGGGTCGTTCTTTATTCCAATGTTCTGGTGAAAGCGAAAGAAATTATTGATTTACATCAATAAAATGAGCAGGAACATCATGTTGAATCACTGGATTGAAATGCAATGAGATTATACAGGGTCCTGCAATAGTGCGTTAGGCTTCCATAGCTGCCAAATCAGACGTCCCAGAAATTTTGTTGGAAAGCATTCCCTTTGTACTTTCAACTCTGCATCTCAGGATATTGCTTATCGTTTCGTTTCAATGTCTGTATTCTTCGAATTTCGAGCCGAAAATGGTTTTGAACAATTAGGTTGTACTGCCGAAGAACAATCTGTGGTCTGATTAAATTCTGTTACTATGTGCTCCAACCTTCGAAAGAATGGAGCTTGTGGGTTGAAATTGATTTCCAAACAATTTTTTTCTTCGAAAACGTTGATCTGATGTCTGATGAGATGATTTATGATGCGCTCTTTCTGGGGAATAGATAGAATAGAACTATTATAGTTAGTAAAATGAATTCAATCTCAGAATTTTTAGCCTTAAATAGTCTTAAAAGATCCGGGTTCAACTCATTGAAGAAGAAAAAGTTGTCAAATGTTGAATGTACGTGCTGTTAGTTTTTGAAGGAAAGACTTGGAATCTGGGGATTTCACAATGAAGATGTTGAACACAACTTTCTCGACTACCGTTTCGACGTGAAAACAGAGGGTATTCCATATTTTATATGTTTAAAATCCCAGCAGACATCCTTCTGATATTCACAGAAAATCTTTGAAAATCCTATAAAAGCACTGACATGAAGTCAGGAGCTTTTTCGCGCTTATTAAAATTCGTTGCCCCCCCACTCAATTCATCAGCTTTACTTCCTGATGAAGAAAATTGGCTATCTTTCTGGTTTCTTATTTGATAGTATCGATTAATAAACCTTTGTGATCGACAAAAAAAATACCTCCCTTGATAATTTCATAATGTACGTTATGAAGTATGTATATTTGAATGATGAATTAAAAAAATCCATCCGCCCGCCGTACTTTGTCCGGGGCTTTTCTCTGGAAGTACCGAACGGAAATCTGTGGAAATTGGTGAAAGAATATTGTGTCACTCGCCATTGATTCGTCTAAAAATTTGTTTAACTGAAACTTCATACAAATCTATTCACCTCAATCCTATTCTGGATCTTAGAAAAATATCCGTATGGATTATTAGCCGCATTATGAATTATAATGATTTCAAATTTCATAGATTCCACCACATTACCTATATATATTGCTTGAAATATGTGTGATTTTGGTTGTTAGCATAAGAGTGGTAATCAAATCTCGTTCAAAGAATATTTAATATAATTATCATTAAACTACAATAACGGTGGAGGTAATACCAAGCATCAAAGACTGTTTGTCGAAAAATTTATCCGGCAGGGAGTACGAAAATGCTCCTTGGCCATTGTATAATCGTGCCCTCGAAGTTTGTTCTGATTGAAGATGAATAAATGGTTGAGGTCTACACCGAAGAATCCATGTGTTGCTCTATAAGCAACTATCAGTTCCAGCCTTGCCTGCTAGGCAGGCCGAGAGGAAGAAGTAAATGGAATTCTTGTGCACCATCTCTGAACTGACTCAAGAAGATGTGAGTCAGATCTCAGACTAACCCACCACGCCGGTCCCGCATACTCCAAAGTTGGCCTCACGTTCGTAGTATTCAATAACTTGGCGGTCTGGACACTGCAGCCTCGAAAAGAACGCTGAATGAGGCAGGCTGCTCTCCTGGCTCTACTGCAAGTAGCCGTTATATTTTCAGACGAGTTGAGATCCGAATTGACCAGCACACCCAGATCATGATGGCTATGCACAACAATGAGTGGTTTTCCAGCTAATATATACTGGCGTTTGGGGTTGTTTCTGCCCATGTGGAGTGCGCAACATTTTTCGATATTGAGAGGCAACAACCAATATTCACCCCATTGAACAATTCTATCTAGGACGGCTTGTAGCTAGGTTAGTGGTATCGCGTGAAACACTGTATAGCTTGGCGTCGTCAGCGAACGAGAGACTCTTCGAACTGAATAATCTGGGAATATCCGACGTGTACAGTGAAAAAAGAATAGACTCTAGCACCGATCCCTGTGGGACCTCGCTTGTGACTTCCCTGTCGTGCGTAGAAAAAGCACCACCGACTTGACTGTAAACGTTCTGTCACTCACTAACGATCTGAACCAGGATAAAAAGTTTCTTCGTATTCCCAAGTGCTCCAATTTGTGAATAAGACGACGGTGGGGAACTCTGTCGAATGCCTTAGCGAAGACCAAATACACGACGTCGACAGGAATACCTGAGTCCACCAACTTAGTCCAGTCATTAACCACCGTGAGGAGGTTGGTCAGAGTTGAGCGACACAGAAGAAAACTGTGCTGCACATCGGGAATCAATTTGTTCAGTTCAGAAAACTGAAGAATATGATCAGAGATTATTCTTTAAGGCACTGATGAGACGGTAATTAGTAGGAGAACTTTCATCTCCATTCTTGTAAATAGGTGTTACAGTTATTGAGTGTCACTGTGACGGAAGGGAGGTTGTGTTCAGAGATCTTTGAAACAAATAACAAAGTGGTTCAGCAAGAGGAAAGGAACATCAGGAAAAAAGAAGACAAGTGACCTCGCTACTGCCAGGGGCTGCAGTCACATCCAGGGCAGAAAGATACTTTTTGACGATGCTTTCATTTAAGGGTACATCAACAAGAGAGTTGAGACATCGTGTGTTGAGTACGGGGGGAAGGGCCGTAATAGGTTCTTTAGTGAAGTGGGAGGCAAATGTCTCCGCCAAAACATCAGCGGACTCAGAATATTCACTGCACACACTCCGACAAGATTTACTCACTAGAGGAGCGGATACCTAGCCATCAAATGAACCTCGAATATATTTGAAGAAATTTTTCGTATTCCCTGCCGATACCAAATAATTCTCATATTTTTCCTTAGCAGTCCAGATCAAAGAAGTCAAACGATTAGAGTAATTGCGATGATTTAGATAGTCAGTATCGGATCTGCTGCGAACATAACGTTGCCACAAAGACTTCCTCACTTGGATGGAACTGAAAAGACTGCTAGTTATCCACGGTTTACCTGGGTTATGTTTTACCGACGTGTTGTGAGTGTTAGATGAAACAGTGTCCTGGAAGATTTCAAGGAATTTCATCCACATGATATCAATACTTTCAATGTCGGAGAACAAGTTTAACCAAACGTATGAGTCCAGCACGGCCGATACACTCTCATAATCCACCCTCTTGAATTTTTTGCATGGCTTAAAACATGGATGAAAAAACTGCAGCTCGGTCTTCAAGGTCACGTGATTTGATTTTCCAAGTGGAGGCAGGCATTATAGGTTCTGTAAAATAACTCCATGTGAATATAACCGAAAAGTCTTCACTTCCATCTCATCATTTATTGATGAATGGGATTGAATATCTTCGTTAATCTTTTATTTTTTGCTGATCTTCAAAACTCCAACTAAGAAGAGCCTGCTTTCCTAACGTTCGAATATCAATATGGCTGCAACAAGTAAAGACTGTAAAAGTGACGTTCTGCGGAGTAATTCTTTTGAGTGTGCCTTTTTTATTCGAACAATGGATACAATTGGGTTGAAATGTAATTGGTTCCCTCAAGTCTACCATAAATATTGTGGAAACAAGGTTGGAAGGAGTTGTGATCGGCAATCCAAGATTTCTTCAGCGATTGATAAGACCGACGACGACACAGTTTCTGCGCCATGGTCAGATAGCGTTTCAGAACCGAAAACTCCTGCAACAAATGCTGAGTTTTCACAAGAACATCTTCTGCTAAAGATTATTTCTGAACTCGGAAGCAAAAATATGATACTTATTGAAATCAAATATCTGAAATCAAACTATTAAAATATAATAAAATTGTTTTTTATGAAAAACGACCTTGCGGATTGCAAAATTGCAGTATTGACTGAGTGTTCCGGAGAACAGGTTGCCTAATGAACAATACCGGAAGAACACGAACGATAAACGAAGCAAACTGTGAAGTTTCAGAGTACAAATCTAACTCTTTCATCAGACAATCGAGAAAATCTGCTGAAATGTTTCTTTTCGATTTTTCGTTGTGTGCATGATGTAAATAATGTTTTTCTTACATCATGGTTCTGTGAGACTCTTGATGAAACGACAGAAAAAATTAAACAGACCTCTTTCATATTTCGAGAGTGAAAACTCAGAACAAACCTTCAAAATAATGCAATATCCTCCCAATATAAGCTTGAATTAACACTCAACCACACAGAAACGGAAAGAAATATATTCTGATAGGGACCAAATTCTATTGGCATGGTAAAAACCATGAAAAACTTCCAACGAAAATAACTAACCCGGACCACATAACAACATAATGGTTAGACTCAATGTTATCTTGCGTTATCTTGCAAAATGACTGTGGCACCAATCACTTGAAGGAACCCCAAATAAATGGCTTCCGAGTTCAGTTCTGCATATACCCACCCCCTTAAAAATTTTGAATAAATCCTCCACAATGTTCAACAAAGCATGACTATTAGAATAGTCCAAGAGTCTATGTTTGATAAAATCCATAACCTAATAGAGTTTAAGTTTGAAAATATATCTGGGAGAAAATGATAAGAGTGATCACCAAATATAGTTTATTTGAAACTCTACTTATATAATCATATACTAATTTTACTGAATTGAAATTCAGTATTTCATTGAATAATTACAACTTAAGAGTTCATGAAATGTTGTGACCACCAAACAATCAGAACATTTTTTTTTGAATTCTTTCAACACAACGATCATCAAAAAATTCTGCCGAAGTAAAGCGCATTCATCAGTATTTGCTAATTAGTCACCCAATTTGATATTGATCGGATAAGTATAGTTTAAGACAGATTTTGGAAACAATAAGGATAGTGAGGAAATGATCAAGACATTCAAACTGGAACTAAGAACACAGTGACCTCGAGGAACCTCCATTACAGCCTGAGGAACTGTTCTCGAGACAACAATTTTTCAAACAAGAATCTGGACAATTGTGGAAAACCATTCCTTTTAAATCTAGCTATCCTTTGCATTCAATTATGGGTTAGTAATCTGCAAGTTAAATGGGTTCAATTCTTTTCAAAATATTGAGGAAGAAATTTCTCAATTTCAGATTGACAACGAAATCAAGATATTTTGTCCCAATATCACAGAGAAATAATAATCAAATTAAAATTCGAGAAAACTTGTGTTTTTATCAACTTCAGGATCTGTGCCGAATTTCATGCTGACCAATTTCCTTCGGAAAAAATCAAGAAAATTCTCTGTTTGAATTCTTCTAACTTTCCTAAAATGTAGATTATTTCAATTTTCTGCACAAATTTGCGTGTTGGTGTTCACCATCTAAATTCGAAAATTAAAAATATTAGGGTTTATTTACGTCAAGAAATCAATTTCAATTCCGGTCACATACAGATACGTAGAATGCTAGTGATGGATACATTGTGACTGCAATATCAACTCTTCAGGGTTATATGTCTTCCTCGTCACTGCTGTAAGAATATAATTGAATGAGATTCGGTCCTTTTGAATGAATGAATTATCACCCTGGGACGAGAACGAGCACTGCGATATGGAATTGAGAGAAGCGTGTTGTAATTGTGAAGTTTGACATATTCCTCCAGAGGACCAGAATGATAAATTACGGAAACGCTTCGAGGTGGGTAAGAGTCGTATGCAATGAATCTTGAATGAAGGGATCTTCCTCTCATTCCCGAGAGTCGCTTTACAGTACTCGGTTTTCATTAAAATTACAGTAATTCTCATTGCTCACACGCAACTTTGAGTCACAAATATAATTTGTCTTCAGCCGAGGTATTATCGGAGATTCAAGAAAAGTCATCTTTATTGTCTGTGCGGGAAAAATTGCATTGGAACTATCTGGATGCTGTTTTGGAAGAAGATTTTGATTATCCGATTCATTGATGTATGCTGCTCCTAATAAATTTCTTCAAAGAAAAGGGAACCGATTTCAAATCATCTACTGAAAAGCAAGGTGTAATTAATTTTACAAGTGCACAATATTTTTCATTAGTGCCGTCGAATATGTTGAGGAAATAACTATTTCTTCTGTGATGTTAATAGTAGATAGGCAACACCGGTTCGAATCATCAATATTTCTTGAGACTATTCAAGGTTATCACGTGAAGGCTGCATCAATCTTTGAACATACAATTTTTCAAGATTCAGATTTCAAAAATGTTTTCGAGTCCCACTCAAGGTTATTATGTAGATGTAAATACGGTTCATAATCATGAAAATTCTATGAGATGGAAAAGAAAATTTCCCGTTCAAGGTCATGTGATAGTTGAGTTATATTTCAAGAAAGAAAGGTGTTTATGTAATGAAACCAATAAGAATAAATCGATCATTTATTAATCATCATTATTTATAATAATAATTTCAGACAATATGTTCATTAATAGATGTGAACTACTTCGTTAATAATGATTCTAATATTGAAAGCTTCTTAGGTGGTTCTTGTTGTTGTTGGTCTCTCCCGCTTTTACTCTTGTAAAAGCGGGTAATGGGCTCGCCGAAGCATGTGCCCATGGGTGGTTCTTCATTCTCATTCACCGCATCCATCTCCTGCTTCTGTGGTATCTGCATTTCATTTATGGAATAGTGACCCCAAGGTAGTGTTTCAAATGTTCCAGGTACCAAATATCGTTTATCATCCTCTGGACTCTGCCTCTGGGCAATTTCTTCTTGTGTCAGTGAAAATACATGATGCTCCTTCGAATGAATTAAATTTTGCGAGATGGTCTTGTGTTTCCACGTTTCCAAAGAGAAAATATAATCTTCAACGCAAATATTATTTTTCACAATAGATTTTTTACACCTTTCGCCTTCTTCGTGACACCATAGTTACGAATCATGGATTCAATCTCATCAGGATCATATTCTTCTTTCTCCCATTGACGTTTCTTCATATTCAAAGCATCATCAGTTGTTGAATTCTTTATCGCATATAATTTAGATCTGAGACCGATATAATCTATCATTGGTATGCCATTATTCTCATCTGTCATCATACCCAAAACTTTTTTGTTCACTTGCAGAATTCCATAGGGATTATCCTTAAGGTAGTCGGAGGTATCGAAGTATTTATTCGTTTCATATGAAAGTGGTGCCAAGTGAAGTTTCTATCCATAATTTCAATGTCAGCCTAGGTGATTTCAGATGTGGACTAATAGTAGCAATGTATATATGTCGTTATAGCTTCCTTAGCACCGACTTCGAATTTATATGGAACAAAGAATGAAAATTACAAAACAATTCTTTCTTTCTTGAATGCATTGGACGGCGCTGCGAAAAAGTATCGAACACTCGTTAGATCATCTGAAGTCGGTCCGAAGTAAATCTCTGAAAGAGATTCATCAATAAGTTACGCGGAAAAAAAAATCGAGACACTAGTTATATTCCATATTGTACAGGGTGATTCCAAATTAGAGGTGAACCTTGGAGGAGGTGTTAATAAGACTCATTTGCTGTCGTTTGAGCCATATTTGTTGGAAAACAAAGATCAACAGTTTCCGAGATATTTGAATTTTTCTTTTCATTTTCAGAAAATTTCTCACCTCAGTTCATTATTCGCCAATTTTTTCTACATTGACCAGCTTTGATTGTGGTTTTGGATTATTTTAATTAGAAATGGATATAAATATGTATCAAAAAAGCAAAACTCTTCTGTAAGGGTTATTGAAAAGGAAAAAAATATAATTTTGAAGGGTATATATGGAAAAAAGGTTCAATTTTCAATATCACTTTGCCTGCAACTTTCGAGTTCCACAATTTATGTATGCCCTGATAGACGACTTCGGTCCAAGTTGCCAACCCACAAATTTCTTTTAAATTAACTATCACTGGGGAAGGGGAATTCCAGAACAAATTCAACATGAACAGGTTCGCGTTATTTATAAATATCCGTAAAAGATGCCTCGGCTCCTCAAACAAGATAATTCCTTCCAAATATAGGTTTTTGTTAAGATCATTCCTGATTAGCTGAAATTTGAGTTGGGATTCCTGCTTTTATGTTGATAGTGTCAAGTTTATATAGGATATGTTCCGCAAATCAAATTGGTTATTTCGGTTGATGGTTTTCCGTTCCCTAAATATGAAATATTCGGTAGGTTCCTGAAGAAAAGGTTAATTACGGAATTCGATTGATGAAGAAACGTTTCTCTGGAGTTCTCTCTCCTCCGTTAAACTAATTCATTTTTTGAAATAATATTCGAAAATTCTTCAAATTGTGTTGAGAATTTCTCTGGAACAATTTATGAGATTTCGATGAAAACTCATACCTTCAAGTCAATGTTCAAAAGCATCATTTCAAATTCCAATTCGTGTCTATATTCATTCCTTTGAAATGATATAGGGAAAAATATATGTCAAATTCTGATGTCATTTGAAATTAAGACGTTTTATCCTCAATATCTCAAGAAATACTGGCGCGATCACATCAGAATTTTGTAACTGGATGTGAAATAGCCTAGGGCACTACGTCACCTAATGTTTTGGGGATTGAATCAGTGGAAAATGTAAAAAAAAATAGTTTTTTTAGGACTATGAATCAGATTTTAATGGAATTCAGCTCAAACCTTCGAGTTAAAATTCAATAGAAGTGCTACAAATTGCAGTTTGATCGGATATTTTTTTCAGGGGATATTGCTCAAGAAATATTTCACATTTCGTCGTTCTACAAAATTTCAAGCATATTTCCTCAATATCTGGAGAAGAACTACTGCAATCAGATTCAAACTCAGTACATAGTTGCTGAATTCCGATGCGCAACTTTTTGAAAAATTCCGTTGGAATCGTACACTAAGAAAAGTAAAATAATCATTTTTTCTCGAACATTCTACATTTCTCATTCCAAAATTTTTCTATCGGAAATTATTCCTCAGAATTGAATGAAATTCAGCGTACACTTCGAAGTCACTATAGAGAAAGTGTTTGAAATTTTAATTTGGTCGTTTATTAATCTCCGCAAATATTGGGAAAGAAAAAGTCGAATATCTTGGTTGTTTCAAAGGTATCGCTGTTATTTTCAAAATACTTCGAAAAATAAACACATTATCATGATGAAATTTCAATCAATATATTTCATACACAAATGCTGATAAGCAAATTCGTACGAAATTTGATGATGATCGTTCAATTTGGCCATTTGATAAATGATTCCAAATAATTTATATTTAATGGTGTACTAGTCATAGTGTCCCCATAAAATTCCGCATCAACCTTCGAGCTGTACTGGATCTCAATTCGATACGATATGTTTTTGGAAAAAGTCGGGAATATGAAATTATGAATGATTATTCCGCAGATATCTGCAGAATCATTGGGAAAATTCCGCCTTCGTTATTAAACTACCAGAAATTATTTCGTTAGCTATCGGCGATTGAGCCGGCTATCAAGAAAATAATTTTTGGGAGAAGGGTTTTGACTCTATACTTGTAGAATAAGTTTTTTGTTTCATTAAGATGGTCGAGTGAATGGTATGGAATTAAATTTTTTTCAAATATCTCCGAAAATTATTTTGGTATAATATAGTCCGCTGTGGAATATAAAGCTTGGAATCTGAGCTTCCTGTTGAAATTTTTCTCCAGACAAAATTTAGCAAAACTAATTCGCTCAAAATTCAAAAACATAACGATCTCAACAAATTTGGAAGAAGTTGCGAGTTGGTTTGATCCAACGAAGTACAAAGTCTCAATATTATCGCTTGAGTGGTTTCAGATATATCAGGGAAACAACCAAAATTTCAACTGACTATAACTCCGAAACCGTCAAGCTGATTTCACCCGTAATAGATCTTCACCGTCGTTCTTCGGCATACAACCTATCCTAATAATTCCAAGTTATTAGGGTTATCCGTTTCCTGTAATAGTGCCTATGGTCGGCCAGACAGAATCGTTTTTGACACCGACGTCGTCATCAGTGAGTCCAATCTAGTCGTTTCAGACCAATTTCGACTTAAAATTCGAAAATTACAGACGTTTGGACGAAACTATAGCACGTTTTCCCCCAAAACACTTAAAACGGGTCTTGAAGTAGAAAAAAACTAACTCACACCCACATAAAACTGAGGTTCAGATAAAAAGCCTCAATCCATAGGGGAAGGCCTCCTCGAACTCCAAGATGACCTAGTATAGTGAGTAAACGTCCACACGGAATCTTATCGAATGTCGAGGTAAATAACATCTATTGGTTATTGAATTTCAATGACTTCGTTTCATTTTCTAGACATTTGGGGTGATTTATCATAACCGATCAACCGGGTTAGAAGCCATGTTGGTTTTCCGAAAATTTGTTATTTGCAATAGAAAAATTCAGAACCAAAGATGCTTCTCTCGCACACTTTGGCAGCTAGACACAAGGCTCATTAGTCTGTAATTAGGAGCATATATGTCTTAAAGCCCTCCTTAAAATGTTTTATCAATTATGTCGAATTATTTGTCTACCCAAACTCTTCATAAGATGCTGGTTATGATTAATCATAAAACTTTGTTATCTTAAACAAAGAGAAAGCCCCTTTAGAATCAAATTTTCCGAACTGCTGGTGTAGGAGAATTAATCGTCCACATAATCAATATAATAATTGAAAATGTTTTTCCGTTCTTTCTCATTAGAAATTGAGATCGAATGAATGAACACCATTTTTAGGTGAGTGATTTATCTCGGCTTTCAATTGCTTTTTTATGTTTCCCTTACACAACCCTCTTGAATCCGCGTGATAATGTGAAATTTTTATGATAGGTATAATCTATATTAACCTACAGAGTGTCTACTTTAAAAGGTCCAAAAATGCAAAGAGAGATTCTACATATGATTTCCAATGAAAAAAATCATATGGTCGAAATATTGACGGTAATTCTTCAATTCAAAATTTTTTGTTTTTTCAATCAAGTTAACCTTGTAGCCACATAAAAATTTGATCACATATCTCGGGAGAGAATGGAATCGGCTACATCAGAAGCATTTTTTCGTGTCAATTCTTGTTTGGGTATGGCAGTTGGGAAAGGATTCACGAAAGTTCAACAAAGGCCTAAAGTTGGTACTACAATGGCTGACTAACAGCACAGTTCAGCTCAACAGTAGGAAATTTCATGTCATGACTTTTTCCGAACTAAGAAGCCAACAGCCCACTATTTGTGCACTCTTAGTACACGAACTAGATTGAGGGAATTTTTCCTTTTCCTGTCCAAGGATAGGGAGGGTTGCATCAATTAAATACTTAGGTATTCATATACACCAACATTTAAGATGAAATGCCCCTGCGGAGTATCTGAAGGCTTGTATCAAGAACATTTCAATATGTTTAACAGTCTCCGTGGACTAACAAGTGTTGCTTAGAATGTCTATGATTTCTTAGTTGAATCAGTTTAAAGGTAAGCTATAATTATATGGGGGAGTTTATTCGATAATGCGTTTGAAGGGTTACAACTGATTCAGAAATATGTTCTAAAAATTATTTTGAATGTGAAGAAAATACACAGTACACAACAATAGATATTTGCACCATCCGAGAGATTGGATTAAGGACAGCTATATATTTTTGAAGGTTTTATACTTGAGAGGGAAAGATCAAGGAATCATGTAACTCACGAGACATTTGTGCGCAGAGTCCTTACGGGTACTTCACTTTATGAGGAGTCATTTACAGAGAAATATTTATTTTTTATCCAAAATTTATAAACATCCCACCCCAGTCTATAAAAAATGTCAGAACATAGAAGAACAAAGATAGAAATAACTCGAAAAATTATATCAAGAAGAATACCAGTAGGTACGTTTCATGATGTCATGTTTTTACTGTTTCTTCTTACTGTGTTGTTCGATAACAGAGGCATTGGCACATCTGAATTGTTGGTACTGGTTTTTTTTCTCCATAGACAAGATATATGATGTTTTTTGTTTTTCTTCAATAAAAGTTATGTATTTCTTCCTCCATAGGTTCTTTGTTTCATTTTCCTTTGTTCATCTATTCAGTTTGGTTTCATGCTGTTGAGTGTTGTATTCAGTAACCATGCAATGCTGTATAGGAGACAAGCTTCAGCTTAGTCTATGCAGATTCTTATTCATATTCGTATTGTCAAGAAATTTCCTCTATTGCACTGAATATATTTTATTATTATCATTTGCGTATTTATTCACAATCAAAAAAAAATCGAATTAATACCTACCAACATATCGAAAAAATTTGGAAAAAAATTATTTAATTTACTAAACTGCTTCTTCAACTAATGCAAACAACTATATTCATCAACAAATCAACAGGAACTCAATAATTATTTTAATGATGACAACTTAAAAATGAGCAAATAACGTGAATGTTACTAGAATGATGCCTAAACCAAACCTCACGAACGCTTCGATGCATAAAGTTGCCCATTTTTAGACCAACACCCATTGTCAATAAAAAAAGAACATGAAATCAAAGTTTCCGCTCAAGAATGTTTTCTTCGATTATCATTATCTGCCTGAAAAAAAATCTACGCAAGGTTGGCAGTAAGATTGTCAGCATCCCTTTGAAATCTAGGTACATGCCACAGTTGATATTGTCTGGAGGAATGCTTCGAGAAAGTTTCTAACAAACTTAATGAAGCATGCTATTTGGATTTGCAAGGTGAATATCAGTTATTAGACGCTTTGGAGTAATTTTTGAAAAAAATAAATTTCGGCATTCAGGGTCAAGATCTTGAACATAATACTTCCCGATTATCGTCTTGGACTGTCGAATTTCCGTCTACCGATAAATAACTGTGAAATTATAATGTATATTCGATATAGGGGATCTATCGCAAGACATTGCAAGAAACAAAAATATTATGGGGAGGATATTTATGGATCTTTATCAATGGAGAACCTCGGTTCAGAGAATATCTCGAAACTTTCAGAACCTGAAAAAATCAGATCTGCATTTCTGGAAAGGGTATAATATGGGAAATCATCGAGTGAAACTAAGCAATTCGCACTGAAATCGGCCATCGAAAACAAGCTCCGAGCGAGCTCAACAATTAGGAAGTCTAACATCAGATTCTTTCAGTTCTTGTATTAACGAGCCGTGGTTGAACCAATCGTAGTGAAATAACTTCTGAGAAACATGACTGAGAGACTCGGTATTTGTAGAGTAGTTTGAGGACTCAAATAAGAAGTCTGAATTCGTGAATGGGTGGAATTCGCCAACTGATTAATAGATATACACATTCAAATATTTCTGAAAATACGGATCCGATAGAATTCAATGATTTCACTTGATTGGAAAATGATGTCTCGGACTTTCATGCAAAAGTTCATAACAACTCTATGGAAAGGAGATTTCAAAATCAATGCACAATGAAGTAAAACTGCGTTTGGAGGGATCAATGCCTAAATAAGCATGTGACTCCTTTGGCATCGAATTCGAACAAGCGCGTAAAAGCACCTGACCTCACGTTAGTGCTCTTCAGGAGTTGTACGATGTGATCGAATGTAACTCAATTTATTTGATTTCGAACAGAAAAATATTCTCACTCGGAACATATATTCACTTTCCTATGCATCATATAGAGTGGCAATATTTCAACATTCGTTGTGATAAACAGAGTAGTTTGTTCTGTTCACTACTTAATTCATGTTTACAACCCTTTATTGCATTTTTATCGAATAAACAATTCAAACAGCTGCGGTAAACTGATATTGGTGTTGGACTGGTAGACATATTTCATTTTGCGGGTATCGTTTGATATATCCTGATGTATTTTTTTGTTTTCGTTATGAGTTCTTGGCAGAACAAATACTCAACACAACATGATGATTATAGTTGCAGTTATTTAGTTTCAATTTCCATGAATTGATGGAGATCTTAAAAAAACAACTGAGCAGATAAAAGAAGCTTTATGTACAGAATTGAAAATCTTTTGTTCCAATCTAATCAGAATCAAAAAATATAAGAATGCACGAGTCATTAGAAAGTCCGGTGTCCAGATGTTGAGTATTTCAACAGATTGATGCTTCCCCACTATTTATCGAAGATTTTTATCGAATAATACTCCAGTAATAAATGGAATAAAAATATAAAAAAATCAATTATAAGGAACATCCCTGAATATTCTCAAGATAAGCTTGAAAGGTAACGAGCGGTTATGAGATGTTCATATTGAATTGATTAGTGAATCTTTGATGAGAGCAGTTCTGTTTGAGTCTCTATCTCCATCTGGAAATACGATTTCCATCATCACATTCTGTGAAAAGCTATTTGACAGCATTCTACATAGAAGAAACAGAAAAGGCTGGATAATTTCCAATATTTTGATTTATCATTCAGTCTGAAAACCTGGTATGGAATCACCAAATTTTATCTCGATCGGATTAGAATTCCTCCAGAAGTTCGAAACATGTTAACTGAGTTTAATTTGGGTATACTTCTGAAATCATTATGCCCATCAACAAACTCAGGCGTCTCACAATGCGCAACTCCTCTCTGAATATCGCTCGCTATTGTCAGCGAAACATTCTGAAATTACAAAAATTTGAGCGCAATAGTAAAGCTTGAAACGGATTAAAAGTATTATATGTCTAGAGGTCAAGATCCGAAACAATATATGTCCAATTAATTAACAGAGAATTAATAGTTATAGTTGAAAGCTTTTTCTGTAATTGTAATATTCCAGAAATCAAGCCAGTATAATATGGACCACTCGATATCCGAATAGCCAAGACTGACTGAACAGAAGTCATTACTTTCCGAGGGTCATAAATCAAATGTCCCATGGTGCTGAACTCATAGAAAGTGGGGAGAGATTATTAATTTTGCTATGTCGATTAGGGATTATGAATAGCTGGCTGCTATATTATTAGAAGAGAGTAGGAATATTAATAGTAGGCTTGTACTTGGTCCCTCATTATTAGAGAACACGAGCTTGCAATCAATTTCATTCGCTGATGACTGCATATTCCATTCGGCGATGATTTGGCAATTCAGGCAAGTTAATTACTATAATCTGAAAACTGCTTCTATTTGCAAATCAGCATTTTCTTTTTCTTATTGAATACAGTGAAACAAAAAATTATGATTCAGTTTCGAAATTGAAAAAATAGTTGAATTGATTAGACCATAAACTAAATGGAACTTCATGGTTATTTACTAAGTAACAAAGATATCCCAAATTGCTGATTATGCCTGTTTTATGTGTTCAATAGTTTATTAATGCCCCCAGAATATTTCGTCCAGGTAAACTTCAATCGTGGTGTTCGGATTTCTTCCGCGAAGGGCTGATAGCGTGGGAGTAGTAACTAGGGACGCGACGGGAAGTCAATACGAATTCAGATCTCGAGCGAGAGACATTTCTTTCATATTCAGAAATATTTCATGTACATACTACATAAAAAGTTCATTGTAAATATAGTGAATATACAGTCCATAGTATCATATCAAGGGTTTTACATTCAAGAAGCATTAAAAACTACAATTTCCTACAAAATTTGTTCCTTCGAGCCCGATTTAAATCATATTATTCAAGAATCTTCAGCGTCGTTCCATTGTACTCCGACCTAAACTTCGACCCTTAGTGCCATTAAGAGGTGAGGAGCGGGAAGCAGAGGGAACAAGTGTGGACCGACAACAGCCAGTGATCGACCCATATCAAGAGTAAACATATCTTGTTAATTATTGATCGACATCCCTTAACCTAATACTATAATACTATATATATATATATATATATATATAATCTGATTTTTTAACAGTCTCAGTATATTAAAGTTTGTTTTTTGATGGGATATAGACTGGATTGTGGAGAATTAATGAACTACTCTTCTTTGTTTTAACCTAGCTTTCGAATAATATTTTATTCTTCTTCGGGGTCTTTACAAAATGAGATTATTTTTATGAGTTCATTTGGAATTTAACTCTTGTTTTATGAATTTTCACGCCTTTTTCTATTTAAATAATATTCTAAATGAACTCATAAAAATAATCTCATTTTGTAAAGACCCCGAAGAAGAATAAAATATTATTCGAAAGCTAGGTTAAAACAAAGAAGAGTAGTTCATTAATTCTCCACAATCCAGTCTATATCCCATCAAAAAACAAACTTTTATATATATATATATATATATATATATATAAATATATATATATTTTTTTTTTCTTTCATAAGTCTACATTCGTACTGATAACTACTACATTCGTAGTGAGTAAGATTTGCGATTCTCAAGATTCATTGATTTTGCATTTATATGAATATTTAGTTTTTCAACTTTCGTAAGTCTACATACCTAATCGGTAACATTTGCAATTTTCACGTTTTATTCGTTCATTTTCTCTCAATTCAGTAAAATGGCAGAATTAGCTCCACTTGTAGCCAAAAGTGGAGTTCACAAGGCACAGCTTACACGATTTGCAACGTTTCCCAATTCATTCAGCGAAGCATCCAGCACAATTCAACTAAAAAAGCGTTTGGAGAAAATTGAAAATTGCATCTATCCAGAATTTTCTGATATCCAACTGGAAATTGAAATTTTAGATAATTCAATCTATCAAACATATGAAAGGACTGAATTTGAAAACAGTTATTTCGATTTGGTTCCTCATGCTTCAGAAATAATAAAGGCTTCTGAAAATAGTGATGTAAATTCAGTACAGTCAGGAGTTTCAAGTAACATTAGCACAAAAAATTCACCCTTAAATTGTGTCAAACTACCAACCATCCAGTTACCTACATTTCAAGGTGCATTTGATAATTGGCTTGAATTCTATGATACATTCGAGTCGCTCATCAATTAAAATGATCAAATCAATGATGTACAAAAATTTCATTATTTGAAATCATGTGTTGCGGGTGAAGCTTCGCGAGTCATAGGTGCATTAGAAACTTCAGCTGCTGATTTTAGGGTTTGTTATGTGATAGGTATAATAACAAAAGACTGCTCATTTACAATCACATCAAGGCATTATTCAATTTGCCATGTGTAACGAAGGAATCATCAGTTCAATTGTGAAATTTGATAGATAATGTCACTAAAATTTTGCGTTCACTTGAATACCTTGAACAGGCAGTTGATCAATGGTACCCTCTTTTGATATTTATGATCACAGAAAAAATTGATTCTTCCACTAAACGGGAGTGGGAAGAACGCACTCAAAATTCAGAACAAGACCCAACA
The DNA here is from genome assembly GCA_958510865.1 of Myrrha octodecimguttata. Taxonomy (NCBI): domain Eukaryota; kingdom Metazoa; phylum Arthropoda; class Insecta; order Coleoptera; family Coccinellidae; genus Myrrha; species Myrrha octodecimguttata. The sequence continues at coordinate 14,630,740 of OY294058.1, read as the reverse complement.
CTCGAAAAACTGACAAAGTTCTTGAAAAACAAGGCCAATTTATTGGGCACCATTGAGAGTGACAAATGCAGCCCCAGTACGATGAATAGCGCTAGAATTCAACCTCGAAATAAGGTTGAAATTAAACAGAAGGCATTTTTCACATCAAAATACATATGTTCATTTTGTCAACAATCACACAGGATTTTCAAATGTCCTGGTTTTCAAGATTTGTCGATAGCTTCGCGAATGGGTCATGTCCAGAAAGCTATACTCTGTGTGAATTGTTTAAATTCAACACAATAGCTTGTTACAATCAAACGAAAACAGTTTTCACAAGATGTTGCGAATAAGTCTAATAATATAGCAGATACATCCACCACACTTACTAGGTATATAAGTGCAACAGGCCATACATTGTTGTTCACTGATATAGTATTTGTGCAGGACAAGCATGGTAGAGCACATAGGTGCAGAGTTCTCTTAGATAATGCTTCGGAGTCGAGTTTTATTACGGAGACATTATGCAACAATTTGGGATTGACAAAAACTAATGCAACCGTTTCGATTATAGGAATAGGTCAGGTTTTATCAACGATCAAGCATAAATGTGAAGTTGACATTCAGGCCACTCATATAGGTTTCAAAGCCACATTTTCATGTCTAGTTATTTCGCAAATATGTGACCACATGCCCACTCATTTTATCGATTCATCTACATTGAAGATTCCCTCAAATATTCATCTTGCTGATCCGCATTTCAATAATCCATCCTCCATTGATATGTTGATAGGAGCTAATTTGTTTTGGTCTCTTGTATGTGTTGGACAAATTAGGCTTGGGCATAATTTGCCAATTCTTCAGAAAACCCGGTTGGGATGGATAATTTCGGGTCCCATTAGCACATCTTCAACGCATAGATTTTCTCATTGCAACCTCGTTAGAAATTCTGTGATTCAGGATCAACTTGAGAAATTTTGGGCAGTTCAAGAAATGCACTTTTCTACATGCCCATTGTCGAAAGAAGAAACTGATTTCGAAAATCATTTCGTTTCCACCGTTCGAAGAAACGATGACGGCAATTTCATTGTGTCAATTCCCTTCAAAGATAACATCGATTTATTCGGCAGTTCGGAAGAATATGCCAAAGGGCGATTCCTCAGTCTTGAACGGAAACTTCTGGCAAATTCAAATATGCGTCAAAAACATATTTCTTTCATCGAGGAATATATAGAACTTAAACACATGTCGAAGGTTCCGGTAGACATTCAGTCGAGAATTGTGAACTTTTTTCCGCATCACGGTGTTATGAAAGAAGATAGTTTGACAACCAAACTACAGGTTGTTTTCGACGATAGTTGCCCTACAAGCAATGGAGTATCCATCTGTTCAAAATTGAACTTTTGAATATGCCTCCTAATCTGCGCACTGAACATTTTCGCAAATTCAGTCGACTTTATTGGACCTACCAGCAGCTCACGCTCTCTCACCAACCAGAGGTCAAGAAACTCGATGCTCAGCTGATCAGCTGTTAGAACACCTGCTTCCGTCAACAGCCTCTCTCCAAGTACGGAAGAGTACGTAAAAATTCATTCCCGATTCCCGATTCCGATTAGCTCTTGTTAAGACTATCATTTCGCTTGCTTTGTTCTCCAAAATCAAATTGTTCTACTCCCTTTAGATCATCAAGTATCATTGTTAAATCTTGTTAAGTTGGTGCAATTAGTGTGATAACCTTTAAACAACTCATAACATTTAATTCTGCTCCAACTACTCGTTTTAATTTCTTATTCACGTTCACTTTGAATACGGGGCACGTGTTGAAATGCAATCGATCATTAGTAGGATCGATTTTATATCGATTGTAGCTAGTTAGTTCCATTCGCTGTTGATAATTTTCCCTCGAAATTAATGTTGATCATTGTTCGATTCTTTCTAGTATGAGTAGAATTAATGTAGTAATTTTGCTCTGATCGAGTAATGATTAGTGGCTGCTCACACATGTTCGTCTCCATTGTAATGTTAAATAAGTTGTTCAATTCAAATAGTAGCATTGCATATTTCTCTATTAATCGGAATCAATTCAAGTTTGCCCTAATCTCAATGAATTATACTATTTTCTAATCCAATAAATACCTGAATAATTCACCACTGATTGCACTGACGTTTTTTCACTCAATAATGACCTCCCTAAATTAATTAATTCAGTTTTCTTGAATTCCTACTCAATTAGACTTCTCATATTTAAGATCTGATGACTTTGATTTCATTTTGTATCATTCTCATTTTATTCAGAACGTCTAACTTTTGATGGTGATAGTTAAATTATTGATTGCTTTAATTGCTAGTCATTGTCATTCATTTTTTCTGCTCCAATTATGTTCTGAAAACTGATATTCGTAAATTCATTATCAGCAACTCATATCCCAAAATGGCCATATGTCAAAATGGCGGAATGCAGTAATTTATCCTTTCAGGTTATGAAAATGTAGTTTCATATTTATCTTGTATAGTAGATCTCCCTTTATATTTGAAATGTGTATTCATTTTTAAAACTCCAATTGTTTGTAATTTTATAAAGACTCATTTTTGCTGCATTCTCATTATCTACTCACATAATCATACATACTCATTTTTAAACCGTACTCTCACTGTCTTAGCATTTTCTTTCAAGGTCATCACTGAAACCTTCTATTTTTCTGGTGGAATTTGCCCCACTCACTGATTCATTTGCTCTTATATTCCATCCCTGTAAATGTCGTGTTGTTTGGTGACTAATTTGACTCCAAATTCTAATTTATGTATGATTATGCCTCTCAATTGTTTTATACAATGTATATAATAATAATAATAATAATAATAATAATAATATTTATTTGCTCCTTATGACAATTACAGAATAAAAGGGAACATGAATTGACAAATAAATATTCAGATCCCATAGAAGGATAAACCTGTACATGGGACTGATATAGAAAACACAGTTCCAATCACACAAACAAGAGCAAAACACAAAACAATGACAAAAATGGAAAACTATGTCTAATTTAGATACCTAGAGTTCGAACGACAAATCAACAACTGTTCATAACCACTACAGACACAGCACACTCATACAATTCATCAATGCTTGCTCAAAATTCAGTAATAGGTATTCTTCTCATCCACGTATTTGTGCACTTGCATCCTGGGTAGTCCCAATATCCACGCTTTAAGGTTTCTCTTGAATGTTCCAGCACTATTGCTGTTTCTGATCTCAATCGGTATCAAGTTATAGAATCTGGGTGCCAAGTAAGTAAATAAAGCTATTTCATCCAACTCAATCATCTGTAACAGTCCACTGCTAATTAATTTGACAAAATCTGAACACCCGATTTTGAACATTTGGTCCTTCGAGCCCGATGATTGGGTTGGTTTACATTGTCATTGTTGTACTCTATATGAAATTCCAGTTCACAGATTACTGACCTACCCACATTGCTTGCCCAACACACCATTTGACCAACTCACCCATCAAGTTAAAATGCCCAACTCCACAGGCAGCTTAAAGCCTGCGAAATCTGCTTCAGGCAGATCTTCACCCATCCAAATCACGGTAGAAGAAAGACCGTCATCTCCATCGACCCGCTCCCAAGGGATTCCGACAGAACTTCATTTGAAGATGAGCACTCAAATGAACAGAATGAAGATTCTGAAGGAGATAGATCTATGATATGGTCCATGAGGCCTCATCAGTATGGCGCGAAGAAAACCTGAAGCTGGTTGAAGAAAGGTTGGAGGAACAACATAAGAAGTTTCACCAGACTCACTCCCATTTGAGGTATCGTGGCCTTTAGCTCATATAACCCATCCATATTTTTCAGATAATGTCTTCTGCGATGAAGAGATCATCTACTCCACCACCCGCTCCAAGTTGATCACTCTCAAAAGGAAACATTTGAGCCCTTCTTCTTCGTTTCATCATCCTAAATTACCAGATATTTCGCTCCTACTGTTTTCTGGCAACTATTCCGCATGGCCCGCTTATCGGGAAATGTTCAACTCTCTAATCAGAGAGAATCCTAGCATTTCTGATCTTGAAAAATTGCACTACTTGCGATCAGCCCTTCCTAAATCTCCATTAAAATTAATATCTGGCCTTGCCATCACTGGCGCGTCCTTCCCAGTCGCATGGGATCACCTTACTTCTCAGTATGAGAATACCCGTCTATTAATAACCGCTTAACTTGAAAAGTTCTTGGCTCCACCTTCAAAATCTAAACATACAGCATCTTCTTTAAACAACCTTCTAACCACTATGAAGGAGAGCATCCATAATCTCCAGGCCTTAGGCCAAAACCCGAAGCAATGGGATTGCTTGCTGGTGCACTTGGTCGTGCGACAACTGGATAGACCAACGCAAGAAAGTTGGGAGTCCTCTCTTGGTTCTTCTATCAATTACCCTACTTTCAGCGAGCTTATGAAATTTCTCCACGCTAAAGCTCGTTCTCTAGAATGGCTTGAGGCTCAGCCTCCGACCTCCACCCAAATGCCACCTTCCAGACCGGTCTCGAAAGGACAGCGCCGTGTTCATCACGGATCGGCTACTGATCAAAAACCGATCAGATACTCCTGTGGCGATTGTGAAGGCAATCACTACATTGTCACATGTCCCCAATTCCGCTGAACAAAGATACAGCGTAGTATTGAGAAGACAGTTGTGTTTTAACTGGCTTGGTCGGCACAATAAAAATCAATGTTGTTCCACAGCGACAGGTCTTGTCTGTCAACAGAAACATAACTCGATGGTGCATGATGCTGTCAGTAAGAAGGGAAGTAGTCCACCCAAATCCAATTCTCCAAAGGTTACTCCAAGTAAAGGTGCCTCCAAATTAAGCCACCAAGCCTGAAGTGTTCGGGCAGTCATCAAAAATTCTCCTCACCAGAAAGCTAGCGCTCATCAGAAGGCCAGCGCCCATCAAACTCTACTAGCGATCGCACTAGCCAGTGCTGTCACTCCAATTACAAATGTACAACTTCGTTTACTCATCGATCCAGGATCAGAACTAACCCTCATCTCCCAACAAATGGCAAGTCAGATCAAGGTTCCTCGTCAGAAGTCCAACATCACAGTTGTTGGTATAAATGGATCCATTGCCTCCCATACCAAAGGAATGATGCTTAAACACTCCAATCACTAATTAATTGTTCTGAGATTACTGTTAATGCACATATTATTTCTTCTCCACTAACAATATTGCCTTCTTTTCAATGTTCCAATATGAATTAGCCTCATATAAATCAGTTACAGCTTGCCGATCCACAGTTTTTCAAGTCCCGAGAAGTGGATGTGATCCTTAGTGCTGATGTTTATGGTAATATCATTCTCCCACAAATCAAGAAAGGTCCAGACACCACAATGCCTATCGCCCAACTTTCAATATTTGGATGGTTGGTCCTTGGCTCTGTCAACCCTCAACAGTTGTGTCCAACCTATCGGTCGTTTTGCCATTCTACTGAAGAAGATGATTTGCACCAGCTCCTCACCAAATTCTGGGAACAAGAAGAAGTCGCTCCTTCAAGTGATGTGTCACTGACTCCTGAAGAAATGAAGTGTGAAGAACATTTCCAATCGACCCACTCCCGCCATGCATCTGGAAGGTATATTGTCAAACTTCCTCTAATTTCTTCTCCCGATCTGCTAGGACCCTCAAGACCTCGAGCATTCCGATGTCTACAAAGTCTCCAGCGAAAGTTTGCCAAGAACTCCGAGTATCGCCTTACGTATTCCCAATTTTTGAATGAATATGAGCAACTGGGTCACATCAAAAGAGCACCTCAAGTCGAAGCTCCAGTAAGATATTTTCTGCCATACCATGGAGTTCTCTAGCCAGAAAGTACCTCCACCAAACTAAGAGTCGTTTTCAATGGTTCCAGTTCAACCTCAACAGGCTATTCCCTCAACGACATTCTGCATACCGGAGCAAAGCTTCAGCTCGATGTAGTTGATGTCTTATTTTGGGTACGTCGATTTAATTATGTCTTCTCTACAGATATCACTAAGATGTAGGTCACGAGTCTCAGCATGGGACCATTGCCAGCACCGAGAGTTGTACCCTCTCGTCCATTTTTTCACACTGGTGTGGATTACGCAGGCCCGCTCACAATTAAAGCATGAAGAGGAAGAGGCTCCAAAACGCACAAAGGTTGGGTATGTGTGTTTGTCTGTTTTGCAACTTCTGCTGTCCATTTGGAAGTCGTAAGTGATTACTCCGCGGACTGTTTCATTGCTGCATATCGTAGATTTACAGCTAGACGTGGCATCTCTCATACTTTGTATTCAGATTGTGGTACCAACTTCATGGGAGCCGATGCAGCCCCCAAAGAACTGTTCATCAATAGTTCCTCCAAAAGCAAGATTCTCACCGACCTCCTCATGCAAGATGGAACGAATTGGAGTTTCAATCCACCTGCAGCAACTCACATGGGTGGAAAATGGGAATCCACCGTCAAATCGTTCAAGTTCCACTTCAGCCGTAATGTGCGAAATCAAGTCCTCACCTTCGAAGAACTGATGACGCTACTCAACCAGATTGAAGCAATCCTCAACTCCAGGCCCCTGGAACCACTAAGCGATGATCACGAAGATTGTTCAGCATTGACACCAGGACATTTCCTTACTGGTACCGCCCTTACCACATTGCCTGAGCCTTCCCTTGAAAGCCTCTCCACATCACGACTGCCAATGTGGCATTTAATCCAACAAAGAGTTCAGCAATTCTGGTCCATATGGTCTGCCTTTTATCTCCAACGTCAGTTATCCATATCAAAATGGCACTATCCATCCCATGAAATCAAGGTTGGTTCCCACGTTCCAATCACCGATGAAAGACTCCCACCATGGAAGTGGTCATTAGGTTGAATAATGGTTCTGCACCCAGGTCAAAATGGACTGATTCGAGTAGTTACACTCAAGACTTCCACCTCCACGTTGACCAGACCAATCACAAAGCTAGCTATTCTACCTATTCCAAGTTCCGAAGAAGATGGTTCAAGGAAAGATGTCCCACTCCATGAGTAATAATCACCAATTCTGTTGGTGATGGCGGCCGTAATGTTCAAAATTGAACTTTTGAATATGCCTCCTAATCTGCGCACTGAACGTTTCCGCAAATTCAGTCGATTTTATTGGACCTACCAGCAGCTTACGCTCTTTCACCAACCAGAGGTCAAGGAACTCGATGCGCAGCTGATCAGCTGTTAGAACACCTGCTTCCGTCAACAGCCTCTCCAAGTACGGAAGAGTGCGTAAAAATTAATTCCCGATTCCTGATTCCGATAAGCTCTTGTTAAGATTATCATTTCGCTTGCTTTGTTCTCCAAAATCAAATTGTTCTACTCACTTTAGATCATCAAGTATCATTGTTAAATCTTGTTAAGTTAGTGCAATTAGTGTGATAACCAAGTAAACAACTCATTATATTTAATTCTGCTCCAACTACTCGTTTTAATTTCTTATTTACGTTCACTTTGAATATGGGGCACGTGTTGAAATGCAATCGATCATTAGTAGGATCGATTTTATATCGATTGTAGCTAGTTAGTTCCATTCGCTGTTGATAATTCTCCCTCGAAATTAATGTTGATCATTGTTCGATTCTTTCTAGTATGAGTAGAATTGATGTAGTAATTTTGCTCTGATCGAGTAATGATTAATGGCTGCTCACACATGTTCGTTTCCATTGTAATGTTAAATAAGTTGTTCAATTCAAAAAGTAGCAATGCATATTTCTCTATTAATCGGAATCAATTCAAGTTTGACCTGATCTCAATGAATTATACTATTTTCTAATCCAATAAATACCTGAATAATTCACCACTGATTGTACTGACGTTTTTCCACTCAATAATGACCTCCCTAAATTAATTAATTCAGTTTTCTTGAATTCCTACTCAATTAGACTTCTCATATTTAATATCTGATGACTTTGATTTCATTTTGTATCATTCTCATTTCATTCCGAACGTCTCACTTTTGATGGTGATAGTTAAATTATTGATTGCTCTAATTGTTAATCATTATCATTCATTTTTCCTGCTCCAATTATGTTCTGAAAACTGACATTTGTAAATTCATTATCAGCAACTCATATCTCAAAATGGCCATATGTCAAAATGGCAATATGCAGTAATTTCTGCTTTCAGTTCATGAAAATGTAGTTTCATATTTATCTTGTAGAGGAGATCTCCCTTTATATTCGAAATGTGTATTCATTTTTAAAACTCCAATTATTTGTAATTTTATAAAGACTCATTTTTGCTGCATTCTCATTATCTACTCACATAATCATACATACTCATTTTTAAACCGTACTCTCACTGTCTTAGCATTTTCTTTCAAGGTCATCATTGAAACCTTCTATTTTTCTGGTGGAATTTTTCCCACTCACTTATTGATTTGCTCTTATAATCCATCACCGTAAATGTTGTTTGGTGACTAATTTGACTCCAAATTCTAATTTATGTATGATTATGCCTCTCAATTGTTTTATACAATGTATATATGTAAATAAATCGTTTTTAAGCAATTTAATCCAACTCAATCATCTGTCACAGTCCACTGCTAATTAATTTGACAAAATCTGAACTCCCGATTTTGAACACCCTCAATCAAGTTCAGATGGCAGGGGCAAATATTCAGGATAATTTATTCTCAATTGTTTTACGGTTTAGGCAATTTTCTTTTGTAGTTTCATCACATATTGAGAAAATGTAGCGTTGTGTATGGATAACTCCAGAACAGAGGTCGTTACAACAGATATATTGGAGGTCAAACCCTTCTGAACCATTGCAAGTTTTTCAACTTAATACCGTTACCTACGGAACTACCAGTGCTTTCTGCCTTGCAATTAGATAATTGCATCAATTAGCTATAGAATCTTCTAATACATTTCCCGATGCATCAAAGGCCATAAAACATTCGTTTTATGTTGCTGACTTTTTGCATGGTGCAGATTCCGAAGAAGAGCTTTCAAGAGTATGCTCAGATGTTGCAAGTATACTACAGACTGCAGGCTTCATATTGCCCAAATGGAATTCTAATAATCTTAATATTATCAAAGAAATAGGCGATTCTCAAATTTCGACAGAATTATTGAACCTTGGTCCAATGGAGAACTCAAAAACTCTTGGCATATATTGTCGTCTAATTCAGATCTTTTGTGTTACAAAATGGTATCACCCGATATCAGAAAAGCTAGTACGAAAAGATCAATTCTCTCAGGAATTTCGCAAATTTATGATCCACTTGGATTGTTGAGCCCGTGCATTGTCAGCATAAAATCTTACTTCAGAGGTTATGGGCGGAAGTGGGATGAGTCAGTGTCTATGGAAACACATTCAGAGTGGATCAAGTTCAAGAAAGAAATACCCCAGTTGAATTCTCTTCAAATTCCTCGTCACGTAAGATTCCGAAATAGCATTCGCAGCGAGTTCACTGTTTTTATGATGCATCCAAGGATGCATATGCAGTATGTATATATATATATATATATAAGGAGTATAAACTAACACGGCGAAATCATGTCACAGCTTCTTTGTGCCAAGTCTAAGGTGGCACCCCTCAAGGTTCTCACTATTCCTCGACTAGAGCTTCAGGGAGCTTTGATATTATCAAGATTAACGAGGAAGGTTATAACATCCTTATATATTGATTTCGATGACATTACATATTGGTGTGATTCTACTATTGTTCTTGGCTGGATAAGGACAGCCCCAAACCTCCTCAAAACGTTTGTAGCCAACAGAGTTTGTGAGATCCAATCAAAAACTGACATATCGAAATGGCGGCATATTGGTTCGAGGGATAATCCAGCTGATTTCTCAAGTCGTGGTGTGAGTCCTGTTATCTTGTTGACATGCCAGCTTTGGTGGCACGGGCCAGCTTGGCTATCAGAATACTCAGAAAAATGGCCATCTGAGTCAGTCACTTTGTCTGAGGAGCTCCCAGAGCTGAAGATGACAGTCACTACTTTGGTATCCCAAAATGAACCATTAAATTTTTCTTTCCAAAGATTCTCCAATTATCGAAGACTTGTTCGCAGCGTGGCTTACTGTTTTCGTTTCGTCAACAATTGCAGGGGAAGAGGTTCGCGTGAACCACTTTCCATAGCAGAAATAGACCATGCAACCCTAGCTATTGTGAGACTTATTCAACGCAAGCATTTCCCTACGGAATATACTTCGTTGTCTGAAGGTAGATCACTGCACCCCAAAAGTCCGTTGTTGAGTTTGGCGCCGTTTGTATTCGAAGGATTCATTAGAGTTGCAGGGAGATTGCGTAATTCGGAATTTCAATACGATAAGCAACATTCCATTCTACTCCCGAAAAATCATGACTTCGTAAAATGGCTTTTCCGCTATGAGCATTAAACATTATGTCATGCAGGTCCCACCCAACTCCTGGCTTCAATCAGGAATAAGTTTTGGCCTATTTCGGGAAAAAATTCTACAAAACAAATTGAACATTCATGTACCCAGTGCTTTCGTGTAAAACCTTCGAGTATATCACCCATGATGGGTGACCTACCCTCTTCAAGGGTGACGCCATCCACTTCGTTTTCTACAACAGGTGCCGACTACGCTGGGCCATTCACTCTCAAAGATAGAAAGGTAGAGGTTGCAAACACATGAAGGCATACGTCTCCCTTTTCATATGCTTCAGTACAAAGGCTATACATCTCGAATTGGTCACCGAGTTAACAGCTAAATGTTTCATTGCTGCCTTGCATCGTTTCGTTGCGCGAAGAGGTAAACCGCTACGCATGATGTCAGACAATGGCGCTAATTTTGTGGGCGCAAAAAAGGAATTGAATGAGCTTGGTAATTTTCTAATAAATCAGAAAGAAAAAATCTTGGAGGCTTCTTCCTTAGAAGGCATTAATTGGATTTCAACCCCCCTCATTCACCACACCTCGGAGGCTTATGGGAGGCAGGTGTGAAGTCCATGAAATTTTACTTGAAAAGAATAATGGAAAACGCCAGTCTCACTTATGAGGACTTCCAAACTATTTTAATACATATAGAAGGTATCTTGAACTTCCGACCATTGTCACCTTTATCCTCTGACCCAAACGATCTTGCTCCCATAACTCCTGCACATTTTTTAATTGGCCGACCCATAACCAATATTCCTGACCCTGACCTCAGAGAAATTCGGGAAAATCGCTTGTCCAGGTTCCAATTTCTGCAGCAACGTATTCAGTATTTTTAGTCAAAGTGGTCTTCGGAATACATAAATGAACTTCAGAGTCGAAAGAAATGGAAATCGAATCAAAACGGTTTACCGGTTGGCGCCTTAGTGTTAATTAAGAAACTGAATCAACCACCGCTGTGTTGGGCTCTCGGGCGTGTGGAAGACATTTTTCCGGGAAAAGATGGTGTAGCTCGAGTTGCCTCAGTACGAACTGTTAAAGGGACTTTCTGTCGTGCGATTACTAACCTATGTCCTTTGCCATTGGAGAATTGTGACCAGCAGCAAGATAAGTGACTAAGTAATTGAAAGCAGATGCTTTCAACGGGGGGGAGTTTGTTCGGATTTCTTCCGCGAAGGGCTGATAGCATGGGAGTAGTGACTAGGGGCGCGACGAGTAGTCAGTACGACTTCAGATCTCGAGCGAGAGACATTTCTTTCATATTCAGAAATATTTCATGTACATACTTCATAAAGAGTTCATTGTAAATATAGTAAATATACAGTCCATAGTATCATAACAAGGGTTTTACATTCAAGAAGCATTAACAACTACAATTTACTACACGTGGATATCTTGAAATTCAAGTATCGATTGATGGTAATTTTTGTAGGTTTTTTCATTTTTTCAAGTGTATTCTAGGTTTTCGCTCCCAATGCCTAAAACAGAACTATAAAAATTTGAATTGCCATATTTAACGAAGCAAACACGTGACAATTTTTGAGGGCTGAAGCAGAAAATGAACGAATAAATCATAGTAAGATGGTGGAGAGCTCACTGTGAATTTGAAGAAAACAAAATACCTTTTGTCTTGCCCTATTTTAGTGTATTACCAGAAATTTTAAATTTTTTCGCAGTGTTTCTATATTGTTATATGTTAACGTTGAAGCTGGAAGCTCAAATGAATAATCCTCTTTGATTTCCACCGAGAACTCGACATTTGGATGAATACTTTATCAATAGCATCAGGACATATTTTAGTAGCCGTTTTAGTCTGTCATTACATCTCACTATCGAATTTACAATTTAAATGCAACAGATTGTTTTGACCTATGCACGCACATGTAAATGGACAACGGACCCATTCACAAAGAAAAGGTTATGACCCTTGATATATTGCGTTTATCAATTCCATCGCTAAAAGGTGACAAATGAAATGAAATTGATATAAAATAATGACTTAATCTGTGTCTCAAATATTCATATACAGGGTGAGTCTTTGACCTTGCAGAGTATTTTAACAGAAGGTTCTTGAAGCTGAAAGAAACACATTTGTCTTCTACCATTTTTTCCGATTCGGCCTAGATAAAAAGATATAGGCATTATACATTTTCATAATAGGCTAGCCGCCCCTGATGGAAACCTGAACACTGAAGTTTTTCCAAGCCTAAAATATACCATTCAAATCTTCGAAATAAGCAACTCTGTTATGAAAACAAGCGTCAACTTACTTTTCACATTCCAGTTGGTGAAAAAAGTTGTATTTATAGTACAATAAACAAGTTAGGAATTCCAAATTTCGTGGGCGATAAAAGTTGAATATTCTTCTCTGGGTTTCATTTTCGATAATGAGGAATTCATTTAGCTATCACTCATATCAGCTTTGAGATTCATCTTCAATTTGTAATTATTAATTTTCTTTGTTTATTTCATTTTCTCCAAGAATTATCAGATTCAGACATTACGCATTCAAACTTTCATTTCCATAAATGAATAAAACAGATGTACCTAATTTATCTATGAACGTACAAACCATAAAGTAAATATAGTGTTCTGTGGTATAAACGTTGCCAAATTGACGAACAGAAAGAAAGAACTCTTCGAAATCAAACAACACACAATATGCTAATTCTATGTATACACTTGTATAGTCTATGATTCTGAACTGAACTATAAATCTGTGGCTCCGTGGTTTTAAGGATATGTCATGGTGGTTTCCTTCCACCATGGGTTGTTATGTTATGAAAGCGCATTTGAAGAATACCTCAAAATAAATACTATCAAAGTTTCTGATAGTGGTGTGGAAATTTGCTTGAACATTAGGAGTATTTAAATTGTAGAAGTTGAGGTGAGCTTATTCATGATACTCCACTTTCGAACTAATAGCCAATTTACAATGGACATAACTTTACCGTAAATTTACTTATACATGAAATGTAAGAATTAAACAATAGAAATCATAAGGAATAAGAATAGAACTGCATTCGACTTATGGAAGTCAAAATCAAAGTTGAACCTATTGTGAAGATGTTGGTACTTATGAATTTTGTAGTTTCCTGTTTGATTTTTACGCACGAGTTGCGGGATTCTTACGGTTACGTCCATTGTGAATTGGCCAAAGTCGGCTACTCTGCTTAAAAATCATTCCAAATAAAAAATGATAGGATTCCATTCTCAACTTTTAGACGTGGCAACGTGGAAAAATTGAATACTGTAAAATTTTTGAACAGAGTTGCATTCAGCCAAAGTACCCAATTCTCGAAATTTCACAGATATTTTTTATTTTTGAATTTCAGATTACTCGAAAACGGCGCATCATACGGAAAAAAATAAGGAATACTTTTACTTTCCAAAACGGTCAAAAATTCGTTGAATAGCATTCAAATTATTTTTAAAAGTTGGATTCTTCGAATTTCTGGTATTTTTATGAAATGTTATGGTCATATTAAAGAAACTGGAGGATGTGGATATAATTTTGTAATCCAGGAACATTCATCGTATCAATAGAAAACTATATTCCAAAAATCATCTCATTCGATGAGATCGTTCGCGAGATATAATCGAAAATTAAATTTTTTTATGGATTTTCAACAGTCCGTATCTTACGAACCAAGCCAAATCGGAAAAAATGGTAAGGCAAAAAGTGTTTCTTTTGGCTCCAGGAATCTTCTGTTAAAATATTCCGCAAGGTCAAAGACTCACTCTGTATGTACTTCAACAAATCATAATAGAATTATATTCCATCACGGAAATGGTCCCTTTCAAGAACTGTATAAAGGTAACCTTAGCTTGGAAACGAGTATCGATGTAGAGGCAACTCTCTATGTATATTGTTTTTCGAATTTGTTATTCGATGAAAAACCTAGAAAAGCACAGACGAGTAGTCAGCAGCTTTTGCGCGCATGTTCGAAGGAGATGACAACTTTGGCAACAAATTTGCACATGCGCGCAGAAAATTCTGACTTCAGTGCTTTTGTAGTTTTTTCTAGTCAACCTGAAAAAAATCACGAAATTCGACATATTTTTCGATAATATATTCTCAAATTATATTCGTATCGAACTGAAGTTGATACACTGCTGTAAAATATGAAGTTCACGATATATCCGAATTTTTGTCGAATGTAATGAAGGGTTTCCGAGGAAAACATTTTTTTCGAAGGAACTTTTTTTTGAAACTTACTGACTGCATGATCCCAACCGAATTATGCAAAAAGCTGCAAGTACTTATGCTCAAATAACTGTCAAGTTTCAATTCAGTCGCTTCACTAGTTCTCCAAATATCAGGGATATAATCTGAAAACTTCAAATGGCTCTAACTCCGAAACTGTTCGACCGATTTTGGTTATTAACGAACTCGAACTTTGCATTTTAAAATTCAACCACCCCTAGAATTTTCGAGTTGTCAGAGTCCTCCGTTCGCCCCTAATCGGCCGGCCGGACAGAATCGATTTTAACACCGAATTCGTAATCAATGAGTCCAACCTAGCCGTTTGGAACCAAATTCGAAAATACAAACATTTGGACCAAACGATATTATGCTGTTCCCCTAGAACACGCGCGAGTTACAATTCCATAAGGAATTCCCGTAAGATGTATCAGCGGTTTCTCGACGTACCCGTGGGAAGTGCTACCACAGCTTCTTTTTATCAGTTCAACTGCATGTAGATGTAATAAATAGAATCTATTCAGGGTAGTTAGTCAGTTCTAATAATACACGTCTAGTAAACTCATATTTCACACTTTTATTTTCCTGTATCAATAAACACAGTTTTTGAAAAATCACGATATACAGCATTATCAGTTAACAGATATTTTGAGGGAAAAAAATGTATATTGAATTAATGGATGCTTATGCAAAATTTCAGAAAGATGCGGTGGTTAGATAATAAAAAATTGTCTTTATCTCTACATCTACCAGGTATCTATAGGGTCAGTTTCTATGAGATTGAAAAAGCGCGCATGTAACTCTACTTCACGTCGATGAATTTTTTCATTTTTGTCATGATAAACGGCCGATTGGTAGGATTTGCATTGTACGAAAATTCACATATGAGCGTTCAGGACGTCAGGAAATGTCGATTGAATTTGGTAGCTCCAGATGAAATGAATATGGGAACATTTTTTTGTTCTCTCGATATCTGGGTTGAAAAAACCCAAATTATAATTTTGGTAATATTTTTCACACTTATTCAAATTTGTGGTGCCATAATTTGACAGATAAACCATTGCTCGAATATTTTTGAAGGAAAAACAGATTGAAAGTTTTACAATTTTCGGACAACAAACCATTATCTCTAGAGCAAAAGTGATGAGGCAATAATAAATATAATTTTGCCGAAAACGTGTTTTATATTCAAAAGCTGTTTCATTGGCCTCTAGATACTCTGTATAGAAAAGATGTGATTGATATCTTCATTGCGCAAGATATCGGATTGAAATTTTGCACATTGGTATCATGGAATGTTTTTAATCGACTGAGGTAAACAGGGTGTGTCTTTGAGTACCATCAAACAAAATTAAAGGAAGGGGTACATTTTTTTGCCAAGAATATTTTCGTTTGTTTTTGATATCGAATGAATCCTCATTGCTATCATGAAATATTTCAATTATTCTTCCACGCAAAATTCACCAAAAAGGCAGAAGTTACAGGCTTTTTTTGAGTCTTCTGCTAGTGGTGATCCTTCTGCTCTAACTTCGGTATTTATGCATCCAGATGCATTAAATTCTGCACACATACTCTCCGATCGTAATTAGATAAAGAGAAATTATAGTTTCGCAGTAAATTTTCTTTAAAATGGGTCATAAATCAAATGCACCATCAAAATGTAGAGAAACGGTCTCACATAAGATTGATACATGGTTAGAAAATGAATTTATTCATTTCTCTATTCAGATACTGTATTAACAAAAATTATGCGTGCAAAATCTCATGAACATAGGACTCAGTAGAATAAGAATAAGAAAAGAAGGCTCTCTCCTTGCATGGTACTGAAACAGAATACCTACGTTTAATTCATGTCCAAGTGATCCATTCCTAACAGAAACAATAATTTGTAACAACGAAAAAATTCATATGTATCGAGCATTTTTATAAACCGAAGTTAGGAACAAGAAAATATATTTTTTCATTATTATCTTCTTTAGCTCCTCTTTCTACAGAATTCCACTCAAAATCCAACGTATGATTTGACTATGTATAAATATACATCAGTTTGCATAAAAAATCGATGTTTGTCACGTTAAAAGTCCGCTAGGACTATTTCATTTGGAACGTGCAATAAAAAGATTGAAAAATTCCTCACTTCTTCACTTTGGAAACAGCTGGCAATACACTTTCAAATATGACTATTAAATCTATTGTTCGTAATTTAAATTTCTCCAGAATAACTACCATGATCAACTTCCACAGTTTATCAATACTAGTGATAGTAATTATTTCTGCTTCAAACGGAATTCGGTCGAAAGTCCATGGTGCGAGTGATGAGTGATGAGAAGACGGGGAAACAATGAAACACAAATGGTGAACAGTTGTCCAATAAATGAATTGGACTATGATTTCGAGGCAATTTATTCGGTGTCTGCATCTTTTTTGAGATGGATCGTGAATTTCAGATTGATTTGATGAATAAAATCATTAATCTGAGCTTTTGTATCATATGTAAAAATGTATGGTACCCCGTTTACATTTCCTCTGCTAATACTGCGATAACACATATTGTTAGATATGAAATGTACCGCCCATTCTCTAGAGAACATATAAATTAAGTGACTGTTCTTACACTTTTTGAGTACGCATGAGTGAAAACGACACAATACAATCGGGGCAATCAAGGAGACAAACCATTGATCTGGAATCTTCCAGATCTGAGCAATTGGCCCTGAATTGTCAGGATACAATTTTGGAGAGCATAAAAATCCACCCTATCACACCAGAGCTGCTGGAAGGAGAGAAAACTGACAGCCAAAATATTCAATATCAAGTTGATATCTATTTTTTATGATATAGAGAATATATTATTAATCTGTCCTCCCCGAAATATCCATATAAATACGCAATGGGTTCGTTCCTCAAAAGAATTCGCACAATTCAGATGTCAGAGTATGCACCTTCAAAATCCACACTTAGTGGATTTATCGATAAGAAGCAAAATATGTCGATAAGTTCATCAACCTGGAAAAGGCAATAATGATCTCCGTTTGCATATTGCTGTCGCACCCAGTTAAACCAGAAATAATTGACACACATTAATTACTTCAGTCAATGAAAAAAAAACTGGTATATAAAATCCAAACTTCCAATCCTATCTTTAAGAATGAAGGTTTTTCAGGATAGACCCGGATTCTTGGGACATCCTTTATATTCCTCCCGATTGAAAAATTCTGTAAATACCCAGTCACATGTACTGCAAAGATTTTCGTAACTACCTAACTGAGCTAGAAGAGAATACTCGAGTTTCTTCCAGTAATAGTTGTCTAACAAGCGTGCTCTATATCCGAATTTGAGGAATATAAATTATTAATTGAGAACTCACGTTATGATGAAAGATTTCTGCTCATTATCATGAAGGTATGAAATCTAGAGGAGTAACAACTTTTGCGCGCATGTTCAAATTCGTTGTCGGAGCGGTCATCCTTTTTTGTATTTACCCTACCAAACGCACTTTTGATGATTTCCTGATCATCTGCATTCTTCATAAGCATACAAGCTGTCATTTTTGAATCTTTCAAGTATTTTATTTCAATTCAATTCAATTAATGATTTCAAATGACAACCCTCACCAACTGTGATCTTTTTTCTTCTATACAATGTAACTTTTGTAGTGGAACAATAAAAGATGGATCAGATAAATCAAAATCAAACTTTATGTCTCCCTTCCAGGAGCGACATGACATTACATAAGTTTTTTAATGACATAACATAACCATCGACTGACTATAGAATTCAAATTATTTTTATTCTACCACAATTCGGCCTTACCTGACAACTGATTGTCCTCAATCAACAAGACAGTTAAGAAATACAACAAATGTAGTTAAAGCTAAGAAATAAATTGCACAATAACAGATTCAAAAATCAGATAATTGCAATAACTATTAATTTGCGGAAATATGAATAGAAAGAAATAGTAGAACTAGGCAGTTCTCCGTGAAACCAATTCCTATCTCTGTATATAATTTTTAAATTAGAAAAATAGAATTGATATAACGTTGAAATTTAGAGGGACCGTGGCATAGACCGAATGTCATTTTGAGATATTCAAATTGGCCGAAAGAAGTGATAACGGAAGTGTACTTAATTGAAACATATGCCACGTAGACACGATGGAAACCATTTTTCCAAAATAATTTTTATCTTTCAAGTGATATATCTGGTCTTCAATTAATGGAAGTGGGAAGTGATCTGGAATTGTGATTTCATTTAGTTCACGATAATCGATACATAATCTTAGAGTTCCATCTCTCTTTTTAACTAAAACAATTGGACTACAATAAGGTGAGTTACTATCCCTTATAATTCCTTGCTCTTTCAATCCATGTATTATTTTGCTCAATTCAGATTTTTCATGATAAGATAATCTTCGAGGTCTAAAATAAATGGTTGTTCATGCTGTAAAGCGATATTCATTTCATAAGATATTTTTGGTTTTGGAGGTCTAACAGTATCTAAGTACCCTTTTTGTATTATTTTATGAACCAAAGTTTTTTCATCTAATAAGAGGTTACTATTAATATTAGGTGAAGATTTATTCGAAGTTTGGATGCTGATTTGCATTATTTCATTTTCATAGGAATCAACCTCAACATAATTCTGACTATTTCTTTCCTCAACAAGAGCTATAGTACCATTAGAGATTTCAACTTTGAAATTAGAAATTTTTAAAAAGTCCATTCCTAAAATTGCTGGTACGCTCATGGTTTCATCTTAGACAATATACAAGTTAATATCTATGAGTTCATTATTCACATAAAAATGTTCTTTGAATTTTCCTATTATGTTCAATTCAGACCGGTTAATACCAAAGTAATTTTCATCAAAGTGATCAAATTTTTCGAAAGACAAGAAAGGTATACAAGAAATCTTGATGAAACTAATAGGGCTACCTGTGTCCAGTAAGGCAGATACTTCAGTTATCTGACGAACTCCAGCTTGTTTTGTTATATATCGAAGGTTTATGTGAAACCCTTTCTGATCCTTCGATGGCTCGTTCACTACCATTGTTGTGGAATCCGGAGGTACTAGACTACTTCGAGCTCTACAGTCTTTAATAACATGTCCCATTTTTCCACAATTAAAACATGATCCTCGTTGCCGTTTAGGTGATGGGCAATTATTAGATAAATGTCCAGGTTTATTACAATTGAAACATTTGAGTGTACTGACAGATGTACTAGGGGTTCCTTCGTGTTGACCTGTTGTTGATTTATTCCCTTGTGGTGATCCCTGATATCTTCGGTAACAATGACTTGTAGACTGACCTCGATCGCTTTCAGTCAAACTATTCATTGCAGACAGTAAGTCACCCACAGAAGTGAATCGATTCAGTCTGGCTTGGCTTTGTAGAACATTATTATCAAATCCGTCAATAATGTAATTTATCAAATCGGTCTCTGTCAAATTGTCTTCATCACCCAAAACAACTTTTTCACGGAAATATACAAAAAATTTCTCATGCCTTTTCCACTTTCTGGCTTCGAATTTCCTCATTAAGGTAATCTTATCTTCTCGACACTCAAATATTTCGAGGATTTCATCTTTTAAAATATCATAATCATATGTGGCATATTCCGGCTTAGAAAAATACCACTGTTTTGCGTCAGCATCTACTTTGTCATGACAATCATTAATAAATTGGTTTTATCTACCTTGTAGGTGGTTCTTACCTTTTCTACTCTGGCAAACCAATGTTCAGGATCCTCGTTCCCAGTGAATGAAGGTAACAGTGCAGATACTTCTAAATTCGAGGCCCTCATATTATCTGAGATAGTGATAGCCCTTACTGTTGATGCAATTAATTCTTCCATTGTAATAGTTGAGTGATCAGCGGAAACGGCACCATGTGCTTCTTCTCCAGACCCCTCCCGTTGCATATTCTTCGAAATATTTACAGCTAACATAAATGTTAATGGATTCTACTCACCCCACACCTGATTTGTAGTGGAACAATAAAAGATGGATCAGATAAATCAAAATCAAACTTTATTTCTCTCTTCCAGGAGCGACATGACATTACATAAATTTATTAGTGACATAACATAACCATCGACTGACTATAGAATTCGAATTATTTTTATTCTACCACACTATATTAATCTCAAAATGAATTATAATACAAAATTTAATGTACATAACACTGGCACTATGACTCAAGTCGTTAACCATTTGCTGAAGCAATAAATTTTATCTCTCTCTGATTTCAATTCGATCCAATCTGTATTTTTGATAATAATCGAAAACTAGAGATTTGAATGGGTATATCTACAGAATAATTACTCGGATTTTACCCATTCATGAAGTCGACTTAAGTAATTAAGCCCCAAACATACTCTACAAATATCAGGTTTCCAAGTCGTTTCTTCCGTAATTTATTGTGTTTACGGCTTGCCAAAGGACCGAAAGGAATAACTCAAAAAATCTTTATTTGCACAGATGATTCGACCTTGAAAAAAACTCTGAATTTGTGAATAGGTATAACTTACCCAATGATTAGCTGGACCCATTCAAGATTTAATTTTCCTAATATTTCACGAAATACGAATTGGATCGAATTGAAATCCAGTACTTAATCGAAAAATGACAGCTTGAAGGTTCATACAGAATTTCATGGAAATAATATAATCAGAAAATCAAAAAGCATGGAGAAAAATTCGCTTTTTTTAAATGTTCAAATGACACGATCATAAAGAAACTTTGCATAAAGTGGAATATAGGCACTTTCATATAGCTGACAAGTTTCATTGTAGTAAAATCAGTTTTTTCGAATCATTTCGGAAAATAACGATATCGAGAAAAAAAAATGAAATTTCCTATTTTTTTCGATATCGAGAAATTATAAACGTATCGAACTGTAATTTAGTACCGTGCCATGAAATATAGTGCTCTACGTATGAGCGAAATTGTTCTCGATTATGATGAAATGTTTCGAGAAACAAAAATTTTCCGGAATAATTTTTTCGATACTCATTGAAGGTACAATCAGAAGAAAATTTTGTTTGCATTTGCATGTTGTTATGCTTCAACAAATGGCCAAGTTTTTATTCGAACGCTGTAGTATTTCCTGAAATATCAGGAAAATAATCTCAAAAGTTCAAATGACTGTTCAACAGTTATCGATGTCCCTAAAGCTACACCAGCATTTATGGCACACTTCAAAAATACAGTGCTCAGAATTTTGTACACATTCATTACAAATTTGCGTCCCAAAGCAAAAATTTATTACAGCTCCAGTTTTCCAGAAAAATGGCGTGAGCCAGCATTAGATTAAAGCTGCACCACGCAGTCTGTATTTTCCAAAAAATGCAATATTTAGTGATCGAATTGGCACCCGAATTTCTTACACATTCATCACAGATAAATGACGAGCAAAAAATTCAAAATTATTTACCCCAAGGGGATAGTCACCCCTAAATAATGAATATTCAAGTTGATTATGCATCCAAATGGTGGACAGTATGAAATATTCCACATACTTTCTTAAACAAACATTAAACGACATCATATTGTCTGATGATGGGGATGAAGCATCCCCAAAATCTCGAAATTCCTATTACGTAATTATATGAGCAACGACATAAACTGCGTAACGCAATTTCCCACGGACGGTACATTTACTCGTATGTTTCAGGATATTTCAACTCTCGACGATATCACCGGTATTTCTTCGTTTCAAAAATTTATAACAGTAGCCCACACTTCTTTAACATATGCTTTGGAGATCGAACGGACTATTTCAATCAGAAAAATATGGAATTAGTAACGTGGTATGTGAAAAATTAATTAGAACTATTATTATGGAAAATTGCATTATCACCGATTTTTTTCCGTTTCAAAAATTTATTAAACTAGCCAACACTTCCTTAACACATGCTATGTATGTGGAAAAAAATAGAAATATAATGATGGATAATCTCGATATTTAAGGATTTTTCTCGTTGTCAAAAATTGATAACAGTATCCCACACTTCTTTAACACATGCCTAAGGATTCGAATGAACTATTTAAATAAGAGAAAAAAGATATTAGTGAAGCGATATGTAAAAAAAATATTCGAAATATTATGATAGAAAAATGTGATATCACCGATTTTTCTCCGTTTCGAAAATTTTTTACACTAGTCCACACTTCTTCAGCATTTGCTTTGAGGTTCATTGAACTATGCCAATCAGAAAGAAAAGGAATTAGTAACGTGGTATGTAAAAAAAAACGAAATATTATGATGGAAAATTTCGATATTAATCAATTGTTCTCGTTGTCACGAATTTATTACAGTAGCTCACACTTCTTTGACACATGTCTAAGGATTCGAATGAACTATTTGAATAAGAGAAATAAGGAATTAGTGAAGTGATATGTAAAAAAAATATTCGAAATATTATGATAGAAAATTATGATATCACCAATTTTTCTCAATTTCAAAAATTTATTACAGTAGCCCAAACTTCTTTATCACATGTCTAAGGATTCGAATGAACTATTCAAATGAGAGAAATAAGGAATTAGTGACGCGATATGTAAAAAAAATATTATTATATAAAGAATTGTTATATCACCGATTTTTCTCATTTTGAAAAATTCATTACAGTAGCCCGTACTTCTTTTACACATTCTTTGGTATTCTTATGAACTATTTTAATCAGAAAAATAAGGAATTAGTAACGTGACATGTGAAAAAAAAAAATTAGAAATATTATGATGGAGAATTTCGATATTCATCAGTTTTTCTCGTTGTCGAAAATTTAGTACAGTAGCCAACACTTCTTTGCATTATACTTTGGGGTTAGTAACGTATAATGTGAAAAAAAAAATCGTTGTCAAAAATTTATTACAGTAGCCCACACTTCTTTGACACATGCTAGAGGATTCTAATGAACGTTTAAAATGAGGAAGATGAGGAATTAGCACGTTGTATGTTAAAAATTGTCGAAATATCATGATGGAAAATTGCGAAATTACCGATATCGCATATGTAAAAGAAGTCTGGGATACTGTAATAAATTTTTGAAACGGAGAAAATCGGTGATATCGCAATTTTCTATCATTATATTTCCAATTTTTTTTACATTCCACGTAACTAATTCCTCATTTCTCATGTTTAAATATTTCATTCGAATCCTTAAACATGTGTCAAAGAAGTGTGGGCTACTGTAACAAGTTTTTGACGAAGAGAAAAATCCATCAATATCGAAATTCTCCATCATTATATTTCGAATTTGTTTTTTCACATACCACGATACTAATTCCTCATTCTTCTTGATTAAATAGTTCATTCGAATCCAAAAGCATGTGCTAAAAAAGTGTGGGCTACTGTAATAAATTTTTGACCACGAGAAAAATTAATGAATATCGAAATTCTCCATCACAATATTTCAAATTTTTTATTCACATACCACGTTAATAATTCCTTGTTTTTATGATTGAAATAGTTCATTCGAACTCCAAAGCGTATGTAAAAGAAGTGTGGGCTAGTGTAATGTATTTTTGAAACATGGAAAAATCGGTGATGCAATTTTCCATCATTATATTTCGACTTTTTTTTTACATACCACGATACTAATTCGTCATTTTTCTCGATTGATTAGTTCATACAAATCCTTGAGCATGTGTAAAAGAAGTATGGGCCACTGTTATAAATTTTTGACAACGAGAAAAACCGTTAAATATCGAAATTCTCCATCATTATATTTCGAATTTTTTTTTTTCACATACCACGATACTAATTCCTCATTTTTCCTGATTGGAATAGTTTACTCAAATCGTCAAGCATGTGCTAAAGAAGTGTTGGCTACTGTAACAAATTTCTGACAACGAGAAATATTGTTGAATATCGAAATTCTCCATCATAATATTTGTAATTTTTCTTCACATTATACGTTACTAATTCCTTATTTTTATGATTGAAATAGTTTATTTTAACCCCAAAGCATATGTAAAAGAAGTGTGGGCTACTGTTATAAATTTTTGAGATGGGAAAAATCGGTGATATCGCAATTTTCTATCATAATATTTGGAATTTGTTTTTACATACCACGTTACTTATTATTCATTTCTTTTATTTGAATAATTCATTTGAATCCTAAAGCATGTGTTAAAGAAGTGTGGGCTACTGTAATAAATTTTTTAAACGGAGAGAAATCGGTGATATAGCAATTTTCCATCATGATATTTCGGATATTTTTGACATACCCTTATACTAATTCCTCATTTTTCCTGATCAAATAGTTCATTCCAATCCCTAAACATGCGTTAAAGAAGGGTAGGCTACTGTAATAAATTATTGAAACGGAGAAAATCGTTGATATAGGAATTTTCCATCATTATATTTGGAATTTATTTTCACATACCAAGATACTTATTCCTCATTTTTCCTGATTAAGTGGTTCACTCGACTCCTTGAGCATGTATCAAAAAAGTGTGGGCTACTGTAATAAATTTCTGAAAACGAGAAAAATTGATGAATATCGAAATTCTCCATCATAATATTTCTAATTTTTTTTTGACATACCTCGATACGAGTTCCTTATTTTTCTGATTGAAATAGTTTAATCTAACCCCAAAGTATAATGCAAAGAAGTGTTGGCTACTGTACTAAATTTTCGACAACGAGAAAAACTGATGAATATCGAAATTCTCCATCATAAAATTTCTAATTTTTTTTTTCACATGTCACGTTACTAATTCCTTATTTTTCTGATTAAAATAGTTCATAAGAATACCAAAGAATGTGTAAAAGAAGTACGGGCTACTGTAATCAATTTTTGACAACGAGAAAAGACCTTAAATATCGAAATTCTCCAACATTATATTTCTATTTTTTTTTCACATACCACGATAATAATTCCCTCTTTTTTTGATTTGATAGTTCACTTCAATCCTTAGGCATGTGTTAAAGAAGTGTGGGCTAATGTTATGAATTTTTGAAACGGATATCGCAATTTTTCATAATAATATTTCAAATGTTTTTTTCACATACCAGGCTACTAATTCCATATTTTTCTGATAAAAATAGTCCTTTCGATCCCCAAAGCACATGTTAAAGAAGTGTGGGCTACTGTAATAACCTTTTGAAACGAAGAAAAATCGTCGATATCGTCGAGAGTTGAAATATCCTGACAAATACGAGTAAATGTACCGTCCGTGGGAAATTGCGTTACGCAGTTTATGTCGTTGCTCATATAATTACGTAATAGGAATTTCGAGATTTTGGGGATGCTTCATCCCCATCATCGGACAATATGATGTCGTTCAATGTTTGTTCGAGAAAGTATGTGGAAAATTTCAATCCGTCCACCATTTGGATTCATATTCAACCTGAATATTCAATATATAGGGTTGACTATTCCTTGGGGTAAATAATTTTGAATTTTTTGCTCGTCATTTATCTGTGATGAATGTGTCAGAAATTCTGGTGCCAATTCGATCACTAAATATTGCATTTTTTGGAAAATATATACAGCGTGGTGCAGCCTTAATCTAGGCTGGTCCACGCCATTTTTCTGGAAAACGGGAGCTCCAATAAATTTTTGCTTTGGGACGCAAATTTGTAATAAATGTCTACAAAATTCTGAGCAATGTATTTTTGAAGTGTGCCATAAATGCTGGTGTAGCTTCAAGGACATCATTTATCGTGTCATCGGCCAGACAACGACTGCACAGAATCATTTTGACAACAGACCCGTCATCAGTGAGTGCAACCTAGTCGTTTGAGAACATTCTCAGAAAAGTTTGAATATTTGAACTTTTGGACGGAACGATAGGATGCTGTTCCCCAGAAGATGAGTGCAAAAAGATACATATTCCTCTTGACACTGCGAAGAAAATTTAATTTTCCAAAAGCAACATTTCAAATCTCCCGTTTGGATAATCATACTGAATCCAATTGCCCATGCTGAATCATATTTGTCCGGAATTATTCGCACTCTACGCGTGTTGAAACTGCCGTTCGTCTGAAAAATCCCCTGTATTTCCCCAAATTGGAGTAATTCTTTCGATCGCCTCGTCATACCTTTCCCCTTCCCGTTCGAACCTTTAATTCCACATTGTTCGAATATCGTTTGGAGCAATTGAGCACGTAGGTAGGTTTTCCGATTTTCCTCCGTGCCGGTTAATCGACTCAACCTTTTCCGAGTGATTGATCGATAGGAAATTCTACCTGTTCTTTCACGGGGATTTTACGACCGATACAACTGGCCCGATTTCTGTCGCGGCATCGTAAAACGAACCCTGTATGGATGTTAAGCTGAGGAATTGGAGGGACGCACATTGCAGATTGATTTGGAAGCGAGCCGAGTTCCACGTTATGCCGCGGAATCATGATGTGGGTATTCGGATGCAACCTACCGGTGTAAGGAATATGCCTCATTGAGTCCAATACACGGATATAGCCTGCATGTTCTAGCATCGAATAGAACTCCGCATTTTTATTTGATTATTTCATTTATTCATCTTCTTATTTATGAAAAAAATTAACAACTAATAGGTGTTTCAGCCCATAAGCAGTATCCACAAATAACAATGAAAAATTTCATACCAACCCAAATTGGCAAAAATTTCAAACTATAAGCATGACAGAATTAAAATTTACATTACGTATAAAAAACAATAGTTTGTGATGTTATTGACAGTTTTCAAATTGAGAAGAGACGTACTGAAGGGCTCAACAGAAGTAAACTCCAAATTAAACGAATTTTGAGTTACCTACACAATCCTGTTTATTACTTCTTTAATAGAATTGTTACCAATCTTGTGCGCATGTTCTGAAAAACGGAATTGTTTGTCAAAAATGGTGTCAAACGACTAGGTTGTACTCACTGGTAACAAATCCGGTGTCTAAATCGATTCTGTCCGACCGACAACATGATAACTGTCGAACGGAGCAGGCTAGCAATTTGAAACTCTCAGGATAGGTAGGTCGCGCACTACACAGGCGATTGTAATGAAACTTGGCAGCTCCTTGAAGCATAATGATGCGCAACTCTCAAAAAAAATTCATTGAGATCGTACGCTCAGTAAATCGAAAAAATCAATTTCCACAGTTTTTGCGGAAAAAATTTTATCCTGAGAACTTTTCAATTTACTGAAAAAAGTGCTTATAACTAAGAGTGTACCAAATTTCAGTTACATATGTAAATTATTTTCGGAGATATTGAAGAAATATACATATTTCTTGGTTCTTTCCTCGATATCGTTGTTTTTTCCGTAATAATTTGGAGAACACTGATTCGATCTGGATCTAACTTGATTACTTTTTCGAAAATACTGATGAACAACCTTGTGCAATATTTCATGATATTTGTGTTATTATTACAAACAAATATACAATTTTTTTTTCGAATATTTTCTATTCTGCGATCTTCCCATCATATAATCTTACGAGGTTCTGTATGAACTCACGAGTTGTCAGTTTTGAATTATCTGCTAAATTTCAATTCGATCTTTTATGTTTTTTCGAAAAAATATTGGGTTAACGAAATTTGAAAGGAGTTAATTTGCAGAATCTTTGGTTGTTGTTTGTTTGTTTGTTTGGTAATCAGGATCCAAATCTACCCAATTATCAGATGGTGCCAAAATTCTTCCGATGTTTCGCAAAATGCAGGTAAAATTGAATTGAAATTCAGTACATTAAATGAAGTGAGAATCACGTCCTTGGTTATTCATGCTGAGTGTTTTGACAGGAGCTAGGACAGGTGGTGAAGAACAAGACTAAGTTGAACTAAATGCCGACGTTTCGTCCGTATATTCGAACTTTTTCAAGGCTATATACAAGAAAGATATAAAAAAATTCATCAGTACAATCCAATAAAACAATCAGAATGACAGCAAACAACAACTATAAAATGCATACATACAAAATGATGCAATCTAGACAAATTATTGTACATAACAAATATCAACGAACAAACCTGATAAATATACAATAGCACACATAATATACAACGATAATAAATTAAATTGGGTAAAACTGTGGTATACAAACTTACCAAGTTCCTTCAGTCTGACATAAAAGATGTTATTTCTACTGATAGTCGGAAAAATTGCAACCAAGCCAAGACTTTGTCAATTTTCAATTTAAACTTTGAAATCTCTACTACCATTGAAACTTGTTGAATTAATTGTTGAGGGAAGCTGTTATCTCATGTAAACAATGAAGACATATGAATGACATTTATGCCGGAATACGGGAATCACGATACAGAAACAATAAATTCGTGTACATTTGACTCAGATCTTGGGTGTCAGTTCTGTGGTTTACAGTTGCGTTTAGTTGAATGTGAATCATTTCGCTGATGTTCCTTTTCCTCCAATTACTTTCATGATCGAGTATTTCGACATTGTCGAAATTGAAATGATGGTTTTCAGCGAATCTATGGGCCGCTAAAGCTGTGGAACATCCGATCCGTTTAAATTGGAGAAGAACATATATTTGGAGGTTGAGTTGATTTTATTTATTTCACTGAAGAAATATTTTTGGTGCATCTGACTAACTCTTATTCGATCTCGTACGACAATTACTAATGAGAATATTGTCTAATACTGAATTATAGTAGTTGGCATTAATTTTTTTGTTTTAAGCCTGAAAAATTGACATTGTCTTATAGTTTTTATTGAAAGTATAACTATTGTGCAAGAAGCAGTAAAAATGGTTACCTACCTCATTTATTCCTTAAAATGGAGTGTGAGTTGAAGAAAATTTTTTAGTACTTTTTTGAATAGTATTGCTTTCTGCAGATTGTCTCAATGTCATCTTGTATCTTTTTCACAAAACCTTTTACTGAGATGTGGAGGACATGTTTCGGCCTAACGGCCGGACCGTAAACACAATAATTTCCGAAAGAAACAACTTAGAAACTTGATATTTGTGAAAAAAGTTTGGACCTTAATTACGAAGGCCAAATTCGTGAATGGGTAAAATGATCTGCAGATATACCCATCCAAAATTTTAGTTTTCCAATATTTCCGAAAATGGAGATTAGATAAAATTGAAATCCAGTACTAACAGTTTGAAGGTTCATATGACAAGAAGATCACAGAATATTGACTATGTATTTAAAAGAAAAATTTTAAATTGTTTTTCGAATGGTTTCAATAACACGATCATCATGAAATTCTATACATAGTTGTGTTTCAGCATCTTCAAACTAGATGCGAAGTTTCATCGTGATTGAATCAGTTTTTTTTAATTATTCCGAAAAAAACAACGATATCGGGAAGAAAAGACGAAATTTTATATATTTTTTCCCAATATCTCCAAAATTAATAACCGTATCGGATTGAAATTCGACACACTGATGTGGAATATGGAGTTTAGAGTTTGCGCTGAATGTTTTTCAAATGTGATGAACAGTTCGCGACAAAAAAGTTTTGAAAAAAATTCTTTCAGAATTTACTGATAATATGATTCGAACAAAATTTCGCGCGAAGTTGCGTGTTACTATATTCCTACTAACTGCCAAGTTTCGATCCAATCGTTTCAGTGGTTTTTGAGTTATCGCCAAAATTATGTCAAAACTTCAAAGGGCTCTAACTCCAAAACCGTTTGGCCGATATCGCCCATTAACGAACTTAACCGTCGCATCTTTAAATGAAACCTACCCTGAAACTTTCAGGTCGATCGGATTCTACGTACGACCGTGTCTACGGACGGCCGGCCGGACAGAATCGAGTTTGACACCGGATTCGTCATCAGTGAGTCCAACCTAGTCCTTTGAGATCATTTTCAGCTCAATCATCGAAAATTACAGACATTTGAACAAAACGATAGCACGCTGTATCCCAGAACATGCACGCAAAAAGCGATATTACCGTCATTACCAACCCTCAGAATGGCTTACATTGAAAACAATTCTTCCGTGCAAAGTCTTAAGTTTACTAGATGATTAGCACATACCAGTAAGGTGAAATATTCGTTTAATTATCGATATATATATATATATATATATATATATATATATATATTTACTCTAGGAATAAGGGTATAACGACTCGTTTTGGGAGAAATTAAGTGATTACTCTTTTTTCTTCACCAAGCTTTCGAATTGTTTTTAATTCTTCATCAGGGCTTCTGGAATACAATATCGATATTAATTTATGTTCAGTTTTTGATAAATTGACTTACTGAATTTGAGGTTGAGGGGAGAAATTTTCTCAGCTATAAACATTCTTTGTCTTACAATCTAAAGTAACTCATTTGGGACATTACAACATTAATTTCACAGTTTAAAAACACTTATAATAAATAGAGGTCAATAAATAGTTAAAATAATTGTAAATATAAAAGTTAAAATTACTTGTGTCAATTCATTTTGTTGTCATGATAGTTTTTCCAATTCTGTGTTCTTCATTCGTCGACTGCACCATCATAGAATATCGAGTTTTCTTTTGATTTCTCCAACAAGTATTTATAAATATTACTCAACCCATTTGTATCTGTTTTTTTGTTGATGATATTGTCTTGCTTGTTTATCTCAATCATTTCTAGTACCAACCGTTTTTGATAATTTCGCTCAGTTTTTAATATTTTCACGTCTTCGAAATTCATTTTGTGGTCTAAATTGAATGCATGGGATGCTAGTGCGCATCTTTCAGGATGTTTGGTGATGTCCGATTTATGTAGAGCCATTCTTTTTTTTAACCACTGAGATGTCTGTCATATGTATACTTTATCACAATCTTCACATTTCACTTCATAAATGACGTTGTTTTTAAGTGGAATTGGAATTGGATCTTTCAATTTTGTGTATAAATTTCCCACAGTTTTTTGATTGTATACAGCAATTTTCACATTATCGCGTTGAAATATATTTTTTAATTTTCTTGTCAATACACTTATGTTTGGATATGATGCATAGTGTGTTTCTCTAGATGTTTCATCATTACCTGGTGGTTGGCTCTGTGTATTATCAGTGGAAAACAATAATTTATTCAACATGCCATAAGGATATCCATTTTGTTTTAATATTTCCAACAGATTTCTTATTCCTTCTATTACATACGACTCATGACATATTTTACTTATTCTATTTCTCATTTGTTTTATTATGTTTATTTTCATGTTTATATTGTGATTTGAATGGTAATGTATCATCTTATTTGAATGAGATTCTTTTCTGTACCATTTTAACTTTATTATGTTGTGGTGTCTTTGGGCTTTTGTATCTAAAAAGGGTACGCTTTGCTCAGAATCTTCCATTTCCATAGTGAATTGAAGATTTTTTGAATGAGAATTAAAACAATTCAGTGTGGTTTGTGTTTCCTTCTCTGGCACAGACATGAATAGGTCATCTACAAATTTTTTCAGAAATGGTATTTTGAATGACAATTTTTTCATGCATGACTTCACTAAGTGGTCCATGACATATTGGGCCAGTATTGGACTTAGTTTGGATCCCATTGCACATCCAAATACTTGAAGGTAAATATATATATATATATATCCGTCCTTGTGTTCATGTTAATTTTAATCACCGGATTTTGATCTACATTAGCAGTTTCCTTTATTTTTTGTGATAATGCGTTTTACCCCTCAGAAATTTTCTCATCATAACAGTAAAGTTTCCAATCAGAAAATTGACAAATCAAATCAAAGTTCAGAAACTTGTCAATTCCACTTCAATATGCATGGAATAAATGTTGTACATCAATCCTGTTTTCAGACATAAAAATTGCACCATGTATTATAACCCAACCGCGATTTTTTGAGGCACAGATATCATTTGTCCACTCGTTGCCGCCCCAGTATAAATCATCTTCTTTTTGTCTGTGACAGCCGAATCATGTCCAATAGAAAAAATGGAAATTCATGAATGATTGATGTGAATCCTTGCGTTGGTTTTTCGGGATACCTTGCTGTTACAAAATTCCATGTTGTCTTTTTCATTGGTGATGGATTTATGAATGAGCTGCAACGAAAAGTTCTAGCAGGCAAAGTTATATGTCCAGCGAGTAGGTTCATATCACGAAATTTTGATGGAACAGTGGCGTGGATACATTATATTGTTGAGGATAAAGATGACTTGATGATCATATGATTTTTTACGGGGTTCTTCAAGTTTATAAGACGCTATCACGCTGTCTGTAGTATTCGAATTCAATTTGTCCATTCATCTGCCTAATTGCTGACAATTTCTGTTAGTTTCCTAAAACTTCATCGTAGAAGTGTTCAGCGATTTTGAAGAGTAATAGCATGAGATTGAAATTTATACTCGTTGTTCCGTAACTCAGGAAAATTTAATAAATGCAGTGGACTATATTCACGGTGCACTAGTGACCTACCACTTAGTCCCTTATCGCCCTCTTCTTGCCTCACCTGCTTGGAATTAAGGTATAAATCGGAAATGGGGATAAAGGAAAAAGGATTGAGCACTCCAAAAAAACAATGGCATTCACCACGGAAAAGAGTTTATATGAATTATCCGGAAATTCCGTCAAGAAAAAACAAAGGGACCCGTTGTCTCTATAAAAATACAATTTTTCTCGATTAATTAGCACTGCTCTAAACCGTGAATGAACTCGAATTGAATATCTCCCATCTGAAAATTCCAGTAAGCAAAAAAACAAAAAAAAACCTTTCCCTGAAAAATGCGCAAACACTCGTGCTTCACTATAATGTGTGGTTGAGAAGACTTCCAAGCCACGTATTCCTAGGTCCCTTTATGTTAAGCCTTTTATGTAGAGGTGTTATATCACATCGTTTGAGTAAATCAGTAAACTTCATAGGTGGATGGAAGGAGTTCGTTTAATCAGTTATGAATGAAATCTAAAGCTTTCAGACATTCTTTGGTTTATAAAGTACCCCGGTACCATAGACCAACAAAACAAATCACCCCACTGTTTGCGGTTTTCACTGCCTGCCGATCCTGAATTGTGTATTCCCCGTTACAATGTAATTAGGCACCAAAACGCACCCACAATACTTGTATACGGCTTCGCTAGATCCACGGTGCTACGCGCAATTTTTGCCAGGCTTTTCAAGAAGAATTATTGCTAAGTAATTCAAGAATGTGCTTTCGACTAATACAAACCACTCTCAAACAGCCGAGTTCCCCTGAGCACCGCTAGTGCTTTCAAGCTCTGAGAGTCTCTCGACTACTTCTTGGTAGGTGAAAAGCTATAAATTGTAACCATGAGTACTTGTGACGCACAATATACAGGGTGATTCACGAATACCGTTGGT
The DNA here is from genome assembly GCA_958510865.1 of Myrrha octodecimguttata. Classification (NCBI taxonomy): domain Eukaryota; kingdom Metazoa; phylum Arthropoda; class Insecta; order Coleoptera; family Coccinellidae; genus Myrrha; species Myrrha octodecimguttata. The sequence continues at coordinate 14,596,923 of OY294058.1, read as the reverse complement.
TAGAATATTTCGAAGACATACCCTAGATGAACACTTGGGATTTTGATAGTTGAGCTTCTTGGGAGGGATGAATTCCCGAAAAAAAATCAGTTTCGTAGGACTTTCCTGTTTTACTAGATATGATAGCATCTCCACTTTTTTAAACGTAATACTCAGATTTTTCATTTATAATCGGTATACTCTTGAAATCCACATCGGTTGAATGTGTCATTTGCATATTATTCTCAAATGACCTGTCTGAAATCTGAGAATTTTCACAAAGAGGACTCCATTTCAAAGTTGATTTCTTCGAGATTTTGGCATGCAAATTTCTGATCCTCAAGCTTCTAGCAGTGGTATTGCCATTGCTTCTTCTCCGTTAATTAAAAATTGAACAGAACATACGGGATGTAACAATTTCAATGTCAAAGTCGGTCCAGCAATATTTTCACAACTTTTTTTTTCAAATGAGAACAAGATGCATCAACAGAATTAGACAGACGAAATAATTCAGGAGCGATCTAGTGAGTTGGAAGAGAACATAATTTGACGACTGATCGTCGAGTTGTCTCCGAAGCAGTAGCAGTATCAGCTACACGAGTTAAGGAATCAGTTCCTAGAAAAACAGATAATGTACTGCTGAAAGACCACTTTCAAGGAAAAGGATGGTTATCTTGAATGATAACAGTGTTACCTGGGAGGATAGGAGCATATTAATGCCACTACTTGTGAAGGTACCGCAAGGTAGGCAAGTACTCCTGAAGAGGCTGAAAGGCGAGCTCCAACCGAAAAAAGTCCATGTTGGTCATGAAAAAGAGGGAGTTTGATGATGAGCCGATGATGAAAACAAGGCTTCTGAAGCTGAGCCAGCTTCACAACGAATGAACAGATTGAACTGGACTATTGAACACGTTTCTGCTTCCTGGAACTCAACAGGGGAGAGGAAATCCGAGTGAGGAAAAGATATACTATTAGCATTCAATATGAAACGTCAACAACAGGCAGTTTTCTGCTTGATTAGAAAATACGAATATAAACTTGGTGGCTTCATCAGAGATAGCTGCAAACATGAACGCGTAGACTGGCTTGGCTTCGTCGTTCACTTGCTCAGTTTGGGATGAATCAGCTGAGGAAAGAGGCCAAGAAAATGAGTCGAGAGATAAAAAAAGGAGGACCAAGCCACCATAACAGGTGATGAGGAATGCCTGCGTCCATCAACCATCGAGAGGCTCAATTAGCTGGATTTTCCTCAGATACCTCATGCTGTCAGCAAGATAAAGAAATAGGAAAATGTATTTCAGCAACTCGATTTCCGCCAAATGTATTTCATCTGTGACTTTCACCACGGATCCATGACAAGGCAACGGAAAAATCGCAAAAGACGAAAACATTCAGCACTGAGAAACGTGAGTAGTCAGATGGTGCATGAATTTTGAGGAGAAGATTGGTACCGCACAGTTCTAGACGACGCAGGATCATAGTCTTGCAAGGAGCAATTTTGGATTATGCCCCTAGGAGAGACACATGGCAATGACCAGTTAATGCAGAAGTACGAAGAAAACCTGAGGTATTTATTCAATTCATCAATTTCATCTGGATGCTTTCCGGAAATACTAAAAATTGCACAGGTAATACCAGTACATAAACAGGCCTCTATCGATGATATTGGAAACTATCGACCTTTTTCAATTCTGAGTCAAATATTCAAAGTATTCGAGAAGAGAGTTCACCAGCGAATCTACAAATTTTTTACAAAGTTTTCAATCTTGTCGGAACAAAAGCATGGCTTTTGAGTAGGCAGATCAACTCAAACTGCCTGTTCTGAGTCCATTGAATTTGTTCATAAATGTTGGTTGTCTACAACAAAATTTTATTATTGATGAAGTCTGTCAAATGGGCTTCAGACTGGATTTGAAGTTATCTGTCTCAGCGCTCCAGGTTCGTTCGAAATAGTGGTCATTCTTCAGGTAAGTACCAGAGCAACCTTGGCGTTCCGCAGGGTTGTGTCCTGTGCCCACTGATATTCTTGCTCTTGATCGATGATTTACCGGATTTCTTGGTGCATCGCTGGCAGTGAGGGCCATGGTCGTCGGGGATTACAGATATTGTGCGAGGAGATTTTTCTCGGCATTTCACGGATTGGTGCAGGGCTAACTCACTTATTGTCAACATGAATAAAACCGAAGTCGTGAAGATCCTGATTCGTTATTCCGTTCCTAACCTTCCATTTATCATTCGAGGTAGTGCGGGTGATCTTGAGTCCGTGAATCATGTGAGGTTCTTAGGTCTATACGTGGATAATAATTTGAGATGGCATTGTCACATGAATGAATTGTGCAAGATATTGAATAGGTCCCTCTATGCTTTGCACCGAAATAAAAACCCTGTTCCCTTAGACTCCTTGGTTCACATCTGTCATGGCCTCATTTACAGCCATCTGTCTTACAATGTGGTCCTTTCAATTCAAAACCTCGTCAATCTTACAGGGAAGTCTTCACTACTCTCAGAATATTGACATTTCCTTGTATATACACGTCAAATTGATTAATGTTAATGTCCGATATAACGTGGATGGCCTGATGACGTGCTCGGATTTCCACGACTATAATACCAGACACAGGAATATTTTTTGCATACCAAAACATAGAACCACTAAATGTGAGACGTCATATTTATCTCTGTATAATCATCTATCCGATAAGTATAAAATTTTGAACGACAATCAGTTCAAACAAGAGATTGAGTAACTGTTCATCGAGAACTGCAATTACAGCACGAATGAATTTCTGAATACTTCTGTGAGTTGAGTTGACTCATGCATCTTATTAATTTTATAATCTAGTGCAAATAATTGTATCTTGTTATATTCTGACGTGTCCTATACACCATTGTAGTGTCTAGAGGGATGAATAAAGTTGTTTTAAATTGTATTGTAAACTACTGCAGCGTAGCCTGATTCAGAGGTATCACTGAAGCCGATCAACCGATGAGCAGCCAAAGAAATAGCAGGGATGAACCGTTGTATGTGAAGCTCTGCCCAAGTGGGAAGCTGGAATTGAAACTGCAACTACGTTGGCTGAACCTCATTCGAGAGAGATGTGTCCCATTCCAAATGAAGTAGATAGCTCATGGAAAAAGATTTCGGCATGATAATGACAGGAATTAGCCATTCCAAGGAATCTATGATTCAGGCCATATGACTCAGCACAATATGTTTGGTGACTACCGTTGAAGTCAAGGGGGCAGAAAAGGAGAATTGATCAGATGCAGGATTCCACCTCGATCACAGAAGCTTGAGACTTGGTTTACGGTCAAGAACAAGGAGGTCAATAGCGGAGGCTTCTTCAAGATGATCAGATGGAATACCGTCTAGCAGCTCAAAACCGTCCACCATAAGCAGATCCTGAACTTTCTGTCGCCATTCAAGAGCATCAGGCTCTGATGAAGAGCCTGTTAAGATGTCATCGATATAAATCTCATGCAGCAAGACTTGAATTGCAGCAAAAAGCTTGAAGCCATCATTCAGAGCCAGCTGCCGAAAGGTCCTAAGTGCTAAGTAAGAAGCAGAAGAAACTCCATAGGTGGCGGTACTCAGGCGATAATATCGAATGGGTTAAGAGAAACGCCAGACTGTTTGTAGATAAATCCCTTTGCTCAGGGTGTATCTGGATTTGTCGATACATCTGCCTGATATCCGCAGTGAAAATAAATCGATGTAGACGACAAGGAAGCAGAAGAGTGGAAATATCCGCTCGCAGCTTCAGGCCGGTAAGCCAAGGATCGTTGAGGAATTTGCCCTTAGCTGATGCGTGAGAGGTGTTGAAGACTTCTCGAATTTTAATAGGAGCACTGAACGATGAACTGGATGAGGAGGAATATAATATGATGAGAAGATCACAGAATATCGAATAGTTGAGATAGAACGAATTTGAAATATTTTTTGAAATTGCTCCGATGACACGATCATCACGAAATTTTGCATCTTCAAACTAGCTCCGAAGTTTCATCATGATTGAATCGGTATTTCTTGAGTATAACGGAACAAGCAACGATATCGAGAAGAAAACCACGGAATTTTACATATTTTGTCGCAATATCTCGAAAACTAATTTCCGTATCGAATTGAAATTTGGTACTCTGCTGCAAAATATGAAGCTCAAGGTATTAGCACAATTGTTCTCGGATATCGTTACTAGTTTTCGAACAAAAATTTGGAAAAAATTTGTTTCAAAATTAAGTGCCTATGCGATCCCAACAAAGTTGTTTGTTTTAAGTTGCACGTGATAATGCTTCAACTAACTGCTTGGTTCAAATCCAATCGTCACAGTATTTCCTGAAATATCAGGGTAAAAACCTAAAATGGCTATAACTCCGAAACCATTTGACCTATTTGGTCCATCAACAAACTCTGCTGTGGTATTTCGATGCGCGAAGTACTCTTGAAGTTTCGAGTCGTTAGCTTGCTCCGTTCGAGAGTTACCATGACCACGGCCGGCCGGCTGGATGGACAGAATCGATTTTGACACCATATTCGTTATCAGTGAGTCCAACCTAGTCGTTTGAGACCACTTTTGGCTCAGAATTCGAAAATAACAGACATTTGAACGGAACGATAGCACGCTGTTTTCCTAGAGCATGCTCGCAAAAATACAATTGGAAGAAAACTTGGAGAACGCTTTCAGCTGATGATGGGGCAACTTTGTTTCAAAAAATTTTCGAGGTTCATTTTAAAAGACGTGAAAGTTGGTCTTCAAGATACTTTCACGGCGTTGCGATTCCAGAGTTGAGGAAATCACATCGAAAAACTTTTACGATGCAGTGCAGGTTGCGAACTCATAAAACAGTCATGGTTTTCCTTATTATATCAGTTCATAAGATGAGGCCGCGTCCTCAAGTATCCAAGCTGAACTCCCCGCAGGTGACCGTGCCAACTCTTGGTTACCAGCTCCGAGACGGCTGAATCCTCGTCATATTCACTTCTACTATGAAAGCAGCCAGCATCGGAGGGGTTTCAGTATTGGAAACCTGGTATCCAAGTTCACGCAGCTAAGGACAGCGTTTGAGGTGTCGGAGTGGCTAGACCACTTGCATCCAAGCTGTCTGCATTAGAGATAAAAAAAAACAATATAGTGGACCAAGTTGCCCTCTGCATCTAGACCAGCTGCGTCGCTGGGTTGTGAAAGTAGTAGAAACGCTCTTACGCCGCTTTATTGACTATTCATTGGGTTGCAGGACTCATAGCGATGTTCACCAACGAGCAATGCCTCACTGGACAGTCCATGCTGATGCCCATCTCGGTGTAATTTCATGAAAGGCGCGCCACCCAAGGATCGAAGAAAGACTAGCAGTGGATGAGACCAGAACGTGCCAGGATGCATAAGATGAGGAAGATAAAAAAGTGAATCTTGTAGGCCAAGTGGCTGAAACATTGAACGCTTGGACAGGAAGGAGATCTATGTGACTGTCAATAACGTGGGCACTAATGAAAATATTAGAAATATCTCCTTGGCGACGTATGTGTTTCCCTGAATGCGAAAATGATTCGCATTACCTAAGGTGCGGAATTGAATAGTTCCATGGTGAATCCGCAGACGAATCTTGGATGCTCACTCTTAGAGTTCGTTGGATGCCTGAATCCAGAACACAGCACTCCGCCGGTTATCTACACGGATCCGAGCCGAAGGAATGAGGTAGTCAGGATTATTGGTCTGACGCAAAAAAAAACTGCGGAGATGAATACAGACGACAGAAAGAGAACGAACGAGAAGATGGAGATAGATATTTTTTCGGTGAGGTTAGATTATCACAAGATAACCACAATTGCAGTTATTTGGAACTACTTCCAGACGACGAGCAAGAATGAAGAGGAGAAGAAGTTGGCTTAGCTCGAGAAGACGCTGAGCCTACCACCCCAAGGATCTGGTGTGACTCCATCCATTGCCATGCCGATCTACTCCTTACGCCCCGAGAACTGGAAGCTTGGGTCGGAGCTTTGAAGATACAAGGGGAGAAGAAAGCGATACAGAGGGCGAGGAGAGACGCTGGTTCCTGGAACGGGATTTCTCCTTCTTGCAGGAAACAAATTGGGACGTAGGTGCAGCAGATGCCAGGAATATAATCGTAAGATGTCGTCCCCCGTATGCGTGACAGCGCTGATCCAAACGCACTTGGTAGTGGCATGGAAAAAAGACATGCAATTTCTGCATGACACGAAAGCTCACCGCTTATGAATGTTCATGGCCTTGAACTCACGTTACTGATGAATGGAGTGATTGACCGAGCAAACACACACGCGGATCACGAACTAGACAACGTTGAGGGACGTGCACTAGCGTAAGCAGGACGGCGAAGGGACGGACCAGAGAATGAAGGCACAAACGTTTGACGAACAGTCACCAAGACCACTGATGATTAAGGTCTAAATAACTTATTCAGCACAGACGCAGGGGACGAGGTGACAAAAATGATTTCCAAAACTCGCAACCGTGTACTGGTAAATTCGAGCAATAGAACGAGAATGAGAAAATCATCAGAGGATAACGGCGAGATGATACGTCGAGGTTGCGCAAAGCCAGGGAGTATGAAAGGTAGTCAGCCAGATCTGATATGGGCAAAAACAACAACAAGGGGGATTTGTTTTACGTAGCCTACCAACCGGAGGGCTCATGGCCACGGCTCCCATGAACGAGGGATTGGTATACGCCCGATCAGCGCACAGAATACACGAAGTGCTCTGCTACCAGTATGGTTTCAGATCTTTAGGCCTACCCTCTCAATAGCAGGAGGATAGTCTCCACAAGTCTCTACTAGCCCTGCAGGTTAGTGCCTGAGTTGAAAACGCAACTCACACGCCGAAGAGAAAATGCCCCCTTCTAGCCCGGCCTGCGGGCTTTCAACCACCACCTACTACCTCTGCGTCTGTTATGGGCAGCGCATTTATGGAGAACTGCTCTAACTGTGGCAAGAAGGACACAGATCCTGACGGTGAATCCAATATCTGTTTCACCAAAGATCCGCCAACCAACGAGGATTTTGCTAACGGAAATGAAAGGCCTTATAGGCAAGACGGGGTTCGACAGAATCAAATTCAAAGCTAGAGATGACAGGAGTAGCCTCGCTGGAAAGAGAAGACATTAATAAGTGGAACTTATGTACGAGTGCGGGGAAAATGTTCTGAGCATTAGGGCAACGAAAAGAGCGATGAATTCGGGGTTTATAGGTTTAGGTAGAATAGACATCAGAGGCATACCTTTCCTACAGATCCTTCGATTGTTCAGTCCATTAGATGAATTGATATTCAAATCAGAGTCTTATTTTCATCATAATATGAGTTTCATTTGATGTTAAACTCATTTTGATATGCCTGCTTTTTCTATGATGATTTGTCGTCTCTTTCTCTTCTATTCCGTGGGATCTATTACCTACATATTTTCTTACAATTGCTGGAACCCATAGGTCAGTTATTATCTTTAAATCAACCTTCTCCTTTTCTGACAATCGAGGTAATACTTCATTAAAACATTCATACTCTTTTTTCATTTTCTGAATATTTTTTGAACTACCTACTTTATGATCACTATATTTGAAATTTTTTGGTTTAACTATTTTAACTGTGGTTGATAGTATAAAACGAAGTTTTCTAGAACTTCGTAATTGAGAAGGCGATGGATAATTATATTAAGGAGTTTTTCTGTAATTTGGGTGGGATCTGAATTAATTTCAACGTTCCATTAGACGCGTAGCACTTCAAAATGTGGATTGTCGCGTGGCACCTGTTAGGTGCAATGTTATGCTAGATAATCTGAAGCTTATTTTTTGTATTTCATAATAATTCTAGGGTCGAGAAAAAAGATACGAATTGTTTAGACAACATATTTATTTATTTGATAGAACAAACAAGTGATCGTATGAAAAAATAGAAAAATAAACACAAACTTCATTTTGGTAAATATAAACACAAACTTCATTTTAGTGAAACGAAATACACATTTTGAAATAAAAACAACTGAATACAACAGAAACTCAGCAAAATTTCTTTCTATTTAAAATTTTTATGCTTGATCTAAGGTAAGAATATCTTTTATGAATCCTCCTCATCTTCAGAATTTGCTTTTTGTTTACGAGAACCTTGTTCATGGCAGAAGCTGCAGGTTATAAGAATATGTCCTAGGCAAAGATATGTACCACATTTGCTGCAGCAGTATTTTGTGTTTTTTCTTTGCTTGGCTTTTTGGCATGTTGTACACAATTTTCTCTACCGGGGGTTTTCAAGAGTTTGAAGAATCTCTACTGTAGATGAAGAGTCTATTGGAATATTTGTGACTTCTCATAATCTAGTGCGCAGAGATTTCGGAAGTTTATCATTGGAGGTACACCGAACCAACTGTTCATTAATTAATTCTTTTGCAAGTTGACGTGAAACAATCGCCGACTCTTTGTAATTCCACGATTACGGGTAAACATGATTTAGGCATTTATTCCAGCAACATTTAGCATAGCAAAGGAGATGACCATGGGCCATCGTGCGTACCTCGAGCAACATTGTATGTTGCACATGATTTATCTACTGTGTCTACCCCTCCTTTTATTGTGTTTACCAGACTCATAATCTATTGAGGCTTTAAAATGAAGGCTGGAAGTTAAAAGAACATTTTTTTCTTTTTTAGGAACATAAAACACCGTTGTCCCCTCCCGTCTAAAAAAAAAACGCTGGATTTTTCATCTCGATACTTTATAAGTTTAAAGTTCTGACGGGATCTGCCAGTTTTTCGTTTTTAATGTTCCTACAAAAGATAATTTAAAATCGGCTAACTCTTTTAATAGTGAAACGTCATCAAACCAATTGTCAGCGGTGACATTACGACCCGTGTTGAGAATTGAAGCATATTTTTCACGAAACGCAAATAACTTTTCATCAATTACAAACGTTTTCACTGAGTGAATAGGAGTTTTTACAATTTTCGTTGAATTTCTCAAACTCTTTCCGGACATAGTCTGTTGAGCTTTTTTCGTTTTTTCCTAGATTGTCAGTCATCAAATGAGATATGCAACAGTTACGATCGTCCATTAAGCTGACCGTAAACGCAGAAAGTATGATGGTCAAGGTATGATACGAGAAATTCTACCAGCTTACACTGCCAAATTCTTTGTGAAAAAGAAATGTTTATCCAAATATGTAGATCCTTACTTCCTGCATATAGTTTTATGTTTTAGCGATGGCCGTAAGGCCGATCGTAAAGAAAATAATTTTCGGAAGAATCTCGAAGGTCGAATTCGATAATGGTAGTAGTTCTCGAAATATCAGGAAAATATCCTCAAAACTTCAAACTGCCATAACTCCGAGACTGATTTTGCCCATCAAAGAACTTCACCTAGCATTTTGAAATGCAACTAACCCTGAAGTTGTCAAGTCGATAGGATCCTCCGTACGCTCGTAATGAGATTTAAATTGATTTCTTCTCGAAAATACTGAAGTTATTGGCAAGTTTGGTATGGAAATACCTTTATTTCCAAACCAAACCTATTTTAGAGTTATTTGAATATGATAGAGACATAAACATATTGATATCTGTCACCATTCAGACTTTTGCCTGTAAAATGTAAAATTTCCAGAAAGTAGAATTTCAAAATCATTTATTTTTCTCTCAACCGACGGAATCAATAGAAACATGCAGGTTAAAATTTACCATGGCACCCTTTTCGATTTTACCAATGTCGAAGGAAATCTAATTTTTCAAATTTTCATTAAAATTTCACCTCCCTTAAACGCTATATTCGGCTTATTTTAGAGAATTCAGTAGATGAATGCCAATTTGAAACATGGATTTTATTATGTCCCTTCTGAGAACACCGTGCATATTTCATTCCTGAAAAAGGCCAACAAGGAGCTATACGGAATATAGTGGAGGAGAAATCATAGATATCCATATATATAGAATTAACTCTATTGATTTAATGAGACACCAGGTACATTTCACCATACCTATCTTTTCATACGAATAATGTGACCCTTTTGAGTTTTTACTAGAAGTTTAAATGAATTTTCCAATTCATATAGGGTGGTTGTCAATTCGAAAAATGTATTGAATTAATTTCCTTTTTTGGAATACCCTTTATATTTTATTTTTGACAAAGACCCCCGCGGAGCTCTACCGGATACATAGAAAGAGAAATCATCGTTGTTAGTTAATAATCGGGAGAGTTCTGGCTACTGTTTTTTGGAATACCCTGTAGATTTCACTATACAGGGTCTTTCACGAGGAACCTCACCCATATTTATACGGGAAACTACTGAACGTATTTTCATGAAATTCAGCACTTATAAGTATTTCACTATGCTGATGAAATCTAAAATATTTTCAAGGCATGAGCACCTCCGGTTTTTCCGGAAATGACGTCAACTTCCGTTTTTCAAATTAGAACACCATTTTTTTATTGCAGAAATAGATTCCTTAGGAAATTTCAATTTATTTTGATGTAACATTTTTCAGTTTTGGTTGGAAAATTCTCTCTGAGCGGGAAAATTCGAAAAAAAAATCGAAAATAGAGCTCCGCTGAAACAAGAATAACTTCGAGGTTTTTGGATGGAAAATTTTCATTTTTGGGATTTTTCAAGATGTAAGATTGATGTATCCACTTTAAAAATCGAAATCGCGATTCATGATACAGGGGGTGAAAAAATCGCTTTCAAAATTAGGGATGACAAAATCGTGAAAAATCAATTTTTTCAAATTAGAACCCCATTTTTTTATGGCAGATATTGAAACGTTAAAAAATAATTTGAGTGTATGCATCACACCCTTGCCCTAAAGTGGATATTTTCTGAGTTATTCACAAAAAACTGTTTTTCGTCTTGAATTTTCAGCTATTTCTTTTCCCTTCACGCCAAAAAGATGACATTTTCAGGAACTGTTACTTAAACCATGTTTTAGATTTTACTACCCTAATATGCAAGAGAAAAAAGTTACAGGTTGTTCCTAAATGGATGGCGAATTTGGATTCGAATTTGTATCGGAAACCTCTTTATTTCAACTAATCGGCCATCGGTTTTCTCTCCAGTGATAAATAAATAATTCCTTATGAACCATATGCAAAAACTTACCATGTTTTACATTATTTTTTTTTAATGATAGATATCATTAATTACATCTGCCAAATTCCTCTTTATTCAGTAGCATTTTGTGTTTACTATTAATTTGGTGATAATTCGTATTAAGTTATAAAATCGATCACTATGCCTAATTTTACCAATGAAGATTATTTAAATCTCATTCTACTTCATGGAGAATGTAATAAAGTTGTAGATAGAACGATTCGACTGTTCATTGAGAGGTTTCCTGACCGACCCAGACCAACGAGAGATACCATTAACAGAACCATGACAAACTTGAGAAATGTCGGATCTTTCGTTAAGAAAACTACACACAGAGAAAAAAGTGTAGTAGAAGATGAGAACAACGAAATTACAGTTCTTGCATATTTTCGTGTGAATCCTCAAAATTCTCTCAAAGATGCCGAGATTGATCTGGGATTATCTCAATCGAGTGTTTGGAGAATATTAAAAAAACATAAAATGCACCCATATAAATTCAATAGGGTACAGCATTTGAAGGAAACTGATTTCGTCAGGAGAACAGAGTTTTGCGAAGCTATGATGATTCGATTTCAAGAGAATGAAAATTTTTTGGACTGTATAATTTGGACAGATGAATCTAAATTCACAAAGAATGGTTCTTTCAATAGGCATAACAGTCATTATTGGGATGAAGAGAACAACCACCACTTCAGACAATGGAACTTTCAAGAGACCTGGAGTTTCAATGTTTTTTGCGCCATCAAAAATAATGCAATTCTCGATGTTCACATTCATGATGGGACTTTAACTGGTAAGATAGAACACTACACATGTTTGCATTATTTAAAGAATGTTCTCCCAGGAGATAGATATTCTGACATATTGACTCAAATAATTGAGCCGCTAGTACAGAACCATAATGACTTATGGTATCAACAAGATGGCGCGCCTCCACACAATTCACTCAATGTGTCAAATATCCTCTACAGGCTATTTGAAGATCGATGGTTGGCGAACAATGGTCCACATCTTTGGCCACCACGTTCTCCCGATTTAACTCCTTTAGACTATTATGTTTGGGGAAGGATAAAAAATATTGTCTACTCAACTGCCCTGACTGATAAAGAGCACTGCGTAGAACGATTCAGAAATGCGTTCAGGTTTGTTTAGATTTTTAGATTCATAGTTTTGAAACTCAATTTGGTTTTTTTTTTTTTTTTTTATTCGAAAAGGCTACTCAACAGGCAGTAATGACTGCCCAATGATAGAGTGGCACACAGTTACAGAAAAAATTACATGGAAGATACGTGCAACAGACAAAATTCAAAGTAAAGCTGATCAAATAGAAGAAAAAAAGTCTCCAACACACAATACAGTAATAACTGAAATTTTCACACGATATACATTCACAGAATCAGGCTTATGCTACAGAATCATCATGACACGCTCAAAGAAATCCTATATTAGACCCCTATACAGAATACGTTTTATGTGATTTTTGACCGAAATAGAATTAGTTGAAAAAATATTCAAACTTGTATCCCTCACGGTAATAGAGTTAAATTTTTTGAAACATCTGTATAAGGGTGAATTCAACAGATAGCTAGTATGGCTTCTTCCCAGGGTCAAAAGAGGTCTAGATCTTATATTATAGGGAGCACAGTTAATGCACACGGAAGTCAAACTGTAGGAAGAATCCACCAAGTTGTTAAGCAATTTATAGGAAAAGAACACTTCGAAATAATCGCGTCTCAAACTCAAATTTTCCATCTTGTAAAATCTTAGGTTGCTGTTATATCTGAAATTGTGACGATCCCTGTTGAAACGGTAATTAAGAGCGTTTATAAACTTTCGCTGCACTCTTTCAATCCTATCTATATGCACGTTGTAGTAGGGGCTCCAGATCACAGAGGCATAATCTAACCGCGACCTCACAATGGAGTTGTACAATGAAACCACTGAATCCGATCTACCAAACGGTTTGGTTGTTCTCAGAATAAATCCCAAACTTCTCATCGACTGTTGGACCACTTTATCGATGTGCAGATCAAAACACATCTTAACATCCAACGTTACACCTAAATCCACCACAGAACTGACTTCCGATATATATTGACCACCAATCCTCAAGTTGGCCGTAATTGGGTTTTTATTCCTAGTAAAAAGAATTTTGTAGCACTTACCCAGGTTCAGGTGTAACCTGTTTACTCTACAGTAATCAGAGAATCTATCAAGGTCTTGTTGAAAGAGGGTATAATCGGCGAGCGAATTTATCTCTTTGGATACCTTGAGGTCATCAGCATAGAGCTCCGTATCAGTGTTCTCAAAACAGTCACATACATCATTCAAGAAAATGAGAAAAAGTATGGGTCCCAAACACTTTTGCAGATCTCTTCCTCCCGATAAAATAAGAAGAGCAACGCACGAAGCATTCCTGAGACGTATAAATAAATGTCTAGAAATTAACGGTCAAAACTTTGACCATCTTCTCTAGTTATAACTGCGAGAGTTTGCCATGGTTCTCCTAATAGTAACTTGAAGTCGGTTTCAAGAAGGGGTGAAAAATCTACAGCATGGTTCAAATAACAGTTCCTGAAAATTTCATCTTTTTGGCGTGAAGGGAAAAGAAATAGCTGAAAATTCAAGACGAAAAACAGTTTTTTGTGAATAACTCAGAAAATATCCATTTTAGGGCGAGGGTGTGATGCATACACTCACATTATTTTTTAACGTAGATTCAATATCTGCCCTAAAAAAATGGCAGATCCATAAAAAAATGGGGTTCTAATTTGAAAAAATTGATTTTTCACGATTTTGTCATCCCTAACTTTGAAAGCGATTTTTTCACCCCCTGTATCATGAATCGCGATTTCGATTTTCAAAGTGGATACATCAATCTTACATCTTGAAAAATCCCAAAAATGAAAATTTTCCATCCAAAAACCTCGAAGTTATTCTTGTTTCAGCGGAGCTCTATTTTCAATTTTTTTTTCGAATTTTCCCGCTCAGAGAGAATTTTTCAACCAAAACTGAAAAATGTTACATCAAAATAAATTGAAATTTTCTAAGGAATCTATCTCTGCAATAAAAAAATGGTGTTCTAATTTGAAAAACGGAAGTTGACTTCATTTCCGGAAAAACCGGAGGTGCTCATGCCTTGAAAATATTTTAGATTTCATCAGCATCGTGAAATACTTATAAGTGCTGAATTTCATGAAAATACGTTCAGTAGTTTCCCGTATAAATATGGGTGAGGTTCCTCGTGAAAGACCCGGTATAACTGTCAACCTTCAAGTGAAAATGTGTCCCTTCCAGTTTTCCAACAGAAATCTGGTAGCTAGAAATGAAAAATCATCGATGTTATTATATTACACATGAAAAATTGAGAAAATCTTGGCTGAACTGAAGCGAAGATTACTCCAATGTAAAAATTTCAAAAATGTAGACGCATTATTAGCTGTATATTATGCTTTCATATTCAGTAGACTTTATTTTTCAACTTCTGTGTGGAGTCTGCATTATAATATTCACATATTGAGACTCGAAAATGTTCAGGGAAAATTCTTAAGATTTCTAGGTTACAGGTCGGGTGTTATAACTCAAAAAGGTAATCCCAAAAACTTTTCTATGAGACAAAAATTTTAACGTGGCCAATTTGGAATATCGAAGAACTAAAAATGATGTATTAATGCTCTACAAGCTTTTGAATGGTTCACTAGAGCCAGAATTTCTTTTTGACGGTATTGCTTTTTATAACCCAAGTATATCACTGGGGAAACACGACATCTTTTACCTCCCTTGGAGGAATTCTGTTGCTGCTCAAAAAGCTCCTCTGTATCGAATGCAAAAGGGGGCTTTCTTGTTTGCGGAAATATGTGATATATTTTTCGACAGTTCGGGAACGGTAAGACAGAAAATGCTGTTTTCGGGATGCAATTTCTCGAAATTCATATGTTTGTTATGTTGAATACTCTTCATTGTTTCTTCAATATCCCCATTCTGAATTTTAAATTGTACGCTTTTCTAAAATATTTTGTGAATACCTTCTTCGGCGTGAAAATCACCTGTGTGTATTCCTGCTCTGGTAAATTAATGAAATACAATAAATAATGTGCAATTTTTGTTGAATGCGAATCCAAGTTCAGTGGAAAGTTTTTGCAGCACAGGAAAACGACCTTTTAAACCATAACGATCGAATGGGACGGAATCATCAGCATATAATGGCTGATCTATAAACTATACACAACGTCACAGTAATTGATTCTTGACAGAATCAATGTTTGACATAACATCCTCTTGATCTCGACCCTCAAATATCAACGTGCAACGTAAATTAATTATTTCAGCTTGGAAAAACCGATCTTGTGATTCGAGTCACATATTCTGCAAAATCCAAATCTCTCCCAATTATTTAACATAAAGATCCGACAATGTCACATACCTCCAGCTTTTTACCCTCGACACATGTGCAAATTATCTCTACACTCTTCTAATCTCTCTTACCTGTAAAGACCATCATTTTACTTTTATTCAGGTTCATATTTTGATTGTAGTTTCGTCAAATACTCTGTGGAATTTCCGAAATTATTCTGTCAGAGGCCAGAAAAATATCCTTATGACGCTCTCCTTCTTTTTGCATATTCCCCTCGGCTAGTCCCTAGTTCTAGAGATTAGGGGGGTAACAAAGAAATAATCAAAGAAACGTCAATCAACGAAAATAAATGAGGGCGCCAGCGTATTCCAATCGATTTGTGAAAAAATGTTTTTCTATTATATGCAAAAAGGAAACAAAAGAAAAATGAATTGTCCAAATAATAATCTCTTCAAAGAAATATAAACCAGAACGACCTTTCGTGCACTTTCAATTTGGCTAAGTCGATGGTGCCCCACTACTGGGTATATACTGGGTTGATTAATTTCATGAGAAATTGAAACTTGAATGAAGTGATGATAAGGAGAAGAATCACAAATAAAAGGAACCTGAATTCTGAGTACTTCCGTTGTCCGGAAGCTGAGATAAATCCAATCAACAGCGCAGGCGTAGGTGATCTCGCCTCAGAGTCTCCGAATTTGAACCAGTTTTCCAGCTGATTGGATCAACTTGACCGACCAGGTTGATCCAATCAGCGAAGCGGATGGTGCTTATGTGATTTCCCAGATTGGTAGGTTGTTAATGAGCCAGGGTTCTTCGTATGATGAATCTATGATCCCAAGGTGAATCCCCAAAACTTAGGTATATCAACCTCAGGTTTCACCTTCGAGATTGATCAATTGAGTTTTCGAAGTAAATCCCCTTTATAAAGGATTTGCCATATCAATATTATTTGCAAAATTCTTCGGAAAATCTATATTTTGTTATCATTAACTTCGTCACTCCTACAGTTTCCCTACTCTTTTCCAAGCAAACGCAATTTTAATATATATCAAGAATCTTGAATATCAATTGCGCAGCATCAGCAAATAATTTTACCATGCAGAATCTCAACTTCGAAAAACTATCGGACGTGAAGATGATGAGCAATGAAGGGCCAAGGATGGATCCTTATACGATTTATCACCTACCCTTATAATTTGTGCACAGAAGGCCAAGAATAAACAAATCAAGGTGGGTGCAGAGAAAAAGAAAACAAAATATTCGAGCTTTGCAAGCAGCAACTTAAGATTGATGATATTGAAGGCGTTTGGCAATAAATCACCTACAGCGTTCTTCGAGGTAGTTGGAAATACTCTACTAAAAATACAGCTTTCTACGAGATGCAGGACTCATGGATCAATAAAAAGCCGACAACAGTTGAGCATCAAAATATTTATATAGAGTCAGTACCAATTGACTTGGTTGTGATGTCATCGAGCGAATCAGTACCCTAAGCTTGCTCGACAGTTTGGAATTCAAAAGACAGGAACTGGACAAATTTGTCATCATCACAGAAGGATGCTCCCTCCATACAAAATGCATCGTTCGTAGTTGCATTGAATTGGGCAAAATAATCATTAATTACCTCTTGATCAGACTATTCTTCAGATGTACCCGTCCCAAAGCTATCAGATAAGCCAATATATATCAATGCCCTACGAGCCTTTCTACTAGCTTCTCTTGTGGCTTCTCTAATAAATGACATTTTAGTGTAAAGATTTCAAAAAGTACCCTATTATACTTGCCAAACACTTTCGCACCGCTATCTTTGAACTTACTCAAAACTCGGTTACGTTCTTCCATCAGATATCTTATAAAATCCGTCAACCTAAGGGCTTTAGGACAAGCACAACAGTAGCATGCTTATTTAATATGCCCAGTAAAAGACTTTTCAACATTTCCACCTCTTTTTCAACATTCGATTTATAAAAAACTGGTGAGATCCTTGTGTTTAATCAATCTAGAAATTTTTCCGCATCAGTTGCTCCTCACAAAATGTGAGACAATGATAAGTTATATGTTCCACTTTATTCCCCAATACCTCAAGAAGAACTGACGCGATCAGATTGACATTTCGTCACTATCTGTGAAATACTGCCATGCGAATCAAGGAGAATGTCTTGAATATTATAATGGGGAAAAATGGAAAGCAAACAATTTTTCGAAAATTTTCAGAATTTTATTGGAGAAAAGAGATTTTTCGGAAACCATCTATCATTCTGCAATGGCATTTGGCACAAATGTCCATACAGATATTCAGCAAGAGTGCTTCAAATTCCAAACTGATTCGATATTTATTTGAGGAGATATAATGTAATTTCTTCGATGACTCAAGAACAACCGATGCAATCGTATCTGAATTTCTCAGTTAGTTGTAGGGTTCTGCTACGCATTTTTTTAGAAATTTCCCAAAGATTGCACAGGCAGATATTTGGAAAAATCTTATTTTCGAAAATTTCCCATTCTTCAGCTTGATGGTATATAAATCTTCGGATATATAATAATTACAATATATAGTAATAATTGAGTTTATTTATAGCACTTGGAAAAGCAATATACATCATCATCAAAGAAAACATTCAACCAGACAAACATTCAAAAATCTTCATTTTATACCTTTAAAATATAAACTATTCGGACCAAAACTAAAATAATGTTTATCCAAATAGAAGTGATTTATGTTATATTCATGAATATTCCTGACAAATATTCAATCATGCAAGAGATGCTGCGGCAATAAATCATTCAACATTTTGTAAATGAACAACATCGTACTGAGATTGATTGTCTGCCGAAGACTTAAAAGACCCGTAGCATCAAGCATATCAGTTTTTTTTTTTGTATGCCTTTCACATTCTAGTACAAAACACAAAGCTTTATTCTGTTTTTTCTGCTATGCATCAAATCCTTTTTTATTCAACAGAAACAACAGTCTTGGGCAGCTGAAGAAGTGCGGTGCGGTTAAAGTTCTATCAATACCCAGCATTGTGTAACTACTAATTATCGAACAGCAACTCGAGAAATGAATTTGTTTCGCTATTTTATTCTGAATGAAAATACTATGTTCCAAAAATTTCAGGTTTTCATCTATTGTAATATCGATGACTGTAAGATGATTAACATCATTTTGTTTTATTAGTATTGACCAAAAAGAAGTTTTCTAAACACTCGAATAGATTATTCAATTCACCATTCAAGATCCTTATAATTTCATCTATGTTTTCTTCAGTTATACAGTGTGTTTCATTGGTAAATTAACATACGGTAATCTGAGTTATAGCTACCCTAGGAGAGTCCAAAAAACCTATATATGATATTCCATAACCGAGATACAGGGTGGTTCATGTTTTCACTCATAATTTCAATTTCTCATAACTTTTGAACCACCCAGTATATACGGTTGATATTTGGAATATTTGATTAAGTTTCGCAGGTCTATCGATTCATATTCAAACTACCAAAAACTTTCAGGTCCGTATCCGAAGAATATTGGAGTTCTTGCAAGCTGAGATTCAACACCCTGTATATTGAAAGTTTGGGATTTGATTGAGATATTCGAAATGAGCAGAAAATTTTCAATGGGGTTCAGTATATTCCATCTTCCCGCACGTTGTTTTGCTCGTAGAATACTTCAGGGAAAAATTCAATTGAATATTTGAATTCCAATAAATTCTTAGAAAATCAGTTCATTGTAATTAAATTGGAAAATATTCGGTTGATATTTGGAACGTATGATTAACTTCCGCAGGTCGATCGATTTATATCCAAATTCCCAAAAAATTCCAGGTCCGTATCTGAAAAATATTAGAGTTCTTGCAAGATATTGAAAAAGAGCAGAAAATGTTCAATGGGGTTCAGTAGATTCCATCGTCCCGCACGTTAGTTTGCTCGTAGAATACTTCAGGGAAAAATTCAATTGAATATTTGAATTCCAATAAATTCTTAGCAGCTTAGTTCATTGTAATTAAATTGAGAAATTTTTTCTTGAAATTATTGAATATTTGTTTTTTCCGATATTCTGATAGAATTCCAAACAAAAATAAAAAATTGAATTGTGAGAAATTTATTTGTATTGTATCCCACAAGGGATTTTTCGAGCAGACTGCGGTTCAAGGAATTATTTGCCTGTGTTAGTTTTATATAAAATCCATATCATCATAATGCCTCATAAATTTTCGAATCAAGAATATGCTGATATTTTTTTCGTGTATGGTTATTGTGACGGAAATGGTAGAGCAGCTGTACGGGAATATCAATCAAGATTCCCCAATAAATGATTACCATATCATAGAACTTTATCTACAGTTTTCAATAACGTTCGCGGAAATGGCCGGTTTCCTACATCGAAAGTGAATAACACACAAGAAAGGTGACACCTTGACATCGAAAAAGACATCCTTGATATGGTAGGGACACATCCAGAAGTTATAGCACTAGAAGAATACAAATATTCAATCATTTCAAGAATAAATTTCTCAATTCAATTACAATGAACTAATTTGCTAAGAATTTATTGGAATTCAAATATTCAATTGAATCTTTCCCTGAAGTATTATATGAGCAAAATAACATGCGGGACATTGAAAATTTTCTGCTCTTTTCGAATATCTCAATGAAATCCCAAAATTTCAATACACAGGGTGCTGAATCTCAGCTTGCAAGAACTCCAATATTTTTCAGATACGAACCTGGAATTTTTTTGGTAATTTAAATATGAATCGATTGACCTGTGAAACTTGAAGATATGTTCCAAATATCAATCGAATATACTAGGTGGTTCAAAAGTTATGAGAAATTGAAATTATCAGTGAAAACATGAAACACCCTGTATCTCGGTTATGGAATTGATTAGACCTATCATACATAGGTTTTTTGGACTCACCTAGGGTAGCTCTAGCTCAGGTAACCGTATGTTCATTTACCAATGAAACACCCTGTATATAAGTTTGAGAGTTTTGTCGGCAAAAAGCTCAAATTAACAATACCTTATAATTTTGACAATATTATTTATATATAGTAGAAACTCGCTGCGGCACTTAAGATTTCGTCTCTTGTTGCCGATCACTTAGATAATCCACGAACCATTTCAATATCACCGATCCAAAACCATATCTTGTCATTTTAGACACCAACATCTTCCTGTTTGTTATTTCGAAGGCACGTTTGAAGTCTGAAACCACAACTCCGAAAATTTTTCCACCTTCCAACGCACTCTTTCAGTCCAATAACACACCTTGAAAGGCAGTTTTGCATGAATATTCACTCCTCAATCCTGCTCGATGTTCAGTCAAAATTGTGTTCGAATTCAGATATTGTTCTTTTTGTTTTCTGACATAAAGGTACTTTACTTGTTCAAGTGGTGTCAACATATTTATCGGTCTAAATTCATTCGCACTTATGGTGCCTCATTTCTTTTCTATTGGAATAACCCTGCTGACCTTCTATGTTTTCGGAAATATTTCCTCTTGTGGGCTTTGATTCACTGAAATTAACAATTCCAACAGTAATATCATCCACAATGCTTTCCTTATTTTTCATTTCCTCTATGATAGGATATAATTGCAGATAACACGCACATTAAGATTATTAAACATAACCCATGAAACCGTGGATTGACGATCATATTTTGAACATGCTCAGAAGGAAAGGATCTCTCTGGCAGAAGTACCTGCGGACAAGAGCCGGCTCAGACTACAACAATCACCGCAACTTTTTTTAATTTTGTCAGCAAGAAAAAAGGACCATCCAAGGCAGCATTCGAAAACAAATTAGTCTCAACCAAGAACTCAAAACAAATGTTCAAGTACATAATATCCTGTCTTAACTCTAAAGTCTGTATCCCCACAGTGAGAAATCTGGATGGTAGTGTGTGTGGGAGCGCCGCCGAATCAGCAAACGTCCTTGCTGAATTTTTCGCATCAGTTTTCACTTCAGAGCCTTCAGGACCTATACCCACGTGTTCCACCAAACGGCCAGCCCCGGTTGTCTCGGATATTATTTTTGATAGAGATACGATTGTGAGATACCTCTCGAGGTTGAAACTGGATACCTCTCCGGGCCGTGACGGTATCACTGCACGCTTGCTAAAGAATTGTGCAGGGGCGGTGTCACTTCCATTGTCTATTATTTTCTCTGCGTCTTTCTCCCAGTCTCGTCTCCCATCTGATTGGTTGTCTGCCACTGTTACCCCTGTTTTCAGAAAAGTGACAAACTATCACTTACAAACCATGTCCAATTAGCTTGGTTTCGTCGATCGCTAAGGTTATGGAGCGAATGGTTTGTGATAAACTTGTAGAGTTCTCTATGAATAATGCAATTTTACCGCCAGAACAACATGGCTTTGCTCCTGGTTGTTCAACTCTCACTAATGCCTTTGATCGAGTTCCCCACAGGCAACTCATCTCAAAGTTGGAGCATCTGGGCGTCAGGGGTAAGCTTCATGCAGTTCTATTTGGTAGAACCTTCCGTGTTAGATAAGGTGATACGCTTTCTACTTCGAATAACGCAGTTGAGTCGGGAGTGCTACAGGGGTCGGTGTTAGGACCGATACTCTTCCTTCTTTCCTTCTTCACACGTCCGAATTGACACTAATTTTGAAATCTTCCTGCTTACTCTCCGCTGTTGACGTCAAGCTATACAGCAATCCTTTTTTTAGCTATATCACTATTCAGGAAGATCTGAATGTGTTGAGTGAATCGTGTACCTAATACTTGGTGGCTACCTTTGAACATCCCTAAGTGCTCAGTCTTTCATATCGGTGAAAACCACCCTTCTCATGATTACACAATAATGAGCAAGACTTTTTTATCGGTTTAACATCATTGCGACCTTGGTGTTATTGTTGCGAATGACTTAACGTGGTCTCGGCAATTTTCGGCAATCATTAACAGAGCTAAACAGATGGCTTTTCTTATGCTGAAATCATTTAATGGTTGCGACGCTCGGACCTTCAGCAGACTTTACAGTTACTACATTCGTCCCATCATGGAGTACGCTGGTCCCGTTTGGTGGCTTTCCTCTCGAGATGATGCGGTCTTCCTGGAGTCGGTCCAGCGATGGGTCACTCGCTTTCCTTATGGTTTTAACCGACCATCGTATTAAGAGGGGCTACGGATTTTCAATTTGCCCTAGTTTGGGGAACAAGAGGTGATGCCATTTTTACCTACAGTGCCCTTCACGGCCTTCTCGGCGAAGACATTAAATGTCTGTATACCCGCAACGCCAATCACTTAAGGGGTCACTCGCTGAAACTCAAAAGAGAGGTGTTCAGAATACTCTTGAGGCAACAGTTCGTCACTAACAGGGTGTTTCATCTTCGGAACGGACCACCCGAGCACGTGATCGGTGCATCTTCCACCAATGCCTTCAAGAACGCTTATGACGTCTAGATCACGCAACATTGAGAATTAACCGCTTATTATTAATTCTTCTTTTTTTTGTCTTTCTGTTATATCTTTTATACTTGTATATTGTTCGAATGTTTTTTTTAGTTTGAGCTTATAGGTTTCACAGCCTCTACTCTTATCGTATGTAATGATAATTATAATAATAATAATAATAATACGTCACGAATTCACGCATGTGGAAGGTTGATTATTTTCGCTGCGATGTTTAGTTCTCATTAGCTATGAAAGTCCATGTTTTGAAAATTGAAATTTATACTGGAAGTGATAGCTAGAAGCTTGAAATTTGGTACCTTATTGGAATTGAGGGATACTTTGTTCAAACTTGATGGTTTGTTGGTGATTCTGCTGTATAATAATAAGTCTGTTCCTACACACTCTGGGACTAGTTCTGAATCGGGCGGAGTTTGCGCATATCGATATTAGCGTTCCAACAAATTTCGAACTGGTTAGGAATTACAAACCAAGTGTTCCAACGTGAAAAGAATTTGTGTCAGACCAGTTCTAGAACGGTTAATTCAGTTCTTGGGTTAAGGCAAGAACTGAGAAGGAGGAATTGAATCGGTCATCTGTTTCGTGCCATTCGAATGCAGCAAGGGGCAATAAAACCACATCTGGCAGAGACGGGCTGCATTTTTCGGGTGACAAACAGCCCTTAGGCTATGACAAGGGAATTTCTAAGAATGATGCGTTTCCAACACTTTCGAACTATCTATTCAGAATTAGTCCCGAACTAGAATGAGCGAAGACGTGTGAATTGATTCAGTTCTGAACGAGTTCAAGACAGTAACAGAACTGGGTGTTGGAACAAACCTAATATATCTCCCTGGAGTATGGAAGTCTACATCTGTTCTTGTTCGTCGAGATACAGATAGCGGAAGAAGGATGGAAGATGAAGTGCGGTAAATGCGGTAAATCCGCAACGTCCAGCTCACCTTTTGTCGGCTGTGATGGTTGAGCTCGGAGTGTTTGTGAACAATGTGCGAATTTGACTTCATCCGAAATCACGGCTATTG
Organism: Myrrha octodecimguttata; assembly: GCA_958510865.1. Lineage (NCBI taxonomy): Eukaryota > Metazoa > Arthropoda > Insecta > Coleoptera > Coccinellidae > Myrrha > Myrrha octodecimguttata. Next base: position 14,573,037 of record OY294058.1, on the reverse strand, counting down.
GATTGAAAGGAAAACGCGTTATGAAATTTTACTGTCAATCCTCTTTGAGGGGTGAATCTGTCGCAGTTTTTCATAGGCTAATAAAAGGTGAAGATTATATTATTGAGTGTAAAAATGAGATGATAAGGCTTCCTGAACGGGATATAAAGAAAATTCGGGAGGAATTGGAAAGCTCTGTCGTTACACCTCCAGGCCGTCAAATTACGTACGCAGAGCCCCTCAATAGAAGAGTCAACAGTGGTGATACCGGGGATGCATCTAAACCCAATATTCCTTTCATTGTGTGCAAACCAAAAAATAAACAGGACTGCTCTATAACAAGAAAAGATTTGGTGAATAAAGTTAAATTATGTCAACTATCAGTCGGAATTGACGCAGTATTGAATGGAAAGGATGGTTGTGTATTGATCAAATGTAACTCAGATGGATCGACTGATAAAATGAAGGATGATTTCATTACGAAAATGGGTGGAAATTATGACATAGATGAACTTAAAATGCGCAAACCAAGCATAGTTGTCACGAATATGAATAAAGAATTCCCTAAGGACGATATCTTGATGGCAATTAGAAACCAGAACACATTTCTCGAAGAGTCTGATCAACTAGATATAGTTTTGGCAAAAATAAATGGAAAGAATACATCTCAATATGGAATCCTGAAGTGTAATGGCTCAGCATTGAGGAAATTAATTTTGGCCGGTAAAATACATGTTGGTCTTGAAAGATGTCCTGTTTTTGGGAACCTGAAGATCACAAGATGTTATAAATGTTACGGATTCAATCACAAGGTTAATGACTGCAAGTATAGCGGACATACCAGGTGTTCCCGGTGTCCATCACATCATTGCTATAGAGACTGTAAATCCACGACTATTTCATGCATTAACTGAATCGAAAATAATGACAGGTTCAAGACTGATTATAATGTTAACCACTCTGCACTTGACATAGGATGTCCTCTTTATAAATTGCAAATTGAGAGACTAAAGGGAAGAACGGACTTTAAATCTCTGAACTGTTATTAGTAGTGTTGATCGGTGTTTCGATCTTCTTGATGGCATACAGGATGATTGTAAAAAAAGAGCAAGTTTGTAATAGCCTGGAGTCCCTCAATAAAGTTGTTAAACAAGGTCAAAATCTAATCATGTATGTGAATAGTGAATTTTAAATGCTAATATTGAAAAATTACAAACTCTGATTGGGGACTCAGGTTTAAATCTAGTATAATAGTATGTGTTGAGACCAGGATGCTGGTATATTATGAATCATTTCACTTGACAGGGTACAAGATTCATTGTAATCATGGAGACATCAATATAACTGACGGTGTTGTAATATATGTTGAGGATTCTATTAAGGAGGTTACTAACATTGTTAGCATCGGAAGACTAAAACTATTGAACTCACATGTGCAATTAATTAACAACACTAATTTGGAAATAACTGCAGTTTATAGACCCCATGACCTTCCTAAAGAGGAATTTGTAACTGATATGAAATCATATTTGAACTCTACAGAAAGGGTTAAAAATCATCTTCTGATTGGAGATTTCAATATCGACATCCTAAAAAATGATCGCTTCAGCCAGGAACATTTGAATAACTGCTTAGAAATGGGATTTGTTCCCGGCTTTCAGGGTATCACAAGGCCATCAGATGAAAATTGTATCAGGGGTTCTTGCATTGACAATATTTTCACTAAGGCGGGTACTATTGATTTTGAATTTATCAAATTGGCATCACTATTTAATGACCTTTACCCTCTATTTTTAACACTTGATAACATAAAATACAAGTACAAAAAGAATGAATCTAAGCCGATCCACTACGGCAAGTTAACGAAGATGGCTTCTGAGACTAACTGGAATTCAATGGTACTAATAGATGATCTTACTTATCAAGTTAATAGTTGAATGTGTTAACTTTGCTAAGATCAATATTAGGAAAAAATCGGTTTCTGCTCCGCAGCCCTTGGATCACAAAAGGTATATTGAGGTCTTGTAGTAGAAAAGAAATGTTGTATGCCATTTGGAAAATGCAACCTGAAAATCTACAATTGACAACTGAATATAAAAACTATGTTAGAGTTCTTGATAAGGTAATAAAAAAAGAAAAAATTATTCATAAAAAAGTGGTAGGAATGAACATTCACAGTTCCAAGGGTTTGTGGTCGTTTATTCGTGAAAAACTCGGCAAAAACAGTAAAAAAGATGACTGTGTTGGTTTCATATATGACGAGAAGAAATCGAAAATTCAAGATCCATTTCACATTACTAATTGTTTCGGTAAATATTTTGGAAATATCGGTAGATAACTTGGAGAAAGTGTGAGACAGCCAAGTGTGACTGAAATTAGGATTCCCCCGCTTAATCCCCATTCTATATTCCTGTCGCCTACTGATTCGTACGAGGTAATAAATATAATTCAAAAAATGAAAATGAAGAGCGGTGGAGATGATGACATAAATGTAAAAACCGTTCTTTCTCTGGCCAACTTCATCGCGGAACCTCTTGCCCATATAATAAATTCGAGCATTGATAAAGCAATATGGCCAGATGCTTTCAAAAAAGCTATTATAAAGCCGATTCATAAAACTGGGGACAAGCATATTATGTCGAATTATAGACCTATATCATTAATATCTAATCTAGCAAAAATTTTTGAAAAGTTAATTAGCTTACGGATTTCAAACCTCATCAGAAAACATAATTTAAATTCAAAAAGACAGTATGGTTTTATTGAAAAATTGGGTACGAAAGACGCCTTGAATTACTTGACTAATCTAATTTACCAAAGACTCGATAGAAATGCGCCAGTGGCTGTAGCTTTTTTAGACTTGTCAAAGGCTTTTGATATGGTGGATCATAAAATTTTGTTGGAAAAATTTAATAACTATGGAATTATAGGTAGAGCTCAGCAGTTTTTGAGATCATATTTGGAAAAAAGATGTCATCGGGTGAAGTTTGATAATGTTGTAGGTGAGTATTGTGAAGTGAGTGCGGGAGTTCCTCAGGGCCCTTTTTTTGGGACCGTTGTTGTTTGTCCTATATGTGAATGATATGCTTGACACTGTACCTGATGTTATATCTTTTGCAGACGACACTGCTGTTGTTGTGTCTACTGGTAATAGTATCTGGTATAACTATCTGGAAGAAATAAGCACTTGGTTGTCGTCAAATAAACTGTCTCTGAACATCGACAAGACGGTTTATATAACATTTGGTAATTACTGCAATAGTGTACCAGATTCCCTGAGTATAGGTATAAGTGGGAAAGTAATAAGAAGGGTGGACTCAGACTTGGGGATAATCTTCGATAGTAACATGAGATGGAAAAACATATTGAATATTTACCGAAGAGGACAAAATACTTGGTTTTTATTTTCCACAAACTCGCTAAGATAATGCCTAGTGAGGTGCTTCGAATGCTTTATTATGCACTGTTTCATATGAATTATGGAATTGTGGCGTAGGGGGAAACTTACTCCAACTGTCTGAACCTTTTGAAAACCCATCAAAAAAGAATTTTAAAAATAGTCAATAAGGGGGATGTCGTTCACAACAACCCTTTGTCGATGGAACAGCTTTTTTCACTTGAGTCATTGAAATTTCTTTATGACGTGCTGAAGATTGAATTTGAGAATTCAAAAAGCATCACCAGGAACAAAAGTATCCAATTGCCTTTAAGATTCAAGACAGACAGTGGTAAGAGTAGCCTTGTGAGAGCAATTAATGTCTTTAACTTGCTTCCTAATGAACTAAAGATTTTGAGCAGTAGTTATTCTAGGAAAATAAAATTGAAGAAATGCGTTTCGACAAATTGGTGATTAGGATAAAAATTTCATGGTATAATTTAAACGTAATTGTGTAGGTTGTAGGAGTGGGGTCAAGTAACTGTATTAATGTAGGAGACATGTTTATGGATTGTGGGGGTGAGATTTTGATGTGTTCATACTCTGTTATTTTGTGGGTTTTCATTCATCTGATTTGTTGATTGCTATTTAGAATATGGAATATTTTATGGACTTCATATATACGCCGAGCTCACGTACAGGTAATTTGATTACCTCTGTAAGCTACACATGGTGTAACTATTGTAACTTGTGTATTTCGGTAATAAATAAATAAATATATTAATAATAATGAAAATAATTTTGCGTAACTCCTTCATTCTGATTTTTTTGAAAGTTTCCAACCTGCTGGTACATTCTATGATATCGACGACTTCTCCTTTTTATTTAGTTGGTCGGATACTTACCGCTATTTCATCAATTATGTCCAGAAAAAACTTATTCAATGCCTCAGAAATATTCTGTCCACTAATTCTTTCATCACCAAATATTATCTCAGACACAATATTTTTCGAAGAAACCACTTAGAGAGTCGATTTTTGGAAACTAGGGTTTCTGTTCAATTGGGTCAAATTAGTGAATGGGTATATTCGCTCAATGATTCTGAAGATAAAGTTATCCTACTTCAAATATTTATGTTTTCGATATTTCCGAAAGTATGAATTGGATTGAATTTACTCGAATTGATCGGATAATGGTAGCTTGGTGTTCAGGCTGAATTTTGTGGTGACCATATGAAAAAATATCTCCCAATATTTCCATCAAGAAGTGAAGGTGCGATCGTAGACGTCAATACGTGAAAAAGTGACTGCTTCGGCAACAAATTTGAGCAAACGCGAAACATCTCTCGACCCTACGTCAGTCATCTTGAACAATGTTTGATTTTTTAGTGTGTTTGGTCGCGTCAGATTCGACGTTCCCAAATCGATACAACTTTTTTGACAACATTTTCTTCCCGATCAGCTAATCATTTCATTTTTGAGAAACCTTGTTGTTTAAACCGAATTGATGGAGTATTTTCAAGAGCTTCAATTCTTCTCTCAATTAAACTTTCGAGTATTTCGGAGAGTACCCTTGTTTTACAAGTTCAATACAAAAATCTCTTTCCCTCTTTAATAGGCCGGCAGGATGAAAGCCATGAAAAATTTTGATTTTGTGATTATCCTTGCCTAAATGTCAATTTTGAGATCTCTAGCACTTCAGAAAAGTCTTGGTTTCTTAGTTTAATACAGAAATCTTCCTACATTATTCACGACTTTAATACGAAGTCAATCAATACACAGCTTCTTGAATGTTCCCTGCATTTCTTCATCTTTTGAACCATCAGGTTGCCTCAACTCTTCTCGTGATTTCGTTTCCGAAAAGGTTTTGAGGCATTCCCGGTTGTCTTCGAAGATCTTATCCCAATCAGCTGTAACAAAATATATTTTAGGGTAGTAGCTCTTAAATAATATAAAGTTGAAGTTTTTAGAGCTTAGAATGAATTCAGTAAATCGAAGACAGCAGCATTCCAATCAATTTTCATTTCAAATTGCCTCTTTCTGTTGAAAAATATTATATTAAGACCTTGAAGTTTCTCTTGATACACATCTTAATCATTGAAGGATATTTCAGGTAATTCATGCGTATCGAATATCCAGTTTATCAAAGTTTCATTGAATTTGAATAAGAAGAAATCTGATGAATGTTCAGTATATTTTTTATCACCTAGTGGCAGTGAGTATTCAAAAAGTTTAAAACTCAATGCTAGTGGAAATGATTTCGATCATTTAATGTATTTTTTGTGAAATTTGCTGATCACTTGACTAGTGTAGGCTTTCCAATTGTCAGTGATAGACTTGCTTCTTCATAAGTGCGGCGGTAGCTCAGTGGTTAGAGCGCAAGCCCCATGATCGTAAGGTCTGGGGTTCAAGCCCTTGGCCGGGAAATAACTTTTCCGGTTTTTAGGGGACCGTCCAACCATTCGCTGTTGGGTAAACAATTAACAGTGCTGTTCCTAACGTGGCGCAAGGAATTAATAACAAAGCCTACACAGAACACACCCGGTATCCTAACTCGCACAAGCTTTAAGCTTCTGAGGGGTTTCGTTGAAGCCTAGGATATTCGGAAAAAATACAAATACAAATAAGATCATTCGAGCCAAGACACAATAGTAAGACTGTCTGATGTAAATGGAGAAGGAGTACTTTTTTCAATTGAATAGTATATATTAGGATTGAAATAGAATAGATTAATTATATTTCTTTCCAGTTTAATTGAATGATTTTTGATAACAAGTTTGCGTATGTGACTTGATATACACAACAAAGAAATTCATGAAAAAATTAGGATTGTCTTTTGTCCTTATTCTATAAATAATTAAGGTTTCAGAGAAATAGCAGCTCTAACGTTGGCTCAATTGTTTTCTGTTACTCTTTATTCTCCATCAATATTTTGACAGCAGTCGCTGTCTTCTTCAGGATGCTACAATATATTCATTATTATATTATGTGATGGAATACATTACATAATATTACAAAATTTGATGTTTAAAATACAAAAATTGTGAAACTCCATACATGTTAGTTATTTTGAAATGAATAATTCTTTACAAAACAGTGATATTCGGTCTATAAACGATGATAACACGAAAAGATATTAACTCTGCGCGAGGATATTTATCTGACAATATTGACAGGGAATGTCATCTGTCTGGTTAGTTGTTATTGGGCCCTTTCATTCTAAGCATCACAACTAGCCTGCTGATACGTCAATTAGTTTGTTACGTGGCATCTCTTATCTTATAGAAAGTGAACAGGTAAGTATAGATGTTATTAATATTCTGTATGTCGGTTCAATAGTTCATACTATTCCTGCTAACATTGATGTAAAATATTTCCAGAAAAAGCTGTTATTTCCCTGAAACTTGAATTATTCATTATTAATACAGCGTGAATTTTCTTCGACTTGTTCTATAAAGTCATATCTTCAATTTGGAATACGCTTTATAATATATTCTTCAATTGAAAAGTGCGCCATTTAGAATTCCTGTCTAAGAATATTTCTGATTGATCAACCATATTGATTTACTGAATTTATTTCGAGTAGAAGACTTGCAATATATTTTTAAGAGTAACAGAAGTATATCATATTTAGAGAAATGAAGTGATGTAATTGTTAGAAAGATAGTGACTCCATTTTGTGATTTCCAATATTTACCCTATAATTAATACAATGGAAAATTTATTTCACTGAAGCATCCTATATTATATTATTAAATGTACAGGCTGTGCCAAATTGGACACTTTCGAAATAAAAGTCTTATTTCTGTACTAGACGAAAACTAATGTCAGTTTCTGGGGCCAATTTTCATGAGAAAATAATTGGCAAGAACCGCAACTCTATAGCTATCACCGTTGAATAGTTACCAGATGTTTTCGAAAATTTTCATTTCACTAGTATTTGTGAAACTTTTTTCTGTTGAAAATTTTTCATTTCTGAAAAAATATTTTTTTAGCCATTTCCTTCCTAGAATCCAATTGCCTTTAAACTAATACAGGGTGAGTCACGGGGAACTATACATATTCCTACCAAGTATAGAGACTACCCAGGTGATAATCAAATAACGATTCAAAGTACCTACCTCTCTTCATAAACTTTATACAGGCTGATTTTTAATCGAAATCTTCAATCCATCACAAATTTTGAATGGTTTTCTCGAATCGATTGAAAATTTTCAGGGAATATTGTGATGAAGAACCTCCAGGTACCAAGTTATTCATAATTCGGAAAAACCAGGTCCGGCTTTGATAATTTCTGTTGTATTGTTCTGTCGCGAAAATTCCATCCTGAGTATTTTGATTCTATGTTTGATGAGGAATATTGTAACCATAATGATAACGGAGGAAAACTGCCAAAAAGATTTCTCCTTATATCATTGTACTATTTCGAATTGGATAATGAATTTCAGTGAATATTTTCGCTTAGCTTTAAATAGCAATTTTCTCGTTGAATTCAGTTTAAGGAGCAAGAGTAAGTATAACCTCTGTACATCATACAGCATTTTATTTCAATTCAATGCCATTTCCGGGGCTGACTCATGAAATTTTTCCAATTCAACTTCATCTCAATTTTGGCAAAGCCTGTTGGCCATTTATTGAGAAATAATCAGTTCTGAGCTAGAAAACTCTCAGAATTTCCTAAACATTCAATTGATTGTTTAAGTTCTCAATACACAAAATTATGCAGAAATTTTCCCTAGCCTTTCGACAATTCAGAACAACAATCGGGACTTTGAAATCTTCAATAGAACTATAACGTGCTACATGAAATATTCAACTATTAGCTTCATGGAACTACAATTCCGTGGATCATTTCTGTTTGTGTAGAAAGAGACGAATTACGTTTACGAGCCCCTATTTTGTATCTCTGATTGTCCTTTTCAATTGGTCGTTGACGGTTGTCAGGATGAAGCTAGTTTCTTAAAATTCAAAATTCTCAATGATGACTGGATGGTATTGGTATGAACACCAGATGTTTATGAAACTTGAATCAACCGTGCCAAATTTAAGTTTCAGAAATTCTTGTTTATATTTCAAGGTGCTGCATGCTATAATGTTACCAGTAGCCGCGTGAAATATTAGAATGCGTGTGCTTTCAAGGTTAATAGAAGAAGTTGGGGTGTCGTTCTGCAGGAATCAGAAGTTTTTCGTGAATTTATTTTCGTGATGTACTTAGTTCTCTTTTGAGAATTCGAAATATTATTTATTTTTTCATTTCTCACTCTATATCAGTTTTATCTTCCTGTAAATTCTTGAATATAAAAATGGGCAATATTGCGCTTTTATTGGCCTCTATTCGCAAATCTAATAATTTATACTTTCCAAAATAATGATACTCAACCACCCTTTAAATGAATAAATTTTCTTCAGTTTTTTTATTTTTCAATTATCCCTCAAACATGTTTGTTTTATAACAAATTATGAATGAGTTTGACAGAAGCTTAGGAAAACTTGAAACTTCATTTGGTTTCAGCTAGTATTCTGATGATTGGCCGAACACAAAGGCAAGAATTTCCGGAAAAAAAGACCTGAAGACTCGATGTCTTCAATATAAGTTTTGAGTTTAATAACAGAGATAAAATTCATGGATGATATATTCATCCGAAAGTTTATTTGTCTTCAGCCTTTCGTCTTCAATGGGTAGAGTAAAGTGATGCAATAAATTCAAAGTTACCACAAGTATTTCATCCGACGAATATTTTTGAACTCCCTTCATAAGAAAAGAATATGAGTTATAAACATGTTTTATTTATAGGGAAGCAATAATCCGTTCAGGAATGATAGTATGATACTCACCTCGTATTTCATCCAGCGGTTTGAGATCGCCGCCATAGTCACTCGGTAGATATTTAGCTGGTATGACCTCTTTCAGAGATTTCTCGTCTTGGTGGAAATGAATCTACAAAATAAGCCCACTCAACAATAAAGCATTGATGAGGAAGTTATAGACTCACCCTAGACACAAGTTTTTTTTTGAAGAAAGGAGTTATAACTGAAAATATTGTCTGGCCTATTTTGCTGATGACATGCATTGCAGAAATCCTAGCAGAGAATGCCTCCTGTAATTGAATTACTTTCATTTTGGATGCGTCTCCTGCTGATGTTAAGGAATTACTAGTCATATTTTACTCGCTGCATCTGGGGAACAGTAATTTCCGAATTTTTCAACCAACGATGGTTCTAAAAATCTTGAACTACCCGATGAAATTGTGTTCATATACAATATTTCATGTTTAAATGTAATGAGTCATCTAGATTTTTATGCGTTCACATAGACTATAAATTGACATGGCAATACCGAATCGGTTTTGTTTGTCTTGAATAGATAGTGAAGAGAATTGATCTTCTTCAACTGAGCAGGCATCATGTTTCTTACTTTTGGACCCATATGCAAAAAACCTAGAAAAGCACTGCCATGAAGGCAGCAGCGTTGCTCGCATGTTCAATGGAGGTGTCCGCTCTGGCAACGAACTTGAACATGCCCGCAAAATCTGCTGCCTTCACTGCAGTGCTTTTCCAAGTTTTTTCTCGATGGAGTACTGGATTTCAATTCGATCTGATCTGTATTTTGAAAATATTGGGAAAATAATATTTTGAATGGGTATATCTACGGAAACATCGGGTGGATTTTACACTTTCAAGAATTCGTACTTCGTTTATAAGCCATAAGTATTCTCCACAAATATCGAGTTTTTCAGTCGTTTCGCAGATATACTAAATCAAAATTTTATTTCACTAATATTTCCGAAATAACGAATCAGATCAAGTTGGAATTCGTCACTTTGTTTGTAGGTTCATATAGAATTTAATGAGGATAATATAATAAGAGGATCACAGAATATTGAATATTTGAAAAAAAAAAATTTAATATTTTTTTCAAATCATTCCAAAAACACGACCATCACGAAATTCTGCAGCATCTTGAAACTATCTGCGAAATTCCATCACGATTGAATCAGTATTTCTTGTGTTATACCGAAAAAACAACGATATCGAGAAGAAAACCACGAAATTTTACATATTTTTTTCCAATATCTCCAAAACTTATAGCCATATCGAATTGTATTTTGGTACACTGCTGTGAAATATGAACCTCAGAGTTCAACCGAAATTCTTTCAGAATATGATCAGTAGCTGAAAAAATTATTTTTTCTCGAAATAAAAAATTGGAATAACTTCAAAATTTCAATATTTCAATTCCAATATTCGATGATATATTTTTTCCTCACTTTCTGAATTAACCTTGAAGGATGGTTTGTGATACTTATTATGATTGATCATAAGAATCTATCCATAGTTTTTCTCAAAACAATGTCATGATTGCTATGAAACAGTGCGGTGAACATTAATAAAAGTTATATCGGAAATGTATTACAATTAGTCGGCTTTGTTTCAATATTCTATTCGTTCCTTCATACTCTCAACTGAATTTTTTGAATAGTTTTGTAATCGCTTTTTTCTGTTTTAGTGTATTTGTCCTCAAGGAATTCCGTACATGAATTGATATTGATGTTCTGAAACGAAGAGGTAAATTTTTGAGTAGATATATGTTTAGAGGGGTTTCAGTTTGAAAAATGCTGTTTTAGTTTATTATTTGATTTTGTATTTTTGTATTTGTATTTTTTTCCGAATATCCTAGGCTTCAACGAAACCCCTCAGAAGCTTAAAGCTTGTGCGAGTTAGGATACCGGGTGTGTTCTGTGTAGGCTTTGTTTCTAATTCCTTGCGCCACGTGAGGAACAGCACTGTTAATTGTTTACCCAACAGCGAATGGTTGGACGGTCCCCTAAAAACCGGAAAAGTTATTTCCCGACCAAGGGCTTGAACCCCAGACCTTACGATCATGGGGATTGCGCTCTAACCACTGAGCTACCGCCGCTATATATAAAATCAAATAATAATCCTTAGTGATCGACCAACAAAAAAAAATTTCAACCCCCCCTGAAAATTTCACAGTTTACGTTTTGGAGTATGTAGATTTGAATTAACGAATAAAAAAAATCCGCCCGTCCGCCGTCCGCCGTCTGCCGTACGCCGTACGCCGTCTGCCGTCCGTTTTCTCTGGAAGTACTGAACCGAAATCCGCGAAACTTGGTAGAAATATTGTGTGTCACTCGGCATTGATCCTCCAAGCGTTTCAGCAGGATCGGTGTACCCTAAGGTATACAGAGTGCCAAAAAAGTAACGTAACTCGTCAATAATTTTTGAACGAAGAATTATTGAGGAAAATCCTAGCACCCGTCGATTTTCAATTCCGAAAGCAATTTATCCTGTGTTTCTTTGAATTTGATATTTCTCACCCCCCAGCACTTTATTTTTTCAAATTGGAATATATGGCTTGTGATACATCAAATAAAAGGTAATTCGATTACCTACTCAGCGATCAGACTAAAAAAACAATTTGTGGTGCCGTTTTTGAATAAAAAATTAGGACTTTATTTACAATTTGTGATTGGAGAGTACTGCTATCAGACCACTTTTCTTTTAATAATTATTATTACGGGAAATTCACGAATACAAGGATTTGTAATTCCGAAAGCTGATCTTCCTATGCTTTTTTGAGTTCGAAATCTCCCACCCTTTACGCTCTACACCCCTCCTCTGTTTTTTTTTCAAATAGTAATATATGGATTGTGATATATCAAATGAAAGTACATTCCATTTCATTCCATATTGAGTGGCGTGACTGAAAAAGAATTTTTTAAGCAATTTTTTTGTTAGAAAATTAACAATTTGTGATTGGAGTCAAATTCTTATTCTTGAAATAACAAATTTTGAAAAATATCCTCCCACCCGCCGATTTCTATTTCCGAAGTTTGGAAAATGCATGCAGTTTTAGAGTTGGGAGTTCATACCCTTAAACCTCGACAGTTTTTTTTTTTTGAAAACTATTGCATGTAATATATCGCATCAAAGGTCATTCGATGACCAATTCAGTTATGTGGACGAAAATGAAATTAAGTATTAATTCAATTCAAATTACAAATCCATGGGTTCGAGAATTTCCCTTAGTAAAATGGAAAGTGTTTCTGAGGCAAAAATTCATGTTGAGAATTATACTGGAATTAGGTTTTAGAGAATTTTGTAGAGGGCATTCTGAAAAGAAAAAATTTTCAACATCATGTGGTCTATACGTATATAGGGTACTCATTTTCATGAAGGTACCCCAACAATATTTAAACTGTAACAACACTAGGCGCACAGATGCACATACTTCTACCAACGTCACTCATTAACCTTAATAGAAAAGTCGCGCTTGTACATGAGCCTAAGGCTATTTAATGCTGTAACCCAAGGGTTTAGGAGGACATCCAACTTGATAGTTTTCAAAACTACTTTGTATAATGCAATTGTTGACTATGAACCATATGCTCGGAGTAAATTTTTTTATTTTTGTAAAAGTGAATTGTTTTGAGTTATGTATTCTGTTTTTACGAAACCAGCCCTATTGTATTTCAATAAGCTTTTGATTAAAGAGATATATTGTCATCATTATTAATTAATAAAAGAATAACTTTCTGATTATAGTACCCTCCTAACTGAAAATTATTTCCTAATTTTTCAATGAAAAACGGTACAGCCAATTCTACTTCAAAACACATCGCTAAATAGGTGATCAAATTACCTTTCATTTAATACATCACAATCCATATATTTCTATCTGGAACAATGAAGTAGTGAACTGAGAAATATTAAATTGAAAAAAGCATAGGATAAATTGGTTTTGAAATCAAAAATCGTCGGGTGCGAGTATATTCCTTAATAATTCTTCGTACAATCATTATTGACGAGTAATGTTACTTTTTTGGCACTCTGTATAAGTTTCATTTGAGATATCAATGGTAGTGGGTCTTAACTGAGAAAATAATGAACCGTTGTGTGAAATTTGCAGCGTTTTTGAATTCTGAACATATTTTCCATCGTAAGTCGCGAATCATTAAAGCAGGAATTTTCGATTATGTGAATATATTTCGATTCATTCGTACCAAATTAGGTCTTGAATTAATGATCATCCGCTAGTAGTTTCCGATGAATGAAAGCATTTCAATTTCTAACAGCTGTTTTTCTCAGAATGGAAACAAGTTGTGAAAAACATAGGAAATCATCTTGTCCATTACTGAATTTTCGTTCAAAGATTTTTGGATTTACCTTCAACACTCCAGGAAATAATTTTGTGTTTACTCACGAATGGATTCGTAATTGTTTAGTGAAATCTTTATATTTCAAAACGTTGATTATGAAATTTTCAGGGGGGTTGAAAGTTTTTTTTCTCTCGAAGAGATCAATGAGATTTGTTATTTGCTGAGGTTACGAAATACGGATAATGAGCTAGCACATTACAAGGAGATTGAAAATGACAAACAATTGAAATCGGTTATTTTGAATTGAATAGTCTAGCATTACATAACAAAGACTTATTATTTGGTGATAGTTCGTTTAATTTCCTTGTCCAGATCCAAATATGTTTTCAACTATTTCTGTTCGTACTTTGGTAAGAACCTTGTTGTATGAGGTACCACGGAGTCAAGCAAGATAAATAGACATTTCAAGTTTCGTCACAACTTCAAATTTTGAAATCATCACTTCAGACGAGTTAGTTGAGAACTGGGGGCGCACAGGACCCTTTTCTACACTGGAAGGCAAACTAGAGGGGATTCAACGGATTATAGTTGGTCCCAATACTGAGTAGATACAAAGTGTATCAATCTCAGTTCTGTTTCCTCAATACTGATCCGATCGACTGAAACTCAGTAAATCATATGTTCCAGTCAATTAATGACTTTCTAGGTAACAATGATTCACAGGCAGCTGAAAACTCTTAGGATTCCTCAAAACATAAGTCCAAATGAACCTAGGAAGTGGGCGCAATCCTGCATTCACAAAAAATTCACTTGACGATTTCGAATAAAACAGTAAATTCAGACATAAATTGTAGATCAGATAGTTCTCTATAAAAAAAATCTGAGTATTTTATGTCCCCAAAGCCCCCGTTTTGACATATTCATTCACAACGTTGAAAGGTATCTAATCGTCACATAATAACTAATAGCACAGGTTTCACGCCACCTCTGAACAACTTGAGTAATTAGTAAGGGTTGAAAATGACAAACGTGATAGAAGCGGTGTGAATTGAAAAAAATGTTCATCTATCTGGTTCCTAATTCCCCAGAATCTCAGCTTTTTAGTCTCCTTGTTTTACTACTTCTGCTTGTTTATCTTTATTTTGGATGAAAGTAAATGTACAGACACATCGCAAGTTTCCTCGCTTGTATCTGAAGAATCCTCAATCGTTGGTGATTCAATATTGTACCAGGATCGTTGTTACAATTTCTACATGCTGCAGTAGGAAGCAGACCAACCTTTTCGACCGCACTGATAATTTGCCAGAAATTGTGTTTAGCAGTTTTCATGGCGTAGGTGGTAATAAAATAGAGTCTGAACTGGTTATTGCCGATCAACCTTCTACCCCAGTCATTTTGGTCTAGCTGATAATAAATGCACAGTTGTATTTCGTGATGTACCTGGAAAATAATTCAATGAGAACCCGCTGAGGTAGTTTATTTCGATCGCTTCTAGCGAAACAAACGTATCGAGTTTACTTAGTATACCAAGTTTTTTTGGCAGCTCCATACATAGTTCCGTTTGTGATAACTTCTCTTAAAGTTGATATTTTTGAAATTCAGCCTAACAAACTAAATTTTGTTTTCCTTACATTTTAAAAAAAGTTGTACTACCTCTCGAGAAAAATGCAGATGTAAGCTCACAATCAGTTATTACGTGTAGAATGAAACATGATTCTGATACTTTTTAGTGAATATATTTTCAAACGATGTTGAGCTCTTTCTTCTTTTTTTTTGGGATTGGAGTTTGAGCAGCGGCTATAGGAGTAGGTCTCTTTCTACCTTAACTTTCAAAAACAGTTGTATTTATGAATTTTATTCCTCTATTGCCGCTTTACTCATTTACATATTAGCGTGAAGTTACTCTCACATTCTCATCCACACTTCACGACGTTATGACTGTTGCGTTGGAGCCACATAAAATTATCCGAACAGCTTTGCCATATCAACCATAAATTGTGCATTTGTTAGAACTGTCTGTTATCATGTTTCATCAGGTGAGTGGAATACAATCATTGGGATCAGATACATACAATGATGAATAGAAATATTATTTTACAACATGATATCTATCTTATACGAAAAAAAAGATTCTGTTGCTTTACTGGAATGAACTGCGTATATATGATATGTACCGTATATGCCCGATAGTTACCGCTCGGGTTGGCTAGATTTTCAGGTCTGGTTATTGGTTACCAGCTTATTTTCGGGACAAGTTTTTTACCATTCATTCACAGTCACTTGTCATTCGTCCACTCCGTCAGTTTTGTTTGTAAGGTTATGACTTGTGTTGTGAGCTTTGAATAAAGAACAACATGCTTCACAATTTTTTTCAAAGTTTCAAACAGCAAACGTTAATATTTACTTCAACCCACATAATACAAACTTCAACCATAACATAACTATTAGAGTCTTGTCTATGATCTTAAGATTACCGCTATAACCGATACAAATCGTCGGTTGTTCTGGTGACAGATTTCAGTTAACCAGCTTTCAGGATCGTTGTCCCGTAAACATGTAATTCTGTAAATCTGACATTTACGGAACAGGATTTCAGTAACCGGGTTAACCATGGTGATTTACGGTACATATGGATAGTGACCGACTTATAAGTAGCTTTCAAGGTAAGTGCGTGAAACCCCGGGGGCTTGACGCACTGGGGCTTCACGCCCATGCTATTCCGAGAACGAGATTATAAACAAACCGGCAAATTATGACAAGTTTGGCGTCTCACAGCTGTGAGTGCGTGAAGCCCCTCAAATTCGGGTGGTGCATCAGGGGAAAGGGGTAGGAAGCGCGAGAGTCTGACGCTCCCGTGTACTGGAACACGACTGGTCCATACCGGCGTGCCTCCAAGGCGCATCGGAGGCGCCCCAGACGCTAGCTGGAAAGGGGTTATTGTTCGTTCGACTCATCGTTACTTTATGAGGAAACATTTTTGTTTCATGACAAAATGTGAGATAACTAACTCTTTCGTGGATGAAACGATTTCACAACTCCGTATCGTATGACAAGTCAAAATTTTTGTTGATTTGCCTGGTATATTCATTTCAAAATGCAGTTTCCCTGTTCAGATTGCGGCACTCATCGTTGTTCAAATAAAAAAAAGAGAATATGCATCCATAAATTCGATTTTTACAGATCCGTATCATTTGACAAGTGAAAGTCTTTGTTAATTCCTCTTGTATGATCATTTCAAAATACAATTTTTTCATTTTAATCGAAGCACTCACCGTTGTTGAAGACAGGAGATTTTACATCCACAAATTCAATTTTCATTAACTTCGTATCATTTGTTGAGTTGAAGTTTTTCCCTTTTCATTTGTATATTCATTTTTGAATACAATTTTCCTATTTTTTTCGGGACACCCACCATCGTTCCAAAAAAAAAAATTGAGATTCTTCATCCACCAAATCCGATTTTCACAACTCCGTATCGTTTGGCGAGTGTACATCTTTATCCGTTCCACTTGTATATTCATTTCAAAATAAAGTTTTCCGATTTTGATCGAAGCTCTCTCCGTCGTTCAATAGAAAAAGTTGAGATTCCACATCCACAAAATCTAATTTTCACATCTTCGTGCCGTTTTCGAAGTGGAAATCTTTGTTCACTCCTCGTGAATATTCATTTAAGAATACAATTTTTTCATTTTGATTGGAGCACTCACCGTTGTTCCCCAAAAAAAATAAATTCTGCATCTACGAAATCTGAAATGAGGGTACTGTTTAATGGAGAAGAATTTAACGGACATATCCCTCAGGTGGAGTAACCGTAGATACGTGTTTCTGGCTTAAGGTCTTCGTCAGTACGGTGAGAAAAGTGTGAAAGGTGAGCAACACTTGGTGCAGAACAACAAACAAACAGAGTCAACAACAGCCAGCCGCACATTTGTGGTTTCAGTCAGGAGACTCTGTTTGTTTGTTGTTTTCCACCAAGTGTTGCACATCTTTCACACTTTTCTCACAGCACTGACAAAGGCCCTTAGCCAGAAACACGTGTCTACGGTTAATCCACCTGAGGAAAATGCTCATTAAAATCTTCTCTATTAAACAGTACCCTCGTTTTTTTTCATATTTAAACCTGGACCGGATGTTCTCACAGGTAGCTATAGCTGCCTCCGTGTGTGACTCTGGAATGCAGAGTCTCCTGACTGAAACCACAAATGTGCGGCTGGCTTCCGTTGTTGACTTCGTTTGTTTGTTGTTTTCCACCAATTGTTGCTCATCTTTTACACTTATCTCACCGAACTGTTGAAGGCGTTGAGCCAGAAAGACGTGTCTACGGTTACTCCACCTGAGGGATATGTCCATTAAATTCTTCTCCATTTAATGTATAATATATATTTATATACATTCGGATAGATTGGAAAGAAAAGAATAAACCTCTACGGAGAGGATATTTTTAAATCTAACAAGGATTGATTTTTCCTTCTCATATACATTGTAACGAAGCGTTTTTCGTTACGTAAAGTTTCTAGTAAATTAATTTTGGTCATTTTGTGTCAACTTAAATAAATCAGAAATCTCGATAGAAATTTCACATGTAATTAAGTATTTATGATACCACTGAGACCTTTGAAAATTCATAGAAGTTTTTTTTTCTGTATAATAAAAATTCAATATTTTCATTTATTGAGGTTTGTAGTGAAGATTTCCATCCTATGTGGAAAAAATGCCGTTCAATAAACATCGCATGAAACTTGCTTTGCAGGGTTTCTTCTCGTTGTTATTCAGTTCTTTGGCACGTCAAAAGGCTCAAATAGGGGTACCAGATGTCCTCTCCGTTGTCTGTTCCGAAAAAATTCAAATCCTTTTCGAACACTCAGGTGACCCTAATCGACCAATAAGAGGGATCCTTGACCGAAATATTGCACATGTCTCCGCTTTCTGATTCAGAGGTTATAAAAATTCTGTTGAGGACGATTAGAGTCAATCCCGTAGATATTCCTGTTATACCCTTGTCAGATTCTAGTAAGATGCAGTTAATACTTATGAGATTCCGTATAGTGACTTTCAGCTTCATTTTTGTGATTAGAGTTCATATCCGAAGTATTCTTATGAGCTATTCATTACCGATTCAAAGACAATTACGTTTTCAAATTGAATTAATATAGTGTTAATTGCTTTAGGAATGGTACCATTATTTCTGATTTCTTTTAATTTTCATTGAGACCGTACGAGATGGAAACTCACGTGTACCGTAGAAATCATTCAGTGCGACGAACAGGTAAGCATGAACTTTGAGAGCCGAACCACTCTTTTGGTTCTCTTGTGTTTCCGATCAGCTAAATTATTTTTGTTTCAATTCGGAATAAAATTCGCATGTGGAGATATGAATTACCTCGGTCGGGCTCTTTCCGCATCGTGAGTTTAACTCGGGGGGGGGGGGAATTGAAGTGACGAGGTACCAGTAAAATAATTGTCTCGTTCTGTAATATACAGGGTGTGGATTAAGAGTTGGAAGTACTCAGAGGGATTCTGAAGCATACTAATTTGGCCTTAGTGACCTTTGGACAAATGCTTGTGTGGTGGACCCCGAGGTAGTTGCCGAACCCAACAATTCTAACGAGTTGGAGTCATGTTGTCCCTAAGTTCAGTGGTCCTTGTCCTTTTCAGGGCAGACTTTGTGCCTTGGGGCGATTTACTCAAGTGTATTCTTGCTGATTCAGGTATCTGTCTTCGATTCCGATCTAACTGGTTGTGTGGATTCTTAGGTATAACCATTTGGCTTGACTGACCTTTGGACAAATGCTTATGTGGTGAACCCCAAGGTAGTTGTCCAACCCAGTCTTGACAAGTTTGAGTCCTGTTGTCCTGAAGTTCACTCGTCCTTGTCCTTTTCAGGACAGACTTTGTGTCTAGGGGTGATCTACTCAAGTGCATTCTTGCTGATTCACGTATCTATCTTTGTTTCCAATCTTACTGGTTGCGTGGATTCCGAGGGATACTTATTTGGCTCAAATTACCTTTGGACAAATGCTCATGTAGTGTACCATGAGGTAGTTGCCCAATCCAATTTTGACGAGAGGGAGTCCTGTTGTCTCAAAGTTCATTGTTCCTTGTCTTTTTCAGGACAGACATTGTGCCTAGGGGCGATTTACTCAAGTGCATTTTTGCTGATTCACGTATCTGTCTTCGTTTCCGATCTTACCGGTTGTGTGGATTCTGCGGTACCTATACCCATTTGGCTTGACCGACCTTTGGACCAATGCTTATGTGGTGAACCCCAAGGTAGTTGTCCAACCCAGTTTGGACAAGTTTGAGTCCTGTTGTCCTGGACTTGAATGGTCCTTCTCCTTTTCAGGACAGATTTTGTGTCTAGAGGTGATTTACTCAAGTGCATTTCTGTTGATTCACGTATCTGTCTTCGTTTTCGATCTTACCGGTTGCGTGGATTCCGAGGGATACTTATTTGACTTGAATGACCTTTGGACAAATGCTTATGTGGTGGACCCCGAGGTAGTTGCCCAACCCAATTTTGACAAGTTTTAGTTCTGGTGTCCCTTAGTTCATTGGTCCTTGTCCTTTTCAGGACCGACTTTATGTCGGAGGTTGTTGGCCTACTCAATCTTGACAAGTTTGAAGTCCTGTTTTCCTTCAGTTCACGGCTCCTTGCTCTTCTCAAGGTAGATTTAGTGTCTAAGGGTGGTTTCCCGAGTCCACTTCTGATAGCACTCTGAACTGAGTCATCCGTTGTCTTAGACATTCAGAACTCATTTACAACTGAAGTTCTGACACAGCTTTTCGGAGTGTACGCCTGTTACTGATCAGATCTGGGACGCAAGTCCGTATCACGTCCCATTATATTTTATTGCTTTACCACATGTACATGTACCACATGTACATAGCCTCACTGTATGGTCTCATATATTTTACTGCTCCAGCCTCACAACGCCTGTGCTTGTACATATTTCCTTTCATTATACACCGTTACTGCTCAGATCATTTTATTCGACACCCTTCCGTACATTTCATTTATTCTGTTTATATCATCTTACCGTTCACCGTAATACTGTTCTATATATGCTATATTTCCGTTTATATTACCCTTTGATCCGATTGTTTGTTCCGGTTCATAATATAAGTTGCCATATTGATTGTGATAGAGAAAAACGATCTCTCAAATCAAATTTAAACATATTCTTGAATTTGATAATCTTTCCACAAGAATTATAATTTAAAATTGAACAATATTCTTCTATTCTAAACTCATTCCGTTCTTTTTCTGTTTACATGAATTTTTTTTAATCGAATTCAGTTGAACCTAAACATACGTTCTCTTTACTCCAGAAAACAATCTCAGCTGATCATAGTTCTCTTGGATCAAGAATATAATTTGTTATTTAACGTGTTCTGATATCGAAAGCACGTACACGTGACCCCTTCGATCAATAAGCGGTATTAACGCTGAAGAAGTCTATGGAATGTAGAATCGCAGAACATATGGATATTCAGATGGAAAACAACACCATGGCCGCCATAGTGACTAGTGAACAAGTAGATTTGTGTATTTGATGGTGCATTATGAATTTCGTGTAGATGGAGAACTACCCATAAACATCGAGGGAGATTTTCGGGAACAGAGTTTCGTAAGTCAAGAAGAAAAGGTTGTTTATAAGAATAAGTTTGATTACTCGAGAACAAAGTTTGAATTGAAATATGTGGTACATGCATGTGTGCTATGCACAAACATTGTCACATGTATACCTACATTCGTGAACTCTAGACTACACAATTTTATTTTAGATTGGAGATCGAGAGTAAACATAGTAACCAAGTTAATTGTTTCAAAAGACTTCTGCTCTTTGATCTTCGAACCCTGTTCCCAAAAAAATTTCTTGTGAGATGGTGATCCTCCATTTGCACCTTATTCATGATTGATATCTTCAAAAATGATTATGAGAGACATATTATATTCTTTTCGTGAAAGAAATTGAAATCTTTTAAAAAAATTTTTCAAATTCAAAATTAAGAGAACCTTTTTCTCTGTGTACATTCATAATCCGAGCCTTATTCTCTGTACAACTAAGTTTCCGTCATCAGCATATGTTTGCATTGTGTAGTTATACTGCTTTTAATTTCTGACTATCCATTAGGTACTTTTGCCATTTGATACACAGTTTGTTAATTTTCTACCCTCTTATCGATAATACTTCGTTTAATTCTCTGGACGCTGCACTTCTGTAAAGGCATTGCCTCTCAGTGTCTGTAATTATTGATTTGTAAATATTGTTTGATCCTCCTGACACTGCACTCTTGTCCGGACACTGCTTCTGTGTCGGTGGTTTGTCAATATCGAAATGAAGTTGTACATGTATTTTGAATGTTTTACTGTTTAATTTTCACTGTTCAATCCAGGATATAATATATCATAATTCCATATCTTTTTTGGAACTATATTTTTTCTTTGTTTTTCATGCAATTCCATCAGAAAATAGAATTATTTAATTTTCATCGAGACAATATTCGAAACACTCACGTTTCATTGATTTCATTAAATTTTATTCTCACAATTAGTTTCAAATGGTTGTAACTCCTTCACAGAATCGCTCACTGATGTATTCACACGTGGGTAGCTTTTAAACAGTTGAAGAAAGGTTCCGTTCAATTTGGGTGGCAGCCATTAATCAGTATATATTATTATATTTCTTCTCAGACAGCCCTGACACTGTACCGTTACAGCAGAAAAATACTCAAAATATAGGTAAAGCTCTATTACAATATTCAAATTAATATACGTCGACAATGAAGGCAGTGTCCTTACAGGAGTACAGTGTTGGGGGAATAATCACACTCTATGAGCCGTTTACGGTCAGAAAATTAACTCACTATATCGGGGTGATTAAAACACCAAAGTGGACATCAATCGATCTAACTGAATAACTTACATATATCGATGTTGATACAGAAAATAGAGTGAATAGAAAGTCAAACTCTGGAATAGTTATAAACGCAATTATAATCAGATGAATAAAAGCTCTCAATAGTTAATAACCTGGACCGAAATTAATAATCGGTCCAAACACCAAGATTTAAGTTAATTCGACGTGTACGGTGAATTTTAACAGTGTAATAGCGGATAATATGCACAAAATAACTGAATGGTATTGAATAGAATGATCTAAGCGATGAAAGTGATGATTAATAAACGGAAGGCTGTATAAGCACAAATGGTATGAGGTTTGGGCTAGAAAAAGATATAAGACCGTTCAATGTGGTAATGTGTAAAGGGCCAAGCAGAGCAATGCAAGGGGGACCATGATACAGACATGCGTTTCAGATCAGGTTATCAATGAGCGCACTTTGAATAGCTGTGTTCAGACTTTAAGCTTTGTATGGAGTTGGAATAGTGAAGGCTTCGGAAATGCGCTGGGAAAACCACTCTCAGACACGAAATCAATCCTGAAATGGACAAGAACCAGTGACCAAAAGGCGACAGGGCTCAAATTTGTCAAGACAAACCTATCCGGGTCTCCATATAAGTTTTATCCAACGATCAGTCTAGCGAAATAAGTATCCATCGGAGTCCACACAATCGACACAAAACAAGTCAGGTTTAGGTTTAAGACCCAACGAAAATATTTTAGGACAAACACTCTTAGACAAGAAGTTTTTCCTCAAAAGGACAAGACCAGTGAACTTAAAGGCAATAGAGCTAAAATTTATAACTGGTTTGGACAACCACCTCGGGGTCTCGACATAAGTTTTTATCTAATGATCAGCCAAATCTACTTTCACCGATCCCTGTATATCACTAGATCTTACTGATACGGCGTTGCTCCGACAATCAGCTGAATTTGATTCCCCACATGCGGAGAGACCGGACTATGGAAAACTCATATAGCCACGTGTGAGTACGGTACTAATAACGAATTTATTTCGGAAAGAAACATCGAAATTAAATGATATAACTACACTGATCGGAAACACAAGAGAATCAAACGGAAAGACGGGTACGGCTCCTAAATTCTTATGCTCACCAATGGATTTAACTGAATGAATACTATGGTACACTTGAGTCTCGTTCTCGTACACTTTACAACGCTGTCATTTCTATTGCGAATGACATTCTTAAATACCGGAATTAACTTTATGAAAATCAGTCAGTGACTGCGGATAGTTTCCGATGATAATTTTGAAGACCAGCTACAAGATCAAGGCTGAAGAAAGGAATTCAAAAGTGAATACTTGAATCTAACGGGAATCTAAACGGAATTGACTCCAACTAATCTCAACAGGCCCTTCATAACGTTGGTCTAGGAAAGGGGGCACACCCGCAAAATTTCTGTAAAAAATAGCTCTCATTTGTGGATTGCGGTCACTTGAGGTATGTGTAACTGACAACGGAGGGAACACATTACCCCCTTTTGCACATTCAGACACCTCAAAACACCCTAAATAACAACTTGCTAGCCTTTCGACGTTAAAGTTCATACGATGTTTTTTGAGCGGCAGTTTTTCAATATATTAGAGACATCTACACTGCAAACGTTAACGACTGAACAATATAATTAATTTTTCGTAAGACAGAAAATAAATCTGTATGAACTTTCAGAAGCCACAAGGATATAAGAAATTTCTTCATTGCAAATGAAATCATATCGTGATTTTTGACCGGAAAATGGAGAATGACCAAGAGATAAATACTTGACGGAGCTCTTTTAACGCAACGAAAAACGCTTCGCTACAAAAGGAAAAATGAAAACGATTCATTCACGAAAGAGTTATCTCACATTGAGTCGTTTGACAACAAAAATTGTTCCTTTATAAATGTTCAGCCAGTCGAGCGAACAGAGAGTTGGTCACGATATACGCCGTTTATTCCAGCAAAGCAATATCGTTTTTATTTTCGTATAAGATAGATATCACGTTGTGAAATAATATTTCTATTCATCATTTTATGTATCTGATCTCAATGTTTTCATTCCACTCATCTTATAAAACATGATAACAGAGAGGCCAAACAGATGCAGAATTCACGGTGGATATGGCAACGCTGTTCGGATAATTCCATGTGGCTCCAACGCGACAGTCCCTACGTCGTAAAATGTGGATAACTTCACGCTAGTTCATAACATCAGCATTAAAATTGTTCTGCTTAAACAATGGTATTAATAGTTGCTCCTTTTTCGCCAACATATTTCCAACAGCAAAGTTTTATTTGAACATTGAAATGAACTGAGATTTGTTGTCAATATTTGCAAGAAATGTGTGTTGACTGGTAGGAACTCGAATAGATTGATCAATTGAATTGTCACAAGATGAAGATGTTACTCACTGAAGCTTCACAAAGTTGTTCTGGGGCTTCAATGTTTTCTGTGAAATCATTATAGCCATCAAATACCGCAGTAAGCCTAGGACCAAAATGTCGACATAAATACTGGACATAATGTCTGCAAAAACGTTCACATTTATCATTTTTAACCATGGCCTCTATCTTTACTTGTTCAATAGTTTCGAATCATACAGAATCACATCACATTATTGAACGAGCCTATAGGCGAAACCAATTCAAACAAAGACGCTAAGTACACTATCTCAGAGGTTGCGTAGAAATGGGTGCATATTATTACTCCTTCAACTTCTTGAATCGATATTTCTCAAAAACGGTGAATCTCTCACGAAAAACTATTGTGACATTTCTATAGATAATAATCCGATTTACAATATTTGTTTGGGGTAATTTTATGAGGAAAGTTTTTACTGAAACTCACGAAAAACCTGTTTTTGATATCTTTCAAGATAATTTTTTAGTTGTCGGATCGACGAGGAATTTTTAGATTTAATTCAGAATGATATTGAAAACAATCCCTCCAATTTTCATTTTGCTCGAAATCGTTGTATCCTCAATCCTATTTTGTGGTCTAATTTGACTGGACCATTATTGAAATGCCGATGTACACGTTCACCAGAAATACAAATTCATTCAAAATAATCATTATCACTACTTGTATGGATTACCCCTTTGTCTATGAATTAGAAAAACCATGCAAAACTTATTAAATTCTCGAACTCCCCAAGAGTTGCAACTGAAAGTAACTAAAATCATCGACATACCATTGTGAGGTATCTACCATCAGCAAAAACGTTCATGCGGAATTTGCTCACGATGCTAGCAGAAACATTCCTCATATCAATGATGAGAATTTCGCCATCACTGTAGTCATATCTCAAGAGAAACTCCCTCAAGAATACATTACTGCTAATGTCTTTCGCCAGGTTGAAGGCTTTTTCATCATAGATTCGGAAGAAAATCAATCTTTTGTGGTCGTCAGTCAGCATAGGTAGAGGTGTATAAAATCTGAAATTAAAAACAATTCTCTGAGCTGCTAACGAGGAGTGTTATAGTATTAGTCGCATATAATAATATATAATATAATAATAATTCCGGTTACTTTTCACTCGAGTATCTATATTGTATATAATTTTCTTTTTTCAAATAAGAGGTACCTCCGTGCTAAAAAATTTGTGTTCATCAACAACGGAAGCTAATGTGAAGGTGCCGTAAGTGTGTTGGTCAGTATCTTCTTTATGGGAATAGATAGAGAATTATAGATGCAGTTTTCTATAATCTTTCAATCAGTTGAATGGTACAAACAATAGCTGCTCCTGCAAGGTTTTTATGTGGGTTGATCTTTTCTCAAAGGTGAGCTATATTTTCATCGATTTCGTGGTTTTTTTGCTGAACTGCTGTCATAATTGTGAACGATTTTCGAGATTTTCCCTTGATAACGGTTTATTATCAGAATGTATCAGATGATAAACCTTATTGACTATTAACAAAAACTTAACCCCTATCACGGGTTACGTTTAAAGTATGTATGTTCCAATTGGTGAAAAAAATAAATTCACTACGGTCGCCGTCTACGGTCTGTTTTCTATGGCTTTGTCCTAGAATTATCAGATGGAAATTCATCTGAACTGCTGAATAAATTGTATTATGGGGATGGTTCTGCACTAAGTGTTCCAGCAGGTTCGATGTGCCCTCAGCGATGAAAACGCAGAGCTGAAGTGAAAAAAACGTGAAGGCAGCAGCTTTTGCGTGCATGTTCAATGAAGATGACTTTTCTTGATTTTTTTCGATGAACTACTGGATTTCAATTCGATCTAACCTGTATTCTTGGAAATATTGAGCTCGAAACCTACTCTACAAATATCGAGTCGAATCGGCCAACTAAACACAATAACTTCCGAAAAAAACAATTTAGGAACTACATATTTGTAGCGAAGGTTTGGACCTTTATAACAAAGGCCGAGTTCGTAAATCGGCAAAATCCACTTAACGATTCCGCAGATATATCCATTCAGAATGTTAATTTCCGAATCGTTCGGAATATATAGAAGAGATCGAATTAAAATCCAGTACTATATCGAAAAATGACAGTTCGAAGGTTCATACAGAATTCAATGATAAAAATATGATAAAAAGTTCACAGAATAATGAATATTCGAAACAAAAAATTCCAAAGTTTTTTCCGATTTTTCTAATGACACGATTATCACGAAAAATGGTACAAAGTTGTCCTTCAAACTAGCTGTGAAGTATCAGTTTCTGTATTTTTTGAGTTATACTGAAAGAATTATCGATATCGAGAAGAAAACCGCAAAAGTCAACATACATTCCCCATATCTCCAAAACTAATAGCCGTTTCAAATTGGAATTTGGTGAACTGCTGTGGAATATGAAACTAAAAGTATGAGCGAAACTGTTTTTGAATATGATCGATACAGTTATTGAAGAAATTTTTGTTTATAAAAAACATTGGAGATATTTTTTTTATTTCAGTGACCGTACGATCTCAACGAAATTCTGCTCAAATTTCCTCGTCAATATGCTTCAACTAACTGCCAATTTTCAATCCAATTGCTTAAGTAGTTCCTGAAATATCACGGAAATAACCTATAAATTCCAAATGGCTATAATTTCGGAACCATTTGACCGGCTTGGCCCATTAACGAAACCGCCGCATTCCAGTGCGCGACTTAGTAAGAAAATTTCAAGTCACTAGCTGGTTCCGTTAGACAGTTGTCATGCCTTCTATCGGACGGACGGCCGGACATAATAGATTTTGACTACGGATTCCTCATCAGTGAGTCCAACCTAGTCGCTTGAGACCATTTTCGGCTCAAAGTTCGAAAATTCCAGGCATTGGGACAAAACGACAGCCCGCTGTTTCCCTAGAACATGCGTGCAAAAATAATTTTCATTTTTCTGTTCAGTTCCCGATTATGGTTGATAACTCGAAACCAAATATCCTCACAATCTGAAATTCGATTTATATTCAAAATTTCGCAGCAGTTGCAATCAGGAATGTACACTCATTGATGGCAACCTCTACAAAATGTTGAACAGAAATTAAAGTCTGTTTTGAGAATATATTTGTTGACTTTCGAAATGTAAGGATGTGTGCTTTCGAAATATCAATTGAAAACTCGTTGGAAAGTGTTCGGGAAACTTTCAACCTACTAAGTAATGGTCACCGAATTCAATCTAAAACTTTTTATTTCAATGTGTAAAATTTCCAATTGATTTTTCGAAAGCAAACATCCTCACAGTTCGAAAGTTAACAAATATATTCTCAAAACGGACTTTAATTTCTGTTCAAAATTTTGTAGAGGTTGCAACAAGAATGTACTTTCCTGATTGCAACTGCTGGAAAATTTGGAACATAAATCGGATTTCAGATTGTGAGGATATTTTGTTTCGAGTTATCAACCATAATCGGGATCTGAACAGAAAAATGAGAATTTTCATATTTATCAGATGAAGGCAATATAAGATATATAATTTCAATACAATTTCATTAGCGCATAATAAATATTGCATTATATGTTGGCGATGGTAGGAAGTGTTATTCTTAAAATGTTTTCCAATTCGAAAAACTATTTTGTTTTGAAGGTTCCTATGAAATATGATCTAGAAGTATCGGAACAGAAATTTCAGAAATTTACATCAGAGTGAATGACGACTATTCATCGAATAATGTTGATTATTTCATCAAGCTAAAATTCAGTGGGACTAAGGATTGACCTCTTTCTCAAACAGTGATTATAACGAAAAATGCACGAAACTATACAGAGAATCTATCAAAAATCTTCAAAATTGCGACGACTGTGATTGTATTCAGAAATTTCCCGACCTATCGACTCAAACCTTCCATTCCGTATTGGGTATCCAAAATGTCATCTGAGGATTCAGCCTAACTGCACCCGAGATTCTACTAGTAAACTTCTCGCTTTTCAGAATCTCAATATGACAATTAGGGCAACCTCAAGGCGAGAATGGAAAATAATGCAGGTAGAATGAATCAGATTGGTCTTGATTATGGATATATCCCAGAAAGACTATACTTTCATAAGTTATACAGCTTAAAGTTCTTTCACGAAGCGATAAGTCGACTCTCAAAATCGTTATCTCGCGGTTCATTATGCCCTTAACTGAAGAGAATCTTGTCAACATATTATATATTGCGTTCTGTTTTGAATTAATTGATATTGACAATTCCACTAAGTATGCAATTTTGCGAAAATTTTCCAGGAAACAGCATGCTTTCGTTTGGCTCAAATGACTATAGTTATCAAATTTCGACCCAAAACTATTATTACACACTGATGAAGAATCCTATGTCAAAGTCGGTTATATCTGGTCAGCATGCCGTTCCTCTGTTATAATGATAATTTAGGGAAGAAAAGAGCTAGCCCCTTGAGACTATCAGTGTTAGCTGCGCATCGAAATGCGACGGCTGAGTGCTTTGAAGAACGATACAAGCCTAACAGTTTTGAGTTCATACATTCATGTATTTTTAGGTTATTTCCTCCATATAAGTATATATCAGGAACTACCGTTACTACTGAATTGAAATTTTGCATTAGCTCAATACTACTGCCAAGCAGAAGGTTGGAATAGTTTGTCCTGATCGTATACTTACTTACTTACTTACTTACTTACTATGTATAGAAGGTTCAAAAATAAATTTTTGAAATGCTCTGAATGATTGTGAAACGTTTTTTCGGTAACTATTAATTATTCTTCACTGGAGCTCGGTCATCAGGCTGACCGTCAGAACAACGACTTCTGGAAAAAGCGATTTCACAACTCGACTTTTTCAGAACAGATTGGCGCTTTAAAACGAAAGTCAAATTCGTGAATATTTATATATATGAGATCTGTCTACTGAATCCGTTGATATTTCTATCTGAAATTTCAGTTTCTCAATATTTCCAATGATACCATTTTGATCGAATCGATATGAAGAACTAGGTCGAAAATTACGTCAGGAAGATTAAAGCAGAATTTCGTGAAGAAATGTCATCGAATTTAAACGAGCGCGTAAAGAGTCCTGATATCACATCAGATCTTTTCTCGAATCACTTCAATCAATATCGATCATCTTGATCAAAATATCTTGTTTGGTATTCACTGATGATTCAGTTATTGATTCTGGACAATTTCAGTACAAAAATTTTGTTGACCAATAACTTTTGAGTATCGATTGAAGCTTATATTGGGGGGATTTTGAAACTTTTGTGGAATTGACAAAAGAATCAAATCCCCCCAGTATAAGCTCTGAAATGCCAATGTTCACTTTGTTTATCGATAATATTGATTCGGAATTGTTCATTACACCATCTTATTTCGAAAAAACCACCCTAGACAAATGCTTTGATCCGCGAGGGCGTTCTCCACCAAAAAAAGTTTCGTTTAATTTTAATAGTTTTTTTTCAGATATTGGAAGTGAAAACGTAGAAAACAATCACAAAATGATAATGACTTTCAATTCGATCGTCATGGGATTGAAAATTGAACTTGACCTGTAATGGGATAATTTTCGAAATAAGGTTGATTTTTTGAATAGCCCAGATGATTGAACTAAATATTTTGAAATACTTACGATGCTTCTTTAGTAGGTACAGGTATTCTGTTGAAAATATAATCGTAATGAGGGTCTGCTTTCACAGTGCAGTACATTTCGATTTTTTTTTTACATTTCTCAATGGAGAACTTGTTTTTCAGCAGGCATAACTCTATGAACTCATCTGTAAAAAATGGACCAGTGAAATTATTATAAAAATGAATTTCAATGAATTTTTTCATTTGATATTTCATTTAGTCATATGTTGGTTGTGGACAAGACATAAAAACCCATTAAATAGTTGATCGCAAATTTTGGATAACAATGAAAACACTTATGCAAAGTATTAACTTTCACGTATTTGACTCTTTGTTGTTTTCAGATACAGGTTACCAATCAGCACAATAAACCACACGCTTTTAAATATGCAGAAAATTAAATAGTAATTATGTAGTTAACCTCACCTTGAATTCTCTCTGATGGCAGATGTGGAACTTTCAACATCCATTTCCGCAGAACCAGGATATCTGCTTTCACATCATTTAGTTGTTTATTGTACAGGGAGAACACTTCTTCCCGTTGTTCACTGAAATCTGATAACTTCATTATTCCGAACAGAAATGAACTGCACTGAATTTATTCTGCTCTTTTCGTATTACCACTGAATATTCTTTTGGTAATGCCCATCTAATTGAATCAGATTACGAAAATATATTTTATGTTAAACAAAGATCTCTCAATAATTTATTCGAATAGAATATTTTAGAAATGGTTCGAAGAGCAACGAAATAAAAAAACGCAGTGTAATCAAAGTTCAATGAATAAAAGATCGATTTCATATTGAAATATTTCCATTAACTACGTAATTGCAAGACTCATGATAAAATGGGAAGTCATAATTGTATAAATAACAAGTCATTGAGGTGAAAAAACAAGAGGTCGAATCAGGTATACATAATTGAGTTGCTATGATTCTGTTTTCACAATTGATTTACCCGCACAGTGTTAATAATAACGTGAGAGGTCAGAAACTAAATGTATACAGATTGCAAAATATGGATCTGAAATCAGGTGACCTTTGAATGGCAGAGATAGATATGAGATCCAACTCTTGTTTTGTCAATCAACATGATTCCTTATTTACTCTGGAATCTTAATTAATGTAGTAAAATGATGTTTGGTTATCGAGTATCTTTCTGAAAATGATCTCAAATGAATAACTAGGTTGGACTTACTGATCACGAATCCGATGTCAAACATTCCTTCTTTCCTAGGGCGGTTCAGAAGAGAACAAGATAACTTCCGAAATAAATGAATTAGCAATGTGAACTTTCAGTTTAACTTGCTCATCAGAATGTGACGGTCGACTCCGTACAGGGACAAATCGGCCAAACCATTTCGGAATATTATCTCCTCAAAAACAACTCAAGCGTTCGAATTGAAACTTGGTAGCCAGTTGTAGCATAATCAAGCTCAACTGGTTGCGAAATGTTGTTGAGAAAGTATACAGAGTGAGTCTTTAAGTTGAACATTAATTATAACGTTAATTTCCTCTCGTCGAATGAAACACTTTTTGTTCAACAATTTTTTCAGATTCGGCTTCAGTGAATAGTAACGGAAAGTTTTGATATCCAAAAAAATTTTTATTTTTTTTGTAGGTTTGATTATAATAACTCCAACTGAAATGAGTTCAGGTGTGAAGATTTCAATAATTATGGCACATACTCTTCAGTGAACACTTTTATCCTAGTTTGAACAGTTTCCGAGTCATAGACTCACCGATGCATAAACTGTAAGGAATTAGCATGAAGAATGCAAATAAAGTTTATCTTACGTCATTGAAAGGATCTTCGATCATTTGAGAATACTTTATTATTCCTTATATATTGTTCTCAAACGCAACGTTCTGGAAATACTCATCGTTGGATGTTAGTGAATCTTATAAATTAAAGAAATCATCTCATTTTTATGGATCCGACCCTGAGCTAGTAAATGACGCGAATAGAGCTCCATCTACATTTACCTGGACCATAGAATACACAGAAATATCTATTTATTTTGCATAGAAGTAATATACTCAAATTAGGTCTATGCTATTTCGTAATCATACCACAGATATGGAGGCCATTTCTTCTTGTCTATGGACCAGACTTTCCATATAGTTGTTAGTGTGTTAAGGTTAGTTGAGTGATTTCATATAATTCATTTATAAATTTGATGAAAATAAGCCTACTTATGTAGTTTTCAATATGAAAATGAGAGAGGATGGAATTATGTATAATCTTATAGTGGAATGAAATTGGATATTGTATATATATCAAGTTGAAGATCAGTATGTCAAGTCCAGTTGAATGAAATGTATTTTTGCGATAATATCGCAAAGAGCATCATATCATAAGAATTGAGTGCTCAAGTGAGTTGTTTCTTCGAGATTCAAACAATAAATTCGTTATTCTGCGAAAGAGATCACTGAAAAAGATGAACTCTTAAGGAGAGTGCAGGAGTGTATTATCCCATTGAGAAATAATTAATCGCCTATTACTTTTTACCCGAGTTTTGAATCTAGAAAGACCGGTAAATGAAAAAATCTAGAAAAGCACTGCCGTGAAGGCAGCAGCTTCTGCGCACATGTTCAATGTAGATGACCGCTTCGGCAACGAATTTGAACTTGCGCGGGAAAGTTGCTGCCTTCACGGCTGCTTTTCTACTTTTTTTTTCCATAAATTGGATTTCAATTCGATCTAATCTGTATTTTTGGGAATATTGGAAAAATTTAATTTTGAATGGGTATATCTACGGAAACATTGGGCGGATTTTACCCATCCACGAATTCGACCTTCGTAATTAGGCCCCAAACCTTCTTTATAAATATCGAGTTTCTAAGTCGTTTCTTCTGGAAGTTATTGTGTTTAAGGTCGGCCTAACGGCCGACTACGTAAACACAATAACTTCCGAAAAAAACTACTTAGAAACTCGTAATTTGTAGAGAAGGTCCTTAATAACGAATGCCGAATTCGTGAATGGGTAAAATCCACCCAATGATTCCGCAGATATACCCATTCAAAATTTTATTTTCCCAATATTTCCAAAAATAAAGATCAGATCGAATTGTAATCCAGTACTCCATCGAAAAATTACAGTTCGAAGGTTCATACAGAATTCATTGAGGATGCTATGATAAGAAAATCACAGAAATTTTTTTCAAATTGTTCTAATGACACGATCATTATGAAATTTTGCATGAGGTTGTCTTTCAGCATCTTCAAACTAGCTGCAGGGTTTCATCAGGAAATGTTCGAGCTCAAGGTACCTAGTACAATGGACGAGACTTTCTAGACTAACCCTTTGACTGAAATATTTTGGTTAACTTCACTTGGGATATTTGATTAAAAATTCGAGCAACAAGTTAATGCAATAGACATGAAAAAACTGACTAGGTGTATTCACATATTAGTTGAAAGTCGTTATAAAGGGTGTATAGCACAATTTGAAATGTACTTCTTGAAAAAATGTCATACTTGCTTAAGAAAGGAAATATCACAATAAAATTTCCTCTCTAAAAATTAGTGAGTGAAGTTAATTGGTTGGAACTCTGGTTTTGAAGATATTATTCGAAAGAAGATTTGAAATATTGTATTTTTTTATTTTTCTGAAAATTGCCAAGCAATGGATTCATAACTATTAATCATTATTTCATTATTTATCTCGCTCAAATCACAACGTATCACTTTTTTCGAATATATCGACGGATGTCGGGTCGAAAATGAAAACTTTCTCACAAATTTTTTTTGTGGATTCCTTTGTTGGAACTGTTTAGGTGTGCCATCCAAATTGAAGAGCGATCATTTCAACATTTTTCTTGGCTTTTCGAATCCAATTACAGTTTTTAAAAAAAGCGGTCAGAAAATTAACTCTTTCAACAAATAACTGTGAATCACAATTTCTCCAGCCCGATCCTGGATTTGAATTAATGTAGAATCGCATATTGACAAGTTATAACAAGGAAATATTACAAGCGAATTTCAATGAGAAATCTTCAAGCATTTCAGCAATTTCGCTAATCAAAGTTTATACCAACCATACAAAACATCCTGTATTTTCGTAACCAATGACAATTTTTTTTTATTCGGCAGATCTTGAAGTCCTCTATCCACCATTGACGTATGTAGGGTCACATATGAATCACCTTATATATGTATATAAAGTACATAGGCCATAGTTATTCCGATTGCCAAAAAAAAGATATTCACAGTATCACAAATTACAGACAAATTTCTCTTCTGAGTACATTTTCCAAGGTCTTCGAAAGAGTTGTATTGAACCGAATGATTGAGTACCTTGACAAATTCGATATACTGTCCGCCTCTCAGCATGGTTTTCGATCTGGACGCTCAACTCAGGCTGCCGCAATTCAATTTGTTGATTATGCTTATGGGTGTCTCGATAACGTTTCTCACATGGCAGGCCTTTTCTTCGACCTTTCTCGAGCGTTCGACAGTGTGTTACTTCTGTCTATCAACTCCAAAGAGAACCTCACTTTTCTTTCTTACTTCTGTCTGTCAACTCCAAAGAGAACTTCGATACTATCTTGTATCGAAGGAGTTCTTTTATTCAAAAGAATGAAAAATATTAAAAATATTTAAAACTCCCATAGAATATCACCCCCCATTATTTTCATTCTCCAATCTATGTTTCTAAACGCATTCCATTTCGCTCTTTCGAAAGAGATAGAACTTCATACTACACGAGTTACCCTGCTCAAGAGGAAGGTTACGCGGTATGGTATCCGTGGTGTCATCAATACGTCAATGTTACATAGTTAGATCCGCAAAAATGTGGTGACCCAAGTAACTACATGTAACCACAATCTGTAGTAAGCTGTGGTTACAGTGCCAAAATTCGCCTTAAGGTATCGAGCTTCTTGATTAAAATACTAGGATTGAGGGAAAACTGTTTATTCCTGAACATAAGACTGCCAAGTTTGAGATGTATCGATGCATCAAAATTTATAATAATCTGCCATATACTGTTTGATCTCTGAATTTTGGCAAATTCAAGAAACATGTGGAAGATATCCTGTTGAAAAAATTTTATTTTACAGTGAACGATTACCCAAGGACTGTATTAGCGTTTAGTTGAATTTTGCTTCTTTTTCTCTATTTGACCTATTCTATACATGTATGAATATGTCTCAAAGGATCAATAAATTATTATTATTATTATTATTATTATTATTGTTAATGTTAAAGAGGGTTTTCAAAAGCTAATCATAGACAATGTGCACTTTAAATGGAATTATGATATAGGAAAAATTGAGAAATCAATGTCAAAAAACTATTGAAGAGGATGAAGGTAGGAACGGAATTGAAAATTACGACTGAGCAGAATAAAGGACAACGAGACGGTAGAACGAGCGTAAGAGATGTATGGAGGATAGCAACATGGAATGTGAGAGGTTTAAATGGAAAGGAAGATGAACTGGAGACTGAATTTGAGCAAATGGAACTGAAAGTTTTGGCAATAACGGAAACAAAGAAAAAGGGAGAAGGATCAATGAAAACAAGAAACGGCCATTTGTTAATATATAGCGGAGTGGATCGAAATACTAGAGCAAAAGCAGGAGTAGGATGTTTAATAGAGAATAGAATATCTGGGAGTATAAATGGTTGGAAAAATTGGTCCGAGCGGATATTGTCAGTGGAAATTAAAGGTGGAAACAACGAGATAACAACAATAATAGTGGTGTATGGGCCTCATGAAGATGACAGCTCAGAAACTAAAGAGACATTTTGGGAGAACTTAACAGAGATTACGGAAGAAGCGAAAGGAAAAATTGTTATCTTGGGAGACTTCAATGGCAGAGTAGGTAGAAGAGACAAAATGTATGAAGAAGTAATGGGGCCCTTTGGAGAAGAAACAAGGAATAATAACGGTGAGCGACTACTTAACTTTTGTATACTTAATTCTATGTTAATAACCAACACACTTTTTGAACATAAAAATATCCATAGATACACAAGGGAGGTTAGTAGCCGGGGAGAGAAATCGATAATAGATTATATATTGGTTCAAAAAGAAATTAGATCAACTGTTTTAGATTCAAGAGTAAGAAGAGGACCAGAAATAGGCAGTGACCACTACGTAGTAATAGCTAAAGTCAAAATGGATGGAATTAGTACAACGAACAACCGAAATAACCAGGGGAAAAAGATGGAACACGAATGCCTGAGAACTTACAAATTAGTTAACAGAGAAATTGCTGAACGATACCAAATAGAAACAGAAAGGAGATTCAAGCAAGAAAGATATAAACAAGAAGGCTCTTCACTTGACAACATGTGGACTAAATTCAAAAATATAATTATAGAATCAGCAAGAAAAGTTTGTGGAAGTTACAGAAAAACAAATAAGAAAAAACAAACAGCATGGTGGACGAAAGAACTGAAAGCTGAAGTGAAGATGAAGAAGGAAAAATGGAGAATATACTTGAATGAAAGAACTACAGACAATTACCAACAGTATAAAAACAAGAGAAAGAAAGTCAAAGAACTTATATTGGCACGTAAAAAGGAAAAATGGGAAGAATTCGGGGAAAAAATGGAAAACGATTTCAAGACTAATCAAAAACTGTTTTATGGAGTCCTGAAAGCGCAAAGAAATAGACAAACGAATGAAAGCGTAAATATAAAGAATAAAGAAGGAACTCTATTGAGGGGTGACGATGAAATAATGGATAGATGGAGAGAGCATTTTCGAGAACTACTGGATGGGGGACATAGCGAGGTAGAAGATACATACGAACAGCAAGAAAATATTGAAGATAAAGAATTTGAGGGAATAACTCTGGATGAGCTGAAACAAGCGATATCATCATTGAAAAATGGAAAAGCTCCAGGAAATGATAAAATAACATCAGAGATGCTTAAGAACTTGGGACGAATAGGATTGAACACATTGCTGGAGATATTTGAAAAAGCATGGAAAGATGAAATGATACCAGAGGATTGGCAAACAGCCTTAATAGTTCCAATATATAAGAAAGGAGACAAACATAATTGTAATAACTACAGAGGTATAACTTTATTGAGTACAGCTATGAAACTCTACGAGAAAATATTAGACAAAAAGATAAGACAGAAAATAGAGTTAACAACGGAAGAAACACAGAGTGGATTCAGGAGAGGAAGGAGTATTCAAGATCATATATTCACTATGAAGATATTATGCGAGAAAGCAAAACAAGAGAATAGAAGATTGTACTTGGGCTTTATTGATCTGGTGAAAGCTTTTGACAAAGTGAACAGGGAAAAACTATGGACAATACTGAAGAAACGAGGAATAGATAAAAAATTGATCTGCATTATAAAGAATATATATAGATTGAATAAAAACCGGATTGTTAGCCACAATAGAACATCAAAAACATTCCACACAAAAACAGGACTAAGGCAAGGAGGAAGTTTGAGTCCGGTACTGTTCACTATCTTCATGGACGAGATTTTAAAGGAATGCACAAGAAAAACAAAAAAATTTCACGTAGGACACAAAAATATGCAGCGGGTGGAAATATCAGAATGTGCTTTTGTAGATGACATTATCGTGATTACTGGACGAAGAGACGATTTGCAGGGAAATATGAAGATATGGGATGAAGTTGTCAAAAAGTATGGAATGGAAATAAATAAAGACAAGACAAAAGTTATGGTGATAGGAAACTCAGAAGAACTTAATATAGAGCTAGACGAAACAACAATAGAACAGGTGAAAAATTTCAGATACTTGGGTGTCGAAATAGATGAAGAGGGAAAACAAGATGTGGAAATTAATAAAAGAATAGAAAACACAGTTAAATTGTACCATACGATGAATAAGAGTTTCATAGGTAAAAAGGAAATTTCCCAAAGGACAAAGATGAACGTGTATAGAGCAATATATAGACCTACCCTGACATTTTCATGTGAATCATGGGCCTTGAACAATAAACAGAAAAGTAAAATCCAAGCAGTAGAAATGAAATACCTAAGAAGAGTAAAGGGCGTAACCAGAATGAATAAGATAAGGAACGAAAGAATACGTGAAGACCTAGAGATTGAACCAATACATGATTTCGTAGAAAGAAGACAACTTAGCTGGTGGGGACATCTGAACAGAGCAAATGTGGAGAGACCTATTAAACAGATATGGGAAGCTAGAATTCAAAAGAGGAAAAGGAGAGGAAGACCAGAGCTGACGTGGAACGAAACAATCACTGAAATAATTAATAGGAGAGGACAAACATGGAATGAAGCAAGGAATATGGCTGGGGATAAGAAACGGTGGACCAAATTTGTACATAGAAATGAGATACTTTGATTTTGTATATACTGAAATTTAATTAAGTTGAAATGGAATACCCTACACCATTAAATGGTAATTGGGTTTTTTGATAATATATATATATATATATATTTTTATTATTATTATTATTATTATTATTATTATTATTATTATTATTTTATACAGTTTGGATTCGACCTAACGGCCTGATCGTAAACACAATAACTTCCGAAAGAAACAACTCAGAAAATCGATATTTGTAGGAAAGGTTTGGACCTTAATAACGAAGGCCGAATTCGTGAATAGGTAAAATCCACCCGATGATTCCGCAGATATAACTCATCAAAATTTTATTCTCCCAATATTTCCAAGAATCCAGATAAGACTGAATTGAAATCCAGTACTTCAACCAAAAATAGCAGTTCGAAGGTTCATTTAGAATTTAATAAGGATAATATGAAGATCACAGAATATTTAATATGTATTTGAAGGAAAAATTTTGAATTTTTTTTTCAGATTGTTCTGATTACCAGATTATCACGAAATGCACAAGGTTTTCTTTCAACATTTCAGTACTAGCTGCAAATTTTCATTACGATAGAATCAGTAATTCTCGAGTTATTCCGAAAAAACAACGAAATTCTACATACTTTTCCCGATACCTCCAAAACTAATAGCCGTATCAAATTGAAGTTTGGTACACTGCTGTGAAATATAAAATCAAGGTTTCATTCGAATTGCTTCTGAATATAAACAATAGTTTCTTCAAAAAAAGATTTTTTGAAATTTTTTTCAATTGAGTGACCATACGATTTCAACGAAATTTCACTCAAAGTTGTGCGTCCTCATGCTTCAATTAACTGCCTAGTTTCAGTCAAATCGCTCCAGTTGTTTCTGAAATAAAAAATGAATAACTTCGAAAATTCAAATAGCTATAACTCCGGAACTATTCGATCGATTTTGCCCATTAACGAACCCAACCGCGTTATCGCAACACGAACTACCCTGAAAGTTGCAATTTGCTAGCTCGCTTCGTTCGAAAGTTATCGTGTCCACGCTGGCCGGCCGGTCGGACAGACATAATCGATTTTGACACCGGATTCGTCATCAGTGAGTCCAACCTAGTCGTTTGAGACAATTTTTGGCTCAGTCATCGAAAAGAACAGACTTCTGGTCAGAACGTTTGCACGCTGTTCCCCTAGAACATGCGCGCATAATGGAATAGCAAATTTTTTGTTTCAAGATATACAGGCAAAGTTTTAACTTTGAGGTTTTTTTTGGTTTCCACTCCCAATTTGGAAACAGAACCATTAATTCTGCAATCCACAGCGGGCTTTTTCATGAAAAAACAATTTTTATTTAATTTTCAATGGTTCTGTTTCAGATTTTGGGAGTGAATACCTAGAACAAACCTTAAAAATGATGTGTTATCCTCCCAAAATGAGCTCTGATCGATACTCAAAGTTTTAATTATTTACAAAGTTTTGCTCGCATGTTCTGTGGAACAGCATGCTATTGTTTTGTACGAATGTCTGTTATCTTCGAATTTTGAGCTGAAAATGGTCTCAAACGACTAGGTTGGACTCACCGATGATGAATCCGGTGTCAAAATCGATTATATCCGGCCGACCGTATGCACGATGACAGTCGTACGGATAATCCTTATGACCTGGAACTTTCATGCTAGGTTTCATTTCAGAATTCGACGGTTAAGTTCGGTATCGGGCAAAATGGGCGAAACAGTTTCGGAGTTGGAGCCTTTTGAAATTTCGAGGTTATATCAGTGATAATTCGGGAACTATTCGCACGATTAGATCCAAACTTAGCAGTGAGTTGAAGTATCACGACGCGTAACTTTTCACTGAATGTCGTTGGGGTCATACTGTCAGTAAATCTACAAAATTTTTATTTTCAACATTTTTTTCTAGAAAAAATTCAGTTGAACTTCATATTTTTTTTGATATCGTTGTTTCTCTCGGAATAACTCGAAATATGCTCATTCAATCATAATGAAACTTGGTTTTTGATTTGAAAATGCTGATAAATAACTTCCTGTGAAATTTCGTGATGATCTCCTAAATCTGTAATTTTTCGATGAATTACCGGACTTTAATTCGATCTTATCTGAATTTTTGTAAATATGGGAAGAAAAATTTGAATGGGTATATTTTCGGAATCAATGGGTGGATTTAACTCATTCACGAATGCAGCCTTCGTAATTAAGGTCCAAATCTACTTTACAAATATCGAGTTTCCAAGTTGTTCCTCCTGAAAGTAGACCGTAAAGACAATAACTTCTCGAAGGAACGAGTTAAAAACTTCATATCTGTAGAGTGAGTTTGGGGTTAATAAGGACGGTCGAATTCGTGAATGGGTGAAATCTGCCTAACGATTTTGTAGATATTCCCATTCAAAATATTATTTTTCCGATATTTCCGAAAATAGAGATTAGCTCGAATTGAAATCCAGGAGTAATTGTTTTCATGAGTACATATTGATATTGCCTTGGGTTGAAGTTTAAAGTGTACAAAGTTAATGAAGATATAATTGAACCTTTTGTGAGAAACATTCTTCCGAGTGAACAAATCGAAAAATTGAAATATTGAGTTGAAAAAAATTCGAAAAAAGTATGTGAAATTGAGAAAAAGCCATTCTTCCTCTTATATCTCAGCATTATATGAGCCACTGAGAGGCCGAAACACCTAAGTCCGTCTCACAAAATATCATATTAGAGCATTAAGAATTAAAATGAAACATCATTAGTGTTTAGAAATCATAAATCTATCCGAGGACCTTTATATTATATCTCATTCATTCCATAAAGGAAATAACTAGATATTCCTGAAATGATAAGGTTTTCATGTGTATATATATTTCATTATCATTCAAACAGCAGCACGAAACACTAATTATGATCTTCAGTGGAATATTTTAAACTGGACTTAGGTTGTTTGGCCTTTGAACGGCTCATATATAAAGACAAATTTTCCTGAGAAAACATTACGAGTACCTATCAGTATTGCCTTGGGTTTTTTTTCAATTTTTTTTCAAATGACCATTGCTGAACAGTGATATGATGGCAAAATTTGTCTACGAACAAAAATATAGTTTGCTTTTTTCATCATAACTATGATTTCGATATATATTGGATTTGATTTCATCGGACTAACGCTGGGCGAAATTTTATATGCCCGATTACCGAATGCCATACATTCTCTCTGGCTAAATGGTTGGTACCCGATTATCGTGCACTATATATCGGGCCTGCATTTTTCCGATATAGCCGGCACTTTGCCTACGTGGCCAACTCTGACCGTAAGGCGGCCAGAGATGTTTACTGGGGGGAGTTGAGGTGAAACCTATAATCTCACAGGGATAAAAGAGTTAATTCGAAGTAAACAATTAGGGCAGCGAAACCACGGATCTTCTGGAAAGCTATGATGAGGTTACCTTCTTCAAGAAAATCGAAAACACTTGGGATATTGAAGAGTTGAAGACGAGATTCATGATCTGGGCGGTTGCATCTTTGAGGTATACGAGTTGAAACATGCTGAACAGCCACCATGCTGGACCAGTGAACTCAATCATCGGGCGTACGTAAGTGAGATACAGTAACCTACATGTCTGTAAGCTGCAATCTTTAGGAGATCTATACGGTCTTAATTTAGCGGCTTCACTCAACTGCATACAGAATTTTAGTTGACCGTGATAACCAGATAGCAGTGTTCATCAATGGATCTCAACCGTCTATCTCTGATGAGATCTTTGACTTTGAGGTCCTTACCTGGGATATTGAGCACGCAGCACCTTTCAATATTGAGGGGCAGAAGCCACTGTTCTTACCACATGTCCAGTACAGTCTGTTCAGCTCGTCTTGAAGATCATCAGCGCCGATCAGTGGATGCTCATACAAGTTTTGTCATTCGAAAACAAAGCACAAATAGAATGCAGCAAACCAGGCAGATCTAATTTCAATAAAATGAATAATATAAGTCCACCCACCGTGAACTAGTGCTGTGTTTCAAAATACTTATGACATCAACCTCAGTGGGCAAGATCGGATAGACAAAAATGTATTCACAGAAAAGCCCCGAGTTGTACATGGAATAGACGTCATATTTTCATAATGTTTTTGCAAGCTCAGAGCACATGCAGACGAAAAATATTGTCCAACTGCCTCTGCTACTTCCAAAGGATCAGAAAGCATTCGATAATCAGCATGCAAAATAGCATCATTCGAGGATTTCTTCTTACGGCCAGTCTCACCATTCACAATATTCTAGATGGTCTTGCTTTTGTCGTCGAATTCTGCTAATATTTCCTCATAGAATGAAAACTTACTCCTCTAGAGCAACAGATTATATTCATTTTTGGCAGTTTTATAGGCATGATTCATCTCCCCCGACCTCAAGTTCACGCTCAACCAATGCAGACTTAGCAGATTATTTGAAACCCTTATGATTTCA
The DNA here is from genome assembly GCA_958510865.1 of Myrrha octodecimguttata. Taxonomy (NCBI): domain Eukaryota; kingdom Metazoa; phylum Arthropoda; class Insecta; order Coleoptera; family Coccinellidae; genus Myrrha; species Myrrha octodecimguttata. The sequence continues at coordinate 14,529,888 of OY294058.1, read as the reverse complement.
GGAGTGACCCAATTGTGATAACGGCTGGACGGAGGTCGTGCTTGTTTGATGGAACAAAATTCGTCGATCAAGAATATTAAGATCTTGAAGAAACTTCTGAAGCTAGAAACTACATTTGGGCACCGATAGACAATGCTGAAATTGGCATTAGACATCAATAATTGGAGGTTATTAAGATTTTTCTGTGATACCACGCGAGAGATGCGCGTACCACTGTACATTTTTCTACCAAAGTTGAGCCTGCAAGTCAAGAGCATTCACCTATGGTCTCCACTCTCGGTGGGAAATACGACCGTTTTGAATAGTTCTGAGTCAGCGTTAGTAATCATGTAGTCCACCTATGTTGTTGAGGTTTTGCCGTTGCGGTCGGTAAAACCTCTGGTGGGTTCCAAAAAAGTAGTTTGCAGGTCATAACCCATGATTGACTCATTCAGATAGAGCTTGCGAGTATAATGATCGGCCAAATAATCAATAATGAGGTCTCCACATAAAAAAATACATCAAGTGATCCAGATGCAAATTTGTTGAGAACGTGAGATAGAGTATTCATGTATAGATTGAAGTCTCCAGAGGAAGTTATATATATACTAAGAATACAGATCTTATTTTTATTAGTCTTTACTCACACTCACAATTATCCCTCTCGTGAAGGACAGCAACAGTATGCTGCAATCCGATAGCCTGAAAGAACCATATATCTAATCTGAGACTCATCACACCAATTCTCAGCTATACTCAAAACAGTTAGTTTTTTCATTTTATAAAAAGTTCCAAGAGGTTCATTTTGTCTGAAATACCCTGTTCATTCATTTGAGCAATAATAAGAGATTCCATTGCTAAGGTCTTGTCATCTGGGATAATCGTTGTTCGATCAGCAGAAAGTTTAATGTCGTTAGATGTTACTGAGAAGGGTAGACATTTTGACGAGATCTCAGAAAAAAACACTTCACAGCCGCACACCAGGCCAGAATGACGGATTCATAACCCGATCCAATGACCCAAATGGAATAATAACCTTGAAATAGGAATACATGTCAACAATCCAGAAGAGACATCCGGTATAGTGTCGCCAATATATTTCTCTAAATCTTTGATGTTCGTTGTTGGGCTGAGTCTGGATACATGGATAAACGCATAACGTTTCTTGGGAATAGCGAGCAACGATCCAGATTTCGTTGAACCCACAACAGGGATATTATTGAGCTTGCTTTGTTTTCTTGTTGATTCGGATTTGATGTCTGCAATACCATCTGATTTACCAGGAGGTTTATGAGGTTTCCCTCCTTCCTTTGACTTCCCAATAGTCCAACCAGATCGACCCACAGTTACCATTGATTTACTATTGTCCTTATCTTCAAGGTCCTTATCGATGATTATTAAGGCATTCATAAGTAAGAGTTGTTTATTTTCAATGGAACGGAAATCAACGTGTGATACTTTATCTGTAGAATTTGTGTGTACAGTTGTTGAGAAGTCAACAACAGATTGACCATGTGTACTATCATTAATAGATAGATTTGTTTTTGAAACGTTTTTATTTCGCTGTAATCCGCTTTTGTCGGACAACAAATCTCAAATAAGATTTTTCTGAGCAGCCAACATTTCCTTCAAGAAAACCATTTCTGCAGTAAATACCGTATTTATATCGTTGATTATTTCTTGTTTGAAACTCAATAAATCACCTATATTCAAACACTCACCAAATTTGTGTTTGCAATATTGGTTACCAGTTATCGCTGTGATCAATTCGTTCGAATTTATTCCCCTCTTCAATAAAGATCGAACCGTGATGATCTGCGACATTTTTTTCATCTGGAGTAGACTGATTACAGACAGCACAAATTCATTAATTCACACCGTTTTCTTCACGTAATTTCAAGTATTTCTCCATGGATGGAAAAATACATTTACTGTAGAAATCGTTTTTATAAGTTGAACATTTAATAGAGTCTATCGATATCTATCGATTTTCAAATCACATTGAGACCGTTGAATACCACGTCCATGCGACATGATGGAAATACACACATGGTAACTTCATTTACCAAAATTTGCATTTACTCGGTTGTTTGTCACCTTGCACTCAGTAAAATGAAGCAAAATGTCAAGAATAATTATTCATGAAAAAACAATTTATTGTTTCCAACCCTTTGCTGATTTTAAATCGATGTATTTGTAGTCCTGAGAAAATAAATATCTTTTTCTGGGTAAATCCTGTCAGAATTATTTGTGAACCATCAAATAAACCATTGAATAAATAAATGAAATTAAAAATGAGAAAAGAAATAGTTCAGGCAATAGTTGTACTCTGTGCTGACAAACTTGGTTCGATTTACAGTTTTATATTATTATAAATAAATGAATGAATAAACAAGAGACTGACGCTGAAGACGGTCGTACCATGTCTTAGTATCAGCATTATTTCATTTTCCTCTTTATTGTGTCTTTTCTTCTAGGTTGTTATTGCAATGACTGCATATAAGGAGCAGGAATTCTTCATTGTACAGCAAATTACCTTTTTCGCAATTTTGGAGAAGTTTTCTTTCAACGGACATAGGGACCATCCTCATTATTTCAGTCCAACATTGAAGCTTTCAGAATGTAATCTAGAAATCAGAATACAAAATGACGCTCCGCTGTTTTGGGCCATGCAATATATCAATTTGAAATTCGGTGAATTTGCACTGAGTTTATAATTGATTCGTAAGATTTGATTAGGTCACGCTATTCTCCGTTCATGGCAATAAATCAATTCGAAGCGATGGACCAAAATATTTCTTGTTATTTACGGTTAATCGTATCAGTTTCAGACAGGGGAAACCTGATACCACCATGAATAAGCAGCGACCTCGTCGCTCGAATGATTTGGTTTCAAACACAATATACAAATCCCTTTGGGTATCAGTTAAAGCTTATTTTGGTAAGATTCCACATGATTTTGAAGGTTTTTTGGGATTTCATTTCTAATATCTGAGAAAAAAAAACTATTAAAAATCAAATAAAATCGGTTTTTCATGAAAAACGCCCTTACGGATTGCAGGATTACTATTCGTCAAAGGAAGCTTCTTGCGAAACAGATTGCCTATTGGACAATACATAAAAGATGAACAAAGCGAACGTTCCAGAGTACGAATCTGACTTTCTCATGATACAATTTTCGTTTTGAGTTGAGACTTTTGTCAGAAAGACATTTTCAAGAAGATACAGCAACACATTAATGTGGTTTGATAGCATTTCATTCCCCTTTTTTCAAGGGAATTCAGCCAAATGCGGTCTATTTCTACAGAATAATGAGCAAAACTACTCTCTCCATTTAACAAAATGCAAGAGGAATCTTTGATTTTCCTTCTCAAATTATCTGATTCCAACATCAGTATTCATTTAATTCTGATTCTTCTGTTTCAGATATTGGAAGTGAAAATCCAGAAAAAAAAACAAAAAAATTATACAAATTCTTTTGTCGGTACGAAAATGACAAATTTGAAGAAAGAATTCTGAAATGAGAAATTTTAGAAATGATTTATTTTCTTCTCCAAGAATTAAATCGTCACGAGATTCCGCAGAATTAAATGCTTCGGCTTCCAGACCAGATTTTTCGATTCGATTGTGTCCCATCTAAGTATCCGGTTATGAGGGGGTCCCAAAAGGATCTTGATGAAGTGATATTCTTTATTGAACTACCTTAGTTTTCGCTTCTACTATTCACTACTAATAAACAATATAAAATTCAATGTGATTTGTAATTTCATAAATACAAATTTTCTCTGTTGTTGTATGATGGAATCAACTCGAAACATCTCATCATCATCTTGAACCTAGTACCAAGTTTCAGTTAAGTAGGTTTAAGTCGTTTTTGCGATATTGAGGAAATCACGACAACTCTTTCGATGGATTGGACTTAGAAACCATTAAGCGGATTTGACCATTCCTACCAGAATATTTCTGGATTATTGGTCTTCTCCTTGGTGAATCACAATGCTTAGTGCGTACTACTAGTTGTAATTGAACCTACGATTTCAAACCAGTGAGCTCAACCTAGTCATTTGCTGTGGTTTCTGACACAGGTTTCGAAATTTGGGACATTTGAACAAAACAATAACGTTCATGTGCTCTATTTTACATATTTCTGCTCGATCGACACATCACAGAGCTGCATATCCCACATTTTTTGTTACAGGTTATAGTTGTTGTATTCTACAACTGATTCGGCATGACGTCACATAACCTCAACTGATTTCAACTATTTCGCTTGAATGAAATAGTTTGAACCAAAAGGTTTGGTTTCAGACACTTTGTTTTAATAATTTGCTTGAAATGGATTCTAAAGACCTAAGCTGCTCGCAAGAATTAATAAGATCCGAAATAGAGTGGCCCAGCTGTGACATATTTCACGTTCGATGAATAGGTTGTTTCATTATTTTGAGATTCGAATCAAAAAATACACATTAATGAATGAAAGTTCTAGGTCAGGTCAGGCGATATCCGCTAGAGCAATTCGAGGATATGCTAGCAAAAGTACAATCAGATTCCGTTTGAAGATAAATCAAAATCATAAAACATATCTACCTGTTTTCATGTATACATTACCAACGAACTGCCATATTCTGTTTTTTGATTCAGGCCATGCCCAACTAGCCTCTTCTCTGTCACACAGGTACTGTTTTTAATACACAGTACCAATTAAAAACGTACTCATGTCTATATCGTCTGGTTTCACACAGTCAATAGAGAATTGATTGTCACTAAATTCAATGCTCAGTAATCGAAATTCATCAGGAAACAATGATTTGAAGTCGTGATAAACGAAACGTTGATGTCTGTTGATTGCTGATCAACCACTATTTAGTTTTTAAGAAACATTTTGGAGTCCTTATAATCTTCACTTGATAGTCAAATCAAGTTGATTGGACAAAATTTTGGTGTTCAAGCCAGTTAAATGCGTTTTGAAGTGTATTGGATCATCAGTCAATTTTGGAACGCATTCGAATACATTTCCTTGTTCTTTTTGGCAGAAAATAATTTTAATTAACAAAAATTCATCAGAGTTATGAAATTGTCCGAAATTCATACATACTTTGAACCATGTATAATGCAAGATTGACGAAAATAGTTCCTTCACTTCTCTGTTCGACTTCAGGCGATCATATCGAATAATTTCGATAAGATGAATTTAGGACGGTAATTTTCACTATAATTTCAGAAGTCCTTTGAACCGATATCCAAAACAAGTTTGAAAAATCTTAGACGGGAGCCCAAAATGGTTATGACCACATACAGACCCTACCATCTCAGTTTGGATTCCATAATTTCATTCAATGAATTCAATATTTTTGTTGGAAAAACCATTTATTATGAAGTCATTCATTTTTCCACTTGTATGTTGGGTTCGTTGTGATAAATTCCTATGAATAAGAGTGCAAGTGTTGAACTTAATTCTATAGTACCCTAGGTGCTCAACTGCAATAGAAACCTGGAATATACTTGTCGAATCCTTCTGAAGCTGGACACTGACCGTCCCACACTACTCAACTGTGGCTACAGAAAAAAAACACCGTACTGTATCGTACCGTACGTATAAAGTATATTGCAGTAACTTCGATAAACATTATATCCTATTTCTCTATTCTACATCAGCACCAACTCAATCAATAGACAACTTCTTGAATGTTCCACGCATTTCTGAATCTCTCGAACTATCATCTTGCCTCAGTTCTTCTCGTGATTTTGTATTTGAAACAATCCTGAGGTATTCTCGATTTTCTGTGAAGATTTCATCCCAATCAGCTGTAACAAAATTAGGATATCCTGAGATATGGCCACGTGAACTTGGGGCAAAATTGGTAGAACCAATTCTGGAACTAAGTTTAATATTTAGTACCTAATTGGTTCCAATTTGTTCCGTATGAACTTTTTCATGTTTTGTCACAGTTTTCGGGTATTTCATAATTCTATGATCAGGTGCTGACATTACATCCCACACCAACACTTTCAGATCTCGAAGAAAATTTCAATGCAAAAAATTAGTCCCCAATTCGTCCAAATTTGTTCTGCTGAAATCATCTCAGAAACTCCAATAAAGTTTTTTCAATCGCATTCATAACATTTAGTGCCAAGTCCACGTTCAAGACCAAAACTTCTCATTTTCGAATAAATATCAATTCCAATATCCGGTAACCAATTTGTTTTCATTTTTTCGGATGAAATGATCTGGATATCACTTGGTTTCAGAGTATTTAACTATTGTTTTCAATGAAGCATGAGGTAAGTAAGGAGTTTCAATTCTTTCACTTTTCTTCGCGCAAATAATTAGTACCCGATTTGTTTGAATTTTTCCCGTTGTAATGAGTTCCATAAAGTCAGTTATTTCCGAGTCATTAACAATTTTGTATTTTTCACACTTTGCAAATTTCAGAAAAAAGAAATTCCACCGAAATGTGATTCACTTTCCTATTCCGATTATCTCCTGTTCTTTCAGTTGATATTGGAAGCAAATTGTCAAATTTCGTGGTTATTCGAAATAACGAGATAATTTTTTCGATATCTAAAAAAAACGCGATCAGATTCAAAATTGGTAACTACTTGTGAAATACCAATGCAAAATTTTGTGAAACAATTCATTAGATCTTGATGAAATACACACATATGCCAAATTTTTTGGCTATTACCAAAATTCTTCGAAAAATACTGCTCCAATCGTGATGCAACTAGTTAAATGTTGCGAGGATCCATCTGTTGAAAAATTCTCTTTTTTTTTCGACCTCCTAATAATTAAATTTGACACAGACCTTGGTTATAATCATAATGATATTCAGTAAGAGCCTTTCAACTTTCAATTGGATCCGATATTTTTCCTCAGAGATATCAGAAAAAAAAAGTAATATGTCGTTGTTAATTCGAAATTTTGAGATGATATCCTCAATATCTGAAAAAAATAATGGAGCGACGAGATTTAAACCAAGTAACTAGTTGAATAATATGAAAGCACAACACGATACAATAAATCGGGGAAATTTCGTTGGTGAAACGAAAAAAAAATCCCCAACATTTTCCAAATGTTTCCGAATGTTTTCTCTTTCTTTGATTTCATTCTTATTTTCAGAGATTTAAAAAAATTTGAAATTTCTCGACAATTTGAATATTTCAAATTATTTCTCCCAATATCTCGAAAAGAAATGACTACTAAAAAAGTTCTGCTCCTAAGTTCGGATATCATATGCTGTGTTGTTGGGTTGAGGCAACCAAATTAATTATATATTGAAAAGTTGGCGCAATATATTTATTTCCTGTGCTGATATATTTATTTTTCGTCCCGATATATTTATTTCCAACGCAACACAATACATTCATTAGTTGAGTGAGGGGTAATCCAATTCTTCTTTATTTCGACCTATCCCAAATCGTCACGGTAGGTCGCGCTAGCAGCGTTCAGTACAGTTCCCAGCTCATGGCAACATGGCGTAGGTAGTTATTGGTACATAAAATTGCTGATAAAAAGCAATGGTTGGGAAAGTTATCTAACTTAGAGAGTTCTATTAACTTTTTCCTACCTCCATGGTACCAAGTTCAGAAATAAGAAATAATAGCGATAGAAGATCACGATGAAAATAACAACACCATATAGTTTTAGCAGACTACAAAAAAATTCCAACGTCTGTAGACATGTACTAATAATAACAAATTTAAGTTTTGATTGTGCTACTACAATAAGCAAAGCACCAACCGAATTGAGTAAATTGTAGTCTAGTATTAGGAATTCTATTTATAACAATATTCACTTATCTACAAGATAGGTAACGAAAAATCATATCCGTGAATAAACTTGCAATTGTAGGTTATGTTTTGTTCTTCTTTGAATATTATGATGGATGGAAATTGTTACTCAAAATGATCTTATAATATATTTTCATGAGTATTATTAGATCATTGCTTACTTATTTGATATCCAAGGACAACATGTTACGAAAAAATAAACGGTTTATGTTTTCAATATCGACAAGAATCCTGCTGAACCCTCAGGAGAATTCGATATCTATTAACCACTCTGTGCTAGGTTGATAGATAATAGATAACTACGTCGTTTATTGTACTAATGGCTTCTCCATGGTGCCATATAGTCGGAACGGTACTGAACGCGGAGTGACCTCTCGTGACAACTGGATAAAGGTCGAATTAATAAATATTTTGGATACCACGAATTTGTATATGTGCAACACTCATCTCATGAATATATTGTGTTTTTTCGAGAATAATTATATTGAAACAAAAAATGAATATATGGACACACAAAATGAATATAATGTTTCAACTAATAAATATATTGGCTCGATAATACATATATTTGAAAACACACTTTTGTCCCAAACGGCGCCTCATCTTTTTGAGCCCAAACGATTGAAACAAAGTTCACTTATCAAATTAGCCATGCTTGTAGTATTAAGTGGTATGCAAATATTCTGAAAGTTTCCACGATTATTTTTAATATCAATTTCAACAGTAGAAAGCAGGACAGTTGATTGCAGTATAGCATAATTTGAAGTGCTGCATTGCAGTGCGACAGTGTCTGGACCAGAATTAGGAAATGGTGTATCCATTGTATTCAGGGTCCTATTTTTCGTCGAATTTTCAACTCTCCCTGTTCAACCTGAAGGGATCGCCATAGGAGCAGCTGTCTTAGATGCAGCAGGTTATCGGAAATTTAAATGCAGTGTTGTATGATGCTGATACTGATATTTTTTGCACGTAATTGACGATTGGCAGTTTCGGACATGGTGTTACTAACGCAAGCAGTACACACAAAGGTTATTACGTTTCACAAATGCATCTCTGTCGTAATGAATTTTGTCCAGAAAGATATGGCACCTTGTATGACGTATGAATCTGAGCAAACAATACATTTTACAGATCGCCAAAAGAAGTTGAATGAGCTGAAGTCGTTGGAGACCTCTCGAAAAAGGGCCGTTACTTTTATCCATAGTAGTTACCTGAGAGTTTGTGTTTTATGTTTCGAAAGTGATGTACAGATTCCAAAGCCTTGAATGATCAGTTAGAAAAGTTTTTAGAAGATTTATAGCATTTAATTTTTGCAACAAAATATTGCACATTACAAAATCCCATGAATCAGTATCAAATTTCGAAACATTAAGTACATCAAAATTTTCTCAAAATATGTCTCAAGAATGCCTTAACTTCATAAGAGAACATTTCTGTAAACATTGAGCTATGTTCATTTTATTAAAGTTGGTTGTAGCTAAAAACGTCTATTCTGATATCTACTAATGAGGGCATCATACGCTATTCGATAATTGTCCCCGACCATAGAAATAGCTTTCAGTAAATTGAAGGGTTCGTTTCCTAAAGATGTCGAAAACTACCTACCTACTAAATTATTACATTTTTAGTTTACCTTCGAAAACCATCAAATAAATTTGGGCAATTTTCTAGAGCTATTGCTGAAGTGTTATAGGGGTTGCTATTGGACTGCCAGAAAAAAATTGAACTGTTCATTATCGGCACCCAGAAAAATTATTTGATCGTGAAAAGCTTGAAATTCTTCGTCTTCAATCTCCACGAATTCTGTCCTAGCAGAAAAATTCTTTTCATAAACTTGATCATTCAAAGAACTCCACCATACTCATAAATATCTTTTAGTCGATTCAAAGGTGTTCTACGTTTCAGCACTTATTCCCTCATTACTGACATATTCGAATTAACAAGTATACAACCGAAAATAAAACTCTATAAGAACAGGTTGAAATTTTTTTTTCAAGTCGAATAATTGCAGATGATAACACTGCATAATACATTTTCAAATTCCCAAAGGCGAACTCAATATAAACTCCAAATTTCGAAACAAATTCGGAAAGAAATGAAAATCACGAATAAAGTTGAATATTCCTGTAGAATTGGATGTAAAATAACACCCATTTATGTGAGTGGTTGAATAAGATAGGCATTTTTTCGTTTTTCTCAATAACGTCATCAAAACAAGCGAATGTCGAGAGCATCTGACCAATGGAAAGCAAAGGATTCCGTGATTGTCGGTACGCAAATGAGACCAGAAGAGATAGGATCTTAAAGACCGAATTCATGAATGAGATTGCGAACGCTTTCGATTTGACAACAATATGTGCAACAATTGAAACGATAAATATGTCACTTCAAAGGGGAAGTTACAGCACCTTTCAAAATGGTCGCCTCAGACTGAATTAAATCTTCTGAAAATTTAGAAATCATATAAAAGCTGATACACACCGGATAGGTCCAAAATGTTGTAAACAGACCATTTTTTCGAAGGACCGTAATGCAAAATTTATCAAGTAAACATCTTTCCCTGGCGTGAATGCAATTTTTCATATTCATTATAATAAGGTATGAAAATATAGAGAAGAAAGTTAGGAAAATTGGTATTTTTTTGACCTCAAGATCATGAGTTTTTTCCGGAAATTTCAAGAATTAGCTAGAGATGAGCAAGAGCTGTTCATTTCTGGCGATTCCATAATGCATTATTTCAGAAAACCAAAAAGCTATTCGATCAGTCTAAAGAAACAGTATATCATGGAAGTGAGCAGATTTGAACATATTGTGGATTGAAATATATTAGAATGGGGTTGGTTCTGATCTTTTATGACTTTTTGATCATTGACACCCACCGTGTTTCAAGATTCGAGCATAATTTGAATATTGATATTGCTGCTAATTATTCTAGGTTCATCTATGGGACACCACAGAAGCTATATGCTTGAGTGAGTTAGAAGAACGAGTGGGTTCTGTGGAGACTTCGATAGATCAGGAACAGCATTGCCTATTCAGCTTTCCCTTTAAACCCAAAGAATGCTTTTTCAGGGACTTGAACCTCAGATTTTACGATCATGAGGCAGAGTCCCGGCTAGGTACGAGCTAGGTGGATCTCTGCGGTAAATTTCAAAGGGCAAAATATCGCCTAATTATTTTTCTATGCTTTCTTACAATTTTTCTGTTTTCTTCAAACAGGTTTCTGGAAAAGTGACAATTCTTAGGATATATTTGACTTTCAGTGGCATTTCCGGGTATGTCACAGTGCTCGGCTCTGTGGTTATAGTGTAAATTCTGGTTGACAGCCCACAAAAAATTTCGAATGACTTGAAATTGATTCACTATAAAGATTATTCTGAACGTTATATAGAGCACTGAAAACGATGAAATACAGCATGTTTGATGTATTATCAGAGAAAATATGAACATGACACCAAACATTTCTTTATACGGTACAATAGGAGATATACAGGGTGAGTCTTTGACCTTGCAGAATATTTTAACAGAAGATTCTTGAAGCTGAAAGAAACACATTTGTCCTCTACCATTTTTTCCGATTCGGCCAAGATAAAAAGATATAGGCATTATAAATTTTCACAATGGGCTAGCCGCCCCTGGAAACCTGAACACTGAAGTTTTTCCAAGCCTAAGATATACCATTCAAATCTTTGAAATAAGCAACTCTCTTATGAAAACAAGCGTCAACTTACTTTTTACATTCCAGTTGGCGAAAAAAGTTGTATTTATAGTACAATAAACAAGTTAGGTATTCCAAATTTCGTGGGCGATATAAGTTGAATATTCTTCTTTTCATTTCATTTTCGATAATGAGGACTTCATCCAGCTATCACTCATATTAGCTTTGAGATTAATCTTCAATTTGTAATTATTAATTTTCTTTGTTTATTTCATTTTCCCCAAGAATTATCAAATTCAGACATAACCCATTCAAACTTTCATTTTCATAAATAAATAAAACATATGTACCTTATTTATCTATGAACGTACGAACGTTGCCAAATTGACGAACAGAAAGAAAGAACTTTTTGAAATCAAACAACACACAATATGCTAATTCTATGTATACACTTGTATAGTCTATGATTCTGAACTGAACTATAAATCTGTGGCTTCGTGGTTTTAAGGTTATGTCATGGTGATGGGTTGTTATGTTATGAAAGCGCAGTTGAAGAATACCTCAAAATAAATACTATCAAAGTTCTGTACATAATTTCAAGAAATTTCGGTCCGCAGAAAGATTGCATTCAAACCAGTAAGAATCCCCATTATCATGGAAAAGTGAGAAGTTAATCAATTATACCACAAAAATTAGCTCGAAATTGAAAAGGAAGCTTCATGAATGGATTCAGGACCGAATCACCACTGTATAACACAGATATAGTTTTGGGATGGAAGCCTATTTTGGAGAAACTTCTCATTTCGTCTTGGTGATAATAATTGTAGTATGGAAGACCTGATGAATACATCACTGGAATTGTATGGATACAAAACAAATAACTTCAAGATGTTATGTTCATTCAGATTGAAGAGATTTCTGTATAAAATGAAGAGCGTTTGGATCGTGACAACTATCCCATTGTCAACCAGATAGGCAATGGAAAGACAGAAAATTAACTCAACCGAACATGTTCCGATGTGGATCGACTACCCAAGGATAGAACTTGTTCTACATTTTGTTGTTTGTAATTTATTTCGAATTGACCTTATAGTCAATTGAAGATTATAAAAGCCCTAATGTTGCATCTGTATAATAAAAACACATTTTATATGGATTGTAAAGCATTTTGTGAGCATGAATTGAAATTGGTGTTCATTTGAAGATCGGCAACCACAAGGATAGAATAGAATAGAATAGAATTTTATTAATCCTTCGAGACATACAAGTATGTATAGGACAAGTCAAAATTAAATTTCATTTGTATCATATATTCAGTGTAATGAATATGTAATTGAAGATTATGATAGCACTGACATATCAACTGCCGACTAATATTGCAGTAATTTGATAATTTGCAAGATATAATGTTATTTGAAATAGTACTGAGAAGTTCTCTGAAACCCCTGTTTTTTCCATTCCATGCATTTGTTGAATTTCATTCTGCTGTTTGTTTTCAGGAATAAATGAGCCAAATGTAGTTATACTTATAATAAGTGCTATCTCTGATGTTGATACTCTAGGCTTTAGAAGACAAGAATAAATGTCAAATACTGCAATTTTTAGTTATATCGTTTTGAATGAATATCATCTGAGATTGAATATCAGTTGATCAGTTCCATTATCACGAAATTTCACTCGTAAAATCACTATAAACTCCAAATAATCGCTGTTCACCAATGAAACCAATAGAAAGTATTCCTTCGTCTCTCGGTGTATTTATGTTGCATTTCACAATAACTTGGCATAGTGCTTCACCAATTCTATTAGTATAAATCATTTTAACATGTTAATTCGTCCTAAAAATGTTGAAAATGCTGTATTTCATAACATGAACAAACCGGAAAAGTGAACGGAACCAATTTAAACTGAATTTGAGGTTAGACGCACCGAAGTTTGCGCGAGTCGGAAACGGAGTAAAAAAATCCAGGGAGTGCAACTACTGGGTAGTTTCTATACTGTGCTAAGAACTACGTTCAGTCACAGAATATTGACGTTCAAAATTTTACATCTTCGTCAATATTTCGGTTAATGATTTGTTATCCGAAACTCTACATTTCAGATGATACTTATTATTATGTTTAATATATTATATTATAATGCATAATAAAATGAAAATCGTACAAATAATTATAAATTAAAAAAAAAGTTTGTAACAACTGATTGTTCGCGAGTCTTCTATGTTGGTCTGTCATGCGCATAGAATGATTAGAAAACAATTGAAATTCGAAATTCATATTCCATGGTAACATGATTTTCAATTGAATGGTTTATTTATTGATTTAATTCAAGCACTTACTGTAAGTAGTTGAATGTGGGAAAGTAGGGCTCCTGGCGATCAACCCTCTAGGAAAAAAAAATGTAACGCGCTTAAAGCAATACTTCGATAGTGGTGTGGAAATTTGCTTGAACATTAGGAGTATTTAAATTGTAGAAGTTGAGGTGAGCTTATTCATATTACTCCACTTTCGAACTAATAGCCAATTTACAATGGACATAACTTTACCGTAAATTTACTTATACATGAAATGTAAGAATTAAACAACAGAAATCATAAGGAATAAGAATGGAACTGCATTCGACTTATGGAAATCAAATGCAAAGTTGAGCTTATTGTGAAGATTTTGGTACTTATGAATTTGGTAGTTTCCTCTTTGATTTTTACGTACGAGTTGCGGGATTCTTACGGTTACGTCCATTGTGAATTGGGCAAAGTCTGCTACTTTGCTTACAAATCAATCCAAATAAAAAATGCTAGGATTCCATTCTCAACTTTCAGACATGGCAACGCGGAAAAATTGAATTCTGTGAATTTTTTGAACAGAGTTGCATTCAGCCAAGGTACCCAATTCTCGGAATTTCACAGATATTTTTTATTTTTGAATTTCTGATAACTCGAAAACGGCGCATCATACGAAAAAAAATTAATAAAATTCGTGGAATAGCATTCAAATTATTTCCAAAAGTTGGATTCTTTGAACTTCTGGTATTTTTATGAAATATTATGGTCATATTAAAGAAACTGGGAGATGTGGATAAAATTTTGTAATCCAGGAACATTCATCGTATCAATAAAAAACTATATGCCAAAAATCATCTCATTCGATGAGATCGTTCGCGAGATATAATCGAAAATTATTTTTTTTTATGGATTTTCAACAGTCTGTATCTTACGAACCAAGCCGAATCGGAAAAAATGGTAAAGGAAAAAAGTGTTTCTTTTGGCTTCAGGAATCTTCGGTTAAAATATTCTGCAAGGTCAAAGACTCACCCTGTATAATTTACCTCTTATATTATAAGCCTCAAGAAACACTCTGTTTCGCCATATAGGTGTAGTGAAAGTGACTTTCTTCGGAATGATAATGCAGAAAATTCAGACCACTATAATCGTCAATATTGCGCATTGTCAGATCAAAAACTTAATTAATTCTCTAAGATTGATGTGGAGAGTCGTGTGATGATTCGTGCCCACCTTCTTGGTTTTCAGTACAACATACATTAGTTTTATTTTTCTCTTCAATAAAACCTTTCAACCTTATTTTTCTTACTGAAATGATATCATTTTTCGATTTTATGAACTTTTGAGAATAATTTTAAAGAGCACATATAGTTCAATTGTTAAAAATACTAGATGAAGTTAATATTTACTTCATGGAACTATTTAATTATTTCAAATATTGAATTCAATTGATGAAGATTATCAATACAATCAATGACAATCCAGATTCATTTAGTATACCTTTACATAATGTCCTTCGATATCGATAAGAAACCAATATCGAAAAATATTATGTGAAGGTATTACAGAAAAATCTGTATTTTCAATGATTTTATTGATAGCTTTCATCAAGTATATTTGTTTGAATTCAATATTTCAAATGGGAAAAAAACTTGAGAATCAATATCAACTGTCATTTAATTTTTGAATTTCGAAAGTGTTTTTTAGCGCCTCTCATTTTTCAAGGAGAAAAGAAGGTGTAGAGCTAATGGAAACATTATTCTATGCAGAATTTATCAATCTTTCACGAGGGACTTCATCCGTTAAATTCTGTTATGGTGAAATGTTAGTGGTAACACGTGGTATGATTCTGAGATCTAAAGAAGAATAAATCAATGGTATTGATGATTCTGAAGCGAAAGATTGAAGATGAATCACTGTGTCTAGTTTTATTTTTGAATAGTATTTTATTTCGTTAGCTGTATCTAAATTTTTCAACTTCAATCAGTGTACCTCAGTAATAATTAATAATTTGTTATTGAAGATCTAGTACGCTGAAAACAATAAAATCTGAAAAAGGTACCAATATCAAAAGATATGAAGAGGTACCACAGAAAAATCTGTATTTTAAATGATTGTACTAATAGCCTTTATCAAGTAGACGCTTTCAATTTTAAAACATATAATTTGGTCGGTTTGTCTCCATGAACTACACGATTGTACACTTCTGTGAATAGTGTAGCACTTATATTGTTTGGTGTATTCTGTTGCAAACTTTCACTGTGTTCGTTACAAAAATATTGAAAGTTAAGGTTAGGCCACGAATACGCGTTCACGATGGTAATCGCGATGGCGTTCACGATGGCGGTCACGTTCTGCCAAAACATATATATGCGATCAGATCGCGAACTTTTTTCACAGTCTCTGTCAAAATCTCCAAAGAAACGACAGTATGTTTTATTTACCTCAAGTGCTCCAGTCTTAACGCTGACAGGTCGTAGACAGATCGCGAGAAGTGTGTGCTTCTCCACCAGTTCAATGTAAATATCTGATCGCAATCACCATCGTGAGCGCCATCGTGATCGTGACCGCATATGGAGACTCCGCCTTAGTGAAGCTACAGATTTTGAGTGAGTTATTTGCATAGAGTGAGATCATCTGTCGCCTCTGGTTCTATTTTGTTATCTAGGTAGCAATCATTGACTCAAAATTGTCCCATTCCGTTCTACGTTTATGTGATTCATTTGAACGCTTAGAATCCTCCCCCGCTACAACTTTTTGATATGATATCGGCCGAACCACATAACCTATAAAACGAAATGGTGGCGAAAACGAAAATCACATAGAATTTTGTAATATTCTGTTATATGTGAATACTCTCAACCATACTCACAATAACTGAGAAGTGGAAGTCAGTGGACTGAGTGTACAATAACATTTTCATTTGGGTACAACAAACAAATCTATAGTCTACTCTATTGCGTAAAGCCAACAGAGACGTCAGGAATCTTGGTCAAAGAATTCTCAAAAAGAAATGATTTTTCAATTTCATTCCGTTTTTCTTCAGATACTTTGACATATAAATCCTCAAGAGAGTACCACCTAGGTTATTTGTATGGAAATGTTGTTACCTGTCAGTTCCTCAATACTAACCTCGTATTTCTCCTAATGATTTAAGATAACCACCATAGTCACTGGGTAGATATTTGGCTGGTATGGTTTCCTTCAAAGATTTTTCGTCCTCGTGGAAATGAATCTACAATAGTATTCACAACAAAAATAAAGGGGGGATGTAAAATTAAGATTCTTACCCTCGCCGCGAGCTTTTTTGGGAATAATGGCATGACTTTCGAGAACACTGTCTGACCTATTTTGCTCACTACATGCATTGCAGAAATCCTAGCGGAGAATGCCTTCTGTAATTGATTCATGGAAATTAAAAAAACAGAATGAGACATAATGAACATATTTGTTCAGATTGCATCCTTTCGAATATGCAATCCAGACTCAATCATTATGGACCGAAACCAAATTATGAGGACCGTATCGTTCAACGTTCGAAGAGATGCAGCTGAAGTTGATATAAATTTTTCATATCGGAAAGCGTAGAGTCCGTATAAATATATTTTGTCATATTTCAGACCAGTGCTGCTTTCTTTCTAATGTTACAGTGGTTCCAACAAAGCTTGACATGAAACATCAACTGATAAAGGATAGTCTCAACAAAATATCAAGTATACCGTAACAATTCACTATAAGTGCTACCTCCACTGGTCTTCGGTGTAACCAATTGTAATGTATCTGGACAAGATTGATACTTGAGTGTCACTGTAGATATAACAGATATGAATTTTCTCATTTTTTACTTTATTTGTCGTACTGTATTGTATTTTCTTCATCGTGAACTTATTTGGTTGCCTAACTTGAAGACGTCAAACCTAAAATAAATCGATTCGACTGTCAACCGTCAACATTATTAATCATCAATCACCATTATAGCCTCCGAAAATGTTATAAAGCAACTGTAATATATCTTGTTATTTATAAGCCAAAACTATCTTCTGAAGTATCACCTCTGTCCTTGCACCATTTTTGTCTGTGTCATTGTGAAAATAAGCCAGAGTGATATTGAGCAACTTTGGGTGGACTGTCTTTGTGTTATTTGTTATCCACCAGAGGTGACAGCCACGAAAACTTTATAGAAGAAGCCAATTTCCCAGTATCCTTTTCTTGGAAACCCTTTTCTGCTGCCAGCCAAGGTGTAACTCGCCTAGGTTGCTTCTTGGGCCCATTAGGGTAAGTAATTGCATTTTTACTCGTCACTTTCAGTCATCTTCGAGTTGACCTGACCTGTTTTCAAGGCAAAACCAAGGGAGAATGGCTAGGATTCATCGATATATTTGATTCGATTCAGAGGTTTCACCTTTTAACGCCTGCTCTTTCCAGGGAGGAGGATTCTGTCATATACAGCTTTGAATTTAATTCGGTCAATTATCCTCCAGTCTATAAGGCACTCTACTTCTTTCATCAAAACCCTTCTGGGCTGTCGGATCTTTATTTAAACCAAATATGCTACAGTTATCATAAAAACCATCAAGGCATTGTCCTAATTATATCTATCTATCTGACCACCTTTTATTTACCTTGGCTTTGTGCAACCTGAATGTTCCATATCGTTAGTTGCTCGAAGGGCAGTTATCCTGTGTTTACTTTTTTACTCTGGCTCAATTGCTCGGATTCACCAACCGATTCTCTTCTCTGCATCTGCTGTCCCTTCGTTTTTCCTCACGGAAATGACTAACGTGCCTCTCCGTCCCCTCCATATTCAGAGCATACAACCCACGCTGTCAGATCTCTGGTTTTAAGGGGTAAATCGATGGGTCTCGGGATGGCATACCGCCAGAACCCTAGAACACCAGACTTAAGATTTTTTTCGAGCTTCGCAAACTCCATCTCCCCTTCATTCTTGCCCCTCCTCCGAGGGTGGTCATCTTGCGGTTTGCTAACCCTCTTCATCTCTTTTCGTCCACTCGTCTGTTTTTTCTTGTCATCTGTCTTCATCGCCGCGGTCTTCTTTGCGTCAGACCAATTATTCTGACAACCTCATGCGTACTGCTTGGATTTGTCTAGATGACCGGCGAAATGCCATGTTCGGCCGTGCTTTTGTTGATTCAGGCTGTCAACATACCCTCATCACCCAGGAGTGGGCATTCGCCTTGAAAATGTTCAACTTCGCACCTTAAGGACAAACAATACCTCGAATATAACATAGTGAGTTTCGGATGCCAGAGTTCCATTTTTTCAAAAACAAAAAACTTTTTTGGTGCAAGTGGTTGAAAAAATCGTGCGAATATGCAAAGTTGCCTCTTTTTTATATTCAAGAATTTTCGAGGAAATTAGACTGAAATGAAGTGAAAAATAGAAGAATAACTAACATTGCGCATTTCCATAGAATAATTCAGTATATCCCAAAAAATCTTCAAAAAATACTCGCTAACGCCTGCAGAACGACATCTCGTTTTCTCCTATTAACGTCGAAGTTCCTCCGCATTCTAAGATTTCACGCATCTATTGCCGAAGTTAATCAGTTACACCACAATGCAGGTGTCCAACCTTGATATATCAACGAGGTTTGCGGTGAACGACGAAGCCAATGAGAAAATCTACGCATTAATGTAAGCAGATTTCTCCGAAGAACCCACTATGATTGAATGTTTCTCTTCGTATCTTGGACTCAAGCGTTTTGTCGAAGTTTCATACTGAATGCCCGAGGTCCAGCTTTCCCTCGTTCAGGTTGTCTCTTTTTTGTTGAGCTCCAGGAAGCAGAAACCCGTTAAATACGGCTAGTTCAATTTGTTCATTTCGCTGAGGATTCAGAACTCTTTCTTTCGTCGGAGGTGTTAGAGGTCACCTTTCAGCGACCTCATTACCATATATCCACAAACATCCTGTTCTGCCAAAAACCAATCATCTCACCAATCTGATCATTGATGATACACATAATCGTCTTCTGCACACCGCACCGGTGCTTCAGCTACTCATTCGTTAATTCATTGACTTTTCTGGATTTTGGATTGACATAATGTAGTAGATTATTGTCTACGCAAATTCTACCTAGGCTTTTCCTGCTAACATAATACAGCCAATGGGCAATCTTCCACTACAGCGGCTATCTTCGGCTATGGCTTTTTCCCACAACTTGCGTTGACTTCGCCGGTCTATTTAGTCAGATGAGTGCACGATCACTCGAAGCCTCTAGCATTTATGCAAATCTGAATGTCTTCATCTGCTTCACTACCAAAGTCGTTCATATAGAATTAGAGTCTGAGCCGTCCACCTCAGCTTTCATTGCTGCATATCGTCGCTTTGTTGGACGCTGAGGTCATAGTTTCGTTATCTTTTCGATATAACTGGATCAACTTCGTGGGTGCACAAACCTACCTACGTGACCTTGGCCGCTTATTGCCTGCTCCACAACATCAGCAAAGTCTTCGTGATGCAGTTTCGTTTCTCGAAACTGACTGGCGATTCAGACTTTGTGGGCCTTTGGAAAGCCGGTATGAGGATTTTTTCGCCGTCTGCATTCAGGTTGATACAATCCTCAACTGTCACCCTCTGTTTCTCCCATCATCTGTCCCTTCTGATTTTGAAGCCCTTCTTCTAGGGCATTTTCTGTTTTTCTCCGTGTTCAGTCAGTTTCTGTCAGTTCCGTGTCTCTTATCTGTCTGTCTTTTCAGTAAATAGTCCAATGATTTCAGCAGGACTTCTGGAAGCGTTGGCATCAGAAGTATAACCTACAGCAAGGCCACAACTGGTGGAATTTATCTACTCCTATCCTTCCAGGTACTGAGATGACAATCCTTCTTCTTTTTTAGGCTATCGGCTGTATATCATCTGTTTTCGCAGGACCTTATTTCACAATTCGTGTAGCTGATGTTGTCACTGCTTCTGGGATAAGTCAACGACCAGTCGTCAAATTGTGTCTACTTTCAGATCATTAGGTTGCTACTGGCTTCTTTTGTCTGTTTACTCCTTTTAGTTTACCTTAGTGGAGTTCCCCTTTTTAGGGCGGGTGTCATGTTCAGTAGTGAACCTGTTGGGTTGCCAAACTAGAATCAGTAAAACTGCTGACAAATAGGTCTCTTGTATGTAACACGAATTATCATATTTGCATGTTTTTCTCATTGTATATCGATATAAATCATAACGTATGTTATCTCACACTCCAACAATTCGCTAATTTCGAATAATTCGGTATTAAAAATCGTCAAATCGGGACGCAAAACCAAAGTGGGTGAAACTCGGTAGATCGCCTCCTACGTCATTCGTTATTCCACGATGCGCCGATCGATATAGCCCGATGCTGTCTATTGGCTTGCTAGAGAAAAAAGTATACGAGAAGAGGGAGACAGTGGATATATCCCCATACGTCACGGAAACCGCGAAGCTTCGTCCGTTTAAACAACCGACATGCGGAGCCATATTTCAAAGAGCATTTTCTCGTTAAAAATTTTAATTTCTGATGGCGGTTAAAGTTTTTCAGTGGTCTTACGGAGAGAATATTCGATTCCAATGATAAAAAAAAATCATGCAAGAGACCTATTGGTTCGACTGTCAACCGTCATTATTATAGATCATCACCATGGGACGTTCCGTAAAGGCAATATAGAAACTGTAATATATCTTGCTATAAAATAAGATTTGTTTAGGGGCATAGAGACTCTAAGTTTGGAGAATTGAAGGTGAACTCTTTTCTCTTCACCAAGCTTTCGTAATATTTGTATTACTTCATCAGGGTTTCTAAAAAATACAGGACATAGTTAATAAAGTTGACAAATAGATCACAAATAGACAGTTTTGTTTTCTTACCGAAAGTGAGGTCAATTTAATTGGCACTTTAACGACGAAAACATCAGCATTTCAATAATGTGTGTCCGATTTCATATTCTTAGTGATTTCATTTGAATCATTTCATGTACTAATCTTTTGTGGTAATTCCTTTCAGTTTTCAATATTTTCATATTTTGCAAATCAATTTTATGGTTCCGGTCATGCGCTTGTGTCGCTAAGGCGCATCTATCTTCAAATGTGGTGATGTCAGATTTATGGAGTATTATTCTGTTTCTAACCCATTGTGATGTCCGACCTATATATGTTCCTTCACCTAAAGACTCTTAACGTATATATCTTGCTATATATAAACCAGAGCTATCGTCTGATTTATCGCCTCAACATTGTGAAAATAAATTGGAGTTATATTGAGCAACTTTAAGTGCAGTGCCTTTGTAATATTCTTTATCGACCAGAAGTAACAGCCAATTTCCCTACTTCCCTTCCTTTAGAACCTCCTTCTGCAGCCAGACCAGTGGTGACTCACCTTGGTTCTTCTTCATCCGTTAGGGTAAGCAATGGCATACTCAATCGTTGCTCAATACTCACAATAATAATCATCTGAAATTGATCCTTAACTATAATGGCGATCACTTATTATTGCATTGTTCTGTATTGTTTTGAGTGGTGATGTAGTGTTTTCTAATGTACTGTATTGCATTGTAATGTATTTTATTGTGTTCTGCCGTGTCATATCTTGTCGTCTCGTCTCGTATCGTTCTGTGTTGTTCCATAATGAGTTGTGTGGTATTTTAGCCGATTCACCTAGGTTTTTCTGGGTAATCCCTACCCTACGAAGATTATCTGAGTGAGGAGTCTGGTTGTCTTCTGCGTGGGATCTATCACCGCATTCTAAAGTCACCGTCAGAAGAAAGTTAACATAACATCAAATAACTCTCCCCTAACAGTTGTGAATTTTTCTCTTTAGTCCGATACTCCAATCCCTCGACTTATCAATCATGAGGCAGTGGCCTCACCACTGTCACTGTTATTCAATATCTTACTATTTCAAGTGAGATATACACTCGAGTCATCACGGCTTTGAACCTACTTAAGGATGAATTTCATCCATATTATAAGCTCAGACCCGCTCCGAAGGTATAGAATTTTTATGAGACCGAAAATAATGAGTGGAATTGAAGTACTCAACGTAATTAGTATTCAGTAGTTATATTCTCGATTGATTCATGGATGTTAATTGGATGAGGTTATCAAAACAGGTGTTTTATATTCACCTTCATTTATCAGTAGAAAATTATTCAAATCCATATCTTTATTTGATGAACAGAATCATTTCGGTATATTATATCCATTTGGAATTTCGACCTTCTCATTTGAGCTCCAAATCTCCTTTATAAATATAGAGTATCTGGATCTGTCAGAAAGAAGTATCTTATTTACTTTACAGTAACTTAGATACTTTAAAGTATCTAGGTTTCTGTATCTGTTCCTTTTTTCTGTTGACGAAAAGTAACTAGTATCTCAGATACTTCTCTCAAAGAACTGTATCTTGTAACCTCTCTCAGACGAAAGTGTGTGGAGTTATCCGGCTTTGTGCCGTTGATTTTTTTTCATTTCAGTTCAGAAGATATTCCACAAAATGTCCGAAATAGGCTAGCCCAGCACTTTTAGAAAAACTGGATTTCAACTGCTAAAATATATTGTGCTTAACATAATGTTTACTCAGTTGTGCGGTTAGAATTTTTTTGAAAATCCATTCAATATTCCAAGAAATCATAAATAATAAATAACAATAATAAACAGCTTTGTTTTTCTACAGGTAAAAACCCAATTACAGAAAAATTAACAAAATGAAGTTTTAATTAATAACTCAAAAATAAATGATCATTATATTCTACAACTGAGAAATTTCTGTTTAACAGTGTTCAAATTGTCAACGAAAATATCACAGGTCTCACACAAGTTATTCATTAGGCTACACATATGTTGAATGGGTGCTCGAATCATACAATTATTCCTACGGGGAACCAAATAAAACAAAGGCAAATCTCATGTTGGACCTTGGAACATAAAAGTTGAGCCTCTCCAGTAGGTATGGACAATCAACACCACCGTGAATCAGCTTGTATAGAAAGGTGACCGCCTGCAAACCTCGCCGATCAACCAGAGAGACAGCATCGAACTTACACAAGAGTACAGCATGGTCAGCACCTCTCGAGGGATAGACACCTTCCTCTCTGTATGAGAGAAATTTATAAAATCTCCGCTGAACTTACTCCAAACGCTGACCGTGACAGGAATATATAGGCTGCCATATAAAAGCGGCATACTCGATTTCTTTCTCAATAGGACATTAAATAGGAGAACAAGTGTTCCTGAATTCTGGAAATGTCTTGCATTTCTAACTATGAAGCCATACAACATAAAAGTAGTACTCAGCAGGTCATTAATGTGAGGAACAAATGACATCTCACCGTCAAACAGAATAATGAAGAATTTACTTCTCAAAATGAAGTGGAAAAAATTAGTGCTGACTTGTGTCGTGTGTCACGAAATTTCATAGGGTTTTCCGAAAACTCGCAAGAGTGACACTTAAGCTAGCCCTGCACTTTCGGTTTCTCGTGCCGTTGAATTGTTCACGAAAATCCTGCTAATTTTTCAAAAATAACAGATTTTGGAAAGTACATATCACAGCACCTTCGTTTTTATGTGTCAAAAATCATTTGATATTGTTATGCTACATTTATACCGACTTGTGCCGGGCAGGTTTCCTGAAAAAGCTTTCCACTCTTCCTTCGAACGGTGAAAAAAAATTTGCTCCAACTAAGTGAATAAACTTTTATCTATCACTCCATAAATCATTTATTGTTTGTTTGAAGTAACTCACTTCAAGGACGTTGCTTGAAGGCTTCACTACGCCAAAATTTCCATCTCGAATTCTGGCATCAATGAAATTAGAGCATCAAATTCTCCTATTCTCTAAACTAATTCAGTCCAGAAAACAAAAAATATATTACTTCATTTAAACGTGAAAGAACTCGAATCCTTTATTTTAAGGAACTTAAAAAGCAGGTATCTAATCTTTTTTGAAAAGGAACTTTGAGATGCGTATCTAGTTCATTTTTTTGAGGATTATCTAGATACCCAAGGGATCTTCGAATACTCTTTCAAAAAGTAACTCATCTAGTATTTATACCCATTTTCAAAGTATCTTCACAGCTTTGTGTGTATCTGAGTTTTTTCATCACTAAGCAGTTTTGCTTACGTCTAACCGATGGTTTCGAACACATAACCATCACAAACAATCTACTTGGAATTCGTACAATACATTCAATAATTCCTCCGATAGATTCATTCAAAATTGTACTTTTATCATTCATGATAATACAGATCGGGTCGAATTGAAATCCATTATATAATTAAAAAATAAGAGCTGGAGGTTTCGTGCAAAATTTTGCGCCTTTCCAACCATTAGAATATCACGGAATATGAAGTATTCCAGAAAAGTTTTTGAATTTTTCTTACAATTATTCTAATGAAACGATCATCACAGAATTTGACACAAGGTGGCGTATCAACAAAGGCCAACTGATTACCAAGCTTCCTCGTGACCACATCCGTATTTCTCAAGTCATTTTGGTACCGAGAAAATATTCACGAAATAACACATATCGATTTCCACCAGAAATAAATATTCGATCGAGATAACAATCAGAAAAATTTTGTTAAATGAGGACTGTGAGGTCTGTGTCAACTTTCTCAGAAATCTGGTGAATACACTCCGATAAACGAATTCATTGCAACAAAAGTTCCGATAAATTTTGGAATTTTTTTTTCAATTGTCCGTTAGTATTATCCTCAGAGAATATTTCGCGTTGGTATTCTTCCATTGAAAATTGAGCTTATATCTGGTCTCGTGAGCTTTTTTTGAGCTATCGAACAAATAATCAAAAAATCGCCAAAAAATTTTACATTTTTTTCCAACATCTCGCAAGATAAGCAAATGGCACTGAAAAATAAAAAAACCTTCGATGAGTAAAATTAAGGTATGTGCCATATTTCATCGAAGTTTGTTTAAAAGTTACGAGAAACAAAAATTCACTAATAATTTGGATTTTTTTTATTCAATTTACCATCCCCTCGGAATCTTTCGAAGAGTGGCTTGTCTTTTTTATACAACTAGTAACGAAAGTTAAACCAAGTACTTCGGTGCTCTATGAAATGATGAGGGAATAAACCAAAATATCAAAATTCAACGAAATCGGAAATATTTTTTTCGATATTTTCGAGAAGAAATATCGAATCAAATTAAAATTTGACACACTTCCGTTGAATTTTGACTTCAAGGCAAAATTGATTAATGTTTCAAAAACTTCTTCATGCAGAATTTTATAACAATTTCTGGGACTGCCGAATTAGATTGAAGCTAAAAACATCACCTTGAAATTGTAAGTATCCAAGTCTTTTCCTTCGAAAGTTGGAGAACAAACGGATCGCTGGACTGAAGAAAGGAGTTAACTTTGACCATGAATTTTTTTCAGTGAGTTGAACCTTAACGTATTGGACTAGCAGATTTTTTCAGAAAATTTGACGACAGACGAGGTTCTCTCATTGGCCATTGGCCATCGAGCACAATTTGGAAATTTGATCTAATACAAATTCCTAGTTTTCCTCATAACCTTTTTCGTCGAATTGGAAAAAGTCATTTTTCCTTCTCCTTACTCAATACAATATCATAAGATTCATCGGTTTGGGGAATATTTGCGATCGAAGGTTAACTAGATCTATTAAAATATTGGAATATATATCGTTAAATACTTTTTCTTCGTTTTTAGGTGCTTGTTCTGGAGAGAAAGATTTGGAAACCCAAGATAATCGGACGACACAAAGAAAGAATATAACCGTTCGAAATCATCAATTATTCCAAGATTCCCATAGACCACACCATCGTGTTATCATAGAGATTTATAATTGCACTCAATGCAATTATCACTGTAATGTTAACCTGATTGGATGAAATCAATTCACATCACACAAAATAACAATATTTGATTGGTTTCAGAGCTGTCTGAAAATTTTTATTGTATTGCTTTAGATTCAATTTTGATGGGAGATTTCTTGACGATCCAACCATCACTAAATTTGTTTTGTCATGAGAGTAAAGCAGTCAAAAGGGATTCAGGTTGGAATATCGAAAAATTTTGTTGGCGCATTCACCATTTATATCTCTAGTGTGAATGGTTTTTGACAACTTATTCGTCGATGTGATTATTAATATGTTTAATTCCCTATTGGATGCCGTTACAGGTGACTTCGACTCAGCTGACTTATCGTGGCGACTTTTTACACTGTCATATCCCAACTCATCCTCGCTTGTTATGCGAATTATGGGTCTACTTCATTTGATAGACAAACGCACAAGATAGTGCTTAGGTCAGCTTACATATTTGCTGGACCTTGTTCTGACCATTGCATTGATTCCAACTTCAAAGCGCAGATTGATCACCTTCCGCAACTTGGAAAATCAGATCGCGTCACTCGTGAAACTTGAATTCAGTGTTTTGCATTATCTGAGATTTGTGGTAAGAAAAAATTGAGCTGAACAAATCGATCTCCGATGTAGATTGGTTGGAACTTTTGAGAGATTCAAATGTTGAGGAGATGTGGCACAACTTCTTCAATGTGACCCAATCGGCAGTCGGTGATAACATAAAATCAGAACTCATTGACATCAATCCATCTAACATATGGATGAATCACAGCGTTCGTGAAATGATCCAGAATAAGCAGAGATTATGGCAGTTATCCAGGAGGTACAGGTGACCTGTTGCCTACGATGGACCGCGTAAATGCTTCTTGCTTAGGAATTGACTTACCCCCTAGTATGAATGGCATTCCGAAGAGGTTTTTCAGCTTTATTTGCTTTGCTGCCTGCGATCTTCGCCGAGTCTTTTTAAATTCCATTGATTTCCCTCAAAACAGTTGCAAAAATTGGTTATTATTATTTTTGAAAGGGGCGACAACCTCTTTCCTAATGAGTATTACTTTATGAGTCTCACCATTGTGACTTCGAAGGTTTGTGAAGTCTGATTATGAATCAGACTCAAAAGGATTTTGCCTCGTTGGTCCATTCTCACAAAGCTCCTGGAGAGTGTAAATGAATTCGATGGTGCCATTCGCACTGATATAATATATCTGGACTTCTCAAATGCCTTTGATCTTGTTCTTCACAGGCGCTCTCTATATCTCTCTTTCTCTTCCTTTGTCCTCTTCTCTCCTTCTACTTATATATCTCTCTGTCTGCCTCTTCGGACATACTTCGTGTTTTGAGATCACCATGCTCACAATTTGCAAATGACACCAAGATTTGCCAGTTCTCCCTACTTGGATAATTCATGGAGCTGGTCGAAGGATTGGCTGCTTCACCTGAATTACTTTGTTGCGAGAGAAAACCTAAGACTTCAGTACTTCCTTGGTAAACCTACTCTTGCAACCACAAATTCACATAAGGATTCAGGACTGACCATCCTATCTGATTCTAGCTGGTCCCAACGTAGCAAAAATCACGTCGTTTGCTAGAAGCTTCGTTTTCATGGTGTCGAAGTGTTTTTGTGGCTATCCTTCTGCTGTTTGTAGTGATGCATATATAAAATTCATATAAGACCGATCCTTAAATTTGCAAGTCCTGTCTGGCATCAATACCTTCGAGCTGATATGGTACAAATGGAGACGTTGCAGCGAATGGTTACACGTTTTTCTTTTAGTTCAATCACCCTAGCTACGAAAAGAGATTGCGCACTTTCGGCTTAACATCTTTTCAGGAACGCAGATTGAGAGGTGACCTCATATTAATTTACGAAGTTATCAATAGTTCGACAGGGTTGGTATGACACATTTATTTACATGTAACCTCAACAACTTACGAGAACAAGAGTGTGAACTGTGGAAACATAATTCTAGTACTACCCAAAAGCAGACTTTCCTTTCTATCCTAATTATTTTGACCTGAAACAGTTTGCCTGCTGATGATTTGTGTCTGACTAGTGTGAACCGCTTCAATAAAAGGTTTGACATTAATCGATTTCCCCCTCTTGTCCCTGATCATGTATGTTGATGTGTATGTTGACCTGCCATTTTCGCTTGCTTTCCTTATACTTCTTGTTTCGTTTCTGAGTTCTGTATAGCCTAGATGTTCTTTGTTGATAACTAATACCCTGTGGTTTTATATTTGTGATTTGAGTTCTTAAATAGTAGCCTCTGCTTCAAATAAATGAAGAATAATATCTGACGGTTGCTGGGTCTCGCTTATCAATTCCAAATGATATTGTGCAATGCCGTAATAAGTATCATGCAACTGGGGCCAGAATCCTCCAACGTTTTTGGTGACAACATTTTAAATCAGCTGGATGAAACACCAAACATTTTATGGAACTCTGGTTTCGCTCTGAATATTATTTTGCAAAAACCAATGAAGAATGGAGAATGTTGTATTTCACAGCATCTCGTACAGAATGAGAAGAACCATACTTAACAACAATTGAGTAGACTATGATTGAAACCACTGCATCTATATTAAATGCTAATTTTGGTATGAACCTCGTAATTCAAGAGCAGATTTTCCCTATCACCTTACCAACTTGAGAAAATGCTCTTACTCCTATGTGTTGCCCAGGTTTTCAAAATGTTGAGATGTGGTTCAATAGAAAAAAAAATAGTTTGGAACTTATAGGGGTCAAGCAAGATTGCTATATCGCGAGTCGGCTACTCGCTTAGTGTGTAACGTTACAAATCACTCCATTTTTGATTTCAGTTCAAATAGCGAAAATCGCTACAAAAGTAATTTCAATTTCTATCGCAGGAGAACTCCTCACTGCAGATCTCAATATCACTCGCCAAAGAACGCTCTCCGCGTTGACGGTTGAGTATGTGTTTAGAATGCGCTATCTGGCAAGTCGCATCGGATGAAGAGGACATCTTCATTTCTGGTAACTATGGAAAAGCTGAAGCTTCAACACATTGCTGGATTATATCGAATGAGCGTATCTTGTGACTGAAGTAGTGGGATTTTGAAGTTTTATTGTTTCTACGTAGATCTCGACAAAAATTTACTGTTTTTGTAAATGCCAAATTATTTTTTCTGATTTGTTACACAGGTTAACATATTACTTTGTTCAATATTGTGGATTTGAATTCTAGTCTAATTCCTATGGTCGAAGAACGTGCTCTCATTCCTGGGTTTTAGATATTTCAGATCATATTTAATACCTTTTGAATACTCAATACCTTGAGTTCAATAATATCTTGAGTCACTGGGAATGAGACCATGTGTTACAATCACTATCTTAAAGATTTGAAATTTGCAAGTCCCGGAGTCGAAAATTAGAAGAATATCTTTGAACTGGAACGCATTTTTGCTGGAATATCCCTGTACAGGACCCCATCTTTTGGAGAATATGTACCGGAGCTCATTGTGACTGAAATATCTAAGTTCTGAAGTGAAACACAGATCACCTTCCTGAATGGAATATCTTAGTCCCGGAGTCAAGAATTGGACAACATTGTTTGTACCGGAATATCTCAACACTTAGGATCGCTTTGAATGAAAAATCTGAAAACCACAGGATCTACTTGGTAGCCGAATATCTAAAAATTGAAGTCGAAATTCGACTTTTTTATCTTGGTACCGGAGTTACATTTTGGACACCTATAGTGCCGAATTCTCCACCATCTACCACTTACCATCACATAATTGACTATGATAAATATTTATTCGCATCCCGAATCTGAGATTCACTGTAAACCTTTGTGTTTTGTGAACAGACTTAATATTTTAATTGCTAAGTTGAAATAAATAGATTAGGCGTAAGCGTTTGCATCTTTACCATCACCTTAATGACTTGGGATACATTCAGGAGTGAAGGAGTTTTCACCTAGGCGCACTTTGAGGCATTTTACCCAAGTGGGATATTTCATGTGCGGACGAACAAATTTGCTAGTGTAATTCACTGAGCTAGTTCCACAGGCAAGCTAGTAAAACTTGATTTCAAGAGATGAAATTGTGAGTAGTTGGAGTAAGATAAGTGTAGTATTTTTGCGATATTTTCATCCAGACCAGAAGAACTTATCTCACCTCTTGCGTTCACGTTGCCCGAATCTGCGAAACGAATTTCTCGAAAATGATGAACTGGCGTAGGGTATCGCAATATTCCTTGCACTCTGGAAATACTCTAAGATACCTCAGCGTATCATCAAGAAAAACGTTGTCGATGAGAACCACAAGTGTTAAGGTACGGCCAGGGTACCTTAGGCAGATGTTATTTGACATCGGGAACCTCCAGATTGGGCGAATTTTTTACTCGCAAAATTTCTGAAATTATTGGCGCCATCAGAATTATACCACTCCATGATAACATTATGTTCAGTAACTTGTATTATTTTGGACTCCTATAGATTCAGGTGTGTCAGATCAATATTTTTATGGTATCAAATTTAGTAGTGAAATCATTTCACTGAGGTTCCGTAGAATAAACAAACCCCATTGATTATAACTTGATAATTTTGGAGTATGCGGGATCTTTGCGATGTAAAATATATTCGGGAAAATGTATGTTCAGCTCGAAGAAAGATTTCATTGAAAGATCCATGAAATTTGTCCTAAAACTCACCAAAGCAAATATTTTTTTATTCCGAATATCTCATAATTACACTCCAAGCAGTCCAGCAAATCCAGCGGATTTCTAACAAGGTAAATGATCAGATGGGATTCCCACTAATTTAGGCTTCTAAGTTTTTTCATGAGTGTGAAGGCACAAGTTTTTTGAAAGTTCACAGCTGAAACTAGCCGTCCATTGATTAAGTCGGTGGTGATGCGCAGCGCTGCACGCTGCGACACGTTATGTGAATGAGGAGGTTTGTCCGCTTTAGAGCGGTCGGCTAGGTCGTCACCAAGTTCTCGGCTGACTCTGCTTGTATTTAACACTGTGACAGGCCTGTCACCGGAGCAACCTGTTCTGAATCCCCCCAATTCGACGTGATTTTCAGTCAGAGGTCCAGCCGACGTAGCGAAAGCCGATAGATTCAATCCCAGTCAGAAAGTATTCTATCAGGGACCTCGAGAAGACTTTCACTGTTTGAATCAATCGAACAGGGACATTCAAAGGAGTGACTTAGCCTTTCTTTGACAGCAATAATTTTTTTCTACACCAGACGTTTACGGTGATGCCGAACGCAATGATATAATCGCACGCTTATGTTTCATTCCAAAGATGATATCCTTTCATATTTCAGTTACATAATGTAACCGAGGAAAATACCTAAAAACTCGATAACACACTGTACCTACACGAGGTTCCATAAATTCGAAGATAATCTTCAATCCGAAACTTATCGAGAAGCATCATCTCAACACGTTCACAATGTTTCAACCAAAATCTGAAAATATCGTTTTCTCTCATTCCATTTAGCTGTAGCTGAAAATATAGGGTGAGCATACAGAATTTAAAACTTACCAATGTGAGAAATGAACCATCAGCATGAATGTTGAGGCGAAATTTGCTCACGATACTAGCAGAAATATTTCTTAAGTCAATTATTAAGATTTCACCATCATTGTAATCGTATCTCAATAACAAATCTCTCACGAATATATTACAGTTTAGATCTGTGGCCATGTCGTAGGCTTTTTCGTCAATTATTTGAAAAAACACCAGCCTTTTGTAATCTTCAGTCAGCATAGGTAGAGGTGTGTGAAAACTGGAAAATTCATTCAGTTATGAAAGTACTGGCGTGAACTACAGAGATTCAACCATTTTTTCAATTTCATCAAGCTTGGACTAGTGATCGAATAAGTTTCCGCAAACACCAACTTCATAGCAGTCGCGAAAAAAGACGAGGAAAGCACTCACGTGCAGTTATAACTAAACAGGTTACCCATTCAGGTACCTACTGAACTTGCTCGTACTGAAAGTTCTTGGAACGACAGCGGGAAATGATACAGATTTCATTCCCAGTAGAATAAGTTCGTGAATATTTTTGATTAACTTCTAGTTACACGGTTCTGTCGTGTTTGGACATTGGTATTGTTCAAGATATGAAGATTAAAATTTCAGGTTGTTTCCACACTGAAAACATAAGGCATATCTCCCATTCACAATCTTAGGCAGCACAATTGGAAACGTAATCTACCCTTAAAATTTAAGAATCTTGTTTATTCCTTTCAGAAGTTGTAGTTTTGAAGATTAGCGAATCAGACGGAAGGAAATTAAATTCTATAAGGAATTAACATTATCAACCTAATATTGCCGGGTCCTGCCTCGTAAAACAAATCTCTAACAGAAAAGTGCTTGCAGAGACGAATTACCTTTTGATAGTGCTCATTGCTAGCAAGCGTTCCATAAATAAGAGGGCTTAGTGCTCGTTATTCCGGAGCTCTCTTCAATCAGTGCTCAGCACATCTCTGTTCTGGGTATATTTTTAAAGAATATTGAAAACCGGCGAGAAACAACAGTATGCTTTTAATACTTACGATGCTTCTTTAGAAGGTACAGGTATTCTGTTGAAAACATAATCGTAATGGGGATCTGCTTTCGCCGTACAGTACACTTCAATTTTTTTCTTACATTTTTCAATCGAGAACTTGTTCTTCAGAAGACATAACTCTAAAAACTCATCTGAAACAAATGGATTATTGAAAAGGAGAAAATGTTTATAGTTGTACTCAATTCAATTCAAATGGAATTCAATTGTCTATTAATTTTTTTCGCCACAGAGCACTCATCATTTTCAAAAAAGCACAATAACGCACTTCTTCTTTTTGAGCTCTTCCAGTGAAATTTCATTTCTGAAGTATGGCCAAAATATTATCAGTTACAGGTTTGCTTTTTTCTGGCGTTCATAATGTGAATCATAAATTGAGACACCAAGATCGAAACTTCTACTGCCAACTGTCGGTGAATAGGTATTCAGTTGATAATTCATTTCTTATAGCATTATTTTTCAGTGTTCGGTTCTGACTACGTTTGCCGAAACCGCTTATACAAGTAGAGTTGTTTTGAATACATAATTGTGACCATATGATTCCATGCATCTTTACACTAAAAATTAATCGTTGAATGTTATGTTGACCCCAAATCTCGAGAACGGCTGGGCAACTGCATTAGTGAGTGTTTTACTTGGATATTCGATATCTGGGATCGGTTTTTATGGGGATCAAATGTGAAAACATGTCTCAACAATATATAGAAACTCAATTTTGTCTAAGTGAAATTTTTTTTCCTTCAATCTTCAATTATTTCTGTGGTCCCAATATTTCAATTGAAAGGTAAGCAATATCATTTAAACTGCATACGTCAACTTCGATCCGTTTTCCTTCAATCTGTCTACTCTTCCGTGTTCTATAATTTATTATTCGAATCAAAACAGGGTAGTATCTGATGAAGGTTTCCGGATTCAGACTCTGAAACTTCACAGTTCTCTTCGTTGACCATTTGCATTATTTCGATATTGTTTTAGGAATACTTTTTTCCTAGAAACTGCCCTTGAGACAAAGTTTGATTTTGCAATCCTCAAGGGCGTTTTCTATCAATTAAAGTTTTTATTTATAAAGCATAAACTGGTAGTAGGAAAAAGGACATAGATAAAACACGGGTATTCAAATGTTTGCTTGATTTGTGGCGAAGTTTCTCCAGTAATTTTTCCACATTTTTTTCTATTTTATCAAATAATGGGAAAACTTAGAAGTTATTGCACATATTTGACCAGAAAATACGTGAGAATACAGTGAAAACTATTCAAAACAAAATTGTTCAAAAATATGCAATGCACTGAAATATTTAAGTAATTTTCACAACCTAAAATAGGTAATATTCATTGACATATCCTATCGAACTCATAAATGACAAATATAAACACTCAATGATTCATTTTCGGTCGGATATGTGCAATTACTACTTAGTTTTAACATAATTTGGTAAGTTTGAAGAAATTATAGAAACAGCAAACCTGTGATATGTGCATATCTCAATAAATTTCAGGCCTTAAAAAACAGAAGGACACTTCTGCGAAACTTCCTCACAAATTTAGTAAACATTCGACGTCTTAATTTTTATTCATGTCCTATTTCCTGCTAACAATTCATAACTTATATCAGAAATGAAGGACACTGTGTCTGTTTCAGATGTTGCGAATAATAAACCAGAAGTTAAACTTTCTCAATCCAGTACCCAGTTAACCTACTAGCTAAATATTCAACACAATAACTTCCATACGAAAGAACTAGGAAACTTAAAAACGAAGACCGATTTTGTGAAGGAGTAAAATCCACTCAATTATTCCACAAATTTAATCATCCAATTTAACTTTTATTTTCCCATTATTTCTATAAGTACAGCTGGAAGAATCATTAAAAATTTTGTGGAGATAATACGAGTTGGCGATAACTGCAAACCAGAAATTAGTTTCATCATTATAGGATCAAAATTATTTCAGCTATTCTGAAAAAATCAACATCATTGAGAAATCTCCGAAAAGTTTGGAATAGATCGAACTGAAATTCAATACACTGTTGCAACAAACTGATTCCAAGATCTGTGCAAACTATATTCGAAATCTGATCAATAGTTTCCGAATCTGGAAAACTTTCGAAATACTATTCTTAGGATAGATAGCTAAATGCTCCGAATCCGTCAAATTTCCAGAGTCACGAACTACAAACGCATTCGAAATGAAATAAGGTCGAGCTGAATTGGGTTGGCAATGGGTTGAACATCGGTATTTTACACCTGACTACCAAGTTTCAATCCAATAAATGTCAATAGTCGCCCTAGACACATTGAGTAACTAACCGCCCATCAGCGAACATAACAGTCGCATTCTAATGTGCAACCTACTCTTGAAGCTAGTCTTTTGGGGCAGTTTCTGGCCATATATTTGAAAAACGAGCCATTCGAGCGAAACTATATCGAGCTGTATCCTAGTCCGTGCACGCAACAAGAGGAATTCTCGAGATATATAGAAAAATAAGGCAATTGTGTTTGCTCAGATCATGAAGTCAAGACAGAATATGAAACTTGAAATCAGGAATGAACAAAACAAAATTTTCAGAGCAGCAAAAAAAATATAAATAAAACGCCTCATCAGTGGCGTTTCAAATCAACAAAATCGATCAATATGATCCCGACGTTTCTGAATCGAGTAGGAATATGCAGGTGCCACTCAGTGAACTGATGGCAGTGTTGGCATTAAATACTGGTTGAATAATTCATCACCTTTCATCAATGCTTGAACCAATAATTTTCACGACCAAAAATTTAAACGGTTTAAAATTAGAAAATATGGCTTGCTGTTGAGCGTTACCGAACTGTGCTGTTTTATCACTCACGTTTCCATTTGATATTAGTTGGTCACTGAGAAGATCACAGCCGTCATTTTCAGTCCAGTATTGGATTTCAATTCCATCCGGTATAAACGTTTGTAAATAGTGAAAATATAAAAATTCGAATAGGTTTGTTCACGAAATCAATGGGTGGATTCAACCCTTTCACGGATTCAACTTTTGTTACCAAGCTTCAGAACTGATCTACAAGTTTCGAAGCTCTTTGTTTTTTTTTTCGGAAGTTACTTTGCTCACGATAGGCAGTGAAGCCAATTTAAAAAACATATTTTTCATTGAAATCTACTAATTCATTGGAAAATTATAGTTTTAAGGTTAATACAATAGATGGAGACGTGATGTGAACGCGTTTCATTTAATGTCATGAGTTGCTACAACTACTGCAAAGCTTTCACCCTCAACTATGTCTAAAATGTTGAAAAGATTTCAGCTCATCTCACCTTGAATCATATCTGATGGAAGATGTGGAACCTTCGACATCCATTCACGCAAAATTTGGACATCTATCTCAACATCACTTAGTTGCTTTCCGTAAATTGAAAACACTTTTTCCCGGTGTTCACTGAAATTGGACAGCTTCATTACTTCGAACATAAATGAAAAGCGATAAATTGTATTTTCACTTTTTGTAGTTTGTGGCTATTAATATTTAATTGGTAAAGTTGATGTCCTTCCTCGAGGTGAAATCAGATAGCGGGAATTAATTATAAAATTATAATCCAACAATAATTTATTTTTACCGAATATATTGGAAATGGTTCGAAGGGCAGCGAAAGAGTGAAAGAATTGAAGATATAGTGCAGTAAATAAAACATACTTAATTATTTATATTTGGAAACAATATTTTCATTAATTAGTGGACTAAGTTCGCAATTAAAAGAGAAGTGATTGATAATTTAATGACATGATATCAAGGTTAAAAACTTAATTTTATACCTGGATTTGTGCGTCAATGTGATAAATATTTGTTTCAGAGCATTCATAAATTACAATAATTAAGTCCACATTTACTACAAGCATCATATTTGCCAGAGATATTATTTGGTGTCTTTTCAACCCACTCCCGAGGGGGTCATACTTTTCTTTTGTGACTTTTTCTTCTTTTTCTTCTTCGAGATTTTAGTTGTGCTTTTCGTCCTATAGGACTCGATGTATTTTATAAAATAACATTTCATGAAAATGACCGTAGGAGAAAATATTTTTTTTTGCTCGCATTTTCTCTTTTGGATATAGTATGGGTAACGAATGAAACAAAAAAGAAGTGACAAATACACAGAAAATAATACTGAGCCTGATATCAATCACTACAGGTGATTAACCGTATGGACATTATTATGATGTATTTCACATTGAGACAATGTCAAAAGTTGATCGGAACAATGAACTTCTGTGATTGACCAATCACTATTTTCATCGTTATAATGAACGTTAGGCCATCATTATAATGTATTTTTTACATTGTGCTGATGAAATACATCAATACAAGGAAATTTGCCTCAGGACAATGTAAGAAATACATTGAATTAATGTCCTGAAAGTGATCAATACTAGGCACAGGTGATCATCACGAAACCTTGAGATAATGCCAATTGTAATAGATCGATGCTATGTATACATCACATCAATGTATCAGCGTAGTTGATTCATGCCGTGGAGTTATATTATCAATGCTTAATATAATCACCGCGTTCATCAACTGATATTAGTACGCGAACCTCAAAACAATCATCGTGCTATTTTTCTAGTTGTATCAAGTTTAATTCTGGTCTAGTCATATAGCGAATGTATATCGGGAAGATTTTCCTTTGTGCTTGAAGTTGGCCACAACTTGTGCTATGTGTTCTGACGAGAATTTTAGAAGGTGAGTAGGACATATTATAGAAATGATTTTGTTTTCCTGACGTCATAGATAAAATCTTTTCCGTTATCTAGTTGATATACCGATTTTTCTTTTAATTGTGTTCAGCTAGCCGAGTGGAATAAGTTCTAACATCAACTGAGAGACATAAATGAATTTCATATTAATTTTATTCTCTTGCAGGAAATTCTTTTTATACAAGAAAGTAAAAAATGCTTATTTTTAGATAGACGAGATGCAGCAGTCATGTGGGCACTTCGGGAATGGGGAAAAATACAACACAGAAAGATCCTACACCATGAAATTTAAATTCGAGAGTGCCTTTCCATACCTTGGAAGAACAACACAGGAATTGGTTGAAGTGGATTCCGTTTCTTAATTCGAAAAAACAAGCCATGAATCCCGTGTTTATTCAATTGGTGGGGATATTCCGAAAATTCAAGAAGTATGGACATAATGCGTCGGTAAGTTTTTCAATATTGTCAGAGAGATAGAGATGTTCTTTAAACATTTTTCATCTTTTCAATTTTAGCTACCCTACAGAGCGTATGCTGTTTCGGTAATTCATAGAAACATGTTATTTTTTTGCTTTCAAATTCTAACACTCCTATTTTAGAACCCATGATTTATGTGAATTTCTAACAATTGTTGAATAAATTTTACAGATGATATCAATTGTTTTATTATTATTTTAGTAACTTCGAACAATAGTCATGTTCCCAATAAAGTTTATTCAATGAAAAACATTCTATACTCTGATCTTTCCTTACTTGATTATTATGATGAAGATATGCATTTTTACCATCAAAATTCAATACGAAAAGGAATGAAAATATGTATATGACCCTATAAACTTGCAAACAGAAATATAATATATATAGATAAGACAACTCACTGGAATCAATAGAATCAAAAAAACAGAATCACCAAAAAATACTAGATTCAACTGAAAATATAAAAATATTTCATAAATCTGAAAGATATTGAAGAAAAATACAAATCTAAGCTAATTCTACAAAATTTCGTTCAGAACAAAAGTCTGCAAATATATTTATATATGTGTATAGAGGCATTATTTCGTTCAATATTGTTTTATATTAAAAAAATACTAGTGTTCGGTTTAAATCCAAAACACAACCAGTATAGCACGCCTAAGATTGATGTTTTTTGGCATCACGTTAATGTACCTAAGTGTTAGTTGATGTCCAAAATACATTGATACAATGACCGATATGCCTGAATTCAATGCCCTGGGACCATTGATAAAAGGACTGCTGTTGATGGATCGATGTACTTATGACCTGGTATTAATGTCGTTGGTCATTGATAAAATGTTAACGGTTATCAAATGCTGGTGATGAATTTAATACTCTTGGGGGATTGATACAATAACTCGAACATTAAACAATCACCAACAGGACATTACATCAATGAACTCGAGCATCGGCTGAAAATTAATCTCCAAATACATTGTCGTAAGGCTGAATTTGATAATATTCACGTACGTTTTCCGTTCTGTGTATATGAATGCTTTTCAATAATTCCAATTTACACATTCAATAAAAAAATAATGATTTGAAAATATCCGTCTAATCAACTGCTCTTCTGGGTAATTGTTGAGGGTTGAA
Source organism: Myrrha octodecimguttata (assembly GCA_958510865.1). Lineage (NCBI taxonomy): Eukaryota > Metazoa > Arthropoda > Insecta > Coleoptera > Coccinellidae > Myrrha > Myrrha octodecimguttata. The sequence continues at coordinate 14,490,477 of OY294058.1, read as the reverse complement.
GTAAGCTAGTAACCTATGCCGTAAACTAAATTATTCCAAGTCTTGGGATATTTCAATTTTGAAGAAAGCTGAGTACATGATACAAATAATATGTTTCAGGGATGGGTAGAAAACTGTAATACCTGAGGTAGAAAATTCTCAAGTTCCGACCGTAACAATGTAAGAGCTTGACATCCGTGTAAAATATATTTTGAATTGAGATGTCTGAAACGAGTTGATGAGAAGTCAAAACAATGAGACGAATTAGCTTCGAATATACTTTCGTTTTTTCATACGGCCGGACGTCGTGAAAGAGAATATTGTTCTTGAGTCGAGTTTAAGCTTTCGTGCAGACCGATATCAAAAGATAAGGGTATATTTTCCCAATAAAGCTCAAGATAAGAAAAATGTGGAGTTGAATTTCTACCTAGCCTACGTGGGGCAACTTCCTAATTGAAGTTCTCTTTTGAAAAGCAGACTAAGAGACATTTTTGAGAGGGGTAAAAGACTCAATTTTTTGTACGAATGGCAGTTGCATATCTGAGATCGGCGGAAATAGCTCTGAAAAAAAAGAGGAAGGTACCCTGAGAACCGGCGGTCTTTCGGGACAAAATAATGTTAGAAAAATCGATTGCTGGGTTGATCAATGATAGTATATAGTAAATTCGACGCAACCCTTTCCCTCGTAGTAAAGTAGCGTTTTTGGTGACAGTTTATTTGCGAGGTTTGTACGTGTTTGTTCTGCCGAGAAAAGTACGGAACCAATAGATTCGGTCATTAGAGGGTCCAAGCGAGCGTCAAGCGGAAATAGCTTGTATTTTTTTTTGTGTGCCGAGGAGGTACGGAACTGATGGATTCGGTCATTGTAGAATCAGAGTTAGGAACTTTTGGAATTAGCTCGCGGTAAGAGCTTGAGAAAAGGGTTAAGTTTTTCCTTATTAGGAAGGCCGTATGTGTTCGCGGTGGAAATAGTTTATTCATGGAATAGAGCTTAGAGAGGTCACTGTCGAAGTTGGTGTATGGTCTTCTGGTACACCTATTGGAATAAGCCGTCTACTAGTTAGGAAAACTTGAATCGTTCTGGAAAACGATTAACATGGTTATTTCAATCAAATGTAGCATTACGAAATGAATTTTGGATATTTCGGTATCGAAGAAAGATTAATAGGAAATTCTCTTATGAAATAGGGAAATTTCGACTATTTTTTCTGGAAATGAAGTTGCAAAATAAAGGGTTAGGAAACAGTTCCGATGAGCTAGATGAAAATATGTCGATACAAATTTTTGAAGAGCATTCGGAAAGCATAAGGGAGAAATTTGATGAATAGGTTCAAATATACTATATGTAACTTGAGTAAGTATTCAAACAGAATTTGTAGGGAAAAATTCAGTTTATGTCAGTTTTTTTTTATTCAAACGAGAAGTGAACTTGGAAATCAGGAACAATTCCTTGTTTTCGAGATAGATAGAAAAAAATTCACGGAAAGATTAGATATGTTTTTCTGAACTGAGGTTAATACGAAAATTGGATATGTAGTTGTATTGGAAATCATAGGGATATTTCCACGTAATGTCTGATAGGAATACAGAATTACGTTGTTGTTTTTCAAAGTGCGAAAGTCAGAGAATTTCAAGGGATATGTGGAACATGTTGTTTTTCGTTGCACTGAAATAAAATTTCACGAGGGGTGAAATATATGGGTAGAAGTAGAGACAATACAGCGGCCATAAGGATTCATCTCTGAGAGTTGGATGATATGAAGTGTCAATTTGGTATGTTATAATTGTTCAGATAAAAAAGATCTTTAGTTTTTCACGAGAAATGCATGATGTAAAGCATTTGTTTTTTTCTATAGGCGGATTTTATTGTGTAGGAATTTAGAGATGAATTTCACTGCTGATGGGGCGTTCTATTTGATAATTGATGGTAGATTTTCAATAATAGTAAAATGGATAGTTTCGAATCAGTTTGGGCTGAAATACACCAACCCAATTATTTATTTTTGTTTTCTACTTGCCTACCCCTCGAAATTGCGGATAGGCAACACGCGTTGATAACTTTGTGTCCGTGTGTTTTCCTAGAGTAAGTATGGTATGTAGTTGCCAGTTTTTCATTGAGTTTTTATTCGCGGATCTGAATTACTGCAGATATAAAAACACTTTGAAACATTGAACTTGGTTGGCAGAAAGAACATTATTACGTTGCTCAGTGAAATACTGGTGAACCATATAGATTGTATTTGTGTTTCAATATCATTTTATGATATTTGAAATATTTGAATCGGTCACCTTTTCTAATTTTAGTTAAGTAAACTGAATATTTATAAGGTTTATATTTTCGTGCAAATACTTTTTCTAATTTAAGCAAATAAACTGCGTATTTTCATTCAACCCTTTAATTGGTAAACCTCCCCGTATCAGTACATCTTAGCGCTCAACTATGGGACCAATAAGGGAAGGAATTTCAACACAGAATGAAATGTATAATTTGAGAAGTACTAAGAAAAAGCAGCTAGAAGATGTTGAAGAAGCAGGCGCTTTGCCCAATATCTCCAGGGAATTGGACGATGCTCAACCCCCAAAAATTGATTAATTTGGGTGCGATACCAAAACGGCCTCCAACTTCAACATATAAAACTCCAAAAGCAGATAGAAGTAGAACGAAGCAGGGGGTGCAATTCGATTTTCTCCAAAATAGCAATCCTCTGACGGAACTTCTAACTGAGGAATGTGATTTTGATCTTTCTTCTTCAGAGGATCACTGTCCTGTTATTTTAGTCAATCTTTACAACTTCATATTCCTAGCATCAATCGATAGTGGCAGTAAGGTAACTGCAATCTCTGATGAGACGTGGGGTCAAATTCAGGGATGTATCGATGTAGTTCCGTACTTTCCATTAACCGGTATTCGTGTAGTTGGTGCATTTCACACCAAATTCCAAAAGGTTATAGCTCAGGCTCATTTGACACTCGGGATAGATCAAATGGATTTTTGTTTTGAAGTCTTAGTCATTCCGAACTTAATTCATCCCATAATATTGGGATGTGATTTTTTGAGATATTTTGGAGTGGACATTTTGTTATTACATCGCTATCTTTAGCAATTAGAACTGTTCGCTTTGCATATTCGCCTCCATTAAACATTAGTTATCTTGAGAACATTGATAGTATTCGAGATTGTCACAAATTATTCGATAGTTTGAATATGAGTGAAAAACAAAAAGGAGATTTCTTCAATGTTTTGAAGGAATTTGACTCTTTATTTTCCAACAAAGCTGGTCACACCAGTGAATACTTTCATGGAATTGAATTGGTGGATAAAGCCGAATTTTTCATAAAACCGTATCCAATTTCAGTTGCTCATCGTCCAGCTATGGAGCACACTATAAATCAGATGATTGAAAGGGGTGTCATCGAACGTGCTTCACCCGGATACATTTTCCATATAATGACTACTGTCGAAAAGGATGGGTCAGTTTGTGTCTGCTTAGATGCCAGATATCTGAACAAGGTAATGGAGTCTCAGTTTGAGTTGCCCAGATCAGTAAATGAGATCATAAAGATGATGTCTGGTAAAAAATTTATGTCAAGTCTGTATCTCACCCATGGATATTGGCAATGCCCTTTGAGTCCAGAATCAAAAAAATACACAGGATTCATGGTAGGTACCAAAACATATCAATTTTGTGTGCTACCGTTTGTAATCAAAACCGCCACGAGCTCCTTCACTAGATGTGTCGATACTGTTTTGGGACCAGCTTTCCATGGATTCGTCGTTGCCTACATTGATGACGTTCTGATTATGTCAGAAACATTTGATGAACATATGATGCATCTCAGAAAGGTTTTTCAACGTTTCAATGATGCCCGATTAACTTTAATTTGGGTTGCATACTAACCCCATCTGGGGTAAAACCTGATCCAAGCAGGGTACAGGTAATCACTGATTATCGACCTCCTTGCAACGTTAAGGAATTGCAGAAATTTCTTGGTCTGTGCAAGTATGACCGAATATTCACTTCTAAATTTTCAGAATTACCAGCCCCGCTAACGAAACTTCTCCGAAAGAAATCAGCATGGAAGTGGACAGAGACTGAGGAATCATCATTTAACTGTTTAAAAAAAGAGATGAAGAATGCCACTATGCTGTATCATCAGGATCCCAATTTGGATATACACACTGAGAGGAACGTTTACTTGTGTATAATTTATCGATATGTTAAACTGTTATTAGTTGAATATCAATATGCCATATTTCCGATTAGCCTAATTCATTGCAGGCAAATATGAAGAATAAATTCCTCAGCTTATAGACGAATAATTGGAATATTAAATTCTTTTTTCTGTGTAACATTTCAACAGAAAATATCATGTTCACATTTATTATGATCAGTTTCAGTGTAACTACGTATATTTACGAGAAACTTTCCATATTTGTTCAGCAATATTGATTTGTTCCCAATGAAAATTTCATTTTTGGTAATTCTTATGTTTATGACCATCATAGAGTATATTCAACACCTACTTTCGATTATCCCGAACAAATGTTTATGTATTGCAGTCGTTCTGTGGCAGCAGGGGCTCGACCAATAAACGTTAAGAAACAGTAATACTCGTATACAGGGTCTTTCACGAGGAACCTCACCCATATTTATACGGGAAACTACTGAACGTATTTTCAGGAAATTCAGCACTTATAAGTATTTCACGATGCTGATGAAATCTAAAATATTTTCAAGGCATTAGCACCTCCGGTTTTTCCGGAAATGACGTCAACTCCCGTTTTTCCAATTAGAACACCATCTTTTTATTGCAGAAATAGATTCCTTGAAAAATTTCAATTCATTTTGATGTAACATTTTTCAGTTTTGGTTGGAAGATTCTCTCTGAGCGGGAAAATTCGAAAAAAAAATCGAAAATAGAGCTCCGCTGAAACAAGAATAACTTCGAGGTTTTTGGATGGAAAATTTTCATTTTTGGGATTTTTCAGGATGTAAGATTGATGTATCCACTTTAAGAATCGAAATCGCGATTCATGATACAGGGGGTGAAAAAATCGCTTTCAAAGTTAGGGATGACAAAATTGTGAAAAATCAATTTTTTCAAATTAGAACCCCATTTTTTTATGGCGGATATTGAATCTACGTTAAAAAATAATGAGAGTGTATGCATCACACCCTTGCCCTAAAGTGGATATTTTCTGAGTTATTCACAAAAAACTGTTTTTCGTCTTGAATTTTCAGCTATTTCTTTTCCCTTCACGCCAAAAAGATGACATTTTCAGGAACTGTTACTTAAACCATGTTTTAGATTTTACTACCCTAATATGCAAGAAAAAAAAGTTACAGGTTGTTCCTAAATAGATGGCGAATTTGGATTCGAATTTGTATCGGAAACCTCTTTATTTCAACTAATCGGCCATCGGTTTTCTCTCCAGTGATAAATAAATAATTCCTTATGAACCATATGCAAAAACTTACCATGTTTTACATTATTTTTTTTAATGATAGATATCATTAATTACATCTGCCAAATTCCTCTTTATTCAGTAGCATTTTGTGTTTACTATTAATTTGGTGATAATTCGTATTAAGTTATAAAATCGATCACTATGCCTAATTTTACCACTGAAGATTATTTAAATCTCATTCTACTCCATGGAGAATGTAATAAAGTTGTAGATAGAACGATTCGACTGTTCATTGAGAGGTTTCCTGACCGACCCAGACCAACGAGAGATACCATTAACAGAACCATGACAAACTTGAGAAATGTCGGATCTTTCGTTAAGAAAACTACACACAGAGAAAAAAGTGTAGTAGAAGATGAGAACAACGAAATTACAGTTCTTGCATATTTTCGTGTGAATCCTCAAAATTCTCTCAAAGATGCCGAGATTGATCTGGGATTATCTCAATCGAGTGTTTGGAGAATATTAAAAAAACATAAAATGCACCCATATAAATTCAATAGGGTACAGCATTTGGAGGAAACTGATTTCGTCAGGAGAACAGAGTTTTGCGAAGCTATGATGATTCGATTTCAAGAGAATGAAAACTTTTTGGACTGTATAATTTGGACAGATGAATCTAAATTCACGAAGAATGGTTCTTTCAATAGGCATAACAGTCATTATTGGGATGAAGAGAATAACCACCACTTCAGACAATGGAACTTTCAAGAGACCTGGAGTTTCAATGTTTTTTGCGCCATCAAAAATAATGCAATTCTCGATGTTCACATTTATGATGGGACTTTAACTGGTAAGATAGAACACTACACATGTTTGCATTATTTAAAGAATGTTCTCCCTTAGGAGATAGATATTCTGACATATTGACTCAAATAATTGAGCCGCTAGTACAGAACCATAATTACTTATGGTATCAACAAGATGGCGCGCCTCCACACAATTCACTCAATGTGTCAAATATCCTCTACAGGCTATTTGAAGATCGATGGTTGGCGAACAATGGTCCACATCTTTGGCCACCACGTTCTCCCGATTCAACTCCTTTAGACTATTATGTTTGGGGTAGGATAAAAAATATTGTCTACTCAACTCCCCTGACTGATAAAGAGGACTGCATAGAACGAGTCAGAAATGCGTTCAGGTTTGTTTAGATTTTTAGATTCATAGTTTTGAAACTCAATTTGGTTTTTAAACACTTTTGCAGATCTCTTGCCCCCGATGAAATAAGAAGAGCAACGCACGAAGCATTCCTGAGACGTATAAATAAATGTCTAGAAATTAACGGTCAAAACTTTGAGCATATTCTCTAGTTACAACTGCGAGAGTTTGCCATGGTTCTCCTAATAGTAACTTGAAGTCGGTTTCAAGAAGGGGTGAAAAATCTACAGCATGGTTCAAATAACAGTTCCTGAAAATTTCATCTTTTTGGCGTGAAGGGAAAAGAAATAGCTGAAAATTCAAGACGAAAAACAGTTTTTTGTGAATAACTCAGAAAATATCCATTTTAGGGCAAGGGTGTGATGCATACACTCACATTATTTTTTAACGTAGATTCAATATCTGCCATAAAAAAATGGGGTTCTAATTTGAAAAAATTGATTTTTCACGATTTTGTCATCCCTAACTTTGAAAGCGATTTTTTCACCCCCTGTATCATGAATCGCGATTTCGATTTCTTAAGAGGATACATCAATTTTACATCTTGAAAAATCCCAAAAATGAAAATTTTCCATCCAAAAACCTCGAAGTTATTCTTGTTTCAGCGGAGCTCTATTTTCGATTTTTTTTTCGAATTTTCCCGCTCAGAGAGAATTTTCCAACCAAAACTGAAAAATGTTACATCAAATTGAATTGAAATTTTCTAAGGAATCTATTTATGCAATAAAAAAATTGTGTTCTAATTTGAAAAACGGAAGTTGACGTCATTTCCAGAAAAACCGGAGGTGCTCATGCCTTGAAAATATTTTAGATTTCATCAGCATCGTGAAATACTCATAAGTGCTGAATTTCATGAAAATACGTTCAGTAGTTTCCCGTATAAATATGGGTGAGGTTCCTCGTGAAAGACCCTGTATGGTGAGCATCGAAACGCAAGGTGATGGCTCCAACATTTGCCTACTGTTTGTTGGTTTTCTTCATGGCAGATTTCAGAGACTAAATCTCATATTATTTGTGATAAGTGTCGTCATCTCCGCTTAGTGCCCTAACTGCTTTGCGATTGATTGTTGGTTTATGTGCTGGCTCATTTTATATAACCTAAGTAAGTAAAACAGTTTACCTTAGTACCTATCAATGAGTTTCTACAAATTATAAGTATCAAGAGCAGTTTGAGTTAGCTTATATTAATTTTATTTCAGAATAGTATTCCTTAGCTGAAAAGACGGAGGACTACAACCATGAAGCATGTGCATCATCATTTTATCCCGCCACCATTAACGGATTCGAAATATTTTGTTAGTAGAATATGGTCCGATGGAATTGATGGATACATTTCAGGGTGAGATTTTTTTTCAGTTCACTTATTAATCTGCTATTCGATACGGTAACATGCTTTTCCTAAAATTGTGTTTCGGTTATCACTTAACCTAAAAAACGTTTTATTTCGTTATTTGTTAGTATTTAATACGATATATTGTTCATATTTATTAACTCCTACGAAATGTTTCGTAAGAGATAGCATTGCATATTTTTCTCAGAGAATTTAATTGGAATTTTGTGGATGGGAGATATCTTGAATGAAATCCATAGCAGACAGTGTTTGAGGAAATTCATTTTCATGTCCACCCACATTATTTTTAGGCTTTTGCGTTACGCAAATCATTCATCTCTGATAATGTTGCACAGGTTGTTTTTATTCGATTTCTTTACTTACAGAAGAGACTATATCATCACAAATTGTGGAGGGACCAATTATTAATGAACATATCTAAGAATTGCTGGTTCTGAAAATAGGACTAAACGATTCCAAGCCTAATCAAAAAAAGAAGGATTATTTTGAAGCATGAAAGAAACTTGGAACAAACAAGTACTGCTATGGTGTAAGTTAGATAATTCTTATAGCTATGCTTTGTTATCATAGTTTTTTTTGTAGAGAATTCGGAGAGCTTTCATTATTAGTAGAAAGATGTGCTGGTGAGGAACCCGCTTCGATAATACTGTCTCCAATGATTTTGTCCAATCAAAACACCTTCAACTATTTCAACCGATATATCATTTGATCCTAATGAAAATATATCACCGGGAAAGATATATTGACTCAACAGCAAATTATGTGGTTAAGTGTTAACTTATACTTATTTCATACAATAAAATGTAAGATACATGAAAATGGTTATTTGTTGAATCGCGAGTAATGTAGTTTCATACGAAGTGGTAACTTATCTGATGCAAATGAATTATTTGCTAGTGAAAAAGATATCTTAATTATACAAAAACATCATTTGTTCAACAGAAATAAATATATGCTTTCAGAAAATATGATATTCTCATTCATGAACATATGATTGGGCAATATATAACGAATATCTCATTCAAAAAATTTTAATATTCGAAATTTTGCAGAAGAACTTACGTAAGTTCGGCCCTATTCAAAGCTGATATTTCTTTGCAGCTAATATAATTTATTGATTACAAACAAACGTTTCTCTCAGTGCATGTTGAGACAGATGACAGTGATGTTGGAATTGCTGGAATACTGTTCCAAATCGTGAACGGAGAAGGGAAACTTGTTTCCTGTGTCTCACGTATTTTATTTTTATTTTAGGGAGAGAAGGTATTGTGCATATGAAAAGGAGGTGCTTGCTGCCCTCTGGGTGCTCCAAAAGTGGAGAATTTATCTACTTGGTAATCACTTCACCTTATATACCTACTGACATATTTGAAAACCTGCAGACTATTGTCACCTCGTATCACAAGGTGGGCGCTAGTTCTACAAGAATTCTCTTTTGATCTCAAGAACATATCTGGAATCAAAAACGTTCAAGTTGATTCTTTTTCGCGCTTTTCTTGTATGGGTGTTTCCCCATCGGATGACAAATACATTATAGTTAGCACCCTGAATCTTTCAGGAGAGTTTCTTGGTTTGCTTGATGACATAGTCAGGTACCAGGAAAATGACCCTAAGCTCAGCTCCGTTAAAAAGTCTCTGAACACTGAGATGAAACTTCAGTCTCAGCTTTGTCTAAACAATGGTGTACTATATAAAAATGATAGTAACAGTGACCGGGTATTATTGTGTATTCCGTCTGAACTTATTGATCGCTGTATTATGGCTCATCATACTGCCTTAGGACATTTTGGCATTTATAAAACCTGGGTGCGTATGAAGTCTGAGATGTGGGTTACAAATCTACATCGTAACATAGAACGTGTAGTCAAAACTTGCAATATTTTTCAGTATGCCAAAACAACTACTCTCTCCTCACCACCTCAAAGTAACATTTTACCATTAAACAAATCTGATTTTGTGGCTGTGGACATATATGGTCCCTTAATTCGATCTAGAGGGGGTGCCCAATACTTGTTCGTGGTTTTAAATTTATTTACTAAACATTTAGTCCTTTTTCCTTTGAAGAAAGCTACAACCAGATCTTTGTTGACGCGTTTGTTGAAGGATTATTTACCTGAATACGGTCCTATTTGCAGGATTTTGAGTGACAGGGGAACGCAGTTTACTTCTCATCTCTGAAAGAGGTCTTTAGAGCAGCATGATATACAGGCTGTCTACTCGTCAGTAAGGCATCTACAAGGAAATCCTTCAGAGAGAGTGATGCTCTCAACAATCATTCTCCGACCCATCTGCATCCATCGATAACGCCACCGCTAAGAAGAAATTCTATACGCTGCATTCCTGACTCAACATCTGGCTTTTTACCACCCTCGAAGAAGGAGGCGCTCTCGACAGTACCGACCGGCGTTTAGGCATCCCTAGTTCCACGATCGACCCCAGCCCGGCGCCAGCGAAGAACTACCTGTCAACACTCAAGGAGATTTACAACAAGAATTGTTAGCCTGTGTTTTCCAACAAAAAGAATTTTATTGAATTACGAATTCACTTCCGTTGTAACACTCGAGAGTAAAATAAACAGGCTTATCCCTTTTCTTTATTGCGTGTGTGATTTCACAGGACACACGACCCCACAGTAGAAATGTATCCCATCTAAAGTTTATAATAAGTAAACTTTTGATTCGAGTCGTTGTAGTTTACGCTTTTTCGAACTTGTTTCGAATTAGGAACATTGTCTCAAATGGTTGAGGTGCTATGTCAAATTACTTTTTTTTTGCCGTTATTTTTTCTTCACTATCACCACTCTCAAAAGTTTACGGGGCCAGTTATGCTGAAATACACCAACCCAATTATTTATTTTTGTTTTCTACTTGCCCACCCCTCGAAATTGCGGATAGGCAACACGCGTTGATAACTTTGTGTCTGTGTGTTTTCCTAGAGTACCACCTAAGTATGGTATTTAGTTGCCAGTTTTTCATTGAGTTTTTATTCGCGAATCTGAATTACTGCAGATATAAAAACAGTCTTTGAACTTGGTTGGCAGAAAAAACATTATAACGTTGCTCAGTGAAATACTGGTGAATCATATAGATTGTATTTGTGTTTCAATATCATTTTATGAGATTTGAAATATTTGAATCGGTCACCTTTTCTAATTTTAGTTAAGTAAAATAAATATTTATAAGATGTATCTCTTAGTGCAAATACCTTTTCTAATTTTAGCAAATAAACTGCGTATTTTCATTCAGCCCTTTAATTGGTAAACCTCCCCGTATCAGTACAAGTTACAAAGGATGACGTTCAGTCAGTAGGTTTTTTTTAAATTATTTCAACGAGCAGAAAAATTAAGATATTGATTTTGAGATATTGAATCGACATTCTGTTTTTGTGGTTTTATGTGAATAGAACATTTCATTAGCTTTGTAGTATAGAATGTGTAGAGTACTGATAGTTACAATTGTTTATATATGATTTCAAGATTAGTTAACAGAAAAATTAATTTTTTTCAAATATACTTTTTGGATACTTTGATGAATTTCAACGTGATCTCATAGAAATTTCGGAAAGAATAATGAGTTGTTTCATGACTAGATTAGAGCTGAACTGATTATTCTTCACTGGACATAGATTGAATTTTGAGCATCAAAATTATTACAGAAATGCTTCACATTTTGATAGAAATTTTCAAATTTACGGGAAAGATTTATGCCTTCCCAGTTGAAGGAAATTTTTTGGTTTTAACTTAGTAAGTGTGATGGTTAGAATCGAACACTCCTGTATATAGATTTTTTGGAATATAAACTCAAGATAGGTTTTTTGAGTCTTTTTATTCCATAGGCTTTCGATTTCATAAGTATTTTTTTTGTTTTGAAGGTATTCTCGAAGTTTCAGTCGAGATATTTAGAGTTTTGAGTTATTATGGAATGCATTATGGTCGTTTGATTACAAGTGTGAAGGCGAGCACAATGTTTCGCAAATTTCTGTAAGGCACAATTAATTTTATTCGTTTGTTTTTGAGTTTATGTTTTAAAAATAATTGCATTATTCATGTTGATTTTGTTCCTCTCAACATTTTACAGTTTGGACAACAATTATTTTTTTCTGTGTATGTAAGGCATGGTTTATATTTTTGAAATTTTCTGATTTTTTCATGAAAATTTTTTTTTGCTCATGATGATATCTAACATGATTCTGATTTTTTTTGATACACTGAAAACTGCTAGAAAACTTTTTCTTCGTTATGTTATTTTTTGTTTACATCACCCACAATATATGTAAACTAGAGACAAGGCAGGAAAAGAACCTTTCTGTTGGCCACCAGATTAGCAACCAATTGTAGAAAGTAACAATACGATAGTAGTGCGAAACCACCGAAATAACAATCCTGTAACTGTATGACTGCGACGTCGGGGATTGACTTAAAATCGAAACGGAAAAGGTAAAATGGGTAAATGTCCATTGCTATACGCGCTGTTGGTTCCAGAAGATTCTCAAAAGATAATTTGGTCCGGAGATTGCTACGTTTGCGTATCGAGTTTCAACGAAGGTCAGACTCTGAGATAACAGAGCAGAGGGTCGATTCTTGAATTTCGATCAAGAATTGAAAAGTATGACAACTGTCATATGTTAATGTCGATTTTTTAATTTTTCTCGAGGATTTGCTGAATTTGTGGGAGTTCTATTCGCCTTTTCGACTATGTTTTCAAGCATATATTCAAGAAATAAACTGAATGCAAGATATTAGAAAATTTCAGATTGGAATATAAATATAACTTTATCACCGTTTCCTTCGACTTTGCATCGAGTGGTACGGAGTATAGGAGATATAACATTTGATTGTCGAATGACGTTCGGTTCCATGCGCAGGTCTACGTTATTGTAAACAATCTTCAAGCTATACTTGTCCAAAATATTCCTAAAAGTATAAAATTTGTAGGTGAATTTGGTTAGCCGTCCCGCTGCGAACTCGATGTGTGCATTATATTTGAGATACCTGTCAATATGTATTCCGAGATATCCAATCGAATCCACTCTCTGCACTTCCTGCGTAGCCCCATCAATTTTCAAAGATGGTGAGTTAGCTGGTTCCCCCGCAGAAGTCAAGGAAAACGCTATGAACTTGGTCTTCAGAAGGTTTAGGCTAAGTCCATATTTATCTAACCAAGATTTGGTAACAGTTATAGTTTTTTGAGTCTTATCCCATGCTTCCGCCCAACTGGTACCTGTACAATTTATAACTGTATCGTCAGCATACTATTTTCTTGTATTTTATTTTTGTGTTTTTGGTTTGATGAATCTTTTGGTAATTGCTTTCACTATGTTATCATTGAGTTTTCCAAAGAACATGCCTTACTTTTGTTTGTAGCCTGTTCTTCAATTTGAATTGAGTTTTATGATTGACTATATACGACGGGTTATCATTGAGTTGAGAGTTGCCGAACAGAATTTTAGTATACGTTTGAAATTAAATATACCTGAGGTGAGAAAAATATTTATTTTTATTTGTATTGTTGTGTTTGATGATTTTTTTTTGGAAAAGTATTGGCATTGCAATGCCAAAACTTTTTCTTTAGGGAGAGTGATGTAATTAATACCTGAGGTATAAATTTTTCAAGTTTCGACAGTAACAATGTAAAATATATTTCTCACTGAGATGTCTCAAACGAGTTGATGAAAAGTCGAAGTAATGGGACGAAGTAACTTCGAATATACTCTCGTTCTTTCATACGGCTAAACGTCGTGAAAGAGAATATTGTTCTTAAGTCGGGTATCAGTTTTCTTACCGACCGATATCGAATGATAAGAGTACATTTCCCAAGTAAAGCTCAAGATAAAAAAAAATGTGGAGAACTTCCTGAGTTAAGTTCTCTTTTGAAAAGCTGAGTACAAAAAATTTTGAGAGGGGTGATGGCCTCAATTTTCTGGTACGAAAGGCAGTTGTATATCTGATATCAGGGGGAATAACTCTGAAAAAGAATATGTATATCGTACTTCGAGAACCTCGGGACAAAATAATGTAAGAAAAATCGATTGCTGGGTTGATCTATGATACTATATGGTGAACCAATTCCTTCCTAGTAGAGTAGCGTTTTTGCAGAATTGCATTTGCGAGGTGAACTCGGGAGTTTTTTGTTGTGCCGAGAAAAGTACGGAACCGATAGATTCGGTAATAAAAGGATCCGAGAGAAGGACAAGCGGGAAAAGCTCGTTCAATTAGTGAATTTCATTGTATTTAAATATTATACAGAGTTTACGATTTGGATTGCCAGTTCAATAATTTTCTGAAGTACAACATAAAGACCTATATAGTTATTACAAAACAAACCGATGTTGACTGGTTTGTTGATTGAATAGGCTGAATAATCTTATATTTCAATTGGATGCCTTTGAACTTACAGTATTTCATTGAAGAATGCCAATTTACAGATAGGAAATCTATCAATTGGGTAATTTGTTACACAAAGTTGGCATTATTTTGTTTTACCCTCTTACTTTTCTAAGATAAACTGAAACTGAAACTTGTAGTTCCAAATTCTTCTTATTCAGATTTCATATAAAAATTACATTGAGAATTTGACGATGATTCGAGATAAATATTCGAAATTTATAACGAAAACGTCGAATTATCACTACATGACTCATGAACATCATAACAGGAAACAAAGAGAAAATTTGCTGAAACAACAGACGCTTTTTGAAGCTCACAAACGATAGTTGAATTCCACAATAGTTTTGAACAGATTGTGCCTTTATTCTTCAACCAGAAATCGTATTTCAATTCTATTTGAATTATTTATATAGAAAATAAGATTTATCGCCGTTAAGTACCGATTCTTTTCAAAAAAAAATTATATATATGGAATAATTCAATCGATTTAGCATCAAATAATGATTCACCAGGAATTTTTTCGATAAACATACGAACATTTCATCTAATAAGTACTTCCTAGAGGCCATTCATTCGATTAAATGATTGAATCGAATGATTGACGCTTGTTTCAATCAACATCTATCAGCCCTTCAATTTTTTTTATCAAAACATCAGTGGATACTGGGTCGTAAAGCAGTGCATATCGTGGTTTCCTAACTACCCCTTGACGGTCAATACTTTGATGTATTGCATGAGTCAAATGATTGACGCTGACGTGATAACCTGTATAAAATAGTGGTCTTAGGGCTGAAGAATGATGTGGAACAAAACTTTGGGTATTCTCGCCCTAACAGAAGTTGGCCTTTATCGGAAATGCATCGAAACAAGACCACGACCATGGTCTAAATAGTGTTATGTGCTGAACTGAACTATCTACGGGAATCAGAACCATGCGACTACCGCAATTTTTTGAGAAGAGACCACCATTTTCTCCAGCACTTCTCTCATTTCGTTTCTATCGAAATAGTCTCTGCTGTTCATCTGCTGAAATTCTGGGTGATCGTGATATAAATCTATTAGAAGGGTAACGATCTCGCGTCCCGACATTACTAGAAGCACGACTTGCTTAGTTCTAGCCATCGTGCCCATGAGGTGAGCGATGCAATGTTCGATGAAAAACGCCCTAGATAATCGAGCTTTCTCTTCAACCGCTTGACTCAGTCAAATTTTTATCAATAATTTCATCAAGCATCAAGTGAACTTCCAGACAATCAATCACGCTTGATCCTATCATTTGCTAAAGGGTTTGATCGAATGATTGACCGTCTAGGAAGTACTTTAATGGCAAATTAGTATAAAATAGTGACTCATAATTGACTATTGATGACCAACACATTCTTGGGATTTTCCTATTCAGCACTGATTGCGCCCATAAGAAAAAACATTCTACAGAAGCACTAATTTAACGTGAAATTCGAAGCCATATCCTTACGAAATTTTACGTGAACCTTCTCGCCATCATTTTCCAACCAAGTAGGTACTCAATTTCCATTCTATCACATCTGTCTTTTATGACTGTGCCGTTTCAAAGCTTTTCAACTTGAATCTAGACCTAACAAAATCAACTTGATAATAAATTTTTTCAAATAGATATTAAACGAAATCAAATTGAAACTCGATGTTTGTGAGGAGATTAAGTTTCGAAAGTCAAATTCCTGAAAAGTTGGTATCCACCTAAAGATTGGTCCAATTAAATTGAAATTCTTCAGTTTGTTGAAATAGGAGGGCCCAAAAATTCAAGATGTATTTTGCAAGGTTCATGCTTCGCACATCGAAAAATTTTAGGACAATTCTATAAAAGAGTCAAGCTTAGGTGGATAACGATGTTAATATCTGTATGAGTTCTATAAAATTTCGAGATTTTTCTGACAAACAGAATTTTATACAACTTTCGGAAATGGATAAAAAAATGCAGTATTTTAAACCTCAAGTACAAAGTAGGTGTCCATAAATCATTTCTGATGTGAGGAACTAAAAAATTCACCTAATATTTCATTTCTTTGAAACCAATAAGAATGTCATTCGTATCACATGGAAAACAAAATTGACACTTGCTACAGCATTAACATAACATAGGTTAGGAACATAGAAGGTAAATACTCCTAAGCAGTCCTATTTTTTGGTAGGTACTACTCACATCCTCAGGGGCATTAATGAATGATTGCATATAGAGCTCCTCTGAAGTTGACTGTTTTATCGAGAAATATGTGAATCATATCACTAATGTTCCTGCGATATTACTTGTTTTTATGATTCAATATTGTTTTTCGCTCAAAGTTGAATTCAGGTCTCTACTTATGTATTATTTCAATTTATTCAATGAACGGTACAAACCTTTCAGAAAAATTATAGAACTATCAATCATTTTAAATATAAAAATTATTACATGAATACAGCAAAAAAAATTACAGTGTAATGAGACGCCCCAAATCTTCTCTCAATCTAGAGACCGACCGATGAAATTTGTCCACGCCCAAGGAATCAACGACATTGACATTTCCCATCATTCTGGAAACCGCAGAATGAAAACCGTAATTAGTTCTCGATGCGGCAGGCCTAAACACAGCGAATATGCTAACAAATCTTGGGAGAACATATGAATTGAACTGGGATAACAGTTGAGGAGAATATAAAAGTCCTTAAAAAAACTCAGAGACAAAGATGACATCTGCATGGAATCTTCTTTTCCTTAAGGATGATAGACCAAGCTACTACTACTAATTACTACTCGCAGGAAAAGACTCAAAAGGAAATTCGCCTCTTCTGATTGATACAAACTTAAGGAATTTGTTTTTTACTCGAGAAAAGGGCTGTTAACGGATATGTAGGGATATCACACGACGGATGCGAACTCCAGAATTGGTCTTACAAGAGCAACTCAGGCGTACTGCAATGAATCGCCGCTGAAATCTCTCGTTCTTCTCAAAACACATCCCAGAGTCTTTGGAGATGCTGCAGAAATGACCCGGATATGTAGTCTGAAGAATATCTTGCTGTCATATGAAATACCTAAATTCTTGACAATAAATTTTCTCTGAATGTGTACACCCCCAATGGAATAGTGAACTGTTATAGGGAATTTCAAAAGGGAAATAGTCATGAATTAATATTTATTGATGTTGACTGTAAAACAATTGGCTTCTCACCGTTTCTCAACATCCTGCAGATCCGACCCTCAATCTCGCAACGTAAGCTAACGACTCAACTGAAGTGAAGAGCTTCATATCATACGCAAATAGTGAAAATCTGAAAAAAATGAACGATGAGTCTTATATCATCAATGAAAATCAGGAACAACAAAGGCCCCAGAAGACTTCCCTGAGGAATGCCAGAAGTCACGGAGGTTGGAATCGAAAGCGTGCTACCTATCTTCACGAACTGAAATGTACTCGAGAAATTCAATGTGATGCAGCACAGGTTCAACATGGGCCACCAGGACAGAAATCATGTCTTCGATATCATGAGATGAGTTGTCAGTGGAGCTGCTAGAAACATTCATATCATTTGGGGTATAAACTAACAAGAATTTCTTAAAAGCATTGGCTACATCTTTCTCGCTATGAAAATGATGATTACCAGAAAACATATCATTTGGTGAATCGGTATTGGACTTTCTAGCAATTTCATAATTCTAATCTAATTCTTTGTTAATACTACGAATAGAAGGTTCGCTCTCCCGTACAAAATTATCACAACATCCTTTAGTGAGACTCGTGCACTTGGATCTGAGGCCATAAAGTTCTAGGTGCATTCGAAATTTTATACTCCTTGTGAGCCGATTTCTTACGGTAAATTAAATCCCTCAATTTACAAAAAAACCATTTGGGGAAGTTTGACAATTTGATCTCGATTGTGGGAACAAATTTCTTCATAGCCTCTTATATTAGGGTGTAAAAATCTGCAACCTGAGAATCGACATCAGCATCATCCGCTCCGAGTCTTGCAGTCCAATCTATGGAAGATAGGTATTTCTTATGAGTATTATGACCTTCATAATTTGCTGACTTGAAGTTGAAAACTAAAGAATCATCGTTTCTTCTAGGAATTCTGAAGGAGTTTGTGAAAATTCTAGAGTCTGTTTTGTGTTGTTTCACTCTGTTTTTCAACAGTCGTTTTGTTTGTCCAATGTAGACTTTGAAATGACGATGTGAATTGTCTGGAAGACCAGGTTGAACTCAACTAACGATGGTGTGCTGCTTCTTTTATATTATTTTGATAAACGCTGAGGTCAGCAGAAATTATCAATGAATGGACTCATTGTTTAAGGGTTGCCAACAATGTACCATATTTCATTGAAATCTGCTTAATAAATCAGAAATTACATATTTTTTATATGGATAATTTTCGAAGAGCAATTCCTTCTAGGTGCGCGTTGATATTCTATAAATAATTTTTTGATTTCACTATGATCGCATCTGTACTACCTCAGATATTTAGGGCATAATCTGTAACTTTCAAGCAACATTGAAATTTCACAATTTTTTCTCATATTTCTACCAAAGTGAATATTATATCGAATCGAAATTTGAAACATTGTTGTTAAATACTGTCTTCAAGGTTTGTGCCGAATTTTGTGACGACTGTATCCCTGAAAATTTTGCAATGAGTTTCGCGTTGGCATTTTCTGAATGAATACGAAGTTTCGATCTGATCGCATCTCTACTTATACGGATTCTGAGGTCTGTGCTAAATGAATGATTCAGTTTGGAACATGAGAGACAAAC
This sequence comes from Myrrha octodecimguttata, assembly GCA_958510865.1. Classification (NCBI taxonomy): domain Eukaryota; kingdom Metazoa; phylum Arthropoda; class Insecta; order Coleoptera; family Coccinellidae; genus Myrrha; species Myrrha octodecimguttata. Next base: position 14,471,365 of record OY294058.1, on the reverse strand, counting down.
TTTCTCAAAATCAGAAATCGTTCCTTCTGGTCTAGCTTCATACTCTGAGCTATGCAATATTGACTAGTATGTCTCTCATCACGGAAAACACAACTAACAATTCTCATTTCTGCATGAATTTTGTTGACTTGTCCCCAAAAGTTTATGCCGTTTTTGACGTTTCCATCAAATTCTGGTAGTTCTTATTACGAAGACTACAAATTTTTTGAATTTTCATGAACTGAATGATTTTGCACATGATTTCTTGTTTGAATTATATAATTTCTTTCCGCATCACTTTTTAATCATGTTCATGAATTCTTCTTCATTCAGAGATTCTTCTTGCGTAAAATTTTCTCTCATTTTGTGATCGATGATTTTTTTATTTAATCCTCAATCTCATCTTCTCGAATTCCATTCATTGCACCAGAACTGAAACAATCATCATTCAAAATTTTCCCGACTCCAGCTAATATATAAGTCAAATTCAGAGAAATTGGTCAGTCTATGTCCAAAAACAACCATTACAGCTTACAAGCAGTTATATACTGGGTGTCACAGGAGTCATACGTTTTTCGAAATATCGGATTGCAATTTTTGACACTGATACTGCTTACCATCGACTGAAATAACGAATCTATGTCTATGACTTCCGGTTCAACGGAAAAAAGATTTAACTTTCGATTTTGTCCCATCAACTGATGTATATTTTGCATATATGAATTCTGAGTGAAATTTCGTCGAAAAAAATAAAACTAAGAAGAAAAATATTTGTTAATTTTCGACATCGGTTGGATTTTAATGCTTGAAACAATAAATTTTGCCGTCAATGAAAATCATCAAAACTCACTTTCACTAGGAATTGACCACTTGGGCAGAAGATACACGTATTTTGTTTTAGTCCCATGCGAGGTGTGAGACTTCTGCTCTTGCTCTAATTACACCGAGTCTAGGTTCATAGGATTTTGCACGCGTATTCCCTGATCATACAGTATTTGGATATAAAAATATTTCTTATTAAGTGCCAATTATATAGCACGATTTAAGGGTACATTTCTCCACATTCCGATGGAGCATTTGATTTCTTACCCTTTGCATGGAATATCATTCGGCAATTGCTAAAATTATTGCTTTATCAAGTTCCTCTATTATGACGGAGTACTTGAGCAAATTTTAATGATCCTAGATACAGTGTCATTGAAGTTAGAGCCAAAGTGCTTACCTCTCGTTAGAGAATAACACAAAACACCTTCAACTTTTATGAAAATGGTGAATTTTGAGTAGAACAATTTTCAATGATTTGTAATGAAATTGAGAATTAATCTGTTCAGAATTCAATTGATCCGATGTCAACAACGAAACAAAAATCTTCTATTCACATTTCTTTTTCCTTCATTTTATTTAATTCTGACGGAACTTCACTCAGAATTAAACTTTTAATTTGAATATGCAAAAAATATACAGTTCATAATTTTGAATTAATTAATCAAAAGTTACATCCATTTTCGGTTGAACCGGAAGTCAGATACACCAATCTTAAGTCAGTCGAGTTCAGTCTGTAGTATCAATGTTCAAAATTTCAATCCGATATCTTGTAAAATGAAGATATTTGAGGAGTGAACCGGATTTCTGTGTCGCTTAATATATTAAATAAAACCCGATCTTGTTTGAACATCACACACGAAGAAAAATACATTAGTAGGTACAAAAGACATAAATAAAAATACCAGAGATTGTTAGGTTAAGTCATTAGAATATAAAATTCATCCTATGTCACATTGATGAGAATTTCATGTGATCAATAAGTAAGGAGATCAGACTTAACGTTAATAAAAAGTTATGAAATTCTAAGAAAGCAGCGATCTCAACTCGGTAGCTTTTGTGGGATTGTATAAATTTGAAGCCATTGCAGTTTTAGAGATTCATGTATATAGGCTTATGAAATGGAGATCGATGCATAATACTCTCAAAATTGGGGATTTTAGTTTTCATGTTGAAACAGCCTGAAAGTATTACTTCAGATTTCTCTTTGAAGTAGCAAGACAAGATTTGTGACAGTTTCTCCAACAAAATATCAAAATTTGCGATTGCGAGGTCAGGTCTTTATATACATACTATGTTGATATTCTTCTGTTTAAACTAACCTGGGTTGTGCAACATTGTATAATGAATAAAATGCTACAGTTATTCTATGATCTCTTTTTCAAATGGGATATTATGCCTGATGAACGCCATCTCCATGCTTTCCCCGTTACTGCAAAAACAGAAAGTCAGTAATGATTTCATTGCTCATAAGTTTTACACTGTTCATTAACACAGTTTGTACCAACCATGTACTGGTTTGTACTGAAAGCAGACCCTCTAGTCTATAGATTCTGATGTTTGGAACATAAGTGATTGTGGTCAAAATTTGTGTATGTATGTATTCAGCTCTCGAATTCAATACTTATGAAGATAAATTGAAAGTCGCTGTGGAGTTGCTGGTAAACAACTCAATTGCATGTCTAGTTTTACTGATCGAAATGGAGAAATGGAGAAATACACCCTCATCCCATAAAAGTATTTCAAACATAGTGTTTAAGCGCGACAAAAGAGCAAGTGGACTGTGTGAAATTCGAACAATAATAACAAATCAAATGATCAAAAAGTAGCACCAGAACGATAATCTGACTCACCTTTCTTTCACTTTCAACCATATAATCTTCACCGAATGTGAACGACTATCTCCAAATTGCAGCGAAAAATCTAACTTCGACGACGATTCGAAACTCTCTCTCTTTTCCCGATCTTCGAGGGAATACTTCCTCCCTCGAGTCTCCGGTGTTGCCAGCATTACACATTGTGGTGCAAACAAGGAAAAACAAACAAACAAAATACTTCGAACATTGGTCTATTCGCTCCGACATTCACAAACCAAAAAATATGCGAAACCCCAACATTCCGCTCACCAAAAATATCAAGATATTTTTAAAAATAGATCCCAAAAAAAATCAATGTATAGCTTCAAGATTCAAGCAGAGTAAAATTTAAAGGGTGCATATATACTCGAACTTCCATGTATATATAAAAAAAAAAAATTCAAAAAAAAAAAATTAATTTGATTTTGGAAGTGGACATAGTTTAGTAAGTCCACGTTTGAACTGAATATCAGGTGTTTTCACCGAAGCCACTCAAACAACTCCATCCCTGCCGGGATATAATTCCGTGATTCTACCAATCTTCCACTTTAATGGGGGAAGATTTTCATCCTTTATCAGAACTAAATCACCGACATCTATTCCAACACCGTCGCTCGTCCACTTCAATCGTTGATTTAAAGAATGCAAGTATTCAAGGTGCCATCGCTTCCAAAAATCTTGGTGCAATCGAGTCAATAATTGCCACCTATCGAGATGATTGAAATTCAACGAAGTCAAATCAGGGTCCGGCAAAGCCGATAACGGTTTCAATGTCAAAAAATGACCTGGAGTCAAAACAGAAAAATCATTGGGATCTGAACTTTGTTCTGTCAGAGGGCGCGAATTGAGCACAGCTTCGATTTGAACTAATAATGTGTTCAATTCTTCGAAAGTGAGAATTTGTTCTCCTATTACACGATACAAGTGTGTCTTGACCGACTTGATACCGCTCTCAGCAAGACCACCGAAATGTGGTGTGGCGGGAGGATTAAACGACCATTCCAATTTTTCGCATTCCGCAACATCCCTCAAGATGCTCTTCAAATAATTTGCTGCTCCTACAAAGTTAGTACCACCATCCGTGTGAATGTGTGATACTCGACCGCGCCTTCCGATAAAACGACGAAAGGCGGCCAGAAAACAGGCAGTACCCAGATCCGAAGCCAACTCTAAATGCAATGCCTTTGTAGCACAACAAACAAACAGACAAAGATACGATTTCTGCATTTTAGCAGATCGCAATCCGCTACTTTTGATGGTGAACGGACCACCAAAGTCGATACCCACGCACGAAAACGGTTTAGCCTGGGATATACGAAAGGGAGGCAAATTCCCCATCAATGGCTGAAAAGTTTTAGGATTCGTCCTGAAACATTTGAAGCATTTTGAAATAATACTGCGAATGGCCCTTCGAGGTGACAGAATCCAATACTGTTGCGAGAGCAAATACTGCAGTGTACGTAGTCCGGGATGCAAATACTTGCGATGAAAACTTTCGATTATTAATTCCGTCAATCTATGTTTTCTAGGTAGCAAAATCGGAAATTTCTTATCATAAGATAATCTACTATTAATAATGCGACCGCCTACTCTGAGCAAACCGAAATCGCATAGAAACGGCATCAATTTGCGTAGAGGTTTCGAAAGAGGTAAACCTTGTTTTAACCGCTTTATTTCTTCCGCAAAAACAATACTCTGCACGTTTCTAACAACGATCTTTAAAGCCGTATTCAATTCTATGGCAGTAAGTAAACCACTCATCTTATGTTTATCTTTCCGAATATTATTCATGAATCTATAAAGATAGGCCATAATAGACTGTATTTTATTTAAAGACGAATATTTTTCTAACAAAGACGAAACTACTCCATCTTCAACATGAACATTGAGACTATGAAGTTTCGTTTCCGATAATATCTCATCATCAGAGAAATTTTCAGTAATTTCATTAGAAATAGAAATTACACTTTTGAGAAAAGGAGGCCCCGCCCACCATAACGAATTATTCAAAAGCTCAGAAGGTAGACAACCTCTAGATCCGATGTCTGCTGGATTTTCACAACCATTAATATGATACCAGCAACTTGGACTAATCTCTTCTTGAATAGAAGCTACTCTATTGGCGACGAAAGTCTTCCATCTACTTGGTGGAGACTTGATCCAACATAATGCAACATTTGAATCTGACCAGGCAAAGGTGCGAGTTATAGTGAAATTGGAAACAAATACCGATTTTATATAACTCAACATGTTACTTAACAACACCGCGGCACATAACTCCAATCTTGGTATCGACACCTTTTTTAAGGGAGCAACTTTTGTTTTTGCAAGAACTAATATCGACTTGTATTCGAACTCCGAAATCTTTATTCTCAAGTAGACAACGCCAGCATAACCTCTTTCACTCGCGTCACAAAATCCGTGTAATTCACAAGATTTGGATCGAGGAATTTCTAAAAATCGAGGAATTTCAAGATTTGAAAGACACTCTAGTTCTGATCTGTACTGATTCCATCGAGAAACGATATTCTCTGGTGGAACGTCATCCCAATCTAATCCCAAACGCCATAAAATTTGATTCAAATATTTAGCGAAAAATGCAATAGGTGCGAGAAATCCCAAAGGATCAAATATTCTTGCCAACTCCGATAAAATAGTGCGTTTAGTGCATTCTTTAGATAAAACATTCACGGTATAACAAAATACGTCCTTAGTAGGATTCCATTTCAAACCTAAGACTTTAACGATAGAACTGTCGTCCAAATTGAGAGGAATCTGTTTAAATTCATCTGGCAGAAAACTAAGTAATTCAGAACAATTTGAAGCCCATTTCCTCAGAGGGAAACCGGCTTTTCCAAAAGCACAAATCAATTGTTCGATAATTACACGAGCATCATCTAAAGAATCACTCCCCGACAGAACATCATCAATATAAATATCATTATTTAAAATTGAAATGACTAACGGAAAGTCACAACCCTCATCAATGGCGAGCTGTTTGATGACTCTATTTGCAAGAAACGGCGAACATGTTACTCCGAATGTAACCGTATTCAACGTATATTCTAAAAGTGGTTCATCACTAGAGAAACGCCAAAAAATACGCTGATAATCCCGAAACTTAGGCGAAACTATAATTTGTCGAAACATCTGCTTAATGTCAGCAGTAAAAGCAATACAATGTGTTCTGAAACGAGCCAAAAGACCCACCAAATCAGTTTGTAATTTGGGGCCGACGTACAACGAATCATTAAGTGAAAACCCCGATGAACACTTTTGAGATGCATCAAAGACTACTCTCAATTTAGTTGTCAATGAGTCAGGTTTTATAACACAGTGATGTGGCAAATAAAAAGATTTAGAATAATCCGTCAAATTAGGAGCAATGGTCATATGTCCCGAACTCAAATAATCACGCATGAAGTCATCATACTGATTTTTCAAAACATCATCCTTGTTTAACCGACATTCCAAATTGAAAAATCTTTTTATAGCTATTTCGCGAGAATCCTGAAAGGATGGTTCCAAATTCGAAATAAAAGGCAAATGAACTATATATCGACCATCAACGTCCCGAGTTGTAGTTTTCGAGAAGATATCTTCGCAGAGCTGATCATCTTCAGAAACGACATTATGTTCAGGTACTTGTTCCAACTCCCAAAATTTCTTTAATGTACTTTCCAATGATTCTACTTCAGTTGGACATGAAACCAAAAATGATGATAAACTAGTACTATCAACAAAAGAATTTTCCGAACCGATTCGTCCAGCCAAAACCCAACCCAATAAAGTATTGATAGCTATAGGTTCTCCAATATTATTTTCAACTTTACCTGGAATTAATATCTGAGCAAAGATATCCGCAGAAATGAGCATATCAATCGAACGTGAACTATGAAATTTGGGATCAGCCAATTTCAGAGAAGTTATATGAGGCCAATTAATCGAAGTTATCTTGAAATTTGGCATATCCGAACATATTTTAGGTAAAACAAAGACATCAACTTGTAATTCTTGCTCGGTGTCATAACATGAACTAATCGTACAAGTTAAAGATCCCCTGGGTACAACGGGGGAGCTACCAATTCCATGAATCGAAGTTGTCAAGGGAAAATATCTCAAACCTAACTTATTCAAACATTTTGATGTTATGAAGCTAGCCTGACTTCCATTATCCAGCAATGCACGAATTTTTTGTTTATTACCAAATGCGTCTTTTACCATAATTTCTGCTGTCGAAAGCAAAACAAACGAATCTGATGATTTAATAGGAGAAATTTGCAGGGAAACTGCCTGATTGAAACAAGTTTGAGACTTATTATCAACCATAGCCTCAGAACTATCCGAATTATTGTTATGAATCGTAGAACCTGAAGCTGAAGCGCTCGGTTTATTATCCAATGACCGATTAAATTCAACGCGCTCAAAATGTAAAAATGAATGATGTCTACTACTTCCACAACGTCCGCATGACGATTTACTCGGACAACTATTACAACGATGAGAAGATTGCAAACATTTTAAACACAACTGATGATTTTTAGCTAACAAAAATCTATCATATGGAGAGCGATTCTGAAAAATAGAGCAATTCAAGTTCACGTGGTTCGATGATTTACAAAAAACACATGTTATCTTATCGACAGAATTTGCATCAGTTAAGAATGAAACCCGTGAACTATTATTTCTACCAAGTTTAGGAGCACAAGCCACAGAATTATTCCTCTGAACTTTAAACTTATCATTCGATGATTCGACAGCCTCTAAGGCTTTACAATGAAATGACAAGAATGCTATCAAATCAGTATATTGGGGTAATTCTATTTTACTGTGATCTAATTCAAATTTAGTTCTTGTTTTGAAATCGATTTTATCCAAAAGTATATTAAACAATGGAAAATCCCACGAATCAACCGGAAAATCCAAATTGTCCAAAGCGGATAAATTTTCCGAAAATACATTCAACAATTTCCTCAATGAAGCAACATTCTCCTTTTCTAATTTTGGAAAACGAAAAATTTCGTTCCAATACGAAACTGCTAAAGGCCTCTTATTATTATAACGCTTAAGTAAACTACCGAAAGCGATCGGATAATTGTCCCTGGACAAAGTTATTCCTTTAACTATTTCCAAAGCATCATTGGATGTACTACTCAAAAGGTACTGAAATTTTTCAATGTTGCTCAACGACAAATTTTTATCAACCAATGATACGAACAAATCACGAAAATTAGCCCATTCTTTCAAAACACCTCCAAAAGTGGGTAGTGAAATCTTGGGTAATCTAACGTGCGATACTGTAGGTGAAACAGTCCCCGTCTCACTGTCTCGATTTACCCCTTCAACCAAATAATAAAAGATAGATTTAACAGTGAAATATTGTTTATCTACTAAAGAACGAATATCTTCCTGTGTTTGAAGAACTTTTTCGCCCTCATTTGCCCTCGCATTAACAATCTTGAAATGGTTAGCTTCGAATTGTTTATAAATTGACTCTAACCTATTCATTCGCATTTTCAGCAGGGAAATCAAAGCGGAATCTTGCTGAGCATTCTGCGCTACCTTGAGGATTTCCGAAATACGATTGGAAGCGGTCTTACGATTCGCATAAGTAATAGCTAACGCAGACGCGTCAGATGGCATCTTGAATAATTTCCCGAAACAGGAAATCGCAAATTAAGTGAACAAAATTTGGCAACAACGCTGAAACAAATGCCGATGATTTATTCCAATATTCAAGATAAACGATGGAACTCTTATCGCGAAAACGAAATATAAACGTTTTTTCGTCCGTTCGAAGATGTATGCACATATGTAGCTATAGTAACTTTACCTGATATGTACGATATCGAGTTTAATTTTCAAACGATTTTTGAAAATAAACTGATCGAAATCGAATGAATTTGACAAAATATAATGAAATGAAAATAAATTTTTCCCAAAAACGAATCAGGCGCCGAATGGACCAATGTTTAAGCGCGACAAAAGAGCAAGTGGACTGTGTGAAATTCGAACAATAATAACAAATCAAATGATCAAAAAGTAGCACCAGAACGATAATCTGACTCACCTGTCTTTCACTTTCAACCATATAAACTTCACCGAATGTGAACGACTATCTCCAAATTGCAGCGAAAAATCTAACTTCGACGACGATTCGAAACTCTCTCTCTTTTCCCGATCTTCGAGGGAATACTTCCTCCCTCGAGTCTCCGGTGTTGCCAGCATTACACATTGTGGTGCAAACAAGGAAAAACAAACAAACAAAATACTTCGAACATTGGTCTATTCGCTCCGACATTCACAAACCAAAAAATATGCCAAACCCCAACACATAGCAATTCAGATAGATTAATTAATCACTACAGCAATTATAGTTCCAAAAATAAGATTAAAGTAGTGAAAACTTGATAAGTATACCATTGCAATATTTAATTATGATGAAGATGAAGATTATAATGCTGTGAATTTGAGAGATGCACGAAATATCTTCACACAGAACAACTATCCAAGGTAGATAGATCTGTCAGTAGAATACAAAATAGAAAAAAGGATAATACATCGAAATCTACCTCTGAAAAAAACACAAAATCTTTGCACAGGCTTATGCCTACCTTCTTCTGTGTAGCCTTGAATAAAATATTAAACCTCGGAAACGTAGAAAAATTACTTGAATTTGAGAGCTAAATACAAAGTACAAATTCCTTATGAATTTTTTTTCACTCAAATCATGTTCAAAAATGAAAACCAACCTAATTTTTGTAGAACAACACAGAGATTCTAATAGCATGTCAAATTTGGAGCTCTAATAACAATGGTTGAATTAGTGACAATAATGCTCCTACTTATGACTCATGTATGCCCATTGAAACTATTAATTTCTCAATATTTTCCAGAAAAAAAAATATTTGATGTATCAATTCCGATGTCAAGCTGCTTTCAAAGCATTGAACTCCGTTGTCCTCGACTCAAAGCTGATCTGGAAGTGCCGCAGGAATTCCAATGAAAAAAGCAAAAAAAAAACAAGGTCTTTTCATTCTGAGTTCCTTGTGAATTCAAAGAAATGAAGCTATTACTCTAGCCAGAAAATGGGCACAAACGCTACTTATTGGTCCCAAACTGTTCTGTGGTAGTTTTTGGAGAAGAAAGAAACTGAAAGAGAAGCACGTCGGATGAATCTTCCGAGTATGGATCACTCCAAAAAGTTTCTTCGGAACTTTAAAACTTCTCATAGGACATTGTGGCCCAAGATGCATTTAATGAGAATGGGCTCATCAGAAACTGACTACTGTAGATTCTGTGGGCAGGAGGAAGAAACTTCTGTTCGCCTAGTATCAGAATGCCCCGGCATTGCAAGCCTGAGCGGAGAATGTGTATGACAGGCGAAGTATAAGAGCTATCATTTTTCAATCAAGAGTTAGGTTTAATGTTGGTAATGAACGTCTCCATAGGTGTGTTCATCATTGATCAACACACTATGTATTGAAGTTATTCTATAGGCGATCTATTTCGGCATTTGCCATCATCAGGCTTGCTGAAAATAGGCATGAAGATGTCTATTAGACATGGTGACAGTTATATTGAAACTTAATAATAATAAAGAAAATGGAAGCAATGTTAGGGGTAATGTCAATGTAGTATAGAAGGCAGGAGGCTTGAAGTGTTAGGTGATCGATCTATTAATTTGAAGATTTTTATATTCTTGATAAAGTATGATGTCGGACATTTTTATTTTCACTAATCCCATAGTGTTCCGGTGATGTTAATCTTCTTTAATTATTTCCTTTATGCAGTATATAATTATTAGAGAAAATTAACGTTACTGGAATAATATTAGATTGGTAAAATAAAAATAAACAATATCTACTAAATGATCTGAAATACTCCACCGAGAATATAAACATTTCAAATCAATAGATTAATCATCTAAGAATTGGAACATCCCGCCTCCTATAAGACATTGAAATAACTCTTCCATTACTGCCGTTTAATTTATACCAGCACCGACATTTCGTATCACGCTCGCTAGCTCAAGAAAGAAATTCACAAAATATTGTTTCTTCAGAAATGTCTCATACACATATTTCATTTACGAAATTCATTCTCCTGTAGGAATTACTATCGAAAAATTCCGCTTGTGGAGTGTGTACATATGTACTTCAAAATCAGTAAGCATACCTGTAACCTAAAATAAAACTAATTGAAAATGAGTGAGATTCCAGAAAATTGTATAAGGACAAAAATTTACCGAAAAATATTAGACTATAACAATGTTTGAATACTACGGTTACCACGTATAAAATATGATGTGATATGATGATAGATTGAAATTAGATACGATCCGTATTGTTTGAATTATTTGAAGGAGTATATCTATGAATATTACCTATTCACGATCGCGGCCATCGTATTCGAGTCCCATGTCAATGAACCTACAAGCTATTAATTTTCCATCAAGTACATGATTTGAATTTGATCTAATCTCTAGAACTCTCTACAAATGTCGAGTCTCTAAGTCATTTCTCTCATAAGTTAATTTGTTTGCGGCTGGTCCAACCAACGATCGTTAACACCATAACTGAAAGAATATGCTGGTAGACTAGATGATTGTCGAGCGCATTTGGAGTTTGATTTGGATAGCCGAATTCGCGAATTGCCAAAATCCAACCAATGATTCTCCACTCATACCTATTTTGAGAATAAATATCGGCTCGCACTGATATTGATAATGGACTAAAAAGAAGAGTTTAAAGGCTCTTGAAAAATTCCGTGAGGACAATATGATTAGTAGATTGCAAAATATAAATTATTTGAAAACATTATTCTTCAAATCGTTGATTGAAAATATAATCACGAAATTCTGCTCATATTTGCACATCAGCAGTTTCTAAGTAGTTGCTCAGTTTCATTATAATCGTATCAGTATTTTTTGAGTTCATCCATAAATGAGAGCGATAACCAGGAAAGAACTAAAGAATTTGACATAGTTTTTCCCAATGTCTCCGAAAATAAATATCGGATCAAACTGAAATTGAACACCATTGTTAAAACTGATTTCAGGGTTTCTGAGATTTTTTATTGAAAACATATGGAAATTTTCTAAATTCATTGTTTTCAGAATGATGAAAATTTTTATAATAATCTTTGATTTGAATTTTTTACTCGTACCATCCTCACGAAATTTCGCATATAGTTGCTCGTCCTGATTCTTCAACTAACTAGGAAGTTCATTTCTAATCACGTCAGTTCTTCTTGAAATATTGGAAAAATGACCTCAAAATTTTATAAAATCATAAATGATCAAACTCACATTGAAATCTTATGAAAAATTTTCGAACAAACTATTTTTTCAAAGATATAGTTTTTTTCAGGTTCATTTATCAAAACGGACTCTACAAACTTTTTATGAAGTGGCCCCTCTGTATTCTTTAACTAGTTTCAATCTGATGGAGTCAGTACTCATCGAAATATAGAGAAAATAACCTCGGCATTTCAAATAGCACCAAAGTTTGACATATTATTTTTTCAACATTTCCAAAAATTAACAGGGGATCGGATTGAAATTTCGAATATCGTTGTCAACTATTGACTCAAAGATCTGCTACTTATTTCATAGAAATGATGTCAAAAGTCTCCGAAGAACACAAATCCTCCAGACAACATTTCGATTTTTTAACAGTTGCATTCACAAGAAATACTGCTCTGAGTTGCTCGTTTATATTCTCTCATAGCGAACACCACTTCTCAGAACTGATTTAAGACGCACGCCATTTTCTTTTGTATAAAGATACACACAATCTACTTCATCACTTGCGTCGGGAGTACCCTACATATGGCCGCCTAGTACAGGGGACGCTAGCGCTCACGCTGCACCTCGTAGATCTTCTCAAGTTCTTGTAAGACTGCGTATCGCCTTCACCCTGGGTCTCTGGCAATCTTTTACATCCTTTTTACAACTGCTCAGAGGTTGTGTGTTTACGCAATGGTCGAATCGTAGAATGATTTATTGATGTGGATTTCCGATAGATTAGGAGGAATAGGATTACTTGACGTCACTGTCTCACCTCAATATATTGTAGTGGGTATCGGTAGATACTGATGAGTTTAGAAACTACATGAGATTTTCGTTAAGCCTTGACGTGAAATCAGATCCTTTAACGCGATTTTTCGAATTTTGGGTATTAGATTAACACCAGATTTTGTACCTTGTTACTGCTTTCGTAGTTTCAATCTGATTGCATTCGAAATTTTTGAGCTATTGCGGATATAACGTTGGAATTTGACATATTATTTGCATTATATTCCCGAATGTGAACATCGGATCGGATTGAAATTTGGTACTTTGTTGTAAAATACTGATTTTGGGGAGTTCGCCGAATTTCGTTGAAATAAGTCAACATTTATGTTTCAATGAAATTAGAAAAAATATCGTATCAATATTTTTGTTGGGTTTGATTGATTTGTGGAGTGTATTGTGTACTTGTAGTAGAGTACAATTCTCGTTGGAAATGATTCAATGCAAATTTGATTTTTTCTTCTTTACCAATATAGTTTCACTGTACACTGACGAAGCGTGGTGTTGCTCCTCTTACATCGTATTCGGTACTGTCCCAGGGACGGACAAGATGGTGCTATTGGTACTACCCTCTTCCGCTGGGGTGGTTTCCTGCTTGTACGCATATGCGCAGCGTTGTTGCTACTGTGTCAAATTAATATTAAAATATATGAAAAAAAAAACGAAATATTGGCTTTGGCCTTTTTTTTAATTAATAACTTTCGGATGAAGACGAAATTTTGCACTGAGTTACGCGTTGGTATTTCAAAACTATATGCAAAGTTTTATTTTGATCGAATCATTACTTCATGAGATATCGAGGAATTAACCTCAAAATTTCAAATGGGCCCTTACTCCGAATTTAGTCAACCGATTTCTCCCAGTAAGGAACTCAACCGAGATATTTGGACTCTGAACCTAATCTGACAGTTTCAAGTCTTTAGGTCTTTTCTTCCGCAAGTTGGAACACATACGGACGGAAGGACAAAATTGAATTTGAGCTCGGATTCTCCTTAAGGATGTTCAACCCAATCTTTTAAGAAAAAAAATTTTCGGCTCAAAATTCGAGAATAACAGACAATGTGTCGAAACGATAACACGCTGTTTACCGAAGCGATTTTGGTTTGGCGATCTCATTATGTTAAGTAATGGAATCCACTTCGATCCAATCAGTATTTTAACGAAAATCCAGCACTTGAATGAAAAACATGCCAAATTTCTTGAGGACGATGTGATTTGAAGGTCGCAGAAGATATATTTGAAGGACATTGCTTGAATTCTTTGTCGAATTTTTACGAGATGATCATCACAAAATTCTACAAAATGTTCGTTATAGTTACTAACGCAGATCTATCGGAAGCAAAAGAGCAATATTGAATTTGCGCAAATAGTGTGCCAACTTCGCATTTAAGGGGTGTTATTTTTGCATCCGAGATAACTTTCAAAACGAAATTATTTGTGTTACGGGTGTTAACTACTAAAGAACTTGAAGGGTGTGTGACAAACGGATTTTTTTTGTTAAAATTAGTTACTGACAAAGTATTATCGGGAGCATAAGAGCAATGTAGAATTTTTGAAAATGTTCGTCCAAATTTCGCTTTTTGGGGATGTTATTTTTGTGTTACAAATGGTTACTAACCATAGACTTTCAAACTCATTTTTTTCGAGAGAAATCGAAAAGGTGGATGCCCATGAAGTTAGCTCCCAGCGGAATGCGATATTTTTCTAGCAGTATCCTTGAGGTACAAAGGACGATTCTGGTGTTTGGTATTTACTCTAGAGTTACTACCGAATGCACACAAAAATTTCTTCATTCTCGAAAAAGTGGGTGCTAACTTCATGGAAAGTTATCGTGGTAGTGACTGCGTAAACAGGGTGAGGCTTTAAGGGCCGGTATTATAAAACATAACTTTAACTTTAACTGACAGTTTTGACAGTTGTGTTAGGACATAACTGTCAAAACTGCCAGTTAAGTTTTATATTACCGGCCCTTAGTTGTACATTTATTTCAACCCAAGATTCCTCTCATCGGATAAAATACTTTTAACATTTATTATTTTCCCAGATTCGGCCCCAGTAAAAAGATACAGGCTGTTGAAATTTCAGAATCAGTCTTCTACTCATAGCTTCCACATCGACTCTTCGAATGAAATGAAATTTGGTGTGAGGTTCTCGATGACTCTGACTCGTATTCTACAGTTATGAATATCATCTAACTTCAAACGGTTCACCTTAGATCTAGACGAAAAAATCAAAATTTATCAAAAACTGACATATACAAGGAATGAACTGCATAAATATGAAATCAAAAGAAAGCGCTCCACCGTGATTAAGTAAATGAAATGATGGGTGTTTTATTCAAAGAAGAAAAATGGTCCACATAAAATTTTCAAATTTGCGATGCTCTTTTGCTTTTACAAGTATACTGAATTTTAAAGGCCCATCAAATTTGTCATATATGCTCATTCAAACGTTTGTTTTTTTCAAGATCGATATTATAAACTGAGATTGCTATTAAGTCAAATGCAAGCAATCACTTCTGTCAACTGCCTCGAACGTTTCAAAAGAATCCTTTGGGTTTTTTACATCATCAAATGTTTCAATTGACGGAGCATCCTTTAACATAATTGGAGCTACCAATTCTGCTTTTTCATTAATAAAACCCCGGCTCTGTATTCCAACGGGACGAAACTTCAGGGAGAATTCAGGAAATGATTCCGCACAGAGTGGTTGTGTGCGGCGCGATGAAAGCGATCATTCATGGTGTTGCGAGAAAATCAAATCAAGGAAGTGTCCTTTCTGCAGCGCTGAGAGAAATAGCCCGGAACCTAGAGTGTATACGTCACTCTAAAAACTTTCCACTCAACCTAAAACGAAGCTGATTTTTCACCGGAAATACAGAGAACACTTGAATGGCCAACATATTGCATATGGCGGCGAAAATTCTCAGAAAAAGCCCCTGGTTTTTCATACCATTATCTTGACAAATGAAGGGCAGTAAATTACTCTTGCCTAAATGCATCCAGTCGGTTTTTTGCATTTGTTACCAAAAACTTCACATCATTAAGCTTTGTTCCTTATAGCCTAGCTATGCGGGTCTGTAATAGCAGTTTAAATGGGAACAAAAACCAACCGTCTTTCATCATTCACCTTCCCTAACTCAAATTCTTTGCCCTCCCTAAATTTCTTGTTCGTCTCATATTTGAATAGAAATGGGCTCCATATCTGAATTGAATGATATATACGGAACTATGTGTGGTTGCTTTTCGTTAAATAACGTTAAGATATACGTTATTTAAATCCGATATTCTAAACCTGTATCAGGTGCCTTTGGAACTGGAGTGAGTATCCAAATATATTTATTATCAAGTAAATATTATTCATTAGTAGCAGAAATATATTTATTTCGTGTGATGGTATGTTCATTTTTCGCTCCAGTTTATTTTTTTTCGACTGAACACGATATTTTCAAATACATAAAATGCAAAATCCAATATTTTTATGCATCTGATCTATCTAACAACGTCAGAAAATAGCGCACGGGAAGCATGCAGTTTCCAGTAGGTATACAGTTTCCAGCAATTTCAATTGGAATCACAGTTAACAACCTTTTTTCTGATTCAATAAAGGCACTTCTATTATAATCATAATCAGCATTGATTATCAATATTTTTGAACTCATTCAATTTTGGATTGCTAAATCGCTGGAATCTGTAAGCAACTAATGAATTAATTCACTCGAAAATGAATACATTCAAAACAACAATTTTCTTCCGAGAGGGCATATCAAACAGGATCAGAACAAAAACATCTCCAACCATAAATAGATTTTATACTTCAATTCAAATATCAGAAGAACATGAAATGTGTTTGGTAGAATATAAATATATAGGAACGAAAAATCATCACAGGAACTATTCACATACAGGATCCTGCAATAGCGCTTTAAAATTCCATAGCTGCCAAGCCAGACATTTCAGGAATTTAGTTGAAAAGCATTTCCTTTGTACTTTCAATTCTGAATCTCAGGAAATTATTTTCTGATATACAGGGTGTTGCCAAAAAAAATTATTCAACAGATGAGTGATTTTTAAATGGAACACCCCTTAAATTTTCAATGTTTTCAATGCTTTTCAACACCTTTTCCATGATATTTTTCAAATGATACAAATCAGAAATCAGAAAAACCTGCAAAATTTCGAAGAAAAAGTAGTTCGATAAAAGCCCTTTACTGATTTCCAGAAGGGATAGAAATATGAATTTGATCAGGATTTCTTTTAACTTAAGAATTTGCCTAGTCATCGTTCCTAAATGATCAACCTCTCTAATACAGGGTGTCCGTTATCCAAATATGAAGAATTTCAAATTGATCTTGGATCTACTTGTTGTTGGATCTACTGGCTAATAAAGAGTTTCTGTGGCACTGCCCCAACATGAAAATCAAATCAACCATTTCATCTTTACCAAAATTCATCTCAATATATGGTATTCGAAAATAACTCTGAGCTCTGAATAACAATATTTTGATCAATTATAATAACCGATGTACTTGATGACAGTTTCTGTAGCACTGCTCTGACATGATAATCATATGAACCATTTCATGAATAATAATTTTTTGGATGCCGATATAACTCTGTAATCGTTAAAAAACACAAGTTACCCATAATACCTATGTAAGTGTTACTTATTAGGACAAACATTATAATTTTCATGTTGAACTTCAAGGATTATGATTTTGGAAGGGTTTTAAAGTTTTTCGAAAAGTGGTCATTCAGTTTGGTTTCATTGGGTGACTCATTCAAAATATCCGTTAGTTATTATGTTCATTATTCCTGAAATTTTTGGTTGAAATGCATGCACCTACGATCAAAACTAGTTTCAAACTTCAGCAGCGCGTGGATGTTCGTGAACGAACTCTGATAACTCCTTCAGACACATGTTACAGAGAAGTGGAAGAAATTTCAAGAAACCTAAAAAGCACCAACGTGAAGTCAGCAGGTTTTGCGCCCATGCTCGAAGGAGATCACTAAAAGTACGTTTGTTGGGGTCAGTATGTAAAAAATTACCACTTTGGCTACGGATTTGAACATTCCCGCAAAAGCTGCCAATTTAACGTCAATTCTTTCCTAGCACTGGATATCAATTCGATCTCATCTGTATTTCTGGAAATATTGTTAAAATGAAATTTTGATCGGGTAAATTATCGGAATAATTAAGCGCATTTTACCCATTCAAGAATTTGACCTTTATAGTTTATCCCCCAATCTACTTTCCTGATGGCCGATCGTAAACACAAGAAGAAGCAACTAAGAGACTCAATATTTGTGAAGTAGGCTTGAACAAGAAATAAATTTAAATGTAATTTTCAAACTGTTCTTATGACGCAATCATCACGAAATTTTGCACAAAGTTGTTCATCAGCATTTTGGAACTTGTCACAAGTTTCATAATAATTTGAACTGTTCTGAGTTACTCCGGAAAAACAACGATACCGAACAAGAAACCACGACAATTGATTTATTTTTACGCGCTTGTCTTGGGGGCAGCGAGTTATCATTTGGTCATTATGTCTATAATTTTCGAATTTTGAAACAGAAATGGTCTTAAGCGATTGGATTGAACTCCCTGAAGAAGAATCTATGGTCAAATTCAATTCTGTCCGTCCGGCCGTCTGTCCGTATGTGTTCTTTCATTCGAATAAAAATACTCAGCAACTTGAAATTGTCATATTAGGTTTGGAATACAAATATGCCGGCTACATTCGTTGATGGGTAGAATCGGCTGAATAGTTTCGGAGTTAAGCCCAATTGAAATTTTGGGGCTAATTCCTTGATATCTCATGAAGTATTGACTCGATCAAATTGGAATTTCTAGGACAGTTTTGAGATAGCAACGTGCAACTCAGAGCGAAATTCCATGTGGATCCAGTTGTTATGAAATTCCAAGAAGTTTTTCATTCAAAAATTTTTAAATTTTGTATGAAAAATTTTTCCTCTGAAAATATTGATTAGATTTCAATCGAATTTGGCACAAACCTCAGGGTCAGTATTTCACAAAAATTTCTTAATCTTCAGTTCGATCCGATATTTACTTTCGGAGATACAAGGAAAACGATTGTGCCAAATTTCGTTTCTATTTGGAATTTCAACGTTATTTCCGCAATATCTCAAGAAGTACCAATGCAATCAGAAATCACCAATACGCAGCTAGGTGCAAAATTTCGTGTTGATCAAATGGATAGAATTCAAACAAGCGCGTGTAAGATCCTGACCTCACATCATTGCTTTTCTAGAGTTCACCAATATCTCAGAATATAGTGACCGTACCGAATAGAAATTTTTGACATTGCTGTGAAGTGTGGAGTTCAAGGAACGAGCGAAATTTTTCTCGTAGATGATAAAGAGTTCCCCAAAAAAATTTTTTTTGTTACTTTTCGGAAAATTTTTAATTTACTGAAAATACCATTTCAACGATTTTTCACCAAAGATTGCGCGTCTTAATGCTCCAACTCACGGCCAAATTCAAATCAAATCACTACAGTAGTTTCTGAAATATCAAACCATTTGGCCGATTTTTCCCATTAACCAACTTAATCGGTCGGACAGAGACGATTTTGACCCCGAATTCGTCATCAGTGAGTCTAACCTAGACATTCGAGACTGTTTTCGGCTCAAATTCGATAACAACTGACATTTGGAAAAAACGATAGCACGCGGTTTTCCGGATCATGCGCTCAAAATATAAACTTCTAAGATGTTTTCAATGATACTCGCTTTTATCAGCTTGATTTTTTGACTGAATGCACTGGGAATCAACAGCTGCAAGATGTAGGGCGCAATATTGATTATTATCAGGTATGTAACTTTTATTTTCTACTGACGTGTTTTAGTAGTCATAATTGGCAGTTTATATGGGAAGTCACTGAAATGAAGTGCCAATAAGCAGTTTCTGCTGCTTCACAAATTAAGTTACCTACTCATCAGTTCAAAAACGGTTTTTTCGAATGCAAAAGACACATTTTTTTGTGAATACATTTTTGCCGTGAAAAGAGCTTTCTTATGCAGAATCAGGTTATTAATTAATTTCACGAACGAATAAATACATTTTTCATTCGAAAAGAACTCCAGCTAATAATGGGATTCACCTTTTTCAATTCGAAGTTCCGAATCCACAGAAAATGCCCTGTCGGCATAATCAACGAAATAAGGAAGATTTAGTTCTGCCAACTTTCCATACTAGAAACTTTTTATTGTTGGCGCGATTTAAATTCGCAATTTCAAACGTCGAGAGAATAATTCTGCGAAACTGTGGTGTAAAATCTGTTATCTCACGGAAGGAGAATTTCCAGCTGAAAGGTAGAATTCGTTTCGAGAATTTGCATCGAGGTAACGACGATTCGCTGGACACTGCTTGGTCGCAGAAGGCGAGCTGGAAAAAGGACATTAGATATTAACTTATGCAATGCACACTTTTGTCTAAAGGTTTTACTCACTTTGTTCGGCTTAGGACACATTTGAATATTTTCCATTGTGACCGTACACGTGATATGAAAACGTATGTCGCAATATGCTCTAGGGTGCATATCGCTCGAACGAAATCACTTGAAAACGGTTCGGAAAATTATTCAGCAAACTTCATTGGACAATCTATAATAAGTAAGATAGGAAAGCTACGATTTACAAAGCTTCTGTTTATTGGAATTTCATCTGATTTCCCATATGATCATCAAATAAGTATTTTCAGTTCTTTTATCCAAAGAATACTAGTGACTTCGTCCACAATTTAGATTAACCGATTTCACTTTAATCAAATGGTTTTTACTTGAAAGAATTGGTTTGGCCCACTCTGTTTTGGTTACTCGCTTGAAATTGGTTAAAGTTTTATATGGAACCATTTCAGCTGATCACGTCGAAGTACTGATCATTAGATTAATCACATTAGCGTCCTCCACGAATTAAACCAAAACAATAATGAAGTTTGTGGGACTAGGACAGGAAAGAAACCAATGACTTCTAAGCTATATATAAGGCAAGAATAAAAACTAATTTGAATGCCAAAAAATAAAAAGAAGCAAAGAAGTTGGTGGTTTCAAGTTTGACAATCATATGTGACATAAAGTTTTGGAAGTTAGGTTTTCCATTGATCTGTTATCATTTGTAATTGGAATTGCGCGTACTCTGAAGACTTTGATGATTGAGATTTCGAGGATTGTTTGATGTTGAATCCATGTTTATACCTTAGGATTTCTAAATTTCTTAGAGGTAATATATTGTATTGTTTGTATTTACTGTGTAAGTAATGTCGATTTTTAAAATGTTTTCAGGCCTGAAGAAGAAGACGAAAGTCTTGCGAAACTTCGCTGAATATATAGCTCCGAAATTATTAGTTTCTTTTCTGTCCTAGTCCCACTAACTTCATTATTGTTTTGGTACTGATCATTGCATTCAGCGCAATTATCAATCATCACGACAACACGATTGAGTTTGACAACTTGAAAAAGATTTTTCACCCAATATCCCTCGTCCTAGAATTATTTCGTCCCTCAATAATAACTAAGGGATATTACTACTACAATTTCTACCCTATATGATTTGTTCTAAAATTCGAACCTGCGCAACATGTATTTTACTGTATATCGGTGCTATAGAGCTTGAGATTCCTAGAACTCCATGAGTCATTGAAGGCTTAGATTCGCAGATACAATGAAAATTGTATAAACACTTTACAATGCTATGAAACTGGTGAGTACCTATTTTAAATGATACATTCCTACCTACACGTTCTTTGCGCAACAGCAAAACAAGGTCGAAATATCTGTTGATATTTGAATGACAATTCCCCCTTATGTTCATTTTATTATGCCCTTCATGGACTAAATGTTTGAAGGCTTGTTCAAAGAGAACAACCTCCCCCCCCTCAATACGTCCGACACTCAAACTATTTCTCGAGGCTACAATAAATACTAACTACTCACTGTGAAAAACAGACAATGCACTATACAATGAAAAAGTAGCAATTAAAATTGTAACAGTTATCGTTAACTTTTTGTCTATAGAATTAAAAGTTTCTAACTGTAACTATTTATTGGAGCCTTTTGAAGCTACGGTCAAATGGATTAAGATTTTCAAATAGCCAAGCTCTATACACTCTTTGGTACGTATTCCTTATATATACTTCTTTAACTGATGGTACGGAAATATGTTCATACTTTGATATTTGGGGACTGAGCAAGTTAACCCATTCTTCTTTTACAAAGCATTCGTCATTGCCGTTGTCCAGTCCATAAATACATTACCGGAAATTTGAAAAAAAAGTTGGGATTGCAACATAATCTGCATAAAAGCAAAACCCCTACTTGCTTGAATCGCCAGGGCAAAGCTATACCACTCAATGAATTACACGCTCTATACAATTAAAAGTTATCATGCAAAATGCATCTCTTCAGATGAGCGAGAGCATATTAACGTAAATGGAATATTCCAGAATATTCCATTCTATTCGATTTCGACATAACCTTTTTCAGTAGGTACACTGCTGCTGCATGAAGTGCGCGTTCCTATCTACTCTCCTCAGTCATGTGACTCAATGTATTACGGAAACATATTCCGTTCCACGAGTGGGCATATGAAATATTGACCACCGTGGCTTCTACTCAAGCATTACTTAACCCAATACCAGCCAACGTCCCATTTTTCGGACGCGCCATTTTTGCCAGATTTCTTCAATACTATCACAGGAAACTGCAGTAAAGTGGTATTTTCGTTAAGGTCAAAGTAGGTACTTCACTTATTTTCAGTCAGATGGTTCTCAGGAACAGTAACATAAATGAGACTGATTCGACAAGTCGGCACTTGTTAGGCGCGTTGAGGTTGTCTCACATTATATTAATTTCAAAATATTTCTGTTCGGAAAATTATAATAATACCATTGCAGTTTTAGTGCTGGATAGTGTCTTGTTTCGATACAGAAATGTATTCAACTGACTCACATCGTTATCTGTTGCGAGAAAGGAATAGTGGATGTCGCAGGTACTATGGAATTGTTTACTTCTAACCCTGTGGGCGAATCCGAGTTTGACAGTGACGACGGAGCTTTATCGGAAAAATTTGTGAAGTGGACCAAAGAAAAGAACACAAATGTTGGGAATTCCATTCCTCAGAGCGACGATACTCCATCGTGGTCGAAAGGGCAAGTCAAATATTCAAAAAGAAATATTATTTCCCAAGATAATTTCGAAAATATTATATCAGCCTTCTCTGGTAAAACAGCAGTCGAAATTTTCGAGGAAATTTTCAGCGACCAAGCTGTTGAATTTATAGTGCAACAAAGTGAGTTATATGCGAGACAAAAAAATGATCAAACTTTTTCAGTAACTAACGATGAGTTGAAATCTTTCATTGGAATTTTGTTGATAAGCGGTTATCACAAGTTGCCTCAAGAAGATATGTATTGGCAGCAAGCACCCGATGCAGGTGTACCTTCAGTTTATAACTCCATGTCTAGACGACGTTTCAAAGAGATAAAAAAATATATTCATCTGTCGGACAACTCGAAAATTGATAAAAAGAATAAAATGTTCAAGGTGCGACCGTATTTCGAAATGCTGAAACAAAACTTCTTGAAATTTGGCGTATTTCATGCAAATTTGTCTATAGATGAGATGATGGTGCGATATTAAGGAAGACATTCTGTATGTATATGAGTGCAAAGCCGATTAAATTTGGCTATAAACTATGGTGTATGTGCAGTTCAACGGGATATCTATATAGTTTTGAGCCTTATTGTGGTAGAAATGATAACGAAAGATGTCCTTTGGAAATTAGGGTCGTAACAAATTTGGTTTCCGCTATTTCTGATGAGCAATATGGAAATCATGAAGTCTTTTTTGATAATGTTTTCACCAGCCATCAACTTTAATGTAAACTTAGGGACATGAAAATAAAAGCCACAGGAACAGTGCGCGAAAATCGAACAGGAAAGTGTCCCCTAATTTCAAAAAAACAAATGGAAAAAGAAAAACTTCGGGGAAATTTCGACTACCAGTTTGACAAATCGAACGAAATCCTTGTTCTGAAATGGAATGACAATGAACCCGTTTCAGTAGCTACTAATTATAGCTATATTGAACCATTAGGTACTGCTAAACGTTATTCGCGAAAAGAAAGGAAGCAAATACAAATTCCAATACCGAAATTGATTCAAGAGTACAATTCACATATGGGCGGAGTAGATATGTTAGATAAACAAGTATCTCTTTACCGAACAAGAATTCGTTCCAAAAACTGGTGGTGGCCTTTATTCACCCAAATGTTGGATATATCGGTGACAAATACTTGGCGACTTTACCAGATTACAAATCCTAAAGAAATTGCATATCTTGCCAAAAATACACCTTCTGCGCCAAAGAGACCAGGCCCACAAAAGTCCAAATTGCTTGGAGGAAGAGTAAGTGTGGACATAAGATATGACCAAATAGGTCATTTAGTTGTACCTATCAAGACACAGAGGAGATGTGCATTTTGTGGAAAGAAAACCACTAGAATTTGTGGAAAATGCGATGTAGCACTGCATGATATATGTTTTGTACCATTTCATAAAAAATAATTTTTTACCAAATCATTTTTTTTTCTTATTTTTTGTTCTTTATATTGTTGATGTGAGTTTATTGAATACATCATTCACGCTTGTCTTGTTTTTTTTTCTAATTTATAATTTTATCCCCTCTCAGCCATCGTCCCAAAAATGGGACGCTATTTTTCTGGCAATTGAAAATTTTTTTTTTCTAAATTTCAGTGAACTTTTCTTTGGTGAATAATCAACAACCAGTTCATCCAAAAAAATCAGACTTTTTCATCTTATTCGAGTTCTGGCTGGTATTGGGTCAATAACGAATTTTCAGAATTGAATATTTCGGCCGCGGGAAGTTAGCGAAAACTATGTTCAATATTCAGTTCCAAATTTGTTTCAATTTGTTTTGTATGTATTTGTATATATTTATGAATAATAAAATAGCTTCGAGCTGAGCTATAACGGAATACAATTTGTTGGATTTTTTCTGAGTCTTCACTTCTATTATCTGAAAGAGGACTATTAAAAATTGAATTGAAATCTGAATCTTCAATCAGACAAAGGAGAAAATTCCAAGAATTATTTTTTTTCGATTTTTCGTTTTGAGTTGAGACTTTTGTCGATTGGACCAAAGTCTTATGAAAAAACAATTTTTCTTTACTTTTTAATAGTTTTGTTCCAGATATTGGGAGTGGAAACCCTGGATAAAACTAAAGAATTATACGAAATCATCATAAAGTAAGTTTTAATTGATACTTCGTATTTATATGATATTTCGAACGAAATTGACCCTGACCAATTGAATCGAAGTGACTGGCATCCTGGAAGCATATTAGAATCAAATACATGGAATATTAAAGAAAAAACAAGGTGAACTTACCAAAAAGGAAAATCCAGCAGTGATCAAATCCACACAAGTGAACTCCAGAAATATAAACATCATTTCAAAGGCAACCCTTGGAACTCGCAGTAAAATAAACACGACGAACTCTGAAGCTATCCGAAATCCCAAACCACAGAGGAAGTAGAAATTCATGAATATAAGGCAAATGAAATTGTTAACTCAAAAAATTTTTATATTTAGGCATGAAATTTGAATAATTTCAAATATTTGAGATTTAGAATATAGGCAAGGGTCACATCAAAATACGGAGAAAAATACGGCCGAATTTTCTAGACCAGGTTCGAAGAAGGAAAAATTACCTCTGAAGAGAAAACTGCGAAAGCATCATTTTTGGAAGACATTTTTAATTCCAAGGCACACTGGATATTGAAGAAAATTCAAAAAAGGTATAAATACCGAAGCTCGAGCACAGAGAATTTAGTCCATTTTCAACCATCATCTATACTGTAGCTGCTCGTCTTGAAAAATTTCTCGAAACATCGTAATTTCCAGTCAAAAAACGGATTAAATCCAAATTGAATCAGAGTAACTGGCATCCTGGAAGCATATTAGAATTAAATACATGGAATATTAAAGAAAAAACATGATGAACTTACCAAAAAGGAAAATCCAGCAGTGATCAAATCCACACAAGTGAACTACAGAAATATAAACATCATTTCAAAGGAAACCCTTGGAACTCGCAGTAAAATAAACACGACGAACTCTGAAGGTTATCCGAAATTCCGAACCACAGAGGAACATCAAGAAGCAAAGTGACATAGACTAAAAACACCGTGGGTGAGAGCAAAAAGGACATTATTATGAGTTTTTAAATCTAATTCAATTATTTGAGTTAGGTTATTAATTAGTTTAGCATTTGAATCGATTTCCTCAAATTATTTCATCAAATATTATTATTCGAAATTATATAAACTGTTATTATTTCACGTCATAGAATCCACCTGAGAAAGAGACTGAAAGCCGCGCGAAATCTAAATAAAAATTCATAATTTATTGTTATTGGATCCTCTCAGGAATTCAAAATTATTCAAAATCAAACAACAGTTCGATTCATAACAGTATGTAATAGGAATTTCGAGATGTTTGGGGACAATTCATCCTTATCATTGAATAATATTATGTCGTTTAATATTTGTTCAGGAAAGTATGTGGAAAATTCCACACCGTTCACCTTTTGGATGCATGTTTAACGTGATTATTCAATATTTCGGGGTGTCTATCCCCTTGTAGTTTATAATTTTGAAATTTTTGCTCGTAACTTATTTGTAATGAATGTGTGAGAAATTCTGGTGCCAATTCGATCACTTTATATTGCATTTTTTTGGAAAATACACAGTGCGTGTTGCAGCTTTAATCTTAAACTGGCTCACGCCATTTTTCTGGAAAACAGGAGCTGTAATAAATTTCACTTTGGGACGCAAATTTGTTATAAATGTATACAAACTTTGAAGCATGGTTTTTTTGAATTGTGCCATGAATGCTGGTGAAGCCTTATGGGCATAGTATTCCCTGTATTTGTGGAAAGACATATGCATGGGTAATCTGCCGTTATACAGGGTCTTTCACGAGGAACCTCACCCATATTTATACGGGAAACTACTGAACGTATTTTCATGAAATTCAGCACTTATAGGTATTTCACGATGCTGATGAAATCTAAAATATTTTCAAGGTATGAGCACCTCCGGTTTTTCCGGAAATGACGTCAACTTCCGTTTTTCAAATTAGAACACCATTTTTTTATTGCAGAAATAGATTCCTTAGAAAATTTCAATTTATTTTGATGTAACATTTTTCAGTTTTGGTAGGAAGATTCTCTCTGAGCGGGAAAATTCGAAAAAAAAATCGAAAATAGAGCTCCGCTGAAACAAGAATAACTTCGAGGTTTTTGGAAGGAAAATTTTCATTTTTAGGATTTTGCAAGATGTGAGATTGATGTATCCACTTTAGAAATCGAAATCGCGATTCATGATACAGGGGGTGAAAAAATCGCTGTCAAAGTTAGGGATGACAAAATCGTGAAAAATCAATTTTTTCAAATGAGAACCCCATTTTTTTATGGCAGATATTGTATCTACGTTAAAAAATAATGTGAGTGTATGCATCACACCCTTGCCCTAAAGTGGATATTTTCTGAGTTATTCACAAAAAACTGTTTTTCGTCTTGAATTTTCAGCTATTTCTTTTCCCTTCACGCCAAAAAGATGACATTTTCAGGAACTGTTACTTAAACCATGTTTTAGATTTTACTACCCTAATATGCCAGAGAAAAAAGTTACAGGTTGTTCCTAAATAGATGGCGAATTTGGATTCGAATTTGTATCGGAAACCTCTTTATTTCAACTAATCGGCCATCGGTTTTCTCTCCAGTGATAAATAAATAATTCCTTATGAATCATATGCAAAAACTTACCATGTTTTACATTATTTTTTTTAATGATAGATATCATTAATTACATCTGCCAAATTCCTCTTTATTCAGTAGCATTTTGTGTTTACTATTAATTTGGTGATAATTCGTATTAAGTTATAAAATCGATCACCATGCCTAATTTTACCAATGAAGATTATTTAAATCTCATTCTACTTCATGGAGAATGTAATAAAGTTGTAGATAGAACGATTTGACTGTTCATTGAGAGGTTTCCTGACCGACCCAGACCAACGAGAGATACCATTAACAGAACCATGACAAACTTGAGAAATGTCGGATCTTTCGTTAAGAAAACTACACACAGAGAAAAAAGTGTAGTAGAAGATGAGAACAACGAAATTACAGTTCTTGCATATTTTCGTGTGAATCCTCAAAATTCTCTCAAAGATGCCGAGATTGATCTGGGATTATCTCAATCGAGTGTTTGGAGAATATTAAAAAAACATAATATGCACCCATATAAATTCAATAGGGTACAGCATTTGAAGGAAACTGATTTCGTCAGGAGAACAGAGTTTTGCGAAGCTATGATGATTCGATTTCAAGAGAATGAAAACTTTTTGGACTGTATAATTTGGACAGATGAATCTAAATTCACAAAGAAAGGTTCTTTCAATAGGCATAACAGTCATTATTGGGATGAAGAGAACAACCACCACTTCAGACAATGGAACTTTCAAGAGACCTGGAGTTTCAATGTTTTTTGCGCCATCAAAAATAATGCAATTATCGATGTTCACATTTATGATGGGACTTTAACTGGTAAGATAGAACACTACACATGTTTGCATTATTTAAAGAATGTTCTCCCTTAGGAGATATATATTCTGACATATTGACTCAAATAATTGAGCCGCTAGTACAGAACCATAATGACTTATGGTATCAACAAGATGGCGCGCCTCCACACAATTCACTCAATGTGTCAAATATCCTCTACAGGCTATTTGAAGATCGATGGTTGGCGAACAATGGTCCACAACTTTGGCCACCACGTTCTCCCGATTTAATTTCTTTAGACTATTATGTTTCGGGTAGGATAAAAATATTGTCTACTCAACTCCCCTGACTGATAAAGAGGACTGCATAGAACGAGTCAGGAATGCGTTCAGGTTTGTTTAGATTTTTAGATTCATAGTTTTGAAACTCAATTTGGTTTTTAAACACTTTTGCAGATCTCTTCCTCCCGATGAAATAAGAAGAGCAACGCACGAAGCATTCCTGAGACGTATAAATAAATGTCTAGAAATTAACGGTCAAAACTTTGAGCATCTTCTCTAGTTATAACTGCGAGAGTTTGCCAAGGTTCTCCTAATAGTAACTTGAAGTCGGTTTCAAGAAGGGGTGAAAAATCTACAGCATGGTTCAAATAACAGTTCCTGAAAATTTCATCTTTTTGGCGTGAAGGGAAAAGAAATAGCTGAAAATTCAAGACGAAAAACAGTTTTTTGTGAATAACTCAGAAAATATCCACTTTAGGGCAAGGGTGTGATGTATACACTCACATTATTTTTTAACGTAGATTCAATATCTGCCATAAAAAAATGGGGTTCTAGTTGGAAAGAATTGATTTTTCACGATTTTGTCATCCCTCACTTTGAAAGCAATTTTTTCACCCCCTGTATCATGAATCGCGATTTCGATTTTTAAAGTGGATACATCAATCTTACATCTTGAAAAATCCAAAAACCTCGAAGTTATTCTTGTTTCAGCGGAGCTCTATTTTCGATTTTTTTTTCGAATTTTTCCGCTCAGAGAGAATTTTCCAACCAAAACTGAAAAATGTTACATCAAAATAAATTGAAATTTTCTAAGGAACCTATTTCTGCAATAAAAAAATGGTGTTCTAATTTGAAAAACGGAAGTTGACGTCATTTCCGGAAAAACCGGAGGTGCTCATGCCTTGAAAATATTTTAGATTTCATCAGCATCGTGAAATACTTATAAGTGCTGAATTTCATGAAAATACGTTCAGTAGTTTCCCGTATAAATATGGGTGAGGTTCCTCGTGAAAGACCCTGTATAGAAAGATCCCAAATAGCGAAACATTTATATTTAATCTTTGGGAATTGCATGATAGATTGAAACAGTACGAAAATGCAGTTGAAATCTCAAAGGTATATTATATATTTAACCTGTATGTAATATTGAAATAGAAAAAAATTCGGAGAATTTTCCATGAGAAAAATTGAAATAAAATAATAATTACAGTATCAAGTGAAAATTGATGAGATCCTGTCTCAGTTATTCAATAGCTACAGGGATGCTCGAATCCTTCAATGAAATCATTCAGTCGGCTGTGAACGTTCACCTTCAAAACAAGGATATTTCATTTTCATACGGCATATTTTTACCAGACAAATTTTTCTCGATGCTCACTGTTTTCTGCAGAGCATTTAATTGTATTGGCAAATTGAATATGAGGTTTATTTTTTATTTTCACACTGGTTGAGCAGATTGATTTCGCACAAACCGCTTCATACCTGGTACTGCAATTTTCAGCATTTTCAGGGCAAGTTTCCCTTGGAATCATTATTAAATCCATGTTCATGGGAAAAAAATGTTTAAAATATGTACAGGTATCATCTGCGAGAATTTGCCTGAAATTTGATTGAACACCTCGTATAACACCCATTATTCTTAGAATAACCGATATGAAATGATACTTTTGTTCACAATGATATTATGTGATTTTTTTCATTGGTAAATTCATTTTCCATATGTACCTATGTACATTTAATGAAATAAACAATTAGTTGAATTTTGAATAAGGTGACTTATTTCTTACTGCACACTGAAGTCGATATTGAGTTAAAATCAATAAAGCATTCGTTCAAAATGAGAATGAGATAAATCTTAAATTCATATTATCATATCCTTGCATCTACTTAAAGAAAGCCTTGGATTGAAATCAGGTTTTCTACAACTCAAGTAGAAAGAGTTCTCCTTCCACATGGTGCAACAACCAGTTTCAAGGTATATAAAAGTTCCATCTGAGTATATCGTCTACTTTTGTCAAAAAACAATTCATTTTAATTTGAGTTCAGACATACTTGTTTCAAATCGATTATTTCTTTCTATGAAGGGAATAATTCCTTTCATGTGAGCATATACTGTTTTTGTTCGAATATCAAGAAAAACTAGAATTAAGGAAAGTATGAGTTTCATCCGAGTATACAGACTACTCGAACCAAGTGATTTATTTTATTTAAATAGAATATATTATATCCTAATTTCAATTTCAACTGCATACTCAAAAAGAAACTTCTCATATAATTAACTTGATGATTGTAACTGTATTAGATACACGTATATTTTACACTAGAAAGAAATAAAGGGTATATTTGGATTTCAAATTAAAAGTATACTTGACCTAACTTCACCATAATTTTGCTCATATATAAATCTATCATCTACTTCGATCAATTAGTATTTAATTGACTGAAGTATTCAGTTTTTTCCGTGTAGTGAAGATTACCTTATGGTAGACACTGAGACCAATTTCAGAATGAAGAAATTTATCGCTTGATTCTTTTCCTGTTCTTAATATACGTTTGTAAATCGGAAACAACCTGAAATTGTTTCTAAGGTTAGGGGCGACACAAAGATACCAATGTATCTGAGTAGGCACAACTTTGTGGAACATAACATTACAAATGTCTTTCGTTAGTCGAATTATAATATAAAAAAAAACCGGAATTATTCAATGCCGGGTGAGAAATAGTGGTTAGTTCGAGATCCCATAGAAATTTTCATTCTCATATTAACATCTTCCGATAAAATATACTGTGATACGATTTTATTCGAACTTTCATATTCCTGCATTTACGTAAGTATATTCTGACATCCTGTTAATCATACCTATTTGTCCCCAATTTCCCTAGTTAATAATTATTCATAATCCATAAAATCGAGCAGACATAAAAGAAATCAGATGACCCAGTAAATAATAGTTTACTCAACTAATTTGAAATTTCTACACAAGATAATTATTATTTTACTTCAAATCGACATTTCTCTAGCGGAACAATATGCAACACAGTCTGTAGGCCCAACAAAAGCATTTCTACAAGCTAGTTTTAATGTTTTGGTGAGTTTTTTGAATGAAGTGATGTCATTTTCCATTTCAGTGAATTTTTCGAATCACTTCTTATACTTTCAGCAATATGACAGTATAACGAATCGACATTCGATTCGAAATATTATCGTGTTTTTTCATTCAATTCTGTGTCAGGTAAATTTTTTCAGAAAAATTAGAGAAAAAGTGCCATTCTGGTTAGACTAACATCCACAGTTTGATACTTCCTCAGAAAAAAATTGAATAAATGAATGTGTTTCTTTGTTCCCAAAATAGAGGCATCCTGAATTTACAATCAAAAAATGGTGCAAAATTGTATAAAACTATCTTCAACTCGAATATGAGGATAATTCGTTCGAGAAGGCAACAGAACCAACTACATGGCTCAGGCATTTTTTGAGTCATCAATCGATGCACATTCTCCCCATAGATGTGAGATTATATGAGAAAAATGAGAAAATATACGGAATAATCCGGAATATTTTATCTGGCTACGAGCGGACCTTTTTCGACCCGCAGCAAGGCCGTCGAGCGCCCGGTCGCCATCTCTTTCCTCCGGAATTATGAGCCTTTCAATGCATTACAGTAACATATTCCATTATTATGCAAATTAAACAGAACAGACTACAAGTTGCTCGAAACTTTCCTCTACCGCAACCAGGGAGATGATTTTCATTAAAAAGATAGTGGTGGTGTGCGTCCATTCTGAACTGGGACAGAATTAGACGTTCGAAGTTGGAGCTCAAGGAATGTTTGAAACGAACGAAACGTGTCCCTGAGGACTGATAGGGAAATGATATGGGTTTTCTGGATGTG
Source organism: Myrrha octodecimguttata (assembly GCA_958510865.1). Classification (NCBI taxonomy): domain Eukaryota; kingdom Metazoa; phylum Arthropoda; class Insecta; order Coleoptera; family Coccinellidae; genus Myrrha; species Myrrha octodecimguttata. The sequence continues at coordinate 14,438,848 of OY294058.1, read as the reverse complement.
CGTTTGGCAGTGAAACTGATAAGGCTATCAGGGAATTCTTCTGTTTGCATTTCGTTCATACTTCTAGGCTATGAAATTGAGTCAGGTTGTTGCACGTACAGTTCATTGTTGGTTTTCTAGGTTTGTTCACGGGTTCTTCAGATCTTGAACCATCCCTAAAATTGTACGAGGGGATCTCACAGGAAATAGGGCAACTCTAAATGTTTAACAACTCCGTTTAATAGTCAACGTTTTGTCCGAATATTCAGACTACATCAGGATTGTAATGTAGATGAAAAATACAATGAGTACAAAACCAAAATATCACAGATATAAAGTACATACTCGAAACAAATATTGCATACGCCGCTGTTCAAATGAAATCTGAGGAAACATGGATCAACGAAGCGATAATTGTGGAAGTTTGAGAGTAGAACGACAAATATCGATTAAATCTCATTTCAAGAGGATTTTGCATCATGTTGTGGGTTATATATGTGGTTTCGTACCCAATATCCGAAACAGAACTATTGGAAAGCAAATAAAAATTGTTTTCTCATGAAGAACGCCCCTGCAAATTACAGGATTGAACATTTTGTCATGGTCGAATTTTCGAAAAAACAGGTTGTCTAATGAACAATACCGGAACAACACAAACCAAAAACAAAGCGAACTGTGATCTTTAGGACTCTTTCTGACAAAAATGGGAATTTGAAGAATTATTTCGTTTCGAGTTTTTGTTTTGTGGGACTTCTGGCTTCGGACATGTTGAAATTTTATAATATTTTCATGGAATTTTATTGAATTATTCAGATGATAATTGAGGGTGGCAACAAATATTTTCGATCTTCGAACTAAAGTTCGACTGAATCATATCTCTATTCATATGAATATTCAGATGGCGAAATTTCTTATGCCAATCTATTGATCCGCCAGATGGATTCTTCTTTGAACTTGCCCTTAAAATTTAGAGTCTCTAAGTTATTTCTTCGCAAAGTTATCATGTTTACAGCCGGACGATTGGAGATCCACCCCACTGATTAATAATATAAACGCATTTGAAGTTTTGTTATCCGAATATTAACCAAAATATCGACACATTTCAGTCAAAATCCATTCCGAAGACAGACGATAACCGTGCAAGAGCTAAAAATTTTAAATTCTTTCATATAGTGGGTTCCGTTTGTAATAATTAAGACACCTTCAGTGTGAAAGCTGTAATTGCTTAAGGCTCACTGTTAACGGTTAACAGGGTGCTCTGTTTCTAATAAATTATCTACGATTGATTTTGACATTTTCATCTGCTCTGGCCGACTGCAATCTATATTTTCAAGGGAGTTACGTATTTACGAATATTTTTTTATCTAAATACAAAAAGCTTTCCTTATATTGTCTAGTACCTATGCCATTGATTCACCAAAGAAGGCGAATCTATCCACTTGGTTGATCTGATGCATAAATAAATCTGGGTTCTCACTAGTAAATTCATCGGATCGACGCCAAGATAGGACCTGAATCTTTTGAAGGTTTGAGAGGTCACTTCGACCTCTTTGGGAGAGTGTCACGTTTCATCTCGGCTTAGTTTGGGGAAACTTGTCAGGGCATGCACTAATCTAAGCCGTTCACATGCCTACGTGAGCGGACACATATTGTGCGGATCACAACAACCGTTGGGGGTGAGCGTAGTTACGAGATCTTGAGAGGATCTACCAGGGACAGCGTGCGCGCTAGCGCCTCCTGAACGTTGAACGATGATGTGATCGAGCGTTACAGGCAGGTGACGTAGGGTACTAAAGAAGCAAGGGATGGTACTGCGCGCGCGACTTAAGTAAGAGCTGAGAGAGGGCGCTCGCTACAGGACTCCCCTTCCAGTGAAAGCGATACCAGCAAGATGCATCTGGAGGAATGTGACCGAGACCGAAAAGGTGTTCTCTTCTAAGACGCGCCTAGAAGCGAGCCGTTTTGCTATTGCTGCGCTCTTGAGCACGAGTGTACGGCGTTTGATGCACGGTTGACCAAACAGTTTTTTGTTGGGCCGTATGGACTGTGTGCTAGAGCGCTCTGCCTCGTCGTTCGAGGAGTGTGACCGATTTAGAGGATGTCAGCTTTTGACGGAATGTAGTTATGGCCGTGACTCTACTGTGATAAAGGCGTGATGTGGAGCAGCTGCGTGCCTTTGCAATGTGAGACTCCGGATTGAGAAACGCTGCGTCACTTGTGAGTTTCTATAACACTCGATATCGGGCAGTGAGCCGGATGCATTAGTGAGCACATCTTTGGGCAGCGAGTTGCAACACGAGAGCGAAGTGGCGATGTGGGACCTCCTCGGGATGGTTGTCGAACCATCACCGACAGAGGAACGGATAAGATCACACAGTGACAAGCGAGGTTCTCACTGGAAGTGAAGATGATCGCGAAGGGACAGAAATTGTGACACCGTCGTTGAAATGTATCACGTCGGAAAGTCACCACTGAAGCTTTTGAAGGTGTGCGAGGTAGCTTCGACCTCTTTCGGAGAGTGTCACGTTTCGTCCCGGCTTAGTTTGGGGAAATTCGTCAGGGCATGAACTGAACTAAGCCGTTTACATACCTACGTGAGCGGACACCCCTTGTGCGGATCAAAAGGTAGTGTACCAGACCAAAAAAAAAACATATTTTTGCTTTGCAGCTTTTTATTTTGAATTTCCCAAAATTATATATACACGAGTATTCACATGGGGAAATATACACGATATAATGATTTATGGTTTAGTTTACAATTACGTCCCGATCATATGATCTTACCTAATGGTATGGTTTCATTAAGAGCAATGAGTGTTTATAACAGTCATGTGTTCTTTTTCAGTGGTAAATAGGTGAAAAAATCACATATACGTCTCAGATGAGATTAAGGTATTTTGTGATGTATCATTCGACAATGTGATGGGATTATGTTCGATTTTGATAGTTGTATTCTCAGTGTTAGTTGTTCCGATATGTTTTGTTTTGTTTAGTTTTTTCGTTGTATTTTTGTAGAATTTATTGGTTTCATTTTGTATTATTTTGAGGACAGTTCGGATGTTGGCAGATGAATGAAGTTCACTGATGCGGGTGATCTTGGTTTGTGGAGGATGATACGGAGAAATTTGTTATGTAGGATTTGAAGGTTTTTCATGTTTTTGTTGGAGTTGTTACTCCAGATGGAATTCGCATACAAGAATACAGGCCTAATTCTCTGTTTATATAGTGGAATTTTAGATTTTTTGCTGAGTCTGCTTTGATAACTCATTAATGGGTACGTGTTTCGAAGTATTGTTTGTCCTTTACGAATTGAATTTTCTATATGTGTGTTGTTGTTCAGTTTTTTGTCTAAAGTGACGCCTAAATATTTCACCGAAGTTTGGGTTTTGATTGTATTTCCTTTGAATGTAACTGAGTGTTTTAGTTTGTGGGTAAAGTCGATTAGAGTAGTTTTGTCCGTGTTGATTTTGATTTTCCATTTGTTATAATATTTGTCAAGTTCGTTTAGGTGGTCCTGAATGTATTTGTTCACCTGTTTTGGTTGAGTAGATTCTGAGAGAGAAAAAAAAATTATTTTACATATATAAATACATATTTATGTGAATTTTTACATTATGGTGTAACATTAATAGTTCCTGCAGTGTAGCTTTACTATAATTATGATAAAAAGTGGAGTGAACCTCGTGAAAATTAATTTGAAAGGATTGTGAATTTTGGGGAAATTAACATGAGGTAATCACAGGAAAATAATACAAAACAATCTGCTCAAGGTTGAATAAATTCTGAAATTTCTGCTGTGTCGTCAGCGTACCAGACCGTTGGGGGTGAGCGTACTTATGAGATCACTAGTAAATTCATCAAATCGATGCCAAGATAGACCTGAAGCTTTTGAAGGTTTGCGAGGTAGCTTCAACCTCTTTGGGAGAGTATCACGTTTAGTCCCGGCTTAGGTTGGGGAAACTCGTCAGGGCATGCACTAAACTAAACCGTGTACATGCCTACGTAAGAGGACACCCCTTATGCGGATGACAAGGGAGTCTACCAGACCGTTGGGGGTGAGCGTACTTACGAGATCTTGAGAGGATCTACTAGGGACAGCGTGCGCGCTAGCGCCCCCTGTACGTTGACCGATGATGTGGCCGAGCGTTACAGGCAGGTAACATAGGGTACCCAAGAAGCATGGGATGGTACTGCGCGCGCTATTTAAGTAAGAGCTGAGAGGGGGCGCTCGCTACAGACCTTTTACATGAACGATGCGAGAACATGATCAATTATCGCAGAGGTCATGGAGATGGTGATATTTTCTTTCACATTTTTCTGAAGTCACATGTATACGTAGATATTCCGAAATTCAATTTTGCTATCTAATTCAAAATAACCTAGGCCGTCGATTAAATTCAATTCGATTTATGCGACATACATGTAGAAAATATAAATCGAATCATTCGGATTGGTTCCACGTGGAAGACTTTTGAACGATGAAGCAATGAACAAGTGATTAGGCCTCTGATGATCGTGAGGAAAGCTCAAACAACTTATTCAATCACTTTGCACTACCACCCGCTTTGATCAAAAAATCCCATATTTCAATATCAGGTAGCTTAGAGAGTGACCTCTAGTTTGGGGAAAATCCGCACGCAGTTTTCAGATAAGTCGTTATAACGTAACCATCAAAATGAGAAGTTTTTAATGATGAGCCTAACATTGTTTATAGAAGTCGCAACAAAAATATATCTAGTTTCTGCATGAGTATTTCGACAATTTGAGTTTCAGTGAGAAGTGAAACTACTTAACTGACCGTCATGGTCAATGGTCCATGTGACTTTCACGTAATGATAAGTGAATCAGTAAAGGAATCAGAATGCTTGCAAATAGATATCAGCGATTGTACAGCATCTAGAACTTCATCTTCGTAGTTTTTTCTATCGAAAAAACATGCTGGGATATGTAGTTGATGTTTTGAAACATTCAAACAAAAATATCTCTTGGAAACATCTGATTCCAAGATCCAGATTGAAGAAAATCCATGTTTTTTAGGATATATTGGTATTTACCTCAATATTTCCAACACTTATTGACCCAGTTCAGTGAATAGTACGATAAAAGTCAAGCCTTGCACATTTCTTCAGAAACTGTATTGATATGATACTAAAAGATTATGGGACAGAAAAGCTCAATGTTAATATCTTTGTATCGAACTGAACACACTCACTCAGTTAAGAGGATAGGATGGAAAATTTCGGGAAAGTACTGACGTGGAAGCAGCAGCTTATGAATCTTTATAATGATATGATGATCATGGAATTATGCACGATACATGCATTAGTATTTAACTGCTAGCTATCAAGTTCCGTGAAGATTTTATCAGTATTTTTCCAGTTTTCCAGAAAATAACAATGATACAGGGCAAAGCACAATGGAATCTAACAAATCTTGGTTCACTATGGTAAAAGATTTCACTTCACGATCTGTGCAATATCGCATTGCAATATGAGGAATAGTATCGCAAAAAAACCAAATTCGGATATTTTGAATATTTTTCTTCAATTCACTCACGATATGATCCCAACAATATACAGGATGTTCTACAAGCTCTATGACGAACTTTGACAGATGGTAGCTGTGCTTATTCTGAACATTTCTTTTTCCATGAATATAGGTCTTATTCGTTCTCGTTTCCAAGTTACAGCATTTGAAAAAAACCATTTCCATGCTTTGATCAAGTAGGCCGACATAAAATATCGGATGGTATGGTAATTGACGTTATTGTACGTTTTGAATAACAATGCATTCATTCATGACTCAGGAATATGCAGATATTGTATTTTAATATGAGTAAATGGTAACTCCAGAAGAGCAGCTCGAGAATACCGTAGACAATATCCTAATAGACACCAACTCGCTCACAAAGTATTTTGTGCATCATTCCGAAGATTTCGAGAAACAGGCAATCCTGCTCTAAAGAAAGCCATTCGGCCAACTGAAGTGAATGTAGAAAATGAGGAAAATGTAATAGATGCTGCCCGTGGCAACCCTTCGATTAGTGTTCGACGTATAGCTACTAATCTTCATTTATCACCAAATTTCGTATGGCGTGTTTTGAAATGAGAAATGTTGCATCCATTTCATAGACAAAATGTACAAGCTCTACATGCTGACGATGGGTTATGAAGGTTAGAATTTTGTAGATGGTTACTTCAACAACATACCCAAGATAATAGATTCATTTCGCTTGTTATGTGGTCGGTCGAGGCTAGTTTCACTAAGGACGGTATCAACAATAACCACAATGAACATGTATGGGTATTGCAGAATCCATATGCCATAAGACAAAGACGATTTCAGTGTAAACGTTTGGGGTGGGATATTCAACAATGATTTGATACCAGTTCTTGTAACAAATGACCGTTTAAATCCAGGTTTGTATAAAATTTTTTGGAGCACAACCTTTTTGACTTCATTGATGACTTAGAGCTAAACATTGTAGGGAATATGTGGTATCAGCACGATGGTGCATCACCACATAGAGGGACACAAGTAGTCAGTTGGCTAAATGAACATTTCCCGAATAAATGGATAGGTCAAGGAGGACCAATACAATGGCCACCTCGTTCGCCTGATGTAAATCCCTTATTTACGGGGACATAAAGCAACCATACATTTTAATCAGAGCTCAGGGTATTTATTCCTAAAATTTGCCATATTCAAAAAAAGTGCTATGTAATGCAATACTGAAAAATAAATCCATGGATATTTTTCCATACAGCTTCTGAAACATACAAGTATATTGAAAAGAGAAGAACTCGAATATTTCAGATTTAACAACATTGAATTTTCCATGATAATTAAATAATACTCCCAAGAATTGGCTCTAAGAATAGTGTCAGGTGAATTATTTCTGAGAGGAGTGCAATAATTTCATTGTACTTGCAATTTGAGTCGATTGTCTTGAAAAAAGGTGGAAGTGAATTCCAAGAGTTCATCAGAACTGCATTTCGATTACTGTAGGTAGATATTTGAAACACCAAGTAGTTTGGGTCATATGTTTAAGTGAATTTCTCTCAATACTGAAATCCTTGTACATTCTTTTCTTATATTGAGTTGATCATGAGTTGGTATTGGTTATCTAATACAAGTTTATAGGTTGTACAAAAGAGATATGAAAAACACCAAACTTTCCAATATCAGTATGTACTTGGCTATCGATTTCGGCTTTTAGGCCATCATCAAGCCAACCGAAAAATACAAAAATTACTATAGCATATAAACAAAACGATAAGAATATGAAATATTTTATTCACATAATTTGATAGATAATAATTCGGTTAAATTCCTTAAAATTTACGTTGGTTTTTGATTTGTTAAGGCGTGGAAGGAAGCGTCTCACAGAGTAGATATACAATATTCAAGAAAATGATTTCCAACGAAGAATGTGCTTATAATTGTTTCCTCGAACCGTCAGTTTCAGAGATATCACCAATTCTTTTGTCTTCTTTGGGAATTCTCCTACCTTGCTCCAAGAGGACCTACCTCCGGAAAGACAAGACCCACGGTAATAAATGTGCCCTTGATCGAAAGAAGACAAAATGCTACATTCACCGTTTTCAGTTTTGTTCGAGCAAATCAGCATTGAAAGCATATATTGACAATATATTCAACAAACTCCTCACTAAAGGAATCTATCGATACATTTGTATTGAACAACACTACATTTCCATAATTCAAAGGTTCCAATGAGAAAATTAATTCTTCCCTGAGGAAATAGCCAATAGACGATGGACTACAGCGAACATTAAAAATTAGTTTACAATAAATCAAAGGTGATAAGGAGTGTTGTAAAGGTATATACAAAATTACTTGCAACGAATGTTCATCCTTCTATAGGTACGACGCAGGGACGTAGCTACAGGGAATGCAAGGGGTGCCAGGCCCTTCTGGGCTTGACTTTTTCATTTATTTAATTCATGCATGCCAAAGATTTATGAATATGGAAAATATCGGAGCAATCATAATTATGTATCAGTATCTATTTCTCGCCAAGACGAAGAACGAAAAATTTTTCGTAAATGAACTACTTATCATTTTATTTTTCTTTAAATCGGCATGTAGTAAAATCGGACCCTTTCAGCCGCGTGCAGATGTGTGTTATTCGAACACCGAACACCCCAATTAGCGGTAAGTTCACAAAGAGTTTAATGGTTTTCAAGGCAGCGCTTTTTCGCCTCCGTCAGGAGTCGGTTTTTTATCGGAATCCAAAGGTATTCGAAGTACTGCCGTTTATCACATTTTATCGCACTCGTTCGAATTGCACTCATCTGGACCCGGCTTAAGGGTTTATGAGTTTATTATCGCTTTCATGATGATTACTTTTATTGTTGCACTACGAGCACGTTTCGTGAATGAGTGCTGCCGGTCCGATTTTATTTATTTATTAGTTTCCCTTATCTATAAACTTCGCCAACCTGAGTTTTGCCATTTGGGATTTTTTTATTCGTCATCTGTATATTACACTCACCCTATGTTTTCGGTTTTTTGTATCATTCTTGTCGTGCAATTTCAATTGTGCAGTTCAGATTATTGTCAAAGAACTCAGAGTTATTTGCATCGAGAAAAATTATGTGCTGTGTTAGATTTAAACTACAGGTTAATATTGTGAGGACTTCAGTTTTGAATTGACTACATAAGGTAAGAACAATCAAGAAATCAAAAATGTGAGGTTTGTATTGTTGAATGAAATTAACGAATGCGCTTTTTTCCGATAGTAATAGACACTACTCAAGACATTTCAAAAACCGATCAGATTAGTTTCGTGGTGAGATTTGTGAAACTAGTAAAGGCAGAAAATATCTTTCATGATGTAAGAATGAAAGAAGTTTTTCTCGGGTTTGAAGAGAGTATTGGACATTTAGCTAGGGATTTAGTTCAATAATTATAACTGTTTTTCGAGAAAAATAATTTTAGTTTGGACAAACTCAGAGCTAAAAGATACGACGGTGCAGCTAATATGAGCGGAGTTTATAACAGTCTACAGGCGAGGATTTCAGACAAACAGCCAAATACTCTTTATGTACATTGAACTGCTCATAATCTTAACCTTGTTATTGACAATTATGTCGAAATTTCTAGGGAAATACAAAACTTTTATGATTTGGTCGAAAGTTGATATGCTTTTTTCGCACACTGCATAAAACGGTGGGCATTATAGACAGATATATTCGAGTCTTAAAAACATTTTTTGGAGCGTTTTTGTCCCACACGACGGCCGCCTCGTTATGATTCCCTTCATAGCTTGCGATTTGCGAAATTTTAAAAGCATTGTCACAATTTACGCTAACTAGCGCCAAACCAACAGAGCGAAATGAGGTATCATTGCTCAAGAAAAAGATGGAAGAATTTGAAACAGTATTTATAATAGAATTGGAGTATAAAATTGTTATTATTACCAAAGTTTGATCTTGTGTTCTTCAGAGTGCAAACCTAGACCTCATGAGAGCTTCAAACCTCTTGAAATCTTCTGCGACTGATATAAGAAATATCAGGAAAAACGTTGAAGACATCTTCATTTAGTCGAGTGATCTGGCGCGTAGTTGGGAAATCGATCCCAATTTCATGAATCAGACGGTCCGAAAAGCGAGAAGACAATTCGACGAGTCCTCTAGTTCTTGACCTTTGTCCAGACTAAATGTCTGAATATGAATTCACCCAACTGACTCCTCTCATGAAGAACTCAAAAATAATTGAGGGGAAGGGCCCGAATAGTCATCTAATAAAATATAAACATAAAACAACACACACTTTCACAGTGATACATGAAGAAAACGACTTCAGAAAACTGATTCTTCTAGAACAATATGAAATTCTCATAAAAAAAAATAATAACCACCTTTTGAATGATATTTCCGAGTTTACAGACAACTTTTCTAATGCTTTTAGAGAAATCTGATTGAATAGTTAGTTAGAATTTCTTTTATTTTTCGTTCTTCTAATTTCACATAATTTTTGACAGGTCAATTGACAAGCCACTAACCCTTTGTCCCTTCTCCATCTGCTCCTTGGTTTACATGTTATAATAGAGAATTGTTAGATTCTTTTTCTATAAATACCATCCGATTACCAAGATTTTGAATTATATCATGACAACAACGAATGATGAGAAAAATTTAATAAAATTACTCTCCTGTACGCCTGAGAAAATCAAAGAGTAAGCTAGTTTTATGGAATTTATCCAAATTATTATAATTATTGATTGAATTGTGTTAAGAGAATCTTCCATTTCAAAATAGGTTTGTTCATATGTTATTGTTAACCTTGTATTTTTAGCCGACCTGATGATGACCTTGAGGCTGGAATCTTTAGCCAAGACTATACTAATATTTGTTTGGTGTGTTTCGCATTCCAATTAGTACAGTACATTCATCTTTGCAAACTCATGAAAGAATTCTAAACTATATGGGTTGTTTTACTATGGATTATTCATAATAACAGAATCATTAACACGGAGTTCTCAAGGATTAAATGAAACATCTATTCATTCTGTAGGACCTTTCAAACGGTAAACCGTTGACATTGTCCAAAAAACATATACTGGACAGAAAAATCACAAAAACATATTTCACAGGAATTAATCCGGGCATTCGAGTTTACTTTCTTATTATTATTTCATTGAAGTTACTATTTGAATGGAAGGAACCAGTTTGACGAATTTAGAGGATTTATAAAATCTGATAATGAAATCAATGATATTTACTTAACGTTTGTTCGAAATGCATTCCGTTTTCTTCTGGAGTGGTATTTGCTCCTGCAAAGAAACCAATTTGATGCTTATTTGAATAACAAGCAAAAATGAGATAAAAGCTGATAAGGAAATAGAATACTCGAAGTATTTCTTAAATGTACCCCATAAACTTCATGTTAATGATAACGTTACTCAACATTCCTGCCACAAAGATACATTTTAATTAAAACTCATTGAGATAACTTACCCTCATACAACGCATTTCGTCGTTGGGAGAAATATCCTAATTTTCTGCATACCAGTTTCTTTTATCCGCAGCTCCTTGGATAAGGTTGCGTTTAATGAGGGTGTTCAGTGAAACTGGGCCAGTAGAAATATTACAATTACAAGGATTTTTTTCTTTGTAGAGATCCCAAAGAAATAATCAATGGACTTGAGGCAGTTATTTCTCGTGAACATAATATCTTGACGAAGGATTCCATATCATGATAATTTGCTGTTCGTTTTGACAGTCACGGTTGTAGGTTAATGAGTGTGAACTTATTTTGAGGTGAACAATGAACAGTTCGATATTATCGAAATATAAAATTGAGTTGATGCGTGAAAATGTCTGGGGGACAGTTGGCTATGGACTGTAATTATCGATTATCGATTATTATCGATCGGAGACTATTATGAAGCTTCGTTTGCGACAAAAGTAATTTTGCGAATATTAAATATATTCGGATTAATGTATTCATCAGTTGCAGCAATTCCAAATCCACTTTATTGATTTTTTACGAGTTGATAGCTTCAAATAAATAAAGAAATGAAATTCTAATCACTAATTTTTTCGGTATAAGAGATGCATTACGACTATATGAGAGTAGTTTCCAGCATTTTGGATTGAAATAAGAGTTGTAACACATAATCCCTAAAGGACTAAATGGGAAATAAATATAAATATTCAGAATTGAAATCTGAATTTCAATCGATATTATTTTCCTCAATATTTTCAGGCTCATTCAAACTTGTTTCTCCAAATTGGTGAAAACTGTACCGATGCTCATGACGCCACACCTACTGATTATCTTTGATGCATCGAATCAACAAATTCATTGGGTTTCACATTTTCTATCCATATTTTGTAACTCCCAACTCGTATTTGGTAGAAAATATGTTTATCGTAATGAAGAATAACTGCCAACCTGACTCAGTACTAGTTGGAAAAACTATTCTAAGGCCTACCAACTAACTTCATGAAGGCATGTACAACTTTATATTTCATTTGCTATTGAGAAGCATGTAAACATGTTCGTAAGAGCTATGGGTTCAAGAACTTTTGCTTGAGAACATTATGTTAAAGTTCTTTCAAGGCTACCCCGTTTACCGGATTAAAATATTACCGAACATGTGTCGGATATGATAAAGAGGAGATTGTCTAAACTGCACCAACCTTTACAGACTCGGGCACAGTTAATTTACGAAGTTTGAGTTGCCTGGAACGGGCAGACATCGAGCATCATATTTTCTTTCAAGGCTACCCCGTTCACCGAATTAAAATATTTCCGAACATGTGTCGGATATGATTAAAAGGAGACTGTCCAAACTGCACCAACCTCTACAGACTCGGGCACAGTTAATTTACGAAGTTTGAGCTTGGCCGTCCACTGGAAGCGATTTGGGGCTTTTATGAGCTACGCGTTTTACGAGCGCCGATGAGCTTTTACGACCCAAGCTGTCTCAGGCTTTGGGGTCGTCCACTGGCAGATAGTTCGCGAGGTTTCGGTTCGTTCATGTTCTTGTGTAGCAGAGGATTTGTACTTCGGATTTTCGTGTTTATTGAAGAAATTGTGATTCGGGATGGATTCAGAATTAAAAATTAATTTCTTGGATGAATCTTACTTGATCAGGCGTATGTTAGCTATGGAATGGGGAAAATTTTTGAGCTGAGGTAGATTCAAATTTAGAAAAAATGAAATTATCGGGAAAAATTCACCATCTTGATAATGAATTGGAAAAACCTTCAAAACTTCACAGATGTAGGCGGCGTAGTTCAACTGAGTTGCCAGAAGACCACCAAACAGATTATTATCGGATACTCATTCATAATACTGCAATGGAAGTTGAAGTGTGAATGTTGATGACCTGGGTACTTCGAAAACAAAGGATGTGGAACTTCGAAATTATGGCTGATTTGAGTTTTATTTGTGAAAAGTCACTTCCAGAAGGGAAATATGTTATAATGTATCTACAACGTTACTTCGAAACTTTAAAAACTGCAAACATCGAAAAAAATGATGGTGACACAAATATTCGGAAATTCTTAAAATTTTGCAGAAGTGCATGCGTATTTTAGAAAACAGGTTACTAGTAAAAATTCGTAGCGTTTGATAAAGAAAAAACTATGTTTTTTTGTGATCGAAAGTATCGTTCTGCATATGAGATTGATTGGAACCTAGTTGAATCATTACAGTACGTATTTTTATGCTTTTTTTTTAAGAAGAAACATAAAAAATAACTTACCAATGAACACAAATTCATATATATTCAATCATTTATTATCATAGTATACAATTAAGTTAATTCTAGGCCTCAAACAGTATATTCTATCATAAAATATAAGAAATGTCAAAATTGATCACGATCCAATAACAAATCCAGAGAATTGTATTCCAGTATTTCAATCGTTTATTCAGGGTACATAATCCTTCCAAATTATCCCTCTCAACAGGCTTCTCATGATCTGAAAGTACAAGAATTTGTATCAATACCTTGAATTTTATAAAACGCCTTATCTAAAAAGATAAGTAGTAAATTATGAGGAATTCAAGTAATATTTTGTTGAAAGTTATTATGATAGGTTTGAATTGAAAGGAACTAGCAATTACAAGTAGAGTTAGATGTAGAATTTCAAAGGAAATATAAATCTGGGATAGAAATTATGTCCCGACCCATAAGTTGCATATAATATAATTATCAGGTTTCCGAAGGAACAAAATTGAAGCTATATTTTAGAAATTGGGTTTGTTTAATATAATGGAATCATTTTTGGCGATTGTAAGTAGAAATTCAAGAATACTTGGCAAATGAAATTGAGAACTTAGAAAAATGGTAACGTTTAGGCATAAAATTTGAAAAATTGTGTATATTAGAGATTTAGAATATAGGCAAAAGGCACATTAAAATACGGAAAAAATACGGCCGAATTCCTTAGATCAGGTTCGAAGAAGGAAAACTTACATCTGAGGAGAAAACTGCGAAAGCATCATTTTGGAAGACATGTTTGAAATTCAGGACCCACTGTATTTTGAAGGAAACTTAGAGAAGGTAAAAATACCGAACCTCGAGAACAGAGAATTTAGTCCATTTTCAACCATCCTCAAGACTGTAGCTGCTCCTCGTAAAATATTCCTCGAAACATCGTAATTTTCCAGTCAGTAACCGAAGTAAATCCAAATTGAATCTGAGTGACTGGCATCCTGGAAGCATATTAGAAGTAAATACATGGAATAGTGAAGAAAAAACAAGACAGACTTACCAGAAAAAAAAATCCATATAAATGAATTCGAGGCAACTAAACTTCATTTAAAAGGTCAACCCTTAGAAATTACAGTAAATAAGCTCGACAGACTTTGGAGGATATACAGAAAACCTGAACCACAAAAGAACATCAAGCAACCAAGTGATATAGACTAGAAACACCGTGGGTGAGAGCAAAATGGACATTATTATGAGTTTTTAAATTTAATTCAATTAGTTGAGTTAGAGTTAGTTAGTTTGGCATTTGAATCGATTTCCTTAAATTATTTTTATTAAATATTATTATTCGAAATTTTACAAACTGTTATTATTTCACATCATAGAATCCACCTGAGAAAAAGACAGAAAGCCGCGGGAAATTCAAATCAAAATTCAAAATTCATATTTTATTGTTATTGGATCCTGTTACAAATTCAAAATTATTCAGATTCTCATTATACAACAGTTCAATTCAAACAAATTGATAATAGATATTGAGATAATAAGAGATATAAAAACCGGGATAATGGCGAAACGCGCTGGATTAGTTATATTTGGAATGCCATACAGCCGATTATTGCCTGAGAGTCCAATTTCAGGTAGGCTACTGCACCTACAGAACTTCTGGATGTGAGTTTAATGTAAGAAAAGAGACAACATTCATTATTCTTTCAATCTGATCCATCTTAAATTCACCAACAATAAACAACGAGTTTCAACAAATATTCCGTTCACAAACCTTACATTCACTTGCCGTCGGATAGCTCCCCTTTTCGAGCGTATAGACGCGGCAGATCCAAACTGATCGGGATATGATTGCGCCGCTCGAATTCTCTTGAAAACGCCCGTATGAACTCGCTGCCAGTGGACGAGGGTACCTAGAATTCCATTCATTTGGATCTGTCGCGCAAGTTTGTTTATTTACGCTCCTATCGCGCCTCTCGAAATGGCGTGCAGTGGACGACCAGCCTGAGTTGCCTGGAACGAGCAGAAATCTAGCATCATATCTCGTCGATGCAAGGGTATCAAACGCAACATTATTTTTTTTCTTGAATGTAAATGAAATTTTCTGTTACTGTTTTCGATTCATTTTTATATCAAACCACCACATTAACGAAGAAAATTGAGTTCACGAAGTAACTAAACTCATGATACTGAGAATATAAATGTTCTGGAGTATCAAAAGTGATAAAATGATGGAAAATGATTTCCCCTCAAACATTGAATAGAAATCCATCACATCAGTTGGAAACGTTCACTCCCCGAATGAACTAGATACCTACTGATTATGGAATCTCAGAAATTTGAACCAAAAACGTCTGAGGTATGAAGTCAGGAAGGATCTGATAATAATGATGAAAATCCGCTTTCATTCCTTACGTGCACATCGTTTTGCACATAAAGGGCAGGCTTAAATTTCAATACAAACAAAAAATTTTAAGAACATGAGGTTTGAATACGTTTCGAATTTACCGGAATATCAACAATATATGTAATTTCACCTGTTTTTCTTTAGCCAGATACCAAAAACTGAAGAGAACACTGAACTCGTAGAAATAAGTCTGCACCATAATACAGGTCAGTCAATGCAAAATACTGAATTTGAAGAATGATTACGTGTGAAATTCTGGAACTCCATCTTCGATTGTACCCACTGAATATTCAGTAGGTGGTTGTGACTTATTCTTCTGATTGAGAGTGACGAAAACTTTTTCGCGGAACGAAGTTGAAGATTTGAAACCATGAACTGTCCATAGAAATGATGGAGCGCCTTTTCTCTGAATGGAAGAGTATTTGGGTATAGGATCGTCGCTATATTGAACACCGAAACAAAGTTTTAAGGTATTAGTTTTGGTGTGTTTTGAAACTTCGAGGGATAATCGGGACCTGGGACACCCTGTGTGTATTAATGTTACGCCATTGAATACTCTGCTTATAAGCAGACAAAGAAAGAGCATTAATCATAATTAATTGGAAATTTAAACGAATCTGGAGGGCAACAAATTGAAAAATAACTTTTTTGCAGTTGTTTCTGAATCGACTAAATGCGACTCGGATACATATTCCCGATACAAAGACAAGTCGATATACAGAGTGTTTCATTGGTAAATGAACACACGGTTACCTGAGGTAGAGTTTGCCTAGACAAGTCCAAAAACCCTATATGTGGTAGATCTAATCAATTCCACAACCAAGATACGGGGTGTTTCGTGTATTGACCTATAATTTCAAGTGCTCATAATTTCGAAACCAACCTGTATAATCCGTTGATATTCAGAACATATGATTAACTAATGAAGGTCAACGGATTTGTATTCAAATAATTGAAAAATTACAGGTCCGTATAAAAAAGGACTATTTTCAAGTACAGATTCAACACCCTTTATATTGAAATGTCCACATTCGATTCGAATATTTCAAGAAAGCAGAAAATTTTCAATGGGAATCAGTTTATTTTTCATCCCTTAAGTCGAATTGCTCATCGAAAATTCCACGGAAAGATTTGATTCCATAGGGAAATTCCATTAAATTCTCAGATAATTCGAAGTTCGGGATGGAATTTGAAGAATTTCTTGCCCTACTGATTGTAAATGAGTATTTCTGTTATTTTGAAGTATAATGTTAGAAAAATTTCTAAAAGAGCATTAATTTTGAAGAATGTATCTGAAATTAAATACAATGAATAATTGAATAAATTAAGAAATACAAATCTTAATAAAGAATTTCAATTTCAATTTCAATTTCAAAGTTGCACCGTTTCGTTAAATTTCAATAGTCGCTAGACTCAAAATATTACTGATAGTTCTTTTGATCATGTCTGGTTATAACGTGCTTAATAGTAAGCAGCTTCGATGCCCATACTTGCTATTTCCTATCTCTTCACTTCTGATGTCAGACGAATACAAGTTAACATTCAAATGTCCCAAATTTAATATTTGGCAGTATTTACATCCGGTGATCTAGAGGCCCAGCTATGCAATCTGCTCTTATCAATAGACATGTTTCAGAATTGCCAATCAAAAAAGTTCCTGAACATGCGTAGACTAAAGAAAATACGCATGAAGTCCGGCACACGGAAAGTCATTATAGATTTTCTATAAACGTATGTTGACTACCCCATAAATATCTATGAATTGGGCCACATATCCTACCGAAACTGCACACGGACGATATGTGCTTAGATTCCCTCCAAAAACAGCATCTTCATGACTGTGTTAATCGAAGGTCCGATGCAGAAATGTGTTCTTAGCATGATAATGGTCCAACTCATTTGAGAGTTGAACTCTGGAAATTTGTCTATCATAATTACTTAAATATGTGGATAGGCAGAGGTGACAGCATACCACGACCGCTGAATCACCAGATTTAAATTCGGTCGATTATTTTCGGATCTGGGAATATGCAATTGTTAAGTATATTCGTCTAAGTGGGAAAATAATAAGAAGGAAAGGAAATACAGTCGAGTCCAGTTACAACGAGTACCACTTACAACGAGAGTTCGGTTTGAACGAGCAAATTCTCAAGGTATGGACTGCCGCCTATCTGATGCAATGCAAATAAGTCCCGGTTAGAACGAGCCCGGTAATAACGAGAGCTCGGATACAACGAGTAAAAATTTTATGTAAAAACATTCTTAGTGCTTCGTTTATACCGAGAGATTTTCCTTCTTAGCTGAATCGCTTCTGTTAGAACGACCGTCTATTGTTATTGGATGACTTAGCATCGTTTATAACGAGTGGAAATAGCCGAAATAGTATCGAACAGAATAAGAAGCA
Organism: Myrrha octodecimguttata; assembly: GCA_958510865.1. Classification (NCBI taxonomy): domain Eukaryota; kingdom Metazoa; phylum Arthropoda; class Insecta; order Coleoptera; family Coccinellidae; genus Myrrha; species Myrrha octodecimguttata. Next base: position 14,420,857 of record OY294058.1, on the reverse strand, counting down.
GCACTTATGAATGAAGCACATTCAAGCACATATTTCAGATTATATGTATAGTACCTAGAATATAGATGACATTATGAATTTTCACCACCACCATATGTATTTTTATTTCATTACTTTGTGCACAAACGTTTGTTTTTTCTTATGTACAGAACAATTTTTATTTCCAAGTACTTATCTAATAAAGTACATAGAGCGTATTGATACAAACTTCACGATTCATATGCATATTGATGATGCTCAAAGTAGTACGAGCAACCAGCAACCTCGTTAAAACCGATCTCGTGAAAATTCGTGTAATACGAGCGTTCGCTTTTAACGAACATTTTTTCTGGAACCGCTGAGCTCGTTATAACAGGATCCGACTATTTATCAAAGCCGCCCACAATGAAACACATACGAATCCAGACAGACGCAGCAATACTCTGTAACTTGTGTGATTTATTTTATTTATCATTTCTGAATTCATTTAATTATTGATTGTTTTTAAGTTCGGATACATTCTTCAAATTTGATTTTTTGCTCAGAATTCTTTGAGAAAATTCTTAAAAATATCACGAAATACTGATTTTCAATTAGTTGTACCAGATATTTTTTCAATAACATTGTCGAATTATCTCAGAATTCAGTGGAAGTTCTGCATCGAATCAAATTTTTCCGAGAAATCTCCGACAAGCAATTCAACGTACGGAACAGAAATATAACTGTTTCCAATTGATAATTTTCTGCTCATTTCAAATATTTCAATCCAATTTTGAAATCCCAACATACAGGGTATTGGATCTGAACCTGACAAAAATCCCATATTTTATAAAACGGACCTAAAATTTTTCGAATATTTGAGTCTGAGTTCATCATACGTTCCAAATACCAAAGAATTATACCAGGTGGTTCAAAAGTTATGAGCAGTTGAAAATATCAGTGAATACAAAAAACACCCTGTATCTTGATTACGGAATTTATAGGATCTACTATATATAGGTTTTTTGGACTTGTCTAAGAAAGCTCTACCTCAGGTTACCGTATGTTAATTTATCAATGAATCACCCTGTATTGCCGATAATTCATTAAACGTCGTGTGCCTCTAGAACAAACCCTCAGCGCACGTCTCATCCGCAGATCCGAGAAAGCTTTCCCCAGAATCAAAGCCGAAGGACCCACTTGTTCGAATTATTATACTTAAGTACACGATAAATCAGACGAAAGCAGAAAGCACTTCGATCTCAATCGGAATCAATTCCCTTCCCGCATTGTCAGAGCTACCCTTTCGAGATTTATATCGGACCCACCCCAAGCAGCAACGTTGTCTTAAGACTTCTAGAAATACGAGCCACCCCACCACAAATCACTTAGTGACAATTGCCGGCATTTGGACTATCGCCTTTCTCTGGCTTTCATTGGAGGTGAACAAACGGGATAACTAGATACGAAGGATATTCTGAGATGTTGTGGATTTATTCGAACCTATAATTCTCTTGCTATGAATAATTGGACATAGATCCCTAATGGCCATACGGAGCCATAAATCCATTGCTAGTGTATAAGAATATCAGATATTATAAGTTTTGCGATAAAATCCTTGCGTGGGCTAGGAACTCTTGCAAGCATGTTCAAACTCAAATTCCATTTTCAAATAATTGTTTCAGTTATTCCGGATGAGTGACTTTATACACGAATAATTCAACGTTTTTCATCATGAAACACACAAGATTTCCCTAACATACAAATTGATCAACGATAGTTGTACACATGATAGATACTGATGCGAATGATAGCAGTCAAGAAATCTCCATTCATAACAGTTCATCAAACATTTTTAAATTTCCGTTTTTGGGGGTACAATATATCTTCCGAACATATAAATATGAGTCAGTTGTATATTCGAAATGATTCCTTATGATCTTCATTAAAGTTCAATATATTAAGTTGGAAATTTATCGAAATATAAATATATCTAGTAATCTCTATAACTGTAATGAAAACTGAGAGATTTTGAGCTGAAAATATAATTCATTTCGATGGCTCTGTATTTCATTCCTCAAATTAAACGATATTTCCTAAACTATTTCAGCCAAATTTGCTATCAATAAAAAAAACACTAAACAGGAATCTCTATTTTTATAATGTTAACTTATTGTTCGAGCTCGACAAAATAAAAATATTTTCTGTCACACAGAGTGCTGCAGTTTTTCGCGCTTTTTCTGGGGAACAGTGTGTTAGCGTCACAATGTCTGAAAGTTGCGAATTTTGAGCCAAAAATGGTCTTGAACGATTAAGTTGGACTCCCTGAATGAGAATCCGGGAATAAATTGAATTCTCTTCAGCCACCTGTTCAGCGGTGTGTACTCCTAGACTCCTGGAAATTTGAAACTTTCAGGGTGAGTTTGTATCCTAAGTATATAGCCATAATTATTTTGAAATTTCTTATATTTCGGAAACTATCAGTACGATTGTGTTGAAACTCCACTCAAACGCACGAGCCGCTTTTTCCAAACCGATGATCAATTTTCATCATGATCCGATGAGATTCTGAGTGATATGAATGAATCTCGAAAGTCAATCAACTTGCCCTAAATGTGCATGAATTTCAGTCTTAACATGCCACCTGTGGGTGAATTCGTTCAAACTTTGCCTCTTTGCGGTATTTGCAGGTTTGATTCCCGCAATGAAAAGATATTACTTACGCTCTTGTTCCTTATCTGAATTGAATCTGTTTCATCATCAATGTGATTGGTCTGGAAGCAGTGAGTTATCGTTTCGTCACAATGTTCGTAATTATGGAATTTCAAACCAAAAAAGGATCTTTAACCATCAGGTTTTACTGATGAAAAATACGTGGTAAAATTAAATTCTGTCTGACCGTCCAGCCGGCCAACAGTGCTTCAACATTTCAAGAAAAATACGTAACGTCATTGAATGTTTAGTCTTTGGAAGTGTATGTTCAGAACCAGAAAACTCGTTCGAGTTTTTCAATGGTCAAAATCGACCGATAAGTTGTGGAGTGAAAAAATTTGGAATTAGCACTTATCGATGCGATTAGAGTGTTACATCGTAATGAGTTGAAAAATATCAATGTGCAACCTTGAGGAGAATCTTGGGATGCTTATCCTTGAAAAATTGTCAAACAATGCTTTTTATTGATTATTTCCGAGATAACTCGAAAATTACCTCACCGATCTTCCATTGAAAAAGTGCATATTCAGGCATATCTGCAAAATCACAGGATGGATTTCACGAACTCGGCCGTGATGAATTTCCAAATCAGTTCTGCAATTATTGAGTCGGTAAACAAATTCTTTCGGCATTTATTGTGTTGACAATCAACAGTTAGGCCAGACGTAAAAGGGCTGCCAAATTCGAGAATTTGAACAAGCTCTCCAGTTTACGTCAGTGCTTTTCTAGATATTTTTTGGACGAGTCCCAGCTTTTTTTTATTCGCAATCTATGTTTCATGTCACTCAGTCACTCACTCTTCGCTTGTTCTGTTTTAAAATGAAAAATAGAAGATACTCCACGTATATTGCTTTTTCAAAAATATTCATGGCTTTCAAGATATATATTATGCCTATCACATCTGTTTTTCCAATATTCATTACTCTGAATTATTTGGAATTATTAAGTTGTGCTGATTCCCATTGGATTGAAATCAAAAAGCACATGTTTCGTCGATTCATAAGAATTACCAACACAGTCTTCGCCAATTCCGTCGAAATAGACAAATTCGAAAGACATTTCGACTTCCTTTGGAATGCATTTGTGGGATAAGGCTAAACTAAGAAACTTTATCTATCGACTATATCGAGTATTTTGAAGAATTTTTGAAATCGGCGCAGAAAGTCATCGATTCAGGCTTCTGCTCCATACCAATACGGCTATAATTTTCGGAAATATTGAAAATAAAATATATAGAATTTGATGGTTTATTCTCGATATCGTTGTTTTTTCGGTATTACAGAAAATACTGATTCAATAATGATTGACCTTGGCAGCTGGTTTTAAAATGCTGATGAACAATTTTGTACCAAATTTCGTTATCATTTTGTCATAGGAACAGTTTGAAAGAAAAATTTCAATTTGTTCTCTTTCTAATATTCAATGTTCTGTGATCTTCTGATCATTTCTTTTTCATGATATATGTATGGACCTTCAAACTGTCAAATACCGAGTTTCTCTTGTAATTGTTTTTTCCATAATTTATTATCTATACGGTTGGCCTAACGGGAAGCGGAAAAGCAGAAAAAAGCTCTGTTTGAGCACCTCTAGATCAAAGGGGTCAGTCAAGGACTAGAGTTTAGGATTGCTCCAACCTGAGTACAGACGGTAGAAAACTAAATGTAAGTTAGTTTTCATTTGTCGATAACTCGAGTGTGATGATGATTAGCAGGTTCGATATCAGCTACTCAAAGGCCGTTAAAGTGAGAATCGAAAAAGGGTAAGAATCGCCAGTCAGTTGCTGATTTTGTGGAGCAGACAATAAGGGGTCAAGGTCACGAGGGAACTCATGTGAACCCACGAAGTTGGTACCGCTTTCTGAAAAGGGAAGGATGACGTCGGCGTGCAACTAAGCCACGATAATCAGCAATTACAGCTGGGGTGGACATCTCAGATGTAAATTCTAGTAAAACCACTCTAGTAGTGAAGCAGATGACGAAAAATGAATATCCTTTGGTGCTACTAGCTCCGAGTAGCTTTGCTCACTTCGAACAAAATGAATCAGCGTGGTCAACGAAAGGGGTGAGAAAAGCCAAAGCAGAATATAGCCGGGGCAAGAGAAATATTGGCCCTTGGCTGTATCAGAGGACAGGGATTGCAGGAGAAGCATCGGATAGGTAACATCAAAGATCAGACGAGTAAGATGTTTATTTTTTGAAAGGTGACCTTCAACACGCAGAAGTACATGATCGTTATGGGGAAGGTAGAGTATTACAATGACACCATGTCAAAAAGAAGGTTTCTGAAGTTCAGCTGGCTCCTTAGCAAAATGAACAGATCTAACTAGACGTGTCAAACAAATTTCTATTTGAAGCTCAGCAGTGGAAAGTAAATCTCAGCGAGGGAAAGATAGACCACGAGCATTCAGTATAAAATGACGACAAAAAGCAGTTTGAGCTTTAGACGACAATACAAGGAGAAACGTTCAAGTATAGTGGGTCCATCGGAGATGGACATTCAATCTAATCTGACAGAACTCAGGTCTCGAATATATTTCCAATTGGTGTTATAAAAATGGTCTCATATTGAACGAAGAAAAAACAGATCTTGCAATTCCACTTGCGACCTCAGATTGTGTGAAATTTTTAGGTCTGCAAGTTAACAAAAATGGAGATGGCTAAATCATACTGACTGTGCATGAATGTGGTGCGTCTTAAGCCCTCAAGTGCCTACGGACATTGTTTTTCTTATAGATTCGATGATGTATGTGGGAGAAGTGTGTCTAAGATGGCATAGTTGATGAGATGGCAAACAACGTGTTTCTTAGTTGACTTTCCGAAGTGAGTACCATTCGTATGAACATATTCCAGAATAATTCGCAAATAGCCATCGGCCTAAGTTCTAGTCGATTCTGCTGTGCTTTCTGGTCAGTCCATGAGGAAAGAGTTTGTCTAGATGGCTGAAAATTCTTGAAGGCAAAAATATCTTGTGATTATTCCTGACAGCGATCGAAAGAAATTGTGAATTTATTTTAAATTTTTTGCATCTAGTTCTGTATGAAAATAGTTCGTTATTATTAATCTTTACTTTTTGCGTTCAAATGAAAACTGAAGAAGAGCGAGTATCATCTACTGGTTGATATGAAGGAAGTATGCCACGGCAACATTTCTCTTGACGATCTCTCAGCATCACTCCAGTAGAAATAACTTCAGCGATATCTGAAAAGTGAGTCAGTCATAGAACTGCAGCCCGAGAAATATACAAAAAGTAATGTATCAATGAACTAGTGGATGATTCAAATATGAGCAGTAACGTTTCAGCTTCAGACATTCCTTGCTTACCGGTAACTTCAGCGAAAAAGCCTAAAAAAAGGGAGAACATAGATATACGCACATTTAAATACCTAAAATATCAATAGTAATATTCGATGAGGGTGATGACCGAAAATCTGAAAATCTACTGTTTCACAAATTCTGAGAGAAAAATATTATTATTATTATAACTGCAGCTCTTTCTTCTCCGTGAAACCAATTCCTATCATTATTATTATTATTTCCTTGTTTACAAACTTTGTTTAATTTTTTCCTTCAGTTGTGGATCACAGTCATCAAATGCTACTGACAGGGATCTCTAATTTAAGTTCAAGAACTTTCTCGTTATATGCGCCGTAGATAAAATAACAGAGAGTTGAAGTCTACTAATTACGTTAGGGTGGATATTGATTATTCTCAAGGTTTCTGTTAAATACACAGGTACCTGTTCGAGTGTTGAAAGTATTATAGAAAGTATATATAATTCTCTTGCGTTCCAGAGTGCCTTCAGTTCGAATGATAATTGCCTATACTTTGCTATTTTCTGCGTTCTGGTTTTCTCCAAGTTGTTAGTTCACGACCGCAAAATCTATCAGGTATACCTTCGCTTCTTGCCTCTTCCACAGGATGACGTCTGGTCGGTTACTCATGGTCGTATTGTCTGTGAGGACTGATCTGTCCCAGTAGAGTGTGTACAAGTTATGCTGGTCTTAAAGCATCAGTTTAGGTACATATTGATAATCTGGTGGTATCGGTTTACTTATGAATTGGAGTTGTTTTGCGATTTCTCATTTTTATTATTCAATAATTATAATAATAATAATAATAGTAATAATAATAATAATAATATTAATAATAATAATAATAATAATTTTTTATCAGTAGTATTATTATTATTATTATCTATGGAACGACATGTTTTTCTTACCTCGTTTCGAAAGAATGTGGTCAAGATACAAAGGATTTAGTCGATAGTCCATGCAAAATCAAAAGACACTCTTGTGGGGTGCATAAACTGGAAGTGAATCCGATTTTGTTGCTCAGAAAGAAATAATTTGTCTAATCTTCGGTCTGAAACCCCAGGAGCCTAGCAAATTATTTTTACAAAACATAATATCACGTATTAGGTTGTATACTGAGCATGAGGAGGAATATTCGATCTCGGAAAATAATGCTTCACGTGTCATGAATATGATAATACGAGGCAGATAATCGGTTTGGGATTTAATAACGAAGGTTGAATTCATGAACGGGTAAAATCGCCCAATGATCTGTCGACCAACCCCTTCAAAATTTTAGTTTCCCAATTTTTTCAATAATACAGATTAAAACGAATTGAAATTTAGTACTCCATCGAAAAAAAAACTGGAAAAGTACTGACGTGAAGTCAGCAGCCTTTGTATTCATGTTCACTCTTGGCGATATTCTTTGAACGTGCGCGCAAAAGCTGCTGACTTTACGTCAGTGCTTTTTATTTTTTAGGTCGTTGAAGTACTGGATTTCAATTCGATTTGATCTGTATTTTTGAAAATATTCGAAAAATTGAATTTTGAATGTGTACATCTGTTAAACCAGTAAGTGTATTCTTGATTGCTACTGTCGTTATATATGGTCCAAACCTACTCAACAAATATCGACTTTCTATGTTGTTTCTTTCGGAAGTTATTGTGCTTTAACTTTCGGAAGGAACGACGTAAAAACTCGATATTTGTACAGACGATTTGGGGCTCAATTACGAAGGTCCTTTACGTGAATAGGTAAAATCCGCGCAATGATTCAGTAGATATGCCCATTCAAAACTTCATTTACCGAATATTCCCAAATATTCAGATTAAATGTTCAAAGGTTATCGCCAAGAGTGAACATGTGCGTGAAAACTGCTGACTTCACGTCAGTGCTTTTCCAGGGTTTTTCCGACAGAACACGGAATTTCAGTCTGATCTCATTTTGTTTTTAGAAATATTGGACAAATGAAATTTTGAATGGATATAACTACGGAATCATTGGGCAGATTTGCCCATTCACGAATTCAACCTTCGTAATTATGCTCGAAATCTATCATATGCCTCGAATATTAATGATGTTGGAAGCATAACTTTTTTGAGATCGAATATTCTTCCTTAAGGATGCCTGATTCACATAATTATGTAAGGATACATTAATTGTCTCAATTCCTAACCAATCAAATGCGAAGCGCTTCCGAGGAATTCCGAGAGCATTCGTGTGAAGTCGATTATTGATCGGCTGGATCTTGGCGGGATTTCTCTCAACGCAATCTGTGTTTTGTTTACTAACCTTTAATCGACTCACGACTTGATACTTGCTACTGTTCTGTTATATTTTGAAGAATAATTAGCAGTGCAAATTGTCCAGACGTTTTGAAAAAGCAATTATCATTACTTTGCTACACAATTTGAGATTTTCCCCTAAATTATGGGCACTGTAAGGTAGGTTTAATTTATGCATTATGGAATAGTTTTTTGATGAAATTTAGGATTTCTTGCAGAGTGAATCCACTAATTTGTAAAGAATATCGAAAGGAGATCACCAGCCCATCTAATAAAAACAGGCATCTCCGTAAAATACATAAGCATGATTCTCCATACGTGGAAAGGGGGGCGAATATTATTTGTTCTCTTAGTCCGAATGAATACAGAGAGAAGTTTCCATCCTTTAATGATTTGGATAAGCATTTTACAAATATCCACAACATGACAATCACAGAAAGTATTACTAATTTCAGAAGCCATGAAGAGTTTGAAGCATGGCAAGGAGAGGAAAACAGACATGTTAATTGTGCTTGTACTAGGGCTGTTGAAAATAAGAAGGATGATAGAATTGTGTACTACTATTGTAACAGAAGCAATTATAGAAGTATGTAGAAAGGACACTTCTGACCATTGAGAATCAACTGTGTTGAATTTAAGGATACCAAAGTAACTGTGTAAAATGTAACGTGAAGCTAGGAGAAAGTATTCATATTCAGGGAATATGCCCTTCAAGATTTTCATTTCAAATCTTGACAGATGGTAATAACAATTAACTGAGCATATATTCGTATTAATCTGATTTTATTACCTCTTATAAGACTTATTTACAGTAACATTTGTTGAAACATACGTGGCACATGTGGATGTTTCGATAACAGCAGACTCTCAAAGTTACAACAGCAAGAAGCGAGTCAGTGTTTTTGTTTCTCCACATTCAGATGAAAACGATACACTATATCTCAACGAACCTACAAGAAGCAAACGTATTTTCCAAATGATAAATAAAACTTTCTCGCACGTTTTAAATTCATCATTTTCGGGATCTTTTCATGTAGTTTTTTGTTATGTAAAGAATGTATATCTTTATCTTACAAGGTTGACGGTAGTTTCTGTTTTTATATAGCTTAGGTGTAGTCAATATTGCTAATGTTCAAGATGCTTAGAAGTTGTGAAATGTGTATGATGTTTTGAAGGTGAGGATTAATGCGATGTGTGTATAGTTACAGTTCGTAACATATTAAGGTGCAAATAATAATTATAGTTAACACCCTCTTAGCAATGCTTACTTTCTTGAAGAAACACAGTAAAAGTATTAAATTTTAGAATTTTATTATTTTGGATTGAAATGTACTCTGTATTCATACAAATATTGCATTTTGGTTCAGGTGTAGGGGAGTTGGGAGCTAGTTTCAGACAATCCCAAATGACATTCATATGTTAAGTTGGTATTTGAATCGATGATGTGAAAAAACTGTTTTCTCTTTGTTAGCTTTGGATTACTAACCCTGGAAGTTATCGAATATTAATTTTTTCATTTGTTATTGTGATAATTTGCTCGAAGTTTATAATAAAAACAATTTCAAATATGATTATTATATATATTTTTTCTGTTCCTTATTCCTTTAAAGTAATAACCTACTCTTCATTAACTATTTTATAACGAAAATTTGGTGAATTTTAAACTGAATCATTGATGAAATATGGATCCTTCACTGGTTTGCAGATAGAAAAGTGCTAAGTAGAATATTTTGAGAAATACTAATTATTTGGAAGTTAAATTAGAAAATACTATATATTTGATGAAATGAATGAAGCTTTCTTCTTTGGGACAGTGTTGCTCAGACAATAATTTAAAGAAAGTTGATTATCTTAGAATATATTAAGAACCTGAATAATATCTTTTTCGGGATATCCCGAAAATTCAGAATTCATCATGCATGGTGATAATTCATCGTGATATTCCTAGCACGTTCTCTACATCTAAATTTATTTATTAATAAAATGGTAATTGATACACAACGAGGCAAAAACATCTTAATTTTGGCCAATATACTGAATGAATAACATGTAGAAATACTAATGTAAAGCACAATGTACTTTACTTTTTGTTTATAATAATATACCTTATCAAATGGTAATATACTGAATTAATGTAATATTATGTTTATTACTATACATTCTACTGAAATACAAACAGTTCAGTACAATTTACAGTACAACACATATACATTAACGTCTTGTGGACAACGTGAGATGATGACAGTTTTGTTAACTTCAGATACTTCTAAGCAGAAATTCAATTCAAACTGGCGCCAAAGAGACCACGCCCACATCGATTTTGATTGGTTAGGAATTGAGACAATTAATGTATCCTAATTATGTAAATCAGGCACTCCAATATACGGATACATGGAAAACTCAAGATATTTTGTTTAATAGAAACAGTTTGCGGGACTTATGGGTTTCAGACCGAAGATTTCATTTTTTTTTTCAACTTATTCATTCAAATTCAGGGTAATAAACAGGATAAATCCTAGAAAATAACACCTACAAATTGATTAGAATTCGAAACATGTACAGACTGGGCACATACCAGCAACAAAAAAGCATTGATACAGCGAAGGAATGAAAATAAATTATTACTATTCAGAACATTTCTCTGATCTTTCTTCTAATGAGTATTAAGACATCGAAAACGGATCCAATTGGACACAATGTTTGTTGAATAAGTAACATATTCGTATTATGGGAAAATGTCTGCCAATATTAGTTCTTAAATTAGAAGTAGCAAGCAACTGTTCATTCCTTGTACACCCCACAGAAATATAATGAAGAATCAATTAAAAAAATACGGGACAATTGAACAGTCTGTAATAACCTTGTACACAAAAATCAGGTCGTATGAAATTCTTCTCTGTTCAAGTGTCCGCAAACTATAAAGGGAAGGTGTTCTACCTATACCAGAGGTGACATAGAGTTTGGTCAGTTTGAAGTATAAAAACCTCACGAATTCATGTGTATCCTTTCTAGTATAACTACTCTGTAACTTCAATGAGTAGTCCCTACTTCTCTGGCGAAATTAATTCGCTATAGATGAATGAACCAACTTGATTGCAGCCTCGTCATCAAAATCCCTACAAGTCCTACAGAATAATCCCAATAACCTGTTACATGCGTTCACTTTTTAATCTACATGTAGGTTAAATGTCATTATCGCATCGAAAATAACAGCCAAATTTTCACCTGATTGTTTTTTTTATAGGTTCATCATTCATCAGGTACTGAATCTCAACCGTTGTGGATTTCCTAGTAAAAGAAATACATGCTAATTTATTAACGTTCGAACTCATTCTCTTATTGCTACAGCATTCTACTAATGCATCAAAATCCCTTTGCAGTTCTATGCAATCAAATACCGTCATTATTCCCTTATTTATTTTCAGGTCGTCGCATAAACAAGGATTCTACAGTACCTGAAATAGCACTGGGCTAGCAACATGAAACTTTCAGGATAGGTTGTGCATCAGAATGCCGCGGTTGAGTTCGTTAATGGGCCAAATCGGTCAGAAAGTTTAGGAGTTACAGGCACTTGAAGTTTTGAAGTTATTTATTTTTTATTTCAGTAACTACTAAAACGATTGGATTTAAACTTGGCAGTTAGGTGTAGTATGACTACGCGCAACTTTGAGCCAAATTTCGTCAGGATCGTATTGTCAGTAAATTTCAAATGAAATTTTTTTCGAAATTTTTTTTCCAAAAAATTTTTTTTCCGGAAACTATTCATTATATACAAAAAAAATTCCACTCTCACTTTGAGCTTTATATTTCACAGCAGTGTATCAAATTTCAGTTCGATACGATCATTAGTTTTGGAGATATCGGGAAAAAATATGTCAAATTTCGAGGTTTTCTTCTCGATATCGTTGATTTTTTCAGTATAACTCGAGAAATACTGATTCAGTCCTGATAAAACTTTACAGCTAGTTTTGATATGCTAAAAGACAACTTTATACGAAATTTCGTGATAATCGTGTTATTACAACAATTTGAAAAAAAAATTTCTATGATTTTCTTATCATATCATCCCCATTAAATTCTGTATGAAACTTCGAACTGTAATTTTTCGATGAAGTACTGGATTTTAATTCGATCAGATCTGTATTTTTGGAAGTATTGGAAAAATAAAATTCTGATTGGGTATATTTACGGAATCATTGCGTGGATTTTACCCATTCACGAATTCGGCCTTCGTAATTAAGGTCCAAACCGTCTCTACAAATATCGAGTTTCTAAGTTGTTTCTTTCGGGAGATATTGTGTTTACGCAGTCGGCCGTTAGGCTAACCGCAATCACAATAACTACCGGAAGAAACGACCTGGAAACTCGATATTTGTAGAGTAGGTTTGGGGCTTGATTACGAAGGTCGAATCCGTGAATGGGTAAAATCCGCCCAATAATTCCGTAGATAAACCCATTCAAAATTTTATTTTTCCAATATTTCCAAAAATACAGATTAGATCGAATTGAAATCCAGTAATTTATTGAAAAAAAAATTTCAAAAGGCACTGCCGTGAAGGCAGCAGCTTCTGCGTACATGTTCAAATTCGTTGCTGAAGCGGTCATCGACATTGAACATGCGCGCAAAAGCTGCTGCCTTCACGGCAGTGCTTTTTGAAATTTTTTTTTCCTTCGTGATTTACCTGCTTATTCTATATTTTAGTGTACAAATTCCTTTGAGGATATTTCGGATGCAGCACATAGAAGTACAGGCCTATGCCTAGGTGAGTGCGGGATCTGAGGTTCCCGTTTTGAATATGTGATAAGTAATACGATTGTGTACACATTTACTATGAATTAATTTTGATTTGGATTTGAAATCAATTTCATGGATATTACCATCGTAAAGTCTTCCGTTGGATTCACCTTTGACATCTACCGGAAACCCACACAAACAGATTATGTCATCCACGCAACTTCAAACCATTACAGACGGCAGCTTTTCATTCCTACGTTAACAGACTACTTTCAATCCGGTTACCCAGGAACTACTACATAGCAGAACTGAATATGATCGAAAAAATAACTGTCAACAACGGATATGATCCAAGTATGATTGACTCCTTAATAAAGGAAAAACGGACTAAACAACACTTCTCGAATGTTGAAGACTCTACAAAACCGTTTAACACCCTTGGCCGGACTTTAATCAATGACAAAGGAAAAACTTGCAAATTGAACAAAAGTGGAGTATATAAACTTAAGTGCAGTGACTGTGCAGCCACATATATCGGGGGAACCTGCAGAATACAGGAACCACATAAACAAGTCTGTATTTGGCCACCACCTGTCTTCCAACAAACGTTCCTTCAGCCCCCAGAGGAACTCAAAAATCCTACCGCAGACACACAAAAAACATCACAAAATTGGATTTTTGGAGATAATCTTTATAGAGCACGATACCTCAAACAACAAAAACTGCCTAAATATACAAACGAACATTGGCTTGAACCGTAGCTTTACTCCACTCTTCAAGAGAATACAACTATTTGTTTGTTTTAATGTTATTTTCACTTCTCATCTCGACCACAATCTTGTATTGAAATTGTTTTTATTCTGTGGTTAACCTAGACAGCGAAGTTGGAGATTCATGTCATTTTATGTTGTTTTGTTTTGACGAATTTTTCAGATGGACGATTGACGATTGAATCATTCAATTTTGAACAAGGGATGCAGGTTTCAATATCCCATTTCACTTTTGTTCGTGCATCTTTGTCCTATGTTTTTCACGACTTATATGAGATAAGTATTGTAATTGTCTTTTTACTCGCTTGTTCTGGGGACCAACGCGTTATCCTCTCGTCACGATATCTGTAATTTTCGAATTTTGAGCCGAAATTGGTCTCAAACGACTGGGTTGGACTTACTGATGAAGAATCTCTGGTCAAAATTGATTCTGTTTGTCCAGCCATGTGCGCTGTAACTTTCGAAAGGTAAGACCTAAAGTCTTGAAATTTTCAGGTAAGGTTAAGATCCTAAATATCTCGGTTACTTCCGTTAATGGGTCAAATCAGTGCTTTTCTAGATTTTTGTTATTTCATTAATCTCACCACGGAAAGCGCTCTACGAGCTTCTAATAAAAACACACAAAAAATTATACACATTTTTCAATCACTTAACCTTTGAGTAACTACGTGTGTCTGACAGACACTACGAAAGTTCCAAAAGTATAGTTGAATGTGATAGCGAATTCGTATACTTCCTTGACTCTTCCTACCCCTCGGAGAGTAAAAAGACTTCCTGGAGGGTCGCCCTGTGAGCGAGTTTGATTTTGGTGACATGTGATCTTTACATTTTAAGATCCCTTATGGTCTGTCAGTCCACTCGTATATATTTTTTGTGCTCGCATATTCTGGAAAACGACGTGCTGTCGTTTTGTTTAAATGTTGTTACCTGTCGTATGAAGCAAGCTAGAAAATTGTAACCTGCAGATTACGTCGCGAGTTGAAATGCAGCGGTTGATTTCGTAAATGGAACAATCGGCTGATTGGTTTTGGAGTCACAAACATTTCAACTTTTCAGATTAATTACCTGATAGTTCAGAAAGATCCTCAGTGATTGGACTGGAACTTTATAGAAAGTTGGAGCATATTAATGCTCAACTTCTCAGAAAATTTTGTGGGGATTGTACTCTCAGTGAATTTGGAGAAAGGTTTTTTCGAAATTCATTTAAAAAAAAATTTCTTTCAGAATATATTCATCATATTCAAAGAACTTCTGCACGAACCTTTAGCTTTATAGAATACAGCAGTGTAACAAATTTTATTACGATACCACCATGATTTCTGGAGATATGAGGAAGAAATATGTGAACTTCTGCGGTGTTTTCTCGATATCTTTGTGTTTTTCCAGAAAAGCTCGAAAATTACTGACTAAATCAAGATGAACTTGACATCGGGTTTAAGAATGCTGACGAACCACTGCCTGCAAGATTACATGACGATAGTGTCAATGGAACAATTCGAAAAAAATGAGATTATTTTTTCAACAATTCAATATTCTGCGATCTTCCAATCATATTTTCCTCATGAAATTCAGTATGAACCTTCGAACTATCATTTTTCGATATAGTACTGGATTTCAATTTGATTCAATCTTTATTGGAAATATTGGGAAAATAATATTTTGAATTGGTATATCTGCGGAATCATTCAGTAAATTTTCAAACCTATTCTACGAATATCGAGTTTCAAATATTTTCCTTTCGGAAATTATTTACTATCGGCCGTAAGAACTTGAATTCCAGTACTTGATCGAAAGATGATAGCTCTTAATACAGAATTTATATTATTTTATGATTAGGAGATCACTAAAAGTGCGTCTGTTGCATTATAGGTATGAATTTCAATATCGAAGGTCAATTTCGCGACTTGATAAATCTGTCTAATGATTCCGCAGACATGACCATGCAAGGGTTAATTCTCCCAATATTTTGAAAAATACATATCGTATAGAATTAAAATTCAATTCTTCAATGAAAACACCTAGAAAAGCACCGACGCAGCTTCTGCGCGCATGTTAAAATTCGTTGCCAGAGCGTTCGTCTCCTTTGAAGTTGTGCGCCAAAGCTGCTGACTCCATATCCGGGCTTTTCCAGGTTTCATGTACGAATTCTTTCAGGCTATATCAATTTTATTTTTTTTCGGTTAGTTATGAGAAAAGATGAGCCAGGAACTTTTGCCATGAAACGACCAGTCATCCATCATTGACCACAAGGGTCTTCTTGAGAAAAAATGAATGGATGAATAGAATTGTCGGATTATATGTATCAAAAGAGGTGGGGAAGGAAATTAAGCTCAAGAACATCAAATCCTAAAACTTTGTCACACTTGTCCTCGAAAGCAATCTTAGGACTGCATACAAATGTGTGAAGTGTGTGCCTACAATATAGCAAGCCTGTTCGTAATGGATGTCTCTAAGCTTTGATAGTCCCTATATTTTGATGATTGTGATTTTCGAGAAAATGTAGGATTTTATTCTGAATATTTCATTTTTCCTTTCTACCACCTATAAACCTTCAAAGAAAAAACGAACCGAGGAGACATATCTCTTTTGTAAGTGTGTATGACTTCCGACAAAGAAAAGAGACTGCAATATTATATGTATATGTTTACTGATTGCAAAGAACATTGGAAAAATTAATTGAACTCACATAATGACTTGTTATAAACAACAAGTAACAATATTTTTCTCATCAAGAATGAACAAAATGAAAAAGTTTTCGTTATTGGAGTGATGGTGATCTAGAGGACCTCACGTCTGTACTTGAGGTACTAAAACAGTAATTCGGTACTAAAAGGTTATTCAACGTGTTGATCGGAACTCAAAAGTTATATGAAACTGACGGTCGTTCTATTTCTTCAAAAGTTGAGCCCACACGGTCGGCCAATCGGACCGACAGAATTGAATTTGACCACGGACTTTTCTGCACGAAGTCCAACCTAATATTTCAAGACCATTTTTGGCTCAAAATTAGAAAATTCAGACATTGTGACGAAAAAATAACGCGCTGCTCTTCAGAACAGGCGTGTAAAAAAATTGTCCCTTGCCCAACACAAACCTCCGTTGGCTTCATAATGAGAACTGAGAAATGAGTGTCAAAATATACATAAAAATCAAACTTAGTGAATGCAAAATGCGGAAAATATTCTGAATTTTACTTTCGAGCCTATCAGATTTCTATACCGTAAACATATGAATATTAAAACCTAAGTTTCAAGTTTAAGATGAGGAGTAACGCGAATTTTGATAATTAATTTTGAACCCTGAAAATATTCGAAGTAGAAAGGGTGACAAATTCGAAGGAAATCTCGCGAAATGCTCAGCACTTTTCAATTCTACGTTCGAGGTATTAAATATTTCAGCGACTTTCATATTAAAGATCCCAGAATGGAGTTTCAACACTGACAAATAAATGGAATTCTCATTCCGACTGAGGAGTCTTTGGAAATAATTAAGAATATTACTGCAATTAGTTCCTGAATTTCCACACTTTTCGTTTCTTTTGGCCACGGTTGCTGAACCGAGAGAAAAAATGTTCTCTTTCATATCCTGATTCTAGTAGGTCTGAAATTTCATCAGGAGCCATAGGAAATTAATCAGAAGTATTTAACTGGGCTGACCCTATGTTAGTTTTTTTGGACTCATCAAACTAATTTGGCCTAAATTGGTCAAAAAACTGATGAGAACAAGAGTCTAAACCTCGATCCACAATTATCACGATTGTATAGCAGAATGCAAAATAGACATGGAGAAAACTCAATAAAAACACTGACGACTATTGTAGGCATTTATAGAAGATATATTTAGTTTTTGTTTCTTTATTTATCGTTTTTGCAGTGTGTTTTGGGATAAAGGATTCCACGGTATCAACAGTTAAAATGATATATGATTCAGAAAGAAGAAACTCTGTGGACCCAAAGAAATATTAGAGTCAACATTGGAAATACAAATTTTTCTGTGATTCGTCTACATAATATCTTTCGATATTGATATCTTACTATATACTATGTCCACTCGGATTCAAAATCTGGGAAGAAAGAAGAGTTATATTGAGTCTGTATCAACTGACTTGATGTTTGAAGGTAGAAAGATTTTTGAAAGTGTCATTTACCGCAACATATTCATCAGGGAATAGAAAAGGTGTGGATATCGTGAAAATATTGTTTTATATACAATTCAACAAGCCTTTCTGTAGGTCATCACCAGCTTCAAGTGCTGGTGAATGCACGTGGTAAGATTTTAATATACAGCGAATTTCCGGGTGAGATTTTAGGATAAGTTTTTACTAGTCGAGACAGTTTCGAAACAATGGTTTGTTCATAGTTGGGGGACTCTATTAAGACTACACAGGCTGACTTGTCGAATTTGACCGATTTTGCTTCCATTAATAACTTGGGTTTGGCTCATCCGATTTTGATCAAGTTTTCGTCGTAGCACAATACAAATTAACAAACTCGAAAATTTCAAAATTTTACTCAGAATACGCTGCTGTTGTTGTAGTAGTTTCAGATGGGTTGTGCGGACTGAAAAAACACCCCGTACCTCGCTTTTCCAAAACTTCGATAACCGTTTCAGATCTAACCATAGCAAGTCATTATTCAGATGTATTTAATTTTTGGCACAACTCCAGTTCTACGGAAAAGATTTTTGAAAAAGAAAAATTCCGAAATTCCACTTCAAACGATTTTACTTTCTTCATAACTTTGGTATGGCTCTTTTTGTCGAAGGAAGACGTGTAAGGTGCTGTCGGATGAGTTGTGCATCATCAGTATCGATTTTATGCTGCACAATATCGGTCTTTCCTGTTCTTTCGTCAGTGGCAAACACGTTGGAGAATTTCTAACTCACTTTCCTCACTTCGACTAGTTCTTTACGGTTAACGGTTAAGATTGACATTTTGAGGTGAGAAAGGTCACCAGATCTTCATTATTCTTCTGGCTTTACAAGACATTCGCAGTACCTATACCACCATGAATATGGTACATTGGTACCCTGTGTCCAATCAAGGTGTTCTTCTCCAGGGTGACTGGAAACCTGTTGACATTGAGTAATCGGATGGGAATCCTGCCTGTTATCCGTACCGATATCTTCCCGACTAACATTCCTTTAGCTAGTATTGCATCGTCACAGGGCTCGATCACTTTGATTAAGCCATTTCTTGTAACGTCATCACATCTACCCCTCACTATGCCTTCAGTTCGAACTTGCAACGTGATGTCCTCGGTCAATGGAATCCGATATGCCTTGTCATCCACATCATTGAACTGAATTTCTTTACTCCCCAGCCGAAGAACATCACTCTTCGAATTCAGTTGGCATCCAAGTTTCTTAACGAAGTCCAATCCGAGGATAACCTCTTTCGTGATATCAGCTACTTAAACTTCGTGCCTCGCTGTTGTGTTTCCCAATTCAATAGCAGAGACATCCGATACCTGAGTTTGTATTTCTTGTCCAGATGCAGTTCGAAATTTCATCATAACTGGACGAATCTTACATCCTGTAGCTATTTCTGGAGGTTAAAACTTCGTAACAGACTTGCTGACTATCCGGAATCGTTCGAAAAATATTTAGTGCTTCTCCTCGTAGAGCTATTATCATTGCTGTGCCTTTCTCGTAATCGCTCCAACTGTTTGCCAGCTCAGCAGCTTCATACCGCTCCTGATATGTCGACCAGGGCAGTTTTCCATCAAATGTTGGAGGCTGGATCTTCACTTCAGCACTTTAGCTGTTAATCTCCATTTTCGAGATGCTATGAGGTGATGAAGCTGGATAGTCTTTTCGAATTGACATTCTTTTCATGGATTCAATCATTTTGGAATGCTGTTCAATAATTTCTGTTATTTTTTCAAATTTCCGTCAACTTCCTCGAATTTTTCGTCAAGTTTTTCATGAACTTCCTGAAATTTTTCGTCAACTTAATAAAATTTTATTTACTCCGTTCAATTTTTTATCATCGAATTTTCCTTTTATGGTTTCCAATATCTCATCTGATTCACTTGTAAACTGACTCACCAATTTATTGCCATTTTCTGGGAATTTTTATTCATTTTCCTATTGATTGTCCGAAATTTTCCTTTCATTTTCTCAGACATATCACTCAAAAATTCCATTATCGCGTGCGTCTCTAATGTTTCGTGAAGTCTGATTTGAGCGACTCAAACCGCATACCTGACACCAATGTAACGTTTTTTCAGTTTATCAAAACGTTCAGAATAGTATTTATTCGCACTTATTCACACTAATAACGAATTACTCAACAACTGATTCTATCAAATTCTACGCACAATTTATTTCCACACAATTCCTTTTCGCTGATCAGTTTCCGCTTCTAATAATTTCGCTGAATCAATCCCTGTGCTGCTCCGCGCTTGCCCTTACAGCAGGCAGGCGGATGACGTATAGACATCTGGAGTTTTCTGGGAGACTCTCGCACAGACAGAGCCGTACTCGTCACAATACATTTCTGACGATATTTCGTTTAATAACTGTATCGTTGTTGATGTTACTGATATTAGTGGAAATGAAGATTATCATTCTCATAATTGTCAGTATTATTATAATCATTATCATTATTAATATTATGATTATTATCCTTGTGTAATCTCCTTCGTGGGTGGGCTAACGATTATTTGCGAGCTGGGTTGCCAATTCAAATCTAGGACAATGTTCTACGGAAAAGGTACGATATTGAGAGGCTACGGTATTCGGTACTACACCCGTTATTGACAATATGAATGGATCTTCACGGTTTTTTTTTGCCATAGTTCTTTTATCTTTTGGGCAAGTGCTTGGTATTTCTGGTTTTTCCCGTTGTATGTTGTCTGTAGATTATAGGTGTTCACGATTGCATATTCTATAAGGTGTACTTATTTCTCCTTTTTCAGACAAACTTTTGTGTCTGGTCTATTATGGGCCACTGTCCGATCTGTTTGGAAGGTACAGGATACAGTTTCCTATTTTTGTCACTGGTTCAGGGTTATTTTTCCAGTATTGTATTTCAGGTGGTTCTTTGAAGAGTTTCTTCTCTATGGCTTGACGTAAAATTTTTCTCATTCGATCATGTCTAGCTGCATATTCTGACTGACTTAGTTTTGTGCATCCAGCAAGTATACTGTGGGTGGTTTCTGTAGCGTTGTAGCATTCCATCTTCTTTGATGATATATTTCCTGTAGTTCTAGTAGCTACAACTTGATCTTGTATTAGCATGAAGAAGACCTCAGTCTCTGAATAGAGTCTGCCAGTGCATGGTCTATTTCGCTAGGGTATCTTCCGTGGAACTGTTCGCCTCTCCATTTCTCTATCTTTGTTTTCAAAGAGCTGAGGTTCGTGAGTTGACGGTTGGACACGTTCAGTGGTGTGAAGTTTTGATCTGCATGAATGATAGCTTTGAGCAGTTCTCAGTAGTTTTCTTTTTGACAGTTGTAGTTTCTCATGTTATTGATTTGTTTATCGTGTAGATGTTGGATGTCGATTAGTCCGTGTCCTTCTAGATTTCGTGAAATATTCATCCTTCCCTTGGCGCTTTTCGAGTGATGTTCATTGAATTTTGTGTATGATGTTTTCATGAGTCTTTTATAGTTCTTCTAGATCAGTCTGTGTCCATTTGATCAGTCTAAAAGAATATGTGACGACGGAAATTGTATATGTGTTGACAGCGCGTGTCAAGTTTCATGAGTTCAGGAAGGTTTCGAGGAGCTTGTTGGGTTTCGTTCTGTATCTTTCCTGTATTATTTTCTTAACGTGGGCACGATCAAAAGTCTCGCTTTGTTCAAAGTCTAGCTTTTTACAGTATTCGTTGTATTAAACTGATGTGATTTCTCCAATTTCTTTCGGTGTTGTGTATGATGCATCTGTAATTTGTTTACCGTTCTTTATCGCCTGAATTTCACATTTCTGTTTTCCAAATTCCATTTTGATCTCTGAACTGAAATTTTCCATTAGTTTATTGCGTTTTTCAATCTTGTTCGGAATTTGTGTTCAACTTCAGGTCATCCATGTAAAATAAATGTGTGAGTGCACGTTTGCTTTCCGGTGATTTGATTTTGAACTCTTTTACATTTTTTCTCAGTATTGTGGACCGAGGGTTGAGACATAGACAAAATAGTTAACTGCTTAGAGTTTGTTTTTAGACTTATGTTTTTCATTTTGAAGCTTTTGAAGGTTTGCGAGGTAGCTTCAACCTCTTTGGGGAAGTGTCACGTTTCGTCCTGGCTTAGTTTGGGGGAACTCGTCAGGGCATGCACCAAACTAAGCCGTTTACATGCCTACGTGAGTGCACACCCCTTGTGAGGATCACAAGGGAGTGTACCAGACCGTTGGGGATGAGCGTACTTCCGAGATCTTGAGAGGATACAACCCGGACAGCGTGCGCGCTAGCGCCCCCTGTACGTTGACCGATGATGTTGGCCAAGCGTTACAGGCAGATAACGTAGGATACTTAAGACGCAAAATGGTACTGCGCGCGCGACTCAAGTAAGAGCTGAGAAAGGGCGCTCGCTACAGGACTCCCCTTCCAGTGAAAGCGATACCATCTGGAGGGATGTGACCGAGACCGAAAAGGTGTTCTCCTCTAAAACGCGGCTGTGAGCGAGCCGTTGTGCCATTGCTGCGCTGTTGAGCACGAGTCTACGGCGTTCGATGCACGGTTGACCAAACCGTTTGTGTTGAGCCGTGCAGACTGTGTGCTATAGCGCTCTGCCTCGTCGTTCGAGGAGTGTGACCGATTTAGACGAGGTCAGCTTTTGACGGAATGTAGTCATGGCCGAATTGACCAGAAGATTTCCCACAAGTGCGACCGTGATGCGGAGCAGTTGTGTGCCTTTGAAATGTGAGAAACCCGGATTCAGAAACTCTGCGCCACTTGTGAGTTCCGATACCACTCGATATCGTGTAGTGTGCTGGGTCCATTAGTGAGCACACCTTTGAGCAGCGAGTTGCAGCACGAGAGCGAAGTGGCGATGTGGAACCTCCTCGGGATGGTTGCCGAACCATCGCCGAGGTAGGAACGGATAGGAACACAGTGACAAGCGAGGTGCGTACTGGAAGCGAAGATGATCGCGAAGGGAAAGAAACTGTGACACCGTCATTGAAATGAATCACGTCGGAATGTCACCACTGAAGCTTTTGAAGGTTTGCGAGGTAGCTTCAACCTCTTTGGGGAAGTGTCACGTTTCGTCCCGGTTTAGTTTGGGGGAACTCGTCAGGGCATGCACCAAACTAGGCCGTTTCCATGCCTACGTGAGTGGACACCCCTTGTGAGGATCACAAGGGAGTGTACCAGACCGTTGGGGATGAGCGTACTTCCGAGATTTTGAAAGGATCCAACCGGGACAGCGTGCGCGCTAGCGCCCCCTGTACGTTGACCGATAATGTTGGCCAAGCGTTACTGGCAGATAACGTAGGATACTCAAGACGCAAGATGGTACTGCGCGCGCGACTCAAGTAAGAGCTGAGAAAGGGTGCTCGCTACAATTTTTTCATGACTGTCTTGATGAATGTTATATATGTTGGGTGAATCTTATATATGTTTGATACTTGTATCACCCAATAAAGTGTGATTTTGTCATATGCTTTGACGTAGTCTATAAGGCATGTGTGCATGTTTCGATGGTATTTAGGCTGGTGAAGGGTCAACAGTTGATGAGGTTTCTTGTGTTGTTATTATTGGGTTTAATCTGGTTTTTCCTTCGCACATTCAAGGGGTTTATTTTGCTGGGGTCTCTCATGACATCGTCAATGTGTTCGAGAATTTTAGGATGGAGCATCTTGAGTTTTTGATCCAGTAGTTCTGTATATTATCAGGCCCTGGAAATTTTCAATTTTAGTATTATTTTATTTTAATTTTTTTCAGTATTATCATAATTTATTTGATGGAAACGATTATAAGCTGGGGGCGTTGAACACAGTTTAATCTCTAGCCATTATTCTTCTTATTGTGAAGCAGATGGACAAAATCGTAGCCTCCTGCATAAGGCCTATTATTTTGAGATGTTCGTTAACCCCTATCAGCTTCAAGAACCCAGGCAACTCTTCATCCACAAGGCCTTTAGTAGACACAATTATTAGCACAACAGTCACTTCTGGAAGTCTATGGATTTTCTTCAATTCATTAACCAGATCGACGTTTATGCTTTTTTCTCTTGTCTAGCCTTTCTTACATTCTCGTTGGGAGGTACGCTGACATCCATAATGAGGGTGGTGTTATTTTTTTTAGTCATCAGCAATATATCCAGTTTAGTATGTTTGATATCCTTGTCCGTTATTACCCGCATATCTCAGTGTATCTTGACACTTTCATTTCCCAAAAAGACCGAGGATTCAATATTTTTCACAAATCCTTCGTTACTGCAGATTTCTTCGTTCAGGATTCCAGTCACCTTGTTGTGTCTATCTAGGTAGAGATAAACATCAAACAGAGTGACGGCCTTATGAAGTGGATCATCAGATGTTGAGAGGTAAGTATTAAGCTCATGTAGCTGGTTTGCATGTATAGTATTTCGAGATTTGAGAAACCGGGTTCACCCATCTTTTTAGGTAAATTCATACGGTTGCTTGATGAATTTGGGTGATGATTCCTTGTCTTTGTCATGGTTGATCTTGTTGTTCGATCCAAGTGCTCCTGATCTGTTTTGGTCCATTTTATCTCTCGAAAAGTATGTGAGATTACTGGTATGAGCCAGGCATTGATTACCTTATTTCCTCATTACTACTTTTATTATAATTATCATTATTATTTATATTGTTATTATTATCATTGATATCATTATTATTATTATTGATATTATCATTGTAATCATTATAATTTTCTTATTATTATTATGAACCTTAAGATTTTCAGGAGCAAAATTTCAGTTGAGAATTGCCTCAAAATTCAGGATGATCTCGAAAAATTCGTGGCAACTGCTATGAAAACAAACTTCAGCTCAACTACGAAAAGTGTGCATTCATTCGTTTCAATGGAAAAAATAATATCGGGATGAGGTTACCTTTGCCAGAGTACACCAAATAAGAGATCTAGTTATAATCTTCGACTCACAATTCACCTTTCATGCTAATTTTGATTCTGTTATGTCAACCTCCAGATGTCTTATGTGAAAAATGCAAGGACTTTCAGGATGAAGCAGCAGTAAAGGCTCATACCATCCCTTTGTTTTCAGTAAGCATAATTATGGCATTATTTTGTGGTCCCCTCACTATAGTGTTCACCAGTAGTCTTTCGAGATTTCTAGGTTGATGCATTCTATATTAGATACGAAATACGTGACATCGCTGATTATCGTGATAGACATGAGATACAGCTTTCAGAACAAAGGAGAAAAATTTTTTACTGGGTCTCTATTTTCGAGTTCACGATGAACTTCTATGATTCGCTGGAGATTATATTGTTTGTGCATTTAAATGAAAAACAGAGAAAAACTAGAAAGAAGCAACTGCTTCACAGTAAATGCCTATGTGCTCAGAATGTGTGAATATTTTAATGAATATATAAATACCCTAGAAATTTTTCAAATAATTCATCTTCCTTCAAATAAAATAACTGCTCTTTTTCTGTGGAAGCTTTTTTTAGATTCACAATTCTCCTCTGAAGTGGATGCTCCTTGAATTCCTGAATCCTTCCTATGTAATATCCAAAATAAAAGGTTACAAACTCTTTTGAATCCTTCATGTACACGTTTGCGACGGCCTTCAATAAGATTAAGAATAAGACCTATTTCGGGTACTTTTTTGTCACTCAACTCTCTACTTACGATCCTCCTTCACTGTCTTCGGCTAATAGAGAATATTTTAGTATTGATTCAAAAATGCCTTTCTCCTACTATCAATAGCGATATCTCAAGAATAGAGGGTTCAAACATAATGAGCAAGGATACACTAGTTGGGGATGAAGAGAGGTGGCTTAGATGAAATGAAATATAAATCGAAGATTAAAATAAAATCAAGTTCCATCAAAGTTATAACACTGCCGAATTCGGGGAATAAAATCTACCCAAAAAATCCAGTAGTCAATTGAAAAATGGTGAATACAGGGTTCATGCAGAATATAGTTAGCATGACGTGATCAGTAGATAGCAGATTATAAAATATCTGAAAAGCTCTTGAAACTTATTCATTCAAATTATTCTAATGACATGATAATCACGAAATTCTGAACAACGTTCTTTAGAACAACTATAGGTTCGTTATTTACGGGCAAATTCTGCAATGAAACGAATTCCTCAAAGACGATCACGCATCAGACTAACGTCCAAAAAACTCGAATTTTAAGCTATAATTATCGTCAACTTATTCAAGTTTTATTTTTTCCAAGTGGGATGATGAGAATTGAATAACCGATACTACTGATCCTCAATACGTTCTTTTCCTCTTCCACATAAAAGAAGCTTCCTTCGAATGGATGTAGAATTCATCACCTTCTGCTACAAATCTTCGCTCTGCTGAAATTAACCCCTGAATTTCGCATTAGCCAGGATTAAAAGTATAGAGAAAACGACCTGCAAATCCGACTCTACGTTATCTTTTCACTCGACCTTTTTCTTTCTCGGAACATCTAGAGTGCGATTTGGGTACAACGTTTCTAGATTAAGGTGATTTTGCTGTATATCCTCATCTAATTCCTTCAGCGTCGATTTTTAGACAGAGGAAGCTATCAACTCGGCACAATGATTCTAATTCAATAGATTTCGGCAAAACGGAATTATCACAAATTACTCATTGAATTCCGAAAAAATTCTAGCCATTCGAAATGTTCCTAGAACTACTATTGTCCGAATGTTCTCTTCAAGTTTTCTCCAAATTCTGAAATAATAAAAGCCGAATTTCAGGAAATTGGTATGCATGGAAAAAATCGAAAATTTGGTATGCATTTAAATGTTTTATGTATGTCGACTACTGAATTGAATTGATGTTTCTTGAGAGTGAATTCCAAAGTTAGTATTTAAAAGACCGAAGCTGCAATGAGGCCTAGTTGTCCCGTTCAAATTTAGGATGATAGTTTTAACGGTTAAAATACTCCATCATTTGTTACGCCACTAATTCTAAATACTTGTTGTCGCCGCTCACATGCACTATGATATATTCGTACATCAATTTATGATGTTGGAATAACGCCATATGTTCGATTAAATTTTTTCGCTGGGGTTTTATGAAGGTCGTACGATTAGGATAAACATCTAATTTACTTCACTAACTTGCAGAACCCAAGTACCACATGCTTCCCTTCGAGATATCTGAGAGGTCCAAATCCGGCTATCATGCGAACTCCTTTTGTGATTTTTACAACCGAATTTGAAAATTCGCAACGCGAGCTCCTAATATTATCATAGGCACAACCAGGAGTAGATAGTTGATAGTTGATAGTTGGTAAGGGGTTACGTTCCACTGCGACCTTAAGGTCTATTGTGCCCCCTTGTCAGAGCTGTTGTCGCAACCTACAGCTCGCCCTCCAGCTCAAGTGCTCTGATGAATTCTAATATCTGTGAGGGCTTCAAGGAGGCTAAGTTCTCATTCCTCCTATAATACTCCTGTCCAAGGTATCTTTTGCGCAGGCTCAAAATGGCGAGGCATTCTGTGATCAGGTGAACAGGGGTTTCCTCCTCCTCCCCACAAAATCTGCACTCGTCAGTTTCTGATAAGCCCATTCTCATCATGTGCTTCCTTAGGCGACAGTGTCCTGTGAGGAAACCAGTGAGGAGGCGTAACTTATTCTTACTGAGATCCAGATGATTTTTGGATCTAGCAATTTCAAAGTTCCGAAGGAACTTTTTAGAGTGTTCCATTCCTGGAGAATTCCTCCACAGTGCCCCTCTTTCATTTCCTTCTTTCTCCAAAAACTCTTTCTTATACCAGGAGTAGATATTCGCATTTCGTGTTCCTGAAGACATTCCAAATGTATCCATAATGGGAAATTCACAATGCAGTTCCCCATGTCATCACAGACGTAACCAGAATAGAAACTCTTAACGCGAGCTCCTGAGGTCATCCTGCATGTAACAACAATTTAAAATCCTCTTTAATCGTTTGAATTAGTCCCGGAAATGTGTTGAAGTCTTTAATGCCAGCATATTGGCAACCCTTTTCCCTCAGTGTTGAACTGAATGAGATACTTATGGATCCATTTTTCTGGTGTAATTACTGTTTCAACTCTCACCAAAGTAGATATTCTGCACCTAGAAAAGCAGAACAATACAGTAGATGTGAATTCAATATTTAGTAAGAATTTTGCTCGGCTTGAAAAGAGTTTGTTATGATTCTATGTATCCAATCTCTATTCAGCGACGAGAAGTTCTCTGCATAGTTTGTTTCACATCAGAAAACTGTCAATAGAAAGCAAGATATTGGAAGTTTGCTAAGTGGAGTGTTTTTTATACCTCAAATTTGACTTGCTTTCCCAGAAAAGTAATTGTGATAACGGAGTGGATTCTACTCTCTTGTGTTGTTCAATGTGTGAAAACCACTTCAATTGGTGGTCAATTCGAAGTTCGAGGAACCTCACATTTGGGAAATATCAATCTGTTTCCCTCCATAAATGATAGACTCAAGTGTGGTTGGATCAAACATGTCTGTCCTACAACCTAGGATACCGTCTCACGACAATTGAGCAAACTCCCACGAATCTTCCATTAACGTCGGGATGGACTTCAATGCACCAACCAATGATGCAGTGCCACCCGATCGAACGAGAAACGGAGTGTGATCAGCTTATAAGACGAAGTAGCAGCCAACAAAATAATCCACTATTTTGAATGAACAAAGGTAGCGCAGCGGAATTCTCCCTCCTCTCCAACACAACTAGAATAGCATATCTCGAAGATATGATTTTCGGTGTTATCGTTCTTCAAGAATCCATGCTGATCGTTGCGAATCACATATGATCTTTCAAAAAAAACTCAAATTAACCTGCAAGAAACTTCTCAAATGTCTTTGGAAATGAATTCGATACACTATTGGAACTGATATTCTAGATTTCATTATCCTCTTCTTTTTGGATATTTGTTTTATTACGGCAGGTGATACTGTTGTGGACGTTTTCATCAATGATTTGTTATGCTGATTTCCTTTCATATCACTGTCTCCTGACATTCTTGAGAAGGTCAATCTGAAGCATCCAGTCAGTTTTTCCTTTGGGACCAGCACAGACTAGTTGTTGTTCCTTCTCAGGTCCTAAAATATTCAGTGTGAAATAACATAAAATGAATACTGACTCTGGTCAGAAGCAAGATTTGGACGAGTACCGTTTTTGTTCGTGAAATCAGTAGTGCAACAAAATCAAAAAAATTACTAATATCATGCCGCTTGCACACGAACAATTCGCTACTCTAAAATCTGAATTAGACGTGACAATGAACAATTGTGGAGGAATCCAAGATCAATAGACACGATTATTGGTGAAGAATCGGATGCTATTCTAACTCAAAGATATTAGGTACACCGGGAAGCCGAAGTGGAAAGGTTCGAGGAAGATATAAATAACCTATTTAACATAAACTAGTAAGCGCCTAGATCTTCCTAGCGATGGATCAATCTTCACTGTGGATCTACTTAAACGATACCTACGTAGGAAGCGCCGAGATCTACCTTTCGAGTAGATTTGCGTTTTTAGGTAGATCAATTGAATAGTTGACTAAATTATTACAAACTGAGCACACTGTATATAAATTTAAAAAAATCAGTAGCTAATGTAAAATTCGATCACGGTTATCGTCTATCCTCGAACTGAATTTTGACTAAATCGTGTCTGTATTTTTGTGAATATTGAGATGATGAAATTTCAAATGCGTCCACCTACTGAACCGTTGAGCGGATTTTGTTCTTTCCGAACTTGACCTTCGAATTCAAACTTTAAACCTACCAGGAAAATTTCGACTGTCTTAGTCATTCCTTTGCAAAGTTATCGCGTTTAAAGCCGGCCTTCGGCCGACTGTAAACACAATAACTTTGCAAAAGAATAACTTAGACACTCGAAATTTTCAGGGCAGGTTCAAAGCTTGAATTCGAAGGTTAAGTTCGGAATGAACAAAATCTGCCAACGGCTCAGTAGATGAACGTATTTGTAATTCCATCATCTCAATATTCACAAAAAGACACACGATTCAGTCAAAATTCAGTTCGAGGATAGACGATAACCGTAGTCTCACA
Source organism: Myrrha octodecimguttata (assembly GCA_958510865.1). NCBI lineage: Eukaryota > Metazoa > Arthropoda > Insecta > Coleoptera > Coccinellidae > Myrrha > Myrrha octodecimguttata. The sequence continues at coordinate 14,390,934 of OY294058.1, read as the reverse complement.
TGCAAACATAAAATTGACTATAAAATCAAAACTCAATTAAATTTCGACACCAATAATACTGAATACATATAAAATCGCATGGAAAATTCATATTTCAACACTGTATAACGTTGAAAAAATTTCTTGCCTAAATCCGAAAAATTTCACGATTCCTGTCAAGTAATACCAGCAATTAATAATGTATAGGAGTTATACCCGCCATTCAAGATTATAAACATATGGATGTTCATTTTCCAGGAATTTCCAACGTCGCAAAATAACTGAATTTCAATATTTCCAGTATACTCTTCGACCCAGAATCACCAAAGGATGAATTCACTTATTTAAGGCATTCAATATAGTTCACATTTGTTTCGTCGATATCGACTTTTCAAAAATAGGAATGTCCAAAAAGTGCACTGTCGTTCGATTTATCCGACAACAGTCGCAATCGAAACATAAATCGATAAATAATCATCACAAATTACGAGGGAATACCCGAAAATAGTTATATTATCAAGGAACAGCATCGGTACTTACCTTATTTTATATCGACTTCAACAATTCATGTTTTAAGAAATTATTTCCAGCTTAATGTTACTTCATTTCAACTGAGACTTCTTTTGAAAGAATATTTCACGATAACTGCTTATTATATAATTTGAATACTTGAAATTGGTTCTTTATCAAAATTTTACATCATTTCATACAAATATATACATAAGTATATCTTGTATTCTTGTCTCTGATACAAATTTTCTTAACAACTCAACGATATTCGAAATCTCAACCTCAATTCAGTTTCGAGATTAAATTCACGGAAATACCTGATCATTGTGAAACACGCACTTTTCGAGATTAAATACTCGATCATTACCGACAGTCAAAGTCCTTCGTGTTAGGAAATCCATACAGACAAAAAATACTGGAGAGAGATTATCATTTGTATCAAAAGTGTCACATTTAATCCGTAATAGTTTTATGGGTTTTTTGTGGCGAGAATTTAGTTTATTTGAGTGTGTTCATTTCAAAATTCCTTCAATTCGTTAAAATAATTCTTTTATTCGCTTACGTGACACTTTTCAACAGTTATGTTAGCTTTACCCTTTTCAACGTTTATGAGGAACGTCAGGGAAAGTGACCTTGAAAAAGACGGAAGTACGCGATCTTTGCCGACGGTCAGAGCCTACGATTCTCAATTTTAACGCGAAATCGACAGAAAATCGAAGTTCAACGTTGCAATATATTCTCCGCCGCAAATAATTCAGGATACATTAATTGTCTCAATTCCTAACCAATCAAAATCGATGTGGGCGTGGTCTCTTTGGCGCCAGTTTGAATTGAATTTCTGCTTGGAAGTATTTGAACTTAACCAAAACTGTCATCTCACGTTGTGCGCAAGAAGTTAATGTATATGTGGTGAACTGTAAATCAAAGATTAATCTTTGCTGTAAATTGTACCTAACCTAACCTAACCTAACCTAACCTAACCAATCAAAATCGATGTGGGCGTGGTCTCTTTGGCGCCAGTTTGAATTGAATTTCTGCTTGGAAGTATTTGAACTTAACCAAAACTGTCATCTCACGTTGTGCGCAAGAAGTTAATGTATATGTGGTGAACTGTAAATCAAAGATTAATCTTTGCTGTAAATTGTACTGAACTGTTTGTATTTCAGTAGAATGTATAGTAATAAACATAATATTACATTTATTCAGTATATTGCACTGAATCACTATTTGATTAGGTATGTTATAAACAAACAGTAAAGCACATTTTTCTTTAGATTTGTATTTCTACAAGTCATTCATTCACTACATTGCCCAAAATTGAAATGTTTTGGCCTCGCAGTGTATCAATTACCATTTTATTAATAAATAGATTTAGATGTGGATGTAGAGAACGAGTTAGGAATATCACTATGAATTATCACAATGCCATGATGAATTCTGAATCATCAGGATATCCCAAAAAAAATATTCAGGTTCTTAATATATTCTTAGATAACTAACTTTCTTTTAATCATTGACTGTTATTGTCTCAGCAACACTGTCCCAATGAAGGAAGCTTCATTATAACTTTTTGAATTTTAGAGTTTATTTCATTGAATATTAAATTTAACTTCCAAATAATAAGTATGTCTCAAAATAGTCTACTTGGCAGTTTTTTATCTGCAAATCAGTGAAGGATCTATATTTCATCAATGATTCAGTTTATAAATTTACGAAATTTTCGTTATAAAATAGTCAATGAAGGGTGGGTTATTACTTCGAAGGAATTAGGAACAGGAAAAATATACAATAATCATATTTGAAGTTGTTTATTTTATGAACTTCGAGCAAATAATTACAATAACAAATGGAAAAATTAATCTCTAATAACTTCAAGGGCTAGTAATTCAAAGCAAACAAAGAGAAAACAGTTTTTTCACATAATTGATTCAAATCCCAACTACAATTTGAATGTCATTTGGGATTGACTGAAACTAGTCTATTTATTTTTAATTTTATTTCAGGCTCCCAACTCCCCTACACCTGAACCAAAATGCAATATTTGTATGAATACAGTGCACATTTCATTCCAAATTTGAATACTTTTAATTTGAGAAAGTAAACAGTGTTAAGAGAGTTAAGTTATAATTATTATTTGCACCTTAATATGTTAAAAACTGTAACTATACACACATCACATTAATCCTCACCTTCAAATCATCATATACATTTCACAATTCCTAAGCAACCTGAACATAAGCAATATTTACCACACCTAAGCTAAAATAACAATGTTATTAAGGATTGTCTGAAACTAGTTTATTTTCAATTTTATTTCAGGCTCCCAACTCCCCTACACCTGAACCAAAATGCAATATTTGTATAAATACAATGTACATTTCATTCCAAAATGAAAAAATTCCAAAATTGAATATTTTACTTTAAGAAAGTAGGCAGTGTTAATAGAGTGTTAACTATAATTATTATTTGCACCTTAATATGTTAAGTACTGTAACTATACAGACATCGCATTAATCCCCAATTTCAAAACATCATACACATTTCACAATTCATAAGCATCATGAACATTAGCAATGTTAACTACACCTAAGCTGTATAAAAACACAAACTACCATCAACTTTGTAAGATGAAGATATACATTCTTTACATAACGAAAAACTATATGGAAAGATCCCGAAAATTATGAATTTAAAACATTCGAGAAAGTTTCATTTATCATTCGGAAAATATGTTTTTTTAGGGTTAATACCTCTCTTCTTTCCTCGAAACTAATGGATATATTATGTGGTCTGCTCTCCTGAATAAAATGGGCGACATCATCCTGGTAACGCAGCTTGGTTCCTGTAGGCTCGTTGAGATACAGTGTATCGCTTTCATCTGAATGTGGGGATCCTAAAACAGACTCGCTTCTCTCCTCTAGCAAAGATACAGCATGTATATGTTTACACAGTACTTTTTTAACTGTATTTTCTGAGCACTGGCACTCATATCTATGTATACATATTTTACATATGTTACAAAATCCTGCTCTACAATCGCTATCACAAAGTTCTTCACAATTCACAATATAAAATTTATTACTCACCGAACAAGATGGTACCTTAAAGTTTCCAAATTCGTATGTTTCGATCTTACCATTCATTTTTTCTGCTTTTTTGTGTGCTTCCACAGTGATTTTATGTTGATAGTTATTCGCTGTAGGTCTCTCAACATTGATTATTTTATTCCACATTTTTGCTCTTAAAGAAACATCCTCATGTCCCACGTGTTTTTCTTCAAATGTTACTGTAAACAAGCCTAGCAGGAGGTATTAAAATCAGATCAATACAAATATATGGTTAGTTAATAGTTATTACCATCTGTCGAAATTTTGAGTGAAAATCTTGAAGAACACATTCCCTAAATGTGAATACTTCCTCCGAGCTTCACGTTACGTATTGCACAGTTACTTTGGTATCCTAAAATTCAACACAGTTGATTCTCCATGATCAGAAGTGTCCTACGTACCTCTATAATTGCTTCGGTTACAATGGTAATATACAATTCTATCCCCCTTCTTATTTTCAACGGCCCTAGTACAAGCATATTCAACATTTCTGTTTTCCTCTGCTCGCCATGCTTCAAACTCTTCATGGCTTCTGAAATTGATAATACTTTCTGTGATTCTTATGTTGTGGATATTTGTGAAATGTTGATCCAAATCATTATAGGATGAAAACATCTCTCTGTATTCATTGGGACAAAGAGAACACATAATATTCTGCATCCTTTCCACTTTTGGAGAATCATGCTTATGTATATTCCGGAGGTGCTTATTTTTATTTGATACGCTGGTGAACTCCTTTCGACATTCTTCACGAATTAGTGGATTCACTCTGCAAAAAAAACCGAAATTTTATCAAAAAACTATTCCATAATGCACAAACTGAACTTACCTCACCGTGTCCATAATTTAGGGAAAAATCTGAAATTGTGTAGTAAAGATGTAATTTATTAATGATATTTAGCCGGGTATAGCAATGATAATTGCTTTGTATCAAGTCGTTAGTAAGTTAGATTAAAAGTTAGTATAGCAATGATAATTGCTTTTTTTAAATCGTCTGGACAATTCGTATTGATAATTCTTCAAAATGTAACAGAACAGTAGCCAAGCAAGCATCAATTCGTTTTCGTTAGTGCGTTAGATAGATTAGAGGTTAGTAAACCACAATCGCAGCGAGAAATCCCGCCACGATCGAGCCGATCGATAATCGACTTCACACGAGTGCTCTCGGGTTCCTTCGGAAGTGCGTCGATTTTTATTGGTTAGGAATTGAGACAATTAATGTATCCTAAATAATTCTACCTCCAAAGCGAGCCCGAAGGCGGCGGAGATAGCCGATCTCGGCCGAATCCACAGAAAAATATGAAATGGCGAAGTTTTACCGAATTTTCGTAGAAATGTCCTTTTTTTTCAATTATTTCTGCAAGAATACGAAAGTGAGAATCGAAAAAAGGGGCCCGTTAAGCCACAATTTCGTTTTTGGTCTTTCTGTTCGTACCAAAAAACTTCACCTAGCTTGAACCCAGCGACCAAATTCTTTCCTGTGATTTTGCACCTTTGGGAAATGTCGATATTTTCGGTATTTTTCGGGAATTTTTTGAAAGTATCTCTCGATTTTTCCACGATGAAAGATCGACAGGACGGAAAAATTCGAAACTTCCTCTTTCTAATCACGTTCAAATATCACGCCAAGTCTCCCCGGAAATATCGTGCGGTAGTTTCGGCGGTGTTGCCTGTAACGCGTTTAGTATTATAGACAATGGGTAACTTGGAAAAAAAGTAATAAGCTTGAATAGGATAGCACGAAATACAATGTTTGCTCTTTCAACTATCAAGTATCCAATTATGGCAACTATAAATAGTTCCATTCAACCTTGTTGATTCTAAAATGAACATAAATCGCAAACAAGACGAAAAAGAAGTGTGTTTCAGAATTATTTGGGAATGAAAGAGAGAATTATTTTTCAAGTGGAAAAGCCGTCATATCGAACAAAAAAAATACATTAACAAAAACTTTTCAGAGGTGCTGGAGTATTCAAGACATAGTATTGCAACAAGGCTGAAACGGTATGCTAGAGGTTATAAAATCTTGAAGTAAGAAGAAATGATATGAAGAAAAACACTCGAATCAAGACAAACAACTTGCACCACCAACGATTAAGAATATCTCCCGACAACAGACTAGTGAAGGCCTTGAGTGTATACAAGCGATAATTTCTTCTTTTCGAATCAATCGATTGGGATGTGGGTAAAAACAACCTTGTGTAGGACATCGGCACCAACTATGAAAAATTGTTTTTCTTACGAAAAGCTGTACTTAACAAATAGATCAATCCTGCACTTCGCAAGAATGCTTCCCATGAAATAAGAAACTTTTATTTAAATTCAATTATTTTGTTTCATACATTGGGTGTGAAAACCTGGAAAAAATCTACAAAATGGAGGGAAGTCTTCCAAAATGAGCTAGTACCATACCACTATGTTTTCTCGTGAGTACCAAAATTCACAAGGTGTGTGACGAAATTCCGAAACATGTTGCCTGAATAATTTTGAGTTTCATGTTATCATTGAATGCTGTTTTTCGATAGAAAAAAATATTGTACAAGCAGAGGAAGTAACTTGATATTTTGATTATTGGAGCCCTGATTCATCTACAACACTGGTTGAAAGGTGGTATGCTTACTTTGAACGTGGTCGAAAAACCACCGAAGTATTCGCCCGAAGACAGCAGTTGTTTGATGAAACATTCCACTGAATGGATGGGTTATTTTAAATTGAAGTTGCATGCTAGGGTGTTGTGTTTCAGAAATTATTTATTTTATGACTGTCCTAAGACTTTTCACTTGCATTGTAGGTTTGTAGTTTAATTACCAAGACCGAATTTGCGAATTGGTAATTCAATTACCTAATGATTACGCATTCAAAATTCATTTTTTCCAATATTTCCAAGAATACACACGTATCGAATCAATATTCCGCACTTCAATGAAAATGACAGATTGAAGATCTTTGCGAAATTTGCTGAGGGTCATATAATTAATAGACTGCCATCTATAAAATATTTCAACACAAATGCCTTTTTATTGTTGATCTGATTGAACGATTATCACGAAATTCTGCTCAAATTCGTTGATCAGCAATTGACAAGTAGCTACCAAGTTTCATTATCATAAGATTAGATTTCGAGATATTTCGGAAATAACAACCTTATTTGTGATATAACCGATTAATTCAACACTTTCTAAATGATATTTTGAACAATATTGCCCAAAAGTGACTTCAAGGTCTGCACTGGATTTTTCCGAAATCTGATCAATTGTTCGTGAAAAAATTAAATTTTCAATGAAATTATAAAATTTCCGAAAAGAAAATATTTTGTCTTCAGTCCGTCAGCACAATTCTTGAAAAGTTTTCTTAAATCTGCGCATTGGTATTCTACAACTGTCAAGGGAGTTTAATTCTGATCGCGATGGTTGTTTTTGAGTTATTGACGAAATTAACTCGAATTTCCAAACAATCACGAAATTCAGCATTTTTTTAAAGATATCGGTGAAGAACTCCAAAATCTCAATTATGCTTCCCGAAAATCCAATTTTTTGCAAAAAATGTTTGCACTTTTTTTACTACTATAATCCTGAGGACATTTTCCTGTGTGTTCATCTAGTTAGGGAATGTCAATCTGATCATGTCAGTACTTTTTGAGGTATTGAGGAAATAGCCTCCATATTTCGAATAACAACAAAATTTAACATATTTTTTTCGTGAATGGATATCGCATGAAATAGGAAAAAAATATTGATGGTACATAACGAGTTCAAATTCTCTACTGAATTTCATTGAAAAGTAATAAATAGTACTCGAAAAAAATTTTTTCATTAGAAGATATTCTTTACTACAAGGTTTCAATATGATGGCATCTATTTTTATCATGATATCGAGGAAATAACATCGAAATGTCAATCAATACCGAAAGTTGACATTTTTCTTTCTCTATATTGACCACAAAGTATAGGTTAAATTTTATAGGAATTTGTTCGATAGTTCCCAAGAAAAAAAATTCAATCTGTTCGCATTTGTTTTCGTTGAGATATTGCGGACATAACCTTAGAATTCCAAATTACATCCTAGTTTGGCATTTTTTTCCTTTTATCGCAGAAAGTCAATATCTTTTCGAATAGAAACTTTGGACAAAGTTTTCGAATAGTGACTACGCCAAATTTCATTGGAACATTTTTTCGGGAAAAGGATTTTCAACAAAAATGTTCAGCAAACATTTTTTTAAATTTTCCAAGTACCTAATCCTCACGGAATTTGGCATTGAGTTGCACATTGGAATCCTCAAACTATGTGCAGAGTTTTAAACTGACCAAATCAGTACCTCATGAAAAATCAAGGAGTTAACCTAAAAATTTCAAGTAGGCCTCATTCCGAAAATATTCGATTGATTCCACCCATTATCGAGAGTAAAAGCACCCACGGTCGGCCGGAAGGCCGGCCGGACGGACGGGCGAACAAACAGAATTGAATTTGACCACGGATCCTCCTTCAGGGAGCTCAACCTAATCGTTCAAGATCGTTTAAAATAAAGTGAAATTTTAAAATTACAGACATTATGACGAAAGGATAACGCAGTGTTTCCCAGAACAAACGCGTATAAACAAAACTGAAGTAATTCCAATAGTTGTTTTCAAAACTCAAAATGATTCAAGTTCTTCAATTGGCATAATTACATACATGGATCTTGAAGATCTGGTCCCTTGAATTCAACCTGTAGGAAGTACATAATAGACTGCAATAATTGTGCTTTTCGAATACGTGAATATCCCTTCAATAAATTCATTTTTTTTTGAATATCACAATAAGTTCCCAATTTTCGATACTGCAGAAAATACTTGATCCTTACCATTATGCTGAGGGCATTCCAAAAATGTAAGTGAGTATTTATTTTGGACAACGAACTCAACTGATTGTATGAGCAGCGCGAAGAATAAATTGGTGCCAGTTCCGACTCAAATTCGTAGTAAAATCACATTTACTTTTTTGTGAAGATTTTTGCTGTGTTCATTAATGGTTTTTTGTTACTGGAATGAGTACAGAAATGTGTCTTAATTGATGATTATATTTCAATTTATTTCTAAGTGTTCCAATAAAGAAAAACAGAAATATTGAATCCTTTTCTACCATTGAGAGTATGCTGACATTTTCTACTAAATGGTTGATTTGAGTTGCATCACAGGAGACTTATAAACTATTTCGACATCGAGTTTATATGACGGTTTTGTAAACGTAAGTACATGTAAGCGATTTACGAAGAAAATGAATTCTGTGATTGAAATCAGAAATGTGAACAGAATTCACATTCACTGGTTAAATCGAATAGGGTTATTTCGAGGCCAACAATAATTTCTAAATTCCTGTATGATAAGATTTACTTGCACCGATAACATACAAGAATGAAAAACTAAAGGATTTCAGTTTTTTATTCCTTGAATGAGGATTAATGAAGCATTTCACAAAATGATTTCAGATTACTATCAGATGGTAGATTTCGACTTAATTTTCGACTACTTTCTAATTTCTACATATTGTCCATTTGTGTTGACATGAGAAGACCGCTAGTGCGCCTTGCCGAATAAGGAAGGAATTCTATTTATTTCGTGTACTGTACGAGAAACACTGGGAGAAGTGGCTTTCAGGAACAGAGAAAAATGGTTGGTAATAAATATCGTCCACTCGTTAGAAACCAACAAATAAAAAATAACTGGAAAATCCACTTTGCGTTCTATAAATCACTTCAGAGTTTGAGCTGAAGCAGGTTCTCCCGAGAAAAATTTCAGAACCTCTGGCGAGAGTACTTTTGGAAACACAAAGTGAGTTGGCACATTGCATCCTCCTTCTGAATATGGATAGGAAAATGAATCTCAGGCTTTGAAAGATCAAAATGACGGAAGTTTTGCATTCGTAATCATTCAATCACGGTTGGAAGCTTCTGCTGACAATTTCAGTTTCCATTATTAAAAACAAGAAAGTTCAACTCCATTTCGGGATTTCTAGAATTATTTATTCCTTGAGTTCGCCCCTACAATATTGCCGACGCTTAATGAAGTCACCCCATATTTTTTTATTTCATCAGTTGTCAACTTCTTGGTTTCGAATAGATTCCATGAAGAGAGGAAAGTTTAGTTTTTATATTTTCAAAAGGAATTGAATAGCTTGCGGAATCATAAAAAGCAGGCAATATCGTTATTGGTTTCTGCCTGTATATACTCTACTGAAATACATCTAGCGGAAAATATTTTTGTCAATTGTTTTTTTGTTTTTGGGTTTCATGTATGACATTCTCATACTATTCATGAGAAAAATATTTCACAAAAATCTAAATGTTCTACTGGAAAACTTTCTTTTTCTGTAGTATTTTATAGGTTGAGTCATTTAAAGTGGTTCAATTTATTAAATTGATATTCAACAACCAAGGGGGTCGAATGGTAAGAGCAATAATTTATGGGAGGTCTATATTTATCGCTCAACAATAACTGGATCAAGAAATATCACCATTATTCGTTATCATCATTCACAGATAATTGTCAATAATTTCATCAACTAAATAACGCAATTTTTTCGAAAGACTAACGATATCCTCGCGAAATATATTGTGACCAGCTCGATACAGAATACTAATCGATACCATATCGTCATAACAATATCAAAAATATTATTACAGATCACAAAATAATGAAAACTTTAATGTGTGGTTATTACCTAGTGATTGAAACGGTACACAATAGTAGTGTTCTTTCGTACTGATTGAACTGATGGAACTTATGTGATTTAAGTGAAAGTAATTTTGCAATCAGAATACATTCAATCACTGAATGTCCAAAAGAATGCGCTCAGTTTGATCCATAGACTTTGCCATCATTTTCATTCATTTGTACTGTGTAAAACTGAACTGGTAATAAACTCTGGTTTGCCATCTTCAGTTACAATTTATGTTTTCGACTGTATTATTAATTCATCTATCTCTGTTAATGTCAGTGTGTATAAAATTCTAATAGACTTATATGTCTATGAAAATTCTGCAACTTCAAATTTTGAGGTTAACTTTCCAATCTGAATTCAAATGATATAAGGAATTCCGCGATTAGAATAATCACTTGCAATCACTTTAGAGTTGTGGAAGGGGGAACTGATTGAAAACGAAAGAACGATCGCTTCAACTGATCTTTCTGATTGAAGTTATATAAATCACTTCGTTCAGTACGAAAGAACATCACTAATATTGATCTATTAAGAAACTTGGTTCAAGAATCCATTCGACAAAATGTTTCATAACAAGTGCGAGCTTTCAAGAAGAGTTCCAATAGGTATCCGTGTTCTAATGAATAAACATTTCCAGGTACATTTCGAAAGTCATGAACTCGTAGCATTACGGGTAAAGGAGAATATTGTATTCATGGTTCACTTCAGAAGTTTTCCGAAAAGTGCGTTTGACGCAGAAAGTGTAAGTGGATTAGAGAGTAGTTACACACTGTTTTGTTATCAGTATTCTATCCACAGTGAACTCAAATATTTAAGTAGTTTTTCATTTATACAAAATTCATAATGAACCATCAAAAACACAAACGCAATTGTTTACAATTCAATATGGCGGCCATGGCGTTGTTTCCTATCTTAATATCCATATGTTCTGCCGTCTGCGATTCTACAGTCCACGCATCTTCAGCAGTAATACCGCTTATTGGTCGAGGGGGTCACGTGTACGTGTCTTCGTCATCAGAACACATTCAATAAAAAATGATATTCTCGATCCGATAGAATTATGATTAGCTGAAATTGGTTTATGAAATGATGAGTGTCTTGGTGCAACTAATTTCGATTCAAGAAAATTCAAGGAAACAGGCAAACAACGAAATGAGGTTAACATAGAGGTAGATTGGTCAATTTTAAATTATAACTCTTGGAGGAAGATCATTTAATTCAAGAATATGTTCATATTTAATCAAGAGATCCTTTTTCTCTGTGCATGTTTTGAAAAATTAAATTGAATGACCAGTTGCATTTGCTTTTAGAACCTTGAATAATAGTGAAAAACAATGATAGGAAATGGTTTCATGGAGAAGAAAGAGCTCCAGTAGTAATAAATAACATGATCACAAGGACGAATATCCGTCGATAAATCAACAAATATTCCCCCTTGATCAGAGCTAATCACCCAATCGACAAAAGGATGAACGTCACACACATCGATCAAAGTATTCTGCACTCGAAGGTGAGACTCGCAAGATGCTACTGGCAGATAGCGCGCTGTAAGTTGTATACTGCAGCGATCCCTCTGAAAGGTAACAAGTATCGAGAGAACTCTCTGCGGTTTATCCAAGTTAAGTTGACCTGACGATCAATAACAATTGTGAAACAGCTGTAGTCATTCTACTTGGATCCGCTTCTTCGGTGTAGGTGTTTTGGTTGATTGGGTGATTAGCTCTGATCAAGGGGGAATATTTGTTGATTTATCGACGGATATTCGTCCTTGTGATCATGTTATTTAGTGAAAAACAATATTCACAGATAGAAAAGGAAGGATTGGCTATCATTTTTGGTCTCAATAAATTTAATCAATATCTTTATAACCGACCGTTTATTCTTGTTACTGATCATAAACCGTTACTAGCTATTTTGAATCCATCAAAAGGTATTCCACAATTTTCGGCCAATCGGCTGAGAAGGTGGGCAGTAATATCATCGAAATATAGTTATCAAATAGAGTACGTAAAATCTGAAAATAATATTGCAGATTGTTTGAGTAGATTGCCTCTTCCTGAAAATTCGAATAATTCAGATGATTATTCAAAGGTTGATATTAATTATTGCAATTATTTTGAAAGAACTGATATGCAGGTGAATTTTCAAGATGTAAAGCTAGCTATAAGAGACGATAAAATTCTTAGAAAAAAAAATTTTTTGTTGGGAGAAAGGGTAATTGGCCTTCTGTTTATCATGACATAAAGGAATATCAAGATTTTCTAAAAAAACTTTTTGAGCTAAATATCGAGTCTGAATGTATATTATGGAATAATCGCTTAACTATCCCTACTACTTTATGTTATTCATTATTGAATAAGTTACATGAAATGCATTTAGGGATGGCTTAAATGAAGAGTATCGCAAGATCTTCTTTTTGGTGGCCTAATATAGATCTTGATATCGTTAATTTGATTAATTCCTGTGATTCGTGTCGAAATAACAGTGATAATCCGAACAAAAATAAATTAGATACCTGGAAATTGCCGAATAAAGCTTGGGAACGCATTCTTGTGGATTTTTGCGGACCGTTCTTGGGAAAATATATTTTAATTATCGTTGATGCCCATTCTAAATGCATTGAAGTTTTCATAATGTCGAGAATAACAACATCAGAGACAATTGAAAATTTGCATTACACTTTTGCTCGCTTTGGATTACCAAAGACATTGGTTTGCGACAATGGTCCACAATTTGATTGCAACGTATTCAAGAATTTTTGTGTAGCAATCGAGTAAATTTAATATTTACACCTACATATCACCCTCAATCGAATGGAGAAGCAGAGTTATCAGTAATAATTAAATTATAAAGAAAGCCTTTTTGAAGAATTGGCCTAGGAATGTATGTGAAGATCTAGATTTAATCCTCTGCAATTTTGTATTCGACTATAGGAATTCAACACGCAGTACTGCTGGCGTCAATCCTTCTGAATTACTCTTCAGACACAAAATTAATGACAGGTTTAGTTTGTTAGTTTTCCAGTTTCAAATGAGTTGAAAGAAAACTTTTCAATATCTCAGAATGAACAAAAATTTTATTCTTCTGAAAAAAATTGTACTGAATTTGATGAGAGGGATGAAGTACTGGCATTGAATTTTAAAAACAACAAAAAATTTCGGATAGAAGGAATAATTGAGGATGAAATTGGTAAGAATATGTTTAGAATTTTAAATTCCACATTGAATTTGTATTAAAGGAGACCTGTAACATTTATACTGAAAAAAATCTATGCCAGAAAACAACTATATTGATGTAAACAGTGGAAATCTGGAAATTTACTAGGATGTGATTGCTGATTCAGGCCACAATTGTAATTAAGATATGAGTGAAAATATAAATAGTTGTTCAGAAAATTATGTGAACATAGGAGTAAGTACTAATGTAAAGAATAATTCAGAAAATAGAGGAAAAGGTTCAAATAATACAAATGAAATAACAGAACAAAGACCAAAGATAAAGGTTAAGCCTAAAGAACGTTTTTTTTATTCTATACTTATTTCTTTCGGGGGAGAAATGTTATGGTATTTGTGATATTGATAATGATTGTGACATGTGTTCCGAAAAGGAATAACATGTATGTATGCCGATGAAGCTGTAGTCAGTAAAAGTTGTTATTAATTACCCTGAAGTTCACAATTTCAAACCAAATTCATTTGTGCTACAAGTGAAGTAGCAACATTCGCCAATATTGCAGTTTTCTGGATGAATATTCCGAAACGCAGGAGGCTTGATAGGGCTGCTCGCATTTCAGAATTCTTTTCAGACAACCTTAAGAATATTGCACTGTCAAACTTCTCACTTGTGGTACTCGCGATGATGAGAGTATGATAAATATCGCTGAAGAATTTGCACTCTGAACTAGGAAAATAATAAACCTATGTGAGGAATCTGCAGCGTTTTTATCATCAGTGTGCTGTTCGAAACAGGGACGAATTATAGGTTAGAATGACTTTAATTATGTGTAGTGCGCATGCGCCCAAAATGAACAGTTGTTTAACTCATCGGTAGATCCCCAGTAAATCCTTGTTGGATCCTCGAGGAATCCTCGTAAATCCTTTGTGAATCTTGATTAAACCTCAATGAATTCCGTGAGTCTTTGTAAATTCTCGAAGACAAAAAAGGATCTTTCAGAAATTCCTGTAAATCCTCGAGGCTGTTCACAATATATTCCCAGATATTTACCACAATATATATGATCACAAGATAACAGACTATAAATATTTGGAAATTTTTTTTATTTTTTTCTCAGATTGTTCTAATGACAAAAATCTTCACGGAATTCCGCACAAAATTATGCATCAGTATTCCCAAACAAGAAAACGAAGTTTTATCATGATTGGATCAGTATGTTTTGAATGATTTCAAAAAAATCAAGGAAACCGAGTAGAAATCCGCGAAACTCAAAAATGTCTTTTTACAATAAGACCGAAAGTTGATATCGTATCGAAAATAAATTCCGCGCTCTGTTCTGAAATGAAGAATCAAATATTCTTGCGAATTATCGCACACATCAGGAAAAAAAATGCGAAAATATTTCGAGGAAGATTTTTCTTCAATTCATCAACCATAAGATCCTGCCAACATTTTGCTCGAAGTTGTGTTATATCACGCTGAAAAAACCTTGCAGGTTCCAATTTGATTGCTTCTCTAGTTTTCGAAATATCCATTACATCCAGAATTTAACAGGCTATAAATGTTTGACCGAGTTTTTCCATTAAAGAACTCAACGCCGCGTTTTGACTCGCGATCCACACTGAATTGTTTTTATTACTGGATTCGTTATCAGATAATTTTTGTTCATAATTCGAAAATAAAAGATATTTGGACAAAATGATAGCAAGCTGTTTCCCGGAACATGCGCGGAAAGCCCGAGTATCGATTGCTCCTGAAAACTTATGAGATTCATTCAAAAGGTCTATGTTATTTATTAATTGGGATTTTATGAACTGAGTTGTGATCAATTGATACAATATTTGAAATACAATACACAGGAGACCTTTCCTACATCTTTCCATCCATTCCTCAACTTCAGTAAATAAAATTTCCTTCGAGTTCCCATCTGAGATATCTCCTAAGTATTATCAATTTCATTCGAGAGACCATTGCCTTCAACGATCTCAGGAAATCTAAACGTTCCAAGAATGCGAGAGCTTTACTGAACTATTAATTATTTTCCGTTTAGAGTTTTTCTCGCCCTCGATATAGCAATCCACGAGAAAATTATATTTTTCTGATTCCCCCTCCTTATTTGCACAACCGAGGAGACTGACTCCAGAAAAGATTCAATATTTTTTAGCCACCCTAAATTGATTAATCGACGAATTTACGCCAAGAACTTTCCAACCATTTCCAATTATAACTCTTATTCCAAATGGAAAAGCCTTCTAGCTGCGCTGAAAGTGTTATTGAAAATTGATTTTCTAGCGCCCCAAACCTCTTGAATTCCATGTATCATAAAGCTATGGGGCACCAGAGGCGTAGAAACAGTTCTAAGGGGAACTGGTTAGTGCAATTCATGTGCATGAATTATTTTGCATTTTGAAGATTTCGTTTTATGTTAGAGTTCATATATTTTTGCGATCATATTCTAGGTAAACAGAGTGCTATCGTTATGTCCAAGTGTCTATAATTTTCAAATTCGGAGCCGAAATTGGTCTAAGTCTAACTAAGTTTGACTGACTGATAACGAATGCAGTGCCAAAATCGATTCTGTCCGGCCGATCGTTCGGCCAGCCGGCCATCACCACGAGTTTGGACGGTTTTTATCGACTTGCAAATTTCAAGGTGGGTTGCATTTCAAAATACGAAGGTCAACTTCGTTAGGGGGCAAAATTGGTCAGTTTCTGAGTTCTGGGCATTTGAAGTTTTGAGATTAATTTCCTGTTATTTCAGGATATACTTATACGATTGGATTGAAAATATACAGTTAGTTCAAGCATTACAACGTACAACTTGTCATTGAATTGAGATCACACTGTAAGTAAATAAAAAAGAAAAAAAAATTGTTTCTAAATTATTTTCAAAAAATTTATTTTTTCGGGAAGCATTCATTGAATTCAAAATAACTTCTCCTTATACCGTGAAATCATAATTTACAGCAGAGTACCAGATTTCATTCTGATATGACCATAATTTTTGGAGATATTGGGGAAAAATCTATAAAATTTAGTGTTTTCCTTGATATCGTTGTTTTTGCGCGAATTTTTTAGTGGAACAGCGTGCTTTCGTTTTTTTCTGTTATTTTCGATGAATGAGTCGAAAGTGGTCTCAAACGACTATATTGGACTCACTGATGACGAATCCGGTGTCAAATTCGATTCTGTCCGGCGTAAAAACGATGACTGTCGAACAAAACCAGCTAGCAACTTGAAACTTGTAGGGTAGTTGAAGCATAACGACACCAAACTTTGAACGAAATTTCTTCGAAATGGTATGGTCACTAAATTGAAAAAAATTCCAAATTTTTTTTAGAAAATAATTTTTTTCTTAAACCATTAATCCTTATATACATTAAGCTTTATATTTCATAGCAATTCATTGAATTTCAATTCGATACGACCGTTATGTTTGGAGATACTGGAAAAAAATATGTAGAATTTCGTGGTTTTCTTCTCCATATCGTTATTTTTTTCGGTATAACTCAAGAAATACTGACTCAATCGTCATAAAACTCCGCAACTAGTTCAAAAATGTTGAAGGACAAAGTTGTGCCAAATTTCGTGATGATCGTGATTAAAACAATCTGAAAAAAAATTTTTTTTTAAATATTCAATATTCTGTGATCTTCTCATCATATTATCCTCATTAAATTCTGTATGAACCTTCAAACTGTAATTTTCCGATAAAGCACTGGATTTCAATTCGATTCTCTCTGTATATTTGAAAATATTGGGAAAATTGAATCGGTATATCTGCGGAATCATTGGGTGGATTTTACCCATTCACGAATTCGGCCTTCGTAATTAAGGTCCAAACCTCCTCTGCAAATATCGAGTTCCTAAGTTGTTACTTTCAGAAGTTATTGTTTTTACGGTTGGTCGTTAGGCCGCAGCAGCTTTTGCACGCATGTTCAAATTCGTTGCCACAGCGGTCATCTCCATTGAACATGCGCGCAAACGCTGCTGCCTTCACGGCAGTGTTTTTCTGGATTTTTCCGGATTGATTCGAAAACTACTGATTTAATAGAAATTAAACTTGGCAGCTAGTTTGGAAATACGGATGGGCAACTCTGTTCGAAATGTCTTGTTAATCGTGTTATTATATCAATTTGAAAAAAATTTAATCTCATTTTCCCAAATATTAAATATTTGGTGATCTTCTATTCCTATCACTTTACTGATAGTCTGTATGAACCTTCGAACTGACATTTTTCGATAAAATCCTGGATTTCAATTCGATCTAACGGTCGACCGTGAACACAATAACTTCCGAAAAAAACCACTTGGAAACTCAATATTTGTAGAGTTGGTTTGGACCTTGATTACGAAAGCTGAGTTTGTGAATGGGTAAAATCCACCCAATGATTCCGCAGATATAGCTATTCCAAATTTCATTTTCTCAAGAATCCCAAGAATACAGATTAGATCAGATTGATATCCAGTATTTTATCGAAAAATTACTGTTTGAAGGTTCAGATGATATGATCAGACGATCACAGAACATTGAATATATGGAAAAAAAACTAAGTTTTTTGAAATTGTTCTGATGATACGATCACCATAAAATTTTGCATACAGTTGCCCATCACCATTTTCAAACTGACTGTCAAGGATATCGAGAAAAAAACACGAAATTTCATATGTTTTCCTCAATATCTCCTGGAGTTATGATTGTATCGAAATGATATTTGGTACAATGCTGTAAATTATGATTTTTACGCTACAAGCAGAATTTTTTTTCCGGATTCAATGAAATTTTTTTTTCGAAATGAATAAAAGAGATAATCTTTCAATATTAACAGACGGTGTGATCTCAACGAAATTCCGACATTTCGATAAAAGGAGAGCACGCTTTCGCCCTATCACATGAGCGCAAAAACCTAAACTGCCGTGAAGTCATCAACTTTCGTTTAAAAGAGGATACCACCTTGACAACGAATTCGAACATGCACACAAAATCTATTGACTCAGTGCTTTTCCAGTTTTTTCTGACCCATTCTGGAAAAAATAACGATACCGGGGGGAACTCACGTAATTTGACATATTTCTTTCCAATATCTCAAAAACTTATGATCGTGTCAAACTGACATTTGGTACACTGCTATCAAATATAAAGCTCAAAGTCCAAGCAAATTTGTTTTGGAATATAAAGAATAGTTTTCGACAAAAATGTTGCTAACAGTTTTTCTTTATTTTCTGACAGTACGATCTGAACAAAATTTTGCAAAGCTGCGCGTCGTTAGACTCAAACTAACTGCCTAGTTTCCATTCAATCGTTTCAGTAGTTTTCAAATTATCACGGGAAAACCTAAAAATTTCAAAAAGCGCTCACTCTAGAACCGCTCGGCTGATTTTGACATAAACGAACTCAACCTACCCTAAAAGGTTCAGGTCGGTAGGATTCTACTTACGCCCGTAATCGTGCATACGATCGACTGGTCGGCCCGACAGAATCGATTTTGACAACAACGATTCATCAACAGTGGGTCCGACCTAGTCGTTTGAGATCATAGTCTGCTCCTAATTCAAAAATTACAGCCGATTATACGAAACGATAGCACGCTGTTTCCCTAGAACTTAAGAGCAAGAATGCATTCGAGTTTTTTGTATTCTCGTCTGGTGAGATCGATATTGTCTATACAGGGTCCGGCAACATTGTCGCTGTATTTTATTCAATTTAGAAAACAGATGAAAATCTGATTTTCTATGATGTCACCTGTACTTGCACGAAATCGACAAATTCAAATATTTGTGACACGCAGGGTATTCCATTTTGATTCATTATTTGTTAAAATGAAATAATAAACCTTAGTGATCGACCAAAAAAAAAGAAAATTACCCCTTTTAAAAATTTTACAGTTGACATTTCGAAGTATATAGGTTTGAATGAACAAATAAAAAAATCCGTCCATCCTCCGTCCGTTGTCTGGTGCTTTTCTCTTGAAGTTCAGAACAGAAATCCGTGAAATTTGGTTGAAAAATCGTGTGTCGCTCATAATTGATCCTCCAAGCTTTTCAGCAGGATCGTTGTACCCTAAGGGCTCAAAATTGGGTGTTGGAGGGAAAAAAATTATTTCTTGAAAACATCCCACCGAGTTTTATGAAACTCTGGACTTTGATTGCTGTTGCATAACTCAACCAAATGATTTTCACCCGGATGATTCTAGACAAGCAGTCCCTTAGTTAAAAAGAAATTGCTGTGAATTTTCAAAAACGTGAAAACCCAATTTTCCCGAATGAAAAGAATCTCATTTTACATAAGCATATTTTAACCTACGTTGTAAAATAATGTGAATAATTTGATTCTTCTCAGAAAAAAAATTATGTCTCGAAGGAAATGGAGGACAAATTGAATTCATTTCAGAGTGTATTGAGATAAATTCTGAATTTTCATTTGTGCTCGCATTTTAGAGGAGATTAATATCAAAAATGTTATCGCGACTGCACATCTCAAAAAAATATGAATTTTAGGGCATTGATGATATTTCCACACCTACATAATTTGTCAACGTATATTCGAATATGGCATTGAAAAAATCAGGTTCTCATTTGAAAAAAAGGAGTTTTCACGTTTTCGAAATGGTCGACTTTGACAACGCTTTTGTGACCTCCTGTACCACGAGCTTCAATTTTGACTGTTGCGACAGAAACATTATTCTCACTTCTAGAAAAGCCTGATAAGGCACTTATTGAATGAAAAACCTAGAAGATATCCATGTTTCAGCAGAGATTCATTTCGAATTTTTTCATTGGAATTTCACGTAAAAACATTTTTTGACAAAAATTACGGAATTTCAAATCGAGACATCTCAGAATTTCATAGGGAATCTATTTGATAAAGAAATATTCGGCTTTCCATTTGAAAAACGAAAGTTGCTGTCACTTCCAGTGAAACCAGAAGTCCTACGAATCTAAAAAAACTCCATACAGTCATGTCTCTTGTAAAAAATTCAGTGCAAAATTGTAAATGTGAATTTCGATTCCTTCCAAAAAGTATTCTACGGGATAGTATACGTGGGAGACCCGGTATAATCAACGTGAGCATTATAAGATTGAAAGTGTCCGGTAAAGATATTGGATGAAATATAATCCGCTTAGCATTGATAATCCCTACTTGGTCTGAACAATGTAAATAGAGATTAACACGCAATTCAATATTAGATGATTAGCTGCTAAATACCTCTCTTTCAGAACAAAGTTTCTAATTTTCTAAGTAATCCTGAACGATACACGGTCAATTTAACGCAGTCACGCATGCTGCTTCACAATAAGATTACTGACATTATTGTCTATAATGAGCGCCGTTCATATGGTTCTACTAGGCTTCCCAGAGCGTCCTCTATCCATATCCATAACGGAGGAACTGAAAGCATGTCTGAATAAATCACGGGTGCAACTGAGTTACTACAATATGCTTTCATTTACTCTACTAAGTGGAGTAATTAAATATTTTTCATTGAAAGTATGTGTGCTGATACGCATTTGTTTCACGATGCCTTCGGAAAAAATGGGAAGGATCGACATAAAATATGAAAAATCGAAAATTTTAAATTATCTGTAGAATAAATTTTAATATTTTGGAGCTATTGCACAGGCTGCATTGTCTCCAGATCACAAATCGTTCGTTAAAAACAACGCTATTGCGTACCCTTTTCAAATTGACTGTCACCTACCAGTGCTTGGCTTCCAGATAGAAGCAATTTCCCGATTGGTTTTCATCATTCCTGGCCCGTCAAACAAAAACGAGATTTGAATCTCGGATCTAGAACTTCGGAATGCCATATATCAAATTGAAACAGATTTCATTCCTCTCATGGATCAAATCCTACATATGGTGCCTCCAATATACTCTGCAGATAACAACTCTCAATATCCGTTCTTTCGCAAAATATTTTTGTTTTTTATATTCTCAAAGAATTGATCTCAATGAAATTTTTTTCTTATTTACATTTCCGTATTTCCGAACTCAAAGTTGATTCGATCAGGTCAGTATTTCCATAATTCATAAGGCAAAAATCAGATGTCTTGTACTCCGAAACTATCGGGCAGATTCTTTATACGATACGATCATCTGCGCAGATCTGCCTGACAGGCTGATAATAGTGCGCAAAAGCAGAATGCTCCATGTAAGGTTAGTATTGACTGTGTCAGAATTATTTTATTTTTCCGAATATATAGACAATAATAAATTATGTACGTGAACTAAGAATTATATGTTCATCTTGAACAATTCTAATAAAAACTTGAAAATGAAAAAGAAGCTAGTTTACATAATTCGAAAAACAGTTTCTCTACTTAAAGCTCAAATCGAATAATAATCAATATAGAATATGAGTCTGAACAGAAGTATCTAGTTCTTCCGGTTAACCTTTAACTTACCAGATTACATTCATCAAAGGAAGAAGATGATTTAATACTTGTTTTCAAAATTGTTCTATGCATATGCGTATTTTACAAGCTTGCCAGATGTTTCAGATCAGTAGAATCCGTTTGTAATCAGGTGTTAGTTGGTACCAGGAGGTGAGATTTGGACTTAAAATATAGAATTGATGCTACGGAAGATTCCCAATCGAAAAATAGTTAATGAAACACCGTGTCTAGAATTATTTTTGTACTTTAGTTTATTATGTTACCGTTTTCTTAAGTCTTTTACTTCAATCGTTATATGTCAGTTGATCAAATAATTGTATCAGTCAGTCATACGTAGTACGTTGAAGACAATGAAAGTATATCGTACAGATATCACTGTTGAGAGATAATACGTAAAGGAAAAATCTGTATTATTGTTGATTGTATTAATATAATCTTCATCAAGAAGACTCGTCTTAATATAATCGTCTCTTGCCGCAAGCGCCTGAACAGATTTTGAAAGGGAATATAGAACCTGAAAAGGTGAGCGGGTGTCTGGTAAAACAATATTTGAATTGGTGATAGACTAAGTCGCAACCACTCAGAATATCGAAACATTTTCAGGTAAAGCTTCCACTGTTTTTGAGAGAATGTGCTTTTTGGATATTCGTGATAAATCACTACGTTTCCTCGATGTTTTGAATACCTTATCTCTAAATTGATACTGATTCGGAATCTTCTCTCACTGAACATTGCTGATGAGTGCTGTTTTTCAGATATATGAAACAATTTTCAAAAACTGATATTATTCTGCCAAAATGGGGATGAAATGACAGATTGATATTCGCTATTTTCTATTCTCGTGAGTTCGACCGACTTTCTGAAAAAACTCATAACCACGCGAATGTGAACATTCACTACAAAAACGTGCGTCCATTTTTCAGAATTGTATAAAATATAGTCTAATTATTCTTAGAAGGGTGATGTTTTCGTGGGGAGAAATAACGGAGTTATACTGTTTTATCCTTAACTTCTACAATTTCGAAGAAAAATGTATTATGTTGAGGATTTATCGATATAATGATTAATATATTAATCACTCCTATAGCTGTGAATTTTCAAATATTTCAAATATTCGCAAACTCAATGTTGATAGTGATAAAATCATCGTCCAGGAACTTTGAGACAAATGAAAATAAAATTTCAAATCTTCTTTCAATTGATGACTTCAAACCAAAATCTCAAGCAGTAAATTGCAACAACTAATATTTAGAGAAAAAATTCAAATTTCTTTTCTTTCTGATGCAGATATGATATTTGTTTAAGAACGACATTTTAAATGGTGTTATGCCCCTTTACAACGATTCTCTAATAAAATATGAATACACAGTCTTAGTTGTTCCATGCCAGTTGCACTAGTTGCTTAAACATGTTTCATCAAATAGCCCAAGTGGAGTTAATCAAAAGATTTTGGTAGGTCGCCTCGGTATCATAACGGATTCTTATTTCTTAAACTTTTTCGTGGAATTCTTCAACTGAAACTGGTCCGAACATATTATTTGTTAGGAATGTTGATATTGTATTTCTTTATTTTCATGAAAATCCCTGAGAAATTAATTCAATACTGTTAATCACTATTCATCCCCTCATTCCAATAAAATCGCAACTCAATACCTTTTTTGTCAAAACTGTGGAAGTTTAGTATCGACCATCCGCATCGAGTATCCGCACTCTCTTGCAACGGAAATATCACCCCTTCTAGAAACAATTAGTAGGTTTCAAACAATTTTGGAGACTGAACAAAGTGTGCCTATTTTTGTAGTGAATGTTCAAATTCACGTGGCTATATTTTTTTCCAAGATATCGGGTCAAATTTTCGTGAATGAAAAAACCTAGAAAAGTACTGTCGTGAAGGCAGCAGCTTTTGCGCGTATGTTCAATGGAGATCACTGCTTTGACAACGAATTTTAATGCAACATGCGAGCAAAAGCTGCTGCCTACACGGAAGTGATTTTCTAGGTTTTTTCGATAAATTACTGGACCTGATTGGCATTCTTGGAAATATTGAGGAAATAAAATTTTGGTTTTGGGCTCAATTACGAAGGTCGAATTTCTGAATGGGTCAAACCGCCGGATGATTCTGTAGATATACCCACTCAACATTTTATTTTCTCAATATTTCAAAAAAATACAGATTAGATCGAATTTTTTTTAATCAGGGAGGTCCTGAAATATCAGGGAAAAAACCTAGAAATTTCAACTGGCTATAACTCCGAAAACATTCAGCTAATTTGGCCCGTTAACGAACTTGATCGCAGTATTACGATGCGCGAACTACCCTTAAACTTTCAAGTTGCTAGCTTGCTCCGTTCGTCGGTTATAGTGTCCACGGCCAGCCGGACGGCCAAATGGATGGAATCGATTTTGACGAAGGATTCGTCATCAGTGAGTCCAACCTAGTGGTTTCGGCTAAAAATTCTAAAATTACAGCATTTGGACAGAACGATAGCACGCTGTTCCTCTAGAACATGCCCACAAAAATGGGTAGAATTATAATGATCTTTATATTGTTTCATACATCCAAGAAGCAGCGATCATCAGCAATGTTCAGGAGAAAAAGTTTTCCGATCAGTACCAATTTAGAGACATTGGATCCAAATTATCGAGAAAAGGTAGCGATTCTTCCTAAATTTCCGGAATGCCCATTATCTTGAAAACGGTGAATATTTTACCTATGAATTTCTCGATTTTCTGAGTAGTCATGAATCAGTCTATCACCTATTCAAATATTGTTTTACCGGACACCCGTTTATTTTTACAGCTTCTATTTCCCCTTTGGAAAATCGTTTAGGCGTTCTCGGGAAGACACGATTAAATTAAATCGAGTCTCCCTGATGAAGGTTATATTAATACTAAAAATACAGATTTTTCCTTCACCTTTATCTTTATCTTTCAATATTGATAACTGTACGACATAGTTTCATTTCTTAAACGTACTATGTATGAATGACAAATATAACACAGCCCAACAACAAAAATTTTTGTCTTGCTGCCGAAAAAACATTAACTGATTTTAGGTCATTCATTTGTGTTGATTCCAAAAATACAAACCTTTTCTTTGTATCAGCTCTAGTTTTTGAGATATAACATACTTATCAAATACTTAAATATTTTTACATTTCTGTATATTCCACCACTATAAATGCAATATGTATATGAACAAACTTAACAAATTCTAATAAAAATGCAAACTAATGACTTCTAATTAAAGTGTACTCATTGTAAATGCCCATAACTTGAAATAAGCGCTAATTGCTTCTCAACTATTGTCCGATAAGTAAAAAGTATTTTCTCTGAAATTCCTATAAAGTCGACTGCATTACATTGTAAAATTTAGTCTAAACTTGGGTTTCGTTGCAAGAGTTTGTACTTGACAACTGAAAACTATGGCTTCTACAAGCAGGCGTTGTGGTGTGAATAACCCGGACGTTTTTTACTACATATGTGGCGAGTATACTGTAAAGGGAAGTAGAAAACCAGTTTGTTATTCCATAAAAAGGGCATATCAAGCCTATTTTGGTGTTCATTTAGGAGATCAAGATAAATCCGGGGCTCCACATGTCGTGTGCAAAACTTGCCTTAAAAACTTGCGACAGTGACGAAAGGACAACGAAAATGTTTAAAGTTTGGTGTTCCAATCGTATGGAGGGAACCAAAAAATCATTTTGAAGATTGCTATTTCTATTTTGTGAATATAAAAGGCATTAATCGTAAAAATCGACATACTTGGACATATCCTAACCTGGATTCAGCAATAAGACAAACTCCACACCAGCTTGACCAGATACCCATTCCAATATTTAGCAGCCTACCTACGTTACCAGAGGATAATGTCGAAACGTCATCTGACGAACTATAGACTAATAGATTTGAGGAAGACGACAGTGACTTTGAAGGGGATTCTACACGTCCTGGGCTCTTTACTCAGGAAGAGCTAAGCGATCTCATTAGAGATTTGAACCTTCCAAAGGATTCCTCCGAGTTGCTTGCCTCCAGACTAAAGGAAAAGAATCTTCTTCACCCAGACATCAAAATTACATACTACCGTAATAGAGAAAAAGATCTTTTGCCTTTTTTTCTCAGCAAGATGATATGTTTTTTTGTAACAATATTAAAGGACTGTTAGAAAAAATGGGTGGATCGGAGTATACACCAGATCACTGGCGTCTTTTTATCGACAGTTCCAAACGAAGTTTAAAGTGTGTCCTTCCACATAATGGCAACAAATATGGAAGTATACCAATTGGGCATTCTACAAAAATGAAAGAAGAATACAAAACAATATCGCTGGTGCTGAAAAACATCAAGTTTGACCAACATCAGTGGGCGATCTGTGTTGATTTTAAGATGGTGAACTTTCTCCTGGGACAACAAGGTGGCTATACAAAATATCCTTGCTTCCTGTGTCTTTGGGATAGCGGGGCTAAGGAACAACACTGGACTAGAAGAAAATGGCCTTCTAGAGATTATTTAGTTATTTAGTTTCGTTTATTTGATGGGTAGCAGCACTACATATATAGGGTGATTCCGGAGGAGTCCATCAGATTATAGGATAAGTTTACACTAGTCAAGACAGTCTCGAAACAATGTTTGGTTTATGGTTGGGGGTCTCTATTGAGAATATACAGGGTGATTTGTCCGATTCAACCGATTTTACTTTTATTGATAACTTTGGTATGGCTCATTCTCTCACTAGAGTCAGCACCTTGTCGCGGTGTGAGGGCTTGTAGTACTGCAATGAGTCCTGAACCTTAGCGACTGGAACTCCGGTTCTTGGTAGGGTCACCACCCATGTTGAGAAGGTTGAAGATGAGCGGGAAACTAAGACTGACCAAGAATCCACATGGCAGGACCAAACCCAAGTCCTGTCATTCCTCACCAATGGTAGCAGACCACAGACCAAGGCAGACATGCCCTAGCTGCTCCCATCCTCCCACTCCTGACTTGTTAGGAGATATCCTTTTTGTCTCCAAAAACAAAGACAGATTGGTTCCTTTACAAAAACCATCTAAAATAAAATCTAGAACAAATCGATGCGGATGACCGTCATTTCGATTTGAACTCAAGGGTAGAGCAGGTCAGTAGTGCAATAATGGAGGCGTTCGACTCCAGCTGTCCGCTCACCAAAGCTAAACCCAGTAAAGATGCACCTTGGTGGAACGAGAACCTGTCAAACCTCCGAAAGGAGGTCCGTCGGCTCTTTAATAGGGCAAGACGGAATAACATTTGGCAGGAGTACACCAAGAAACTTACACAGTATAATAAAAAAATAAGGAAGGCCAAAAGGCTTAACTTCCAAGCTTTTTGTGCAAATATCACTTCCACTCCCATCGCAGCCAGACTTCAAAAAGTCATGGCAAAGGGGGGCGCCAACCCCATACTTAAAAAGCCAGACGGGTCACACACTGAGGGAGAAGAAGAACGATCGATTCTTCTTCTCAAAACACATTTTCCAGGTAGTGAACCCATAAGCAGTATTGAAACAGCAACCGAGTTCAGCAAAAAATCCGGCAAGGATGATTGGGATATTGCTAGAAAGATATTCACAAGACAACGACTGGAATGGGCAATTAGTACTTTTCAGCCGTATAAATCACCAGGGGTAGATGGAGTGTTTCCTGTACTCCTGCAGAAGGGAGCGGAAGAGATTCTTCCCCATCTGCTGGAAATCACAAGAAGCAGCATAGCACTGGGCCAAATACCTGATAATTGGAAAAGGGCAAAAGTAACTTATATCCCAAAACAGGACAAAAAGACTGGACTGATCCCAGATACTTTAGGCCCATTTGCCTAACTTCGTTTTTGCTCAAAACGATGGAGAAGGTAGTAGATAACAACGTAAGAACGGAGAATCTGGAGAAGAAGTCACTTCACAACTGTCAGCATGCGTACAGGGCAGGACGTTCTACGGAAACTGCTCTGTATGGGCTGACTGAAGGCATCCAGAAGTCTCTGAACAATAAAGAAATCGCATTGTGCGCTTTCCTAGATATATCTGGGGCCTTTGACAACACAGCACATGTGTCTGTCAGGAAGGCACTTGTAAGGCGAGGAGTAAACGATACCATTATAAAATGGTTGTGTGAGGTGCTCTCGACGAGGACAGCTGAGACATTGGTGGGCAGTCAGACCATCTCTGTTAAAACTACTCGCGGAACACCTCAAGGAGGAGTATTATCCCCCCTCCTATGGAGCCTGGTAGTGGATGAACTATTGCGCAGGCTTACGGAGCTTGGCTTCGAATGCATAGAATATGCCGATGACATAGTCCTAATAGTAAGAGGCAAATTCGAGGATGTCCTCTGTGAGTTGTTGCAGAGGGGCCTCAGAATTATTGAGCAGTGGTGCTTATCAGTGTGTCTCAAAATCAACCCAGCAAAGACCACAGTAATTCCCTTTACTCGGAATAGAAACCTTCCAGCTATGAAGTCCATTTCGGTAAATGGAGTTGTTGTAGGATGGAAGTCTGAAGTCAAATATCTGGGAATCACCCTAGATAGTAAGCTTCTGTGGAATGAGCATGTTAAAATTACTGCTAGTAAAGCGATAAGGGCTTTAATAGTGTGCAAAAGACTATCCGGCAAAACTTGGGGGTGTAACCCTAAAATACTGAGATGGATGTACATCATGATTGTAAGACCGATAATAACAAACGGGGCAGTAGTTTGGTTTGCTAAAGCAGGGCAGACAAGCACGAGGAAAATACTCGACAAGGTACAAAGGCTTGCCTGTGTTGGCATCACTGGGGCTATGAGAACATGCCCGACTAGAGCACTTGAGGTCATCATAGATCTCAGTCCTCTACATCTAGTGATCAGAAGGGTAGCCCATGAAGCTATCCTCAGAATCTCTAGGGAAGGTACAGGAACTGAGAGAATCAAAAGTCAGAGAGCTTGGTCCTCCCTGAACAAGTACATCTCATTAGCGAACCTACCTAGTGATGTTATGATTAAAAAAGTAAGCATCGAGAAGAACTTTGACTCAATGCTATGTAAAAGGGAAGAATGGGAAAAGGAATACACTACCCAAAGCTTCAAATTAAATACCGTTAAATGGTATACAGATGGTTCTAAAACCACGACGGGGGCCGGCGCTGGAGTATACGGGCCTAGAACTAAATGTACACTATCGCTAGGCTCCTACTCGAGTGTTTTTCAGGAGAAATACTTCCTATCGAAAGATGCATAGACATATACCTGGAAAGAAACTATCAAGGGTGTGACATAGTGCAGAAGGAAACTCAATGAAGTAGGCAAGAAAAACAAGGTCTCCATTGTCTGGGTTCCTGGGCACTCAGGAATCAAAGGAAATGAAGAGGCCAACACTCTAGCCAGGAAGGGAGCACAAACGCTACCTACTGGCTCAGAACCTTTCTGTGGTATAGGCAAATGTACCTATAAGAAAGAGTTATTGGAGAAAGAAGAAAATGAAAGAGGGGCACTCTGGTGAAATTCTCCAGGAATGAAACACTCTAAAAAGTTCCTTTGGAACTTTGAAATTGCTAGATCCAAAAATCATCTGGATCTCAATAAGAATAAGTTACGCCTCCTCACTGGTTTCCTCACAGGACACTGTCGCCTAAGGAAGCACATGATGAGAACGGGCTTATCAGAAACTGACGAGTGCAGATTTTGTGGGGAGGAGGAGGAAACCCCTGTTCACCTAATCACAGAATGCCTCGCCATTGTGAGCCTGCGCAAAAGATACCTTGGACAGGAGCATTATAGGAGGAATGAGAACCTAGCCTCCTTGAAGCCCTCACAGATATTAGAATTCATCAGTGCTCTAGAGCTGGAGGGCGAGCTGTAGGTTGCGAAAACAGCTCTGACAAGGAGACACAATAGACCTTAAGGTCGCAGTGGAACGTAACCCCTTACCAACTATAACTATATAACTATGGCTCATTCGATTTCAATGAAATTTTCAGCGGAGTACAATGTTGAAGGGCACATTCATTAATTCCAAAAATTTCTTCAAAATAGGTGATTGTTATTCTGATGATTACAAATTAATTGTGCTGTTGAAAAATCACCCTTTACATCGCGTTCTGGTTACGATTCTACTATGATAACTCATTATTTGAGAGTTTCCAATTTTTTTGGCACACTTCTAGTTTTCCGAGAAAATTTTATCAAAAAAAGACTAGGTCGAAATTTCGCTCCAATCGATTATACTTTTGTTGATAACTTTGGTATGGCTCATCCAATTTTGATGAAATTTGCAGTGTAGAACAATCTGAATGAGTACATTCAATAATTGCAACAGTCTCTCAAAATGCAGGGTTGAAATTGTAATAATTTCGGAATTTCAGATTAATTGTGCAGTTGAAAAAAAACACCCTGTTCATTGCTGTTCCGAAACTTTCTTATTCTTTTCAGATTCTTCAATAACACGTTATTATTTAGAGGTTGTAAATTTTTTTGGCACACCTTCGGTTTTCCGAAAAAAAAATGTTTGTAGAAGAGCATAATCGAACTTTGGCGCAAAAGCAGTGAGAGTATTCTGCACTAGGTAGTAAAGCTGTATATTCCAAGGATGCAAAGCAGTTCTTAAGTTCTAAAATATCCTTTTCAAATTCCAAATTCATATTTAATTGCTCATATTCTGTACGAAATCATTCAATTCAGAATATATTTCGAATTTGAAAAGAATATTTTAGAAGTGACGAACTTTGCATCCTTGGACAATACAGCTTTCCTACCTAGTGCGGAATACTCTCACAGCTTGAAAGCCAAATTTCGATTATGCTCTTCCTCAAACATTTTTTCTAGGAAAACCGGAGGTGCGCCAAAGAAATTTACAACCTCTGAATAATGACATATTATCGCAGAATCTGAAATGAATAAGAAAAATATGGAAAAGCAATATACAGGGTGGTTCTTTTCTCAACTGCACAATTAATCTGAATTTCTGAAATTATCACAATTACAACCCTGTATTCTGAAAGTTGCAATCATTGAATGTACTCATTCAGATTGTTCTACACTGCAAATTTCATCAAAATTGGATGAGTCATGTCAAAGTTATTAATAAAAGTAGAATCGATTGGAGCGAAATTTCGACATTTTCCTTTTTTGATAAAATTTTCTCGTAAAACTAGATGTGTGCCAAAAAAGTTAGAAACTCTCAAATAATGATTTATCATAGTAGAATCCTAAACAGATAGCGTAGTATTGTAGTACAGGGTGATTTTTCAACCTGCAAAATTAATCTTGAATTATCAG
Organism: Myrrha octodecimguttata; assembly: GCA_958510865.1. Classification (NCBI taxonomy): domain Eukaryota; kingdom Metazoa; phylum Arthropoda; class Insecta; order Coleoptera; family Coccinellidae; genus Myrrha; species Myrrha octodecimguttata. The sequence goes on along the minus strand of OY294058.1, from coordinate 14,359,809 downwards.
AATAACAATCACCTATTTTGAAGAAATTTTTGGAATGAATGAATGTGCCCTTCAATATTGTACTCCGCTGAAAATTTCATTGAAATCGAATGAGCCATACCGAAGTTATCAATAAGAGTAAAATCGGTCGAATCGGACAAATCACCCTGTATATTCTCAATAGAGACCCCCAACCATAAACCAAACATTGTTTCGAGACTGTCTTGACTAGTGTAAGCTTATCCCAAAATCTGACGGCCTCCTCCGGAATCACCCTGTATGTAGGTAGTGCTGCGTTGAATTACCCTATATGTTAGAAATGTAATCTGTTGTAGTATTTTCTTAAAACGATCTGATAGAGCAAATCTGGTGGCATTTTTGGATTCAGCAGACCCAAATTACCTAGAAACAGAAAAAAAATTTCCGCCAGCAAAATGTCTGTTCATCAGTGTAAATTTGATCAACTGACATATAACTCTTGAGGTAAAATACTTAAGAAAACGGTAACATAATGAATTACAATACAAAAATAATACTAGACACAGTGTTTCATCTCCTATCTTTCGATTGAGAATTTTCAGTAGCATCAATTCTATATTACAAGTCAAAATCTTACCTCATGGTACCAGCTAACACCTGATTACAAACGGATTCTTCTGATCTAAAACCTCTGGCAAGCTTCTGAAATACGCATGGGCATAGGACAATTTGAGAACAAAAATTAAATCATCTTCTTCTTTTGATAAATGTAATGCAGTAATCATCACCTTCAAAAGTCTTGAAAACTTCAAAAATTATATGATAGTTCATGTGACTCTAAAGAACTTTTTGTTTTATTTCAAACATTAAATTAGGACGAATCTTCTTGATGAAAGTAATATCTTTACAATCAATAAAAATACAGATTTTTCTGTTATACCATTACGCTATATTTTTCGATATTGATATCTTCACAATATACTTTCTTGTCTTCAATATATCACGTATAAATGACAAATTTAATCATTTGATCAACTGACAAATAACGATTGAAGTTAAGGACCTAAAAAAAACGATAACATAATAAAATATTATACAAAAGTGGTACTAGATACAGTGTTCCATCTTTTATCTTTTCATTAAGAAGTTTCAGTAGCATCTATTCTTTATTATAAGTCTCACCTCATGGTACCAAAGACACCTGATTAAAAACGGATTCATTTGATCTAAAACCTCTGGCAAGCTTCTTAATCGAGAGATAGAATATGAAAGACTGTTAAGTATTATTTTTGTATTGTATTTTATTATGTTACCGTTTTCAAAAGTCTTTCACCTCATTCGCTATATGTCAGTTGATCCAATAATTAAATTTGTCATTCATACGTAGTACGCAGAAGACAATGGACGTGTATCGTAAAGATATCAATATCGAAATATGTAACGTGAAGGTATTACAGAAAAATGTGCATATTTATTGATTGTAAGAAGAAAGGAAGCAACAGTATCAATTTCACCAAATATCAATAATTTTTCATTTCTGAGCATAAAATATTTCTGAGATTTGAAAGAAAAAATGATAATAATTTTTTCATCGAATTATTCGAACTTTCTATCTGAGCGCTTGATCTGACGAGAAGCGCGTTATCATTATGCCCAAATATTTTTTTTTCGGAATTTCATGCGGAAATGATCTTCAACGATAAAGTTGATCGATAATACCGAGCCATTCGTATGTGCTCTTACTTTCAAAGGAGAGGACTGAAACCATCGAAAATATCAGTCCAGGTTTACAGTTTGAGTATCCAGGTTGAGTTCGTTACTGGGCGAAATCTGCAAATGTTTTCGCAGTTATACCCGATCGGATTATGAAGATCACTTCCTCAATAATTCAAAAAGTACTGGTACTTTCAGACCAAACCTTCGAAATTATTCGGAAAAGGCCGACTAAAAATTTATTGCTCAATTTTGTGGAGTTTTGGTAGTTGGAAAATGTAGAAAATTTTCGAGAATTCTTTCAAATTCTTGTTGAAAATTTTTTTTTTGTGAATTTACCATCACATTTCTATAAAATATAATTTGAAGCCAATGTTCGACAATAATCAATTTACAGATTGATACGACATCCATTTCGCATAATATCGGGACCAAAATAAGTCAAATTTCACGTTGGAAATGAATTTGAGAAATCGCGAAAAAGCTTTTGACCTCATTCAATTCTTTTACTTTCCATAGTAGATTGTTGTTTATTTCTTATACAGCCAAACTACGCCACTGCTCGAAATAAGACAAGTTCGAGAGTGGAAACGTGAGGCTTCGAAAGGGGCCTTGGATAAAATATGGGCAAAGTTTAGTTAAAGCGCCGGACATGGTTGCCAAAGTTCTTGAGAGTACGGGGGAATCACACAACCCCTTCTGGATGCTGGAGGTTGGGACGAGAGGGAGTTCCAAACGTAATACGTCTAAGTCGCGTGCAAAACGGTCCAGGATAAATATTCTTTACATGTATGTGGGGTCCTGCAGGATTGCCGACGTAGGATTTACTGGTATCGCTTATACCGGATCCACTGGTGTGGGGTTTATGTACAACAATGATTCATGTTCAGTGGGATTGTTGGAAATATTGCGTTTATTTCCGAATAACGATTTGTGATGGAACTGTTTGATTGTCAAAACTGAATGAAATTTTTGCGGGTGGCAGAGGATGCGGCCAACAAATTTCGCTTGTTTATGGAGGCTGGAGGTTGATATTTTGTGCTTGTTCGTTTGAAAAATTTCCTGAAATCATTCATCCGGTTGAATTTCGGTTTCTACATGCTTGTGCCAGGAAACAAGAGAGCTTATATTTAGAATATCAATTACAGAATTTTTTTTGAGGATTGTACATTATTCTCCAGGATTTTTCTGGATAATCACTACCAAAATCTGAAGAAAGACACATTAAAAATATATGAAATTATTATTCACAGAAAACGCTCTAGCTGATTACAAAATTCAAGTTAATTAAGAAGGGTAGTTCTTACAGAATAATGTCATCATATATATTGTTCAAGTTTTACTTCCTTGCGGATTGTGTGACTCAAAACATTTTCTAGGTGTAGTTTTCGAAAAAAAACATTTCTTATCAATAAAACCGGAAAAAAACAATAGAGCAACTCTAAAGTTTCAGAGCCTATATCTGACTTCTTCATGAGACAATACAGATAGAATAATCGTGAAAGTTTTTCTTTATTGTCTAATGAAGGAGTCAGCAGATATATACTGTGAAACTTTATAGTTCACTTCGTTGATCTATGGCATTATTCTGATTTTGTTAATAAGGCAAGTTTATTTTGAAACCAAATCTGAACAATGTTTTGAGTCCCACAATCGACAGGAATGTTATATATAAACAATATATATATATATTTAAATTAGGCTTTTCTGAAGAAAAATCCGGGGTGAAATTTAAATTCTGCCTTGAAATTTTCAGGGTTAATTTGTTGATAGATATCGCTGATGTTCGTCAATGAGCAACATTTGCCAAACGGTTTCGGAATTATTGTCAGATGAAATTTTGTTTCCCGAATAATTCGAAAAATACCGATCAAAAATGTATTTTTCGATTTCTTTGATTTCTCAGGAAATATTGGCCATATGCTGCTTAAATTTTGTATCTTAATGACAGGCATATAATAAATGAGTTATATAAACACTTAGTCTTATAACTGTTATTGACAGGAAAATAAGAGTCTTTCTGATTTGATGAGTCTTTCAACGACAGAAGTACATCACGAAATATTTTTGAAGGAGTTGTTGATTTGAAAGGGTGTACTTCGTACGAATTGTATGGAATAAGAGATTTGAAAAATGTAGATGTGTGAAGAAATGAAAAAAATTTTGATGTCTGCCTAACATATCTTGAAAGATTCGTGAATTTATCAGAAAACGTGATTTTCACTGAAAAATGTAAAAATATAGTTGAAAATACTCCTTATGAGAGCCAACAATACCTCAAATATGACGAGGTGGCTTTTGGAGGCCAGGGTTCATTTTTTCAAAAAATTTTCGGGTGGAAATGGAATGCACAATGTTGCTTCTTTTTATATTCAAGCTTTTTTGGGAAAATTGTAAATGGAACGAAGTGTAAAATAAAATAATAAATAACATTGCGCATTCTCACGATAGAATTCAGAACGACACCCTGTTATCTCCTGTGAACGTCGAAATTTCACGCATTTCTAATATTTCTCGTAGCTATTGGCAACGTAAAAGAAGTGACCTCATCATTGGTAAATGCGACAACAGATGAGCACACCATGTTTTGCTTACATTATGAACACCACTACGATTTACGGACGACATAAAGAAGATAGTGGGTGGAAATTGTTGTCAGAAGGTGCAGGATAGAGGACATTGGTAGGAATCAAGCAAGGCCTATGTCCAGGGGTAGACGTTAATTACGAAGGTCGAAATCTAGTACGTCCTCGGTTGAAAAGTGATGGATTAAGGTTGATTCTCATTATGCGTTCCATAAGCTTCCAATATCTTTTCCGTAAAATATTATAGGGTGTAAATGAATGGGTGAATGCACACTATACGTCTCTTCTACGTTGTCAACATGATATTTATGCCTACTAATTTTTGACGTAGATTATACGGAAGGGATTCTGGAAGGTTACGGAACGTATGGTGAGAATCAACCTATATCCTGTGACGAGTACGGCCCTGTCTATTCTAGAATGTGTCCGAACACTCCAGACGCGTATGAGTCACCCACTCTCCAGAATCTTCCAGTAATCGCTAGAAGTTGTACGCGCGATATAAGGGCAAGCGCGGAGCAGCCCAGGGACTGATTGAGCGGAGTTATTCGAAGCGGACAGTGAGCAGTGAAAATAAGTTAGTGTGATTATAAATTGTGCACAGACTTTGAAAGGAATAGTTGTTTAGTTATTAGAACAGCAATGTGTAAATAAATAGTTTGATTTTTCTGAACGTTTTGATAAACGAAGAAAACGTTACATTGGTGTCAGGTGTGCGGTTCGACATCGCTCGAATTGAATGAATAAATTCTATTGATTCAAATTCATGCCAGTGACTACAAGACTTCAGAAAGCAATGGAGACGCAGGTGATCAAAGAATTTTTGAATGAGAAGATGGATAAACTGGAGAAACGGGCCGAAGAAAATTCTCAGAAAATCAGTCAGAAAATAGAAGAAAATTCACTGAAAATGGAAGAAAATTCTCAGGAAACCAATGAGAAAATGGAAGAAAAATCACGGAAAATGGAGGAAAATTCTCGGAATAGCAAAGAATTGGTGAGTCAATTTGCAAGCAAATTGGATGAGAAAATGGAAACCATAAAAGATGAAATGAAGAAAGGAATGGACGAGGTGAATGAAAAATTCGATAAAGTTGACGAAAAATTTGACCAAGTTTATCAAACAGTTGACGGAAAATTTGACCGAGTTTATGAAAAACTTGACTGAAAATTCGACGGAGTATATGAAGAAGTTAACGGAAAATTTGAAGAAATAACAGGAACGAGTGAACAGCATTCTAAAATATTAGAGTCTCTGAAAAGAATGTCAATTGGAAAAAATTATCCGACTCCATCACCTCATAGAATCATGAAAACGGAAAATAAAGGCAAAAGTGGTCAAATGAAGATCAAGCCTCCACCATTCGATGGAAAATTGCCCTGGTCGACACATCAGAAGCTGTTGGAACCTGCTGCGCTGGCAAACAGTTGGAGCGATAACGAAAAGCCACAGCATTGATAATATCTATAAGAGGAGAGTCATTCAACATTCTGCAAACGATTCCGGAGAGCCAACTAGCCTCTTATGAAGTTCTAACATCGAAACTTCAGATGAGATATGGTAATGCTCATCTACAACAAGTTTATCATGCCCAAATCAAGAGCCGGGTGCAGAAAACAGGAGAAAATCTCCAAGAGTTTGAAGCCGATGTGGCTAGATTGGTCAGGCTGGCTTACCCAACTGCTCCAGACAGCTTCATTGAACTGCTATCAATCCAAACCTTTATAGACGGAATCAAGGATGGTGAGACACATCAAATTCTGAGACTTGCACGCCCTAAAATCACAGATGATGCTTTAGCTCAGGCTTTAGAATTCAAGGCAGCGAAGCTGGCGTCGCGTAGAGGATAATTTTGTGTGAGGCAAGACCGAGAAATAGACAAATCTATTGAGGAAATCATTAGAGAAGAAATCAACAGATTATTGTGTACGAAGAAAGAGGATGCTGTGTGCTGGTACTGTAATGAATGTGGGTATATTAAAAGCAGAAAAAGAGCCACAGCAGGGAAACTGAAAAGGGTCGGTAATAAGGGGCATAAACCGACCCAAGCTAAAACGCCCCTGAAGTGATGAGCACACTTGCATCGAACAAGATCAAGGTAGATGCAGATGTTTCATCAAGAAGACTATGCCCCGAGAATAACAGCCATTGCTCACGTGTGGAGGACAAGGCCGATGTGAGACGGGCCGCAGTAACTGAAGATGACTGGCTTCCCCAAGAAACACAACGAGCACAAGAAAAGGATCCAAAACTGAAAGTAATCCTGGGTTGGAAGAAGAGTGGTGGACGACCTACTTGGGAAGAAGTATCCAGACTACGTCAAAATGATAAGTCGTATTGGGCACAATGGGAAACGTTGAAGATCGATAAAGGTCTTCTGAAGCGTTGTCGGGAGAATGACGATGGATCTGATCAGAGGCTTCAGTTGATTGTTCCGAAGAATCGAGTGACAGACGTTTTGACCAGACTACATAATGAAACTTCAGGTGGACATTTTGGGATTACTAAGACGCTAGAGAAAGTCAGGCATCGATTTTATTGGATAAACTACAAGAAACACTCGTGTAGGCCATGTGAAGCTTGTGCTGCAGCTAACGGCCCTTGCCGCAAAGAAAAGGCTTTAATGAAGCAATATAACGTTGGATTGTAACGTTACAAAACGCTCCACTGTCGATTTCAGTTTCCGTCGCGAAAATACGTCATACTAATATTTTCAATTCCAATCGCAAGAAAAATGCCTTACTGAAATTATATGATCGGTCGCTAAAGAACGCTCTTCGCTTTGACGGTTGAGTGTGTATTTCGCATGCGCGACCCTTCAAACCGGAGCTAATTATTGCTGGAATATCTTAATTCTGGACTTTGCTCTGGATGGAATCTCTTGAAACTGGACTTCCTGCATAATACCCGCATTTTGGAAGATCATACCGTCGGATCCTTTACTATTAAGATAAGTGCTTCTTCAAATCCCGGATCTCAGATTCACTGTACCTAAATTTGTGTTTGTAAATAGTAATTTTAATTGTAAAGTTGAAATAAATAGATAGGGAGTAAGAGGTTGCATCATTACCACCAGATTAACGACTAGGGATACATTCAGGAGTTAATTTGATTTCAGGATCTCCCATGGAACGAGTAGCTATCGACATCGCGGGCCGCTTTCCCGAAACAGATCATGGAAACAAGTACATTTTGGTAGCGATGGACTATTTTACCAAATAGGTGGAAGCGTACGGTATTCCTAATCAAGAGGCAAGCACGGTTGCTGATAAATTGGTCAAAGAATTCTTCTGCAGATTTGGAATACCTCTAGAACTACATAGTGATCAAGGCCGAAATTTTAGTCAACATTATTCCAAGAAGTTTGTAGGAAATTGGGGATTAATAAGACTAGAACAACACCTCTTCATCCACAATCAGATGGCATGGTAGAACGAATGAATAGGACCATGGGAAAACATCTTGCCAAGGTAGTCACTAGCGGGACTGGGACGAATATTTGTATCTATTCACCATGGCATATAGATCTTCGGTTCAAGAGTCTACCAAGAAAACTCCAGCTAATATAATGTTCGGCCGAGAAATTAGACTACCTTGTGACCTAGAATTTTGTTGTAAGCCTGGAGAAGATGTAGCCGGGGAGGACTACGTCAGTAAATTGAGGAGTAAGCTAGATTGCATTCACGCAAGGTGCGCAATCGAATGCAGCAAGCAAGTGATCGGATGAAAATGCGCTATGACATCAAGGCCATTGAAGGAGGGTTCACCGCAGGAGATCTGGTGTGATTGTATAACCCGCAAAGAAAAAGAGGATTTTCACCGAAGCTGCAGAGACAGTGGGAGGGACCGTATGAAGTTATGAAAAGGATAAAGGATGTAGTTTACCGAATACGGAAACTGCCCAGAGGAAAACCGAAGGTCGTCCATTTCAACCGATTAGCTCCATACGCTTCAATACAGGATGACGAAGAAGGAGTACTTCTCATCCAGGTTCTGGCGAAGGAAAATGACAATTTTCAGGAATTCATGAATAGCTATGGGGAAGCACGAGTTGCACGGTTTGGTGTTACACAGGAAGTTCATAAAGACCTCTTCACAGTTCCCGAGGAATACTCTTTTACTCATTGTGTAGCAGCGAATCTAAGGATGAAAAGGGGAATAGCAAAAGTATTCAAAAATAAATTTGGAAGTCGAGAGGAACTGATGAGACAGCAGCCCAGAATAGGTAAACGCCTGAGACTGAAGTCAGAGGGTCGGAACATTTATTACGTAGTTACCAAGCAGTAATCATATCAGAAGCCCACCTACCAGAATTTATGGACAGCACTGCATGGCTTGAAAGAAGACCTTCAATGCTTTGGGATTGGGAAATTAGCCGTTCCCAAACTAGGTTATGGACTGGTTAAACTGAATTGGTGGGTTGTGCGAAGTATGCTGGAAGTTGTGTTTCAGAAGACAGGTATAGAGATTTTGGTATGCAATTCCAACCTAAAGGAAAACGGAAAGCCCAGCAAAACCGTAAATTGCTACTTCCATCAGAGGGGCTACTGTAGAAATGGTAACGATTGCAGATTTCACCACAGTCCTCTGAGGAATTCATGGAATCTGTTTTGGGACAGAATAGGCTTAAGGAGAGTAAAGTGTGACGAGTACGTCCCTGTCTATTCTAGAATATGTCCGAACACTCCAGACGCGTATGAGTCACCCACTCTCCAGAATCTTCCAGTAATCGCTAGAAGTTGTACGCGCGATATATGGGCAAGCGCGGAGCAGCCCAGGGTCTAATTGAGCGGAGTTGTTCGAAGCGGACAGTGATCAGTGAAAAAAAAAATTGTGGATATAAATTGTGCACAGACTTTGAAATAATTAGTTGTTTAGTTATTATAACAGCAGTGTGTAAATAAGTGTGAATAAATAGTTTTATTTTTCTGAACGTATTGATGAACGAAGAAAACGTTACAATACATAATTCCTGGAAGTAATGGGTTCGAATTTGAACAAGTATTAAGCGGACCGTAGTTCTGAGTTTGGCACCGGTTTCACCTGTTTCGTGGTGTTCGTAATTGAACTGCTTCGTAGTATTCGTAGTTGAACTATATTTCCGGTACTGGCTTCACACCCGAGAGATTCAACCCCTTGGTGGGAAGAGATTCGAGTCGTTCTCTTTCAAACTGCATTGGCCTCAGTATTTTGCCAAAATATAAATTGGCGTTGGTCCCGTACCGACATTGCGAACCAGGAACAAAGCAGACATAATATATTGAGCCAATTTTATGCTTTGTTTGTTGCCAATTTCCTCTTTCAATTCTCAATAACAATAATCACCGATTCATCTTCAGCATTATATCCCGTTATCATAGATATCTTGGTGAAATAAATAAACATCTGGTTTTGATTCAGTAGTTTCGAGAGGCAGAGGCAGATTGTCACGAAGTACCATATAGAATTAAGCTGATTCCAATGGTAACCCTGATAGTTTGAAATCAATCATTCATCAAAGACATCTACATTTACTATATAAGACAGTAAAAACCAAAGCATTATATTTTATATAAATAGATATTTATTTTTCAGCAACACTTTACCACAATCAGAAAAATTTCGACAAATTCAAAATAACAAGTTGAAAAATAACCTTTTTTCTATTGACCCACTACTCTTTTCTGTGAAGGAATATTTGGGATATAACCAAGATGTTGATTACTTCTCAAAATAATAAAACCAATGGGTTGCAGATACAAAGGGGTTAATGGACACAGAATTTTATGTAAACAAATATGTTGTTTCAGAGATGATTCTTCAATGAAATGGCATATTACGTTCTTCGAGGATTCGAAAAAACACCGTTTGAGGGCCAGATCTGGTCAGGTACCAATTGTGGGTAATATTATCTGCAATTCCCTGCTAATTTTCTATGTCCTTTCTGTTGCAGATATGGTTTCAAGATATTTTGTCAGTCTTAATACAAATAAACCAAAAGGGAGAAAAAAAATTTGTTTTGAGAACAATGCCTTCTATTATGAATGTGCCTCCGAAGAAATTACTATTTTTCTGCCCTCTTGTGATACTGTGATGTTATATTGTTTGATATATCAAAGAACCTAAAGCTTCTTCTGAAAAAATTTGATGACGTTAGTATGTAAAATCTTATGTTGGTATATTTTATAATTTCGTGTATACAGAAACACCGTTTCTCAAGGTTTGATTCCAATAACTATATGCCAGTTGATATTATAATTATATATGTCATGTAAGACGTGGTTCTTTGGAATATCAATCTGGAAAAATATCATGTGAAGCAATCGAAGAAAAATCTGTAATATTCTAGGATTGTATCGAAAGCCTGAATCAAGTAGTCTCTTCAAATTACAACATCATTCTGCTAGGGAAATTGCATTCAAAAGAAGTTTTCACCCACCAGAACTCTCACATTTATTTACCTCGTCTTTATTACTGTAGTAATTTTTATTGGTAAACCTCCAAATATTCCCAATGTAAATAGTTAATGTTGGCCTTACATTCAATTTTATGCATGAAAATAATATATCTCATTTATGCCTATTGCTTTTCATGTTTCAGGTAATTAATTTTTTGATTTCCCTTGCATAATGGTTGAACGATTATAACTCGCATGTCACATTGTCTGATATGACGGTCTTGAAATTAATTGTGGTTTTATAGTTATTTTCATGAATGAGCATGCAGGAGTTACAATAAAATTATGAAGAAATGTTTAGAAGATTAGCTGAAACCCTATCTTAATTTGGGAGAATGTTTGGTAGACGATTGTGATGAAAAAACTTCACTCTGCTATCAGGATCCTCTCGAATAAAATCACTTCATTTCCTATCACTGCATTTCATTAAGATCTAACAGCAGCACGGATCACGAAGCAGGTACCTACTTCATTTTCAAATCGGTGTATTTGAAGTTGTGAAACAAGGTATTTAAATGTCCTCTGTAGGTCCATCTGTTCGTTTAGAAATTCCACTGCTTAGTTATTCAGGTATTTTCATTCAATTTTCAGATGAACCAGCACGAAATAACGGATCAAATATTTTTCATTGAAATCTCAACGTTTGATTCTTGATTTCCTTACGAGAAAAAAGCATAACTGAATTTTCTAACCAGTTCATAAACGTAACATTTTCAGGACAGAATACCTATGTCAAACTTTATCTCTGTATTTCCAGTGAGAACAGAGAAGAAAGTTTCTTCGACATTCGACAGATCTTCGGAATTATTGAATTCACCTAATATCTTCTCAAATTAATAACTTTTTCGAAGTGAATTCACATTCTGCAAGGTACAGAACTATTAAGTCCTCTATGTAGATAGGACAACGGAACGTAGTTATCTGACATGAATATTATTTCAACCAAATATTTTCAAAATATACACGGTGAAATGTGTCAGAATCTCATGGACAACCAGGAGACTTCCTAAAAGTGAATGGAGTATATGTATATATTTATATAATATATAATAGCAATATGTGCAATAATTTTAACAAAAGGGACCGAACAATCAGCGAATAAGAGATCCTGACATCACGTCAGTGTTATCATAGAATTTTTAATGAATCGTTTTCTGATGTTCGGAGTGCGAATCTAGAAGAAAACTGCAACAAATTCATCTGAAAGTCTGTGATTTTTGAGATTTTAATCACGAATCTACCCTAAAGCTACTAAGTTTGAACAACGGTAGAAGATTCCATGGTCAAATTCAGTTATGTCTGGCTAGCGCTCTCAGGCAGAATTTACTTACGGTATCGTCTCCGGAAGTATTGTTTTATCCCTGAAAGCTCAAAAAATACCGATCAAATTGAATCTTGGTACTCAAAGGTAGGATGCAAACATCCGAACTAGTAGTAAATTGAGCACGTCTGATCGTAGTATCTCCATATCTCGAGAAATACTGACCTAGTCAAACTTCATAATTAGTTAATTGGTTCCGAAGATAAAATCTGTACGGAATTTCGTGAGAATTAAATCATTAAAATTTTAAAGAAATTATCTCCATCTTTCATACTTGGGATGAATACGTCAATTTTCATTGAAACTTCCGAATTGTTTGTGACAATATGCAATAACGTTCCAAATTCCAGTTTCATCCTATATGGAGAAATAAATATTTCCTGTCCAAAATATTTAGTTATCTTCTGAAAACATTATGATTCTCACAGAGAATGGCTTTCGCGACTCTATTTTTTATCCGAGAAGAGGATGACGCTTCAATCTGTTCATTGGAAATACTTTGAAAATTAAATTTTAATTAGTTATAAGCCCAACCACCAGGTGGATCTCATCCATTCACGAATTGGGCTGAAATTGAGGTGCAAACATGCCAAGTTCGATTTCTTAATGGGTTGAATCCACTTAATGATCACGTAAATAAATACTTTCGTAGAATTTGAAATTTGATTGAAGAAATACTGCGTGAAGTCCTTTGCATCAATGGGTTCATAGAATTTTACGCTCTTTACGATTTGCGAGAAAGAAGAGAAATAATTTCACTTTGGAGCTATTATAGTTATTATTTTTCGAAGAACATATGATTCAAAAGGGTGGTTACTTGAACGCTTTCATTCTAAATTATCTGAAGTCAGGAAAGTATAGGAAAAAACCGTCTTTCATGGACATTGAAAACTTTTTTCAAAGTCTGAATTTCGTGGAGCCAACAAAATCAAAATTGTCCCAAATTATCAAACAAGAGCTTACTGAAGGACAGTTCGTGGTCGTTTTTTGCGCGTATGTTGTGAGAAACAGTGTACTATCGTGATATACAAATGTCTATTATTTTAGAATTTTTAGTCGAGACTGATCCCAAACGACTAGGTTGGACTAACGAATCCGGTGTAAAAATCGATTCTTTTCGGCCGTCCGTATCCGCGAATCCTATCGACTGGAAAATTTTCGGGTGGGTTGCGTTCGGAAATGCGCCGGTTGATTTAGTTAATAGAATATATTTTTATTCATCTCAATATAACGGATGATGTCGAAGTAAATGTACATGTAAACATGTAACAAAGAATAATATAGTACATCACAATTAAAGACAAACAGTACATTTTTTCCCTGAAGAAAGACTAGAAATTGTGGAACAGAAACTCAGCCATGGAGTAGAATGCATTTTCTTTGAGTAGGCTTTTTATTCATGTTTTGAAAGCATTGTAATGCAATGATTCCAGGCTATCTGGTAGTTTGTTATACAGTTTCAGACTATTGTATATGTGCATGAAAAGAGAAACCCGCCGAATGGTGTCAAAGTTACAGCCATTTTAACTTTGAGATTATTTTCTTGATATTTCAGGACCTACTCGAGCGATTAGATTGAAGTTTGGCGGTTGGTTGGAGCATAACGACGCGCAACTTCTCAGGATTTTGTTGAGAACGTTTTTTTCAAAATATTCAACGCAATGTTTTTTTCGGGAACTAATCATCATGTTGAAAAAACTCTGCTCACATATAGAGCACCACATTTTATTATTTTCGTAGATACTTGGAATAATTCTTCGGTATTATTAAGACGAATATCATAATAATGACATAAGCGTTCTTGATACCACTCCATAAATGAATTGATTATCGAGGATTTCATTGAAATGATATTCCTGGACGTTCGGTTGAAACATAAACTCTGTACAAGGTGTATCAAAGTTCACCAATCTTGATGAGTCAAGCAGATTGTTGGAATCTATAAGCATTGCTCGTAAAGGTAAATGGAAATATGGGGTTCAAATTTTGAATTCACTCATTCGAGTTAAAGTTCTTGGGATGATTTGCGGAAATAGGGTGAAGTAACCCTTCTCGCTAAGTTATTCTCAGAAAAATCCGGAACTCATTGCTCGTCGGTTAGCTAATGTTTCCAACTCGGATCAAGTTTCTTGATCAAATATAAAAGATATGAGAAAAAACATGCATTGGTTGAGATCATTGTCTTTATTTTGGGATGTTATATCTAGTCGATTCAATATGGACCAATTGAAGTTGGCAATAAAGTGTACGCAATCTCTGAGAGCTGCTGATTTTAAGCGGATTCAACCAGAGTGCATAAAATTTGCGCAAAAGGACAATATCTTGGTTATTATTTTTCTGTAATGATATTTTGCATTCTGAAAAAATTCAAATTTAATTTCTTAAGGCAATATTTGTTTTCCTATCTAGAGCGGTATGTTTTACTTTCCCGCATGAGATTGCTGTTAGATTGTTTGCCCGAACTCAGTTTCCCATCGTTCGGCAAACAATCGAGTGCGAGAAAGATACTTTTTTACAACCTAATTAAGAATTTCAAGAAAACCTCGAGAAAAATATAATTATTACAATTAACTTTTGTTTGAGAAGTGCGAGAAATAAGTAAGTATTTATGCATAAAACATCATACACATTTTGAGATGGCAATCCTAGACAAGCACTGATATGAGGTCAGGAGCTTTCACGCGCTTCTTCAAATTCTTGGCCAAAGCAGACAGCTGTTTACCTTTTGACCCCGCCCAACGCAGCTTCACTTCCTGATGGAAGGATTTGGCGAACTTTTCTTATGTTCTCACGAAATTATACATTAGCCTCAAGCTAATAGTTTATGATCGATTCGATCAGATTCAAAGTTTTGGAAATATTGGAAAAAATAAAACGTTGCATTGGTTGCCATTATCTACGGAATCATTAAGCGAATTTTACCTATTCACTAATTCGTCTTTCGTATTTAAATATAAAACCTACTCTATAAATATCGAGTATCCAACACACGTGCGCAAAGTCGGTACTCCGTATGACATAATCACATAAACCGGAAGATAATTCGTATTTTGTGATTTTATAATATACAGAGTGTAACAGCCAAATGGAATAAATTCGGTAACGTTTAAATGAGGGGGTGTTAGGAAAAACGCTCGGAAACGTCGATTTGTAATTTTAAATGCGCATAGTTTTCATGAAAATAAAATTATATAGGGTGTTCCATGCGACCGTGGTCAATACCAACTTTCTTATTTCAAATGTAACCCCCTGTATATTATTTATTTTTTAGATTCTTCAGAAAATTCTAGACATAATCCATGTACAATGTCCTATACCTATCTTCAACTTTTTCGGAAATATTAAGTGTTTTCAGAATTGTTGAGTATCGTTAGAAGACAATTCTACACCAGATTAGCATGTTGCCAAGACGTTCGCGGCGAGAATTTTGAACATTTCCTACATTGACATTAATTTGTTTGAAGATTTTCATCCATGATATAAATAAACTAAATGGTTGTCGGGATTGTGGACCTTTATTAGCTGTCAATTACAAAATAGTTGCCAACGTTTCGAGGACCTTTTTATCCTCTTTTTCAAGGCTGTAGAATGAAAACATGTTAAAGTTAAACAGTATACACTATAGTTATTTTTCATTTACCAATATTCTGAACTCTTAAATGCTGTCTTCAACTAAAAACATCTATTTAAAATTTAGACTTTAAAATACGTAATTCTCTACACTCGGTATCGCACATGCAGGTCGGAACCATAAACTAAAACCTAACCTAGTGCAGTTACAAATTTTTCGGTGTAGTGGGCTAGACCACTGAAATATGTCAAGCACATCAACATTGAGTCACAAAAACCGAATAAAAACATGGGGCAAATCATCGTCAACTACCTCAACAATTATAAATTATGATCATTAACTTTGGAATTTATGATTTTGTTGTTGAACCTTTTTTCATGTTATATTTAATAAAAAATCATATATTAAGCTAAGGTTCTTGACATCATCTCTAAAGTTCACTGAGTTGTTCAATTTAATATGTAACATCTCACTAATATTTCTTTTGTGTGTAAACTTTTCTTTGTCGAGAATCTTGGTGTTATCAAAGTCGAAATGGTGTTTTTCTCTAACTGCATGGTTTGTGAGAGCAGTTTTGTCTATGTTACGTGCATTTTTTAGATCAGATTTGTGTTGTTTTATTCTTTCTTTCATATATTGTCTTGTTTGTCCTATGTAGCACTTTTCACAATCACGGCATGGAATCTTATAAACTACTTCTGTTTGCAATTCTGGAGGGGTTGGATCCTTGAGACGATTTCTTTCTACAGCCTTGAAAAAGAGGATAAAAAGGTCCTCGAAACGTTGGCAACTATTTTGTAATTGACAGCTAATAAAGGTCCACAATCCCGACAACCATTTAGTTTATTGACATTAATGTTTTTTTTTGTTTTTTTTTTTAATTATTAAGAAATAATCAGTATTACATATTAGGTTTTAAGTGTAATGTACCGAATTTGTGAAATGAAATAATTTTTATTTAAAATGTTGATTTTTGCACTAAATCTGAAAACACTTAATATTTCTGAAATAGTTGAAGATAGGTATAGAACATTGTGCATGAATTGTGTCTAGAATTCTCTGAAGAATCCAAAAAATAAATAATATACAGGGGGTTTAGTTTGAAATAAGAAAGTTGGTATTGGCCACGGTCACATGGAACACCCTATATAATATTATTTTCTTGAAAAATACGCGCATTTAAAATTACAAATCGACATGTCCGAGCGTTTTTCCCAACACGCCCTCATTTATTCGTTATCGAATTTATTCCATTTGGCTGTTACACTCTGTATAACCCAACATTGCTATTTGTTCGACAATTTTGATGCTCCGTACTATATACGATAGCGAAGGTACGAAAATAGCCTTTTGTGTGATTATTTCAGATAATCTATCGTTTGAAATTTCAATGTAGCCAAAGTGTTCGAAGATAATTAAAAATGTAATGAAAATGTCCAAATAATGTTCGATTAACAGATTGCTCCCAAGAAATAAGATTTTTTACGAACTAACCCTTTCACTGCTGAATTAGGAAACGGGACGACCAACTTGTGTGCTGAATTAGGAGTCTATAAACGTATAAAAAAGGTCATTGTTCACACAACAGCTTACGTACGTAAATATACATTTACCGCGCTCTGGGTAACGAAAAGTGTTACGTCTATATACTTTTTTAGCCATGTTACAATCATTTTTAGGGAAATTCACTAGTATTATTGGGGAAACATATATCATTCCGCTCACAAAAGTGAATTTTTATACAAATAGGAAGTTTTAGTTCGAAAACAATGAAGTGAAAAATATATTCGCGTGCGAAAAAAATTGAGTTACATTAATAGTCATACAGGAACTGAAGGATTATTACAAAAAGTCTATGAAAATTGATAACAAATAAGAAATAAAATTTGTACGAAAATTTACTGTGAAGAGAAGAAAATATTAGGTAGAAACAAAATATTGTGAGAGTGAATGATACTTTTCAGAACAAGGTACGACACGAAGCACAATACTACACTCTTCTGTGTGTATAAACCTTCAAGCTGTCATTTGTCGAAACTGGATATTCACTGAATCAGGAAGCTGCATTTGTAGGTCTTTCAGTAGCTTGCCAAATGATGTGGAAAGAAGTTTGATAATTCAAACTTCATTATCACCTGAAATGTGAAAATATTATTCGATTGCTTGAACCTATGTTATCTGACAGAAGAGTTTTTGTCTTTGTTGATGATGGTAGTATGAGTTTCGAAATTTGAATTATGGACTCCCACAAAAATCAGCTTTAGCTCCCTCTTTAGTTAATTTATATTTATGTGATATTACTTAAATTTCCCCAGAGAGATTCCTCCATGCAGATGACATGAATTATCCCAAAAAGTTTGAAACTCTGAACGTTACTTCTAGTAATGTTGTTCTGAAACGTAATTTCACTCCCGAATATCTTGGAGTACAATAGGATTGTTCCTTCAATTTCAAGATCCATCTCTAAATAATTTTCTTGAAAAACTAGCTGGTTCTCTATGGGGTGCTGACCCTACCATTCTTCGTACGGCAGCTTTCCCTCTGGTGTTTTCTGCTGATAAATATTGCCAAGATCTACTCCTCTACAGTGGTAACCAGTGCTTCCCAATTAGGGACCGCTCATATCCGTAAACGGGTAGCAGTATAAAGTCTTGGAATTTATATCATTCTCAACCGAATTTATTCCCAATCATTTATTTTATGCCGGGTTCTAAAATAACCAAATTGAAATCTCCTAAACCTTTAGGGATAATCAGTTTCTTCTTTATTCCAATAAAAGTATTGAAGAAATTTAATGTTCAGAACAAAACGTTTGTAAATGTTCTCAACAAAAGTTTAATCAGCGATCCTTCAGAAAGGCTCGTTGTTTTTTTTGCCTAGGAAAATTAGGTGCATTTCATCGATGTAGGACAATGCACGGTCGCCGTAATAGTTTCCTCTTCAAATGGAATTCGGTCGGAAGTCCAAGGTGAAAATGCGGGGACGAAGAAGAAAAAATAGATCATTTATTTTGATTGTTATTAATACATTGAGATCAGTTGAGATATAACCTATAAAACTCATGAACAATGAAGATAAGATTCAACAGTACACACATAATTGTCAAACCCTTTCGCACTCTGAAAAACTTCGGAAGATGTCCCCTCAAATGAGTATGTGGGCTAGAAACGAATAGAAAACTCGCTCTAGAGGTGACCCTTAAATCGTCCCTGCTTCAGCGTTTCTTGGTTTCTTGAACTCAATGAGACCCATAATATTCAACCGCTCCGAATAAGATGATCTATTTCTGCAGAATCCGTAGGGTAATCGTGTTGCTCTCCGATGAACTTTCTCCAATAGGTCGAAATGTCGTTGAAAGGTAGGGAACCAGGCAAGTCCAGCAAACTCAAGAATCGGTCTGACGTGGGTCGTAAACAATAAGGAGGCTGTTCAGGGACTTCAACCACGGAATGCTCTCTCGATGACGTACAATGTTTTCCAGCATTTCTTGTAACATTAAGTGTATATTGTATCACTTTACACTCATCGACATTGAGAGCATCCAATTCTCACACCACTCAAACACAAGATTCAGGTCAGCCTGAAGAATCATTGGATTACTGAGTGGACAGTTAGATCTTTGTGTCATCAGCATAACCAGCCACGACAGACTTCAACTTCAAGGACGGAGTTCTGACACATACAGGAGGAAGAGTAGAGGCTCCAAAATAGAACCCTGAGGCACTCCACTAGTTACTAGTCTTGGGGTCGAAAAATTATCCACCACCCTGACAGTCAACTCTCTACCCAACAGAAAGGCTTCAATCCACAGAAGAACATCGCCAGAGGTGCCCAGACTGCCCAACCTGAACAGCAACCGAAATTACCGACGCTGAAATCAAGGATGACGGCAGAATGTGTGAGTGAAGGGACTTCTGTTATATAATCACTAAAGGCAAAGCTAGTGAATTGTTACATCGGTGCAAAACAGCAGGAGATAATCCATCGCGTCCCGGAGATGAATCCTTGTGGGCAGACAAATGTGTCAACACAAAAATCCCGAGAGATCTCTCTATTGTCAATACTGGCATCAAATCTAGAAATTCTCAGCTGACGTAAAGGTCCTTCTGGCCCCTGGAAGAAGAAAGCCTAAAAATTATAACCAAATCTTCGGCAGAGTGGGTCTCGTCCCCTTTTATTTATGGGCTCGCCAAATCATGTGCCCAGATTATGGTTCTCTTATTTTCTCTCACCTGGTATTTTATCAATTGTTTCCAGAATCATCCTCCCTGTTTCTGGTAGGAAAGAGGTTTACCCTTAGGATACATAACATGCGAAGATAAAATATTAAGTAGTGCTTTTTCGAAAAACTGAATTTTTATACGAACTAATATTTCATTTTTATAAAGATCTCATAACAATTTTATTTTTTCCTTTTTCTCTGATTTTTTCTGATCTTTCCATGTTAGTTTGAAGTTGAGAAAAACCTCTAAACATTACACCAGGGATATCCCCTCTATGTCAGTATTGTTCACTGCTAGATTTGGGATGCTATCTGGCAACCTTCTTCCTCCAAAGATTACTGCAAATGACTTTTTTTCCGAAACTGTTTTTCCAGCAAGTTTGCTGTGGAGTCTAAGGTTTTTGACATTTCTTCGTATATTGTTTCTATATTATCTCCCGAGCACATCACAAATCGTTAGCGTATTGGACTATGAGAACATCTCTATTCACGTTTTTTGGTGAATCACTTGTGTAGAGGTTAAATAGTATGCTACTCAAGTTTGAATCTTGCAATATTGCGGAAAGAAAGGGCCCAACAATGTATCATCTTCGGGATTACAAACATAATGTTCTCCATTCTTTAATAGAGTTGAAATGATATCAATAAGATTTCGTGGTCTATTTACTCCTTCCAAATCTTATTTTAGTGTATTGATACTAATGTTATCATATGCGGCTTGAATGTCCAGAAAAGTATCCGTCACTATCATTTTTCACAAAAAAGGTTAACACTGACTTGATGCTAAGTTCAGTTCAGTTGCATCATTATTCACATTGACAGAGTTTGCGATCGTTAAATTAGCACTTCCTGAATGGGACACTTTATTCATTAGCTCCGTTATGATTTGTAGACTCGGTTCCGATTGTGAGTTATGCATTGTGTTTTTCTATTTTATAATTGCCTTCCATGATGTATTTTTTTCTTTGACTTTTAGGCTTTCACAGAATTTTGTGAAAGATGTAACTTTTTTTTTTTCATTATCATTACTTTCTCGACTCGTAAATAATAGGTTTCAAGGTAATTTTCCTCGGACGGATTTTTAATGTATGTTCTATGACTTCATCGTCCCATCATCAAGCTCTGAAATGATTCTTAACGTTCACACTTGTTTTATCGCTGTCTTCAATAACATCACTGAATTCACTGAAGTTCCGAACATTCGTGCTCATCAACTCAACCTCGATAAATTGATTGAATTGGTCCTAGTCCACACTGTCTGTGTCAAATTCACGACAAGGATGATATATCGTTACATATGGAATATTATTTAGTGCATTTATGTTTATTATAATCACTTTGTACTGGGTCAAAAAATACCTGCCAGTAACAACGATATTTTGTTCGTTTCCGTCATTCAAGATGATTAATTATTTCGCCTCTAAAAAGTCTTTTATCACTCTATCGTTTGTAGTAATCATCCCTGACATTCATTAACTCTATGCGCTGTAGTTCTCAATGATCAAGAAATTATCTCCTATCTGGCCGAGAATATGATTCATTATCTCCGTTTAAATCGTTAAATCTGGAGAATTATTTATATTAACGATCAATAAATTTTCAATTTTATCACTTGACATTGCATTCAAGACAATTTCTTCCAAAGTTTTCTTTTTTGATCTGGAGTTTATTGAATATATTAAATTATCTCGGTTTTTTTTGATCAATGGCGGGTCTTATTATGAAGAGTTCATTCCAATGATCTGTCGAGTGAATTTAGAAATTGATTTTTCTCATTTGAATAACGACTTGTTTTTTTGTGTCTTGTACATATGAATTGCGGGTTACAGTAGGTGGTAACTGGGATTGACTTATTGCCGATTGTATATTCGGTAACTGTTCGTTATCGCATCAACATCAAACTCTTATTTGATGACTTTTATTTTCGAGTGATATATCAGCTTCAAAATATGTGTAGTTAAAAAGTGCCATCAATTCCTCAATACTTTTTTGCCGTACGAATTCCTCGCAAGCTCTACCTGTTTCAATCCACAAAAGAGGCATTTGGGTTTGCTGTGAATCATTGTGTTTACCCCAGCATTCACTACACATAGCCTGACTATTACATATTACATAACTACTATTCTCAAGTATTCTGTTACTTCCACTATATTGAGATAAAGTATGACAGTAGAAGGAATGTTGGTTTTTCTGAATGTAAGGACACAGTATTTTGATTTCAAATACGTGGGTTAATTTTCAGACCTATTATATATTTTTCTTTTTGGCCATTTAACTCTTGAGATTTTGCAGAGGGAATTTTGCGTTTTTAATGATTTCACCCTTATCAATGCTGACATCACTGTCAGAAATCTCCCATTGATACTAGGTATGTAGGTGGGTGCTATATGCACGTCAAAATCTTCAAATGTGATAGCTTCCTTGTAGTTGCCGAATTCTATTTCCTTCTTATTTCTACATTTTCTCCTCATATTCTTGATATTTGAGTCAAAATACCCTTTTTTATAAACAAATTCACCCTATTTCAACAATTACATTAGTCATACTGCCTATTCTTTCCTTAATGTGAACAGAAAAACCCTGGAAATTTTCACAAGGGTTTATTATTTTCAGTTAAATGACCCAATATCATTGTTATCCTTGATAAAACCTATACAGCGTGCCAAACAAGTAACGTAATTCGTCAATAATGCTTGAACGAATAATTATTAAGGAATATCTTCGCACCCGTCGATTTTGATTTCAAAACCAATTTATCCTGGACTTTTTTTAATTCGATATTTCTCACCCCACTACTTGAATTTTTCCATGAATAAATGGATTGTTATACATCAAATGAAAGGTAATTTGATGTGGCTTGAAGTAGAATTGGGTGTGCCGTTTTTTAATGAAAAATTAGGAAACAATTCATAATTTGTGATTCGAGAGTACTGTATTCAGACCATTATTATGAATTGTTATTATGAACTCATGGATTTGTTATTCAAATTGAAGTGATAATTACTTTACGGAAATTCGGTGGTAAGTTCTCGAGAAATATTATTTGTTTCCCTACAATCGCCAATTTTGAGTCCTAAGCGTACACTGCTCCTGCTGAAAAACTTGGAGGATCAATATCGAGCGACATACGATTTTTCTACCAAGTTCATGGATTTTGGTTCAGTACTTCTAGAAAAAAGTCCCGGACAACAGACTGCGGACTGACGAATTTTTTCATTACTTCATTCGAATCTACATACTTGTAAACTGCAAAATTTCCAGGAAGGGTAATTTTTTTTGGTCGATCACTGAGGTTTATTATTTGAATTTATCGAATAATAATCCAAAAAACTAGGATCACTTGGCAAATGAAAGTAAACAAGTTTTTCCATGTGTGAGTGATCGACCAAGAAAAAATTACCCTTCCTGGAAATTTTGCAGTTTACAAGTATGTAGATTCGAATGAAGTCATGAAAAAATTCGTCCGTCCGCACTCTGTTGTCCGGGGCTTTTCTCTAGAAGTACTGAACCAAATTCCATGAACTTGGTAGAAAAATCGTATGTCGCTCGATATTGATCCTCCAAGTTTTTCAGCAGGAGCATACGCTTAGGACTCAAAATTGGCGATTGTAGGGAAACAAATAATATTTCTCGAGAACTTACCACCGAATTTTCGTAAAACTCTCAACGTTGATTACTGTTGCAAAACTCAATCTAAAAAGTTTCGCCCGGATGATTTCTGACCAGCGTTCCTTGAGTTAAAAAGAAAAACGCTGCAAATTTCCAATAATCCTGAAAATGAATCACCGCATTCGATTTTAAGATTGTGATTCATAATCGGTTTAATTTTCATCATATATCTTAATGTGGATGAAAAGATTGATTATCAAATTTTCTACACTTAACGAGAAATTTTCAATGGATTCGTTTATTATTTCATGAACACAATGTGCAAATGCCTCAACGATGAACAATTTCATGAGAGTAAGTATTTCAAATTGAATATTTTTGGGTCTTTTCTCCAAATATCTGAAACATAACTACTAAAAATCGGATAAAATTATTATTTATAGAAATCACCCTGCGGATTTCGTGATACAAGATTAAATTTCTTCCTGGGGCCCATTTATATCTCAAAAACAACTTATATATTATTCAAAAATCATTGGTTCTTCACAACACAAAAACCAATTCCATGGAAAAATTAATTTCGAATATTGTGTTACTGAATTTCACTTTTACATGTCGAGAATTTGATACTGAGGGTAGGAGCATTAATTACACTTAGGCATGATTCAACTTTGGAGAGTTCCAATTTCTCGAGCAAGGTAGGAATTGGAATAACGAATGAAACTAAACAGTTCAAGGAATAAGGGATTGCTCGCCAATGTTGAAGTTTTCTGAATGAATATCCCGAAATGCAAGAGGCTTGAAACGGCTGCTCGCATTTCGGAACTCTCTTCAGAAAAACTTTGAATCCTGCTTTAATATTTACTAGCCGATATTGGCGGACAATCTTAAGAATTGTTTTATTATTTCGCTGAAAAATTCGTACTAATGTATAGCTTAATAGCTGGGAAAATAATGAAGCTTTGTGTAAAATTTACAGCGTTTTTGAATGGGATATACTGTGTGTTAAGTTTGTTATTTCGGCAATTATCTCCAGGTCTCAATTTTCGGCCTTTTGGCAATGTTATCCACTCATTTCTTACTCTAACCCTGCCATATCCGCCCGAAAAACTCATTATGACCTAAGCTTTTCAAAGTGCTCTGTGCTTTGGGAGTCAAACAATCAGAAACCCTGGAGCCTTCCGGTCCCGGGCTGATTATACTCCTTATGCTTATTCGTTAATGAATTTTTAGTTTATTACACTCACCACTCAGGAAAAGGAACAAATTATGCACCATCTCTCAGAATCAAAGAACTCTACTTTCAGGGTTGACAAATTGGATATAACCTTCCAAGTTAAGATCAGAAACGCAAATCCTAACCGCAGCAGCAGTATAACTTGGTTTGTAGACTTGAAGACCTTATCAGCTCTAGTTTGAGGCCATCACCAGCTCAGGGGCGCATCCACAAAAAAGGATATTTCCCGAATTTTATCAGATTTCATAACATTCAACATCGGATATCCCTGGAACGATGCGCTTGGAGGAAATTTCTTAAGAATAATTAAGTATTTCGAAACGAGTTAAGATTCATTTTATGAATTGAGATAAACTCTGTTTGCATTTTTTATGCTTATTTATTATGGTTGTATGAATCAGCAAGTCCATAACTAATGAACTCTCCGAACTAGGATAAAAACAATCACATTACATGTGTCATAGTTATGAAAAACTTCAAACAAAACTCATTCAATTCGGAGTGGTAATATCAAAGCTACGAAAAAGGACTGATTTCTTGTAAATTTCAACAGCCTGTGTGAATGATAAATAAAAAAAATACATTTGAAGAGAATAATCTATGGTTAAAATTAATGTACAATGCGGAGACTCACCCTTTTATATGTTCATATTGAGTTCAGTGAGAATGGCAGAGTAGACGACCAGCAAATTTTTCATTCAATTCCATTTTTTGTGCGAAATAGCGTGCTATCGTTTTTCCGAATGCATTTAATTTTTTCCGGAAATGGTCGCGAGCAACTAGGTCTGACTCAATGATTATATCCGGTTGGTAGTAGGCACGATTACTGTCGTACCGAGAATCCTATCGACTTGAGACTTTCAGGGTAGGGTTGCATTTTAAAAAGCGACGAAGTTCGTTAATGGCCGAAATCGGCCAAATGGTCTCGGAGATATTTCCCAAATATTTCAGGAACGTCTGAAGCGAGTTGATTGTAACTTTAAAGATGAGTGAAACCTAATGACGTGCAATGTCCTGCAAAAATTTGTTATGATCATACTGTCAGTAAATTAACACGTTTACTGCGACCTGTAAACAGTTGAGGAGTATTGCATATTTATTATTTTTTCCTGGTAATAAACGTGTGTGCGTATTTAGGCACTCCTAAAACAAGGATCTATAATATTTGCTAACGGGAATGTTTAGGTCGAAAATGACGAAATTCATGTTAGCGGTGTTGCCAGATTCTGAAATCTTCTGGCAGAGGATATGCAGAAATCGACGACAATGTTCGCCAGGTTATTTTTTTTGTCCAACATGTCCTGGATACTACTGAACTTTTTTTTTATTCTGCTTATTCATAATTCTCGTATAGTGAAAATCTGGCATTTATATGTTACTGAATTATACAATAACTGAAGAAAAAGCTACTCAGTGCTTGCTTTTTTCTGCCCAGAAGAGGAACTAACAGAATTGAATAAGTAAACTAAATTTGTAATTCAGTTCGATGATCCCCTGTGCTGCACAGCACGCTGAATGCATGTTCGGCGGTGCCCATAGGTTTATTACTGTTTTCTAAACGATTTACATAATTTGGAATATTAAATATTTCATTGCTGGTCGGTTAGATGGAGCTTCAAGGAAATATACATACGTATATACTGTGACTCGCCTCCGGGGTATGTACCGCACATAATTTGAAAAAGCAAAATCTATAACAGCATTGCACGTGTTGGGAAAATGTTTTTCCAGAATTTTTTTTGAGAAGATTCCTTGAAATAAAAACACAATACTGAAAAATATTCATTGGTTTTTCATTTTGTAACCTTACAATATGTTCGGCTCGGACGCTCAGAGTACTTAACTAATTTTCATTCAACAAACTAGTGGCATTACGGAGGCTAAAATTAAGCCAACGAGCCCCAAAAATTATGTTGATAGAAATATGATTTCACCCGGAAAAATTTTTTTTCTTCAAAACATTTTGGTGGGTATCGAATTCACTTCACTTTCGGAAAGAAGGATCACGTTTTCTCTCGACTCCCGAGTATGAATTGGATTTATTCTGATTATGTTAATGTCTGTTACCAAGCAATGGTACTTCATCGAACTTGATCCTTTTGCCCGAATGTGAAAATTCCCATTATTTTTGAAAAATTTTTTGTTTGTTGATTGGTTTATATTACATTCAGGGTGCCCATTAGCAGGTATCGATAGATTTACCTAAAATTTCAAATGGACCTGATTCCAAAATCATTCAACTGATTTCACCCATCCACGAACTCAACCGAGATATTCAGATTCTTAATATAACGACGGACAGACAAAATTGAATTCGACCACGAAATCTCCTTGACAAAAATTTCCAGATCAAGCTTGTAAAAACAAGCTGTTACTATAGATTTTCAGTGCTACTAGAGAACTGACAAAAATCGTTTATTCGGTAAGGTTTTGAAATAGCTTGAGTTCTCTAATTTAAATTGATTAATTATCACTTCGGCATGTTGTTCTACCGTTCCGCGTTTCATACTTGCATTTACTCAAGAGTACCCATTTGCTGTTTTCTCGAAGTTCCTCAAGAATAAACGTCCAACCACATTGTGAAATACTTCGAAAATATTATATATTTTCTGGCTGAAACTTCGGTTTTCAGCGGGAAAACATATCACACATGCAGAAGAGCACCTGGTTAATTATCTAGTTGACTTTTTGAATACAGGACGTATTGTTTGTCATATTATATCGTTCGTTGATTTGACAAAGGCTTTTGACTGTGTTCCTTGTAACAAGCTACTCGAGAAGTTAGGGATGTGAGGGTTTCACGAAATATCGACCGAATTGATCCGTTTTTTTTGGAGAATAGACTACAGATATCCCTCGCAAATGGCTAGTGCTCAGAAGTGAGGAGTATAGCTTCCATTTTCGGACCGGAATCTTTTCTTGGATCACTGTTCTTTCTAGTGTCCGTTAAAATTTTTTCGGAATAGGTGCCTGCAGCAGACCCCATACTTTTGTTGATTACACCACATTCTTGCTCCAGGGTTCCAACTAGGATGACTCGTTGTGAATGTCACAGGATATCCGCTAGAGATGTTTCTGGTGGTTTTCTTCAAATGGACTCTTCATAAATGAGCAAATATGTGAGGAGCTCCTGTTTAGTCTGAAGAGGGTCGAGGGGGATTCGGGTATGATGGCTTCGGTTGAGTTCCTTGGAGTTCGTCTGTATTTCTCATTGACTTCATATCGATGAACCTGTCTCAAGGCTGAGCAGCAATGTGTTGGCTCTGATAGGTCTGTCCGCTTATTTCTGGAGATGTTCCCAGAAGTGCACACTCCGCTGTATTACTATGGGGAAATAGCTCCCGCTTTAACAAAGTGTTCCGTTTGCAGAGGAGTGTGGTCAGAACTCTGGGTGGACTAAGATATCATGATTTCTGTAGGGAAGCGTACAAAGTTCTGGGCTTAGGGAATTTTCCTTCGATTTGCCTTCTGGAAAGCCTTATATACCTTCCCTCTAATTAACACCAATTGTTTCAAAAGTGAAATGTTCAGTCCTATGAAACACGAGGAAAATCACTTATTTGTAAGGAATTTCTTGTACTCAACAGCAGGGTAAATTCTACAGCGCTCAACCCTGTACAATTAATTTCCTGGTTTGGTTGAAACTTTACCAAAAAGACAGTTCGAAATAAAACGGACCTCATATTCAGAAACAGAGCGTTATATTCAATTGTCGAATTCATCTCAGTCGCAGTAGATGACTCAAAGTTTATTTCGTAATTCAGTGACAGCATAATATACCAGGGAAACGTATAAAATATGAAATTAAAATTCTCAATATCATAGTCATAATGATTTTCAGCTAGCGAAGTGAAAACTCTCTATTTGATTGGTGTGTGTAAAG
Source organism: Myrrha octodecimguttata (assembly GCA_958510865.1). Taxonomy (NCBI): domain Eukaryota; kingdom Metazoa; phylum Arthropoda; class Insecta; order Coleoptera; family Coccinellidae; genus Myrrha; species Myrrha octodecimguttata. The sequence goes on along the minus strand of OY294058.1, from coordinate 14,331,273 downwards.
ATTCACGTGACTCACCCTGTATATCTAAGAAATTCCATCCAGGAGAAATTTATTCAGTTCTTCAAATCACTGATTTACATTTTTTTGTCGAATCAACTTGCAATAATAATGAATTGACATGAAAAATAGTAAATGAATTCCTGTACAGAAAAGTTCACGAAATGATACAACATGAAAAAAAAATGTCAGACGGGTAACATCGCTGACCAAATGATAGTTATTAACGATTAAGCATATTCTTTTCAGCGTTTGATATGAAACTATTGACCTGAAAATATTCTTTCATCCCTCCTCTTGTTATGATGGCGATCTCCATCACAACCAACCCTGAAATTCTCAGAACAGTCCATCAATTGAACCATTATCGCCCCAGTCGAACCCAAAGGGCCATTTCAATAACAATTCCAGACGAGTTGGCGTGATTACCTTCTGGACTGCCTCAATTTTTTCATGGTATTTACGAGTTTCCTCCAGAGAATTAGCCCATAACGATTATGTCGACTAAATGCGAATTCAGCCGCTTTAATGTAGCGAATTCAGGGGTTGATCGTTGTAGTTTATAAACACGTAGTTCAGGCCGCAATTAACTCTTGAATAAAACAACCGGATCGTTGGCTCAATTAAAAGGGTTAGTTGGGATAATAATTTTTGAGTCTCGTCCTTAAATTATCAGCGGGAATATTCGGAATGGGAGTTTGGGAGGGTTGTGGTCGCTCTTTTGTTCAATTTCTAGCTGTTAGGATGGTGGAATTATCGTACAGTTATATCTATGTCGCGCTTGGGGTCGATGTTAAAATATAGGCATCTCACTTATTGCTGGTAAGTAAAATGTCCAATATTGATTTGAAGCGAGTTATATGATATGCGCTGGATCGAGAGAACTACCATTTCGCAGATTTTTTCCTTCACTGGGGTTAAGTTAACTCAACTATTCCAATTAAACGAACACTAACAAAAAACAGCTGCGAAGAGCTAAAATTCATGGAATTTCATTCTGGCGTGCAATTACCTTCAGAAGATGAGAATAATGGTGGTCCAGTTATTGATAAGTGGCATAAGTAAACCGAGATGAATTTGAGGTTATAACTGTAACTACAAAGAATCATTCAAAGTTGAAATTTTAGAGCATTGTATCTATTCGATGAGGTGTACTGCAGAAGAAACTATGATAGAACGATACTCATCAAAATGACCTAGTATCTATAGTAAATTGGATACTGCGGGAGATCTCTCCTAGTATCTCTCTTTTCTCTCTGAAATAAATAACACGGAGGACAAAAAATTTTATGGATTTCTTAAGGAAAACCCTCTGCCAGGAAAACTGGTAAAGGTTCTGAGGTTTTCATGCAGCGATCATAAATGAAAACACAGTGGATAATAGGGAATCTTAAATCGGGCATAATGTACATGATTAGATGCAATTGTTTGCTTACTATTCTATGTTGAGGGGATATGAGGATTCTTGATAAATGAAGCTCTGGTTTGTCTCCCCATCGCTTACCCTTAAACTGCCCTGGCATACTACAGTGGGTCTGCTGGACATCGTTTCAATTTCGATGTTGTTGATATACTATGCAGACATTCTCAACTCAATGATACATAAGATCATACTTATCAAAATATACGATTTTTAAGATTTTTCTTCCTCAGTTCTCATTTCCAATATCTGAAACAGAATTACTGAAAATTTAATAAAATTGTTTTTCCATAAAAACACCCTTGTGGATGGCCCGATTTAACTATTCGTCAAGGGCAATAATAATATTTTGGAAAAATCACAGCAACATAGACTCATTTAGTTTGAGATTGTTTCAATTCTACCTCAAATGAATTCAGACAAATGGGGTCTATTTCTACAGAACAATGAGCAATACTACTCTCTCCATTCAACACAATGCAACAGAACCCCTCTCATTTCTCTCTTTAGATTTTCTGATTCCAACATAAGTTTTCTTTTGTTGTGCCAATCTATCATGTGATTCCTGATTGTCGAATATACATGGTTCGCATGGGTATCTTTTCTAATGATACTTATTCTGAAAGTATTTTGATATTTTTTAAATGAAACATCCAAAAATTTAAGTTTATCATCCTTTTTGCGCGAATTACGTTTTAGAGAGCTTAAACCGTGTTTTTAAAAACTGTGTTTATTGATACAGGAATAATTGGATGTGAGATATTTGTTAACTATGAATATACTATCAGAACTGACTAACTACATTGCATATGTTCTATTTATTACATCGGTTGAACAGATAAAAAGATGTTGCGGTAGCACTTCCCACGGGTACGTTGGGATACCGCTGATACATATGGAATTGTAACTCCTCCATCCTAAGAAAAAGCTTTACGGTGCGAAAAATAAAGCCTGGCGTTGTTCGGTAGTCTCAGCCTCACGTACCATGCTTCCTGCTTGGTGTTTGATTTCCCAAGATTTCTTCAATTTTATGAAACAGAAATAAATGAAAATTGTTTTCAGTAAAATGTAGATAAGGCCAATCAAGTTTCCGTGAAAATTATTGGTTTTGTACTGATCTCCAATCAGTGGATGAATTTCTTCTTGTTTTTTCTTCAGGATGTGGATTTGATCAAGTGGAACATCTCGAAGTTGAATTTTGAATATATCGGAAGTTGTAGTATTGAACCCATCAGTGATTTTTGGCAAAAACATCGGTTGACTCTTGAGTACCTCTTTGTTGTTGAAATATTTTTCTTCTTTGGTTTGGAAATCCCTTTGGCACCTAGATCAAATAAGTTCCCTTAAGCTCCGTGAAATCGCTTCTATTGCAAATGGTCTGGATTTTCGTACTGTTCGGGAATATGGCGATGAATTTGCTATTGTCTATTCTCTGGATGAGATTTTTGCTGGTAAACACCGGATATCTTTGACATGTTCCAGAAGTTTTCTTCAGTTGAAATAGTTTAAAAACACAATCATTGCTTTTTGATTCTTGAATTAATTCATTGCCATGGCAATAGAAAATCGAATGCATATCCATACAAGGTGAAGAGCTATACTGATACGATATATTATTCATTGTCAGAAAGGAATTCTTCGGAATAATTATGGTATTATGAATTGTTGGGATCGAGAAAAGGTGATGATGAGAAAACATTTGTGAATGAACTATAGGAAAGTGTGAAATAAATACAATTCTAGATTCTATCAAATATGCATCAATTTTAATCAACTCATAATTATTATGATACTGGTTTTCATCTGTCAATATTAAATTTTCTTGGGAATCTTTTTCTGAAACTACGTTAATAATAGATTTCAACTGTGAAAATCTTATAACACTTCGATGTAAAGTTTTCAATTTAGAAAAACTTATGGCATTTTCAATCTCATCAATGATTTGCATGACTATATTTATAGATGCGCCAATCTGTTCCATGATATTTGTAATTCTCATGTAAAAATAGAAGTTATCATATAGCCTGGTGAAATTTCCAGAGATTACTTCTAACTGGAAAACAATAGTATGTTGATTTTGCTTAAGTACGGATACAGTTTCGTTGAATTTTTCAATAATATTTCCTGTTAGGGATATATCATTATTCAGATTTTTCATAATATCCTTCTGATTCGTTTGGAGCTGTCTGATTGCTGTTTAATATTGAATTGCATCATTTGCATCTAAGTTGCCTGAAATGCTTTTGATGACGGTTTCTAAACCATCTATCAAACCACGTCTTGATCTTACTGGAGTGATTAAACCTTTTGATTTTTGCTCTGCCAAATCTAACTGATGACCATAGAATTTTTCGTGATTTTCTAATTCTTTACGGAAAGTACTCTTTGTTTTATTCAGTAATGTTTTTGATGCATGGAGATATAAATGAACGAAATCATGAAATTTGAGTCTGATTTTTGCATTGCCAAGATGAATTGGAAGAATTCCTGGACTGTCCTGGAGGCTAATTATTTTCATTTCCTGACCTGCTGTGAGAAGCACTAGGAGCCTGCAAAATTTATTTTGTTTTAATTTTCCGCTTGTTTAGATTTTGCTTATGCAAGGTTTTTTCAGTCAGTATTTTGATATATTCATTACAAACTACTTTTTCTTTAGAGAATTTTGGTGAGAGTTTATTCCTAATATTCGATATTATTTCACAATAAGCCGTAGAACCAGCTTTGTATGGAAGGGGTAAGGGAATCATTTTTTCATTTAGATTAATATTGATGGGGTCTTGTGAATTTAAATGACCGTTAATAATATCAATCCGTTTTTTGCTTTGTTGAAGAATGAATCGAATTGTTATATCCGAAAATTGTATAAGGCATAAGATTTTCAATATTTAGACTTTGTTTGTCCTTACTCATTAATATACGTAAGTGCTCTATATTAAAACAAATAAAAACACTTGACTACGTTCACAATTTTTAATTTAAAATATCTTGTTGACATGCATGTTTCGGGTTTTACCCCATTATCAAAACTGAAACGAAAATACATGGGACTACACAAATATACATCACATTACAGATGTTAACACCGGAGATGAGCGTAACTCCAATTGATCATTAACAATTGGTAGTTTTTGTTTATGTGCCGATGATATTTCTAAAATTTCTAGAAGGTCTAGTCTTTTTCCTTTCTCTCCTTCATGCAAGATTGTTGTTTTATTAAAATCTATAAAGTGGTTGCAAGTTATACAATGTGTGGAGAAGCCAGTTGTGGATTTGTTTTGAAGAATTGACTTCTTATGTTCTTCCACTCTGACTTGGAGAGAACGACCGGTCTGACCGATATAAAATGCAGGGCATTCGTTACAGAAAAGTTCATATACACCACTCTTTTCTGAATGATTCAGTCGATCCTTACCACTAGAAAACATTGATCTTAAGTTCTTCTTATTTGTACATATAATATCAATATTATTTTGTCTTAACCTATTACAAATTTTGTCGCTTACTTGCGGAATATAGTTGACATATACAAATTTCTTTAATTGGTTTTCGAAAGGACCTGGGTAAATACTTCTTAACAGTCTATCGTATTGTTTTCTATCAGGGGAGAAGCCATTGTTCTTCGCTAATAATTTTAACACTCCAACTTCTTTTTTGAAATTATCATCTGACAATGGAGTTGAAATTAATCTATTTACAAGGGAATGGAACGCTGACATTTTAATTCGATATGGATGTGAACTACTGTTATGTATCAGAGTGTCAGAAAAAGTGGGTTTTCTGTATATATCGAATTCAAGATGGTCATCTACCCTTTTGATTTGAATATCTAAAAAATTAAGTGATTTATTGTCATTCTCTATTTCCAAAGTGAATTGAACAGAACTATAAAATAAATTGATCAATCGTAGGAAAGATTTTAGTTCAGAAGCTGAGCCAGTCCAAATACAAAAAACGTCATCTACGTATCGCTTCCAGTATAGTACAAATACAGTCAGATCAATATATTCTGAGGAAAATATCTTCTTTTCCAAAGATGTCATGAATACTTCACTGAGTAATTGTGATGAAGGAGAACCCATTGGTAGACCATTCACTTGTTGATAGCATTATTGTTGAATTTAAAATAACTTTGTCCAAGGCATATTTCGAGTAGTCCAGGTCCTTTCGAAAACCAATTAAAGAAATTTGTATATGTCAACTATATTCCGCAAGTAAGCGACAAAATTTGTAATAGGTTAAGACAAAATAATATTGATATTATATGTACAAATAAGAAGAACTTAAGATCAATGTTTTCTAGTGGTAAGGATCGACTGAATCATTCAGAAAAGAGTGGTGTATATAAACTTTTCTGTAACGAATGCCCTGCATTTTATATCGGTCAGACCGGTCGTTCTCTCCAAGTCAGAGTGGAAGAACATAAGAAGTCAATTCTTCAAAACAAATCCACAACTGGCTTCTCCACACATTGTATAACTTGCAACCACTTTATAGATTTTAATAAAACAACAATCTTGCATGAAGGAGAGAAAGGAAAAGGACTAGACCTTCTAGAAATTTTAGAAATATCATCGGCACATAAACAAAAACTACCAATTGTTAATGATCAATTGGAGTTCCGCTTATCTCCGGTGTTAACATCTGTAATGTGATGTATATTTGTGTAGTCCCATGTGGTTTCGTTTCAGTTGTTGATAATGGGGTAAAACCCGAAACATGCATGTCAACAAGATATTTTAAATTAAAAATTGTGAACGTAGTCAAGTGTTTTTATTTGTTTTAATATTAATTACGATGTTTCACCAAGTGTTGAGCGAGCAATCAATTTCAGTTATAAAGAATGCAAACATTTCGAGACTCGCCGTATATTATAGGAAGGTACTCTTGAAGATCAGAAGATGTAACAACCACCTCTGGTTTAATAAACAATGTTTATTGAATAATATCAAACCCAAATACATGAAGATCGGTTGTAAACACAGTTCGCCCCAGGCCAAATCCGCAGTAAATATAGCCATCAAAACTTGGATCAAGTTGGAAATGAAAAAGTGGTATAAGATAAGAGACAACAACAAACTTCACCTGAAAGTTATACACAGTGAATTGTCATATCGAACTAGCCCTGCTGAATTCGATCAGTTGGATTTTACCATCAGAGAAGAGGTAAGGATTTTAGGACATACTCAATATGTGAATCAACTCAAGAAGCTAAAAACACTTATGAATAGCGTGAATAGAAGTGAGCATGATACGTTGAAGTGCGTGAGTGAAGCTAATATCAAATTTCACAGAAAAGTGGAGAATTTCACAGATGTTCAATTCGAAGAAGCGGAAATGAAATTATTGGAAAAAGGTTTGAAATATTGCCCAAAAGCATACAATACTAAAGACCTAAAACAACTTGCAGTCAATGCAGAAATAGCTCTAAGTAGAGTTGAGTCCCCTGAGAATCAAAATTTCGAAAAATCATTATGTGCTAGAATAATCTCCCAAGCTTCTATTGTAAATAATAAAAATGAAATTAGAGTTCTGAAACAAATCAAGGAAAAAGCTTCACAAAATGACTTAATTATAACTAAAGCTGACAAAGGCAATACAGTTACGATTTTGAACAAAAATGATTATTTGACGAAAACTGAAAATTTATTGATCTCCGATCATTTCATAGAACTAAAAGCTGACCCCACATCAAAATTTCAAGCTGCTGTCAAGAAGACTATTAAGAACTGCCCTAGCTTATTATCTCAATTGAGGGTTTCATTGACCATTATGAATCCAAGAATACCTTTATTGTACGCTCTACCAAAAATACATAAAGAGAATTGTCCGATGAGGCCCATTGTTTCATACACAAATGCACCAGCATCAAAACTATGTAAACATCTCAATTCAATTTTGCCAAGTATGATTCAACATAGCCCAATGTATTCTATCAAAAATACTATCCAGTTAACAGATGAATTAAAGACACTTAAAGTTCCCTCAAATGCTATATTAGTTTCATTCGATGTAGTGAATTTATTTCCATCAATACCAACTGCAGAAATCAAAGATTTGGTCAGCCAACAACTTCACGATAACCTTTCACTTACTACAGAAATAAAAGAAGAGACAATGAGACTACTCGAAATATGCCTTGGACAAAGTTATTTTAAATTCAACAATAAATGCTATCAACAAGTGAATGGTCTACCAATGGGTTCTCCTTCATCACAATTACTCAGTGAAGTATTCATGACATCTTTGGAAAAGAAGATATTTTCCTCAGAATATATTGATCTGACTGTATTTGTACTATACTGGAAGCGATACGTAGATGACGTTTTTTGTATTTGGACTGGCTCAGCTTCTGAACTAAAATCTTTCCTACGATTGATCAATTCATTTTATAGTTCTGTTCAATTCACTTTGGAAATAGAGAATGACAATAAATCACTTAATTTTTTAGATATTCAAATCAAAAGGGTAGATGACCATCTTGAATTTGATATATACAGAAAACCCACTTTTTCTGACACTCTGATACATAACAGTAGTTCACATCCATATCGAATTAAAATGTCAGCGTTCCATTCCCTTGTAAATAGATTAATTTCAACTCCATTGTCAGATGATAATTTCAAAAAAGAAGTTGGAGTGTTAAAATTATTAGCGAAGAACAATGGCTTCTCCCCTGATATAATAGATAAATTTATATTTAGAAAACAATACGATAGACTGTTAAGAAGTATTTACGCAGGTCCTTTCGAAAACCAATTAAAGAAATTTGTATATGTCAACTATATTCCGCAAGTAAGCGACAAAATTTGTAATAGGTTAAGACAAAATAATATTGATATTATATGTACAAATAAGAAGAACTTAAGATCAATGTTTTCTAGTGGTAAGGATCGACTGAATCATTCAGAAAAGAGTGGTGTATATAAACTTTTCTGTAACGAATGCCCTGCATTTTATATCGGTCAGACCGGTCGTTCTCTCCAAGTCAGAGTGGAAGAACATAAGAAGTCAATTCTTCAAAACAAATCCACAACTGGCTTCTCCACACATTGTATAACTTGCAACCACTTTATAGATTTTAATAAAACAACAATCTTGCATGAAGGAGAGAAAGGAAAAAGACTAGACCTTCTAGAAATTTTAGAAATATCATCGGCACATAAACAAAAACTACCAATTGTTAATGATCAATTGGAGTTCCGCTTATCTCCGGTGTTAACATCTGTAATGTGATGTATATTTGTGTAGTCCCATGTATTTTCGTTTCAGTTTTGATAATGGGGTAAAACCCGAAACATGCATGTCAACAAGATATTTTAAATTAAAAATTGTGAACGTAGTCAAGTGTTTTTATTTGTTTTAATATTAATTACGATGTTTCACCAAGTGTTGAGCGAGCAATCAATTTCAGTTAAGTGCTCTATTAGCGAAGAATGTAATCGTTCGATTAATCCATTCGATTGAGAATTTTTAACCGTAACGAAATGTGGTGTTATCTGATGGACCTTCAAAAATTCAATAACTACACCATTTTTGAATTCCGTTCCGTTATCCACTACGATTGTTGATGGTGCTCCATGATGTGTCATGAAAATTAAAAGTGATTTAACAATTTCAATTCCTGTTAATGAAAGTAAGGGATATGCCTGTGCATATATGGAAAATGCGTCTATAATTGTGAGGAATTTTTTATTTTGAGCTTGAAAAGTATCTATATGAATAATTTCGAATGGTTTAAAAGGTGTAGGCGTCAACATTAATTTTAATTTGTTTCGGGGGATCTCTATCGTATTTGTTAATTTGGCATAATTCGCAATTATTAATATACTCTGTTACATCACCTTGGATGCTTGGCCAGTAATAAGTTCTTCTTGTTCTAGAAATTGTCTCGGCAATTCCCCTGTGTTTTGTTTTTGTTTCATGCATGAATTGAATGGTTAAGACTTGTTGATCTTTATCAATAATATCTTCCGAAATGGTATTACATTTAACAAGTTTGAAAGCGACTTGCTTGAAAGTTTTTCTCAGAATCTCGCAAATTTCTTGATAGTATTGATCCTGTTCGAAATGTAATGCATACAAGATATTCGGCCGGATATAGGTTTTGAAAAATTCTACAATTCCTTCATTTAACCCATTGGTGGAAATTTGAACCAAAATTCTTTGTTTGTTTGGAAAATTTTTTTCTACTTTTACTCCTGTTGGAGAATGATGTACATAGTCAAATATAACTTGGTTGTCAAAAACATTGAGAGTTTTCTCCGAAATAGGAATTTCTTGTATCGGGTTCTCATGATTCGAATGTACAGTGTTATCATCTGAAATATTGTGATCTATAATTTCCTCCGAATTTCCTGATATTTCCAAATTTTTTTCTTGAAAATGAAAGATGATTATTTGTATATCGCAATTCGCAAAAATGAATTTAATCATGTTGAAAATGTTGTTCCAATCTAATTGATTCAGACCACACGATATTTTAGGAAGGGCTAAATAATTTTCCCCATTTTGTTCACAAGATTTTCTGAGATTAAGAAGTGCATTGAATACTGTTTCGTACTTAGGCTTAAGATAACTAAGTTCTTCTGTTATGAGATAATAAATTTTGCGGTCTTTACTTTCGAGAGAAGCAACTTCGCCCAAATCTCTATTTTGAGATTTAAGTTTGTTTACTTGACCAAATTTCGGTTTGAAATTAGGTGCAATTCCATCATTCATATGAAAATCTTTGGATACACAGTGGGCAAAAGAATAATTTAAAGGGACGTCAAATAAATTACCGTTTTTTTTTCTATGTAAGAGGGATATTTTATTTTATTCAATTCGTGAAGTTCCAAAAAATGTTCGTAATAATATTTTGTACTTGATTCGACACTTTTAATTTCTGATTCATCCAGATTTACCATCATAGATTCTGAGTCTGTGATCCGTTATAATTTTGAATTTTCTTCCATAAATATAAGGTCTAAAATACTTTGTTGCCCATACGATTGCAAGTAGCTCTTTTTCGATAGTACTGTAATTTTGTTCACTGTCATTGAGTGTTCTAGATGCGTACGAAATAGGTTTATCATTTCCAATTTTTCCTTCTGATAGGACAGCACCAATTGCAAAATTTCTGGCATCTGTTGTGAGAATAAATTCTTTTGTAAAATCAGGGTACTGAAGAATGGGTTCATTTACTAATACATTTTTACAATATACGAAACAATTTATAAACTGTGGGGTGTGTACAATTTTTGCTCCTGTCTTTAGACAAGCCGTTACTGGTTTAGTGATTCTAGTGAAATCTTTGATGAATTTTCTATAATAGCCTGAGAGACCTGAAACCCCATTATCTCTTTAGTTGTTTTTGGTAAAGGATATTATTTTACTGCAACAATTTTGTCTGAGTTAGGCTTGACTCCATCGGGGGCACTATGTGTGCTATTTCTTTTTTTAAAAATTCGAATTTATCTATTTGAATTTTGAAATTTGCCTCTCTAAGCCGCTAAAAGACCGTTTTCAAATTAACTAGGTGTTCCTGAAGGGGGATTTAAAATACACTTATATCATCCAGATAAACTAAACAAATTACGTTCAATAAGCCTCTTAACATTTTGCTCATTACCCTCTGGAATGTCGAACATGCGTTTTTTAAGCCAAATGCCATTCTGACAAATTCATAATGGCCATTTTCAACAGTGAAAGCTGTTTTTGGAATATCTTTAGGATTCATCTCGATTTGATGGAAGCCACTGGCCAAATCTATAGTTGAAAAATATTGACATTTTCCAAGTTTGTCCAGTACGTCCGTGATGTTAGGTAACGGGTATTCATCGTCGATAGTTTTTTCGTTTAATTTTCGAAAATCTACTACGATTCTCCACTTTTTTTATTTGAGGCGTCTGCTATTTTTGGTACCACCCAAATCGGTGAGGACTGGGCCTAATTATGCCTTGATCTAACCTAGAACTAATCTGTTTTTGTACTTTTTCTTTATGAATAAATGGATACCTATATGATTTGGTGTATACGGGTATTTCATCTTTAGTATTAATCGAATGTTTAACTTGATTAGAAAAAGAAAGTGGCTGATTTTCTAACTGAAAAATGTCGGAATATTTTTTACATAATTTCAAAATATGATGTTTTTCTTCAGCGTTCATGTGAAAAGTCCTAATTAATTTTTCCATGTCTGGGTTTTTAGAATAAGATTCAGATTCTAAAGCAAATATTTCATACTCATTATTATTGAATGGAATTGATTCAATTAGATCGATCAGCATAAGAATTATATTTTCATCGGTTTTGTTCAGAATTTCAACATTTGCTAATCCATTTCTAGATGAAGTTAATATTTCTGGAATCTCGCATTTTTTAATAATTTGTTCTGGTACTAGAATATCGCCGTTTCTGTGCTGGGCAGGAATTCTGGTTATGATTCTAGAATGGGCATCAATTTTGACTCTGAATGGAATTTTATTTTGGGATGGTTGATATTTGATTGGAATAATAGCAGATGGTGTAGTTAACGTTGACTCGTTAAAGTTTAACGTTGCTTTCAAAAGTTTCAGATTATCTAAGCCTATGAGACCATCATAAATGTTATGAAATTTGAAAAGGTAAAATTTAAATTTATAATCATAATTAAATTCTGAAAAAATTGTTATTTCCGCACAGAAATTGTGTGTGGAACTTTGAAAACCCGTTGAAACAGTAAATGGTTCCGTGAAGATAAATTTGGAATAATACTTTTTCGCGAGGTCCGGATTCATAAATGATTTAGTAGAACCGGTATCGATAAGTAATTTTAGAGGTGGATTTTTAATGGTTATGTATGGAAGTTCTTTCTTTTTGCTCGAAAGATGATATTCTAAGTGTTCTGGTCTTCGAGAGAATCCAGTTGAAAATTTTCTTCGTTTTCATCTAAAATATATTCTTCGGGATAATGAGGTTCATTTATATTTTCTGAAAAATTTTGAGGGGGTTCTTCTTCATAATACTCAGTACTGAATAATTCTTCGCTACCAAAATTAGGACTTGCCTGGATCTTTTTATTTTGGGAAAAATTTTGGCTGAAATTTCGCATTTGTTGATTAGAATGTTGTAATTTTGGACGAGAATTATTAGTAGAAATACTCATTGGAGTAGGCTTTTGGTATTGTGCCTGTGGTTTCCAAATACCTGGGAATTAGTGAAAAATTTCTGTTCTCTAATATTTGGGTTTCTCTTAATACTTATTGGACCATTCGGAAATTGATTGAAATTATTGGGTCTTTGATTTTGATAACTATTATTTTGTGATATCTGATTTGTAAAATCTTGGTTATTTGTACTTTGATTCTGAAATTTGGAATGGTTCGTATAATTATTTCTTTGGGTATTCTCGAAAGTCTTTTTCGAATAATTCGCAATTGCATTAGATTTTTGATAGTGTTTAATATTATCTTCTTCTATAATAAATTGTAAAGCTTGCGCTAATGATTCGGGTGGCATAGCCCTAATGATTGGACCTACAGGTTCTCTTAAACCTGCTAAAAAAGTTTTTAAAGCTTGTTTTGTGAAAAATTCTCTCTTACTCGATCGTAAGGCAGCTTCGCACTTCAGATCAATGTAGTTGCAAATGGTATTCAAAAGAGTGATAATTTTTTCATGAAACTCTTTCGGGGTTTCATTTGAATTTTGTCTCAAATTGACGAGATCCTGATTAAGACAATTTTCGTCCCTCAGATCTTCGAAATTTAATAAAGGAGCATTTTTAATTTCATTCCAACTATTGGTAGCTCCATGAATTGCTACTATTTCTTCGGCTCTGCCGTGAAGTTTATTTAGAATACCGTTTAATCTATGTTCCTGTGTTTTTCTGAGGGGGATGCGTCTTTATGACTGGCATTCAAGCAATATTGATATTGTTAGCACAACTCTTCATATTTATCGGAGATTTATAAAGGCATATTCGCGATCATCATATGATTGAATTATTCTTGTGCTTCTTCATTTTTATCTTTCATAGTTTTTCACGGGGTGTTTCTGTATTGGTATTCATTGTAGTTGTTTCTCTTTTTTTTTCACTAATGTTTGTTTATAATTTCGAAATTTTTAATTTTGTTAACTTCTGTATATGGGTACTCCTGTAGAGGTTCCTGGCGTAATACATAAATAAATGAATCGATAAACTGAGATAGTTTGATCAGTTACTGGAAAAACTTTCAAAGTAGCTGAAACCTTTCATTCCGGGACATTGGAAGGTTACTCAAGTTAATTGCTTCAAAAATATTCTAAATATAACTATGTGTTCAATGTAGGCACCCTCAAAGTATGACAGACTCCCGTTCGACGAAAATCTGGAAATACCTTTCCGTGAGGGTGCTTTGTCTTGACTTGAATCATTATTATGTATATTAAGGGTTTTTTCTCGAGGAAATGCGAGATGCTTTTCGTCCGTATCTCATTCTAGGTAGAAAATTGATACATTTTCCGTTAACATTCTTCAAGGTTGAAATTGGTAATCACAATCACGAGACTCTGTTGATAAATCAACAAAAATTCCACCAACCAAAACATCTACACCGAAGAAGCGAACTCAAGGAGAATGACTCCAGCTGAGTATGGAATCTAGATACTCGTCACCTTTCAGATGGAATACTGCGGTATAACTACGTACTGGAAAATGACGCGATGTACGTAGTTATATTGCAGTATTCCGTCCGAAAGGTTACAGTTGATCTAAATACTTTTCACCTTTCAGATGGAATACTGCAGTATAACTACGTACTGCAGTATTCAATTTGAAAGGTGACAAGTACCTAGATTCCTTATTCAGCGATTACATTCTAGGTAAGATGGCCCGACGATCAGTAATAATTGTGAAGCAGCTGTACTAATTCTCCTTAAGTCCGCTTCTTCGGTGAAGATGTTGTGGTTTATTGGATGATTAGCTCTGATCAAGGTAAAATATTTGTTGATTTACCGACAGATACTCTTCCTTGTGATTATGTTAGTTAATTATTTTAAGGTTTTTTTACATCCATTATGAATATACCAATATTTTAAATAAATAAAAGTGGCTCGGTTGCATGAATTTTCTTTCAGATCAGTTCTCTTCTCTTTTTTTCTCTTCAGACTGGTTTCCTCTCAAGTTATTTGGTTTGAATAGAAAAAGTTCAAAGTTGAAGTTTGCAAATTGCAACGAGCATCTGGCTTTTCCCAATACAAGTATTATTCTCATTGAATAATATTGTTGTATATCTCAGTAATTGTGGTGCTCATTCGTGAAATATCCGAAATAATAAATGATGTTATGTTGATATGTTAATGGTGTGCGTGTGAGCGAAGCACGAAAAATAAAACAATCCATAATCGTGTTTATTTGGGCTGGAGCAGTTTGATTAACGGTACGTTTTTTTGGTCAGAATGTTGATAAACCAGTCAATATGCTCGAAATTCAAATGATTTGTTTGAATAAATACTATCTTATATTGAGAGGACTTATTTCGGAATTATTCCGACTGAATATCTGATATTTTCGATCGACTGTAAAATTAAATGTCCTTTTAGCTGTCGGAATGTTTTCACGGTAGGTGCAGACTCTTTTTACAAGGTTATAAACTTTTGCGGGTCAATTCGTTAATAATTGAACAAAAAGTAAAATGAGTGAATGAATAAGTAGAGGTACTTCAGTGTGGGTTTTTATTATTATATCGAAAACCAAGCGCTTTCGGCCAGTCAACAGGCCATCATCAGGGTTTTCCTGGAAGGATTATTGAACTCATAAAAGCAGCAATATTTACAAAATCAGAATGATTACCTGTCCAGGAATTATCCCAAGTAACAACAAAGAGGAATGATACAGCAAGCAACAATAACGTATAATCGTAATAATCAAGTTTATAAAATCAATAAAGCAACAGCGAATAAATTACGTAAATCGACAATATGACAGCCACAATTTCGAGAAGACCGGTTAATGAGAGAATAGACCAGACGTCCCACCTGTCAAAACAATATCAATAATTAGTGACAGCGAAAGTTCGTTGAATTCGTATGAAAGTCAGAGGCGTACTTTAGTGAGGGAAAATCTCGAAGTTATATCACATTTATAAAAACTTTCAAAAGTAAATAATACTAACAAAAAGGAACAAACACATTATAAAAATTCATAATAAATGTTAAATGAGACTCTTGAATAAGGAAGTAAAACTTTCATTCAAATTTGAATTCTTCTGTGTAGTTACACAGTTTGTGTTCGATTTCAACTCACGGACTATTTCAATATTTCCAAAAAGGTTCATTCTGATGCTATATTTGCTCGACGTGATCTTATGAAGCATTTTTGAATTGTGATTAGGGCTGAATTGGTGACCTGTAAATTCAAATGGTGTCCAAATGCTGAAGACTGAGGTCTTTTTAGATATTCTTTTATTCTGACCTCTAATTTTCTTCGAGTCTGCCCGACATACGGGACATCACAATCATTACATTTCAGCCTGTAAATACCACTACAATGCAGCTTGTTCAATGTATTTTTGGAATTCCAGAAGATGTTGTTCAGGAAAGCGGAGTTAGAAAATGAAATTTTCACTCTTTCACAGGATCTTTCAAGAATGTGTGCAATGGCTTTGGAAAAGTTTCCCAAGTAAGGTAGCGAGAAGAATCTCGGGCACGAGATGAGGATGTTTGAACGATAGGCCAGATCTTGCCTTTTTCTGAATAAAAAGTTGTTTGCAAGCCTATCTACTATGCTAGGGCTGTATTCATTGTTGAAGGCTATTTGTTTGATGTTGCTCAGCTCTTTCATTCTGTTTTCTTCAGAGAGTGGAATATCAAGGGCTCTGTGGATGTAACAGCACAAAGCTGCCATTTTATGGCTAGAAGGATGGTAAGAATGGCTGGAAATAATATGGTCAGTTTGCGTGGCCTTTCGGTAAATATCGAAGTTAAGACTACCGTTTGATCTCAAGATAGATAGGTCTAGTATTTTTTTTTTATCAACCTCAACTTCGAGGGTGATATTGATTTTTGAGTAATCGAGTAAGATGTGAGCGTCGTCGGGGAAACCATCAAATATGACGGAAAGGTCAACATACAGAATACAGAATACAGAAGAGTTCAGAATGTCATAGCGTGAAGAGGTGTCACATGATCGTGCGGCGAGTCCGAATGTTGCACGAGAGATTCCCGAGAAAATTTGCAATTATTGCAACCGAAAAGTTGGCGAATTTATTAAGTCTACCAGGTGCGATGATATTTTTCACCCTTCATGTGTAGCCAAAGCAGCGAACAAGAAAAATACTACTTGTCATCATGCTTCATCTGAAGAAGGTCAGTCAAGGTTAAACACGACTCCTCGAGATAAGGTATCCAGCCTTGTCAACGATACTCTCGATGGTGGCGAATCATCTAAGAACTCATACAGTTCTATGGTCAAGGTTAACACCACTAATGCGCACGGTTACAAACTTCCACTGTCATCCGAGTGTCAAGAAATAGATGTAAACAAACATAAAATTGAGGTACCTCGACTGAATATTGTGAATACTCCAAGCAAATCTGTTTCAAATAGATTACATGGATCCGAAGAAATGGAATGGACCACAGTTGAAAAGAAAAGGGGGAAACAAGCCGTAATAAATAAGAAGAAAGTTGGTTTTGGAACGAAAACAGATTGCTCAGATGATACAGTAAAAGGTGCAATCCGCAGGCGTTGGATTTATGTTGGAAGAATCGCTGGAAAACAAGTAGCGGAAGAGAGTACCTATATTATCTTTTTTGGAAGGTATCGAAGGTAATGAACTCATTATAGTTAAAAAACTGAACACTGTTTGACAAAACTCTGCTTTTAGTATCGGCTTACCGAATGAAAATGCTTATAAAAAGGTATTTTGTGATTCTTTCTGGCCCCAAGGAGTTATTTTAAGAGAATTTTCCTTCGATAGAAATTTTTTTCAGAAGAACAGAGAACAACAGAAAACGTAATTTCTTCTGCTGTACTTGATCATAAATCTGACAAATGTTTTAGCCTCATCCTCCAGAATAAGCAATCTTCGGGTACTGCTTTGAATAATCTGCAGCTTATGGCTTATCAAGAAAGCACGGATAGAGTAGCAATTACAGAACACTGGAAATGCAAGGAAGAACTTCAAGTATATTAAAATGGTCGGTTATAAACCAGTTTCAAGCTACTGCCGCACAAGGGGAAGTCATGGAGGTTGTGCTATATATTGTAAGGATGAACTTACCTGTACTGAAAGGCCAGACTATAATTCCATTAGTATACCCTATGTCATTGAGTGTTCTGCAGCTCAATTTTCCCTACATCACCACAAAATCCTCATTACATGCATTTACAGGCCAAACTCCCAACCTTTGGCTGATGTGGATCTATTTTTGGAAAAACTCAGAGTAATTCTAGAAAGATGTACCCTGGAAAAAGCATCATTCATTTTGGTGGGAGATTTCAACTCGGACATTCTTTCAAGTTCACATGATAGCATGAATTTCATATCTCTTTTGGAAGGTTTTCATGTGGAGGTCTCCAATCGACAACCGACCCGTCCCTCTTCTGGCACATGTCTAGATAATGTGATTACTCCTCTTAAGGGATTATCTAAGGTGATGGAGTATCATATTTCCGATCATTCTGCATTGAAATACACTACCAATTTAGATTTTAATTCAAAAAAAAAGAGAAGAATGGTCAAAAGAAGAATTTTTAATGATGAATCCACTGAATTTTTCCTTCGAGAACTCTCTTTACTAAGCTGGGATGACATTTATACCAACCCTGTCGATCCTAACCAACTTTGGAATGTGTTCCATCAGCGATTTTCTGACGTGTTTGATCGGTGCTTCCCAAAAGTGAATATCAATCATCCGCCATCAAGAATGAACTTCGAACTAACTCCTGAATTAGTTAACATCAAAAAACAGCTTGATATACTATATACTGTTTCATTCTCAAAACCTGAATTCAAGTCCATGTATAAGTGCACCAAAAAGCACTATGACTGTATATTATACCAGACAAAGAGAGACTTCTTCAACAACTTGATGAAAAATTCTGATAATAAGTCCAAGGCTTCCTGGAAAGTGTTGAATTCTCTCACTAAAAACAAAGTCACTTCAGCAGTTTCCAATAATTGTGGCGATTCTTCAATGGTGCCAAATGAGTTCAATAACTTTTTCATTGATTTTCCCTATGAACTCACTAGAAATTTGAACAAAGATATGGTCATTGATCAGGAAAGGCTAGGTAATTCTTTTAACATATTTGAGGTTTCACACGACGAACTTCTGAAAACTGTGAAATCTTTAAAAAACAAACAATCCTGCGGTGATGATGAGATTCCGATGAAAATTCTCAAAGCATCGATTGAAATTATTCTTTTACCCCTGTGTTTCATAATCAACCGTTCGTTTAAGGAGGGCATTTTTCCGGATCGTCTAAAGGTTGCCATCGTGAAACCCTTGTATAAAAAAGTGCCCATTGAAGATCCTAATAGCTACAGGCCTATCAGCATTCTGCCTTCATTTTCTAAGATATTTGAGAAGATTCTTTCCAATAGACTACTGAACTTTTTTCGTAAATTTAATGTCATCTCGGCACATCAGCATGGTTTTGTGAAAGACAGAAATATTGAAACTGCCACATTTGAACTTATCAATGAAATTTCAGTTACCATCGAACAAGGTGAGGTACCCATGGGATTATTTTTAGATCTAACCAAGGCTTTTGACTGTGTGAAACATGGAAGACTGCTAGATATTCTTGATGAGTGTGGAATAAGAAACAACCAGCTAAAACATTATGGAGAGCTATCTTTCATCCAGGAGGCAGATGGTTGTTGTTGAAGTGGATGGAAAACTATTGCAGTCGGAAGAGAGTGTTTACTATGGGTGTTTCCCAGGGAAGCATACCATGACCTATTCTTTTCATTGTCTACGTCAATAAATTGCCAAAGACCAGATTTCAAGTAAAATACAGGATGGGTATGTATGCTGATGATACCAACTATTTGATCAAATCCCGTTGCATTGCAACAGCTATAGAAGACTCAAAAGAAGTACTGAAGTCTGTAGGTGACTGGTTGTGTAACCACAATCTCATTTTGAATGTTGATAAAACACAATGTTTGTTCTTCTATAGTGAAAGATCCAAACCACACTTTCCTTTGTCTGATTCTAAATCGAAAGATAGAAGATGAAACACTGTGTCTAGTATTGGTTTTAGGTTGTATTTAATTTTTTCACACTTTTCTCAAGTTTTTTACTTTGATCATTATATGCCAGTTGATATAATAATTTTGTCATTGAAGACGTAGTACGTCGAAGACATAAAAGTATATCGTAAGATATCAAATCAATATCGAAAGATATTATGTAAAGGTTATACAGAAAAATCTGTATTTAATTATTCTTTCCTTTGTCAATAAACTTTTCAGGTAAAGATGTCATGGTGTCATGGTGTCAGGTGTCTATCGACTACATAATACAAATGGGGACCTGATACTCAACATCTTAGAGGTAGACTCAATTCTGTATGCTACTTGCTATTCATATTAAAGAAACAAGTAGATTTTGATTTGCTTGAAACTGTATATTTTGCCAACTTTCAGTCGATTCTTTCATATGGAATAATTTTTCGGGGTAATTCTTCCTATGTAGGTGATTTATTTGTCATTCAAAAGCAAGCATTGAGGACTATGTTAAACTTAGGATATAGGGAATCATGCAGGGGTTCCTTTAAAGGCAATAACATTCTTACCATCTATGGATTATACATATACAGATTACTGATCTTTTTCAGTAAAAATAAAAAATATTTTGAGCCTTATAAAAATTTGAATGCTACAAGAAGAATATCTCCTTTTTTGTACCAGCACACAAAACTACTTCAAGAGAAAAAAATTAAGAATATATGGCAATAAGTCTATTCAATATATTACCTTCTGATATATGAGATATTTCCGACCCTATGAAATTTAAGAATGCTTTGTATTCTATGATATTGAATTGTGAGCCCTACAGTATATGTGATTTTAAGGAATACTGCAGAAACTAGTTTTGTATACACTCTGAATTTTCTGACTGATTCCACTTTTACTTTATATGTCCAGTATATGTAATCTTGAATACGTTCCGTAAATCAACTTGGTTGTTTCGGTTACCACTTGGTTACTACTTATCCGTTCCGTAAATGTTAGGTGTTCGTTTGGTTGCTGGAAACCAGACTATTTACGGAACGTGGTTACGGTGAGTATTCCGTGACCAGAACAACCGATGAGTTTTTACAATAGATAGAGGATACTTATCGCTTTCCGAATGTGTATTGTTTGGTTGGTTGCTGAAAAAAGGGTATTTACGGAACGTTGTGACTGACGAATCGTTAAGTAGTCTTGTCACCAGAACAACCGTCGATTTAAAACGGCATGTTCGGTTAGTGCCATAGAAATTATTATTCAAAATTCAAATTGGACACTTCGGAAGAAAATTTTTCGGATTAATTTTTTTGAGTATTTTATAAATAATTAAATATTGACTGTGTTGTATGGTGTCGCAAGTGAGGAGAAAATAAAAAAATCTAAGCAATTCTTCACTGCTGCGGGAATTGAAGGAAATATTTGCGAATAACTTTGTGCCGATGCTTTAATAAAATTAATTTCGTATATATTTTATTTTCAAAATATATATTATTACGACTTTTCCAAAATCTTATATCAGTATGGAAATACGCCTATTCGTGATATGTCGGTTCTCTTAAATTTGTAATCAAAGGGAGCATATTATTTCTCAACTGATTTGACGCTTTTGATCATGCAATTAATAGTGCCTGGCCGCCCTCTATAAAGTGCAGATAAATTTATGTTACATGTTCAAGAAATCCTGCTCATGTAATAAAACATCTACTCAAGTGATATATCTACAACATAGATTGATTCAATGTGAAAATGCAGGTTGCATAAATTATTTCAATAAACTTCCAACTTTCATAAGAACAGAATTTAACCTTAGATGCTACAAAAGATAGATATTAAAGTTGTTATAAGAAATTTTCGATGTACTACAATTCATTTGTCTTTACTGGAAATAAAGTTACATTGATATTATTTTCCACTTCTCGACTATTGTATTAAGAAGGCTGTTTACTGTGACTTTTTCCGAATATCCCTAAGCTTCATATTATTAAAATAAGCTTATTTCGACAACCTCAAAAGGGCAATTCACATAAATTTGTGTTCAAAGGCAGCATATTTTAATGCTGATATGACACTTTCGAATATCTTATGAGATTGAATAGTGCTTGGCACTATAGCAAAAATTTTTGATTTGTTGGAAGAAAGTACTGGCTGAATTTGATAAATGAAATTATAATGAGTTTTAATATATTGTCATTTATAACGTAACTACAATACAGATAGATTCTAAGTTGAATATATTTACCCTAATCAATGCATAAATTTACACTAAAAATTGTACAATAAAAGTCTGAGTTATACAAAACATTATTTTAAAGACTTTTCATATATATATATATATATATATTGAAATCAACGCCATATAAATCAATCTTGGCATATCTGATCTCTTTTCTGTTTGCTCCTAAGATTTTTTTATCTGTCATTGGCAGTTCCAAGGATTTCTTGAATATCATTTTCATGCCCAGTGGAAATTGTTCCAATATACAAAATAACATTTCGCAAAATGTGAATAATATGTAACACACAGAATACAATTACAAACTTTGGTGTCGATTGCAAATCTACTAAATTTTTTAGACACCTAAATGTTTTCTACAAAAGGCAGAAAGATCATTCTATAGTTGTTCTGGTCCTAGATATCAAAGAATAAAAATTTTTCTGGAAATCGTTTTTATAAGACGTCATTATTTCTGGCAGACAATGTTGAGTTTGTCTCACTATGCCTATGCCTCAAGACTTGCGTAATGGTTGGATCCAACTTCTCCAACAAAGCAGTAGATGAATTTCATATGGTAATCACATATAGCCTGAAAAAATAATAGAATTTTTGTTAGATCAATAAATAGATAGTAGTGAAAAGGTGAAACTTTTTTTTGAGCATAAGGTGCAAAGAAAGCTGATACCAGAGCCTTTAGTGGAACTGCCTTCACCAATTTGTGAAGACAAGTGTTTTTGAGGAACAGACCTACAAGATGATATTTGAACCATATTGGAATTGTGAACATATAGGTAGATCTCGATGAATTAAAATCATGAATAATATTTATCAGATACAAATATAATGTATGGAAATTTTGAAAAATAGAAGGGTGCAAAAACAGAATTTGATAAAAAAAAAAGATTTGTGCCTGCAACAATGTCATTTTGGTAGTAACATTGCCAGCATGTGAAGAAGCTATATCTTGGACTTCAGTGTCTTGAGCTAAGAACAAAGTTCTTTGTTGAAAGGTCTTGATCTTGAGTGAAATATTGATTCATTCAAGTTAGTTGATGCTGATTAGAATATATTCAAATATTTATTTCACAACGATATCCAAGTAAAGTTTATAAGATGATGATATTCTGATACTTAAGGAGAGTACCAGTCCGAATGAAACTGACACTGCAAATGAATTTAATCTTCCGATTTGTTCAGATCCTAGGCTAGGTAAAATTTGTTTAATTCAGGACGTTGCTTGGCCAATTTGGACAATGGAAATTGAAATAGTTTAGTGGTAATCTTTGGGTTTCGACAAGTGGAAATCAAAACAGTGTTATTTAGGGACCATCGTTGCCAGATTGTGCGGAAGCCTAGTACTAGATTTGAGTGATAGTATCTTGATTCATTCGAGATGGTTAATTCTGACTTTGATTTCCACTTGTCGAAACCCAATGATTACCTTTTCCTGAAATTACCATGCAGTTTTACAAAGAAATTGATGTTTTGAATTAAATTGATAATTCATACCTATAGGAATCTGAAGTCCGGAAATGCCAAAGAGCAATTAATAATTGGGCTTATGCTGATATGGTATGCCTTATTATTATATTATGGATGATATTCATTCATAAATTATCATCAGTACACTTTCTGCACGTGGCCAGTAACCGATTTCGATGTGGATTCCATATACTGAAAATTCTAGCGGTCGCCCCCTGCCATGGGTGAAAACCGATCAAAAATCGAACACCGTCCATAAAAATAGATTATGGTTAAGTTTAATTTTGTTGTCTGGTTAGGTTAGGTTAGCTTAATTTAGGACAGTGCCAGTTTGAATCGGTTACTGGCCACGTGCGAAAGTTTTACCCATGATTGAACGTGAGCCTTTTCATCCAGATTTTTTCCCTGAGCTTTTCATCAAAATAGTTGTAAACCACCCTCTAGGTCGAGGAACTGTAGAATAACAATGAATTGATGTAATCATCTGGTCACTCTCTGCCTGCATTTCGTCTTCACTACTTCACTGTTTGTACTAGAGTCCGAATTGGAAAGCTCATTGAATAAAAACAATGCTGCATAAGAATCCATCATATATTGATAAATAATCGTCTCATCAACGATTTAATATCTTTTAATCTTTGTGTTTGATGTAGAAACAGGTGATGAAGTGGTGCAATGCAACAACAAAATATTTGACATTATCCTAACCTACAATCCTAAAAAAACAACCGAAGACGAGCGTTCCGTAAATAAATGCCAACCGTAGTTACCAGCTGCTAACCGCTGTCAACCAAAGCGGTTACCGCTTTGGTGAGTATCGGTAACTTCGGGTGATATACGGAACGCAACCCTTATGAGATCAATAAAGATTTTTATTATTATTATTATTATTATTATTTGTACCAACGTATTAATAGAATGAATTTTTTCAGGATGAGCAACTCAAGCTTTCCAAGAAAACGGTCAGCCAAAATGAATGATACAGGGCAGCCCATAGCTAATCCTTCAGTTTGTCTGTGTATTTGTCCGTTGAAGAAGTCCTGTGACAAACCAAGCTTCAGCAAAGGGAGCACGTCAGATAGAACAGAGTCGGGGATGATATACTCACGAAGAAGCTCGGCGACAAGAGTAATACATTCGTTTCTTGGGACAGAGGTGAATAAGTTACAAACGTCGAAAGAGAGCAAGATGAAACCATCCTTTATTTCAAAACCTTGTAATTTCTGTGTCACCAATTCAGCCCTAATCACAATTCAAAAATGCTTCATAAGATCGTGTCGAGCCAATATAGCATCAGAATGAAACTTTTTGAAGATATTGAAATAGTCCGAGGGTTGAAATCGAACAAAAGCTGTCTAAATACACAGGTGAATTTCAATTTGAATAAAAGTTTTTCTCCCGTATTCAAGACTCTCATTTAACATTTATAATGAATTATTATAATGTGTTTGTTTCTTTTTGTTATCCTTATTCACTCTTGAAAGTTTTTATAAATGTGATATAATTTCGAGATTTCCCCTCACTAAGGTACGCCTCTGACTTTCATACGAGTTCGACGAACTTTCGCTGTCACAAATTATTGACATTGTTTTGACAGGTGGGACGTCTGGTCTATTCTCTCATTTACCGGTCTTCTCGAAGTTGTAGCTGTCATATTGTCGATTCATGTAATTTAGTCGCTGTTGTTTGAATTTTATTGAGTGTCTTAACTTGATTATAACGAATGTACGTTATTGTTGTTTGCTGTATCATTTCTCTTTGTTGTGACTTGGGATAATTCCTGGACAGGTAATCATCCTGATTTTGTAAATATTGTTGTGTTATGAGTTCAATGATCCTTTCAGAAAAACCCCGGTGATGGCCTGTTGACTAGCCGAGAGCGCTTGGTTTTCGACATAATAATAAAAAACCCACACTGAAGTACTTCCACTTATTCACTAACTCATTCAGATTTGGTAGCACAACCTTCCTTCCTGTAAAAAGTAAAATGAGATTTGGTTACTGTACCAGCGCGCAAAGTTGTGCCAATTTCTGTTCGGCTATTTTCGTTAGGTACGGAGGTTTTATTCAAATGAAGATGTATTTCCGCAAATTTTCGTGAGATCTTGCTAGAATAACCACAGTCGGAAAGCTCTTATCAAATTCAAACTGATGAGATAGGTCTTTCCGTAAAAACTGATCAATAATATTCATGCATGAATGGCTAAAACCTAGCCATACGAAATATTATTGATCAGTTTTTCCGGAAGTTCATGAACTCGTACTTCGTTATTGGGCTCCTTCCGAAAGCAAAGGCATTACGTTGTTTGTTCACTGTGCTCACCAACGGCCATTAGGTCGGCTGTAAGCGCACCATAACAAATGTGGATATTTGTAGAGTAAAATTGGAGGTCTGCCAATGATTTCGAAGATATACTTATTCAGAATTTCATTTCAACAGAATCTTTTTAAATACGGATTGAGGGTTCATGTAGAATTTCATGTAGGCCATATGAACAATAGATCACCAAATCTTCCCATCAGAAAGTTAAGGTTCTTTCAGTGGGGTCAATACGTCAGAAAATAATCGATTCTGCAACGTATTTGAACATGCGCGCAATAGCTCTTGATTTCACGTGCTCTTCTAGATTTTTTCTGAAGGACATTGGTTGGCATGATGTTATAGAGAAAATAATCAAACGTGCATAATTCCGAGTGTCCATGGTCGATTGGTAATGATAATAATAATTTGAAAATGAATAATGAGAAAACACATAAAAAGTAAATCTTGACCACGCGTTGGCATTTTGGGACCTGATCTCTTCATTCTTCATATAAACGACATTGGAGATTGAATAGATTTTGACCTATTCTTGTTTGCGGACGATGCTACGGCAATAACATCTTCGAAAGAATTTGAATGGCAGTGAATTGACTAGAGTAGGCAATCTACGATTTGTGGGTTTCTATGTTGATGAATGCTTGAATTGAAAATTTCATTTTGAAACTCTCAACACAAAGTTAATCTCAGTTTGTTTACTTTTAAGGAATTTGAGGAGTGTTCTAACGCAAGAGCAGCTCAGTCTTGTATATCATGCTCATGTATCGTCAAGATTGAGGTATGGTTGTCTTTTGGAGTGCATCTACTAGTGCTGAAAATGTGTTCATAGCTCAGAAGGGGGAGGTGAGATGTTTGGCTGGCATAAAAAAGAAAGAGTCCTGCAGATCATTTTTAAAATCATTAAATATACTCGCCTTGCTATCACAGTTTGTGTTAGAGTTGGCCGCTTCGATGTATACTCATAAAAGTTAATTCCACAAAAACAGTGACTTTCATCAATACAATACACGTAATCAAAATAATTTCACCAATCTCCAATCTCCGTTTAACTATAGAAAAGGACGTCATTCACCTCTGGTTTGAGATATTAAGGTATACACAAAACTAAGTAAGGAAATCAAGAGTTCAAATAGCAAATTCAAATTTAAAGTCCCTTTTGCTTCATAAATCTATTTATAGAATCTGAATTCTTTCAGTGAATTTTTTTTCAATGTTCGTGTTTTCATATGATTTTTTCCACCATATTTTGTAACATTATATGGAAATAGAGCATAACTATCATTGGCTCTAATCGTTTCGTCTAGGAAAAACAAGCATTCAAAATAATATATTCTCAAATTTGAATAAAAATAAGCACACAAAAAAAACGAAACACCTCTTGGGTCTACTGAGATAATTTTGTCTTAGAGAATGCTGAAAGCGTTTTGCTTGGTAATATTATCCTTGAGCAACACGCCTAATGGATTCTCTATGACGAAACTTCGAGGATTTATCAAGACCCGAGGGGTATTCGATAAGATAATTCTTTTAATGGTAGATTTCAAAAGATTGATTGTCAATATGACGTTCAATTTAAACTTGTTCTCTGTCGAAAACATCCAACTGAAAACACCACATGTAGGGTATTATAGCTGTTATCCATTGATGATCAGATGAATTTGACACGACTCGAAATTGAGTAATTTGATTGGTTACTATAGTTAGTAAAAATTATTCAAATAATTCAATCAATACATAACGTACGTTTTGATTGAAACAATGCATTCTTAGCTATCAGGACTGTAGTTATCGTATCTGTATGTGTGTATTTCGAAGGAAACCGTAGACGAATAATTCGACAGTAGCGACAAAAGTTCTCAGATATCAACCTGGCTGTTTTGAATGTATAATTCCAAAACTTAGGAAAAAAAATTCAATCCTGCTTTACTGAAAGGAAAATCTCAGTTATGAATAAACCTCTGTTTCTTCCGAATTTGTCAAGCATAAGTTAATAATATTTGTGATATGTTTTTATATTCCCTATAAACGAAGCATTTGTTTCTGCGATATTCAGTTATTACAAAGAAAAGAAGGACGATAAATAATTTGTGCATTGAAGAGATTCAAATATTTATCATCAATAAGTTTTGGTAACTATCAATAAATAATGGGGTGTCTATTAATAAATACATACTCACGTTCATTATGATTTAGGGATGTCCAGAGTCACTTCATATCGTGTTCATACTCGTCGATTATCGTGTGTGGTGTAAATAACGTACAGTATCTGATCGTTCCATCGGGTCTGATTTTCGAGTCGAGGCTCTAACCGTTCATATATCACTGAAAGAAAAATCTCAGTTATATTGAATAAACCTTTGTTTCTTCCGAATTTGTTAAGAATAAGTAAATAATATTCACAAATCAATATGGCTGAATCATTAAAACTGTAATATGTTTTGATATTATCTATAAACAAAGCATTTGTTACAGCGATATTCAGTTATTACAAAGAAAAGAAGTTAACAATAAATAATTTGTCCCTTACAAAGATTCAAATATTTCTAATCAATAAGATATGGTTACTATCAATAAGTAATGGGGTGGCTAAAATAAATACATATTCACGTTTATTATGATCAGGGCTGTTCAGAGTCACCTGAGATCGTGTTCAGACTCGTCAATTATCGTGTGTGGTGTCAATAATGTATAGTATCTGATCGTTCCATCGGGTCTGATTTTTGTGTCGAGGCTCTTAGCGTTCCTAGTGATATTGAATTGGAATTGTTAAAGAAGAGGAAACACATCAGGTATGTATTCACTATTAATGGTTTCTAACCTATTTACGATATGGGTGATTCATGCATCAAAAACCTTATAAATGTAAATTTTGCAAAGGTAGGTCAGAATTTGATTATAAATTGATTATGACTCAAGTATACAAAAGCAGTATTGTAAACCAATGAATATCAAGATAATTGACTCTGATCATATTTGCGCAACATGTTTCAAAAATGATTAATTTTCCAGAAAATGGAATGAATCCCTTCCAACTGCCAAAGGATATATATGAGAAAGTAGAAAACTGAATGAGATAGTGCCTCGTATAAGAAATAGGGTTCAAAAAAGGCTTGAACTCAACGAAACAAATTTCTTGTGTGGATTCAAAGCAATTTGAGTTGATAAGAAAAACCTAATTCAATTCATTCTATATACGAGTTTTCAAATATTCTCTTCTGACGTGTTGGAACTATTCTTCAGGAAGAAAGTGAGACAGTGATTGAATTTATTGTTTATTGTTATTTTCAGAATATCTCTTATTTCTTGTTGCAATACTGTCATAACATTTCATTCCTAACTTCGTTGTATGTAGTAAATAGGAAGATGTCAGTTAGTTATTTCATAAAACATAAACATATGTACTGCTGCATTTATTCAGTGAATGGACTCTTCAATTAATGTATAATATTGAGCATTGTTTCAATTATGAAAAATAATTATTATTTTTGATAATGAAAATTAATGATTTGCATGAAAGATATATTGCTTCATTGCTACCAAGAACCACATAGAAAGAAATCTAGCGGTTTGTGAATATTTTATTATTTTGTGGGAAAATAGTTCTATCTTCATAGTTTTTTTCAATGACACGAACAGGTTTGTCAGAAACATGATAAATCTAGTGATTTTATTGTTTTGAAAGTGAGTTTTTGTAGGAACTGAGTTTCATCTTCAGATGTTAACAGATATTGAACTGAAATTACTCGTTGATGATAATGAAATAGTATTTTGTGATTAATTAGCAATGATTTTACAGTTTTAAAAATTGTATTCATCGAATCATATTATCTTTATGCATTTCCAGTAGCACAAAGGATGCTGTGAATCTGTCGCTTGTTATTTCATAGAATGAAATGCTGAAGATTTTCAGCATCTTGTTGTTACAACGTGCTATTCATAAAGAACTAAGGTTTGAATAAAATGAATTTTCAATACGTTCAAATCATTATTATTAACATGTCTTCTTTACTCAAATAAACATTGATTGATTATCAAAAAGTATTTATCCATTACTAATCATAAGTGATTTACGTTCAATATTCGTTAATATCCGAAAAACAACATTTATTTATAGTTATGCCATATAAGGCATAGACCACAAAATATTTATTCACTATAGATAAATGAATAATATGATGAAATAAATGTATGGTAACCTTAAAAAAGTATTTATTTATTAAGGCGTGAACAGATAATTTGTTTATACAAAACAAATATTTGATAAGCCATATTTCAATAACGGATTAGGTGACTGTTAATAATTTTTACTTAATGTTACCAAACTGTTCTTTTAGTGTCGAGTAAACTCAATTCGTTCAACCGCACTGAATTTCGAGAAAGAAAATTGAATGATATAATCGTCACCTCAATTCGGATTTTGGGATTCATTTATTCATTCGTTTTCTCTTTATTATGCTCGTATTTAGCCATGCATGTGCACAGATTAAAGTGACACGTTTCTATTGCATATTTCTCTTTCATACCCAACCAAAAACATTTTCCATTTCAACAACACCACAAATACCCATAATCTAGCCATTGTTTGAACCTTCAGCATTTTTTAGACTGTTAACGATACGAAAGATTTTCCAGTTAATCAAAACGAGAATTCATGGAATCACTAATTCGTTTGTAATTTCTTCAAGCTTTTATTTGGAGTTTTTTGTTGGGAGAAATATTTGGAGCTACTGGATGAGAAAGGAATGAAGGTTTACTTGTATGGAGTTTGGTACTGAAGTTTCATTGAAGATTGCAATGGTGGATTGAAAACCCTCCTCATTAATAAACTTCATCGATCGGCTAAATCGCAAGTTTTTAAATTCTTGCCTCTCTAAATTTTTTATTTGCCATAATATTTCGACACTTTCGGTCATATTTATCAATTCAATTTCCCTATTAAATCGAAATTGGTGAATGGTTAATGCATGACTATTCGTTTTTTTTTTTGTATGTTTTCTGTCAATCGTTCAATGGGTTTCCAATCACTGTAATTTAGGTGAAAAAAATATTTAATTATAATACATATGATCCGAAGGCCTCCTTCATGAAAAAATAATGTTATTTAATTTCAAGTAGCTATGTTTCAGTTATTGGAAGCAAAAACCGAAAAAAAACCCACAAGAATATATTATTTCAAATGCTTGCATATCCTGAACGAAAACTAATCGAACTGATATTCAATAAACCTATAGAGAAGCACTGCCGTGAAGGCAGCAGCTTTTGCGCGCATGTTCAATTGAGGTGAACGCTTTGGTAACGAATTTGAATATGCGCGCAAAAGCTGTTGCCTTGACGGCAGTGCTTTTCTAGGTATTTTTCGATAGAGTACTGGATTTCAACTTGATCTGATCTGTATTTCTGGAAATATTAAGAAAAAAAAATTCGAAAGGGTGTATCTACGGAATCAATTCGTTAACTCAACCTTCGTAATAAGCCCGAAATCTACTCTACAAATATCCAATTTCTGAGCAGCTTTTTTCCGGAAGTTATAGTGTTTACGGTCTGCTTAACGAAAAAACTAACTCATATTAGTAGAGTAGGTTTGGGCCTTAATAACGAAAGCTGAATTCGTGAATCGTTCTAATGACACGATAATCACGAAGTTGTCCTGAAGCATCCTCAAACTAGCTTCCAAGTTTCATCACGATTGAGTCTGTATTTCCTTAGTTAATCCGAAAAAAACAAGCATATCATTCGTATAAAATTGAAATTTGGTACACTGCTGTGAAAAATAGAACTCAAAGAACAAGCAATTTTTTTTGAGTTTTATCAATATTTTCTGGAGAAAAAATTTCTAAATTGAAAAAAAATGTGGAAGAAAAATGTTTTTTGAATCGAGTGACCTCACGAACCCAACAAAATTTGGCTCAAAGTTGCACGTCGTTATGTTCCAACTAAGTGCCATCTTTCAATTGAATCGCTCAAGTAGTTCAAGAAATATCAGGGAAATAACCTTAAAATTCCAAATGGCTATAACTCCGAAACCATTTGGCCGATTTGGCCCATTAACGAAAACGGTGGCATTCCGATGTGCGAACTATCCTGAAATTCTTGATTCGTCGTGACTGAGTTCAACCTAGCCGTTTGAGACCATTCGCGGCTTAAAATTCGAAAATTTCAGACATTTGGACAAAACGATAACACGCTGTTTCCCTGGAACATGCCGAAATTGTCATAGATTTTATGGGAAATATTGTTCATCATTTCACCCAATTTATTCGAATTTTTCCCCATCAGATTCGTCCTCCAACAAATTCACGTACGGAAATATTTAAAATCATCCAGATGAGGCCTTCCATATTCCAATTATTCCGAATACTCTATAACACGTTCAGAGAAGTGTTTCGGACAAGGGCTAATGAATTCAGAGCCCGGTTTCGCTTTACTGTCACATTTAGCTGAGTTTACGCGTGCGAACACGTGATTGTGAGTTATAATGGGCCCAGATTGTTGAAAGTTAATTCGATGTAATTATAGTGATTTGCCGGCTATGCGGGAGCAGTAATGTGCGGCATGCGGCGTAATTATTAGTAATACTAGTGGAAGTGCATGTTTATAATACCCTCGATAGGGAATCTTCATACCCTAACTCGATGGAATTCATCACAATGTGGACACCCTGATCTTGTTAATAATATGAAGGCGTATCAGTAGCCCTCAACTATGCTTTAAAAATGTGAAGAAACTATAACATCTGTTGTGAAACTTTGATTGGCTAACTTTTAAGGAATTGTGATGTAATTATACATGATCTCTTCAGATAAACATTGTTTGGGAATTCGAAGGAAAAATTTCTAAGAATATATGTTTCATAGTTGCTTCGTTTCTGAAATACATGGCGTCAAAGTTTCAGGGAAAAAGGCATTTAAAAATACCATGGAAATCTTTAACCGATAACTTCGGTCACCAGGACAATATTGAGGAACAAGTTCTGTCATCCAAAGCACGTTCCTGATATGCATAAGTGATTCCAATTATTTTCCATCCGAAACGAAGCATGATATGAAAAAAAACAGAGAACCAAAAAGCTGTATATTGAGTTGGAAAATCTGAAATGAAAATAGTCCAAAAGAAGTCAGTGGTGTACTTTTTTATCAACATTGTTGGCTCTCGATTCACTAAAACGCTATTAGATTTAACGATTTCAATCAGGTTAGGACTTAATAAGCGACCTTTTATAATTCAAATAACTGTACCAGATTTCAACCAAATGGGTTTGAGAATATTCAAGATGTTTCTATAATAAATACGGGTTCTTTATAAAAGAACGATATAAGCTGGATGATGGGATATAGGTTGAATTACTGGAGACACGATCTGTATGACTTGGTTTCCATTTTAATACTGACTGAATTAACACATCCTAGATCACATTGCATATGTGTGTTTGTCGAGATAACAAAAAATTACTTTCAACAATGCTATCAATAAAATTCCTAATCTGACATTCCTTTTTTTCTTTACTGTAGCTTATTATTTTTATATCAGAGTCTTTCCTGCTATTGAGAAATTTGTATTTACATTTAGAATACCAACTATCTTATTATTTCCTTTCCAAGGTTATTTATTTTATAGAATCTATAGTTACATAACAATGATATTTTACAAAAGATCATTTTCATACAATCAACCAGTTGATCGGAATATTAGATATATCTGGAGGTTTTACAGTTCAACCATATCTAGTTTTATAACAATATTCCTTCCTCAAGCCTAGAATTCAATACAGTTTCCGTTGCATTTTGAGGATCGATGTCATATCTGTCGCAAGTGTCATTTGACATGAATTTAAAATTTATTTTATTTCTACCTTATCTTACCTTATTGTACACTTCAATTTATAATACCTTTGAGATTTCAGCCTTTCCTTGACTGTAGCTGAGGACCAGTTAGATTTGTTATTTTGCTTGAAATATACATGATCATACGGGTGAAGAAGTGGTTATGACTTTTCATTCTTTTCATAATAATGTTTTTGATTATTCTGAAATTTTTCAAGTTTACTGTTTTATGTTTAAAATGTGACTACTTTAGGAGTTGATTTTTTCGTTGAAATTGGTAGATTATTCCTCAAGATTCGTGACATGAGGAGCTGAGCAGGAGAAGGTAAATTTGATTTTGATCTGGATCTGTAATGTGGAAGAGCCAAGTATGAATCCGCTTCAGATTCTTTAGACTTTCTAAGAATACTCTTGATAATGTAGAATTATTCTTATGTTCTTGGAATTCTATAGAATGGGTATCATTGGTTAGAGAACATATGGAAAAGAAACTCTGTACTTTCTAAACGGAGTCGACGTTTCATCAGTCTGTGCTGAGTTCTTCAGGACCAGTTATACAACAGTCAAAATATATTTAAAGTCATAAAATATCATGAGTACGAACAATCAATAGAAATTTATTTCATCATAAAATATTCTTGATAATTTTTACCGAACTTTCAGACTGATCATTCGATTGTGGATGGTAAGGGCTTGAGAAAATATGTTCAAAATCCTAATCCAACAAAAAAGATTTTATTGAAGTGAACTGAAAGTTGGGCCACAATATGAAACCATTTGCATCGGCATTCCATGACGTGCGAACATCGATTTGAGATAAACACTTATGGAGAAATACATAACCAAGATTAGCAATCACTTTTTGAGCTGAATAGCCATGATCTAGTTAAGCTATTCCCATAAATTCTGAGCCTTGATCAATTGAATTTTTAGTTGATTAAACATATTAGGCCAGTAAAAAGACTCTCCAGCCAAATTGAGGCATCTTTTGTGACCCTGATGACCTTAAAGTATTTTTTGAAGAATTTCATTCTGCGTTGTTAATGGTACCTTCAAAAAGCCAATTTTTAATTCAATGTATTTCATTGCGGAAATTCCGAGAAGGCTTGGCAAGAACATGTGTTTTTTCTTTAGAGATAGGCCATCCTTCATAATAGATATTTTTCAACATTTCAAGGTCTCATTATCTGACTTATTTCTCTGACATAATTTGTCATGATATTTTTCTGTTACTGCAATAGTTGAATAAGTTATATTGACGTGATATTATGGAATATCAAAATCGTAGTCTGGAGTGGAGTTGTCTTTTAAACCTGCCCTCTTCAAAGTATCAGAAATATACAATTTTCCTGGGACATAAATGACATCTAAATCGTAAAGCTTGTAAGGCAAACATTATTCGTTTTAATTTAGCAGGAATCTCAAAGAAAGCTCTATTGAAAAGATATACTAAGGGTTTATGATCTCTATGTACTGTGATCTTATGACTTAAAATATACCTACTGATACTAATATAGTATTTTTCAAATTTTTGAATGCTGTCTGACAATTATCATCCCAAATCCATTGACTGTTAGTCCATATAAATGAAAGAATATCAATGGTCTATCGATATTTCGACGAGCATTTCAACTGCACCAAATCGGATAATTTTTTTTCTGTTGTTTTCATTATTGCCAGGAAAAGGTTTGTTCAACGGAATATTTCCGAAAAAAAATGCACGGAAAGGAGAACAAAGCTTTCCTTTTTCATCCGACCATGGAACTCTAAAATGCGTAAAGCCTTCTACCGAGCGAGCAATCATAACCTACTTTGACACTCAAGTTTAAGGTTATGTGGTTCTTGCAATCTGCATAGGCATAAACAAACTATCTCTGTTATTTACAGTAGAACATGTTTCTTGAAAGTGCTTAAAATCATCGTGTTTTAAATTAATCGTTGTGTTGTGTATTTGTGTTACTTATTGTCATCGATGAAAATGCCACAAGTGGGGCGTCCAAATATTTTTTGACGGGCTCGTATCGCAAAACAACTTTTTAATGAGCAATTGGAGGCCAACAGAATGAAAGGTTCTAAATCTTAAGCAAGATCTGTCCCAGTTCTGAATGAATCCATACTATCAATCTCGGGCGAGATATAACAAAAAATAGTATTCAATGAAATCGTCAACTTTGATCGTTTGACATTTAGATGTTGATTCCACAGTCCATAACCATATTGGAACAATTATCAATACTTTTGTAGCGAATTCATCCATTCCAACAAAAACGGAAAAAACGGCGGAGTCGAAACACGAAATTCAAATCTCTGAAAAATCGTATAAACATGATTCGCTCCGCTCCCAAAAATCACTTGACTCGATTACACTCTCTCCAATCCATCTGCATATCACCGCTAAGAAGATATTCGATCTCGACGCCGCATTCCTGACCGACATCTGCATTTCATCTTTCAAGAAGCTTCAACACATCGACATCTGGTTTACTACCCTCGACGACTTCCGTCCTCTCGTCATCACCGACCACAACCCGGCGCCAGCGAAGGACTACCTGCCGCCACTCCAGAAGATTTATAACCAGAATTGTTAGCCTGCCTTTTCAACAAAGAGAATTTTATTGCCTTTCGAATTCACTTTTGTTGTAACACTCGACAGAAAAATAAACAGGCTAATCTCTCTTCTTTATTGCGTGTTTGATTTCACAGGACAGACAACCCACACTTTAATGCTTTGAGATAACGAAACCAACCCCCAGGATTGAGTTATAGGAACAGAAAAATCAAATTGTTACCTGAATCTATAATGTAGAAAAGCAAGCATTCAAATAAAGGCACAATTATTATTATTATTATTATTATTATTATAAACTCTGAATTCGTCAATGCAGAACTTCTATCGAAATATTGTCTGCAGAATATTCAGCTATACTATAGTATGTTCCAAGTGACATCATTTGGTTTCAACCTGATACTACAGATTGATCATAACATAACCTTCAAATATAAAAATTCTCTTGTGACTCATTCGAAACTTTTTCCAATTTTTTTCAACAAATTCAAGGAAAAATTTACCATCGTGTAGGAGCGTTGTTACTGCCAGTTGATAGTGGATGCAAATTTCTCCAGATTTATTTCCTTGGACATTCAAAAGATAGAATGAATAAAAGTTGTGAAATCATCGTGCAATTGCACAACTTCTGCATCATAATCAATTTGTAAAACTGTTAAAAACAGCCTTAGAAATGATGCCATCTGACAAATATAAATTTATGATCAGATGAACAGATAAAAAGGCCAACGTTGAATGAAATTGCTAGCCATTGTGGTTGTTGAAGAAAATATGGACATTGTGTTTCAACCACGTGATGGTGGTGACCTTCGATGAATCAGTGAAACACATCATGTTCTTTGATATACCCACTAATATTCTGCCGAGAAGAAGATGGATATCATTTCTTGATCAAGATGATGAATACTGCGACTTGCAAGTATTGATAAAACTATATTATGAAAAAATATAGAAAGAATTTCCTTCAATAGGGTATCTTCAGAGAATAAGGTCCTTAGATTTTGTACCTTTAAATCTTTTCTACTATGCATTCCTAGTATTATCAACCACATTGTCAGAGTAATGTTTCAAAATTTTGTTTTGATTCCTGACTTATGTTGATAAATCCTTTTCAGGTAAAGAATCAAACAAGAAGCTAAAACTGCCATTGAATTTGCAGACTGTAGAGAAACCTACATGTGATATAAGCAAAACATCAGCAATAGCGAATTTGCAAAATTCTAAAATAATAATTTGGGATAGATAAAACCACAATGGTCCAAAAATGGGCATTGAAGGCACTAAAAGGAACTCTCAGAGATTTGCGTAACAATCAGAAACTCTTCGGTGATGGGATAATTCTACTGGCAGGAGGTTTTCGACAAACGTTGCCAGTCATTCCCAGATCAACCGCTACTGATGAGAAGAATGCTTGCTTGAAAACCTCCAATACATGGAGATACGTGAAGAATCCAAACTTGACAACAAATATAAGAGATGCTTCGCAAAATGACATATCGATGAAATTGTTTTGAATAACATAATTGGACATTGGCATTATGAGAATTCCTATTGATACTTCTAATAGTCTCTTTTATTTTCCACCAAACTTTTGTCAGTTCACCCCAGTCTTCCCAGATGTTCAAATGAATTGTAGAAACCATGGTTGGCTGGGTGAATGAGCCATTTTAGCGCCAAAAAATAAGGATTTTGATAAATTGAATTTAAAAATTCAAAATGAAATTGATGGACCAATACATTCTTTATAGTCGATCGATTTCATTATCGGTCCAAATAAAGTTGTCAATCATCCAACAGTTTTCAGTGCGACTTGCATTTGCAGTGAGAATCAATAAATCACAGGGTCGATTATTAGAAATTTGTGGAAAAAGCCTTGAATTGCCATGTTTTCCGCATGGACAGTTTTACGTTGCGTGCTGGAAGGTTGGTAAACTATCTGCTTCATTTGTTTTCTGTCCATGAAGGACGAACAAAAATGTTGTACTTCGCAGGGCATTGGAATAAAGTATAATTTGAATACTTCGGTGTTTTTTTATTTCACATGTCTTCTATTTGTTTTCTCGTCAGAAAGGAACACCAAAAATGTTCGACATTGAACGGCATTGCTTCAAAGTTAAATTTGAATATTTGACCAATATTTTATTATGGTTATTTCAAAATATATTTTGTTCCAATTTTTTTCATTAGTAACACCACCCTTGCGAAGCCAGCTCGGGCAGCTAGTTTTTAATATATCTCTTAGAACTTTTGTTTTTTGTGACAAGTCATCAAAAAAATTACTTGAAAAGTTAATCATGCCTAAAAATCTTTGAACCTCTTTAGCGTTGGTAGGAGAAGGTAACTGCTAAATCGCTTCAATGTTCCCATCATCGACTCAAGTACCATCTTTTTTGAATATACATGAACTAAAAAACGTACCTAAGTAACTGCTATTTTACTTTTTCTTCTATTAAACTTCAGATTGAAATCTTCGGCTCTCTGCTGGACGTTTTTATGTCGTATATTATGTATCTATAAGGTTTTTCCATAGACTAAAATTCATCTACAAAAATTGAAACACCTTCACTATTTTCGAACCGATCATTCATTACCTGGACACATTTCTCAGATGACGAGCATATACTGAAAGGTGAACGTTTAAATTTAAATCTACCGAAAGAAGTTTGAAACTAGCATTGATCGAAGCTATTTTCATCAAATTTCAAAATCCAATATCCGGAAAAAGCATCCAAATGTTAAAAATATGCAGCATTAATTAGTTCTGACCCGTCTTCATTAAAGTTCTTCAGAGGAAAATGTTCTCTCATAATATTTATGTTTATATTTCTTGGATATAGACTCTCAACTGACCTGACTTTTTGGCGATAATGACTATAGAATTGACCAAAGACTTAGGTTCTGACAGCTTAGATATGACATCCATGCTCTCCATTCTATCTATCTGATTCCTCACTTAGCCTGTCAAGTAGTGCAAAAGGCACTTTTCGAGGAGGATCGACATGCGGAATAGCATCAGGACGTAACTTGATATGGCTGTAATAATTGTATTTCAAGTTAAATTAATAGATGATGTAGTGGACGGTACTATATGTTTTTTTAACAGTTTTAGGAAGCAAGCTTCTGCGCGCTTCTTCAATTTCGT
Organism: Myrrha octodecimguttata; assembly: GCA_958510865.1. Classification (NCBI taxonomy): domain Eukaryota; kingdom Metazoa; phylum Arthropoda; class Insecta; order Coleoptera; family Coccinellidae; genus Myrrha; species Myrrha octodecimguttata. The sequence goes on along the minus strand of OY294058.1, from coordinate 14,292,129 downwards.
TGCAAAGGCAATCATCTTCTCAAGTATTGACTCCTGTAAAAGTATCTTTACTTCGAGATGGAGAGGATGGCGATTGTCTCTTTGTTGGGTACTAAGTACTAAAAAATACAACGTAGAAACTTGATATTCTTAGAGTAGGTTTTGACCTTAATTATATCCACTCAAAATTTTTCAAGATTTCTTGATTGAAAAATAATAGCTCATAGGTTCATTCAGAATATTATGGGGATAATGTGGAACGAAGCTCCCCAAAACTTTTCCTCAGAAGGTAAAGGTGCAATTGGACTGGTCAATACGTAATAAAGAAACTAACTTAACAACGAAATTGAGTCACACGATCAACACGAAATTCTGCACAAAGTATTGCATCAGCATTAGTCAACTTATTTCTCAGTTATTCCGGAAAAAATAGCGACAGCGAGGAAAAAAACACGTAATTTTATATGTCTTTTTTTATATCTCAAACAGTCATAACATGATTGAACCGCAATTTGTCACACTATAGTAAGCTATCATGTTTGAGATCTTTTTTCAAAATTTTTACATCGTTTTGATGACACAATCCCTACCATATTTCGCAAAAACTCGTGCATCAGCGTTTTCAAGAAAGTTCTCAAGTTTCGCATAATGGGATGAGTCATGTTTGAGTTCTTTCAGAAAAACAACGACACCGAGGAAACACCACGAAAGTATTTTTATCCATATTTTCAGGAATTGGAGTCGCATCGAATTGACATTCATTACACTGTTATTAAATAATTGTTTCAAGTTGAGGGTTCATTCTCTTTAAAATCTGCTGACTATTTTTCGAAGAATCAATTTGTTCAAGGCAACTGTTATGATGACACGGTCATCACGATATTTTGCACTAAGCTGTGAATCAGCATTTTCCAACTAGTTGACAAGTTTTGGCATGACTGGATCAGTGTTTTTGAGTTTTCTTAAAATACCTACGATACCAAGGAACAAACCACAAAATTTTAATTTTTTTTTTCAAATATATCCGAAAGTTTGAATTCGATCAATTATGAGAAATATAAAGCATAAAAAACGTGCAGAATTTCGTCGGAATCTGACGAGTTGTTTTCGGAGAAATATTCATTTTTCGTGGACACTTTTCATTTCAAGTCAATAGTGTAGTGTTGACCCCTAGGTGGTAGATCACTTATTTATGATGATGAGAGGGAAAGAAATAACAACACAGTATTTAACTCTGACCGCTATCACCGCTCGATACTGACTGCCTCGCTGCTAAGGGCGAATCATTGACACCTGTTCCGATGAGTAATCATCTTCGTATCTCGCAGTGATTGCATAAGTTTATTTTTGGTATTTCTAATACACTACATCCCTTCCTTTTGATGAATTGACAATTTTTCAACTCAATTAATGTAAATATATAATAAACTAAATTCGATAAATATTATCTTAATATAAATATAATATGGATATAAATTAAATCAATATAATCTATATAATATGAACCCTAAGAACTTACACTCAAAAACAATTAATTCAATCCGATTTATTTTCTTCCATGTCTGGGTGATATACCTTCCATTCTCCTTCAATTTTTTTCAAATGAACCACATTTCTTCTCAATTCCTCGCCGGTCTGATCATTTCTAATTTGAACATCGGCACCTTTTTTCTCTATTACGGTATGCTCGGACGGATCGAAAGTGGAAGTTAGTTTGTCTTTTTTTGTCATATTTTTGACATAAACTTTGTCTCCACACTTTACGTTATCTGTATCAGCTTTTCTTTTTGTGTCAGCGTATTCTTTTCCTTTAGCTGTCTGTATTGTATCTCGATCCCTGGCATCCTCATCAGCTACTTTGTACGCATAGTCTGCAGCACTGGGTATTTTATCCCGAAACTGTCGTTTAAAAAACAAATCGGCAGGTGTTCTGCCAGTAGTTGAATGTGGGGTGCTGTTGTACATACTTAAATAATCCAACAAATCATTTTTCCAGTCACTTTTGAGGGTGGAACTTATCTTCAGTCTTTTCAGAATATCTCTGTTTTGTCTTTCTACTTCACCATTAGCTTGAGGTTAATAGGGCACCGTATGATAGGTTCTTATTCCCCGTTCTCTACAAAATTCCTGCATTTCGCGACTAGTTAATTGTTTGCCATTATCAAGAGTAATTGACAAAGGGTTTCCTAACCTTGAAAAGATTTCTTTCAAGACAGCAACTGTGTTAACAGTTGTTATATTTCTCATTATATGAATCTCTTTATAACGGCTATAGTAATCTACAAGTATTCACCATTAGGTAGAGGGCCCATAAAATCTATTGCCACCTCCATCCAAGGCTCTATTGGGAATTCTCGTCGTTTCAGTGGGTTTGGTGGATTTGGAGCCGAAACCAGTGTACATCCCTTGCAAAGTTTAACTCGATTTTGGGCATCAGTATCAATTTTCGGCCACCATACCTTTGTTCTCAGGCGATTTTTCATTGAAACTATTCCAGGGTGTCCTTCGTGAGCAGCATCTAATACAGCTGCTCTCAGTTGATTGGGAATGACGATTCTTGTACCCCTTAATAGAATGTCATCATTGAAACATAGTTCGTTTGCTAAAATTTTGTATTGTGTAATGGTTTCATTCCACCGGTTTTCATATGAACCTTTTTTTACTGCTAATATTTCGGGATCTTTAGCTGAATGTGAACGTATACTTTCCATTGTAACAGCCATCGGTCGAGAGTATTCAGTGATTTTGTTCACATAAATTTCAGTTTCAAGGCTATTAACGTGAATTTTCTGTACACATAAACGTGAAAGGGAATCCGCAATATTTGATTTTCCTGGTTTATATACAACTCTGTAATTATATGCTTGTAGTCTCAAAACCCATCTCTCTATTCTGGCGCATGGTTTGGATCTTGTACCAAATATCGTTTCTAGTGGTTTGTGGTCTGTAACTATTTCAAAATTATCCCTTCCATATAGATATATATAGAAATGCTCAACCGCCCAAACAATGGCTAATGCCTCTTTTTCTGTCTGGCAGTACCTTTTCTCGCAGTCGGTCAAACTTCTATTACCATATGCCACTATTCTTGGACCATTTGCTTTGAACTGAATAAAAACCGCTCCCAAACCAACTGGGCTAGCATCTGCTATCACTTGAGTTCTGTCATTTGGATCATAAAAGGCTAGGGTTTTTATGTCACTAAGTTTCCTTTTAAGTAAATCGAAGGAAGTTTGTTGCTCTGTAGTCCAGTATTTTTCTAAATTCGCCTTATTTCGCAGCCTTATTCGCAAAAGTTTTCTTAAAGGTTCTGTTAAGGTGGCTAGTGTTGGTATCCATTTACCTATGTAATTCAGAAGTCCTAAAAAGCTTTGCAGTTCTTCAATGGTTTTTAGAGCACATAATTTCTGAATGCTATTTATGTAACATTCTGATGGCCGTACTCCTTCTGAACACAAAATATGACCCAGAAACTCTATTTTTATAAGTTTGTAAAGGCATTTCTCGTTATTTAGCATCACATTGAATTCATCGAATTTTTTCAATACATTTTGTAGCCTGTTGTTATGTTCTTCTATATTAGCACCGAATACTAGTACGTCGTCTATAAATACGACAACTCCTTCACAGCCCAAGAGAATACTTTCCATCACCTTCTGAAATTTTTCAGGGGCACAAGTTATGCCGAACATCAAACGCTTGTACCTATATAAACCTCTCCTTGTAATGAAAGTTGTAATGTGCCTTGAAGTTTCAGAAATTTCTAGTTGATGGAAGGCATTTTTTATGTCCAGTTTAGAGAACAGAGTTGCATTTCTTAGTTTGGGTAAAATTACATCTATGGTTGGTAAAGGGTGGTTTTCTCTTAGGACAGCTTTATTGGCTAAACGCATATCTATACATATTCTGATATCGCCGTTTTGTTTGACAATCGGTACCATTGGTGATACCCATTTGCTTGGAGTGTTCACAGTTTCTATTACGTCTTGATCAATCAACTCGTCAATTTTTTTATCAACTTTCTCTTCCAATGGAATGGGGATCCTTCTATAGGGTTGTGCTATTGGCGATACAGTTTCATCTATCGGTATTTCTATGATTATATTTTTGAATTTGGGAAGTGGTTTGATACAGTCGATTTTGCAAACAGCGTTCAGACCAATTTTCAGTATCCCTAATGAGATAGCTGTTGTTTTTCCGATTAGATCCTTCGTTCCATTTTTCATCACGTAAAAAATTTCATTCGACTTATTAGAGGGTGTTACTTCGATACTGGCTTCGAATGAACCTAATGTCTTCAAAGGAATGTGACTTCCATAAGGCAAAAAGGTCTTATCGGTCTTTTTTGTTCGATTCCATACACTTATCCGGTTTTGTTTCAGGTATTCCCAAGTTTTGTCTGTAATCAAATTGCTTTTGCTGCCAGAATCTATTACCATGTCTATTTGAACTCCCCCCAATCTAGTTTTTATGGTCGAGTCATCATCCAGATGAAATACATAATCAGTCTCTTCTACCGACTGCTGCTGCTTTCTACGTTTAGGATTAGCTTGCTTGGGTGGAGGGCCATTCGTTTTCCAAGAGGTACTCTTGCAGCATTTTCGAAAATGACCTCTTTTTTGGCATTTCAGACAATGGGCATTCACGGCTGGACAGGTGGGATCGAATGGTTTATGTCCATTCCGGCCACATCTTGTACATTTATTTAATTTTAAGGATGTTTGTACTTTGTTGATACTTTCCTGATAATAAGGTTTTTTCGTATCAAACTCTGCAACTTGACGATTTATAGATTCTAAAGCATTCGCCTCAAAAATAATTGTATCGAGGGTTGAGTCATCGCCAAGGGTTAAGATCTTACGTCTCAAATCTGATGAGTAACATTTTTCCACGATTTGGTCGATTATTTGTTCATTCACATCAGCAAAGGTGCATTTTTCTGCTTGAATTCGTAGTCTCATCAGAAATTTGTTGAACTCTTCATTATTTTCCTGCTGGATTTGTCGAAAGATGTGTCTTTCATATCTTTTGCCCTGTTTTGGGCAGAAATATTTATCCAATTTTTTTAACACATCATAGAAATCATCAGTTCCTGTTTCCGAGGTATTTGTTGCATCAGGTAAATTGAAAAAAACCTCTTGGAGCTGTTGACCACCTGAGTGTAATAAAATTGCCTTTTTCCTGAGGGGATCAGTGATGTTCGAAGCTTCCAAGTAAATAAGCAGGGCTCGCTTCCATTTTTCCCACCTAACGCTGACCGAAGTCGGTTCCCCATTGCAGTCGAAGTTTTCAAGATTCACCAGTTATGCCATTTCGGTGTTACCCTGAAAATATTTCACTTCAATGCAGAACCCGTCTTCATGTCAGTTTTTCATGGTTTTTAATTCACCACATACGAAACTATGTACACATATGTGTGTCATGTACCTATGTGGACATAATTTCGCTTCCTGCCATATCTGCAGAAGCACTTTGGAAAATTTGCATTTTCCTTTTCATTTGGGCATGATTCCGTGCCTCCGATACACGACACCAGTCTTATCTGTACCTTGCAGATGACTTTGGTGATTTCTTTTCAATAACTTCAACATTATTTTGATAATCCGGCCATGATTCCGTGCCTCCGATACACGACTCCAGTCTTATCTGCTATTGACAGATGACCAAGGAGATTTTTTGTGCTCTAACTTGCACACACTTCTTATAGTCGACAACCAAAAGATTTCAGTGGTAGGATAGCAATGTTTATGAACACAAATTCCATATTTGCTCAATCTGTTTCACCTTGTTTTTCAAGTCATTCTCTGATTTTGAAAAAGTACCAGTTTAATCGAATTTGTGTTCCACTTATGGACCTACCAATTATTTTTATATACATGCTCTACATATAACGTATATGTATTATCAGGGAAGTACTCACTCTGAAGAGTTTTATCCTCGTCGCCAATGTAGTGTTGACCCCTAGGTGGTAGATCACTTATTTATGATGATGAGAGGGAAAGAAATAACAACACAGTATTTAACTCTGACCGCTATCACCGCTCGATACTGACTGCCTCGCTGCTAAGGGCGAATCATTGACACCTGTTCCGATGAGTAATCATCTTCGTATCTCGCAGTGATTGCATAAGTTTATTTTTGGTTTTTCTAATACACTACAAATAGCTTGCTCTTTTCTATAGTTATAGTGTCGTCGGTCAGACACTATGGATTTTGACACCAGATTTGTCATCAGCGAGTAAAATATCCCTGTTCAATAAACTTCTCCTTGAACTGAGAAACCTACCAACAACAAAATTTGAGAAAGCAATATTAGTTAATAATGTCTTCTATTTGGTTGAGGAATTTATTTTATTTTGGAAAGCCTGAACTAGTTACTTAGGTACTCATTCTAACCTGTGAATTTATATTTTTTTATCTTTACAATTTAATACTGGATATAGTTATTTATTTTATACATACATTTTATATTCTGATACTTCTTTTATCTATAAATTTTATATTTTGACATATTCATTGTGTTATCTCTACATTTCGAATGTGGACATAATTATTCGTTTAATTTGGTTTCAACTCGACAATACCATTTATCTGTACATTATTTATTGTTACTTATTATTTTAAGAATTTACTGCATTTTATGGTGGACCTCCCTTTGTTTTCTGTCGTTTTTATTGTCTTGTATTAAGTGAATCCTTGTACTTTCATCTGTATGGCATCAATTTTATGTTGCTTTGACTTGTGAGAACAATTTTTGTAATAGTAGAGAACACCAGTAAACTCCCTCTATTGTCAACCTAGTCGTTTCAGACCATTTTCGACCCAAAATTCGAAAATTTTGATATTTGCAAAAAACGATAGAATGCACGCTGTTTGTTTGTTAGAAAATGGACGCAAAAAAACTCAAGTTCAAAAAATCACGAAATTTACTCTACTTGCAATATAAGAAAGTGTATACATTTGAATATCGATTCCCATTTTCAATCTTAGAGAGAGGGATTGAGTGATCTTCGATCATTCATTTCATTATGAGAGCTTAGTTTAGGTATACTTAGTTGTATTATTTACTCACTGCAATTTAGCTGTAATTGATGTATTTTCGAATTTCATGGCCAACTCCATATAGGTGTCACTGTTCTGAGATTTTCCCGAGCTAATAGCTGTGAATTTGAGAGAATTTCACCTTGGTAACTCAGTGACAAACAAAATTGGCAAATATTAATTTTTTGAGATCCTTCTATGTTTTTCACTGTGTTCATCCTCGTAACATTTTGTGGTCTTTCTGTCGCAACTAGAAGAACCTGCAAAGTTTCAATTGAGAGAACGAAATTTCAAATCTCCACTGATCTTTGTGCCTATTTCGCTGAACTCTAGTGGCGTATTCAGGTGTACAACCTTAATGGTATTTTCCATCAAAAATAACAATGCGGGGAGGAGATCGAACATACGGATCGGAGAATTTGATTTTTCTATGAATGCATTAGTGACTTTCATACTAAGATCAATTAAAACTGATAATGGTCCGGACACAAAAATTACCAGTTAGCTGAACATTTCTAGGATTTTTTGAAACACCATTATAAATGAAAAACTTTTTCTCGAGGTCAAAGTTCACGAAAACAGGATTAACGCAATTTTCTGCAACGTCAGAAAAAAATAGTTTTATCATAGAATCAGCTCTGACAAAAATTTTAGATCAGATAATGTTCGCGAAATCAAACGAGATATTGATAATAATGCTTGTGCATCTGCTGCTTCCTCGGGTTCTCCTGATACGCAGGATAGATCGGCTGAAATTCTCGATCGCTTTAGGCGCTCCTTCAACGTGATTCTGAAGAATGTACCGGAACCAGAGAGTCCTGACGAAAATTTACACTTTGCCATTGATGTGTTGAAGAGTATTGATCCTATTGCTCAAACCGCTGCTGTTAAGGCCGCTCGGCTTGGAAAAACACGATCAAACCAACCACGTATGTTGAAGGTGACATTCACTAGTCCTGATATTGTCAGCACCCTTTTGCGTAAAAAAAAGAACCTACTCAATATACCCAAATATAAAAACGTAATACTGGTTGACGATAAAACACCTAGGCAGATCGCTGAACTGGGGGAGCTCCGTGACCGATTAAAGTCTAGGGAGTCTGCCGGAGAAAAAAATTTGACTATTAAATATATCAAGGGCACCCCAGCTATTGTCAGAAGAGATGTTACAGGAGTCCCGAAAAACTGATAGGCCAGCTCTCTGAGTGGACAGTCGTGTATTCAAATGTTCAATCTTTATGTTCTAAACACCGTGAACTCCTTACATTCACACATCTTCATTTTCCTTCTTTTATTTTAATTTCTGAAACCTGGCTACATCCCAACATATTAGATTCAGTGGTACATATACCAGGCTATCAACTGTTTAGAAGTGACAGCTCAACTACCGTTGGCCACGGGGGTGTGTGCATTTATGTGAAACAGGAAATTGTTCACGCTTTCACTATTCAAACTTCTCGAATTCATACCCCTGGAATTGATAATATTTTCATTCACATTAAAATCTACGATTTTTGCCTGACCGTTGGTTGTATCTACCGCCCCCGTCACTGTACCTATGATTCTGTCCTCGTTGATCACTTGACCCAGCTTTCGGTGGATGGTAGCTGTGTGATAGCTGGAGATTTTAACCTTTCCGACCTTGTTTGGCCTCTGGTCACTCTGCCTTCATCTTCGTCACCCTCATTCCCTTTTGCTGAAATGGTGCATGATACAAATTTTGAACAACTCGTTTTAAAGCCAACGAGATATCGTCAGAACCAAGTACCATCGTTGCTGGATCTTGTCTTAGTAAATGTCGACAACTTGATCTCAGATATCGAATATCTCCCCCCTTTTGGAAAATCAGACCATCTAACACTAAAATCAAAAATCCAGTTCAGCGTCGCTTCGAACAAGAGAATGGTTCGTAGAACATTTGACATCATCAACTTCACCAATCTTAATAGAGACCTGGCTAGTGTTAACTGGAAGGAACGCCTTTCACATTCTGATGTGGACGATATGTGGAGAATTTTTTCGAGTGTTCTGGAATCCGCTATACAGGCTAGCACATCAGTAAGGGAGATCTCCACCAATCCCACTAAACCATGGATCGACGATGTCTTGTGTGGTATGATTCTTCATAAAAAGAGACTTTGGCGGAGATACACGAGACACAGGAAGCCGGAGGACTACGCAGTGCATCGAAAATATTCGAATACCCTATCTAGCGCCATCAGGCAAGCAAAAAACAACTATGAGTCTGGGCTTGTCTCTTCGGGGAATGCGAAGAGGTTCCATAAATACGTTAGGTCCTTTCTGAACACTAAAGTATCTGTTCCCTTGGTCAGAAATTCTTCCGGAACTGTCTGCACTGACTATCAGGAGTCAGCTGAGGTGTTGGCTGATGCTTTTTCCTCATCGTTTACACTTGAGCCTGATGGGCCGTTACCAACTGTGAGATGTGCGCGCACCAGCTTGGACCTATGCGATATTTCATTCCATGCGGAGATGGTTGAAAAAGAACTGATGGCACTGAAGGTGGACTCCTCGCCCGGACCTGATGGTTTAGCGCCAAGAATCTTCAAGAATTGCTCTGGTCCTCTGTCCGAACCACTAGCGCTTATTTTCGCGAAGTCTTTTGAAACCCATACACTCCTGGTCGATGCACGTTCAGAAGATAGCGGATAGGACGAAGAGGGTGACCTACATGATCTCCAAGGCTTTTAACAGTTGTGACCCCGAAGTCTGTTGTAAAATTTATAAATACTATGTGAGGCCTATTCTGGAATTCGCGGGACCAGTGTGGTATCCCGACCTCAAGGGTGATATGGATAAACTGGAGAAGCTTCAAAGATCTGTTACCCGCCTCCCATATGGAACTAATCGCCCATGTTATGATGAGCGTCTCAGAGTGTTCGGCTTGACCACTTTTAAGGACCGACGAGAAAGGGGAGACCTGATAGTGACCTACAGAGCTCTGCATGGCAAGTTTGGTACTGATTTGTCATCTTTGTTTCAACTCAACACTGGCAATTTGCGGGGCCATTGCTACAAATTATATAGGGAAAAGTTCAGGACCACCCCTCGTCAGATTTTTCTGACTAATCGGGTGTTCGACGCCTGGAACCGTCTGCCTCCAGAGATCGTTGGTGCTTCTTCAGTGAACGCTTTCAAGAACAAGTATGACAGTTTCGTTCGAGGAACCTGAGTGCCGGAGGATGTGTGATGTGTGTGATAGTTTCTTTGTCGGGTGCACTGTCAACTTCATTTGACATAATTTTATATACTTAGAGCTGCTTATAGGCCTAGCCTTGGCTCCAACTTGTTCGTAATAATAATAATAATAATAATAATTATCTATGAAATTATCTTACCGCGTTTGTTTTAATGTGGTTTGCATGGTAGGCCTATTCCACTGATCCGTTGTGATTTTGTTCCATTTGAAGCAATGAATAACTGAAGCTAGTGATAATGATAGAGAAAAATTATGAAAGTGATAAAAGTAGTGTAAATTTAATAGAAATAGGGTTTTTCGAGAAGATCCTCAATTCTCTCATACTTCAGGTTTCTCTCCTCACATAGTTCATCAACATTGTGGATGTAACTACAAAAACTGCTTCAATAATGATATATTGCATGTCCCCTCGTAAGTGTCAACTGATTCTTAAATTATTGGTTATTCAACATTGGGACACCACCAATCATGACAATTTATACAGACTACAGACAAACTTTTTAGTTCTTTCGAAAATCGTGTTTAACAGTTTTTCTGGGACAGGGAGGAAAAAGTTCGAACTGGTTCTGAGGTATTGTCGAGCAACTTGCAAAGCCCGTATTTTGGGTCTAGCTGATCACGAAGCAATAATTGAACTTAATAATATACCCGAAAAATATATTGATGAACAGCCGCTGAGATTGCTCAGATAACTTTCGTCATGCAGGTTTTGCTAAGAATACACGAAATAAGAAAAATTGCAGTTAGAATGTCTTTCTCCAGCCTCAGCGGCTGCTCATATTTTTCTGATATATTGCCGAGTGCAAGTAGAGCTCCGTAATCAGCTAGACCCCAAAGTTGTTCGGTCATACCTTAGTAACAGTTCAAACTGCTTAGAACGATTTCTTGCAAATGTATGAAAGGATTGAGTGCTTGATGACGTGGCGAAAAAATTGGACCGTTCTGTTCGGTACCCAGTATTGGTCGTGCTCCATTTTAACAATCACTAAAAATTGAGGATTTCTTTGATACTTACTAATGGACATGAGATGTGACATTCTTGAGGCAATATTCTGACACCTAGGATGAAGAAGAACAAAGAGGAAAAGAAGATCGAGGAGATTAAAAAGCAGAACTATTAGAGAATTATGGATCAGGTGGTTGAATTTCGAAGTTTTTTCAATTCACACTACTTTTATCATTTTCAATCGTGACACTATGTTTAGTTAGTTAGTGTTTTCAATCGAATAGAATGACAACTGATCTGCAAAAGATCAACCACCAAAACCACATTTGAAGTCAAATAGTCTAGCTTCCCGTGACTTACGCTAGAAACTTGGTTCGTCAGCACATGGAACATCTTACCGGAGTTGAATGCCTTATAGTACGCCAAATAAAAACTTCTTTACTCCTGAATGTACCCCAAGTCGTTATTCTGACGGTAAAGATGCAACTTCTCATTCCTTATCTATTAATTTCAACTTTACAATTAAAAAAACAATTATTATTTACAAAACACAAAAGTCTACAGGGAATATGAGATCCAAGTTTCGAATAAGCACTTATTATAGTGGTTGGTGTGATGGTATGTGGTAGATGGTAGAGGATCCGGCGCTATGGCCTTCAAAATGTAACTGCGGTACCAAGACAATACAGTCAAACCTCGTCTCCACTGCCAAGATATTCGGTTATTAAGTAGGTCGTCTGGTTTTTAGAGCTTCCATCCAAAGTGAACTCCAGTATTAAGATATTCCAGTATTAAGATATTCCGGTACCAAGAAAGTTGTCCAATTTGACTCCGGAACGAATATATTCCAGTAATAATTGGCTCCGGTACGAAAATATTGCGATAATTAGTAGCTCCTGTACAAAGATATTTAAAACAAACTCTAGGTCCTGAACCGAGATATTCCGGTAATAATTAGCTCCAGTACAAAGATATTCCAGTAAGAGTTAGCTCCGGTACTAAGATGCTCCAGTAAGAGTTAGCTCCAGTACTAAGATGTTTCAGTAAGAGTTAGCTCCGATACTAAGACGCCTCTCGAATAGAACTCTTTAAATAAACAATAAAACTTCAAAATTAAACGACTTTCATGGATTACGAGGTACGTTAATATGCTTAACTCCAGCGATGTGTTGAAGCTTCGGCTTCTCCGTACCAAATAGTAAGATGTCCGTATGTCTGATTTCGAACCGTCGCACATGCGAAACACAAACTCAACTGTTCACGTGGAAAGCGTTTTTAAGCGATTATTATTAGAATCGCAGTAAGGCGTTGTCTTGCAATGGGAATTGAAATTGCTGATGTAGCGTTTTTTTGCGAATTGAACTGAAATCAACAGTGGAGCGTTTTGTTACGTTACACATTGAAAAAGTACACTAACTCAAATGTGTGAATTTAATGCCGATTACAACTCTTTGTTATATTTCAAAATAGGTGGCTCTAGGGAAAAAACCTAAAAACACTAATTGTACATATTTATCTGATCTACATTTTGTCTGAGCTAATTCCATAATTAAACTTACCGTTTCGCTTGAAATCGTGAAAACCTCGTTTTTGTAACTTTTGAACCAGGTTAAATTTTACACGTATTCAGATTCAGTTTTAGATAGTGTTTTGAATAATTCTCTTTTTTTTTTCAGCTGACTGGAATTCATTATAACCCAGACCTTATTTTTCTGTCTAATTTGTCTGGACATAAAGGTAGTTTCGCATTTCACTCGAATCATTAAAAAATGGAAATCTGTGTAATACTTCCACATAATAATTCTCGATATCAATATATATCGAATATTCCTGAAAATTATCAATTTTTTTCAACGTTGAAACAAATTTCCAACGGAATTGAAAAGAATCAGGACACAATGAATCCATTTATAAGAGACTCGATTTTTTTATTGTGGAGATAACGTCATTGTTTGGCAGCCAATTTATGGTGAAATAGTATTGTGGACTATATTTTCGAAGATGTGCACATTTCTCGTTAAATTACCTCCAAAACTAAAAATATTTTTTTTCGGGATTTTTGGATGAAAATAAAACTTTCTCCTTCCTTCAGTTATCCATACCTCTGTATTTTTCGAAGCTATCTGAAATGAAAGTTGCAGAACACCACTCCCTGTATTTCATTTCTAACAAAGGTGGTAAAGGGACTGATCAAATCAAATAATAATAATTCTTCTCCACGTGAAATAGCTGTGACGCTGTTAAAGAGATCAAAAGCGAGAAGCTGTCTCGCAATATCGCAATCTCACTTGCACTTCGGCCCCTCTTTTTCATCCGTCTGCTACAAAAATTCAGCACTGCCGTGAATTTGAACATGCGCGCAAAAGCTGCTTCCATCACGTCAGTGCTCTTCTAGGTTTTTTTTTTCAAATTGTTAAGACACGATTATCACCAAATTTCTCACAAATTTGTCCTTCAGCATCTCCAAACTAGTTGCAAAGTTTCCTTATATTAAATAAGTATTTCTTAAGTTACACCGATAGAAACCACGAAATTTTACATAATTTTTTCCGAATATTTCCGGAACTAATAGCTGTAGCAAATTAAAATTTGATACACTGCTGTCGTATACGGGCCTAAAGATATAAGATTGTTTTGAATACGATTAATAGTTTCTGAAAACAAATTTTTTGTAGAAAAATTGTGAAGAGATTGTTTTTTGAATTGAGTGACCCTTTTATCCCAATATAATTCTGCTACAAGTTGCGCGTCGTTATTCTCCAACTAACTGCTAAGTTCCAATCAAATCGCACCAGTAGTTCCTGAAATATCAGGGAAATAACCTCAAATCTTCGGAAAGCCATAACTCCTAAACCATCAGAACCATTTGTTCTAATTTAAGCCACGCATTCTAATGCGCGATCTAATCTGAAAGTTTCAAGACGCCAGTTGGCACCATTCGACCGTTATGTGTCCACGGCTGGCCGAACGGCCAGACAGAATCGATTTTGACACCGGATTCGTCATCAGTGAGTCCAACCTAGTCGTTTGAGACCATTGTCTGCTTGAAATTCGAAAATCCAAACAATTGGACAAAACGCTATAGCGAATTAACTCATATCATCAGCTTTTTGAGCTCATGTTCTAGGGGAACAGCGTGCTATCATTTTGTCCAATTGTCTGGATTTTCGAATTTTGAGCCGACAATGGTCACAAACGACTAGGTTGGACTCACTGATGGCGAATCCGATGTCAAAATTGATTCTGTCCGGCCGTTCGGCCAGCCGTGGACACGCTAACGGTCGAATGGTGCCAGCTGGCGACTTGAAACTTTCAGATTATATCGCGCGAAACGAATTTGTCAAAAGGTTTCGGAGTTATAGGTATCCGAAGTTTTGAGGTTATTTACCTGATATTTCAGGAACTACTGGCGCGATTTGCTTGGAAGCAGATGAATTGATATATCAATTAATCTGCTTTCATGCTACATAATTGATGCAGGAAATTCGACATGAGACTGTCAACTGCTTCAAATCCCTCTATAATTAAACTTTCAACCGAAAGCGTTCAAGGCCGATATTTAAGGATGAAAGATTTCATTTTTAATTTGGCAATCTGAAAATTCCGCATGCTATACATATTCCCGGTATAGTAAAGATCCCTGGAAGGAGTGCGTAGGCTATAGAAATAATTCAACCCTGAACTATTTGATTGTGAATGCATTTCCATTTGAGTCTAGATTCAAATATTCCTTATCTACGTAGAACCAGAACAGGATGAGTATGAACCAACCCATAATCCAGATGGGGCACTGATTGAATAGAGATGTCATCTTGTCCAGGCGAACATGCTGCTTCTATAATCTGGAAATGGAATCACAGCTGGAGATCTCCGACTGACTATTCATCTTGTTAACTAATGGTAACAATTGTCAAAGCTCAAAGCTGAAATCAATCAAACTGGAAGCATACAACTAACTGCAATTAAGTGATATAGAGCAAAATAGAAACTTCATTCGATGAAAATGTCATCGATCCTCTGAAAGCATAAATATATCATCAATGAAATGTTACGAAAGTTAACAGGTAAAACTTAATTCTTGTACTGCTGATAGACAAGGTGATGAGTTCGATCCACCATATAGAAATTTTACTTTACTGTTTCCGAGAAATTTGGCATTCTGGACATTCCTAGAACATCGCTAGCTGATCTATTATTTAAAATTTTGTTGGCCTGGAATTGCTTTTGTTCGTATCAGTCTCTTTCTAGAATTCAACCCTTTTTTTTCGTAGAATAGGTATGAAATGACAGATATGAGTTCTACATATTTTTGTCGCCTAACTTAGGTTCGATTTTCTGGCAGACCAGGTGAGTGTAAACGAACATTGCTTAGTAGTTTTCACAAAAAAAATAATTTGAATTCTCTTCAATCAATTCCCACTGCCGAGTATAAACAAAATATCTTTTTCTATTTGTTCGGATGCAGAGCTGACCTGTTATCAAGAAGATCGTTTCATATCGATTGATGCCCCCTTCACGAAGTACCTCTGCAGGACTCGGCAAAATACAAATTAGAAAATACTTTCTCGCAGGTATTCGAAATACAAAATACAGAATAATTTCAAGTAGGATATCCGAAATATGAAATAGTATTTTAACTATTTATTCCAAATAAAAATTACAAAATTCATTCAGGTTACGTAAAATATAAAAAATAAAAATAATTCAGCTCAGCCAATTGATCGCTAAAAGGAGAATTTCCTCTCAGAAAGGAACACAAGATTATATGGTATCATATTTTGTTGGGAATTAATGAAACTAGTTAAACCACAAACTTATTTTATATTGTATGAAGACATTCTTTATATTAGAATAGTGTTCTAGGAAGTTTTTTTGGAAGCTGACTAACTCTAACTCCATTTTGGAAGTCTGTGTTCAATCACTGTCCATGTTTGCAGAAACAATATATCAGTCTTCTTTTTCACTACTATAACTACTACTATCCCCAGGCATTGATAATTTTTTTTTGTGATTTGACTCTAAGGCATGAATAGCCAGATTTTGGATTCTCTGACTCTCATCTGTTGTGATGATTTCTGGCAACCAACGTATTTTATAGCTAGGATGACATGACGCCAAATTGGCTCCATTCACTTCAGGTGACATTTAGAAAAACTCGTCGTAGCTTTGTTCTGAACTCTCTTTCAGTCATGATATGATTTTGGGGCTTTGGGGCTTCGTGTCCTGTGAAATCAAACACGCAATAAAGGAAAGAGATTAGCCTGTTTATTTTACTGTCGAGTGTTGCAACAAAAGTGAATTCGAAAGGCAATAAAATTCTTTTTGTTGAAGAGGCACAGTCTAACAATTCTGGTTATAAATCTTCTGGAGTAGCGGCAGGTAGTCCTTCGCTGGCGCCGGGTTGTGGTCGGTGATGACGAGAGGACGGAAGCAGTCGTCGAGGGTTGTAAACCAGATGTCGATGTGTTGGAAATTATTGAATTTCTTCGTTGGCGCCGGATACAGATGAAATGCAGATGTCGGTCAGCAATGCAGCGTATAGATCGAATATCTTCTTAGCGGT
This sequence comes from Myrrha octodecimguttata, assembly GCA_958510865.1. NCBI lineage: Eukaryota > Metazoa > Arthropoda > Insecta > Coleoptera > Coccinellidae > Myrrha > Myrrha octodecimguttata. The sequence continues at coordinate 14,275,380 of OY294058.1, read as the reverse complement.
GAATGCAGATGGATTGGAGAGTGAAGTTGTGTCAAGTGATTTTGAGAGCGGAGCGAAATATATTTATACGATTTTTCAGAGATTTGAATTTCGTGTTTCGACTCCGCCCTTTTTACCGTTTTTGTTGAAGTAGATGAATTCGCTACATGATAAATGTGAAATATCTCAAATTGGAATCCTGCAGCTAATCTTATCTAGTTCTTATGGACGTAAAAATAGGAAGAAGTTTGTCGTAGTTACAATTGTTTCCCTGAGAATAATCTAAAGGCTTTATATTGTCGTTATCATTGTTGGATTTGTTGGTACTATTATCGCTATTCACCACTGTGAAATAATTTCTACTTAAGATTAGGGAATACGTTCCCGCATTAACTCCGTCTTCATCGCTGCCGTCGTCGTTAACCTGTCCCTATTACAGGTATATCGGGAATGACCATTGCGCAGGACCTTTTATCCCTTTCCATTTGCCGAAAATATGATTGCTAGCTGAAGAACTAGATTGAGCAGATGAACATCGCTCCATCTGAAGGAAGGTTAAGGGAATATGTTCTGTAGAGCGCTAAATGTATTTATCCGAAAGTATTTCGAAGGAAAAAGTATCGCATTACAAAATACAAAATACTTCAGCGTCAGGTATTTGGAATACCAATTACAAAATACAATTTCAAGAAGTGATTAAAATATAAAAACAAAATACGTATTTGTATTTCAATTACAAGTTATTGAAATACTGCCCAGTCCTGCCTCTGAGTCCACCTTGATGCTGATGGCGCCGTTACAGGCTGGCCAGATGTGCATATACTTCTATTTGATACCAGGTGCCAGCAGTGGACACATCAGATAGGCTGAAGGTTGAATCCTCTGGCACCTATGACAACCGCAGATCAGTGAGAGCGACAGTTATTGAAGCGCTTATGCTATGTTGAAATCAAGTAGCTTGCGTATGCCTTGAAGAGACTTATTTATACATAAAACTATGGGCTAAGCTCTATTGTAAATAATAGATATATGTTCAGACCAAGATGCATCTCCCGTAACAGCCAAAATCACTGCTCCTTCCACCAAGATGACGCACAGAAAATTTCTCGATGTTTAAGGGTAGCAGCCAAGAAGAACATCACTGACTTTAAAGCATTCAGATCTTCCTGAAGGATGCTGAAGTTGCAAAGAGAATCATTATATAGCATGGTAAATCTGATGAATAGTTTCCGAAAAAAAAATTTCAACAAAAATTTCCAAAAATTGGAAACATTTTTTTATACATTTTCCCACTACTAGATCAACACGAAATTTTGCACATAGTTGCGCGTTGATATTCTTTAACTGCTTACGAATATGTGTTTGCATATGTTCTTCTTGAGATATTGCGGAAAAACATTTCAAATAACAACGAAATTTGGCATATTTTTTTATGTCTCCGAAGGTGAATAGCATATCGAATTAATTTTTGAATGGTTTTTGTTGAGAACTCAAATGTTCCGGTTCACAAAATTTGAATATGATTGCATCAGTAATTCATGAGATATCGAGAAATTAACCTACAAATTTCAAATGGGTCTATCTCCGAGACTATTTGACCGATTTTAGCCATTGACGAGCCATGCGGAGATATATGGACTTCAAACCTTATTTAGAAATTTTAAATCACTAGGCCATTCCCTTCGAAAGTTAGAACACATACGACCGGACGGCCGAACATACAGAATTGAATTTGACCACGGATTCTCCTTCAGGAAGTCTAACCTGATCATTTAAGACGATTATGGCTCAAAACTCGAAAATTATGGAATTGTGACGAAACGGTAACGCGCTGTTCCCCAAAACAAGCGTGTTAAATATTTATCTCAAGCTTTTTCTTATTTGTATATATAATATAAATACTATTATAAGAATGAGAAATATAGCCAACACAAATTTCTTCATTTGGTTTTCAAGAGAACCTGGGTAAATACTTGTTGACAGACTATCACGTTGTTTTCTAATATAGGTTTTTCTTCTATGTCAGTTAAGTTCAATTAAGATAGGAATTGGTTCATTCCTTCATATGGTTTTCAAGAGGACTGGATTAATACTTGTTGACAGTCCATCAAGTTGTTTTCTAAATATAAGTTTATCTGCTATGTCAACTGAATTGTACAGTTTCTGCATCACAAGTGCCACCGGAATGCAGTACATAAAATGTTGTATTGAAACTTCACAGTCTCTGCATTGTTGATACTGCTGTCCTAAAAATGCAGTCTTTTAAATACAGCTGCTGTACAGCTTTTGTGCAACAAAATCGAAATGCTGTGTGAGATAACGCTGTCTCTGTCTTTGATGCTATATTTCGTTCTAATAGTCAGCCATCGTTGTCTTTGCCGATAGCCGGTACTTCAGACTTTTAGAGAAGCGTTGTCGATTGTCGTCGTCGGCCATGCTGTTTTGTAACGGAAATTTGTTTGTTGTGTAGTAAATTCGTTTTTGGTTCTGAATCACGCTATTTAAACTGACTGGTTGTTTCGAGTTGATTGGGTGCAAGTGTGAAAAACTGATGTTTCGACATGATCAATTCCCGACAAAACGAAATAAGGCAAATTAGACTGATCTGAGTGGCTAAGATAAATATCTAGATGAAGCCGATTCTTTTGGAACTGGAATAAATAGTCAATAGAAGAAAACATCTGAGTCGCTACCTGAACTGGACAGGGTCAACAGAAAACAGAATTTCGAAGTACATAAACATCAATGAAGGAATTTTAGGTATTATATTCACACAAGGTAAACCTTTTTTTGTGTTTTAACTCATTTTTCTCCACTTCAAGTTGCTGTACGAAAGAATGAAGAGAGCAAAAATGATTCACCAACCGATATTGAAACGACCATCATGGTATGATTGAGAAATATGTATCTACTTATTTTAGAGGACTTAGAAAGGAACGAGGGAGAGTCACTCAATAATATATTATATCATGTATAATATTTGATCTGGCCGGTATTTGTGTAAATTCAAGTTTTTTCCATTAAAGTCATGTTCCTAGTGCAATATTTTTTTTATTAAGTCGAATTTGCTATGAATCACTACACGTTATATGCTCAATATAAGCTAGGTTAACCCGATTCCTGAGACAACCAGAATGTTTCAGGAATCCGGCTTACCTCCGAAAAACCTATATTTTTCAAGTAATCGCATTGAAATTCTGGACTTACATACTACAGATTGTGTCTTTTGGTCTAACCGTACGATTTTTCAGATAATGTTGTGTACATTTTTATATATTTGAATTCCATGTTGAATTTTTGGAATTTTTGGTGAAATGTGAAAAATTAAATAATTTAAATATTTTTCTGTTGAGTAATCAATATCTAGATACAGAAAGAATTGCAGTAATTTTTCTACCGTAAGGCATAGAATTTGAATATGCAAAAATATAAACATCACATCATATAAGAACATCAAAATTTATTTGGCAATAAACTGGAAGGAATATACTCACTTTTTTACATTTATCGATGGTGAATAATTTAGTATCAATGTGCAAAGTTTCAATTCAATCTTTTAAAAAAATAATCATTCTTTCGGTGAGTCTTATTCCTGTTAGTCTCCTTATACAGCCGAGCTTCTACTGCATTATTGCTGCTCAGAAACTTTATATCGACGTAGCACAGTTGCAGCATGATTACTACGTACAAACTGCATTACAAAGTGGCATAGCTCCTGCACAACTGCTGTATAGTGGCTGTACTTCAAACGCAGTTTGAGCTGTACAGTTTCGATGCAATTCCGCGGGACATATACGGTCCGTTTCGATACAGCTACTGCACCACCATCGCTGCACTTCGAGTGCAGTAACGCTGTACAGTTTTTGTACTTTTGCTGTGTTTTAGTGTTTGTGGGTCTACTCATAAAAAAATCTAGAGAAACACTGACATGAGATCAGGAGCTTTCAAACGCTTGTTCAAATTCTATCAGTTAGATCAACAAAAAATGTTGCAACTATTCACGTGTCGGTAATCTCTACCTGATTACAGAGTTTCAATATTTTTCTATTTGTACTTCTTGAGATATTGCGGAAATAACGTTGAAATTCCAAATAACAACGAAATTTGGCACATTTTTTTCCTTATATCTCCGAAAGTAAATATCGGATCGAGCTGAGATCTGAAACATTGTTGGAAGAAACTGATTTTAAGGTTTTTGCAGAATTCCTCTAAAATCTAATCAATATATTCAGAAAAAAAATGTTCTCATCAAAAGTTTTGAAAATTTTCGACTCAATGTATTTTCATTTTCGAACAGCTGGATCCACACAAAATTTCGCTCCAAGTTGCTCGTTAGTATTTCCAAACTGTCCACGAAGTTTCAATTGATCGAGTCAATACTCGATGAAATATCGAGAAATCAACCTCAAAATTTCAAATGGGCCTGACTCCGAAAGTATCCAACCGATGTCACCCAGTAACGAATTTAACCGAGATATTCGAACTCCAAACCTAATAAAACAATTTCAAGTCACTTAAGCTTTTCCTTTGAAAGTAAAACCACATACGGACGAACATAATCAAATTTAACCACGGATTCTTCGTCAATCGTTCTAGACCAGTTTCGGCTTAAAATTCGAAAACTACAGACATCGCGAAGAAATGATTACTCTCTGTTTCCTGGAACGAGTGTTTAAAAACTAATATAACTACAAAGATGAATATCTGTCAATAACTGAACAAATATTACACCTTCACTAGAGCCACTCATTCAATCAACCAAAATCTCTACACTGAAGGAGCGATGGCCGAGGAGTATAGTTACTGCAGTTTCACTTCAGACCCGCTCACTTTGGTAAACCGTAATATAAGACTCAAGAAACTTCTCACATGTTAGATGAAACACTGGACTATCACTAACTACAGCGCGCCATCTCTCAGGAGCATCTTGCGAATCCTAACCTTCGAGTGCACAATACCTTGCTCGATGTGCATGTGTTTGTTTTATCAGGTCGCTGCATTTGCGATTGTGCAGTTTACAATATCCGTTACGACCTGGGTTCACTAGGTTCATGTGGTATTCCACAAGATAACGTTCAACATCTAACAAAGATAAGAATTGGTAATGTTGGTTAGATTATACTCAATTCTAAATTAATATGCGAATGTATGAATTATTTTTATTATTATTTGAATGGATTGGTTGAGGTAACCCAAAAACATTGATGATATTCAGAAAAATCTGTTTTTTTTTATAATTGTTTTAATTATATCGATGAAAGGACATTTTGGTAGGATATGCATAAATTTTTGGGGTTGTTTTCATGTTTTCGATTTTTCTCCAAGAAAACCATCTAAAATCTCGTGAAAACAATTATTGATAGAAACCGTCCTTGCGGATAGCGATATTCGAGATATTTTTTAAGGCACCTACTAGGAAAAATATGGCCTAATGATGATAGGCATGGTGCAAACGATCAACGAAATTAACTGTTTCATTTCTGAGTCTTTATCTGACTCCCTCATCAGACAATAAGGAGGAACTTTCCAAAAATATTTTCATTCAATGATTTCGTGTTTCAAGACTTTTGTGCCTTGAAATTTTCAAAAAGAGCAGCACCACGGATTCGCTCGATAAGAAAATCTTTTAATTTCTCCTCTTTTATGAGTGAATTCAGCTAATTATGGTCCATTTCTTCAAAACAATGGGCGAATTGATTTTTCCATTGAGCGAAAACCAGGAGGTTTTTTCTGTACTACCTAGATCGATCATTCATTCCTGTTTTATCTCAATCTGTATATCAGGCGATTTCCAGTTGTCGAACATTCATGATTCTCTATTTGGGATGTTTGCAGGTTCCTTTTCTTCGGGTTATTTAAGTGCTCATGTTTTCTGAGGTTTTACTGTTGTGATATTTTTCCTTAGATACAGCAAGTACTTGAAACACATTCTTTCTTTCTGTTTGTCGATTGGTTTTATTGTAGTCAGTTGATCTCAAGACCAACGAAACGAGATTCTCCTAAAGTCTCGTCTCGTCTCGTTTTCGAAATGAAAGTCTCATCTCGCATTCCTCGGTAATTCCAGAAGTCTCAGAGTCTCGGGCCCATGCATTATTCGAATTTAGTTTGCGCAATCCCTAGTTGGTTAGGACATTCCAATACATAGTTAGGAGAAATTTCAAGAATAATCATAGCTTTAGTTATTACTTCTCTACCTTTTTGATTTCCGTATAAACATGAATATTCGCAAGTTATCAGTTTTCTGGATACAGAATGTTAAATTTTTAATCATATTTTTTGTAGTCGAAAATAAATTCGAATATAATTATGATATTTGAGTTAGGTGGTGGCATGTGGAAATAGTTTTTCATAAAAAAGTCAAATTTGATGTCAGTTTGTCTCTTTCGTAGAAGTGGCATCATAGGGGTACATATATGTCTCTTCCGTAATTCGAAATTTTATAACTTTTTTGTACGTATACCTGCATTATTTTTTCTAATGAAAGAATCTAAATTCACATCATTCTGGTTCAAAATAAATTCTTGTTACGGGTGTCAATACGGGCAGTTGTTTCGACTAATTAAAAATTTGAATAATTCACACTTGTGATTTCGAAGGTCAAGCTTTTCAATTCGAAATTTATCGGACTGCTAGGCGAAAATATTCCATTTTGATTTCATCGGCAGTTATCATCATTTGCTACTCATAATGATGATTAACGGAGACAAACTGAATACTGAAACAGTATTATAACTAATCACATTCATAATAATAAAGGTGCGAAGACATACACCGATAGAATTTATAACATAACAAAAACTTTTTTGAAAGAAAATGAAAATTTATTAGTACTCAATAGTGATAAGGGTTCTGTAACAGTAATAATGGAACGCGAAGATTATAAACGAAAAATGTACGAAATAGTAAATTCAGAAAGCTTTCAACCACTTCGAAGAGATCCAACTTCAACATTGCAGAAGAGAAGTAATGATTATATTGAAAAGTTAAAAGACCTAAATATCTTAAGTGCAGAAAGGGCAAAGGCCCTAAAATCCTACAAGTCAGTATGTCCTAGAATGTACGGTAATCCAAAATTACACAAACAAGATCACCCTTTACGTCCTATATTGTCAAGTATAAACGGTCCAATCAGCAATATATCTATGTTTATGACAGAAGTTTTAACCCAAACTTATGATAGGGATAATGAATATTTTATAAAAGATTCATTTCAATTTGCTACATTTGTTAACAATTTCAAATTAGAGGAGGATTATGTTCTCGTTTCGCTGGATGTGGTCAACTTATTTGGGAACTTAAGTGAGGAAATTATAATAGACGTCCTAAATCAGAAATGGGATGGTATTTCTAGGATCTATGACATTCCCAAAGATTTATTTTTTGCGATTATCAGGTTCATACTTCGGAACAATTACTTCTCATTTGAAAACCAATTTTATATTCAAGTATTTGGATGTGCCATGGGCTCAAAAATCAGTTCAATTCTAGCCCAGTATGTCATGGATCACGCATTGGATGTATGTATTCCTAAGTTAACTCACAAACTCGCCTTCATCAAAAAATTTGTGGATGATCTTATTGTAGCTTTGCATAAAGAGGACGTTGAAACTATATTGGACCACTTCAATGGGTACAGTCCACATATACAGTATACAATAGAGTTTGAGGACGATAAGAATTCGGTCAGTTTTTTGGACACGAGACTATACAGAATGGATAATACTATATATCTTGACTGGCATAGAAAGCAAACTGCTTCAGACAAATTAGTACATTTTAAATCTGATCACCCGGTACAAATTAAAATAAATTGTATCAAGGAAATGAAAAATAGAATAAACAAAATATGCCATCCTCGATTTTTGAAGCGCTCTATTGCCAAACTATTCGACATATTTGTTGAAAATGGGTACCCAAGTAGAATGATTTCCAAACTACTCTATTCATCGACGATCGTTGAGCACATAGAAAACAACCGCCTACCGCAATTAATTAGATCCACTGAAGCTGTAAGCATTGAAATGAAGTTTGGTAGTATTGTGAACATTAAAGGGCTAACTAATAAAATAAAAAAATGTTTAAGTGGAGAAGATGTGAAGATTGCAGTATACAATTACAAAACTATTAAGAGACTTTACAGTAGACTGAAAGATTCCACTCCAACTATGTTACAGTCAGACGTTATATACAGAATACAATGTGCGGATTGTTCTCCTGGTTATGTAGGACAAACATCTCAATTATTGAAAAATCGAATATCACTTCACAAGAGTGACATAAATAAAAAGAATAACAGGTGTGCCTTAACAAAGCACTCATTAGAACATGATCATAGGTTTCTCTTTGACAGTGTAGAGATAATGGATAGAGAGCAGAAGTATAATAAAAGGATTATATTAGAAATGATCCATATCAATGAAGAAGAAGGAGCCATTAACAGTAAATCTGACACACAAAATCTCAGTAATATTTACACATATTTGTTAACGTACCCAAACCGAGAGAAGAATTTCTATGATGGACCCGTCGATGAATGATCAAATCTGTAAACTAGACCTACCATCTTATTTATATACATTTCGATGCCTTATCTCATTTTTGTGTTTGTATTAAATCATTGAAACGCATGTGCGAACACCACCAAGTCATCCTGCGAGTCGCATTATAAGATTATCCGTTGTTGACATAAGATACTGAATTGTCACTTTGAGATTCCTGAAAGACTTTATGCATTTTATTAAGAACTTCATGATTTACACATATTTGATGACACATTAACCTCGATTTCAGTGAGTAAATTTTAGTTGTTTTATATTAGGTGTAATTCGAGCGTATATTATAAATGTTTGTGCCATTGTAACAAAACCTTATTATTGTAGTTTTTATGTTTTTTCTTCTTCAATGGAACTGATAATTTTAATTAATATCTTGTAGAAGCCCTGAGGATGGATTGAATAAAATCCGAAAGCTCGGCAACGAAAACAGAGTAACTTATTGGTGTTAACCTTGGTCGATTCCCTTAAAAAAGCAGTCCACATAATTCGCGACCATTACTGTACCTGAGTTATATATATATATATAGTTGAGGATTCTTTAAGGGTTTATCGACTCGTCATTTGGAGGGAAATAAAGTGGACTCTTTATTCTTCGCCAAGCTTTCGCATTTATTTAATGCTTCTTCAGGGCTTCTACAATAAAGTACAAGTTTTTTACAATAAACAGTTAAATGTATACTTTCTCATTAGACTTACTGAATGTGAGATTTTTACATGATCTAGCATCGAGCTTCAACATTCGTCACAATAATAAAATTTCACATAAACTAAAACATCACAGGTACATACAATATAATGATAATGATGTTTTAGTTTATGTGAAATTTTATTATTGTGACGAATGTTGAAGTTCTCATTAGACTTACTGAATGTGAGATTTTTACATGATCTAGCATCGAGCTTCAACATTCGTCACAATAATAAAATTTCACATAAACTAAAACATCACAGGTACATACAATATAATGATAATGATGTTTTAGTTTATGTGAAATTTTATTATTGTGACGAATGTTGAAGCTCGATGCTAGATCATGTAAAAATCTCACATTCAGTAAGTCTAATGAGAAAGTATACATTCAACTGTTTATTGTAAAAAACTTGTACTTTATTGTAGAAGCCCTGAAGAAGCATTAAATAAATGCGAAAGCTTGGCGAAGAATAAAGAGTCCACTTTATTTCCCTCCAAATGACGAGTCGATAAACCCTTAAAGAATCCTCAACTAGATATACTATAGACTCTTAATATACTTATATTATATATATATATATATATATAAAAGTTTGTTTTTTGATGGGATATAGACTGGATTGTGGAGAATTAATGAACTACTCTTCTTTGTTTTAACCTAGCTTTCGAATAATATTTTATTCTTCTTCGGGGTCTTTCTGTAAATACAAATTGAAATCTTTTACATCACAAACATCAACATTTATGTAAATCACATTTTTAACTCATTAAAAAACTTATCTACTTACACAAAATGAGATTATTTTTATGAGTTCATTTGGAATTTAACTCTTGTTTTATGAATTTTCACGCCTTTTTCTATTTAAATAATATTAAGTTGAAATGTCAAATTGTCACCTTCTTTCTGTCATGTCATCGAACACTATTAAGTCCTTATTCATCTAGTGGTCCCATATATGTGTCTCTGGGTCGTCGCCAGTTCTGCGAAATCAGATAAGTTGGAGAGAGAACTCAGGAGCGATAATACCAAGATAGCTAGGAAATATACACATACAGTTAGAGAATTATTTACGAGAACAAAAGATAAGGTGAAAGTGCATGAGCAGTCAGATGTTGTGTATAAAATACCATGCACACAATGTGAACAAACATATGTGGGTCACACATCACAACTAGTGAAAAATAGAATCTCAGGACATAAAAGTGACATCAAGCATCATCCTGAGAGATGTGCTTTAGCCAAACATAGTAATGATGAAGACCACCAAATAAACTTCGAATCGGTGGCCATAATGGCAAAAGAAAAGAACTACAAAAAACGCACTTTCTTGGAAATGTACTACATAAATAAGGAGATAAATTCAATGAATAAAAGAACTGACACCAATGGACTGAATAATATTTACACTTATCTGATTTCGCAGAACTGGCGACGACCCAGAGACACATATATGGGACCACTAGATGAATAAGGACTTAATAGTGTTCGATGACATGACAGAAAGAAGGTGACAATTTGACATTTCAACTTAATATTATTTAAATAGAAAAAGGCGTGAAAATTCATAAAACAAGAGTTAAATTCCAAATGAACTCATAAAAATAATCTCATTTTGTGTAAGTAGATAAGTTTTTTGATGAGTTAAAAATGTGATTTACATAAATGTTGATGTTTGTGATGTAAAAGATTTCAATTTGTATTTACAGAAAGACCCCGAAGAAGAATAAAATATTATTCGAAAGCTAGGTTAAAACAAAGAAGAGTAGTTCATTAATTCTCCACAATCCAGTCTATATCCCATCAAAAAACAAACTTTAATATACTGAGACTGTTAAAAAATCAGATTAATTATATATATATATATATATACTGTCCTTTTTCTAAGGGTCTCGACCTGGTGTAATAAAGAAAACTCTTTTTTCTCTTGCCAAGCTTTCGGAATATTTTACTCCATCGTCAGGGCTGCTACAAAGGTTTTATACAGTTATATAGATCGATACATTTAAATAAAGACAACACAGACTTACAGAATTTGAGATTTTTACAACTTCTACGATGTTGTGGTATTTTGAAATGGGAACACTCGATGAATTGATTCGTTCGTGATGGTTTGTCCTTTGTTGTTCTTGAAAATTTCCTTGAGGATTAGAAGAATTCGGGTGACTTCAAATTGTTCCATTCATAAAATCTTTTCAATATCGATTTTATTCAAGAAATATATGATTTCTATTCAATTCGAAGAAACTCAGTTATCTGTTCCCAGTGGACAAGTTTGAATTCATACATCGATTGCTCGATTTATGATTCTTTTTCTTATTCAAGTACACAAATCATTATCGATGAAATTGACATCTCCAAAAATATACTGTATAGATGAGTGATTTTCAGATTGATTCGTGAACACATTAATTCAAAAAGATACAAAACTAAATGAAAAACTAATGAAATTCATTTAGAGCGAACCTCTAAATTCATCAGATAAGTTTATACAAAAACTTTCGAGCATAAAACGTTTCCGCTTGAAGAGTCACATCTAGGAGTAGCGGCCTTTATATTGGGGATAGCTGTAGCTTCACGCAAAAATATATGGAAACCCCGGGATACGGAAATTAGCCGACTAATCACTTAATCGTTCCTCGTTAATTGGGTATTATGTCACTGGATAACGACGATTATAATGATAATTGAGGACTTAAAGGTTCAATCGGAGGTTAAGCCGGCAATAAGATATGACAGACATTAGGAAATACTGAATGGGATGAAGAGGGGCCCTAATCTTGTAACATATTTGAATCTAGCGTCTTCATCGTGAATTCTGATCGAGTTGATTGGGAAATTTGTGGTAAAAAATTGGATCTGCTTAACAGGAAAAACACATGTAATGAACAATTTATTCGATCGAAGTGAAAGTTTGAATAATCAAAAGAACAGGAAATGATCACCTGAACTTGTGAAACAACAAAATTGAGATTCATATCCTTCCAGAAGGATTCAAAGAGTGGAAAGAAAATGTTTCGAATAAGGAAATGTAACACGCGTTAAAAAAATTTTCAAAGAATAGAACGCATGTACTAAATCAGATGAGATATAGAATTTTACAAATGTTTTTGCCGATATTATAGATAAAATCTAGAATATCACTGAAGTAAATTCAGGAACTTCAACGCGCTTGTTCAAATTCGCGAAGTCGGCTGTCATAATTATTGATTTCTCCACCTCAGGCCTAACCGCTGATCGCAAGCACAATATTTACCGAAAGAATCTGCTTATAGAATCAATAATTGTAGATCAGGTAAGGAATTTAATTACGAAGGCCGAATCGTTGAAATCCATCCTGTGGTTCTGCAGGATAGGTATTTTTTGAGTTATCTCGGAAATACTTAACAGTGACATCGAATCATCATATAATTGAAAGAGTCACCTCCTTGGATGAATACCCGATCAGACTGAAAATTGATAAACTGTTGTTGAATACTGACCTCAAGATATGTATCTAACTATAATAACCCCAAATTAAATGAAAACAACTCATTGCTCAATTTGTTCTGTGAAATGAAATAAATATCTACTCTAGTTGAAATTTTAAACATTTTTGTTGAATATTCAATTCAACTTATGTGCCAAATATCAGAAGGATCCAATAAGCAGTCTCTGGAAAAAAAAGTTTCATCACAAATATCCGGAAATTTGAAAGTTTGAAAATTCTTTAACGGTTAGATCATCTCAAACTTTTGACTAAGGCTGCGCGTGTGTTTTCTATAACTTATTTAGCAGCCCTCAATTTGATCGCATCAATTAATTTTGGAAAAAACCTCAAAATTTAAGATTGTTAGTACCCTCGAAACCTTCAGGCCAATTTCACCCATTAATTCTAGTACTTGGGTTCGACCAACTAGAGACGTAAGTGCATTGTCCAAGCAAGAACCCGAACATGGACGTGTCACATTATAGTTAGATGGTGTCAAGTTGAAGCTATTCAACAGTAAAAGGAATTTTCTAATATCAGGTCAATCTGAGAGAATATTCAAGTAAAAGTACCCCATAATAATAAAAGATGATTTCTCCATTGTGCACAGTTGGAGGATATTTAAGAAAACCCCCAGAAACCGTTCCACATCAGCCAGTGGCCAAGTGTTAGGCCAATAGATAAATATAATCAGTAATTTACAACTATCAAGATACTGTTCAGCAGCACAACATTCAATTTCATTTAAAATGCTGAGCATATTATAATCTAACCTCTCAATGGTCCTAATTCCATCTTTACTTTATATTGCAGATCCACCATGTTTCCCCCTTGGTCGTCTGAAACTGGCTACTTGTTTGTATCCACTTAGATGAGAAACTTGAAGCTCCTCCTCACATTTCCGATGTTCGGTAACCGCCAGAATGTCGGGATTTTCTTCTTGAACTATAATCTGCAATCTGTTCATAGATGATCCGAGTGATTGAAAGTTTTGTAGAATCACATCAAAGCACTTCTTCGGGTCATTCCTGGTGGCTTCTGTCTTTGCTTGTTGTGAAAGAAATTTTTATCGAAAAAAAATCTCCTAATATGACTCCCTGCGGCTAAAGGGATTCATTGAACACCTGATCATAAGCTGTATCACTTGAAAGTCCGATGCTAAATGCAGAGTTCTGACCAAGTATGTTTGTTGGAATCACAGTCTCCAACAAGCTTTCGATCGTTGTTTTGTCAATCAATCTCTAAAAATTATCCTCGAGCCGTCCCTGCACTCAGTACCTTCCTTCCTCTCTTGGGCCAACATAGGTAAGCCCCATCCCCAATTCTGAGAATTCCTTCCCGATGTGCCTGCAACTAAGTACCTGCTCAATGTCCAATCCCTTTTCCTTCGATAGCTTCACAGCAAGTAAGTTGCGTTCTGTTTCCTTCTCTTGCAAGGTAAAGATTCTTTCCGAATATTATCCACAATGCTTGAAATAATGATGAAAGATGAAAGATGAAATTGAGGAATTAGATTTTGAAAATTCTGATAATGAGGATAGGGATAATGTACAAAATAATGTTGGTTTGTCCATTTCGAATCTTAGAAAAAAGATTCACAGTTCAACTGTTCCTCCTTGTCCTCCTTCTCCTTCAATTGCAAGTAGTAGTCGACCCGTATCTGCCTTCAATTAACATGGTGGTGGAGTAAAGCTCCCTCAAATTTCTATTTTTCAATTTGCCGGTGATTATTCAAAATGGGTTCCATTTTAATAATTGTTCACTGCATTGATAAAAAATAACAACTCACTAACTGACGTACAGAGGTTGATTTATTTGCGCTCCTTTATGAAAGGAGAGCCTGTGTCTCTCATCGAATCGCTGGAAATAACCAACGAAAACTTCCAAATCGCCATAAATATTTTAGAAAAAAGGTACGAAAACAATTTAACTGTTATAAATACTCATTTAAATTCTATTATAGATTGTCCAAATATTGCAAAAGGTACTTCTTCCTCCTTCAGAGAATTTTTAGTGAATGCTAGAAAAAATTTGGACGCGTTGAAAAATTTGAAATGTCCAACTGAACATTGGGATTTAATCATTCTGAACATTTAAATAAAAAAGTTAGATTACGGTACCAAAAAGGAATATCAATCAAACAGAGGTTTGAAAATTAATCCTGCTCTAAAGGAATTCTTTGAAATCATTGAAGTCAGATGCAATGCTTTAGAATCCTTAGCTCCTGCCTCCCATTTCGCGTCGCCTGCGTTAAAATCAGAAAAGGTCACAAAGACAAATCCCAAAACCGCGTTGCATGTGAAAAGTAGTTCCCCTGCTTCTTCGACAAATAAACAACGAACTTTTTGGTTCTGTAGAGTTCCTCATCACGACATTTACATCGCTCTATTTCAATTGTCTGGGTGGCAAACATCTTCTGACAGAGTGTAAGTCTAAAGGTTGTTCCATGTGTGGTAGAAAGCACCACACACTGCTCCACAAAACTTCCTCCCAAAATACGGTTCCAAAGAATTCCCAAAATTCTAATCATGTTATGAGGGATAATTCCAGACCTGAAAATGGTATAGTGGCAATTTCGAATTCATCGCAAAACAAAAATACCAGCCAAAACTGGCGAAACCCTCATCGCAACTCCCCAACTCCAAACGCAGACAACGTAGAATACTGTCGATCTGTTGAGCCCAAGGCTCAAGAAAGTTCTCAGACACCTTCAGTGCCATCCGCACTTCTTGTCGGTAAGGAAAATCATGAAATTCTACTGGCCACAGCAGTCGTAGATGTCCCTTCGGATAACGGTTATCCCCTCAAAGCCAGGCTGATCCTGGACAATGGTAGTCAATGTTCCTTCGCGTCTGAGAAATTTGTAAGAAAACTAATAATAAAACTTGCGACAGTAAACTTCAATTTTCTGGCATAAAAGGCATTTCTTCTGTTTCCAACAAAATGCTAGATATTATTATCGGTTCCAATAATCCTGATAACTTTAAACTCAAGGTTTCTTGTGCAGTACTTCCGATGATTACTTTCAAATTACCTAGAATTTCGGTACAGAGGTAGTTTAAAGATTCCTCCAAAATTCAGACTTGCTGATCCTGAATTTCACATTTCATCCGGAGGTGGACATTCTTATGGACGCTGACGCCTATTACGACATTCTACTTCACCAAATCCACAGATTGGGTCCTAAACTCCCCACACTTCAGCTGACGAAGTTCGGTTGGGTTATTGGAGGACATTTGCCTCCTCAAAGTATCACGGAACGAAAAAAGGTTTCACTCCTTTGTCAAAATGATTCAGAATTCTCAGATTCACTAGACTTGATTCTTTCGAAATTCTGGGAAACCGAAGAGATTACACCGTTTATGGCCTTATCATCAGATGAAGAACTTGCTGAAAAGAATTTCATTGTAACATATGTGCGTCTTGAAGATGGTACTTTACAAGTTGATTTTCCCTTCAAATGTTCCACTGAAAAAATTCCCCTCGGTGGTTCCTTCCATACCGCGTAAAGACGATTCGTTAATTTAGAGAAACTCTTCCAAAATAATCTGGAATTATTTTCTGCCTACAAGAAATACATTGATGAATATGTTTCATTGAAGCATGCCACAGCTGTTCCAATTAATTCACTCGAGAAATCCGCTGAATTTAAATATTTCCTTCCGCATCACTGCGTAATCGAAAATAGCAGTGAAACCACGAAACTCAGAGTAGTTATCGACGCGTCCAGTAAAACTTCAACTGGAATAGCCTCGAATGACCTTCTAAACAAGGGATATCAAGTACAACCAGACTTGTATGATATGATCTGCCGTTTTCGTCAACGCACCTTTGTCCTGACCTGTGACATCGAGAAAATTTACCGCCAGGTGAAAATGAATTCGTCGCAACGGCACCTCCAGAACATCCTATGGAGAGACTACCCACAAGAAGAGCTAAAATGCATCGAACTTTCCACAGTGACTTATGGAGTCGCCTCCTCCTCCTTTTTGGCAACTAGAGTTCTGAAGGAGATTGCCTCCAAGGCAAATGACTTCCCTTTTGCCCAAATAGCATTACTACGCCAGACGTACGTGAACGATGTGCTACATGGTGCAGACTCCCTTTTCGAGTTGGAAGAATCGTATCATCAACTCAATAGCGTGTTAAATTCCGCAGGTTTTCGACTACATAAGTGGTTATCTAATTCCTCACAATTTAGAGAAAAATTTTGTGAATCCTCAGATCCGATCCCTTACGAAATTAGAATGGAAGGTAACCCTAACAAAGTGTTAGGCTTATATTGAAATCCTTGTTCTGACCACTTAGCCATTTCTCTGCCAAATATTCCTCACAGTGGTACTCCTTCCAAGCGCAAGGTGTTATCAATCACTGCTTAAATGTTTGATCCAATAGGCTTTCTAGGACCTTTCATAGTTCTCGCAAAAATTTTATGCAAAAACTGTGGTAAGCAAGAATTTCCTGGGATGAGCCGCTTCTCGTTGAATTGTTTCAAGGATGGAAAAAGGTTATTGATTCAATTGAATTCCTGAAACTTCTTAAAATTCCTCGATTCTTGGCCAGTGGCCCGAATTGTGGAAATTATTCCTGGATCTGACCAAAAGATCTGTGCCCTCAAGCTCCGCACCAGAGAAGGTGTCTACGTCAGGCCTATCACTAAGGTCTGTCCGTTGCCTGGTGCAACTCCTTGAATGCTAAGCGTTTGTTCATTTTTTCCTTTTTTATTTCGCGTTAGTTTCGTTGTCCTCTCGCTAGCCTATTGAAATCCGAGATTTCATCGAAGCGGGAATATGTTGGAATCACAGTTTCCAACAAGCTTTCGATCGTTGTTTGGTCAATCAGTCTCTAAAAATTATCCTCGAGCCGTCCCTGAAGTCAGTACCTTCCTCCCTCTCCTGGGCCAACATAGGTTAACCCCATCCCGAATTCTAATAATTCCTTTCCGATGTGCCTGCAACTAAGTACCTGCTCAATGTCCAATCCCTTTTTTTTCGATAGCTTCACAGAAAGTAAGTCGTAAGTTTCCTTCTCTTGCAAGGTAAAGATTCTTTCCGAATATTATCCACAATGCTTGAAATAATTTCAGCGTTTGCTTCCAAGATGAAGTGCATTGTGTGTTTCGAGCCAGAAGTAAGTGTGTTAATACAAAGTTGAGAAGCAATTCGCCAACCCTAGTTTTTACCAGTTTTATTTTGTGTAACGATATTGTATATAGTCTCCGTTATGTGCTACAAAATATAATCTGTTAACGAAGAATTTCAGCGTTGACTCAATCTAACCCCAGCGACCAAAGATCATTTCCTGTCCACTATACCGAAGTGAGTGAATTTCCACGTGTGCGGACCAGGTGCGATACCACCGGCCCCATCAATGTTCAATTTCTTGGCCAGAATATTCTCGAATCCCTTTACTTCATTGAGAAAAGATACAATTTTCTTTTCAGTCACTTCCTTGCCAGCAACGTGGCTCACATAGATCCAACGGCTTCGAAGAGCCTCTGTATAGGACTGTCATGATTGGAAACTTTGGTTGCTTGGCAAACTTTCTTTGCGGCTTTCATACGATTAGTCATCTTTTTCCGCCTAACCGTAGTCCACTCTTCAGATTCTGGTTTATTCTCTTTGAAAACAGGTGTACAAGGATTTCTAGATTTTGAATATTTTCATGGAGTAATCTATTATTTCCAATCAGGATTGAATTCTTACCTTGAGATTCCTGTAGTAGAGACTTCAGATATGAAAGCTTTATCTTTAATATTTTATTCTCGATTTTGAAAGAATCTTTATCGGATATAAGTTTTTCATCCAATGGCACAGGGTTGCTTTTCTGGTAGCAGCTCGAATTAAACAAGATGGATGGAATAACTCATAACATTTTATGCATTTCACATATTCAGTCACCTTTCTTTTATAATAATTAAGTATGAAGTATTAAGTTGCCCATATTATACCAACATATATGCTTGAGCATAGAACTGATTTGATTTTTTACTGTTTTCTTGTGAATGAACGGATATCTGTAGGACTTAAAAGAACCCGAAATTTCGTCTTTTGTTTAAACTGAATGCTTAATCTGGTTAGAAAATGAAAGGGGTTGATTTCCTCATCTAAAAATTTATGAGTACTTTTTACATAATTTCAGGAGATGATATTTTTTTTCTTTATTCATGTGATCTGTTCCAGTGCGATCTTCTATATCTGAGTTCTCTGATGCATTATATTCTACTTGAAAGATTTCAGAATTATCTCCAAAAAGAATTGAATCAATCGGATTATTAAAAATGAGAACAATATCTTCTTCTGTTCTATTTGAAATTTTCATGTTCACATGGCCATATCTTGAACTCGTTAGAATTTCTGAAATTCCAAAATCCCGAATGATTTGATTGGGTATTTGTATCACCTGACTGGTGTTTTAGAGGAACTTTTACAATCATTTTTGAGTTAGCGTCAATTTTCATTTTGAATGGAATTTTGTTTTCCGTTTCTTGATACTTAATATGTATTAATGCATAAGAATTATTAAACCGAGGACTGTGAACATCTAGCATAGCACTCAATATTTTGAGATTATTAAGGCCAATCAGAACATCACAAATATTATGAAATTTGAACAGCTTAATTTGAAATGTTCATGTTATCAATTGAATTCAGCAAGAATTGTAATATTAGCACAGAATTGATGATGATGCGAAGTTTGATGAACTGTAGATACAGTTAATGGTTTCTCAAATATGAATTTCGAAGAATAATTTCTAGCCAAATCTGGATTAATGAACGATTTTGTTGAATTTATTTATTGGATTTTCAATTGTTATATAGAGTTATTCGCGTTGATTATTGGAAATATGAATTTCTATCATCTCTTCTGGTTCTGGCAAGAAAATTTTCTTCCAAATTTTGGTCAAAACAGTCGGAGGTATCAGTGTCTTCGAATTATTGTCCGTACTTTCGAGGAGCATTGTGATATTTAATATTGAAGAGTTCTTTGCCAATCAAATGTGGTCTCTGATTTTATGTCTAGTTCGAAAATTTCTCTGAAAAGATTGATTTCTGCTATTATTGAATGATTTCCATTGGATAGACGGTTTTGTCTTGATTTTGGTACTGTTTGGTTTGGCGAAATACTCATTGAAATTCGTTTATTTTGCCTGCGAGATATTTGTTAATTTGTCGAAAGATTTGGCTGAATATAACTCGGATTTCTCTGTAATCTACCGGGGTTATTTTGGAATTGATTATTTTGTCTTGAGATGAATG
The DNA here is from genome assembly GCA_958510865.1 of Myrrha octodecimguttata. Taxonomy (NCBI): domain Eukaryota; kingdom Metazoa; phylum Arthropoda; class Insecta; order Coleoptera; family Coccinellidae; genus Myrrha; species Myrrha octodecimguttata. The sequence continues at coordinate 14,255,429 of OY294058.1, read as the reverse complement.
AATTTTGGAGTTGATTGAATTTTTGATTTTGAGGTTTTCTCATATTTTGAAATGAAATGAATTTTTGAATATTTTTGATATTATCCTTTTCTATTATGAATTGCTCGGCTTGAGCCAGTGGGTCGAGTCTCATGGCCTTATAATAGGTCCTAATCGGCCTTTCAAACCTGCTAAAAAGGTCTTAAGAGCTGGTTCTCATAATAAATAATCTTTTAATAACTTTATCATTTTCATCAGAATTTAAATCAATAAAACTGCATATAGTGGTCAGCAAATTTATGACGCGGAATGAAATTCTTCGGGGATTCGTAATAATTTTACCGTTAATTCACAAGATCTAGATTTAAAACGTTTTCACCTCTTTCATCGCAAGAATCTGAAGGAGGAGCATATTTTATATCTGCCCAATTAGTGGTCGCATCGTGAATCGCGATTATTTCTTCGGCACGATCTTCTAATTCACTTAATATTCCGTTTAATAGCAGAACATTTTGAAAATGATGAATATTGTTGACATCATGAAATGTGTTAAGATCGCTTCTGAAGCTTGAATGAATCTATGCAGTTTATTTGGATTGCTATCAAATTCAGGGACAATCTGTAAATTTTCCGTTTTTTCATTGATAAAATTATAATGACACACTGTAGTCGAGGGCTTAATCTTCTTCACCTTTTTGAAGCACCGTTTTTCAATAGAAATTGCTGCAGGAGTGTACGAATCGAACTTTTGAATGAAGGTACTTTCACCGATTGAGGTGAAATGATTGGAATTTTTAACTGGACTTTATGGAGAGAAAAAAAAATTCGAATATTGGTCAACTCCACCTACGTTGATCGTATAATTGCATTGATCTCGTTAGGAAGCTACCGTTATGTTGTTTATCCCTTTCTCAAATTTAGAAAACACCATGTTTGACCAAATCGAAATTTGAGAGTAGAAAAATAGATAAAAACTATTACTGTTCAAAAAAATGAAGCTTTGTTATGCAGGTATCTCAGAAATGGACCTGCATACGTGCGCGAAATATTATATCCCAAAATTAAATAGAAAATAAATGGCCCATCACGAAAATTCTGATATTCGTGTATACCGCACAAATCAAAGAAATAATTCATTTTAATTGAGTACTAATAAAACTCTTTTATGTGTGTATATGAAACATGAACAGGAACCGTACGTTATTTATGATCTGATATTCCATTATGAAAAACAATCGGATTTATGTCCACCTTTCCCGAAAAACAGTTTTTTTTCAACAAGGATGTAATCCATAGGTGACTTTGTGACCCCAGGTAGTTTATTCATATATGATGTATAAAAAATTATTGAATTGGTAACATGGTTATCTTCTTTGATGGTTATATGTGAATAGAAGTCATAATCATTGACACTTATTATTGTCTCTGGTTTCATTCCATAACCTTAGTAGCAATCACTAGCTTAAAATTGATCTATTTTTTCCTGTGTTTATTTACTTTATTTGATAAGAATTCATTTTACGTAATGTCTTAAAGACAACTTTTCGTCTAATCAGCATACCCAAATAAACCATAATATCAACTCAACTTCGGAATGTCAACGAGGAGAAAAGAAGCATAAAACCATGTCATCTTTGATCTAAGCAGAATCAGGTAACAGATTGAAGTACACTATTCATTTTTATTTATTTCTGTTATCTGCGACTATAATTAACTACACTCATCTGCGCTGGGAATTTGAAGACGGTGGCATTGGTGTAAAATATCATTTACATGGAAGAACACCGAAAAAACTCATGAAAGGGCAAAACATCATCCATCATGAAATTATTTTTAGAAACCTGGTTTTCTATTCACAGGTCTTATATTCTTCTAGCTGACAAACCTTCCTCGGTAGAAACCACAACCTCATAAAATGGATTGACTTTGATTCATTATAATGTATGACATAATTAGGATGGCAAATAAACTTTCTTTGTCAGTTATTCTTATTTCTGACCAAGCAATGCCCTCAAAAAAAGTATCTGCCATCTGGACCTACATCAATAGATCATCGTAATATTCACCAAGACTTTGGATATCGAAGTGAACATACAATAATTCCTCGAACGTGTTTACTGGCTCCCTTCTGTATACAATCCTAGAAATTATCAAGTGTTCTAGTGTGAACGTAACATTCTCATCAATTACAGCCAGAAAGTCCAAGTAAGTTGTTACAATGTAGCTAGCAGTAAAAACGCGAACTCTTTCCAAAACAAAATTAACAGAAAAATACCTGAGAATTGTGTTTCATTTCACAAAAAAAACTGTTATCACAAAAGATACCAGAATCCGTAATTCATACCGATTAAACTAAACAAGACATTTCTTCAAGTCTTTATTGCTTTTCATCACATAAACCTCACCCTTTTCTTTGACAGAAATGTTTCCATTCAGAGACCCAGCGTTATCCAATCCAAAAGTTTCAACGACTTTCTTGAGTAAGTCAATTCTTAACTTGTCCAGATCTCGCGTTATTACTAATGACTTTGAGTTATTTTATCCTCGTATAGATTTCCTGTTGAATGTTGTTACTTGCCGTTATCATGTTCATTCGATTCAGAAAGATAAAATAGAATATCAAAACAACAATGAAGAATTATCAGACCTTATTTGGTTTCGAGCAACTTCGCTTCATTATTAATTCATTAATTACCTATTTTCTTTCAATGTCGGGATTTGACAGCATGGTAAAATAGACCTATCGATTTTTCTGTGAGAACGAATGAATTTCATGATTTTCCTCATTAACTCCACATCAAAACGAAGTGCTCCACTCTATCCGATAAATCATATCTGATTCATTACTAGTCGATATATTTCAAGAAAATTGGTTTTGATTTGAACTTTGGCCGCTCACATCCTGAAAAAATAATCCGTTTCATTCATTATTATTTTCATTGAATAGTGTACAGAGGGTAGGAAGATGATACCTATGCAGCCAATTGAAAAAAAAAGATATTCTGCTTTCGAAAAATTTAAGAAAAAATGTCTCACACGAGCACTCCACCTCAGTTTATTGTGAGAGTTCCTGAACAAGTTCACCGAAGTTGTACTTACCATCTCAACTGGAAGGTGATTCCGAACTTCAAAGTTTCATTCGAACATGAAGTGCCTATTGGATCCTTGACAAGTCTAATGTCGATTCTAAGGTTATTTCGGTTCAAAACGAACGAATGATGGAAGACTCACCTGGCAAGTCGATCCTCGAAACCAATCAGTCCAGTCTCAATTTAGTGGGATAGTCGGGGCAAGCGGTGGTCAAGAATGAAGTTCTGGTTTACCATTCCACCACAAGCTCGAGAAGGTAGAAGTCGAATTTCAGGCTGACACACCAAGCTGATGCCTGCGTATTCAAGTTATGTATAATAACGTTGCGGTCAGGATAACACAGCCACTGAAAGAGCTCTGCTTGAGAGAGGTTATCCTCTTGGCTCTATGACAGATTTTTGAAATGTGTTCTCACCAGATTAGTTCAGAATTCACCACGCCAAGATCATGGTGGCTCCTGACAATGACAAGAGGTCACTCCATAAATTCGTACGACAGTTAGGAACTATTTTTCTCAATGTGCAGTACGCAACTTGGGGTAAAGAGGCAGCAACCACTTTTCAGCCCACCGAGCAATTCCATCCAAATCAGTCTGCAGTTTGTTAGCAGTCACAGATGAAACTTCATACAACTAAGCTTCGTTAGCGAACAGGAGGCACCTTGAGCTCATTAATCTGACCTTTCCATATTGAGTCGATAGAATGTCGCCAACTCTTACTCTGAAAGTTTTCGACTCATTTCAGTAATATTTCGTCACCAAAAGGTTTATTAAGGTTGAGCGAGCTGGAAGGAAGCCGTGTTGTTCGTTGTGAATAAAAAAGTTGGATCTATCAAATGATAGGGAGGTTGTAAAAAGCAAAAATTTTATCCACATCCTTGTTAATAGGTAAACAAGTGCCAAGGATCATAGCAAAGATTTTTTGAAAAAATGGAAGAGTGTTTACGCAATTTACATTGGCACATCGGCGCGTGATAGAAGGACAATATTTTATTTCCTAGATTTGTATGCCGATATTAATTTGAACTAGCTACTGATAATTGCATAGATGGTGGAAAAGAGCTTACATTCTTCGTTTCATGGGACTTTTCATGAATATATTAGTTTTTGCATAATGGAAACTCTTATGTTATGCAGCATTCATCCACCTCAGTGTGGATTCTTCACACCCCCTGGTGTCAGTACTTTTCCCTTCGAATAAATTTCAACTATCTGAAAAATAACAATCTCTCGAATAATTGAAACAGCATTTGCAATCTGAAGAATAGTTTATTTCGGTACTCTCAGTTGAGGTTATCTGAAAAATTAGTGTTTGATTAGTATAACCTACAAATACAAGCAAAGTTTTGAAGTTATCTCACAAATTCTATATTTTGGACAAGAATGAATCTATTTAAGTTGTTCCTTAACGAATGTCAAATAAAACGATGATTCATATCTCCACCTTATATTGTTTTGTTTGTTGTGCAATTATTCGATCATTGCAATGATCAAGACATAATTGATTTTGGTTGCTGCTTTCATTCCCTTAAAGAATCATCGATAAGCTTCTCTGATCGTGAAGTAATATAAATTTAGAATCAAACTAATGGGCTAAGAAGTGCCTACGAAAGTTGAGAATAGAAAACTGAAAACAAATTTATCATGATTCTCCATTGTACATATATATGTAGAGTTCAATAGATATGATTCGAGAATAGTAATGATTATTCAACAATTCATTATGTTTAATTTTCGTTCATTCAAAATACCTAAAAATAATCTCTGATGCACAGTTTTTCATTTAGATCAAATGTATATCACTTAAAACGGCACTATCTGCTACTATCATTTGTTTCAATCTCAGTTCAAATTTTATTCTAGGTATTTTTTCGATATTTCCAACAGCCATTCTGTGATAGGTTTTTATCGTTCGAGCTATGGAGTACTGAGCGATTTATTTGAAACATGACAAAGAGTATTGGTAAAATACAATTATGCCGTTCATTGTACCAATCTGCACATTGTTTTGGAATTGAATATACTCGTGAGTCCCTTCGTGATGTAGGGAGTTTGAATGCACTTGTTCAAATTTGCAGCCATATCCCCACGAAATTTGGCACAAGTCCTAACCCCTTCATTTCTCAACCTAGGACTGAATTATAAAACGATCACATCTGTATTTTTGTAAATATTGTAAAAATATTCAGATAAATATATCTTCGAAATCGTTCGAAGATTTCATGACTTTACAAATATAACTCTCGTTATTCAACACCAAAGCTGCTCTGAAAATATTGAACCTCTAAGTAATTTTTTCCGGAATTTATTGTGTTCGTGGTCAGCCTTGCATACAATCGTTAACAAAATGGGCATCCATTCAGAGTTCACGAATAGGTAAATCCACTCACTAGTTCAGCAACTATGTCCATTTGAATTTTGTACTGTCAATTCTTCAAAAACAGGTAGAATCGATGGCATTAAAATCCAGTTTTATGTGGAGAAACATCGGTGCGAGTGTTGATTAAAAATTTTATCTACATATCCAAGAAATGCGAATAGAACATATACGAATTTTCTTATTACTTTGATGTTACGGCTGCTGAGATTTTGACATGAAATATTCTTATTTCTGATCAATTGATATTATTAAGGCTGAGTTGATTGGTCAATCGATGACGGCTTCTTTCTGTTATTCTACAAATAAGCCCGACTACCAGTTTATACATCATAGCTAATTGAGACGCTACAATTTTAGGATTTATATAATGAGTGGATGCCTCCTGCAATTTGTCTATCCTAGCGACAGTTATCCGATGAACTCAGACGTTAGAACAAAAAACCTAGTAAAAGGCACCAGCATCAGACTTCTTAAGAGTTGCCAAATGGCGCAGGAGCCAGGGCCGATCCTTGTCTATGACGATTTGATATTGAATTTTTTTTGTTTCGTGTTTGAACTCGCCAAGGTTAATTCTTTATTCAATAACTAAAGTATAAACTCAGGATAAATAACTCATGATTACTAACATTCACAAAACGAATCACGAAAATCACACTGTTTCTGTATGCATTCAAAAGTTTCTGAATTTCATCTAATACTCTACATACGATCGTCTCTGTCCATACAGAGTTTATCCTAGAATTTAAAAGGAGTTTCCCGAGAAATACTGGGGTATATGGAAGTTCACGTTTGAAAAACTGATATTGCGTTCAGGACCAATATTTGCTCGGATTTATATTCTTCAGGAAGAATCGACCTTTATCAAAATCTTAATTATTTGACTTCGCTTGAAGATATGACGAATCAATATTGGAAAAACGTGCCTGTCTATACACGAGAGATGAATACCAGATTCTTCGTGACCTCCGATAAAAACTTATCCTTGTTACTACAGGCATCTGCCTAATTAGAAATTGTTGCGGATTTTTTTTCCATAATACAAATATTCAAATTATTATTTTATATTTCGGTTGTTCAGGTTACATTGAAAATCTCGAAGGAAGAAATAATAATTTAGTAGTCCAATAAAGTTTTGATTGATTTTTGGAAAGCTCACTGAATAAGAAATCGCTCTAATTTGGAAATCTCAGAATAATCAGGTTTATTATTAAGAGATTTGAGTACTAGATGAGTCTGGTTTTAAACTGATCACTGTGATCATTACTTCGTCATTCTGTAAAACTGCTTGAATTTTTCTGCTTCCAAAAATTTCAATCATTGTCTAGGTTGAGTTTCAGTTATGTTCGGGATAGATGGCGTGGAATTTTCAGAATAAGAGTAACACTCTCTTCGATACTGAAGAATATTCTACGTGTGGATTGAAGGTGTTCGTTAAAAGATCGAACGATACAAGAATGCACATTCCTCAACATAATTTTCATTGTAGAATATTTTCATTCTGGTTAATAATTAATCTAAATTTATGATAGCAATGCATTGGCACCAGCATAATTATAAAGTAGATATTTGATGGCATGCAGGATAATACATCACTATATGAAATGAAATGTTGATTTTTCAGGCTTCAATGAGGAACCAATGCCGCATAATGCAATTTTCTGTCAATAATATTCCTAGTAAATATCGTTATTATCAAAAAATCAAATTCTTTTTTCGTTTTGGTTTATTATTTGATAAAATCCATTAATGAACCCTAGTGATCGACCAAAAAAATTTCCTTCCTTTAAAATTTCACAGTTTACATTTTGGAGATGAAGATTTGAATGAATTAATAAAAAAAAATCCGTTCGTCTGCCGTCCGCCGTCCTTTGTCCGGGGACTTTTCTCTGGAAGAACTGAACCGAAATCTGTGAAACTTGGTAGAAAAATGTATCGCTCGGCATTGATCCTCCAAGCTTTTCAGCAGGATTGGTGTGCCCTAAGGGCCCAAACTTCGGGTGTTGGAGGGAAAAAAATATTTTCGGGAACTAACCACCTACTTTTTTCGAAACATTCAATGTCAATTACTGTTGCATAACAGAACTTAAAAATTTTCACCCAGATGATTTCCGACTAGTGGTTCTTGAGGTGTAAAGAAGAACGCAGCAAATTTTGAGGTGAAAAACCAATGAGTAATGAATAGTATACAGGGTGTCAGAAAAGTTACGTAGGTCGTCAATAATTTTTGAACTAAGAATTATCAAGCAAAATCCCCGCACCCGCTGATTTTGAATTTCGAAAGCAATTCATCCTGTGTTTTTTTTTTAATTTGATATATCTTACCCCCTATGCCCCGCATCCCACTACTTTATTCTTTCAAATTGGAATAGATGGGTTGTGATACATCGAATGAAAGGTAATTTGGTCACCTACCTAGCGATATGACAAAAAAAATTGTTTTGCCGTTTTAAAAAAAAATTAGGAAAAGATTTACAATTTGTGATTGAAAAGTACTGCAATCAGATCATTATTCTTTAACTAATTATTATCGAGGGAAATCCACTAATCCATGGATTTTTAATTCTGAAAGCTGGTCTCTCTATGCTTTTTTGAATTGAAATCTCCCACCCTTTACGCTTCTCACCCCTATACTATTTTTTTCAAATAGTATTATACGGATGGTGATATATCAAATGGAAAGACATTCTATTGCATATTGAGCGGTTTGAATGAAAGGAAGAATTTGTTAATTTTTTTTTTTAATACAAAATCAACAACTGTGATTGGTGTCAGGTTCTTATTCTTGAAATAATAAATATTGAAAAATATCCTCCTACCCACCCATATCTATTAGAAGATTATTTAAGATATCAATGGTATTGTGTTATTTAAATGAGAAAATAATAATCCTTCGTGTAAAATTTGTAGCATTTTTCAACAAAGTGAACAAACTGGACATTACGTCCAGATGTCAAAATGTCAAACTGGTACGAAATCCTTCAAACGAAGGGTTAGATTTCAAAGTTCACCTTTAATCCTTCTTTCAATCGAATTGAATCCAGGGTTGCAATGATGCAATTAAGCGAGGATTACGTCACGGAGCGAAAAAAAATTGAACCTGAATCTTGGTTTTGGACTCAATCCACGGTTTCGTAACACGATGCTCAATATATCAAATTGTACCGTGATTTGTGTGCCAAGAAAGAAATTAGTTTCTGCTTGAAAAATAGAAATATTTTATATGACTTCAGCGTGCGTGACTAATGTAACCTCACTTTTAGAGCTCAATATTATAAGGGTGGGCCCTCACTGAGGAGCGGCAAAAAAATTAATGACTTACTGAAGCAATCATTTCAGGAGACCAAATTATAATGTAAATACGTTTCGAAGACGCTAAAGGCAAATTAAATGTTACCATTTATCGGAAAAATTAGACTGTTTCGATTAATTTCCTCAATGTTTCAAAGCTTGTAAAGCGATCTTATATTGTACTTTCGTTACCAGTCATAGGAGCCTCTAATGAATGATCACGAGCGTGCAAATCAACTGCAATCGCTGGGGAATTAAGATTGCAGTTGATTTGTTTTGGTTTCAAGTTCAGAGCTGATCGGAACGGTTCGAGCATGCGTGGATCCTTATTTGTGTATTGGTTCATTTCAGAATCGGTTCAGGATAGAAGTACTCCTGTTTTGTTCTGTTTTTATTCAGAACCCATTCCGAGCTGTTCTAGAATTGTTGAGGAAGTTTGAACCCTAGATTCCGAAATGCTGCAGAATTGGGTACTTCACACTTGCAAAGCGTGACTGTCTGTGTGTCAACGGTTTTAATGGTTAACCTGAGCATTCACCCTCATTAGTAACTCATTATTAAAAATATTCGCCTGGTTCCCCATTAAAAGCCCAGCACTACCCTAATGGCATTTAACAACCCTTTCCATTGATCCTGTTTACCATCTTCTCACTCGTTCAACGTGACACTTTTATTTGTAGTTAATAACGGACTTGGTTTCCAAAGCATGCGTTAGACGCAGAAAGTGTAAGTGGATTAGAGAGTAGTTACACACTGTTTTGTTATCATTATTTTATCCATAGTGAACTCAAATAGTTATTTCAACATGACTTCTCAGTCAGGTGAGTTCAATCTGTTGTTCAATCTATTAACCCAAATTTCATTACCAAAGGTTGACATCAAAATTCATATAGAAAACAACTCCAAAATTGAAGAACATGGCTAAATAAATTTCTGCGCGAAACTCAAATGGATAAAATCGGATATTGGCGAGAAATACCACAAATGAGATATCCTCCGAGCTTATAAAATTCATTTGAAATTAGCAAAAAATGCGTGCAAAATTAGTTTCGATTTCTGGCAAACATATATAAAAAAATAATAGAAATTAAAACGAGAAAGAAAATCCAAATTGAGGAAGCTCGTTACTAATGTTGAAAATTCGAGTCCCATAGTTAAACATTAACAAGATACCGCGAACGAACAGAAACATATGGTTATTAACAAATCTGGCCTTAATTTCACGAACGATGAAATTCAGTTCCTGAGCAAAGGCCTATAACATAGTATAAACCGTCAAGTGACACCCGGCTGGTCCCCGAGCTTCCGTACGCGATTTATGCGACACCGTACTCCGGGAGACCGTAGGAAGCAGAAACCGAACTTCGTTTTCCCGGATGGCACGCGTAAACCAATCTGGTTGCCGCTACCCAAAGGTACCGTCAGTCCGTCAGAAGTCCGTCGAGGCTTGAATTGAATTTAGCCGGAAGTGAGACACCAGAGTACAACTAATGCTTGTCAAATCACATATCAGGATGTCCCAGACCGATTGGGAAATGACGCCGGCATCGCGGCATTTTCACAGGAACCCATCGACGATCTTTCCGAGAGCGAGAAAGAACGTTGGCTGGGAAAAGAAACAGGAGTCCCTGGAGTCACAGAGGCCCAGGCAAATCCCAAGAAACGTTCGCTATCCGTCACCGTGGAGAGAAGCCCACTGTCCGACACTGAACCTCAAGCACCAAGTTTTCCTGAGGGTGTAATGTCCATTGAGAGTACCTATTTCCGATCGTGAACTCGCCCTCAACCACTGAAGTACGACAGGATTATGATTACCGAGGGAGGGTACTACAGGAGGGCCCTTGTGTGAAACTTCCTCAATATGCCGAGTTGGCGTTGTGGTTATACAGGCCACTCCTGGAAAAACTGCTCTGTAAAGGTCAGACTATTCTGTTCGAGCTGCGGACTGCTACGGGTTCCATCCCGAAATCGTTCTTGCCGCGAAAGTAGCAGCTCAGAATGGGGGAAGAAGATGAAGATTACTACCTCACGCGCAAAACCGTCCGAGAAGAACAACCTGACCCAGAGTCAACGGGATGTACCCCGGAAAAACGCCGATCCGAATAGAAAGAAAGCCGTTGGAAACTCCAAACCGCAGAACGCCAAATGATCTATCGGCATTCAGTGTGACCTAATTACGGCACCGGTAAATCCACCAAGGCCGTTGGCTGTTCAGCCGTAAGTCTACTTTGCTGTGTGTGGGTGAGGGTGGAATGAGAACAGAGGTAATAGGGAGGTAGGGTGTGTTATAAAGAAATTTCAGTTTTTTTTTGTGGAAGTGGAAGGGGTGTGTAACGAAGCGTTTTCCGTTACGTGAAAGAGCTGCGTCAAAAATCCATCTTCCGGTCATTTCGCTTTTTCCTATCAGAAATCATGTATGATTTCATCTGTAATGAAGTAACTCCTAATGCCTTTGTGACCTCTGAAAGTTAATGCAGGTTTATTTTCCATCTTACAAAAATTTAATTATATAGTCCATTTATTAAGGTTTGCAGTGTATGTGTTTATCCTATATTGAAGAACGACAGTTCAACAAAAAACGCATTGAATTCAACGTCACAGGGTTTTTTGTTAGTTGTTATTGGGTTTTTAGGTATCAGTCGATAAAAAAGGGCCATCATAGTGCCCATCTGTAATCAGTTAGAAAATTATGGAACTTTCTAGAAAATCTGGTGACCGCGATTGACCAATGAGGGGGTTTTTTGACGGAAATTTTGCATGTGTGGCCCCTTCTCAAAACCGACGTTATAAGAGCCCGTTCGTAACTGATTAGATGCATTCTGGTTTTCAGTTTTGAGTCGGTAGCTCGTCTTCGAAATCATTATTGAAAACCATCCACCACTACTCACTAGTTTCCCCAAGGTTTATTAGTATATTCTTTCGCAGTGTTGTTTGCGTTAAGAATTACAGCGTTTTAAATTTCATTTGCTGGGTAGTGAAACCGTACTAGATAGAGACTCTAGTGCACCGTCGTGTATATATAGTTATTCTCAGTAGTAAGCATAAGATTTTGAGGGCCGTTCGTCTTTCCGTTTGATTTACTTGTCTTTCCGACCAGTGTAATTATTTCAGTTTATTCCGATATTTCTGTCCGTGAAAATTTGTTATCAGCTTCGCGTAAATGTCACGATTAGGAAATTATTGCCCGGTTCCTCCCGAGGCCAGTAGTTTTCACGCTTGAAAGAATAAAATTTACGCGAACCTTTAAGATTTTGTCGCTCTTTGTGTAATGAAGGGGTGTCTATGGTCTTGGGAGTGTTAATAGGGATTACGGGATTACGTATTTGGCTTGGCTGCCCGTTGGATAACGACTTATGTTTGGCCGTCCTCGCGGTGGTTGTCCAACATAGTCTTAACAAGTTTTTGCCCTTTTGCCTTTCAGTTCACTGGTTCTTGTCCTTTTCAGGATTTACTTCGTGTCTGAAGGGGTTTCCTGATATTCAATTCTTGGGAAGTTATTCACATCTGAAATAACGCAGACATCTATCCGAGGTGTGAACGTTGTAGATCTGATCTGGAAGTCCGTAATACGGATCCTAGCATCATTTTGCTTGATCACTTACACATAACCACATTGAGCGCTCTCATATATCTTCTTTTTACTCTAACCTCACACCGTACGTGCTTATACATCCTTCCGTTCATCATTCATCACACCATTATCGCTCGCATCATTCTATTCAACCCCATTCGATACCGTTTAGTCTTCCTGTACACATTATTACATTGCTCAATTCCACTATATTAATGATCGACAATTCTAATTTCTGTGATTGTGTTTGCATTCATATATATATCTCTTGACTTATGTTTTTCTTCAATTCAGGGCGAATTCAGTGAAATATGTTTTGAATAGCTTCGAAAGAAATTCATCAAAATGATGAAATCATCCTTTGTTGTTTGCGTTTTGTCTATTTTGTGTATCTTTTATAATGATTTTCAATCATAATGAAGATATCTCTATGTTCAAATTTGATTCATCTCTAGCGGCACCACAGAATATCAAAGTGCTGATCAGAGAAATAAGCTGTGCGAAGCTAAACTTCACTCTTTCGAAAAGCATCAGTTCCAACTGAATTCCAATAAAGCCGAAAGTATCCTCTAATACTCGTTTAAAAAGAATATTCAGTTGTTCGTACCTTCGCTAATTCCATAATTTCTTAAATCTTCTGAAAATCCAAACGAAGAAAACTTTTTCGATTTGGCTAGGAAAAAGCCTTCATGAACTCTCTGCGATCTTGCTCTTCAACATCAACATGACCTTCTCAAAAAACTAAAGTACGAAAGCGTATAGAGGCCTTCACATCTCTGAATTCTTAGATTAGTAAAAATTCATACAAATATTCATTAATTCTCTAAAAAATATGAGTGTATATGCAATAGCTCATTCTGAAAAGTATGATTCCGTTTTCCATCATGTGTGTATGATGCTAATGCGATTTTCTTGTAATCTGTGAGACAATTCAATGACTAAAGTATACACTACAAGTAAAATTCAGGAGCTGAAGTTGAATGAAATATCAAGCGGCTACTGTCTGGTATTCGTTATCGAAAAAAACTCCTTATAAAAATTATAAGGAGAAAATCTCCAGGACGTAGTTTATCTTTCGAGCGCAACATGCCATCGACTTGAAACTTCCAGGGTAGGTTACCTCTCACAATGCAATTGTTCAATTCGACAGTGAGTTAAATGGTTTTTGTACAAATTAAAATATTTCAGGATATTTCCTCAATATCATAACAATTAATGATAAGATCAGATTGAAACTTGGTAATTCATCAGAAAAATCAGAAAAAATGTAAAGATTTTTCCCTACAAAATTTTATATTCAAGAAACAATGATCTGATTGAATTCAAACTTGGTAAAAATTTGGAAAGCGCTGATGCGCATAGTTAATTTCTTTTATTTTTATTTTATTTGAAAAGGCTACTCAACAGGCAGGTATGACTGCCCTATGATAGAGTAGCACACAGTTACAGAGAAAATTACATGAAGGATACGTGCAACAGAAAAATCCAAAGTAGAGCTTATTAAGTACAAGACAAAGTCTCCAACATACAATACAGTGATAACTGAACTTTTCACACGTTATACATTTACAGTATCAGGCTTATAGGCTACCCAATCATCATGACACGCTCAATGAAATCCTATAATAATCCTCTATACAGAATTCGTTTTATGTTTTTTTTAACCGAAACAGAATTAGTTGAAGAAATATTCGAACTTGTATCCCTCACAGTAATAGGGTTGAAACATCTGTATAAGGGTGAATTCAACAGATAGTTGGTATGGCTTCTTCCCACGGTCAAAAGAGGTCTAGATCTTATATTATTGGAAGCACAGTTAATCCACACTAAAGTCAAACTGTGGGAAGAATCCACCAAGTTGTTAAGCAATTTATAGGAAAAGAACACATCGAAATAATAGCGTCCCAAACTAAAATTCTCCATCTTATAAAATCTTAGGTTGCTGTTATATCTGAAATTGTGACGATCCCTGTTGAATCGGTAATTAAGAGAGTTTATAAACTTTCGCTGCACTCTTTCAATCCTATCTATATGTACATTGTAGTAAGGGCTCCAGATCACAGAGGCATAATTTAACTGCGACCTCACAGTGGAGTCGTACAATGAAACCACCGAATCCGATCTACCAAACGGTTTGGTTGTTCTCAGAATAAATCCCAAATTTCTCATCGACTGTTGAACCACTTTGTCGATGTGTAGATCTGAATACTTCTTAACATCCAGCGTTTCACCTAGATCCACCACAGAACTGACTTCCGATACTTCCGATATATAGTGACCACCAATCCCCAAGTCAGTCGAAATTGGGTTTTTGTTCCTAGTGAAAAAAATTTTGTAGCACTTACTCATGTTTAGGTGTAACCTGTTCACTCTCCGTATTCAGAGAATCTATCAAGGTCTTGTTGAAGGAGGGTATAATAGGCAAGCGAATTTATCTCTTTGGAAACCTTGAGGTTATCAGCATAGAGCTCCGTATCAGTGTTCTCGAAACAGTCACCGACATCATTCAAGAAAATGAGAAAAAGTATCGATCCTAGATGAGACCCCTGAGGTACCCCAGAAGAAACACTCGTAAAATCCGATTTCGTTCCATTAATGATCACATATTGTCTACGCTCGGTCAGATACGAAATCAGCAACTCCAAAAGGCTTCCATATATGCCAAGATTTCGCATCTTAGTAAACAGCGTCAGATGGTGGACCCTATCAAACGCCTTAGAAAAATTGCTGACAGAACAGCCTCTGTCCAGAGACTGAGAACCCCCTGCACGAAGGGCAGGAAATTTGTCACAACAGCCCTCTTCCTGAAAAATCCGTGCTTCTGCGTACTGATATGTTATTAAGTTGAAAAAATAAATTTTTCAAAATAATGGACTCAAAAATTTTTCCTAAATGACTCAGCAGCTATATAGGCCTGTAATTCCTCACGTCATCTCTGTCACCGGACTTATAGACAGGCACAACCTGGGCCACCTTCCAGAGTGATGGGAAATTGCCTTCTTTCAAACAATTGTTGAAAATTATATAGAGTGGTTTCAAGATAGCTGACTTACAGTTTTTGATGAATGTCGGAGGTATCCCATCCAGACCGGGATCCTGACTGATATTTGAGTTACCGATAGCATCCGAAATTTCAATCTCATCAATGTGAGAAATGCTTAAGGTATTTGAACTCTCCCTCGAATTTACCAAAGATGGTGATGTCCCAGGCTCGAACACACTGCTTAAGTAGTCTGAAAACTAGTGCCCCCAGATCTATCTTAGTGATAGATATACCCATGATGTAAGTAAAACATGTGCTCATCTGTGATCGTATTTACCAATGATGACGTCACTTTTTCATTCAAATTCGATGTACAGAATATACAGGGTGTTTCATCATAAACTGGTCCAACATACATATATAGCCGTATAGATGACATTGGAGAAGTCATTTTTGCCTTATGACATATACCCCGTTTTCGAAACATAAGCGATATACAGGGTCTTAATGTCAACTTTGAGCAATATTCTGATACCTGTTTGAGTTATGCATGACCTTTGAAAGAACGGTTTTTCGTCAGTTCTTAGTATCTTTTGATGGTCTCTTCAATTATGGTGTAGAATTCTGGAAAAATATTTCAAAATGGCGAAAAACCTACAAAGTTGGAATTTTTTGTTTTCGCTTGCCAAATTGGATAGCATTATTTCAATGTACTCAATTTTCTAACATTTTCCGTGAAAATTTTTTTCCAAAATTCGAACTCAACTTTTTACATGTCTACAGTGAAAAAAAATTCTCCCAAAATTGTTGAAATCTTTCAAGGTAACTAACCTTCTTTCTGAACACTGGTGTGAAAACAGAATGAAAAAATATACATTGGTTTTCATTTTATAGCCTTCCAAAGATTCTGCTCGAAGTACGAAAATAATTTTTATTTAAGACATTGGTGGCCTTATGGAGGCCAAAATTGTGCTAATGGGCCCCAGAATGATCTGAATAGAAATATGAATTTATAAAAAAAATTTCAAAAAAACTTTGGTGGGAATCGAACTGGCACCACTTACGGACAATATTCCGAGAATAAATTGGATTCATTCTGATAACGGTAGTTCATCTAATTTGACCCTGTTTTCCGAATGCGGAGAGAATTCGATTCCCACCAAAGTTTTTTAGAAAATATTTTTTTCTTGATAAATTCATATTTCTATCCAGGTCATTCTGGAGGCCTTTAAGCATAATTTCGGCATCCGTAGGGCCAAATTCTTAAATAAAAATTATTGAAATAGTCCGAGCGGAATCTTCAAAGGGCTATAAAATGAAAACCAATGGGTATTTTTTCATTCTGTTTTCACACCGGTGTTCTGAATGAAGTTCAGTTCAACTTCGAAAGATTCCAACAATTTTGGGTAAATTTTTTTTTCACTGTAGTCATGTAAAAAAAAAGTTGAGTTTGAATTTTGGAAAAATACGTGAAATATTATCATCCATCTTTGTTTAAATAAATAGCGAAATATTGGGAATTTGGATTATTTATTGTCTGCTACTTTGATAACAAAGCCAACGTTTCGAGGACAAATTTACTCTTTATCAAGGCTAGAATAAAAATAAAAACAATCAAGTCAACAATGATACATGACAAATTGATAAAAGTCATTACCTAGTCAACTAAATTGTACAGACTACGTCAATAAAATAAAAAACAACAATGAACAAGGTGAAGTACCAGGGCAACATCATACATGACACTACTTGAGAAACAAAAGTCGAGAATATCACAATCATACTGATTTACAGGTTACAATCTATGGTTACACAGAATACACGTAAACTCAGTCTTCATCATCACATTGACATATATTATATTAAAATATTTTCGGTTGAAATGTTAAAATGATATCACATGTAATTGTCTTTCTTATGGGCTAGCTGAGACTAATTAATTGGTTATATAAAATACTCAGTCCTTGGACATCTTCTCTTTGGTTAATTGTTTTGTTTTTCTTTATAAATATCATCTCACTTATATTCCTAGCATATCCATTTCTTTCATAATCTAAAATTCTCACGTCATCGAAGTTAAATTTATGTCCCTCTACATGTGCATGCGCAGGTAAAGCTGTTTTATTAGTGTTGGTTATGTTTTTACAATCGTTCTTGTGTTGTCTTACTCTGTCTTTAAGGTATTGTCTCGTCTGTCCGATGTATTATTTATCACAATTGAAACATGGAATTCGATAGACTTAACTGGATCTGAACAAAGGAGGTGTTTTGTCCTTCAACTTGGTGAAATATCTCCTAAGTTTGTTTGTGGAATAGTATGCACAGCGACAGTTGAAATCGTTGAAAACTCTGTTAATATTTTGGGATCAGCCAGGTATGTAAGGAAACTTATAAAATTTGAAATTGTTTTCTCTAGTAACGTTATTGACTAGAGAATCGCTCGCGTTACTAACATTGTTACACATTCTTTCCACCAGGTATTTGGGGTAGTTATTTTTCCTGAGGATTTCTTTGATCTTCTGGATGTTTTGTTTGTGGAACTTTTTATCACTCAGTGGTCAAAAATAGGTTTTTCATAATGTTTAATTTTTGTTGCAGGCTATGATTGCTGAGAAAACTGATACATCTACCAGGGTTACATGGTTTCATGTATCAGTCGGTTATCAGTTTAGAGTTTTCTCGGATGATAACTGTGTCAAGGAAAGGAAGTCGTCCGTCTGTTTCTATTTCCACGGTGAATTGTATTTTCGTATGGAAAGATTGAAGATATCAAGAGTATACTGTGCTTTATCCTTGGGAATCAACACGACCACGTCATCAACATAAAATCTGAGTAAAGGTGTTATAAACTTCAAGTTTTTTTCGACATAGGTAAAAAGTTCATTCATAACTAGCTCAGCAAATGATTGGCTTGCTGGGGCTCCCATCGGGTTACCGTCAAGTTGCTTATAGTATTGGCCATTAAATGTAAAGTAACTACTATCAAAATAAGTATCTATCAATTGTAGATATGTTTCCTTATCAAGTGCCGTGTAACACCCAATGACGTGCCAATCTCTCCTGACCTTCTGTGTAACGAGTGATATTGGAACATTGGTAAAGAGGGACACCACGTCCAAGGAGACAAGAATATGATCGTTGGGTACTGTGATGTAAGTTAGGGACTGTACTAGAGAGAGGGAGTTCTTTATGCTGTATACAGAAGTCGACAAATAAGGGTTAAGAATGCTATGAAGATATTTAGCCAAACCGGTATATGGTGCATCTACGCAACTGACAATGGGCCTCAAAGATAATGTTGTCCTATGGACTTTTCTCAAACAGTATAATTTATTTTTATTCTAGCCTTTATAAGAAGGAAATTTGTCCTCGAAACGTTGGCTTTGTTATTAAAGTAGCAGACAATAAATAATCCAAATTCCCAATATTTCTCTATTTATTTTGGAAAAATTTTTTCACGGAAAATCTCAGACAATTGAAATAATGCTATCCAATTTGGCAATCGAAAACAAAAAATTTCAACTTTATAGGTTTTCCGCCATTTTGAAATATTTTTTCCAGAATTCTACAGAATAATTGAATTGACCACCAAAAAATACCAAGATGTGACCAAAAACCGTCATTTTAAAGGTCACGCATAAATCCCCACAGTTATCAGAATATTGCTCAAAGTTGACATTAAACACCCTGTATCCTGCTTATCCTTCGAAAACGTTGTATATGTCATAAAGCAAAAATTAATTCCCCAATGTCATCTATACGGCTATATATGTTTGACCAGTTTATGATGAAACACCCTGTATATTTCCTTGTATTTTAATCTTGCTGACATCACTTTTTTTTCAGATGAGCACACCATGGTTTTTACATCATGAATATACCTAGGCGATAGATCTGATTTAATGATAGATCTGCCTAGGTGGTAGATCTGCAGGACGATAAATCCATGTTTCTGAATAGATGAAAATATTTATTCATTGAAGAAAATAATTTTAACGATATAATATAGGCTTGAAATATGATTCTTTATGTGATTCTCTATTTAGTATTATAACTTTGTTAGGCGTCTCCGGCCGACTGTAACTTAGAGACTCGAAATTTTCAGGGTAGGTTTGAAGCTCAAATACAAAGGTCAACAAAACTCAATTTTATGAATCCAAATGACCAACAAACCCATAATACTAAATAGATCTGAATAGCTTGGTTTAATAAAATTTTTATCACAATTCTATTTTCAGTTATTTGACGCTTAAGATGCCAAATATGACTATTAACGTATTCGTAACAATCACCCTAATTCAAATTTCATAGAATCCACAAAAGAAATATAATGTGAAGAATAATTTCATACAATATTCATGAAAAAAAAATTAATCTTTTAGTTGGTATTCTTACTAACACATATTTTAGTACAATCAAAGAATATTTATTTTTGAGAATATTTCCTTCATAGTCCTTTGTATCGATCAAATAGTTAGATTTATTATGTTCACATTGAAAGGAATTATAATGAATTCCTTCAGTCAGGTGCAAAACATGTTCTCCATTCAGGATGAATGCAAAACTGCATATTTAATAATTTTTTCATATCGATTATTGATTATGGTATCAATGTATAGTTCAATAGAATACATGTTGTAATACGAAAAAAAACAGGTTGGATTCAAAACTTCAACGGTTAGATCTTATTCAACACTGGATTTCGTTCTGAATAATAGGACAATGCAATTATATTTCTTATATTTAGGTTGTTCAATATAATTCAATGGAATCAATTAATGCATATCGATCGTTTACAACTTTTACGATTTACTTATTCGAGACACATTTTGATGCAAAGGTAAAACTTTTTCAACACTGCATTTCCTACTGAAAAACAGAACACTACCATTAGTAATCCTTGTTCATAGTTTCCATATATTTTTAGTATGTCAATATAGGAAGGACCTGGAGATTTCTTCTTGTTCTATATTATTTGGTTCAATTTTTCATGTCAATTTATCAATGAAATTAATTGATGCTTTCAGATCGTTCAGAACTTACGATTTATTCATTTAAGACACATTTCCAAACAAAGGTGAATCTTATTCAACACTGTATTTCATTTTGAGTAATAGAACACTGCAATTATTCATTTTTGGTACGTCAATATAGGAAGGACCTAGATACTTATTCTATATTATTCGTTTCAATATTCCATGTCAATTTATCAATATGATTAATTAGATCAGATCGTATGAAACTTACGATTTACTTCATTCAGACACATTTGAATGCAAAGGTTGATCTTATTCAACACTCAATTTCCTTCTGAATAACAGAACACTGCAATTATTCATCATGGTTGAAATGTTCCTTATGTTTTAAGTTGGTCAATATAAGAAGGTTCTGGAGACTTGTTCTATAATATTCGTTTCAATACACCTTCTAAGATAAATTCGTTCCAATACACCTCTCGAGAATAAATTCTAACTTCCATATTTGTTTACCTTCCTTCAAAGCTAAGTGACCAACTGGAATTTCCCAGATCAATTTATCAATCGAATTAATGCACCCATATCGTTTGAAACTTACGATTAACATATTAAGGACATATTTCGATGCATATTTTCACAAATAACATATATTCATCTTATAAAATCTTGAATTTGCTACTGTAAAAGTGACATTATTTCTTATTTGACAAATGACAGTACTAACCCTACTAATCGTGACGTTTGGTCGTGTCTCAGGCCCCGCCCATACAATGCAGTTATCCGATTGGTCGAATATACCTGAATTGGTGTTGAAATTTCACCATATTCTGGATTTTTTTTAAAATATTAGCAATTCGATTGAGATATCTTTTTTTTTCAATGGAAAGTAGGGTGATATTTCATCTATCTATGTGAATTTACCGCTTTTTCCTAACTCTAACGGCTACGAAGGAGATCGCTGATATGTGGGACGACCTTTTCGACCCACCGTCACCTTATTCAATTAGTATAGTATAGAACAATCCACTTATAGATTGGCTATCAGAAGCCAATCTATTATTCCAGTGCACGCTAGTGAACTTGCTAGAGTTCTTATGTGCTATAAAAAACCACAAATGCTTCGGGTCATCCTTCCAGTTATTTTCAGTAAGTTTTACATAGTTCTCATAATCCGGTTTAGTTTTCTCCTTGACAACTTTCCACAGTCGTGAAAAGCTGAGATAGTCTAGAGTATTTTTGAAATTTTTTCATTTGTTGTGATACTTATTTTTTTCTTTAATATATTCGATGGTTTCTGAAGACAACCAGAGTAGATAACCCGACTTTCTGATCCTTTTGACAGGAACATAAGCTGCTTTGATGCTATGAATAATGTCATAAAATTTTCTCAAGCTAATGTCAACATTACTTTTCTGGAAAAGCTCAACCCAGTTAATTTCATTGAGCTTATTGTTGATTGATATATAGTCAGCATCAGAAAATTAGACCGAAGGTAAGAATTATTTGAAAGGCCCCTCAATGTCATTAGGTTGAGGTCTATTTCTAATGAAGTATGGTGAGCATCCACTTTCACAAACGGGGTAGAACATCTCTGTGGGTTGTGGGAAACTTGATGATAATCGTATAGCTAGAGAAAAAAGTTTTCCTCAAACATTTCATATCGTGTATAAGTGCTTTCCCAAAGAAATTTTACCAGCTGATGAAAATATTTAGGGTTTTTCCAATCAATTATACGGTCCCGACTGAATTCTGCACAAACCCCCAAGATATACTATATCTGCCAAGCACTAATTTCAAACTTATTTCGCTTTGGAAATATTGGGTTACAATTTGTCGAATCTATATATCTGCAGAATCATTTGGTTGTTTTCACCCAATCACTCTTTTTCTAGACAGCATGTGTTTCAGATAGAGAAAAATTACATGTGAGTCTGTATGTATAAAAATAAAAAAAAATTTTAAATTTATTAATAATATAAGTGAACTCGCCCCAGTTATGTAGAATGAACAATATAGTGCGGTACCTGAAACAAGGATGCAATTCAGATTTGGTACGATTTCATCCCCAAACTATCGAGTTATTCAGCATCAGTAAGTAGGCCTGCTCGAAAAAATACATTCTTTATCGCTCTGAAGAGTTTTCAGTAGGTATTAATTATAATAACACGCCCCACGGCAAGCGTTAATTAATTTGATGTCAGCTCCCAAACTTCCATTGGAGTGAACACCTTTCATCAGTTACAAAATCGTGGAAATTAGTGTCAAAGTAACCAAAAAAATCTTGTTTCTGCGTACGGCTAAGATTTCATACTTGAGCTTCCGTTCTATGAAACAGCGTGCTATCGTTTTGCCCAAATGTCTGCAATTTTCGAATTTCCCTGAGATGGTATCAAACTGGTGGTTTGGGCTCACTGATGATTAATCCGTTGTCGAAATTGATTCTGTAGGTTGGCCGTCTAAAGACACGGTAACTGTAGGACCAATCAGTCTTGCTAGCCTCTGGTAAAATTTTGTCGAGATAGTACAATCAGAAAAAAAGAATTTTTTTCGAAAATATTTTTCTCGAAAACTTGCCAACTAGTTCGAAAATGCGGACGAACTTGTTTGTGCTAAATTTCGTGATATAATGATGTTGTAAGGAAAATAGTTGTTCATTTGACAGCTTCATGAAGGTTTATACACAATTGCGTGAGGACAATTAGATAGGAAGATCATAGAATATTAAAATTTTGAAATAAACAATTGAAATTTTTGTTTAATTATTGTGAAAAAATACAATTTTTTTGAAAATTTAAAATTCTACGATCTTTCGGTATTATTATGCTTACGAAATTCTGTATGGATCTTCCAGCTGTCATTTTCCAATCAGGTGTTGAATTGCAATTCGATCTTATCTGTAAATATTTGGAAAAATTTTGAATGGGTACCCATATCATGGATTTCATCGTCGAATGATTCCATAGATACATTTTTCCACCATTTTCAAAAATAGAGATTCGATCAAATGGAAAAAATAATTAAAGGAAAAACGAATTTGAGCAAAGACGCAAAATCTACTGACACCACGTTCGTGGTTCTCTTCAATTTTTGTTGGATAAATTTGTACATTCTTGTACGTATTGATACATAAGCCTATGTATCATTAGTCCTTTAGTAAATATCGTCTATTGCCCCCTCACGGTTCCGTACCGAAGACATTTAAAATTAGGATCGAATTCCATCTCTAGCACCCCTTCCAACTTTCCGTGTCACTCCTCGCTCCTGCTACAGTTTATAAATTTCAACGGTGAACCCAATTGCTGGCGCTAACGCGATTATGAACTTGATAATGGACATATTCCTGGAGCCGGGATGTGCAAATTAATGCTTAAAATTCATTTTAAAAGCAATCCTTACGCTGTTGTTGCACAATATACCTTCCACGTGATACTCAATTTTCGCTGGAAATGAACGTAGGTTGAAAAATGTGGTGTAACTATATTATCAGCGGTTAGGAACGTACGGTAACAGACAATTTTTATTTGGTCATTACGTTTTGGACATTTCGATGCAGCCTGACTGCAACGGAAAATTCATTCTCGGAATTTACGGAAAATTTTGTGAAGAATTATGGGTTTCACCTCGCTGAGTACTCAATAAACAGGTTATTTCTATATCTGATTGATTTGGTATTTTGAAAGTATAATATTGAACTGAAATACTTGATCAATATTTTTGTCAAGATATAAAGTTATTCACAGTAGTTTGAAAATTTTTAAAGGCAAAGTTATTTCTGTTTGATTTTTCTATAACTTTTCAGGATTTTTCTGGGTTTTTTACTCCCAATATCTGAAAAAAAAACTATTAAAAATCAAATAAAATTGTTTTTTCATGGAAAATGCCCTTGCCGATTGCAGGTTTGAACAATTTGTCAAAGGCAGTTTCTTGGATTGCTCAATGAACAATACAGGAATAAGAACGATAAACAAAGCGTACTGTGACATTTCAGAGTACTAATCTGACTCTTTCATCAGACAAAGGAGAAAATTTTAGGGATTATTGTCTTTCGATTTTTCGTGGAAAAACAATTTTTTTGATTTTTTACAGTTCTGTTTCCGAAATCGGGAGTGATAACCCCACAAAAAACATAAAAAATAATGCGAAATCCTCCCAAAATAAGCTTCAATCGATTTTCTCATGACCTGAGAGTATTCCTATCAGTGAATTTATGGAGGAAATCGATATAAAACTAATGATCACCAATAAATATCCTGGTCAAATTGAATTCTTCTCACCTGACCTCCCATACTTGAGCACAATAACATTCAAAAAGTGGAACCTAGGGCTTCGAATTATGCATTGTAGGCCCGAAGATGAAATGCCAGATAATTTTGTGAATGGGCGAAATCTTCTCATGGATTTCTGAGATACAACTATCTAAAAGTTTTACTTCCAATAACACGAATAACACCTGTGCGATCGAATTCAAACGCGTTGAGTATCGAAAAAAGTTATCTTTATTGCAGGTCTCGAAAACTTCCCGCCAGATTACGTTGAAATTATTGCTCGACATGCGGTCCCTTCTTCTACAATTGATTTCCACATTTTGGATTCAACTTCAAATGGGTACTTCGAATCCTTATAATTATAACGCCAATTTGATCAACTCCGTAGTCCGTAATCCTACTTCACGCTGATTCTCTTCGTTGATGCTCTCAGAAGTTATAGTGTTTGAAGCAGCCATGGTCTGAAGTTCAATACAAAATTTCAACGGGATTTGAACGATTGTTCCGAAAGTATATATAGTGAGCAACAAACATTTTCATTTTCTTAGGGACTATATCCCCACAAAATTTCATCGTTGTTTTTGGATCGATTGGTTAGACAGAGGAAATTATGAGCTATATGCCTCAATGGTTTGATAATCTATTGGTCTTTCCAGTGGGTAACTACTTTCTAATCCATTTACACGTTATGCGACTAGCGTATTTTCCGGAAATCATGTCTTCTTCATGAAAATACATATCGTAACTACCTTATACAAACTCGTCTATTTCTAAAGGTACAAATGCTGAACGAGTGGGAAGGGTGGTATAAAGAACCAATAGAAAGAGATGTGAATTATTGAGGAAATAGCGTTGGCGATATTCCGTGCTGTCGTCAAGAAATCGACTCTAGACGGAGCACAACGAGCCTTGCCTTGAATCATCAAACTCCTCGTGAACCTGCCACTAGTTGGGGTATTCGGTGTTAAAATTACTCCCATCACAACTGCAAGCGGCTTTGAGCAGGACAAGGTGATTCATAGTACAGTTGAAAATGTTTTCAGAATCATTCATCTTATTCGGTGATCGGATTACTCATCTGGGCCCGGTCTAACAGGTGCAAGTCCATTGTCTGTAGATTTCGGATTGATTGGTTCGATAATTTTTAATCGACTACAAAAGGATAATTTTGATCGAAAATTCCAGGAAGATTTTTCATTATGTTTCCAGCATTTTTTCCGTCCTAATATTTGAAGAACAAACTATAAAAATTAAGGGTTAAACATTTATAGAAATTACCGTTACAGATCGCGAGAACTAAACTTCTTGAAAAGGGCAGTTTTTCGAGAAAAACTTCCCTCGGTCTGAATATTTTCGTTTAAATTATTTCTCTATTCGAAAAAATACAGGAGCACTCTTTAATCTTTATCAGATTATGTGAATTCTAATGGTCTGACATACATGATTTGATGTTCGAAATCTTTGTTTGTCTCCATTCTTCAGGTTGTGTCCCCGTTTTCTAATATCGACACAATATTTAGTTATCTCTTTTTCAAAGGTTTGGTTTGAGTGAATATAGAGTTCAAACCATTCTTTGATGAAGGTCCTCATAATGAATTTAAAACCAATTCTTCCGAATTTTTCTGAAAGTGTAAGAACAGAATGAATCAAATTCAGCTGTGTGAAATCACCTTACCTAGGCTAGATTCATGGATAATAATACATATTTTCTTAGATCAAATTATGGTTATTCATAAGTGAACAATAATGGAAATCACTCAAGTATGAATATGAGAGCGTGTAAAATCTTCAGTGAATTTTTGCCGCCTATTTGCTACAAACCAGAGCTTTAGCATTAAGATTTTTTGGAAGGATAACTAAGGACTTTCTTAGAAGATTTGTTTTCCGAATTTAATTTTTTCCGAACAGTCAGCCATAATTGCTCTTTTATGCAAACCGAACGAACCAGTGATATGTTCAGAGCAGGTGTAAATTCACCGGTTGAGTGTTTTAATGAACCAAATCTATCTTGTGGCTTTCGAGGTTGAACAACCTGAAATATCAAAATTTCTAAAAGCTAAGGATTCAACTGGAGCTGTATTCGGCTGAAATTTTAGGCGAGACTTCTAGTAGATATTTCGCAACTAGGACCAGTACTCCAGTGGATCAAATCGATATTTTGGAATTATTCACGGAGTGATAATGCAAATGGTTACACGTGACAAATAACCAAGCAGAACTAACCATACATGCATTCAACTTTCGAAACCAAGCTTTGGAAAACGCTGTGCTGTTTCTTTATCGGAAACTATTTATTTATGTGAAAAACTGTAACATTACTGAAAAAATAATCTCTGGTTTGGTAAATACTTCAGTTTTTTAATTTGTTCCATAATAGAGAAAAACTTTTATATTTTGACTTTTTCCACCCGGCACGCGAAAATAATCGCAAAAAAAACTAGGAAAGCACTGATGTGAAGTCAAGAGCTTTTACGCGCTCTTTCTCATTCGAAGCCGTTTCTTCAAGCAGATCTCCTTTTTATATGGTCCTCACGAAATTCTGCACGAACCTCGAGCTAAAATTCTCGATCAGGTACTAGATTGCAATTCGATCCAAAATTTTGAAACCTAGTCCACAAATATAATCCCCATGTCAGGTCTTCCAAAGGTGGATGTGTTCACAGCGGGCCTAACCACTGATAGTAATCATAATAACCTCCAAAAGAACCTACTCAGTAGCTCGATAATTGTAGAGTAAGTTTGGAGTTTAATTACGAAGGCCAAATTTGTGAAAACCATCCAATCATTCCACAGATATACCCTTCCAAAATCCCATTTTTCCGATATCTCCAGAAACGTAGATCCAATCGAATTGAAATCCAGCTGAGGAATATATGATAAGTAGATCGCCAAATATAGCATATTATATTTGAAATCAAAATTTCTAAATGATTGTTTCTATAAATATTCACATTCACTTCACCGTAGCTATAAAAGAACAAATGAAATGATCCAGTACAGTAGTATGTCTAGCATAAGAATCAAACACGATTCCGATACTCTGCTCATGCGCCACGGGAAAATACCGATCAAACTTCCAGGGACCCTATTCTTGAATGTTATGGTATGAATGTTCTCTATCGTTCCATCAAAAATTAACCGCGTTTGTTTGACAACAGCGTCGACACGCCTCTTTTCTCCCATTCCCGATTCAAGAATAGGGACCCAGGGAATCAACTCATGAAGCATAGAGTGTGGAATTCAGATTTGTGTTTTATACAGGAAAGCGCTTGAATTCATTCAAATAACATCGACTATAATTTGAATGAATTATTTCAATCGGAAAAAAGAATTTAGCTCTTGTTTCCGAGTTGTAGCGTCTTAAGATGAGAGTGCTGAAGGTTCGTGCAGAGTTTTCGCGAGTAGAGCCAGTATAACGTCCACAGGATACGAAAATATAGTGTCAGAGATGACTGTACTACGTCGATCGACGATTTGTTGTCGCCACTGTCTTGCAAAATGCTTTTACAATTCACCAATCTGCTATAATTTAAACCATCGTTTAAGGGGTAGAAAAAATGTTTTCACTTAGATTCTTATGATAAATCGAAAAATACATATCTGATCGGACTCCTAGGTTTCGATTCGAACAAAAGTTCAACGGGATCAGAGGTTTGGTTTCTGAAATATAACAAGACATTCTGCATAAATCTTCACGCCGTCATTTTTCAAGTGCAGAATTTCAACTCGATCACATCTGCAATATTGGTAATATTAAGAAGATGACATTTCGAATGGATATATCTACCGTGAAACTAGAATACATTTAGAGACTGGATATTTGTTGAACCGGTTCAATTTCGAGAGCCGAATTTACAAAATGGTAGAATCATCCAATGATTCCGGATATGAATCTCCATTCGAAATTTCATTATTCCAGTATTTTTTGAGTTACTTTGTGAATAACAGAACAAGCGCTTGAAAATCAAACCGATATCAATATGCAGTAGATACTTTTCTAGTTATCGGTCTCATTTTCAATTAAACGTTTAATGTTATAATGTTCGATATATGAGTCAATAAAACTGGACAACTGATACTTCAACAGAAATCGTTCGCTGGACGGAAGAATTTCAACTTTATTAGAACATTAGTTATTCGAGGGCAGTGGTGAGAGTATTAATAAATATAGGCAGAAAAAATTCAGGCATGATGCACACTTATCAAATCTAAAAAGCCTAGGAAAGCCCTTCCGTCAAGGCAGCAGCCTTTGCGCTCAGGTTCAACGGAGATGACCGCTTAAGCAACGAATTTGAACATGCGCGCAAAAGCTGCTACCTTCGCGGCAGGACTTTTCCAGGTTTTTTTCGGTAAAGTACTGTATGTCATTTCGATCTGATCTGTATTTTTGAAAAATATTGAGAATATAAAATTTTGAATGGTCGGTCTAACGGCTGACCGTAAACACAATAACTTCCGAAAGAAACAACTTAGAAACTGGATCTTTGTAAAGAAGGTTTGAACCTTAATAACGAAGGTCGAATTCGTAAATCGGTAAAATCTAACCAATGATTACGCAGATACCCATTCAAAATTTTATTTTTCCAATATTTCCAAAAACACAGATTTGACCGAATTGAATTCCAGTAATTTATCGAAAAATCTCAGTTTGAAGGTTCATACAGAATTGAATGAGGATAATAAGGATTGCAGAATATTGAATATTAAAAAAAAATAATTTGAGTTTCATCACGATTGAAAAAGTATTTCTTGAGTTATACCGTAAAAAACAAAGATATCGAGAAGGAAACCACGAAATTCTACATATTTTCGTCTCAATATCTCCAAAACTAATCACCGTATCAAACTGAAATTTGATACACTGCTGTGAAATACAAATTTCAAGGTATAACTGAAATTGTTGTGGAATATGAACAATAGTTTAAAAAAAAATTTTTTTCGAGAAACATTTTGAAAAAAATTTTGTTCAAAATTTAGTGACCATAAGATCTCAACGAAATTCCGCTCGAAGGTGCGCGTCGTTATGCTCCAGATAACTACCAAATTTCAATCCAATCACTCCAGTTTTTTCCGAAATATGAGGAAAATAACCTCGAAATTTAAAATTATTATAACTCCAAAATTTATCGAGCCGATTTGGCCCATTAGAGAACTGAACCACAGCACTCGGATACGCAAACTATCCTACAGGTCGCTAAGTGACTGCGTTCGACAGCTTATGTGTCCACGGCCGGTCGGAGAGAGTCGATTTTGACACCGGATTCGTCATCAGTGAGTCAAGCCTAGTGGTTTGAACCCATTTTCGGCTCAATCATCGAAAATTACAGACATTTGGATAAAACGATAGCATGCTTTTTCGGTTGAATATTCACTCAAAAAAGAACTAATGCAATTTTAAATAAGAAGGCGTAGTTATTATGAAGATATATGTGATTCAACCAGGCATGAAAACTGTTTAATTTTTTTTCGCGGTGCTCGCGTGTTGAACGGATAAAAATTTCAAAAAGCACTGCCGTGAAGGCAGCAACTTTTGCGCGCATGTTCAATGTAGATGACCGCTTCAGCAACGAATTTGAACATGCACGCAAAAGCTGCTGCCTTCACAGCAGTGCTTTTTGAAATTTTTCACTGATAAATTACTGGATTTCAATTCGATCAAATCTGTATTTTTGGAAATATTGGAAAATTAAAATTTTGAATGGGTAATCTACGGAATCATTTGGCGGATTTTACCCATTCACGAATTCGACCTTCGTAATTAAGCCCCAAACCTACTCTACAAATATCGAGTTTTTAAGTCGTTTCTTCCGGAAGTTATTGTGTTTACGGTCAGCCTAACGACCGACTGCGTAAACACAATAACTTCCGAAAGAAACAACTTAGAAACTCGATATTTGTAGAGAAGGTTTGGACCTTAACTACGAAGGCCGAATTCGTGAATGGGTAAAATCCACTTAATGATTCCGTAGATATACCCAATCAAAATTTTATTTTTCCAATACTTCTCGTTACTTTTCGATGGTTTTCTTTGGAATCAAAATTTTAAAAAATAGGTAAGGAATTTCAATTCATCCAGTCATTCGACTAGGAATGCTCTGAAATGGTTCGAACACCTGAGAACAAATTCAACACGGTATGTTCGAAAATTTTCGGAAGTAACTCCAGCGACTTGAGAAATGAGAATAATACATTATTTACCATTATAAATCATGCTGGTCCTTGATCTATTCTAGGTGAATACTCCTGAATTTTGTATTCATAATAATTACCAACATAAGTGACGATTTGAGATCGATTAGGGTATTTACATTAGGTCAGTCCTAACATTCTCACACAATTAAGTGAATATCAAAGCTAATCATTAATTTGAAGGAAGTCCGAGTAGCGGTATCGGTCAAAACGAGAAGCCTCAATAGAGGAACCCATTAAATCCTAATCTTACGAGGACCATTAAAAATCTCACTGATCATCTAGACTTCCTTTGGCCTCGAAGACATGCTTGGCTGCGTACAGAGAAACAAATAGATTTTTTATTATATTTCTCGAAGGATGTGAAGCAACACCGAGAAGCGAAATAATCAGTGCGAGAGGTAATTATCGTAAAATATGGATCCAGTGGCGTGTCGCTTATGGTTTTATATGTTCAAGTGCGACTGTGAATGTTCGAGAAAAATTCTATTGAATGCTTTAAGAACCCCTACCCCTTCAGTAGCAATCCAGATTTTGCACAAAAGGATATCCATTTATTTCAAGAAACGATTTGATGTAATTCAATTCACGTTTACAAATGTCATAGGTTGACGAGATTACATTAGCTCAGTCATAAACGTTTTTTTTATGACAGAGCTAACGTCATCTAATCAACCCATGAGATTCGTAAAGTGAATGGAATGACATCAAATCGTTTCTTGAAGTAAATGTATATCCGAGAGAATTTATTTATTTTTCAAATTTAGTTGAAAAATTTTCTTCTTATTATATACCAAATCAACTGCATAACCCTCATGAACAACCCAATTTATTGGATGTTATTCCTCATGGACGTGAACTTTCAGAAAAGACAAGAAGAATTGGGCTCTAATTCAATATGAGAACGGTTTTATAATCAAAAAATTATTTAAGATCAATTCTAACAAAAACCAAACTAATTAACGAGAAACAAAAAGCAGGAAATCGGGTTTATAGTATTTCCTGTATTTGTGGAAAGACATTTACAGGAGGAACGTCTCGACTGTTAGATATCAGAGAACGACAAATACAAACAACCTAAGGAATAGAGACATACATAAATCCCAAATAGCGAACCATGTATGTTCGACCCTTAGGAATCACATGATAGATTGGGACAATACAGACATACTGATGTTGGAATAAGATAATTTGAAAAAAAATCAGAGAGTCCTTTTGCATTCTGTTGAATGGAGATGGTAATTCTGATCATTGTCCTGTAGGAACAGACCTTAATAAGCTAAATTTACTTTAAAAAGAGGTAGAATTGAAAAACTTTCGAACTAAATGAATCTGTGTTGCTGTGTTCTCTCAGAAATTTCAATTTGACGAAAGTCTCAAATCGAAAAGAAAAATCGAAAGAAAATAATCCTTGGAATTTTCTCTTTCGTCTTATGAAAGACCAGATTTGTACTCTGAAACGTCAGAGTTCGCTTTGTTTATCGTTTGTATTGGTCCTGTATTATTGACTAGGCAATCTGTTTTCCAAAAAACTTCCCTTGTTTGATACTGTAATCCGCAAGGGCGTTTCTCATGAAAATATAATTTTTAATTAATTTTTCATAGTTCTGTTTCATATATTGGGAGTAAAAAACCCAGAAAATTCCTGAAAAATTATAAAAAAATCAAAAAGAAATAACTTTGCCCTTTAAAATTTTCAAACTACTGTGAATAAATTAATATCTTGACAAAAATGTTGATGAAGTATTGGGAGTGAAAATTCAAAAAAACCTGAAAAAGCACTAACGTGAGGTCATCAGCTTTTGCTTGCATGTTCACTTTTGGTTATTTTGGAAAATCTTCATTTTTAGAAATAGTGGAAAAATGAAGTTTTGAATGGGTATATCTACAGAATCATTGGGCGGAATTAACCCAACGGCCGACCGTAAACACAATAACATCCGAAAGAAACAACTAATAAACTCGGTATTTGTAGAGTAGATTTGGACCTGAATTACGAAGGCCGAATTCTTGAATGGATAAAATCCACCCAATGATTCCGCCGACATACCCATTCATTATTTCTTTTTTCAATATTTCCATAAAGATACGGTCAGCCGGCCGGATAGCCAGCCAGACAGGATTAATTTTGACACCGGATTCGTCATCAGTGAGTCTTACCTAGTCATTTGGCACCATTTTCTTTTTGAAATTCTTTCAAATCTCTTGCACGTCTGTTGAAAATCGTCCAAAAAATAATAATCTCTCACAATTTCAGTCGTAGTTGTATATTCCATAAGTCACAAAACCCACACTCACTCGCAATGCAGGTAATACATTGATTATGTACAATGAATCATGAGTTTCGCATACAAATCCTGATTAAAAATTTCTTCATTTGTTTCTTGATTCAGTGTGCTTCAGTGACTGAGCTTGAAAATATTCTGAAATCCTTGATTGCACTAAACATTCATTTTTTATCAGATCATATAGAATATCAACACAAGAACGAATGTCTGTCGATAAGTCAACAGATGATCTCCCTTCATCAGAGCTCATCATCCAATCAACCAAAACATCTACTCCGAAAAATCGGTATCCAGGAAGTATGGATACTCCAGAACACCTCACCTTGTAAACCGCTGAATATGACTTTAGATACGCATGAACTGTTCTTCGAACCACTGCTGTATTTATCAACATACAGCTCGCCATCTCTCAGACGGTAACATCCCAAATCAACAATGATAGGAATTGGTTCATATGGAAGAAAGAGCTTCATTATTAATGGAACTTACATAAACTCAGGGACAAGTATCTATCGATAGGTCAACAAATATTCCACCTTTTTCAGAGCTAATCATTCATTCAACCGAAACATTCATACAAAAAAAACGGTGTCCACGGAGTATATAGTTTCACGGTTGTTATCGATCTTCAGACAACCTCACCTTGTAAACAGCGGAGAAGTACTCTAAATACTTATGACCTGTTAGTCAGAACACTGCAGTGTTAACAACGTACAGCGGGCCATCTCTCAGGAACATCCTACGAATCCTAACCCTCGAGTAGAAAATACTTCAATCGATGTGCATGACGTTCATCCTGTTGTCATTTCGATAGTGAGTAAGATCAACAAAGCTGAAGGAGAAAGATATGCACATTATATATTTGACATGACTGAAATCATTCCCTGCTGAATAACTTACTGCCTTTTACGAAGATTCTCGAATGAATATTATCATATTGAACTGTACTCGAATTGGTTACGGTGATTTTTGCGCGCATGCTCTAGTGGAACAGCATGCTAATGTTTTTTACAAATGTTTGAATCGAATTTTGAGTCGAAAATGGTCTCAAACAACTAGGTTGAAGACACTGATGACGAATTCGGTGACGAAATCGATTCTGCCGTGGACACGACAACTGTCGAACGAAGCGAGCTAGCGACTTGAAACTTCTAGTGTAGTTTGCGCATCAGACTGCCGCGGTTAAGTTCGTTAATGGGCTAAATCGGCTAAATGTTTTCGAAGTTATAGCCATTTGAAATTTTCAGGTTATTTCCCTGATATTTCAGAAAGTAGTAGACTGATTGGATTGGAACTTGGCATTTAGTAACGACGCGCAACTTTGAGCAAAATTTTGTTGGGATCGTATTTTCCCTCAATCGAAAATTTTTTGTTTAATTTTTTTCGAAACAAATTTTTTTGAGAAATTTTTGCTGATATTAAAAACAATTTCGCTTATGTTTTGAGCTTCATAATTCACAGCATTGCATCAAATTTCAATTCGATTCGGCTATTAGTTTGGGAGATATTAGGAAAGAAAAATGTAAAATTTCATAGTTTCCGTCTCGATATTGTTGTTTTTTTCGTTATGACTCGAAGAATACTGATTCAATAATATGAAAACAAAGCATCTAGTTTTAAGATGCTGAAGGACAACTTTCTGGGAAATTTTATTATGATAGTGTCATAAGAACAATTTGAAATAATCAAAAATATTTTTTTCCAAATATTCGATACTCTGTGATTTTCTTATCATATTATCCTCATTAAATTCTGTATGAACCTTCGGACTGTCATTTTTCGATAAAGTATTGGAATTCGAATTGATCTTATAGTGCACGTGTAGTGTATATAGTACGACCGCAAACACAACTTCCGAGAGAAACAACTTAGAAACTCGATATTTGTAGAAGAGGTTCGAACCTCAATTACAAAGGTCATATTCGTGAATGGGTAAAATCCGCCTCAGCTGCTGCCTTCACGGCAGTACTTTTCTAGATTTTTCATAATTCAGTTAGTGCAAATAATAGATACCTTCTGGAATAGAGAGAAAAACTGAACTCCTATAAAGAAACTGGAGACTCTGGCCAGGACTTGCTCCAAGAAGACTTCGCTAGATGAATAAATTAAATAAGACCTAAAGTTCTGAACCATCAAAAATAACGACCCAGGGACGTGCTTGACCTGGCGCCACTGGCTAATCGCCCTCATGTTTAATCGTTAAACTTTCCATTATCATTCAGAACCTTACAATTGTTCAATTAGATCTCCGCGCAATTAATTTCTGCATGGTATCATCATGGTGCTTTTATAACAAAATTCCACAAAAGAACTTCATCGGCCTGGTGTGTAACAAACGAAAAAATGCTGGACATACGTTGTTCGATTAATTATAGTCTGATGCATTCTAACAACTAAATACATCTAGTCATACAAAAACCTTAACATTTAGTCTAAATTACTGAGTTTCATTAATGTTCATCCGATTTTTCCGATTTCATAAGAAGTGTTCTAATTCTATAATATATTTTTATATCAAATATAGTTTTGAAGCTTATTGATTTTTTGAATCTTTAGATAGTTCGGATATGAGCCCCTTTTTCTTCCTGAACCTCGAACATTTCCACGAAATTAGTCTGATGTGGAATATCTCTTAGTTTGTTTTCAATTAACTCATGATACTCAGAATGTCAGTTTCGTGGTATTTCATTTCTCAATTGTTATGTAAGAAAATGCGAAGTCTACGCATATCATAAACTTTCTCCATTATCATGTCAAAAAAATTATATTTTTCACGCGGTCGTTCTGGGGAACAGCGCGTTATCGTTTCGTCACAATATATGAAGAAGAGTTTGTGGTGGAATTCAATTGTACCCATCCAGATGTCTGTCCGTATGTTCTCTTACTTTCAAAAGAAATTACCTAGCGACTTGAAATGGCCGGATTGAGTTTGTTGTCCAAATATAACGGTAATGTTCGTTAATGGGCGAAATTGGTTGAATAATTTCGTAGATAGGATTTCTCGTGAAATATAAATAGGATTTCAACGGAATTCAGAAACTTTTGTCAGTATTCAACAAGAACAGTTCGAAATTTGATTCGATATGCTATTCACTTCCGGAGATATATGAAAAAAATATGCCAAATTTAGTTGTTATTTGAAATTTTAACATTATTTCCGCAATATCTCAAGAAGAACAGATGCAATCAGATCGAAATTCGTTATCAGTTGAAGAATCCCAACGCGTAACTAAGTGCAATATTTCGTGTTGATCTGATAGTTATAGAATGTAAAAAAATTATTCGGAAATATTGGAAATTTTCATTAAAAATTTTTTTCACGGAAAGTGTTGATCAGAATCCGGAGAATTTTGGCGCATACTTTGAAATCAGTAGTATTCAACAACCTCATCTCAAATTTCAATTTGGAACAATACCTTTTTGATTTTGAAGTTATATATACCTGGAAAATGGAAAATGGAAAAAAATATGTCAAATTTCGTTGTTTGAAATTTTGAGGTTATTTTCTCAATATCTCAAGAAGTGCTGAATCGATCACATCGAAACTTCGAAATGATTTGGGGAATATCAACGCGTAACTTACCGCAGAGTTTCGTTGAAAATCAAAAAAAAATTTTTTTCTTGAATTTTCTATTATTCATATTGAACATATTTTGATTTCGCTGAAACTCGACATTGACCTTGGAGTATGTCCTCCACAGCAGTTTTTCAAACTTCAATTTAATCTGTTGATTTTTTTTCGGGAGATATCAGGAATAATTATGTCAAATTTCGAAAACTATTGAGGCGATCAGATTGAAATTTGTGATAAACCTTGAAGTCATTATTCAAGGGCTGTTTTTCAAATTTCAGTTCGGTCTGATATTGATTTTCGGAGATATTGAAAGATGAAGGTTATATTCCTAATATCTCAAGATTAGAAGCGATCAGTAACAACAACATTGGAAAAAACGTTGTCAGTATTCACAACAGTATTTCAAAGTTCAGTTCGATCCGATATTCATCTTCCTTGAATATTTAGATATGGAAAAAATGTGTCAACTTTCTTGGATATTTCCTCGGTATTGTTGTTTTTCACCGAATTGCTCGAAACATACTGAAATAATGAAATTTCGAATGGATTTAATATGCGGAATCATTAGATGATTTCACTAATTAGCAAATATGTATGGTACCCCGTTTACATTTCCTCTGCTAACACTGTGATATATCTTAGAATTGTAATGCTCGTTCTCAGAAGAATATATACTAATTAGCGAAATTGGCTTTCGTAATTGAACCGGTTCAAAAAATATCAAGTCTCTAAATGGATTCTTATTTTACGGTTGGGAGAGAGGCTGACATCAACCACAATCACATCCGAAGATAACAACTCAGAGACTCGATATTTTTATAGCAGGTTTGGGTATTGATCAAGAAGGTCGAATTCGTGCTCACTTAAATTACATCCCTGCCAAATGATTTCGATGATAAATAAATTGGAAATTTTATTTTCCCAGTATTACGAATAATGCAGATGTAGTCGAATCGAAATTCTGCACTTGGTTTTGAGGAGATTTTTTCGAATTCGAACAATCTATCTGATGGCTTCTTATCTCTCAGGTACTATATCGTAAACCTTAGGAGCAATAATCATTCAATTGGCAAAATTTTCTCCATTGTGAAAAAAAAAACAATTTCTTCCTATTGTCTATAATTCTGAACTAGTGGATGAAATTTGGTGCTAACATATTGAGCATCTCTCAAAAGAGTTAAAGAAAAACTCTGGTTTGAAGCTTTCACATAATACGAGAAATATGGTTTTCGGATTTGAAGAGTGTTTCTTCCTCGGAAAGTAGGATAGAGAAGAACTCTGACTGAATATGGATTGTTAATGAAAAGGGCGGACGCATTTCGAGTTTTTCGAAGATATCAAATTTTAGATTTGTTTTCTTCAATTGAGCTAGCAGAAGTACAATATCTGTGAAAATATTTTGAATTATTCGGAAAATGGGGACTACCCTGGAAAAATGTTCCGAATTCGCAAATGAAAAAGACATTATATGGAAAAAATTGTATTTTAAATAATTCTGTGATTTCATTATTTATGACATTATGTTGATGACTTCAAAAGCAAGATGTGAATCGAACTGAAAATTTCAATCTATTTCATCGTGATCAGCAGTTACAATGCCCATAAACAAATCCATTAGGAACAATTCAAAAATTCGATATTTGTAGAGCAGGTTCTGGGCGTGATAACGAATGTCCAATTCGTGAATATGTAAAAGCCACTAATGATTCCACAGATATATGCATTCAAAATTTTAATTGTTCAATATTTATGAATATACCGATCCGATTGAAAAAATCTAGAGCTTGATAGAAAAATGAGAAGCCGTAGAATGTATCGAGGAAATGACAGTTTTTCGAATCTGGTTTCAGAAATCTGAATTGTTCAACTTATTCCATTTTGGTTTCTGGAATCAATGAAGAAAAATCTAAAAAAGCACTGACGTGAAGTCAGCAGCTTTTACGCGCTTGTTCACATTGCGAAATGGTGACTTGGAAATTTCAGTGAAATTTCAATGAAATACAGAAATTTTCAAAAAAAAATTGTTTTTTCGAATTTTTTCATGGATAATTCTTTTCATTGACACTGTCCATATTGCAACCAAGTTTCATTTCAATCAGATTATAATTTTTCGAGTTATTGAAAAATCTTAATTTCAAATGGCTGTAGCACAAAAACCATCCGGCAGATTTAGCCCATTAACTAACTCAACCGAGATATTCAGGATCTCATCCTTACCTAAAAATTTCAAGGCTCTAGGTCCTTCCTTTCGAGAGTTACAGAGCTCACGGCCGGCCGGACGGTCAGAATCCATTTTGACCACGGATTCAACCTAGTCGTTTGAGACCAATTTCGGCTCAAAATTCAAAAATTACAGAGATCGTGACGAAATTATAACGCATTGTTCCCCAGAACAAGAGCGTGAAAACTTTTCTTGTTATTTTTCAACTTGTATTGAATCTACGAAAGTCAAGATAAAGGTTTTCACCTTTATCTTGACTCAAATAATAAGGTGGAATAAGAAGAAGTGTACTTGGTAAAATTATATTCTGGCAGTTCATCGAATCATATAAGTTCCAACTGCTGAAGAAAACTACCTAAGCAACTAAAATGCTCTCCAAAATGAGCAATACAAAAGTTTTATGAATTATTCCGCACTCAGATTTGTTTTGGGGAAGGAGAGTTGGAGAGAATTTTATTCTTCGGAAGATATTGATGAGATTATGATATTTTTCTTGAAAAAGTACATATGTATTCTGGGGAAAATACACAGAATGTTACACTTAATAGGCAGAAAACAAAGAGGAAGAAATTGATTGCACCTGAATTTCTTGCTTCGATCAATGGGAAACAACAATTGTACAAAAAATTCGGAGGAGTCCGAGCGATTCACATCTGCAGAAAGAATATCTATCGTATAATAACATCTGGCCAAATTGGCGAAAGGCATAAATGCATAAGAAATCTACATAACTTGTACTAGTTCAGAGCTCTTCGGAAAACTGTTATACCTAGATTGAAAAAAAAAAAAAAAATGCCGAAATTATATCAACGTCAAGGACGAAAGAAGGAAATGCTGAATGTTTCAGCAAATGTCATAGCTCAGCATTCGTAAAAGAGATTATTATTCTGAGCGATTATATAGAAAGTGATACAAGGATAGAAAATTCTGAGGGTCTTTCCCTACTGATACAAAGGAAGTTTGTGTTGCGATAATGCAGCTGTCAGAAAATAATTCTTCTGGACCTAATGATATACTAGAGGATGCTGTGAAAAAACTATCTGAGGAGGTGACAACTAATTTAACTCAATTATTGTTTCAATTAGGAATACTTTCTGAAAAACTAAAAATTGGAACCGTAGAACCTCTGTGTTAAATGAATGCGATTTGAAAATGCACAACCATATAAAACAATATCGTTGAACTCTTATATTCCGAAGATTATAGAAAAAATTATATTATTTCACAACACTCCGCGGAAAAAGGGTCAACTGGAGGCGCAGACCATCAATTATGATCTGATATCTATAAATCGCTCGATAAAGGTAAATCCTGCTTATGGTTCTTCATTAGCCAATCGAAAGCTTTCGATATAGCTAAAAAGAACTTTTGAACAAATTATATTTGGCGGAATAATCTATGATTTACTTGAGGGTTAATTAAAAGGTAGGAAACAGGAAGAATATGTTGGGAAGCTCAGAAATTCCAGTTGACCTACAGG
This sequence comes from Myrrha octodecimguttata, assembly GCA_958510865.1. Lineage (NCBI taxonomy): Eukaryota > Metazoa > Arthropoda > Insecta > Coleoptera > Coccinellidae > Myrrha > Myrrha octodecimguttata. The sequence goes on along the minus strand of OY294058.1, from coordinate 14,215,147 downwards.
ATTCCTCAGAGTACCTTCCTGAGGCCGCGTATCAACTTCTTTATCAACAATATACTGGATGACATGCAACCTGAAGGACAGGATATTCAGTTTTGCGGTTAATACCGTGCTTTTCTGTGAATCAGATACATGGAAATCCTTGAAATCGGAGGCTGAGGCAGTTATCAAGTATTTGGAAGAATGGTTCAGATACAAATTGTGGACTCTCAATTTGAAAAAACCGAAAATATGCATTTTTTGTTGTATTCCTGTGGTTTACTACATATGCAACTGTTGGTTGTGAGATCCAGCCTGTATATTATGGAAGTGGGGTCGATATCATATCCTTCGCTAGTGAAAGATTGTACGAGGAATCTGAACTGCGTTATTTGAGACAACGTTTCTGTTTGAATATACTTGTTGGCATAAAAAAACGAGAATACCATCAGGTATGATACAAGAAGTAAGGACAAGTATCTGGCAAGTGAAAAATTTTAATTATTTCGATTCCATACATACAAATGTACCGCTACGTTTCGGTACCATTCTTGCCTTCATCAAAGCTGAAAAATTCCTTATTGACCAGGTTAAAAGCACAGCGAGCACGAATAATTTGGAATCATTTATAGGTATGAAATAATTTTATAAAATCACACCAACATAGGGCGAAATGAATACACGACAACTGTTAAATTTCAATGTTCGTTACTTTTATCAATAAAGTGATGTGAACTTTTGATATTTTTTTAACTTTTTTATTTCTTGATCTATATTGACTCATTCAAAATTTTGTTTATGTTTTCCACTACCAAATACTCAAAAGTCTATCAAAATAAAACCTGCCCCCTTTGTTATTCAAGAAATTGAAGAAAAATTTTGTAAATTAGTGGTAAGGGACATGAGAGGTCGAAATGTTAATAATTTCAAAAACTTACTTTCTAGCCAATGTCACCAAGAAATGAAAACTGTAAAGACGGAGCAACAACAATAAGCCAACTTCTTGAACTTTCAAAGAGTTATCTATATTTATAAATAAGGGCATACGTGTTATCAAGTTTTCAGGGGCAATAAAGAATTGCCTCTCGAAATAACACTTTGTTTGTTTGTGTCTCTCCTGAAATTGATTGTTCTGTTGGAAGTAATATGCATCCTTTCACTTACATTTCTACAATAGTTATTCTTTTCCCCATCAAGTATATATATAATATATTTCATCAAATTTATTGTTTTAATTTCTTGGTGACATTTACTAGGAAGTGAGTGTTTGAAATTATTATAATTTTGTCATCTCATGTCACATCCTACCAATTTGCCGAAGTTTTCTTCGATTTAACAGAGAGCGTAGGCTTTTTCGTATTAGAATTTAGAATATCTGTGCTGGCGATTGTAAACAGAGTTTTGAATGAGTTGATTTGGATCAAGTTATGAAGAAAAGAAAACTGAAAATACATATCATTTAGTTGATACATTATCAACATCAACGAACATTGCTTCTTAACTCTTTTGGAGTAGGAATTCATTTGGTCCTATGTATGTGCGCTATTGCGTTATTGAAATATTTCATAGTTTTTAATTGTTTGTGTTTACTGTAATCTATAAGTAAGTTATAATCATGAATTTTTTAGCTCTGATAAAGGCACGAAGTTTGCCAAAAGTCAAATCGCAAAAATAATAATATTCAATTCGACGAATAACATGGAAAAGATGTGCTTTAGTTTTCTTAAATACTTAAGTTTTTATCTAATTGTGAGATAACTCTCGGTACTTCAATGTTGAAATCTCAGTTATAATCAGCTGAATTTCTCAGTAATTATTCCGTGTATTCTCGTTTGATAGGCAGATTTCAGTTTCGTAAGAATCCACCCAAACATTTGTTTTTGGCTTACTGTGAAAGTTTGGATTTGTTTACGAATATATTAGTATACATTGGAAATTAAATTTTTCATAAACAGATCAAATTGAAAATCTTGGACTCAGTTTGACAAAAATGACGGCGTGAACATCCATGCATAATGACTTTGGTAGTTGCCGCTCCTGATTTCAAGGAAGTCAAGCCAGAATTTTTTATAATCACCTCAGTCACCGTTCACAAGTGCGATCTTGCATCGTCATATTAAACCAGTCCGCTTAATTCATTCTTTAGACCATGTCTCAAATTTGCTCCATGATCCTATTAGCTAGATGTTCCACATCTACCAAGTTATATAATATGTATTCTTGAAGCGTCAATCAACAACCAATGGATTTTTCTATATTCAGAATAAAACCTAAAATCGAATCTATGTAACAGTAGGGTACCTCTTCGTTCTGGGTATTTTTGAATCAGTAATGAAACGATAAGGCAGTCGGAAGTTGTGATTCTTCTTGTTATATATTATTAAACCGCATGACTACACAGAGCAACGTCCGGCTAGAACTCATTTATCGAAGTTGTTTAGGGCTCTTTATCTATATTTACTGTAGTAATAATATGGCTGGCGTAGCGGATTAATTGGAGTGAAACCTCCTTCTGCCATTATTTTCTCAGATAAAAATTTCGAGAGCGAACAGATGCAGTTTTTCGGAAGTTCCCACGATTAATTGCGTGAAGACAAAATGAACAAATCAAACATATAACTGTCACTGCCCATAACCATAAAAACAAAATGAATCTCTGTTTTTAGAATTCAAGTTGAATTTTCAGAATCAAAAATATATAAGAAACAGAAATATTTTTTACTAGGTCAAGCAAGCTCCTTTCTTGTAGCAATTGCTGTTAATGAAAAATAACCCCATATAATTTCCATTTGTGTGGTTATTTGTTCAATTGCCACCGAATAACTTCACTGTTTACCTCCAAATATAATTGAGGAATCCTGTTACAGAATTTCTAGCATGTGTTTCAATCCAAAGTTATGTGCGCGTCAGTACAAGATAAGTTTGAAAATATTTTTTAATTTCCTTTATTTTTGGAATAAATATGATTTGATAGAAGTCTTAGCATTTTAATCAGTCGTTTTTTTCAATATAAATCGTACGCTGCAGTTACGAATGGAATAATTTTTTGCCGAAATGATTTCTCCTACGAAATCAACCTGTAAAAAATTGGTGATTAATTTCATTGAAACTATCTAGTCATTTGTGTAGTTTGCATATGTCCCGGCAAATTCATAAACTGGTCAAATCAATACGACCCTAACATTATGATACACAAAATTGTATATGTCCTTGTGATTCCAATTCAAATAACAATTTCGAAAAAAATTTCATCTGGAATCTTGCTTTCTTCGTGATAATCAATCTAAAATAGCAAATAGATTTCAGTCACTTCGAACCTTGGCCTGACATTCGTCTCACAAAATATAAACGTCATGTGATGAAACAATTTTTTTGCACTTGCAGCTTTGTATGAGAATATTACTATTTTGATTGATAATATATTCCTTTGAATATTCAGTGGACAGTACTCCTTGGCCTCGTAAGATCTGTTCGAATTTGGAACAATAGAGTAAATGAGTAACCAAATATTATGATCTGAGGGTTTTATATTTGAAAATCTAGTACTAGGTTTGGCAAATTCTTTGTTCAAAGGGTATATATTGATTTTGGAAGAAATAACAACAGCAGTGGGGTGAAATCAACAAAAGTTTTGAATATTTTATTTCCAAATTTTCTCAAGAACCGTTCCGCTGATTTTGAAAATCTCAGAATTAATTTTTAATTACCAGCAATACGATCCTCACCCATTCCACACAATAACTTACCTCACTATAGCACTCTGCATTTTCAATTAGATCATATGGTTTTTTTCTGTGAAAAAAACAAAATTTGTCCAGAACCCTTGATTATATTTCACCCAGCCAACATTTTCAGGCTCCGAACCCATCTTTTAAATTTCAAGACTCTAGATTCTGTTTTCCTCCGTAGTTTTGAACAACTCGTTCAAGATCAATTCAGGTCAGAATTCGACATTAAGGCAAAATAATGGCAGTACTATTCTTTGGTACAATTGCTTGAAAAATTGGACCAATTTAAATGGGTCACACCATAAATGGTTTTGAAATTATTTTATATTTCCACAGGCACTTGCCGATACGAACTAGCTAGCTGAATTCATCTACATATTATAATTCATACTGCATGAAGGATTCAGTTGTGACAAACCCTATGTGACCGGCCCAGAGGCATATTTCTATACGGATATATTCCATCAGTTCGCACGGGTTATTCGCCGTACAAATTGCCCGCATACACGTGAAACGTAATCTTTCCAACTCACCAGATCGCATTTGTCATCCGGATGGACAAAACTCGAAAGGGACATTTATCAAAATTTATCAATCTAGAGGCAGTCCAATGATGCAATTCTACCCGGGTGCCTAGTCTATTCAAAATAAGAGGTAGAGAACGGAAGACTGGGCGGACGATAGTCGGTGGTTGGCGGTCAAGAAAACGAGATCAGTGCAACAGTAAAAACTGAAAGCACGGCAATTCGTTCGACTAAGTGTTCCCATATAACTTCGGTTCCAGGCCGCTAGCTTGGGACAAAGCAACATGGATCGTCACTATTATTACACTGACATTTTTTAAACTGAGCAACAGACGGAACATTTCGTTCTTGCTTCCATCTTCTTGATTGCACGGGTCCTCGAACATTTCACTCAACCGTGATCGAGATAGACATACAGTTGAGTCAGTGTTGCCACTGTTTTGATACGCAGTCTCCTAGCTGGCCATGGTATAGGTCTATCAAGTTTTTGTAACTAACACCGAGGAAGTTTGGCACTCCTGAAAAATCAACAATGTCTGAATAATTTGGCGAGACATTGCCAAATTTCTACTCTCTTTCAACTTTCAATGGATAATAAAGATTATCTTTGCGTAGTAAACAAACATCTCATTGCATCGATTTGAAATTGAAAGTACCGAAAGTAGTTTGAAGAAGCAGAGGGAGAGCATCAACTTCTTTATAGGAATGAGGATGATAACCCTGATATTTTGAAATCAATCATTCATTCAGAAGCTATCGCACATAAACGATATGAATGAGTGAAAAATATTATATTTTTTTACCAAGACATCACCACAATCAGAAAAATTTGGAATGAAAGGGACGTTAAAGATTTTTCTTCTATAAGTGCACCAAACAAAACACTAAGTAAATAATATACACTCTGAAAAAACGATCTGCAACGACAAATTTGAAATTTTAATTTAAAAAATGACTATTCTTTGATTAAAACACTACTCTGTTTTGCGAAGGAACATTCAGAATATAACCATGAATAAACACCACTCTATTTAAATCATAAAATCATTAAGTTGAAAATGAAAAGTGTAAATCAACACATAATTTTATGAGATCAAAAATATGTTGTTGCAGAGCTTATTCTCCAATACCAGGGGAATTTTGCGTTCCCCGTACATGTGAGCATCTGAAAACTCATAGCTTGGAGGGCCAGATCTGGTCGAAAGACCTTCCTAGTGAGGTACCCCATGCGAGTAGAATTATTTTCAGTATCCTTCTAATATTCTATCTCCTGTTCTGTTGCTGATATCATTTCAAGATATTTTATCAATCCAGAAAGGATGAAGAAATTTTTTCTAGGAAAATGATGCCTTCTATTATGAATAGGTCAGCCTTTTCTTCGAGCAAATTACTATTTCTCTACACTCATGCAGCGAGTCAGTGTATTTTCTTTAATTTTTATATATTTTCGCTCTTGTATCATAGGTAGCAACGTATAGTGCCCTGTTGAAATTCTTCTCACTTATACTGCGATGCTTTTATATTTGATATATAAAAGAACTTAATGTACTATTTAAAAAAAAATTTAAACATGTTACCATGTTAGATAGTGATGTCTCCCACTTGCTTATTATCGAAATTTCCTGTATTAAACACCAATTTCATTATTTTGTTATGGTTTATATAATAATCGAATTAGTCATTCAAAACGTGGTACTTCGAAGAAAATAGAAGTACATCGTGAAATATCAACCTCCAAAGGTATCATATGGAGGACTTACAAAAAATCTGTATTATTCAAAGGTTGTATTGAATCTTAATTCAAGTGGTTGATTTAAATGGAGCTAAGGACTCTGCTAAGGAAATCGCATAATCGCATATATCAAGTTTTCACCTAAACTCTTTAATGTGTTAACCTCATCTATATTACAGAAGTTATTCTTATTGGATAAGAGTATAAGAAATTCACTTGAAAAATTCCCAATTAAATAATGTTGAAGGTTAGAGATATGTCGTTGAATGGTCCCACTAGGAAGTAGTGTATTCGAAATAAAATTGTATATCTTATGTTGGCAGAACATTGAAATTGTATGTATAATATAAAAATAACATGCATTAAAAGGAGAATGATCAATTCTATTGTTTGAAATTTTTGATGTTTCAAATGTTCAAGTTGATTGTTTTTATGATTTTCATTGTATAATATTCATTGTTCCTATTCAAATTGATCGTGGTGCTTACCATGTCCTGCACCCAACATTTCAAACTTCATTGTCCACACAATAAGAAATGTGAATGTAATTACCGCGACTTTCCCTTGGATACAAAGAGATGTTTAAGGTTAAATTGTTGTGGAACACTTGGCGCATACGACTTCTAAAAAAAGGGGGTTCCAATATACAAAACCTTTAAATAGTAGAGATCCGAAGAATGATATTGCCTATTGAGCGGGTAAATTCATTGTTGGACATGCGTTGAGCAAATGGAGAATCCAGATTCGTTATCTCGAACACAGGGGTGATATACAGGGTGTTTCTACATTGATGCGAAAGATTTCGATGCGTGATTCTTTAGCAAAAACGGTGCAAATTTTACACAAGAGTTCATCATTTTCTTAGTTGAATAATCCAATATACCATTGATATATCTTGAAAAACTTATATATTATGCATAACTCATTGGTTTCCCACAACACAGAAACTTACCGCATAAAATAATTCATGTGAAATATTGAATCTCAATAAATACTCTTTTATAATTGAATCAAATACCCACATGTCAAACGCTAACTGAGTAGCATAATTTAAAATAATAATTTGAATGGAAACAGACCTTCCACAGTCGTTTCACCACTTTAAAAATCTAACTCCTTGCCACACTTATTAATTTGCATGTTGGTATTCTACAACTGAAAATAAAGTTCAAATCAGCTACCCAGCGTTTGCCCTTTTTGAGATATTAGGGAAATTACCTCAACATTCAGAATGGTAACGAAAGTTTTTGTCAATACTGCGCAAATAATTATCAGTCAAACTGACATTTGGAACACTGAGTCATATGTTGAATCTTAAAACTGTACCAAATTTCATTGAACTTTGATGAATATGTATTCGAAAATATAAGGTTTGAGAAAAAATTCGATTTTTTCCAATACAATTCTCACAAAATTTTGCATTGAACTAGTCATGATGTTACAATCTGATCGCGTTGGTATACCTCGATACTGAGGAAATTAACTCAATCTTCCTAACACCAATGCGTAAAACAAAATTCGAGATTGTCCGCTAATATGAATATGTAATTTCTACTAGGATTCAACCTTATTCTGAAAAATATGAATGAATTATTCTACTAAGTTAGCGTTCTGCATATGGAAATTTTATTCAATTATACAACAGTATTAATTGAGATTTCAATGTTTCACATGAATTATTTCATGGAATTGGTTTCTGTGTTGTGAAAAACCAATGAGTTATATTATCAATAGTGTAATGGGTTATTTGACTGAGAAAATAATAAACCCTCTTGTAAAATTTGCAGCTTTTTTTTAAATAGTTCATTTCGATCTGAAATTTTCAGGGGGGGTAATTTTTTTTGCTTGATCACTAAGTTCTTTCATTTGAAAATTATGGGGAGTCGTTTATATAACTTTTCGTTCTACACGTTACTTGTTTTTTTTTGTTAATGATAAATTCTTTGAATTTATATTATGGGTTGCTTTTTTAGGCCCCTTGATTACATTTCAGGGAAATCACAACACTCAAAATCTGTCATTTTATCAGCATCATTTATCTGCCAAATTTCATCCTTCTAAATCTTTCTAAAGTGAATTTATCAAATTAAAACACATTTTCTATTTAATTTCAAAGGGCTGTTTCTTGGAGGGAAAGGGGTGTTGAAAAAATTGTTGTATAAAAGATTTTTCCTAAAAAATCACCGTTTGAAATATTTCGCAGCAATTCAGGAACACCCTGTATTTTCGAACTTTTTTCTCCTTTTTTGTGTCCTTGTTCTTATGAAGGCAACCAGAGATTCTTCCTTTTTTGTTGATATTCGAATAGCTCCCAAATTGCACTTTTGGCAATCGTGGCCACTAGCGGGTCTATTCCTGCCTCCTATTTTCATTCCGATTTGGTTTGGAATGGGGAATTTTAGATTTCCGTAGTCAGTATTGTAATAGCATCATTCTTCGTCGAACCTGGGTGATCTCTATTTAAGACACCAGTATAAACATTTCATCCTTGCTAAGAATTGTCAACTTGAAGAACATTTTTGAGAGTTGTAGCAACATTCGTCGTCGAAGCTGGTTGTTCAAGTAGGTACGCCAGTTTATACAGTTGATCCTTGCTATTCGTTTTCATATAGAAGAGCATGTAACATATTGTGTTGAACTTTGTGCAAAAGTTTTCGCAATTGTCATCGGTATAAGTAAGGGTCACAAGAAAATATATTGCGTGTTCCGTTCCTCCGTCTACTTGTAATTGTTATCTATATAACAATTAAGTACAACTTCAAGTACTGAAAATTTATATCACAACAGATAAAACATCTCCTTCAATATTTGCCAGGTTTTAAAAATTATAAAATTAACATATTTACACAAATTCATTATTTTTCCGAATTAAAATCACATTCTGAAAAACACATAAATACTACGACCCTATGTAGAGAGGACAAAGTTGCGTAGTTATCTGACAGAAAATGACTATAACCTCACATTTCCAAAATATACACGGTGAAATATGTGAGAACCTCATGGCAAACCGGGACACTTTATAGAAGTGAATGGGGTATATGAACAGAGTTTTCGCGCTCTTTTCCGATTTTCCTTACTTCGTTCAGATTATGTGCTAATTCAATTCAGATACATCTGAAATTTTCGAATATTCGATAAACGATTGCCTTGTGCCAGTTCGGACACTAGGCGTGTTTTGTGTAGTATTTGTTACTAATTCCTTGCGTCACATTAGAAACAGCACTGTTAATTTTTTACTCAACAGCTAAGGGTTGGATGTTTCCCTTGAACCACACACCTACCGATCATGAGGCACGAGTTCTAACAACTGAACTAACTCCACTTGAAACGGCCGATACAGTGGCAGCTGCCTGCCTGTTGAACGATTAGGTTGAAATCATTGCAGAAGAATGCCTTGTCAAATTTAATTCTGCCCAGATCTGCGTCAGTCCATCCGGCAGTACGCGCTATAACTTTCAAAATGAAGCACCTGGAATCTTGGGATTTTCAGGTTGGTTTGCAGTCTCAAATTCTAAGTGAGGATATACAAAATCTTCAGTTTTGGAGTTATGGCCATATAAAATACTGTTTTCCTGATGACTCGATGAATTCGAATCGAATTGTATTAAAAATTGTTTTTAAGGTTGGAAAGTATCAAAATTGAAACTACCTCCATACCTCCACATTTCGTAAAGATTCTGGTCCTGGATCAAAATGAGTATTTCCAGAAACCTAAAAAAAATTTGACACATGTTTCTACAACACGATGGAAATGAGGATCTAACTTCACAGCTATTCCACGTGAACAAACACGAAGTTTTTTCAAACCTTATAGTCTAGGATCCCGCTGGCGCTGCTGAGTTAGTGCGCTCATCGAGTATTTGCTTGAAACCAATTTTTCACAAACATTCGCCAATAGGAGTGTAGCGAGCGCCCTCTCTCAGCTCTTTCTTAAGTCGCGCGCGCAGTACCATCTCTTGCGTCTTAAGTACCCTACGTTACCTGCTTGTAACGCTTGGCCACATCATCGGTCAACGTACAGGGGGCGCTAGCACGCACGCTGTCCCGGTTGGATCCTCTCAAGATCTCGGAAGTACGCTCATCCCCAACGGTCTGGTACACTCCCTTGTGTTCCTCACAAGGGGTGTCCACTCACGTGGGCATGAAAACGGCTTAGATTTGGTGCATGCCCTGACGAGTTCCCCCAAACTAAGCCGGGACGAAACGTGACACTTTCCCAAAGAGGTTGAAGCTACTTCGCAAACCTTCAAAAGCTTCAGTGGTGACTTTCCGACTTGATTTATTTCAACGACGGTGTCACAGTTTCTGTCCCTTCGCGTCACCTTCATCTTCGCTTCCAGTGAGAACCTCGCTTGTCACTGTGTGATCCTATCCGTTCCTGCCTCGGCGATGGTTCGGCAACTATCCCGAGGAGGTTCCACACCGCCACTTCGCTCTCGTGCTGCAACACGCTGCCCAATGATGTGCTCACTAATGCACCCGGCTCACTGCACGATATCGAGTGGTATAGGTAATCACAAGTGGCGCAGCGTTTTTCAATCCGGGTTTCTTACATTTCAAAGGCACATAACTGCTCCGCATCACGGCCGCACTCGTGGGAAATCTTCTGGTCAATAGTCAATACGGCCATGACTACATTCCGTCAAAAGCTGACCTCCTCTAAATCGGTCTCACTCCTCGAACTGTGAGCGAGCCGCTCACATCCGCGTTTTAGAGGAGAACACCTTTTCGGTCTCGGTCACATTCCTCCAGATGCATCTTTCTGGTATCGCTTTCTCTGGAAGGGAAGTCCTGTAGCGAGCGCCCTCTCTCAGCTCTTTCTTAAGTCGCGCGCGCAGTACCATCTCTTGCGTCTCAAGTACCCTACGTTACCTGCTTGTAAAACGCTTGGCCACATCATCGGTCAACGTACAGGGCGCGCACGCTGTCCCTGGTAGATCCTCTCAAGATCATCCCTACTCATCCCCAACGGTCTGGTATACTCCCTTGTGTTCCTCACAAGGGGTGTACACTCACCTAGGCATGTAAACGGCTTAGTTTGGTGCATGCCCTGACGAGTTCCCCCAAACTAAGCCGGGACGAAACGTGACACTTCCCCAAAGAGGTTGAAGCTACCTTGCAAACCTTCAAAAGCTTCAGGAGAGTATATATCTACGCGGTGGCTCATCAAGATGTTGCCGCATTATATTCAACTGGCAGCAAACCTACGTCATCGCAGACAGAAAAAAAATTAGCTTCAATTTGATATATAAATAATGAATATACGTTATGAACGTAAAAAGTAACGAAATCATATACGTTCATTCCCGGCTGCGAAGAGATGAGGCCAATTACGCAACGGCACACATATATTGCTATGAGGTGGATAAATCTCATTTAAGAGAACAAGTGAATGCAATCCCTTCCAAAAAAAATTTAGTAAAATTGTTATTTTCTGGTGGTGTGTGTCAAACATTGTGTACTGAATCGAAGAAATGTGTAGATTATGATACATATATAAGTACATTATTGACGGTATATGTCGAAAGAAATAAAAATTCCAGCATACCTATTAGATTTTTCAGTTCTGATGTACTGGTAAAAAACTTTTTCGGCTCAGCTCATAGAATCGGGGAGAAATAACATGTCCTAGCCTAATCCTCCTCCGTCAAGACGCAATCTTAATTTTTGTGTTGCCTTTCCTTAACTGCCGTCAATGGATTGCTGGCTGGTGAGCCGCAACATGACCTGAACCTATCATTGAATTCTTTTTACGACCAGCTCGTCATCTTTTTCATTATCATGCTTCACAGATTGAACAGGCACCCAAATAAAAGTGACATCATTGTCGCTCTAGGAGACACCATTCGTGAGTTAAGGTTACTGCAGTCTGCGTACAATCAGTGACTATGCCATTATCCAAGCCCCAAACTATTATCCCAAGATCATCCTCACAGTCGCAGATTCCAAACCGGCATCTAAAAGCATTTCAAGAAGGTCATTCACAGCAGTAGTGGTGAAAGACAGCCCGCTCATTGACTTATTCCCAAGAATTCCATTCGAAGAAGTGATTCCCATGCTTATCAGTATATCCAATAACGCCAACTATTCAAGCCGGCTTCGCAAGTTCCACACCCCTTCTTGACAGGGCGTGGTACATGAAATATCGTGGCGTGTTCATGCCAATTCAAATTCAATGAATTAGTAAGGTTCTACTCATTTGTTTTATATAGCTTTTGTAGGCTTCAGGATAAAGCTACAAAGAGCAGAAATTGTTGATATACCCGCTTGGTACGCATATTGATATTTTTCAGGAACTTGGATAATAGTACCGATCTGACATTTCGATCGATAACCTTTTATTTTGCCTCTAGCAGAAAGGAGCAGAGGCCAAAGGCAGGGGATAAACACCGAATTGGCAATGAATTCGAACAATCGAGTGAAAATTCATAACACTTGAATGCTTTTCTGGAAAGAATATTTTTTTTTCAAAAACGAAAGTTTTTAGATCCTTGAGTCTTGCAAACGTTACAATTCTTGAATTCTAAATAATCCTCCATTCGACTGCAAAATGATTGTCGTTTCAATAAAATTTGTTCACTGGAATTCCTGAAAGAGTTTGCTCATAATACAGAGTAAACGCGGAGGCCGAGGAGCTGATTTAATGACGACGGACGGCATTTGTGGCTCAGCTGAATCGAGTTTCAGGAAAAGAAACGATTAATTATGCAAACAGTTTTGATTTTATAATAGGACATTAAGTGGGGGAAAAAGAATTTTTCCTCGTCGCTGTAGTTCTGGTTAGATGAGCTTCTTGATCGATTTTTCGATTAATATCAGGAATAAAAGAGAGGTAATTAATTGTGCAAATGTTAGAGCCCCTAGGACAGCTCACTTTGATTATCTGGTCATGCCATGATAGTTTCTGAACATTTTTAGGAAATATAATTTTGTCATATGGTTTAAATTTCTGGAAGACTAATCTTCGTTGTTCAATGAGAATGAGCCTTCATAATCAACATAATAATCACTTGAAATATTTGCTCCTGTAGAAAAAATCTATATTTCAAATGCCTAGATATTCACAAATTCAGATCCAAACCAAATGAAATCAATTACTTTGATCAACAAACATTCAATTTGAAATGATTCAGAGAAAATATGGGAGCTTCGCGAAACTCCTGTGTCAATCTTTTATTCACACGTGAATTTCATAAAAACTTTTTGTAACTCCAAAATTTTTGTGTCTTTCAACTCAATAAGAATCTCACTATACAGTTGCTCAGAAGAAAACTAAATAAATGAGTCTACAAGACGATGTTAATTAACGTTCACAGTTGTATATGTTGTTTGTATTTCGTGTGAGAAATTCGTGTTTTCATGGCAACTTGGCACTTTTTGAGGAATTCATTGTCAACAGCGTCAACTTTTGATTGTCTATTCGTCATTGAATGATGCCATTCATTGGACTTATAATTGATAGTAGAGTTTAACCAATTTGTTCCATCATAAATTCCATCAGATTTTCCTTAGAAAGTTTACACCACAATTTCATCAGATATTTTTATTTGTTTTGAAGAAAGAAAAGAAACAATTCAATATTTTGTTGGAAATCTCAATTCACTATTTACACTATCATTTATACATGATTTTGCTACAGAGGCAGATTTCAGTCACAGTGATGTTTAATAGATGAAATGTGCCCCCAGCATTGACCAAAAAAGTTATAGATCTTCTCGTAAAACAGGACCTGAGTAGCTTTTATGCATGTCTGTTCCGAGCCACTTCGCAATGAAGCTGGAAATTCCTCCTATTTCATTTATGTTTTTATTCATGCGAAATTTCAAAACTAACTTATTTTCTTTTGGCACGGGGCGGCCGTAGTATATAATCACAATTTGAAAGAGTAAACGTTTCTGAAATTTTTTTTCACTAATAAATTGTGCCCATTTTGTGCCGTATATATTGAATTACCGTACCAGCTCGACGCTGTGACTCATATATTGAAATTTGAATTTTTTTTTTCCACTATTGAATTGTGCCCATTTTGTGCCAATTCGTGCCGCGTGTAGCGAATTTTGTGCCTTACACTTTTCGAGATATTTCCAGGTTTTTGAGTGGGTCACCAACTTGACCCTGTGACTCACATATTGAAATTTCATGTCACTATTGAATTGTACCCATTTTGTCGCAATTCGTATGTAGTGAATTTTGTGCCCGTATAGTTTTCCAGATATTTTGAGTTTTTCCAGCTTGACGCTATGACCCATATCATCAATGATACTAAACGCGTTACAGGCAACACCGTCGAACTACTGCAGGAGGTCAAGAAAAAATAAAATGTAATTTTCATGAGAAGTTTTCGGATATTCCTAGGGCTACTTGGTGTGATGTCTGAACATGATTGGAAAGAGAATATTCCGAATTTGCTGTCGTTTCGATCTCTTATTGCGTGGAATGAGGGATATTTTCAGAGAATTCTAGAAAAATACCAAAAATATTGATTAGCTAGATTAAATGTTTTATTGCGATCGAAAAGACGAAAAAATCTCGAAAAGCGCTCATTTCGCAATGATCAGGTGCTTCCTTGAATTTAATCTCGAAACTGAATTGAAGTTGAGTGTCGTCGAAGATCGTGGAATTAAATTGATCGAAAATTTGCATGAAACGATTAAAATATGGATGAAGTACCAATTTCAAGTAGTTGGATGATATAATAAGCAGGTTACGTGGAATGTTCTTTCGGAGCAAGTCTCAGTTGAAATAAATTAACATCAAGATGAAAATAATTTCTTGAAATTTTCCGAAATTGAATGAATTATTGAAGTAAATATAAAATAAGGATCGTACTGATTGTGTTTCTTGATATAATTACTATTTTCAGGCATTCTATCTTCCTTTGTAAGGATTTATGTTTCGATTGTAAATATTGTTCGTATAAGTCAAACGAAAGTGAATTTCGTGCATTTCTGGAACATTCCTATTCCTGAAATGTCAATATTGACGAATCATTTCATTCCATTTTATCTTTTTTGTATAAAAACAAATTATATTGAAACACTTAAGTAAGTCAATTCATGTGATTCTATATCTATTTGGAAAAATGGGTGTCGTTTTAAGATATATATAAACTCACGTCTATCCCTGAACAGTTTCACGTTTAAGCTACCTTTTGTGCGGGGGCGATTCGGAGATTTGCGTAATTGGAGATTTCACCCTATTGGCCGACGACGATCACTTTATCGCCGTCGGCTAATAAGGTGAACCGTTAAATCATATCTATATTCAAGATTGATCTATCGCTAGTATATATTATGATTCGAATTTTTCCACTAAGTTGTGCCCATTTTGTTCCAATTTGTGTGAATTTTGTGCCAATATACTTTTCGAGGTATTGAGAGGTATCCAAAGGGTCATCAACCCAATTGGTCCAATTTCTAGGTAATGTATGTTATGAATTCTTTACCCGTTATGTTTTCTAGATATTTCGAGTTTTTGCCATGGGTCTCCATTTTGATGCCCCCATCCGTAGCTTTTCCCTATTTTGGCATTGAATCAAGAACTACTGTTATGGTTTTTTCTAAATCGGTATTTAAGAAACAGAAAAGAATAACTTACCAATGAACACAAATGCATATATTCAATCACTTAGTATCATAATATACAATTAAGTTAATTCCAGGCCTCAAACATTGTAAATTCTATCATAAAATATAAGAAATGTCCAAATCAATCACGATCCAGTAACAAATCCAGATAATTCATTCCAATATTTCAATAGTTTATTCAGAGCACATAATCCTTCCAAATTATCTTTCTCAACAGGCTTCTCCTGATCTGAAAGTAGAAGAATTTGTATCAGTACCTTGAATTTTATAAAATTGCCTTATCTAGTCAAAAAGTAGGAAATTATGAGGAATTTCAGTGATATTTTGCTGAAAATTATTATTATAGGTTTGAATTGAACAGAACAAGCAATCATAAGTAGAATTAGATGTAGAATTTCAAAGAAAATGTAAATTAAGGGTAGACGTTATGTCTCGACCCATAAGTTGCACATAATGTAATTATCAGGTTTCCGAAGGAACAAAATTGCAGCTATATTTTAGAAATAGGGCTTATTCAATATAATGAAAGCAATTTTTGGCGATTGTAAGTAGAAATTCATGAATACTGGGCAAACGAAATTGTGAACTTAGAAAATTGTAACATTTAGGTATAAAACTTGAAAAATTTTATATATTAGAGATTTAGAATATAGGCAAGAGGCACATCAAAATACGGAGAAAAATACGGTCGAATTTTCTAGACTAGGTTCGAGGAAGGAAAACTTACCTCAGAAGAGAAAACTGCGAAAGCATCATTTTTGGAAGACATCGTTAAAAGCAAGGCTAATAGGATGTTGAAGAGAATTCCGAAAAGGTATAAATACCGAAGCTCGAGCACAGAGAATTTAGTCCATTTTTAACCACCGTAAAGACTGTAGCTGCTCCTCGTAAAAGTTCTCGAAACATCGTAATATTTCAGTCAGAAACCGGAAGTAAACCAAAATTGAATCAAAGTGACTGGCATCCTGGAAGCATATCAGAATCAAATACATGAAATATTGAAGAAAATCAAAGATAAACTCACCAGAAAAGAAAATAAAGTAGTGATCCAATCCACACAAGTGAACTCCAGAAATATAAACATCATTTCAAAGGCATCCCTTGGAACTTGGAACTCGCAGTAAATAAACACGACGTTGAACTTTGGAGGTTATACAGAAAACCCGAACCACAGAGGGACATCAAGTAATAAAGTGACATAGACTAAAAACACCGTGGATAAGAGAAAAAGGTCATTATTATAAGTTCTTAAATTTAATTTAATTATTTGAATTAGGTAAATCAATTTCCTTAAGATTATTTCATTAAATATTATTATTCGAAATTATATATTATAAAATATTATTTCACGTCATAGAATCCACCTGAGAAAGAGACAGAAAGCCGCGCAAAATTTAAATCAAATTCAAAATTCATATTTTTTTTGTTATTGGATCCTGTTAGAAATTCAAAATTCAAAATTATTCAAAATCAAACAACAGTTAGATTCATAACACTACGGATTCATGTATTGTGCGTTATGAGTCTCTGTAACTTTTTCGGAACATTTCTCTTTCAGTATTGTAATGATTGAATTGATATAAAATAATATCGAAAAATCTGACTTGACGTAATGAGCCAATGTGGCGTAGCATTTCGTTGTCAATCATCATTATATTTATCGAGAAGGTGAAATAGTTCCTCAGCAAATTATTTATGTTTATAGCCAAACCAGAATTTTCTGAAAAATGTTAAATCATCAGCTGAAACCATGTTCCTTCAAACAAAGTGAGATAATGTATCAATACATTCTGGTTCACCAAAGAAGTTATCACACACATACATATAGTTCAACAAAGAAATATTTCATTGGAATTTGTTGGGGGTAGGCCACAATAAAAATAATCAGTGAGTGGAATTTCAACCATATAAATATTTATTCATATAATTTTTCGAACAAATCATAATATTTTTTGAATGGTTCCGGACTTTTTCCTTTTCCTCTACAGTTTTCAAAGGTATTGTTAGCTTCAATTAAGTATATTGAATCAGTACTCGTTTCATGCTGAAACAATAAGAATTGATGTCCTAGCGTATAGTTTTGGTTTTTCTTCAACAGGGAAATATAATTTTGACTAACTGCAATACATATCGAAAATGTAAGTAAAAAAATTTTTGAAAACAAGATTTCATTGAAGTCTCCAATGAAGTTAACGTACTCTCAAGTGGATGAAACCCATCATTTTGTTACATAGGTATATTGATTTGTCGCACGATATTTTTCCTAATTTAGTGAAAGCTGTTTAAATTCGTTTCTCAGCTTCTTTGTTTTTAACGCCACTTCTCCTTATTTTTTTGACAAAAATTTTAGTTCGAAATGGAAAACATTCATGATTGTTTCAAACTGGCAATTATGGTTAATTATCAGTTCAAACTAGCCAGCCCGACTCGAAATCATCAATAATTATCGGATTAAACCCGCAGTTATGGTTAATTGTCAGTTCAAACTTGCACCCAACAATAAGTGCCGGTCCAGACACTCAATTATCCATGATTGTCAGGTCAAACCAGCCGATATTGGATTAATGTCAATCCAAACTGGCACTTATGGCTAATAGTCAATTCAAACTGGCAGTAATGGTTAATTGTTAAATCAAACTTGCAATTAGCAATTTTTGACATTTTTGTTTTTCTGATTAGATGAGCAGAAGATTTTAAAATATATATTGTATGAGCAGAGTGCTCTACCTAGTGAAACCTAGATGGGTGACGCAAAGTAGTACGTAGGTTGACGCATATATTGACAGATGATCAATCGTGCAAGAGATCTTGAATACGCGTCAGAGCTTTAATAGAGATTTTTTCATAATAATTTTTTCAATTATATCATGATAGAAACTCATATACCTACTATATAAATGAACTACTTCCCACTATAAGATTGTTCCATATCCAATTTTTTCGATCGAACCAAAATATTTAATATAGCTTGAACCCAGTAGCCAAATTCTTTCCTGTAGTTTTGTACCTTTGAAAAATATCAATATTTGCGGTAATTTCCTAGAATTTCCTGAAAATATCTCTCATTTTGAGCAATAAGGGATCAAAACGATAGAAAATTCGGAACTTTCTCTTTCCAATCATGTTCAGACATCACGCAGAGTAGCCCTAGGAATATCCGAAAAAGTCTCATGAAAATGACCATTTTTTACCAATAGTTTTTCTTGACCTACTGCGGTGTTTCGATGGTATTACTTGTAACGCGTTTAGTATCATTGATGATATGGGTCACAGCGTCAAGCTGGAAAAACTCAAAATATCTCGAAAACTATACGGGCACAGAATTCACCAGTTAACGCAATTGGCACAAAATGAGCACAATTCAATAGTGAAATGAAATCTCAATATATGAGTCACAGCGTCAAGTTGATGACCCACTTGAAAACCTTGAAATATCTCGAAAACTATAAGGGCACAAAATTCACTACATACGAATTGGCACAATAATGGTGAAAAAAATTTCAAATTTCAATATATGAGTCATAGCGTCAAGCTGGTGACCTACTTGAAAAACTCAAAATATCTCGATAACTATACGGGCACAAAATTCGCTACATACGGCACGAATTGGCACAAAATGGGCACAATTCAATAGTGAAAAAAAAAAATTTCAAATTTTAATATTTGAGTCACAGTGTCAAGCTGGTGACTCACTTGAAAAACTCAAAATATCTCGAAAACTATATGGGCACAAAATTCAATATATACGGCACAAATTGGCACAAAATGGGGACAAAATACGCATAATATTGAAATACCAAAATTCTAGGTATGAGTCACCAGCTTGACGCACCTTAGATTTCTCGGTACCCGACGGATTTATGTTATGAATGAGCAGGGCCAGTTTTGAATTCCTCAAAATACATTGTACATCTCAAATGTGAGTGGGTACTCCATAACTTAAAAGGTCTGACAATTTTCGATATTTTCTTAAGATAGCGTATAAGCATATTTTCAGAAACCTGCTCATGAAATTGGTCATGTTTTCTCATAACCTAAGTTGGATTTTGACGGTAACATATTGGTGAAGCTTGAATTTTCTAGTATCACTTCCACTTTCATGTTCATCATCCATCTCCTTGAAAATGACTTTAAACTGAAGAAACTACGAGCCAACACAGCCAAACAGTCAAACACGCGGCGTGCAGTGGCGGATTAACCGGTACGCTTAATACGGTTAAGCGTAGGGTCCCGAGGTCAATCGAATCAACTTTTTTGTAGAATCAAAATTCACCCTTCAAGTGAAAATGAAGAATAAAGTGAAAATTGTCAGTCACACGTAACGCCACCAGACCTAGAGCAAAATTCAGCTGTCTGTAACGAAATAACATCAAATCTAAAGACCCGCTTTCGCGTGTTTTCTTCTTTCAATAATTCGTATCTGCCTGCAATAGATTCCGGAAAGGTTGCAGTTAAGTTGTCGGTAACCCTTTGAAATCAATACATGAATACATACTACCGTCAATATTGGGTGGAAGGAAGGGTGCAAAGTGCATGACACTTGCTCGGCATTTAAAATAATCTATGATTGCAGTTATTTGGAAAACAATTCGGTGATACTTTGAGAAAATTTCTTCCAAACTTTTTTTTGCCGGAAATACTCCCAAACGATCAGGTTGGAATCACTGATGATGAATTCGGTGTCAAAATCGATTCTGTCTGGCCTTCTGCCATCCTTATACACGGATACAGGCGTGCGGAGGATCCTATCGACTGCATTTTGAAATGCGATGTTAGGTTCGTTAAAAGGATAATCGGTTGAATGGTTTCAGAGTTATAGTCATTTGAAATTTTGAGATTATTTTCCTGATATTTCAGAAACTACAAGTGCGATTGTATTGAAACTTGGCAGTTAGTTGAAGAATAACTACACGCAAATAATTCTGTCGACATTGTGTTCTCAGTGAATTGAAAAAATATTTTGAAAAATTTTGCTGGGAAATTTTCATTTTGGAAACTTTTCATCATGTTTGAAAAAACACCTGCTCATATCTTGGGCTCGATATTTCACAGCAGCGTACTGAATTTCAGTTCGATACGGTCATTATTTTCGTAGATATTGGGAAAAATAGGTAAAATTTCATAGTTTTTTTCTTCAGTATCGTTAAAGAAAAACACTCTTGTTGAATTGTTTACATTCATGTTGACTCTAATTTATTTGTTATATCTGAAATTATGCCAACGAATTTGAGCTGAGAGTGTTATGTTTATACTGAAAAAACCGAATTCTGAAAAATTTCAGTAGAATAAAGGTTCCAAGCGTAGGGCCCCGGAAATCGTCTATCCGCTACTGGTGGCGTGTCAAACAAACTGGCGGCGTTCTTACAGTAACAACATAGAGAGGCCATTGTGTGTTATGAATTGTATTGAAAGTATTGATAACATCAGGCGTAATAATAATAATATGCCTTCATTTTCCAATAGGTGAAATAACCCAATTACAGGACAATTCATACCAAAAATCCAAATTAATATTAAGAACAGAAAATCAACAAAAACAAAATGAGAAAAAATACTTATTCTAGGAATCAAATCAAATCAAATTTTATTGGCTAAGTATGTGAACAAACATTTCGATTCACAGGCAGTCTCAACAAAATATTTGAGATACATTCATAACTACAATAACTATGTATTCAATCACTCTGCAAAATTCAAGGAATTCAGTCAGCCTAAGATAAAATCTTGTGTGCTGATCAAAATTTCCAAAAAATAACCATTCCATATAAAGCAAAAAGGATAATGACAAGAAGGAGAACAGCAAGGTAGGCAAGGTATGATCATCATACAATCAAACATAAACACAAGTCTTTAAAATCAAAAGATATCGTCAAAGTATTCCTGGTTTTGAAGTAAAAATTTCTTGGTTAGTATTTTGACTGATCTTGAGTTTGACTGAATTTTTATATCTTTTGGCAGTTTATTAAATAATTTAGGTCCAAAATAAGTTGAGAATCTCTCACATGAATTAGTGGGCTTCAAAGGCGCAGACAAGTTATTCGGATCGACATATCTCCTTTTATAAAACCGATTCTCATATTGGGTTCGATCTACTTCAATTATATGATTTATGACGACGTGTACATAAACATTTCTAACTCTCAGTAAATTACAGTTTTTATAAAGAAGCATCGAATGGTAGTTGAAGGGTTTTCTATACATGATTTTCAAGATCAAATTCTTGCAAGTCATCACTGATCTGATCAATATGTAGCGTAATTGGAAGAACTTATAAAAAATAATTCTGATTTTTAATTTAAAAATGCAAGGTGTGCGTCCCATTTCAGATTTTGGTCTAGAAATATACCTAGGTACTTCATTTTGTCAATTCTGTTGATTTGCGGGCAATTACAGATATTGTGAGTGCACAGGGGATTATGGATTTTTACTGTGGTTTGTGTTGGTTGATCAGCCAATGAAGCACTGAAGGTCATGAAAAAGGTTTTTGTACAATTCAAAGCTAGGAGACCTTCACTTAGCCAGGTATGGAGAGTATTAACACCTCTCTCTGCCCGTTCATATACCTCGTTCCAAGAATCACCCAAAAATAATAGCGCTGCGTCATCAGCATATGCTACAACAGTACACTCTTCAAATACTTCGCCGATGTTATTTATGTATATAAGAAATAGTATAGAACTGTACCCTGTGGACACCCGTGTTTATTATTTGCGTTTCACTATATATATCATTAATTTTCACACACTGACTCCTGTCTGATGAAGAGTTGATTAGCCGATTCAGTGGTCCACCACTAATTAACACTTCCTCAAGTCTCTCGAAAAGCTTCTCATGTGGGACAGTATCGAAAGCCTTAGTAAGATCCATGAACACAGCAAAATTCTTCTTCTTGTTTCTGAGATTTGAATGTATTTCTTTTACAAGTTCCAATATCGCGTCCTCGGTATTCCTATTCTTTCTGAAGCCTAACTGTTTGTTAAAAAGTAAATTGTTCCTTTTGTCAAGTCGCGAGCCTTCCTTTTATTCAGCCAAAGTGTATGTTGGGTTGCCTAACTCGGGTTGTGTTGGGCGTGAAACGCATTCTTGCTGGAATCGTCTGTCAAGCGTCAGTTACTCTTCTAGAATCGCCGGAGTTAGTACTTACGTATTTAAGAGATAACCTCTAAATTCATCCGAATTGGAATCGCTAATTTATCGCCGCATTATTTCGCCGCATTGTTCGTCTGATCTACATACAATTTCGTCTATTTGCCTATACGGGTAAAACCCACTGCAAGTGATATTGACAATTTGGAGTGGAGTGTCTTGTGATTTTGTTTCCATCAGGTGAAGGCCGAGGACGCTGAGCAGAAGGAAAGGTACATCCCTGAGTCCCTCCCCTTTACCTGTACCTTTTGTTACCAGACCAGTGGCAATTCGCCTAGTTTTTCACCTTCAACCCATTAAGGTAAGACATCACATTTCACTTCTTAATTGTGCAATATCAGCTTATATTATTGTCATCAGAAATTGACCGAGACAACAAATCTCGATCATTTATTGGTGCCGAGAAACCAGGGACCTTTAGATCAAAAAATAATTCAGTCTAGTTATTCCATTCATCTGATTATTTCATCGTGAATTCATTATTCAATATTCGTTCAGACAAATTACTTGAAACGCTAATCTTTATCGCTGTCATCTGTTTTAAGTCTTATCTACGGCATCTGTTTGTATCACCAATAATATCGTCTGTTTCATTTACATTCAATTTCCGTGAATAATTAAATTCCG